>CM051024.1:104249211-106649211 GCA_027627225.1 Congeria kusceri
ATTAACTGACAGACTGATGTGTTATTATAGTTTCTATATGCACGTGGTAAAAATATCAACATACAAAATATATCATACGCGCGATATAAATTGCATAACTCCAATGAAAGCCAGAAGAAAGTCAGTAGCACATGTGCTAAGATGGCTGATAGCATCTTCTGGCTTTCAGTAGGCGATATATTTCGATTTAAAATAAAACTTAATTTACATGCAAATAATAAGGCACTGCTTAGTGTGATATACATTGTAATGATACTTAGCGTTTTTTTTACATAACTTCGGCCAATGTGTGTTGTGTTTTAGCATGTTCAATGAAAACTTTAAACTATTTATCCATATCTGTAATCGTATGTGATTGTTATAAATTCCTAACTGCAATCTCAAATCCAATCCCAAAGTAATTATCTCCGAACCTACCCTGAAACACTAATATAATAAGTATATAATGTATACGTTCCACTGCCATCTAATGTGTAATTTCGAATACTCTGCGAACTGCAAGATAACACCTTAATATAATCAATATAAATATGCATTTAATTTAAGTTTATCAAACACAATTCCAATTATCCTGTGGGTTGCACTTAGTGCTAGAAATTATTTAATTAATACTTCTGTAGTTATATTTCCATGATTGAATATCATCAACAACACGGGGTATTGACTAAGATGCATTATTTTAATTCAAATATGAAATCAGGCTGAGTAATTGCATCTTTCGTATTTCACAGTCCAAATTGTAGTAAAATGTGACATTTAACCTATATTGTTAGCACAGTAATAAGCTTTGTGTTTTAATTGATTCAACTAGACTTTATTCACGAATACATGAATATTTGTAACTAAGTATGTTTAAAGTGTGTATGTACGATCTTACAACAGATTTAGTGGCATAAATTTAATTAACAAAATTATGTTAATTAACATGAATTTCTATTTAAAATTGAATAAAGGTTAAGAACAAACGTTGCTTTTAAACGCATTATAAGCTAGTTTTAATCACCAAATAGTTTTCATGTGTACAAGCAAAAACTCAAATACATGTATAAACGTTGACTTGACAGTTGGTTTAGGTTACACGACACTAACAAACGATGCAAATGTCGACACTAGTACTAGTTGATTTATTTCATATGGAAGTGTTTCCTTCGTCATGTTTATATTTTTATGTTTTACTGTCACTTTCGTCTGCTTATTTTGAAAATAATTGGTATGAAAGACCGTACATACACACTTTAGTATAAGATAATAAATGTTGTATGGGTTGATATTATTCATCTACCTAAATTTCACGTCTTTGTTTGCTATAATAAATGTTGTTATTGTTTCTTTATTTTAAGGCAGCCACAAACGAAAGTCTCTGTTCACGGAAGGTAGGTTGAATATATGCATTAGTTGTAAGATGGTTACATAAAATAATTGTTATTATGAACATTATCTGCACACTTGGCCAAATAGCTATCCGACTTTTATAAACCCTGACTGCAATAATGTTTTAAGAAAAATACATATTGCTAAATTTATATGCTATTTACGTCCTTATAGGACATATTTTTATTTTTATTTGAAGTCTCCGGATATGCACCCATCACATCATCACAACCTCATATAACAAAAAAGCTGTATCACTGTATTACCATTGCCGATGTTTATTTATAGAGATTCGCTTTTCGTTTGTGAATTGATTGCATCATTTAAGATTTGCGTACTTTTGTAATCGCCTTTTGTCAGTCGTCCGTCGTGCTTCGTGCGTCGTGAATCGTTCGTCGTCAACATTTACCTTGTCAACACTCTAGAGGCTAAATGTGTTGCCCAATCTTCATGAAATTTGCTCAAAACATTTGTCCCAATGATCTATCGGACGAGTTCAAAACTGGGTAATATGGGGTCACAAACTAGGTCACTATGTAAAATTGAAGAAAGAGCTTGTGAACGCTCTAGAAGTCACATTTTTTTGCCCAATGAACACGAAACTTGCGCAGAACATTGTTTCTTATGAAATCTCAGCCGAGTTTGAAAATGGTTCCTTTCCGTTGAAAAATATGACCGCCAGGGGGGTGGACAGTTTTTCTTATATGGCAATAGAAAAAGCTTGTGAACACTCTATAAGTCACATATGTTGCCCAATCAACATGAAACTTGCTCTGAATGTTAGTTTTTATGATATCTCGGCCGAGTTTGACAATTGTTCCGCTTAGTTGAAACACATGGCCACCAGAGGGTGAGGGAATTTTTCTTATTTTGCTATAGAAATGTTTGTGAACACTCTAGGAGTCACATTGTTTGACCAATCAACATGACAGTTGCTCAGAACATTTCTTCTTATGATATCTCAGCCGAGTTCAAAAATGGTTCCGCTCCATTGAAAAACATGGTTGCCAGGGGGCGGGTCAGTTTTCCTTATATGGCTATATTGAAAAAGCTTGTGAACACTTTAGAGGCAACATTTATTGCCCACTCTTCATGAAATATGCCCAGAACATTTGTTCTAATGATGTCTCGGATGAGTTCGAAACAGGGTCATGTGGGGTCAAAAACTAGGTCATTAGGTCAATTTGAATAAAAGCTTGTAAACACTCTTAAAGTCATATATTTTACCCAATCTTCTTGAAACTCGCTCAGAACATTAGTTTCAATAATATTTCGAACCAGTTCAAAACTGGGTCATGTGGGGTCAAAAACTAGGTCTCTATGGCAAATTGAAGAAAAAGCTTGTGAACACTCTAGAAGTCACAATGTTTGCCCAATATTATTGAAACTTGCTCACAACAATTTTTTTGAATGATATCTCGGACAAGTTCGAAACTAGTTTATGTCGGGTCACAAACTAGGTCACCAGGAAAAATTGAAAAAAAGGCTAGCGAATACTGTCGATGCCACATTTATAGCCCAATCATTATGAAACTTGCTCAAAACATTTGTCCAAATGAAATCTGGTACACGTTCAAAACCAGATCGCATAGGGTCTAACACTAGTCACCAGGCCAAATTGAAAAAAGCTTGTGAACACTCTAGAAGCCACATTTTTAGTCGAATATTTATGAAACTTGCTCAGAACAGTAGTTACTTAGCCCCTCAGGTGAGCGACCTAGGACTTTATGGCCCTCTTGTTTGTTATACCTAACGCATTTGTATAGGGCAAATAGGTAGGTTTAAAATCATTAACTTAAATCTAAAACCGATCAAAAACTAAATTATAAAACTGAAATATCATCAGTGTTTGGATAAATTAAGACAACTCTTGATATAGTGTGTGTACTAATGCCCGCGGTCTCTGATATTTCCAGATCCTGTGAAGAAAAAACTTCGTGATACCCCAATACAAGCTAAGTCGGATACCTGTTAATAACGTTTGGCATACACTATGATAGTAATACATGTATGATAATCTGCATTCGAAATGATTGTAACTATACAAAGACATCTAAATAAGTGATTTATTAGATACGATTAGTTTTCTTTTATCGAGATATTTTATTTTAATGCATATCAATTTGAACATTTTAAACAATGTCAAACACTGTGAATTTACAAGACAAATGTTTTGTACGCGAAACACAAAATTACGTAACTTAAAGCAGGAGCAAGTCATAAAGTACCATGACCTAGCATATTACAGTTTGCGTGTGTGTGTGTGTGTGTGTGTGTGTGCGCGTGTGTGTCACAAATTATGCTATGCCGTTTCTACGGGACCTCACTCTAGCTTTGGACTGGTAACTGATATCGACAGATTAGCAGTTCCTTACATTCAGATTTTTTGTATTTATTATATTTAAAGGGACCTGTTAACAGATGGCAAATTGACACTTTTCAAAACTTTTGTCATAGATTCAAAAACGAAATTATACATTGTATACATACCAAAGAAATAACACTCATGATTAAGAATTATATTGGAAATATCGTTTCGTTCATGAATAATCATCAATCGGAATGGATTAATAATCAAATGTTTGAAACGTTTTGCATCGCTTTTAAAAACACATGTATCACTTACATAGCGCTAAACATACACAACCAAATGTGTAAGTCCGAATGGCCCACTCGTTAGCGCATGTGATTTTTATCTTATAGGTCCCGGGTCGAGTCGTGGTGAAGTCATTTTTTTTTACTTTAAATATTATTTGTTTTACATTATTCTAAATGCTGTACTTTTTGCAGTAAATAAATTAAATTTCATTTTTTTTTATAAAGAAATATTTGTGAACAAGTCTCTTTAAGCCATATATAAATAGCTTTAATACATTATCAGCAGTATGTTATTAGCAGGTAGATATATAGTTTTTCATTAAATCTCCGCGTTGTGCTCTTCTTTTGCGAATGTATACTGGATTCCATATTTACTTATCATTTGTTGTTTTTTGTTGTGTTAGAACTTATACAGATTATGTTCTTCAACATGGTAAACTCAGTTGTTGAGATCTCTGTCTTTTTGAATAAATAATTATTGTATTTAGGGCAAAATAAATACTTTTCAATTTTCAATTTAAAATACGTTTGTTGTCAGTGTAAAAAATGTGTTATTCACGCACTTCGCATTGAATTAAAATAACCCTGTTCTTGATGTTTGAATGCGCGTTGCCACTAAATGAGCGAATATAACTGTTCGCCAACTTAATGTCAGATAAACATAAGGTATACTAGTAGTACCACGGTTTAACTCGCTTAAAATACTAATTGCAGCAATTGGCCTTGCAAAGCTTTTTAGCTCACCTGAGCACGCGCTTTAGTATAGGGGGACTCTCCATCGTCGCCTGTCGTCCGTCGTCTGTAATTCGTCAACAATTGACTTTGCGGACGCGATAGAGACTAGACTTTTCATGAAATCTTGATCAAACATGCACTTCTTGTGTAAGACCATGAAGTGCGGCGGAGTTCGATAATGGTCCAGATCGGACCAGAAACACAAGAGTTATCGCTCCTTTTTCATGAGAAAAACTGCAAAATGGACTTTGTGCAACATACATACTTCATTTTTCACATGATCTTGACTAAACGTACACAGCTTGTGAATGACGATAATATTTCATAAACCCAAAATCGGCCTAGATTGGGGTATAAACACCACAGTTATCGCCCCTTGTTTGTGAGAACCAAATGTAAGAAATGGAATAGTGGATGATAGAGATTTCATTTTTTGTCTAATCATAACCAAATTTGCACTGTTTGTGTATGACCATAAGGTCTCAGTCGAAGTCAACTATGGGTCAGATCTGAGCATACGTACTTTATTATAGAGTTACTGCCCCTTATTTGTGAACAAAATCCATAAATTATCAACAATTGGCTTGCAGTCACCGTAGAGAATTAACTTTTCAAACAATGGTGACTAAACTTGCACAGTTTGTGTATGATAATAAGATCTCATCTAGGTACAAATATGCGCCAGAAAGAACCAGTAACACTAGAGTTGAGTTATTTTCCCTTTTTATGAGAAATCTTGCAAAAAATGGACTTTGTGCAACATAAAAACTTCATGACATCTTGATCAAAATTGCATATATTGTGTATGACCATAAGATCTTATAAGAAACCAAAGAATGGCCTAGATTATGGCACAGAGACCAGAGTTAATGCCCATTGTTTGTAAAACAAATGTAAAAAAGGTGTTAAAGATAGAGACTTCATTTTTCCCGATGGCAACAAATATTATTTCAGTAACAGGTTAGTTGGTTTTGGTATTTGGTATATCTTGTTCTTTTCATATGAATACAGAGACTGGATGAACCTCTATGAAATGTAAGTGTGACTGGGCATGGTAAACATATCGCTGATTGCTTTTTCTTCGTCTTATTCCCAATAGATTCGACCGTAAATTCATCTGTATTGCAACTGTCGATTGACAGGTGAATATCAAAAGTAGACCGGACAGGCATCTGTATAGCGCCTGTCGATTGCCCGGTTTACTACAGAATTAGGCCGGACCGACATCAATATTGCACATGTCGATTGCCAGGTCAAGAACGGTAAGATATTTATTTGATGTGTGTCATTTATAGGCGATGACATTCAGATGTCAAAGCTGGTCTCTGGCATTGCCAGTACTCAGGTGAGCGCTGTTGGTTATCATGGCCTTTTTGTTTGTATCTGGCGTATTCAAGTATATTCCTATTACGCCGTTTGGCTACTTTTTTCAGCATTGAGTATCAATAAATCAAACCACCAGTCTTTCGAGTATGGAAATGTAGTTCACAATGTTTGAATATTTGAAATGACATTAGTGTCTATCGATGTCCACTCGAAGCGCAAACAAATTAGGAAATTATCTAATACAACAGTCTGTTTGCCTCTTCTGTTAAAGAACTTATTGCAAAATAAACGAATATTACACCTTGTGTACAACATCCACTGTTATATTAATAAGCCCCCTGTCACTCATCATCGGCTCTTAGTTGAATGATCCCAGGTATTTTCGTTGCGGACATCAGCTACAACTCAGCGTAACTACGCCCAATAATAATGCTAGTTTACTATCTATACCAAACTTGTATCTTTGTATAATTTATATATTATACACGCCATTACAATAGTTTAAACTACTTATTGTACGTCATTTCCGTTATTTTTGGAAAATTGTCGGGTAAGTGTAACACCCCAAACTGTCTTAATAAATCACATACGATATATAAATAACCTGTCGTATTTGCTGTAACTGTCTAAGTTATTTAAACGTTGCGTTCATAAACTAGTTAAACTAAAAATAAATCTTAAAACATAAAATGTAATGCTTAAATAAATTTTGTTTCAGTGGACATTTTAAAACGTGATGTGCGTCACAATGGCATGCTCGTGCCTGTATAAGTAATTGTAAAGAAATTGCTTTAACAATGATATTTACCAATAAAGCTGACGTTTGCGTGTCATTTTGTGCACCATCAGTTTTGGTTTCCCATATTATTTTATAATACGAATCAATTAGTGTAGTGTGTCTGTTGCACGGCGTCCACTTATTAAATATTTAGAACACAGCCTTGTGTTTGTTCTAGATAGTGGAAATCTCAAATATACTCATGTATGTTACCTTGACCGCATACGAATGCACAACATTTAGGTCAAATAATACAATGTTTTGAAGAAACTTTCAGATGATGACAGAAAGGACTTTGTGTTCAATAAATAAATCAGCGTTAACTTGAATAGTCTTTAATATGCAACCTATTGCACATGATCTTGTTTCTATACCATCTGTAATATATAATATTTGCAGTTTGCAAAGTGCAAAGAAATAACAGCATGTTAGAGCACATTTTATCTCATTGTTATAACATGTTATAATATTACAACCTTTTAATTATAATTATGTTCAAATTCTAACTCATCAGTCACTGTAATCTTTCATCAAAGAGTACCAATTTGTGACATGCCAAACATAGGGTAAACTTGCTATAAATCAAAGTGGCCAGAACTGCGTATTTATATAGTATACAATAAAATCCCAGGGTTTAGGATCTGACGCATTTGTACAGTCACAAATAAGGAGTTTAAACTCGTCTTCCTCGTATGACCTCATAGGCGTAGATGAGGTGGTATGAGCTAACATGTTGGATTCCGAAGAAATTATACAGTATGGTCACACAGTGGGATCCCAGTGAGTTGTTTTGCGTAACAACACGGTGTTTTTCCATGACGGAATATTGTGGATGTTGCGGTCAATGGCAAACATAAAGCACCCGATAATATTTGAAAATTGTTTCCGCACGTCAATAGAAATTTGATGATGCATGCATTTGCAATTCTGTTATTTCTATACCGAATGTCAAATTGAGGGGAGCAACGATTGTTTTTAATCCAAAGATTGACATAATGTGCAATGAACGGTTTTTGTACTTAATCACACGCAAACAGCATTATGTGAATACTTTGAACTATAACATTGGCACGTGCGTGGTGACAATTTATCGGTCCCTGGTCTGATATCCATAATCGCACTTTTTGCAAACCGTGTGTGTGCCATGCATAAGTGCATAAAAGATCTTATCTTAAATGAACTTATATCTGCTTATCTGCAGCATGCATCTGCACATACTATTGATATAAACAATGACTGATCTTGGCGTGATTTAAGATACCCCATTCAGTCGTCTTACGTAGATAACCAATGCATTTTAAATAAAATGCCAAATTGTATGCACGTTTTATTAAGCTTTAAACTCTGGTCAAAGATTGTTAACACTTCTGCCTCAACTAGGTTTTCGCCGAAGGTAAGATCGTTTACTATTCGGATAATTGGTTGGGAAACAAAATATGATAATTCAGTAACAGGTATATATTTTAAGCGCGATCATGTATGTGTTTAAACCTTAAGACTGTAAAAAAAATAAAAGACTATACTAATGTATAAATGTGTTTTATCTTAAAAGCAAGCATGTCATAATTAAGCCTCATTGTTTTGCTTTTTAATTTTAACGCACATAATGACATAATTGCTATATGAACCAGTATAAATTGAATCGAATAACGCAAAGAAAATGAACTCTGTTTTAATCATTGTAACGCCTATTGCTGTGATATATTCATTCAACGACAACTATACAAAACAAAAACATGTATAACTATTTGTGAATTTACGGGATGCGTTTAGATATCAATCTACAAATACAATATAAATTTGAAGTGTATTTTTTCCAAAGGTACTGAGAATTTGCTGCTATACGTGTGTCGTCATGTGAGCAATACGTTTTATTATTTTATTACACGTGTACTGAAAATCATTTTGAATTGCATTTTCCCTAAAGAGAATTAGCATACGTAACGACAATTACACTCGTATATTCAGCCTCTATGAGTAAGTTATATAATGTTCTGATTTGTATTATCGTGATTAATCCATTCAAACAGCGACAACTAGTGGAGCGAACGTTACGATGGGATTTTAATGAGATTGCTAGTCTTGCAGGATACGTGCCGGTCTTTCTATAGACGACGGACAAAAGTTCCTTTTTTAATTATCCAATAAAAAAAAACATTAACGTGAAGAAATATTTACAGACAAATGCGTAATTCGTTCAGTATTTATGAATGAAATTGACGTATTAATGAATAACGTTCGTGTAACAGCGATGACGCGATTGTGGAACGTAGTTAAATCAAATTTTAATCGTAATTGCAGGTCATGCTAGAATCCGAATATTGTTCGCAGGAAACTGAACCGTATTCCGCCAGTGAAATTTCGCCCGATGTAAGACCATGAAGATCCGACAACGCGTAGCATATTTCGCGTCATCGTTCGCCCTGAGAAATTTCAAAGAGGTGTTCCTTGGTTGAATCAACATAAATCTTGGTTGAATCAACTATTTTGATTCGTCAAAAGACATTGTTGTCGTCTTTCTGTTTCAACATTTTATCTTAAACATCTCCGAACAGGCTATTAACTTTGTGCAAACTAGCTATGATATTTTAGGTGAGCGACCTATCGTTGCCCTCTTGTTAAAATGTCGTGTCTCTACGGTTTACCAAAGTGCGTAATCAGCAGAAAATAAAAATTAAACTGTCGCGTCAAATGATATCTTAGTCGTGTTATCGTACCCGGATATATAATATATGTATTAGATGATATGGACACTCGCATCGATGCGCACCGCCTGACAATATATGTATAACCTTTATGTCTTAAAAAAGAACATAAACATTTGTTTCTTTTATGAGACGAAGAAACGACCCTATATTCTATATCGGACTCCATTTGAATTGTTATGCAAGGAAAACAACTATTTCAGAGTCCTGCAACAAAATAGGAAACACTATGGTGTCGTTTATGCTGTCGACGTGTTCAGATGTCGCATTTTATGTTGATTTCTGCAGGCTATAAGTTAATCTTTAAATTCCTGAATATGCTAAAGAAGAAGGGTATTACTTTATTGACGAAGCAACTTGCAAGACATCGACGGCTGTACACAATGAGAATACGGTATACATGGACTCCAGGAAAACCATTGACGTTTGATATTGTGAATGAAATTGTACACAATAAAAATGAATAATTCAACTTTCATGTCACGTATTTTTTGTCTGGTACAAAATACCACAATTAACTCAAGTCGGCTTCTTTAATGCGACATCTAATTTTAAGGGCCACTGTTCTCGTGTATGTAACATTGATGTCTGTGTTTTGTAAAGCATCCGCGAACTGAATTTTTGCGAACCATCGTTCTTGTTCTCTGCTGATCCGTTAAATGTTATTATAAGATGCCGTTTCCACCCCGGCCCTTAGCCAATAGGAGTTTTTTTACTTAAATGCTTTGAACTTACTGAGAATACTGCCTAAAATAATTTGGTCTTGCGCGTGTACATTACTGGAAGCCGGGCCGGTTAGCTCAGTTGTAGAGCGCTGGACTACAAATCCAAGGATTGCGGGTTCGATTCCCAGCCCGGCCACATAACTTGTGTGGGGATTGGTCATGAAATTATTTCTACGGCCATTATCCCCCTACCTCTGATTCAAGTAGGGCAGTTGTCAGTTACTGGCATAAGTATTTGTACTTAGTAGTGGTAAACCAGCTTACCCTGGAAAAGTGTTAGTAGGTTAACTGACCGCCGTTACATGACTGAAATACTGTTGAATACGGCGAAAAATCCTAATAAACAAACAAACAAACAAAACACATTACTGGAACATGTGAACAGTAGATGCCCATTAATAGAAAGGTATCGGGACAAAAGCCCCTAGCCCAAAAGTTCCTTGGTCTAAAAATGGCATAAGCCCCTTGGTATATTTGACAGAGTGGACATAAGCCCCTTTGCAGATTTAACAGGGTGGACAAAAGCCCCTTGGTAAATATGACAGAGTGGACAAAATCCCATTGATGAATTTTATGTTAATTATCACGTTATGCAAGGTTTTTCGTCTGTTTGTCAACATTTAAAGTGAAATTAATATTTTGTTCAATTTGGTGGAATGGAATTTCCTATTGAAATGCATACACACTATTCAATATAGAAAGGGGGTTTTGTCCACTAATTCATAGTCATCAAGGGGTTTTTGTCCACTCTGTTAAATCTACCAGGGTCTTATATACACTATGTCAAATATACCAAGAGGCTTATGTCCAAGTGTGCATTTTTAGACCAAGGGGTTTTTGGGCAAGAGGCTTTTGTACTACACCCATATAGTAATGCTTACTATATAATTTGAGCAGGCGGAGGTCGAAATAGACTTTCAAAATGAGAGAATGCAATCCAGCAATGTCAATGGCGTTACGTGTAGGATTTTACTATAAAAAATGAAATGCGAATTCAAAAGTTGCGGGATCCTAAAGAAATGCACTTTCATTCAAATGATTACCTTTCTATTAACAATATTTCCCGCTCATTGTGTTTCGTTCATGTCCTGAAATGTCATCTTACGCTCTTAAATACGCGCTTTGAATCAAGCTAATCAGGTTTACGCCTAAACATGCATTCACTGCAGATGTAAAAGTTTTAACACCCATGTTGGACAGGACATGTGTGGACAGGATCTGTTCGTGGTAGACTCTTTGCACAACATTCGTGACGTGTTAAGATTTATGAGCTTGGGATCCCATAAAATCCATTCCTTAGTGGTTTCATTCATGACGTGTTGAGATTTATGAGCTTGGGATCCCATAAAATCCATTCCTTAGTGGTTTCCCATTAAGGTAATCACGTGAAAACAAATTGTTTCCGAGCATATCAAAATACTCTGTATCCGTTAATGAGGTCAGTTACTGATAGATGTTACTTTACTGATTATGATTACAATCATCATAATAATATATGCCAGGGCCCAGTTGCTCAAAATTGTAACGGCCGGTTAAGCTAACGGGCTGCTAACTTTAGATGTAAATAAAACTATTATTACAAGCAATTCGCGTATGAAACTTTTGTCAATTATTTGAGCATATCAATTTATTTAAATTAAATGCAAATTTTAAAATTTAACATTTAATTTGCAGCAAAAACTTTATCCAAAAGTTAACGGCTGTTAGCTTAATTGGCCGTTAAAGTTTTGAGCTACTGGACCCAGGTCGCTATTATCACACAAAGTTCATCACAGGAGTTTCGATAAGAATACGACAAGCTTGAGACACGCCCATCACGCCTCCCAAATAATCGAATCCAGCCCTTCGACGCGCATGAGCGGTGAAATAATCTGCAATTCAAATTAAAGTGTTTATCATTATCATCATCATCATCACAATGATCATCATCATCAGCAGCAGCATCATCATCGTCATCATAAACATAATAAACATCATCACCATCATCATCATTTTCGTCATCATTATCATCATCAGCAGCAGCAGCAGCAGCTTCGTCATCATATTCATCATTATCATCATCATCATTTTCGTCATCATCATCATCATCTACATCATCATTTGCATCTACCTCATCATCATCATCATAAGTATCAATGGTATTATTATTATTATATGTTAACTCAAAAATTACACTACTGGTTCCCTAGTTATGTATTTTGAACTACATACTGACGTTAACGTCATTATGAATCGTGTCGCAGTAAATGTTGACTAAAGTTGTGTCATAACTAGGGATTGCTTGTTTCTCTCAACCCATAATTTCAGTGTCAACATGTTAAACGTTTGGGTTGACTCGAGATCTGAAATCACCGCTTCCCGGTTGAAGAGGTGTGACGTTGTATACTAAATATATATCCGGATTACTGGGTATACCGGGAATATTGCTGGTACGCGAAAAATTCACGTAGCATATAAATTGTGTGTCCATTGAACAATGCGAAAGTCACTTCAAAGGAATACAATTCCCAGAATTCAAATGCAATATAACATAAGAACCAAAACCCATTGTCAATGTGGAAACAGTATCCGCATTGACAATAGGTTATGGTTACATGTATTAGTTTCTCCTCCCTGTATGAAAGTTTCAACTGAACACAACTATGCTAAATATGCTAATAATTGTTACCCTTGATCAAACAATACATCAAAGAACACATTCACACTTAATATCAAATCTATTATTATTGGCGACAATGATTGCAAAGCATACCATATCTAAGCCGATCTAAAGTTGTTCCGAAATTCCAAAATGACTAAAAAAGACATTATCATTAATTGTGTTATTTATTGTCGTATCAAATAGCGATGTCGTTGAATTACCTTAACTGCTGCAATAATGAATGTCGCTTGCAATCGTAATAACTATCGACTACGTGTATACCGAAATAAATATAAACACCTACAGTTAGTATTCGACTTATTAGGAAGGGGGTGTATACAGGTATATCTCCTGACATAAGCAACTGGTTGCGTGCCATTTTGGAAGTGTTTATGAAGAACTTTTGTACGCGCATTTTATCTGTTGGAAAATATCGGTTACGGCGCAATAGTTTCACCAAATATGATATAGGTCAGCTACGACCAAAAATAATACATAATCATCGTTTGTTATGAATATAACGCTTACTAGGACCCCAAGTTTATTGAAATACCGAACAAGTATAAAAAGTCTCTCCCTCAAACAACATTTTTTATCGAAGTACCGAAATTAATGGAATGTTAAGTCGGAAAATCTATGCTCTCCTCGTATTTCCGCGGTAATGAGTGGATATAATATTAAACACGTTGGTTATCGCAACATAAACAAACATAGAGAGGTGAGGGGCAATGCTTCTTCTTAAATGTTTATGTTCATTATGACAGGTGCGCATGGTCATATCAATACGTGCATCATTATGGGTGAAAACTAAACTGCTCGTCAGTATGTTAAAGAACTTCATAGCAGAAACATCGGTCGAAAACATAACTCTACAGTTTTCACTTCTACATGTTTGACGTCATATTTAGAATATTACTTTTATTTCAGATTGCGGCGTTACAAGAACTAAGCCACAATTCAAAATGGATTTTAAGATTTAACAATAAAGACAGTAAATGTTAACGAAATACCGGAGTATCACTTTCATCATGCCCCTAGGCATATATATATTTGCAAGTGTTGTCATATAGTAATTCCCACAAACTTTACAAAATGTAAAATAAGATATCCTTAAGGCCCATTTAAAGCTGTGGGGACTTTGTATTCGCGGATATTTATAACACATGGAATTCCACGGTATCTACAGTGGTCGCGCTGAATAAATACTCGCCCGCCGTCGCTCTTACTTGTAAACCAGTACGCGAAGTGTAACGTACGGCTGCCTCAACTAGGTTTTCCCTGTAGCAGGTATGTTTTGCATTAAGTAAACTCACAATCCAAGATGCTTATGTATACGTAGTAAACCTAAACAATCATGCAGACGGGTTAGCTTCTTTGACGGGTTAAAACGGCATCATTTAAAATGGGTGTTGCCAATGGAACGTTGTGTGAGAGCAATGGTAAATGTTGAATTAAAAATACTGCTTTGTATCGCTTACTGAAGTCTAGGGGGGGGGGGATTTTATTTTTTTATGTGAGAAATTAAGAGATATTCTGTGCAGACGCAATTGATATCCAATCAAATAAGATATATTGTCGCTCGTTCTTTAGCGCTTTTAACTCTTATCAAAATGTTGTTGTTTTTCGGCGTAGCTGTCTAAGATCACTTTTGACCCAAATTTTTTTGCGATAATTATGCAGCGGGAAAATTGAATGCCAATAGAATAGGGCAAATTTTCTAATTCTAGGGAACGCAAACTTCAAACAATGGTTTAACGTATACCAATAACTGTTGCATACTTTTGGGGATTAAAAATTTACATAATTGTTTACATAAGCGGTTAAAATGAAGTTATAAACATATCTTCAACATATACTCTAGAACTGAGGCTAATTATGAACGTATTTTCTCAGTGTATGCCATAAACAGTATGCTATATTCATTCACGTAACGAAATAACTATTTTGTTTAGCCTTCATTTATATAAGCCGATGCTCTATAAATAGCAATTGTGCAATGTTTCCATTCATAAATCTCATTCACAGTGTTGCCGTTCCAAGTAGCCCATTGATTCTAGCGAGTTCATCACATTCCAGAAACAGTAGTGTCATTCTAAAAATAGCGCGCGTAGCCAGCAACCGTTGTATAGCTGTGTTAATATACTCGTACATGCATCAATAATAGCGTTCAGAGCATCATAAACCTAAACATTTCAATAAATGGGGAATTTATATGTACAAACTTACTGTTAATTTGAATTAAAATTGTGGTTACGATTTATTAACGATTATTTATAATTGCATCTTTCTATCAACTTCTCCAGTAGATGTTATTTAATCAATAAAACGATGCTACATTTTGTATAGATAAAATGTTATGAAAGAAGATTCGGAATACGTCGAATTGTTATTCGTGTAGCATGAATACACAATTTGCAATACTAATTATACACAGGAACCCCAGCTATATAATATTTCAACTGATATAATTTAAAATCGTCATAGTCTAATGAATTTTTATGGTTGCGTTATCAAAAATAAAGTCTTAACATTTCAAAAATCGCTGAATGTTCCCTGACTATTGCTTTTTATTGGGATACACAGTATAAATGCTTATTTGACTTCAGATCGTTATTACATTAGATAACAAACATTAATAGTATATTACCGGTACTATAAATAACTATATAGACTCGTCTGATACATAATAATTTTAATTTATTCCCAAAATTATGTTCTTACATTGTTAATTTGTTAAATTGGCTTGACAAATTCAGATAACAATTATGTTAACCTAAATTATTTTGGTTATTCATATATCACTGGTGGAAACATGGAGCTGTATTCACACAGGTTTATTCACAGCATAGATAATAATAATAATTTTATTTAATTTTTAAATGAATAAATTTATCTCAAATTAACTTTTGGGTCCGAGAAGTGTTCTTATAGTGTCCGAAAAATCTGGAGTCCAATAAGTCTCGTAATATTGGTGGGGACCAAACAATCTGGGGTCTGAGAAGTCACGTAACCGATCATCTGGGCCGTCTGTTTAGGTAATTTTTAAATGACATCTCAATATTAATATCAACGCCGATTGTCTTTTTTAAAGAGATTTCTTGTTTCGGTTGACGGAGCTGAAAACCTACGCGCACGCGGACGCTTAACAAAGTAATAAAACAAAATGACCTAATCATGTTGCTGAAATAATAGAATTGAGAGTGATTCACAAGTAACGCAAGATGTTACGACTTCATGCATTCGATCTAGTATTTTAAGTAGAAATTGATTAGTAGTATTAACAATCGTGAGCTTTGAAAAAAATAATAATAGCATTATCTGCAATACTTGAAATACTTTATTTTGGATATGCATATGTGCATAGAAACATTTGTATAATAAGTATTACTGTAAAACAAAGAGACTTTGATAGCGGATAAACTACACCATTTCATTACTGAGCACACAAAAAGTGAAATTTATTCGAACAACACATTTCAATATAGTTACACACAACAGCTTAAAAGTAGTTTTAATCAGCGCATGTTAGTCGATATTAATTAATGTACATCCACACAGTGAATGTGGACATTTACAGACTAGGATACAGTTTCGCTGCAGGTTCTATAATTATACAGTGATGTATAGGTTATTGCGGTTGTAAATCAGTGTAGTGTAACCACGCCGGCGTCAGCGAGGATTGATTATTTTTGGCGCTTGGGTTACAGCGGTTTTTCCATCTAATTATAGGGTTATTCTATATGTAGACAGAACTCGGTTTTTCCTGACCTAAAAATAAATTTGTGTCTGGGTTTCCCCAGTACTTCAATTTATTTTTGGACCAATTTGCGTCGTACGAGATAGTTGTAGAAAACCGTTTCAAAAATTCAAGATTGTTTGTATAAAGGAAAATATTTAAACGTTTTAGGACAAAACGGCTCCGAAATCAGATGGCGCATAATTCGACAGATGTAGTTGCAAGTAAACAACGCCAGGAAACTCCCACACCGAGCACGCTCGGCATCAGCACAATTAAGCCGAAGTTTCCTCACTATGCGCAGATTTCCAAAAGGTACGAGTCTTTCGAAGAGGCTGCGAACCCTTGGCCGAAGCATTCCCCTGTCAAAATCGAGGACCTAGTTGAGGCAGGATTGGTGTACACAGGTACGTAGAGGAGTCGACATGTAGGATTCCCAGTAAATTTTGTGAATCTTTTCTTAAGAAATTGACAACCGTTTAGTGAGTCAACATTTCCGCTTTCTGTACTTTAACAATTATGATAACATAAATAGGCAGGTTATTTGCAGGGATTGTAACTTGTAACTGAAGGGAATTTGAGAAGTGTTAGCCATGAGTCATCATATAAACATTATGAATTTATTCAGTTGGGAAAAGAATTAGAATACTTGAATGGTTTTATGAACACATTTTGAGGAAACCAATAATCATTTTGATTTCGACAAGATTTTTGACAGTTTAACTGTCAGTACATTCGAAATATGACATATGACATAACAATTCTGATACTTGATAACGCATTGAAGGTTAACCTCTTAAGATGGGATTGACATTTGGCAATATATTTGACATTTGACATATTACTTGAAGTGTTTCATGAAATTCATAATATTTTTATGAAGCATTCATATTCTGATTGCATCATGTGACTTTTGCGAATTAGACGGTTTCAGTACATAATTAAATTAAAATATGACATTTTTTTTTGTAACTTAGGCGGTTTTGGTACATGAATTTGTTTTTATAATTTTTCTGTAACTAACATGGTTTCAGTACACTGATCTGACATTACATTTTGTTTATGACTTAGATGGTTTAAGTACATTAATATGATGTTACAATTTTGATACTTAAAGACTCTCTGAAGGTTTATTTACTATAATGATTGTTTTGAATGAGAACTTGAATAAAATAACGATGTAGTAAAAATCTGTCTTTGATTTTCAAATCATTGGAGAATTAGAATTGGTATTTGATGCATAAGACAATTATAATTACAATAATTATAACAACATTGTGATTGACTTCGAAAAGAATAGTGTAAATTTACTTTAACTTGAATTTAACTTAATCATTAATGCAGTAATGCAAACACAAAAGTCTGACATAGAATTATATCTGTACTTATACTAGTATTTTATTTTTAAATGGAACATTTTATTTAACTTTAGCTGTAAAGGTATTGTTATAACATTTTTTAGAATATAACACGATATACAGTTTGTTGTTATCAAGTGTATTGTGTCTTGACACTTGTATCATGAAAGACAATGTTTGTTGTATTCTTCTTCAAGTTTTAATGCAGTATCCCCACTAGGACATCATCTCACAACATATTAACATTTCTGAAATGTAATAGTATGATGTGTTTCTCTTTCCTCCCTTGATATGTTTCAAAAATAATGCCGTTCTAATAATCTTAAGTTGTAAGCATTTGTATTATAAATGATTGTCCATATCTTCAGGCGTTGGCGACAGTGTGCGGTGCTACCACTGCGGTGGTGGGTTGCGAAACTGGGAGGATGGAGACAGCCCAATGGAAGAGCACGCCAAGTGGTACCCTAACTGCCAGCACGTCCTTATAGCCAAGGGCAAACAATTCATCCAGCAGATCGGATCTGGACAGCGACCCGAGACCGATGGTCAACAGCAAAATGTAGGCAGCGAGTAAAAATAAGCAAATTAGGCCTATTTGATTAAGTGTTATTATTATAAATTACCAGTAATTATTACTCTGTTATTTGAAATAAATTGATCTCAGCAGTGAGCAGTTAATTTGGTTAATATAGACTGAAGTGAACTGCATGTCAGTTTATTGCCAAATTTTAAAGAACTATGTCTGTGTTTCTATAAGCATGTACACATAATGTCATCTAACTAAAATTAGTTTAGTTCAATTCACTAGAATAAGTTGAGATTTATTATTGTTTATTTATGACAAGACTGCCAAGATAAATACAACTGTGGATAGATAAGAATATTCTGATATGATATTTATTCTCGTGAGCTGTTTTTGTCCATTATTATAATTTTGTATTAAATTGTTTTATGTATATATCTGTATTTTTAGTTCATCAGCTGCTAGTGGTACGCAAGAAAGTTTCTTATATGAAAGACTTACATATACTGGTTTCTGTATTTTCCATATATAAGAACATATAAGCACTTGTCAGTATTTTTATTGCAGCAGCGGCCAGTGGTTCACAAGAAAGATCCATTTGAAAAAGACAAAATCATTCTTCAGACTGTGCAAGAGTTTGGATATAACGAAGACCAGGCAAAACAAGCCATTCAGTTGTACATGATCAAAAATGGAGGTAAGATATTTGTGTGTAAACTATTTATTAAGGTATTTCTCATCATGTTCAGAAATCAAGCTAGACTTGATAAAGATTACACACAATATTTGTAAAGGTAACGGCATTATAATTTTCTTGCTATATTGGTAATGAACGACCACAATAAGTTAACAAACAAACAAGTCAGTATGAAGTGGAATTAAACATTAACATATCTTGTTGTTAACGTATATATGTTTGTTTTTTTCCAAAGTTGATTCAGGGTTCATTTTAATCGGGCGTTTATACGGTCTGTTCAATAATAAATATATACATGCTTCTGAGTTTTTGTTACGGATGTAGCACTGGTTTAATTGACAAAACACTGTTTAAACCTGTCACAATAGTTGTTTTATACTCTTGCACGTAACCTCTAAACTCAAGAGCTTTTCTAAGATAGATAACTCTAACACAAACAAATGAACTATTCAGAACATGAAGTAGTAGTTTTCTCCCTTGCATTTATCAGAAATCATATTATCAACAGCAATATAGCTTATATCTAGAACAATTGTACATGTTCTACTAGAATAAGACAAGGTTTAATATGAGTTATTGTATTAAGGATAAAATTAATGTAAAAGACCCTTGAATGATGAAATTCTTTACTCTTGAATGATGTATATCTTTACTCTTGAATGATGAATATCTCTACTCTTGAATGATGAATAACTTGACTCTCTTTAATGATGGATATCGTGTAAGAAAATGTTCACTTATTGTATTAATATTTTTCCTTCATATTTCAGGCAAGAAAAATTATGAGGCAAAAGATTTGGTATCTATTCTGTTCGATGTCGATGAAAATCCGGAAATATTGAACATTTTGAATGAACACAATGACTTAGCAACCGAATGCCGTGACGGCATGGAAAACATGACTATGGAAGATGACCCAGAAGATGAAGGTATGTTTTAGATGATTTGTAGTCTGTAAAATATATAATACATTGCCTGTGATCATGATCTGCTGTGTCATCTAAAATGACATATATTAGCTGATCCAAGTTTAGCTCTTTTAGCATTTTGACCATTTCTGTTCATGCATAATTTGTGAAAAAAATTGTATTTAAGTGTTCAGCATAGTACTAGTATAGTGTAGTTTAAATCCATTCCAGGGGGGTTTTGGAAGAATTATTTCATTTTGACTATTAATACATTATGTTGTTGAATAAAATCTTGTCTGATACAAATGGATTCACTTTTAAACCTTTTAACCTAGATTTGATATTGTTATTTCTCAATTTATTATAATAACATGTTAATTATGATTATTTATTTATTTTTTACGCATTATTTAGTATAAAAAGTAGGAATTCTCAATTTACTATATTGTTCACAGCTGATGCCATGGCTGTCGATCTAACTTCACTAGAAGAGGAAAACCAATCACTCAAACAGAAAACTCTGTGTAAGATCTGTCTAGACAAGCGCGCGGACATCATATTCTTGCCCTGCGGTCACATGGTCAGTTGTCCGATGTGTGCTCCTGCCTTGGCCTGTTGCCCAATCTGTCGCAAAGGCATCATGGGACTTGTTAAGGCATATTTCGCTACCCGATCTGAATTAGTTGACCGTGAAGATATTTAAAATAAATCCACATCACACCTAGCTTATGCATCATATATTAATACTCTATTATTTCAAGACTCAGTTCATATGCTTCTGTGCTTAATTGTAATTCAAGTAATTCACTTTATTATAGCAAATATCTTCTTTCATCAGCATCATACTTCATTTTTGATTCATGGACACATGGAAGTATGAGAGAAAAAGACTGTAATTCATATGACTGACAAATACAAAATATTTCAGATATGTTTCTGTATTGTGTATGATGCGAGAACAATATTGAAGTCACCTTAATAAGTTAATACTTGAAGAAGTGTGTGAACAATGGGTACCAGCACAGTCTTGACATTGTGATCAGCTAGGTGTAATGTGAATTTATTCTTAGTATGTTTAGGTGTCAAGCGAAAATACCACAGTCTTTCTCAAATAAACTTAGCAATGCAAATATTAGTTGTATGACATGTAAAATATGTACGATTATGATGATTTGATGGGCATTATCATGCTATAGTTTATGAGGACGTCATTGTGCAATTGCTTATGATAACTAAATCTTGCTCGATTATATAATGCCAGTATATTGCTATGTTAAAATTGCTTATATGATCTCAATAAGTTCAGTATTGCATAACAACGAACTGTTCAAAGCGTCCTTTATAGCGTTTTGTAATTAACATCAAAATAACAGATCTTTAAATAGTAAGATTTGAAAGCTTTGTTGAAAACCATGTAATTATGCCTGTGAATATTCGATAGCTGCATTTAAAGGCCTATAAACTGATGTTACTTTATTGGCTGATTAGTATAGTCTCATTATACACCATACATCATTGTTGGACTGTGGTGTCTTCACGGTCAACTATTTCAGATGGTTATTTTGGGATTAAATGTCACCGTATCTGACGCAATTGTGTAATTTTGAAATGCCTTGCGAAGATTGGACACGATGTGTTAAAAATGCAGATTACGTACGAACTTCACTCCGATCAGAGCAGAACTTAATACAGAAACAGACTACTGTTTGAAAAAATGACACTGCAGAATGCGACCTGCGTGCTAGAATGCGACCTGTGTTGTAGATGTAAATGTTGCTGATCACTATAGACAGCTACTATCCACAGAAAATAATAAATCTGGTCAATTCGAGTGTAGTCCTAAAGAGATTATGTGTTCAGAAGAGTTTTCGGTTCAGAATCGATTTACATTTATGTATGTGTTACATATATTTATACATATTTCGAAAAGTTGAATTCTATTTTAACATTAAACATTTTGTTTTTGCAGTGCTGTGTATTTCACAATCAAAAAGCTTGTAAAAAATTATTTTGGTCTGTAAGTATAGTTTTATGCGGTTAATATCTCATTTTATTCTGGCCTAGTAGACAGAGTTACTTTTGACATGTATATACAGTTATGTATTATACCTTGCGCGTATTTGGAACGGTTTTGGTTGTTTGCTTTAATTTGTGTTTGTGTTATTATAGGTGATTATTAGAATAATGGATCTAAAGAAATATTAACGTATGTTTATTTGATTATACGGTATTAACCAATTGCATAATTTATATATCTATAATATGTATTTTTGTTCTTATTAACGTAAGTAACGTAAGTTTATATTTTTATTTTCTTCAACAGGTTTGTTTTTGTTATATTTTGACGGAACGTAAAATTAACGTGCAATTTTCAACTGTGATAGTGATATTGTCGGTGTTCAATTTTCCCGTTTCATAAAGTTCGTACGAATGGTTTTCTTACGTAAGAATTTGCGTGAGGACGTTCGTACGTAAGAATTGCAGAATTCTTATGATTTCTTTATGAATTCATATTTGGCCCAATGTGTTTAAAACATGTTGATTATTTATAATGATTTTAATAAAAAGAGATGTTTTTTCACTTCTATTGTCTTTTTCTTATGTCCCGGACAAATCATTTCCACTTTGCTTTAATGGAATAGGAATTTTAATAGTTTATTTTGTAGTGGAATCTTACGTAAGAATTTGCGTGAGGACTTTAGTACGTAAGAATTGCAGAATTCTTATGATTTCTTTATGAATTCATATTTGGCCCAATGTGTTTAAAACATGTTGATTATTTATAATGATTTTAATAAAAAGAGATTTTTTTTCACTTCTATTGTCTTTTTCTTATGTCACGGACAAATCATTTCCACTTTGCTTTAATGGAATAGGAATTTTAATAGTTTATTTTGTAGCGGAATAAAAGCATGTTAATGTTTAATTTTCATACATTATGTGATGACCTTTCCTTAACTTACGGACATGCATAACTAGTAGTGCTGAACATTTGCTGAACACCCGTAAAAGTATAATTCTATTGAAACTGTATAAGCATCAACCCAACAACTTATTGCCGAATTTCAATATTAGGTTCGTGCTTTCCAGAACGGTCGAAACAATCTCTTGTTCGGTCACGGATGCCAAAATAACAATAAATGAAAAATGCGTACATTTGATTTTGACGGGTGAAGGAAACAGTGTACGTTCGAAAGATAATAGTTGCACCAGTAAGTATAAACGTTTGTATGGAAGTGACACGTAGTATACATTTACTCTTATATTAGTGTTTATTAATGAAATATAATACAGCTTAATATTTCGATATTATGAAATTCATAGTTTAAATTAAAAAACAACACGTTAGTTAATCATATCGGTTGTACGTCTAGAAACAGTACTTGCGACCAGGGTTTAATTCCTGACCCGGAACACGAATAAGGTTAATGTTCATCTTACGGAACAGGCGATTTTCAACAGTCTCCACAAAGCAAACACATAAAAAGATTAACATCAATTTGTCTTTCAATTAAAATTTAATACATCTAGCTGGAAATTTTTAAACTATAAATAGTTATTCGGTTCCGCATTTCGCCTTAAATGCAAATAAGGCAATGGTGATGCTTAACATTTGTAGATTTGACCCGAAAATATCTCATTCATAAACTTAAGGAATAATTTTTGACGCATCTTTGTTAATCTACGAACAAACAACGATTTGGAGTTCTGATGCGTAGGAATTAATCTACGATAGCGACAGACAATTGTTTAATTGTTTGTTTACAGATAAACAACGATAATGTGAAAATTATTTAATCTAACTGAACCTGACCTCCAAATTCTGCAGTTACAGAGATCGTCGGATTATTTTTCTCAACGTTTAAGGTGTGTGAGGGGGGGGGGGGGGTAATGGTTAATACCGGTTTATTTCGAACACGAATCAGGATCGGCAATGGCCAGACCGTCTTGGTCGCAGTGATTAACAACGGTTACAGGTTTGCATCCCAGAACCACTTTCAATATTTCGTTGATTTATTATCGTATTGTATAAGATGACAAAGTTCCGATTTATCATATTTTAGGAGATGACAGTCTTAAAACTGTAGATTGGCAACTATTAAGTGTCTCCAGTTTGAAATTAAGTTATATGTGCATGTACAATAGATCTCTATTAATCTTATTATTTTGTTACATGTGTATAATTTAAAAGGATCTCGTTTTCTGTAATCTTATTATTTTGTTACATGTGTATAATTTAAAAGGATCTCGTTTTCTGTAATCTTAATAACAGATTTGCAACAACTAATTGATAATCATTTTCCTGAAGTATGTAATAAAAATAATAGCAAATGATTCAATTGATGCGCCTCTCTGTCTTGATTTTCTCCAGTTGTCTGGTCGTGAAGCGACGGCGTCAAACTTTGAAACGGATACCTGCCTAGTAGGATAAAATATTTCCGGGAATCGGTTCTGGGGCACAAGAATATGGATGTTCGGTTATGATGTTCGTATCATCGTTATTGTAGTGGACGTACCCATTTAAAGAACTGAAAACCATTGGAAGATTATGGTAAATCGTGATTCACACAATTATGCCTGCTTGTGGCGATTGCGCGATAATCGAAACGGCGTGGGGTGCTTTTTATAAGTCTTAATTGTGGAACTGCGCGATTGTCATAGCTCACAAACGCAACAACACTTACACGTGTGTAACTGTGTAATTTTACACAGTGTTTTTTTACAAACGTGATATGAGGCAGACAAGTATTCGTTTCTTGTTATAGGTTATTTACACGTATAACTGTATGGTAAATTAGTTTAAAGTTTCAAAGTTGAAAGTTTTAATATTATTTATAAAACGTACAATGTTCATATTGTCGGGATTCTATTACACACCTTTTCAGATAAACAGCTCTGATCACAGTCGCTGCTCATCTAGGCGGTCATTGTTCGACTCCAAAAGATCACGCGCATATAAGTGCGGTTAGTGACTGCCAGACTGGCTATATTTTGGATAAGCCAAGCATTGAAAACGACTTATTTCTGACAAGATTGGTCTGTGAGTACCTATATAATTATCAATAATATTTGAGTCACATTGGTGTATGTACTTGATATAGAAAGAAATTCCAAACCATATGTAATTTAATATAGTTTCATATAATTTATCTCGAGTCCTAGTTTAATATAGTTTCATAGATTTATCTCGAGTCCTAGGCAAAACTCTAAGATTGTAGCCGGGCCGGCTAGCTCAGTTGGTAGAGCGCAGGACTACACATCCGAGGATCGCGGGTTCGATTCCCAGCCCGGCCACATAACTTGTGTGGGGATTGGTCATGAAATCTTTTCAACGGCCATTCTCCCCGTACCTCTGATTCAAGTAAGGCAGTTGTCAGTTACTGGCATAAGTATGTGCACTTAGTACTGGTAAACCAGATTACCCAGGAAATGTGTGAGTAGGTTAACTGACCGCCGTTATATGACTGAAATACTGTTGAATACGGCAAAAAAATCCAAACAAACAAACACACAATCTAAGATTGTATGGGACAATTTGGTTCTGTTTGAGTTGCTGTTCAAGCTACATACCATGTACTTTATACGACTTACTTCTTGTATATGCGATGTCTGTATTTTGGATACATTGTTTAGTCAGTTGATATTACATGTATAATAGTGATTTATTCATATTACTTTTATATTCTATATTTTAAAATGTACCTTATGCATTGTATACAAGACCAAATAGTAACACCTGTGTTACTTGCCTTTTGTTGACCTGTGTTATTTCTCTTTTTTGTGTTTGTTTGTAATAAATACATTGTAATACATATTATAGATCTAAATAGTAAGCAACACTAAAAATACAACACCCCACACTAATACCCATGTCTTAAATAATTTTTATTTTTTATTTTTAGTGAAGGGAAACTTGCGAAGCATAACAACTCGCTTTTGCTTCCATGGTGTAAATGCCAACATGTCCATTCTAGCAATGGAGGATCCGGGTTCGAGTCCCGGTGGAAGCTGGCAGTTGATATTGCCTGTTGTTTCCATGCAAATATAATGCAATTTTGCGTTAGCGTTTAAACAATATCTAAAGCGAAAATAGCAGCGTTGCATGGTCGTAGCCAGGGTTGTTTAATTTATACGCACACCAGAACATTCATCATGGGGTAGGGCGTGAGAGGGGCATGTCCCTCCCGCTAGTGGGGATTCGGGGGGGGGGGTGTCCCCTCCCCTGCCGGGAAAAATAAAAAAAGAGATGGAATGGGGAATGGGGCATTCTGGAGCATTTTCAGGCACACTGTTGGCGTTTGAAGTAATTCTTTCCTCTAGTATAGAAACTTATTTTCATCTTGCAACATATCGACAGAATCAAAAACAATTTAACATACGACATGTAAAACGAAACTATAGAACCGATTAATACGAACAATAATAAAAACATGAACATTAATCACGACTGGTGTTTGCAAAGATGTAGAATTTACACCACCATGCGCACCGCCGGTCCTTTCAACATGAAACGACGGTGTGGAAGACCTTACATTTATCGGATTCAAACGGGTTTGATGAACAATTAATACTTTCCATTATTGGTTGCTCGAGAGCTCGACTTAAATGCAGAATCTACGGTGACAGTTTGAAATGCCGTTTCTTGCGTTTTGTTTCTTTATGTTTGAGCAGTAGCTAGTGCTTCAACGGGTACCCGACAAATCCCGTGTTTTCGCGGGTCAAAAAAATACCCGCAATTCCGCGCCAAAGTTTTCGTCAGCAGTACCGGGTCGGACCGCCATTTTAAGAAAGGGGAGTTCACTGTGTTCACTTGTTAATAGATTAACCAAACGCAATGTGATTTCGTGGTCGTACAAAGCTCGTGTTTCTGTATTAAGAATTTGATCATATGAGCTTCATACAACCATTGTACACTCAGCGTGTACAAGTCTTGTTAGAAATGTTTGTGGAAACATAACTTTGTGTTTCCCTTAATACTGAAAACGTTTGTTTGACATTATGTGCTCTAGTTACTTTCAATCTTAGGTAAGCTTTGTTTTAGTTAAAAAGTTCTATTCTTACTCTTCTTGTTTTATCTTTCTAGCCAGTGAATGATGTTTTAAGAAGGACCTTTTTGTCAATCATGAATAACATAATTTGCTGATTACTATCAAGCTAGTAACAAATACCAAATAAACGATTGTTTTTAGCTCACCTGAGCACAAAGTGCTCATGGTGAGCTTTTGTGATCGACCGTTGTCCGACGTGCGTGCGTGCGTGCGTCGACAACTTTTCATTCAAACAACAGCTCCTCCTAAACCACATGGGAGATTTTCACCATACTTCAGAGGAATGATCATCGGGTGACCACCTTTCAAAGTTGTTCAAATCGTTACGGTCCGCTGCATATGTTGGTCATCAGAGCTAAAAATAGATTTTAAAAGTGTAAACTTTAAAAATCATCTTCTTCTCTGAAACCACAGGGCCTAGAGGTTTCATATTTGGTATGTAACATCCTGTAGTGATCCTCTACAAAGATTGTTCAAACTATGCCCTTGGGTTCAAAACGGGCCACGCCCCGGGGGTCACATGGTGTATAAAGAATATTTAGCAAAATGACTTTAAAAATCGTCTCCTCTGAAACCACAAGGCCCAGAGCTCAAATCGTTACGGTCCGCTGTATATGTTGGTCATCAGAGCTAAAAATAGATTTAAAAAGTGTAAACTTTAAAAATCATCTTCTTCTCTGAAACCACAGGGCCCAGAGGTTTCATATTTGGTATGTAACATCCTGTAGTGGTCCTCTACAAAGATTGTTCAAACTATGCCCTTGGGTTCAAAACGGGCCACGCCCCGGGGGTCACATGGTGTATAAAGAATATTTAGCAAAATGACTTTAAAAATCGTCTCCTCTGAAACCACAAGGCCCAGAGCTTTCATATTTGGTATGTAACAGTCTATAGTGGTCCTCTACAAATATAGTTCAAATTATGCCCCTGGGGTAAAAACTGGCCACGCCCTGGGGGTCATATGGTTTATAGAATATATAGCAAAATGACTTTAAAATCTTCTCCTCTGAAGCCATAAGGCCCAGAGGTTTTATATTTGGTATGTAACATCCTATAGTGGTCCTCTACAAAGATTGTTCAAATTATGCCTCTGGGGTCAAAACTTGCCACGCCCCGGGGGTCACATGGTTTTTAAATAATATATAGCAAAATGACTTTAAAAATCTTCTCCGCTGAAACCGCAAGGCCTAGAGGTTTCATATTTGGTATGTAACATCCCTATAGTGGTCCGCTACAAATATTTTTCAAATTATGCCCCTGGGGTCAAATCTTGTCACGGCCCGAGGGACACATTTTTTGTATGGACTTAAATAGCAGAATAACTTTTAAAATCTTCTCCTCTGAAACGGAAATACCCACAGCTTTCGTATATTTGGTACGGTACATTGCATAGTGGTCCTCACCAAAGATTGTTCAAATTATGCCCCAGGGGTCAAATCTGGTGGCACCCCGAGAGGTCACATGCTTTATATAGACTTAAATAGCAAAGTTACTTTAAAAATCTTTACATTAAATCGCAAGGCCCATAGGTTAGTTCAGGATTGTTCATATTATGCCCCTGGGATAAAAATAAGCCACGCCTCGGGGATGCAAACTCCAATTTGGTTACACGGTCTCATGTGAGCGTCCTAGGGCCCTCAGGGCTCTCTTGTTAAAAATCTTCTTCTCTGAAACCGCAAGGCCCAGAGGTTTCGTATTTGGTATGTAGCATCCTCAAGTGGTCCTCTACAAAGATTGTTAAAATTATGCCCCATGGGTCAAAACTGATCACACCTCAGGGTCACATGTTTTATGTAGACTTAAATAGCAAAATGACTTTAAAAATCTTCTCCTTTGAAACGGCAAGGCCCACAGCTTTTCTATATTTGGTACGGTACATTGCCTAGTGGTCCTCTCCCAAGATTGTTCAAATTATGCCCCAGGGGTCAAATCTGGTGGCACCCCGAGGGGTCACATGCTTTATATAGACTTAAATAGCAAAGACCAGTACGACCCAAATATGCGTACTGTGATAGATGTTGGTCTCTTTAGTTTGTAACCAAATATGGCATATACACGTGTCAAGATTGTCAAAAGCGTTATCCGCTGCATTGCAGCATTATAAAAGTAAATGGGATTTATTCACTGATTTTATACTACAAACATTAAATAAAATGGACTATAAAACACCTAATATTAGAAACAAATATTTAAAAGAAAATAAAACAAATGCCGACACTGGGCTTCAAACCTACAACCTCCAGCTCGACCATCCGGACCTGTACACATTAACTTTTGTTGTAACGCTATATAAGTGATATAGTTTTAACAAAACAACAACACAACCGAAAGGCGTTTAAACGTTTTATGTTTTTTATTTATTTATAAAAATATATAAATTATATTAATAACATTAATTGAAGTTTACTTCAATTAATGCTCTTTCGCTTATAAAAGTATAATATTATTGTACTGATGTTCGTGCAGTTAGTAAGACTCTGTTACATTGCTTTAAAAATTATCACTTCTTAAATCTGTCAATGACTGCAACTGCAGACATGTGTTTGTTTGTTTTCTGATGTAACCGCCATACTCATATCATTCATCTAGTTAACATTTCCTTGGATTTCTGCGACCAACTTACTGCAGCACGGATAGACTGTTCGTAGCACAACCTATTTTCAGGAACCAAGTCTGTGTCACAATACTAATTATTACCGATCGGTTTGATGCTGCATCAACTGTACTAGGCATGTTCTCTACTGTGAATTCATCGAAATTCGTAGGACACTACTTTTAGTGGATTGCATGGGTAGACTTAACGCAAATTCAATTGTCTAAAGCGATGAATCTAATTGGATGATAAATCATTCAATTTGAAATGTGGCATTGTACACATGTATTATATTAAAGCTCGAAACAACAAAGCGTCTTCCAATCAGACGAGGTGAGATTACAATTATGAGAAATCTCATCCTGTACAGGAATAGGTCCATCGTCTCATGGATCAATGTTATCTCAAGGACCATGTACATATCTCCACCAGTAGTCCGTGTAGCGATCGCAACGGCTTAGTTGTCTCCAACAGATAGTTACTACTAGTATATGCTATGGAGATGTAGTGGAATTGAGTAAGTTCTTCAAAGAAAGAGATTTGTTAGTCAAGGTCTTCTTTGATGGCTACACTGAGTTGAGTGCCTGTATATAAGCAATAAAATCAAACCGTTATTTTAAGAGTTGCTCTTTATTAAGGATGCTCGTTAACAGTATACACGAATTGCTCATTAGAGCGTTCACGACAAGAATACAACCAACGTTTGTACATTGCATTGCGTCATTTTTCATATAATTCTTACAAAAAGTTTGACCAGTGTCCACGTCTGAGTCCTCCAGCATTACTCCGTTCTGGGCTTATACGCGAACGTGTATGCAGACCAAATGATAGGTCATGTTTAGACAAGGTTTAAAATATCTTAACACTGAAGTCCGTGTTTATAACAGACAACTTTAATATAATGTTTATAAATACATATGCATACGACAACAGTAACAACTGTTCTTTGCTACTAATTATGTTAAGACGTGTTATAATTCATGTTCACATATTATAATTTGTGAGGAATTGAAATTACACGTATGTGGTTAAAAGGCATATCGACTTTAAATGTGATATCAACTTTGACTTACATTTGTGTAACATAAGCTTAATTTCAGGTACTATTTATGGTGCGTCAAACATTGTAAACGTTGTGCCATTTATATCAGTAGATATATAAGTATAATTTTAAAGTTTCAAATAGTGGGCACACATGAAAGGACATGGATAGCTTTCAGTACCTGTAAGTCAAACATAAGTTAACTTTGTGATGACATTTGCATGTATACGTCGGGGCAAACTTTAAATATTTAGGAAGTTTGCTGTTCTGATTTAGCCGTGTTGATTTAAAAAAAATAAAAAGTAATAAAATGTGGCGAAGCAAGTAGTCTCGAAATAATATATCAAAAAATGTATGATAAAATACGAATTAAAAATGGCGTTAAAGTTAGCAAAGTTTGAAGGATGGTGTTGTCTTTTAACTTGATTTGCTGTTTGCAAACAGAGATTTGGTACAGTGAATTTCCTATCCAATAACTCTTGTATGTAACTGATGAAACTAACGATTATCGGCGATACAAACATGGTATTATGAATACAGTTGGACAACGATGTTAATAAATCTATCTCACTCAACCATCCTACATGTTTTGAAAACTATAGAAGATGTTAGATCTACCTTTTTATATTTAAACAACATTAACAACAAGCTGTTAAAATGAATTTATGTTACAATGTTGCAAAACGTTGGATAAGTAACGGGAATAATTAATGTTATCGTACTGACCTTCTACGGTATATGCTATTAAAACTAACCTCCGACGCCAAATTATTTTGTTAGAATTTTGTTTACAGTTGATAAACACCATCATAATTAAAAACAAAAGTGATGAAAATCATTGCTTGTTAAAAAGTCAAGTTGGAAATAGTATATACTTGTTTACGCTAATTTAGCATTAAATTTAACTGTCCCTATCTTATTGTAGTATGCATACAAAAAGTGTCTCAATGGGTTATTGATTTATTTAATAATACATTATGCAAAACAAATTATATAAAATAGTTCGATTTTGTTTCCCGCCATTTATTGTTATGGCTCCGCAGACTGATGGGTTTTCCTTTTGACAAGCATGTGTGGTGATTTTATTTATCAAATTTCTCCTTATGTAGATCTAATATATTATTATATTGTATTTAATTCAGATATCTTGGTTTTTGCATTTCATTTCTATAATATCATTATATGTTGCTTTAAAGAACACAATTTTCGTATTACCTTTCAAACACTAAAAATGAAAAATATGGCATACATACAAATCTTATATCAAAATACGTTTTACAACTGAAGAATAATACATATTATATACAAATACACGTATACACCCATAGGCACTTCCAACTAGACATTTTTTTGATTGTGGTTTTCTCAAAGTCGCATCTGTTTCAAATTTTGCATATCACCCATCATACACAATTCCCAATACAGGAATGATAATAACTAAACGGTTCAGTCGTTATTAATATTTCCTCGTGCTCTCAGTTGTCAAAACAGATCATTGCGCGATAAAATAGTGGTGTACGTAGAAATTAGATGCATGTTATTATCAATGTGTTAAACAACGACACTCCAACCCAAAAAAACATTTAACATCAATTATTTCATGAATAACACCTTCCCAAACGGAATAATTTTTTTTTTCAAAAATGTTAATAATAATCACATTAATCTGCAATTTTATCAAATCATTGTACTTGGATATCTCACTAAACCTATTTACACAAAGGAGCACATGGTAAACTTCTCGTCTTTGTGTGATGTTAACTAATCATTTAACAATAGCTAAGGGGGAGTTTAAACTGTTAGTGGCAAAACCTTGAAAGGGCTACTGTTAAGTAGCGCGCGCACCATTGATATGTAAGAGGCCGCATTCCACATACTAAGGTATGGAGTAAATATTATAAGATAATTTTCTTTTTAGATTGAAATTTATTAAATCATTATTTTGAAGAAAAAACAATTCAAAATAAAAAGACAATTACGAAAATGTGTGCTCTTAATTTCTAACAGAAAAATTGACTTTATTTGGTTTTCGAATGTTTGAGAATTTTTGGTTCGATATTATGTTTTATTTTTATAAGTTTTGTATGAAAACAAAATTTCAGATGAAAGACATTAAATAAATCGAAGTCTAATATATTATTTTTTGTTTCTTGAAACGTTTGGAGAGATTCGGACTAAAAATACAAACGTTATAGCTGATTAAGCGAAGGTCTAGTTTAAGTACCTATGGCTGTAGTCTAATACAAATATAACTGTTTAAAACATTAACATTTGTACTTCGATTTCATTTTATAACAACGCATAAATCCAATAATAAATACAATGTGTTATCCTGTCAGGAATGCTACTGTTGCGCATTGCGAACTCAAAACTTTAAGATTAAAAGGAACATGGTATTCTTCTAACGTGGTTATTACAACTTCCAAATAATCATTTTACAACTGTAGAATATTACATATAATATACAAATATTCATTTCGTGTAATAATAACACACGAATCCTAAAATAAATGCAATGTGTTATCCTCTCAAGAATATTACTCTTGTGCCTTGCGAACACAAAACTTTACGATTAACAGGAATATGGTTTACTTCGTCAAACTTTGTTAGAAATATTTTTTTGGACGATACAAATAAAAGACATATAAAGATGTCAATAGAATCCCTAAACTGTGACTGTAATTTACTATAATTCAAATACAACCAAAATACATATTTTTCTAATGTCAACTAATCCTGATTAAAATTAAGACAGTAATAATTACGTGACGCATATTAGCATATACATGCTATATGCAAGATTTTCCTTACTTGTCAAATCTTCAACACAATTTCTGATATGTCTCACAGAGAAACACTCATGTTGCTACACGTATGGCAAAGTAATATTCAAAGAAAAATGAAATACTATTATGTACCGGTTGATCTATATTTCAGTATCGATACATGGTTTCACTAAAAGTGCCAAACATATTTTAATAAATAGTTATTGTAGTTTTTACTCTAACCTGGAGTGCCACTATACAGCAAGTAAGACACGAACATCAATGATCCATAGTACATTCGATATGGATCTTCTTGGGGATACTTAACTTCAAGATACTTTCTTTTTTTGATAAATTTATTTAAAATATATGATTCAGCGTTTGAAAAATAATGTGTGCATAGAAAAATTACAATGGTATATACTGTGTCAAAAGAAACACGCTGTCACTATCAAAATGGACAACATATCGAAATATACATTATCTTGTTGAAGCCCCTATACTTTTTAATAATATTTTCCCTACCTTAAAGGAACAGACATATGCCAACAAGTGTAAATGCATGCTGTCCCCAACTCAGAACAATATAACGCAACAGTATTTACCATATTTGTGTAAAGCTTCCAACACCTGCTCCTGTGTATATTCGTAGTCGTCCAGTGCAGCCAGAACATATGCACGACTCAGGAATTCCTGGATGCTAGGAAAATCAATACCTGTGGTCTGTAATTAGAGAGAAATCATTCTAGATGTAGCTTTCCTTGAAATCCGTACGCCACTATCAGCCATCTTTGCACATATGCTGGTGGCAAATTTTGGTTTTTAAGGGACGACATTTGCGACGTCAATGAATCGTTTTCTGCTGTTTGGTTTCCTATATACGCAATTTAATTGATATAGTTTGACTGACTGTTGCTGATACAGTGTTTCTGTTGACATGACTTCTATTTCTTTTATCACTCGTGTTTAGGTCTGGACTAAAGTGTGACATATCATACTAGAGAATGACCAATTATCAATTATTATACTAAAAGTACAAACACATTACATGGGCTTACATTATTTATATTTAAAAAAGCCGACGCGTTTTACTAAGCTCGTCAGGGAAAATACAATGAGCTAAGCGACACGCGTTGACTATTTTTTTTATATATATAGAGGATATTTGTTGATTTCGGTGTAAGCTTGTATTTTATTTCACGAGTGTTCATAATAAATGATATTTTCACGAGTGGCACTATTGGGATCTGTGAATGAATTATGTCATTTATTTATTTCAGAACACTATAATGTACAGAAAAATAAGTCTTATGTATACATCATTAACAGTAGGTATTGTACAATACAACTATAGACCAACATTTTAGTGAGCAGGAATGTTAAATTCAACGGGTACTACTGCTAATACTAAGTACTACTACAATTACTACTGCTAATACTACTACTCTGCTAATACTACAACTACTTATTCTGCTTCTACTACTACTACTACTACTACTACTACTACTACTACTACTACTACTACTACTACTACTACTACTACTACTACTACTATTACTACTACTACTACTACTACTACTACTACTACTACTACTACTACTACTACTTTTACTTCTTCTACTACTACTACTACTACTACTACTACTACTACTACTACTACTACTACTACTACTACTACTACTTCTACTACTACTACTACTACTACTACTACTACTACTACTACTACTACTACTACTACTACTGCTACTACTACTACTACTACTACTACTACTACTACTACTACTACTACTACTACTACTACTTTTACTTCTTCTACTACTACTACTACTACTACTACTACTGCGTCTGTAGGACACGATGTTTTGTATATATGCGACTGATAAATGTCTGGTTGGGATGTTGCATAATAAACATTAATAAGATTAGTGGGATTACATATGTTATGCTATACTTTTTTGCTACTATATTAATTATTCATGTTTAAGACGTTTTTGATAGTTTACATCCAGTCGAGGCGTTTTTTTTAAAAATTCATTTAAATGTAATTTGATAGAAGTTTATAATAATTATTTTTTAATGTCTACTACATTCATAATTTATTTTGAAAACCTTTAAATGTATACATAAATGCCAACCAATACATGCGGTCCAGTGTGAACTGACGACAGTAAGTTATACCCGTATGGGTATAATTCTTGATACATTTATAAAATGTACTGAAAACGGAAAATGGATACTAAGTTCAATACGCACGTTATTTTAACCACATTTATTAGAATGATAATTACGCATGAAAACCGTGAATATACAATTTTTTAAATAGTTTGAATAATAAAAGAGGGTCAAAAGTTTCAAATTTTTTAAAATAATTATGAAAAGATGTTTGTGTTCACACAGAGTCTTACGTATTTCTCATGATAATACGCCGACATTTTAAATTCAAATCTATTATGTTTTCAGAGGCAAATTTGAACTTAAATACTTTTTCATACATGTCGAGCAGTTATGGATAAAATAAAATTGAAATATGTTTTAATATTCTGCAGTATATCGTATTTTGTTTGTGCCATATAAGATCTATTTACTAAGCATTATAGTGTTATCCCGAGTTGCTGTAAACGTTTTAAAATGTGCGTAATTTTAAAAATTGTGTAACTTCAAAACGAATTTGGTGGCATGTAAATGAACTTAATATCACACTTTTATTATTTTGATCAACAAAACATAACATCACCAGCAGTATTAACAGTATTATTAACAACAGTATAAGCAGTAGCATTATAAGCAGTAGTAGTAATTGTTGAACTAGAAAACTATCGAAAAGTGCAGACTTCTGTCGATGCAGATAATTTCATACTATATGTTCTGTGTAACTTCTATGTTATAAAGCGTTATAAGGTGGAAAGATGCCTTTTATCATAACAAAAAAGAATCTATAAAACATATTGGTTCCAGAATATGATTTGGACCATCAACAAAATGCATGCATTAGTAGCCCCTAAATAGGAATTGGTTTCTCATAGTGATGACAATACTGATGATGACCTTAACGATGATGATGATGATGATGATGGTAATTATGATGATGGCAATGGTGATAATAATGATGATGATTATGACGATGATGATGATGATGATGATTACTATGTAATTATCCTACAAATAATGAATTCATCGATTGTCGCGATACAATTTTACCATAAAATATGTGAACAATGTGATACGTACGCAAAAAATATGATTTGTACAAAATATGATCCTACAGAGCTTTAACATGTTACACATTAGGTTGCTATATTTGGATGACATAGTTTGTGTTATCCTTCTTTGCTACTTGCTTGACAATAATATTAAAATACGATATTTTACGGGATATTTGTCAGTCTCTTGGAAACTAAGAAATCAAGAATAAAACATGTACTACTAATACTGCAGCGGGAGCTGCTAATACTATTTCTACTATTGGTTCTACAATAATTACTGCATCAGCCCTTGCGCTGCTACAATTACAACATAAACTACTACTACTACTATTATTACTACTACTACTACTACTACTACTACTACTACTACTGCTGCTGCTGCTGCTACTACTACTACTACTACTACTACTACTACTACTACTACTACTACTACTACTACTACTACTACTACTACTACTACTACTACTACTACTACTACTACTACTACTACTACTACTTCTACTACAACTACTACACTACTACTACTACTACTGCTACTACTACTACTACTACTACTACTACTACTACTACTACTACTACTACTACTACTACTACTACTACTACTAGTACTACTAGTACTACTACTTCTACTAATTCTACTAATTCTACTAATTCTGCAACTGTTGGTGCTTTAATTATCAGAAAAGCATGAATAAAAACAACAACAACTGCTGATGCTACTACAACTTATGATATTACTACTTTTAATAATCATAATTATATACTTTTGAAATAGTTCAAGCAAAGTATATAACAGGTTTATGCCACTTTGGGACTCCCACAATTAAAATACAAAATCTACAACCACATAACTTTACTTCATTAAGATCGTTCTTCCTATAGTAGACTATATAGCATATCGTGAACAAACATTTACATAATATACACTTATTATTCTTATAAAACATTACAAACATTTTTATAAAACAACGTTATCTTTGTTATAAAACGCATATTTTATATGTTTATTAGAAATGTCTTGGTGATCACATATTGACTCTCTTACACATTGCAGGAAGAAAGTCGTTACAACTATATATTAAATGTATTTTATTTTTTGAGATGCGTCTACAACAGAGAGAAAATAACAAAACCAACACAAACGTCTGAATTACGCATATAGGATTTTCAACATTAACACATAGCGCCATGTTGACAACGGACACTTCTATGGTATATCACTTGATGACATACTAAGCTTGATGTACCAGTATACAAATATACATATCATTACTTATCTGCCAATAAACTAAATAAATAAATATTACGAAACAACCATTTGTAGAATGTACAGATATCATGTGGTCGCAGAAAACCTTAGGAGGGGACCCATATAGCCATGTGATACTCATCTCCAGTATATATTTCTTATAATGCATTAATAGGGTTAAACTGCACATGTAATCAAAATACATTTTAGCAAAGTGCGTTTTATATATGACCGGTCGCACGTTATTCGTTCCTGGTAGCGTAACACGACGTTGCGTCAAGCTGCCTAATAACATTTTAATAAGAAACGTTTTATGTTTATTGTCTTATGTACGAATAGATTTATATATTACTTCGGATGCTTAAATCAATTAGGAATAAACCGTATTTTTAAGTATTTATTAAACTTGAGAAGACAAAATCTTAAATTCAATTAACTACTGTCGAAAATACAGTATAAATATCAGCTCTTATACTGAGCAGCAAACATATATGTGTATTCATGAATAGTTGTCAGTGGATACGACTTACTCTTCAGATATTCATGTCAGAGGATATGATAATATGGCAAGTCAACTGCCGTGGTTAGTTTGTTCCGAGCACGCCACTTCCGCTTCCGGTCCCTTTCATATTGCATATTAAGCAGCCTTAGCGCGTTCTCCGCTCTCCCGACACTTTTGTAGATTAGACTTTGTATTCTCGCTCAAAATTGATGATTCATTTTAATAAGTATTTCCCCTTTTACATTTATACTTCTGTTTATATTTTTATTTAATTTTAGCATGCCATTATGTGCGATCAGAATAACACATAATTTGTCCATTTTTGTCGAAACCCCCTTGCCAACCCCCCCCATCCCCCCTCCCAAAAAAGTTCTTTATAATAGCATTAAAATAATCTTTATAAATATGTTAATATAATATCCATAGTTGTTGAGCATTACATAGTTGACCGCATTTGTATTATAAATGCAACTATTAAAAAAAAAACGTTCCTGGCGGAAAAACGCTAGAATGACGTTTACCCAAAATAACTTTTATATTCTGTGTAGGGGACATTTATTCTGTATCAGGGCGCAATACATGAAGAAATCCAAATCATAATTTAATGAAATTTACACACGTGACAAAAACACTATTTACTGTTGCATTATAAGATTTAAAAATTAAAATGTGATATATAGGAAAAAAAATATATTTGCAATTATTACCAAAAATATAGATATAATTATTAAAAAAAACAAGCATACTTTTCAAGAACAGGGGACATTCTAAAGAACGTAAAAAACACCAAAAACATTTAGTTTCATTTTTATTGCTGCGCATTACGTTTTTCCAATAATTTGTACTTGTGGAATGTATATCTACTAAAGCATTTCTGAAACATGTTTGTATATTATTTACACCTTACTCGATAACAGAGGAATTAAACACGTATCAGATAAATCGGGCGGATATTGTTAGATTTTTAGTAAAACTGTAATAATTAATGTATATAATGCAACGACTGCGGCAATATTTTGCAATCGTTAACCCTGGCATGTCTTGTTGTGAATTATATGTTGAAGTTTAAAAATAAATAACATCAACAAATAATGACACGAACTTGATCTCCGCCGTGTTCTTGCAATGTACAATAAAATGACGTTTCGGACATCGTTAAAGGAAATACACGCATGGTGTAAAAGGTATCTAAATATTATCTGAATAATTGCAATATTTTTAAAGTAATACACATTCAACAATTTGATCAAAATTCCGTACCTTTAGACTATATCTTCACTTTATTATCAATGCATTTGTGAACACCCTAATGTCACCCAATTTGAAAAAATTCCGTACCTTTAGTCTACATCTTTATTATCAAAGCATTTGTGAACACCCTAATGTCCCCTATGTTGGCCGAGACAATTCAACGGACTTTCTTTTTTGCAAATTTTACCTTATATAAATTTTACTATAGACCTTTTTTTTCAAAGTTGAAAACGGAAATGAGGTCTCGGTCTAATATTGAAAAAAAGACTTGTATCGTTTAGCGCCGAAATAAAGACATTTCGTTTTAAATGAAATTAACTGTTACGCGGGACATTGCAGCATTTGACGTGTGACGGCGACTTCTGCTTTTCTTGCAATAAATTTACAAAATAATGTATGTTATGAGACTAATTAAATAACGCAAATTTTATGTGGATTAATTTGGTATAATGGGCAGCAAATTCTTTAAATATTTCGAGTTTTTATGAAGTTTTAAAGATAGTCCGATAGGCGTATTTTCAAACATAATTTGCTTTTTTTTTTACCACACACTGTTGTTTTTACAACAGCTACCACTAACGCATGTTGTGCTTCTGACGCAATTACTACTTATTATTATAAGTGTGTATTTATTGCTACTACGACCAAGACATCTACTACTGCTACTACAACTACTACTACTGCTGCTACTGCTCGTCCTCCTTCTCCTCCTCCTACTACAATTTCTACTACTGCTGCTGCTGCTACTAGTGCTTTTAATACTTCTACTACTACTTCTTCTTCTTCTTCTTCTTCTTCTTCTTCTTCTTCTACTACTATGACAACAACATCATCAACAACAACAGCAAAAACAACTTCTACATATTATATTACCACTACGGCTACTACAGCTAGCGATGCTGCTGATTCTGTTGTTGATGATGATGATAATCATAATAATAATAATAATTACTATTATAACATTGAATGTGTCAAATTTATGACATGACATATCGTGCAATAACACTAGACGTAATTTCAAATGTACTATATTTAAAATCAACAATGCTGCTGCTACTACTACTAATACTGCTACTACACATTATATTACCACTACTGCTTCTACAGCTACAAGTGATGCTGATTCTATTTATAATACATGTAATAATAATAATAATAATAATAATAATAATAATAATAATAATAATAATAATGGAAGTAGTAGTAGTAATAGTAGTAGTAGCAGCAGCAGCAGTAGTATTAGTAGTGGTAGTTGTTGTAGTAGTAGCGGTAGTAATTGTAGTAGTTGTTGTTGTAGAAGCAGTAGTAGTAGTAAAAGTAGTAGAAGTAGTAGTAGTAGTAGTAGTAAAAGTTGAAGTAGTAGTAGTAGTAGCAGTAGTTGGTTGTTCTTGCTGGAGTAGTAGTAGTAGTAGTAGTAGCAGTTGTTGTTGTTGTTGTGTTGTTGTTGTTTTTGAATATTTTTTATTGTTTATTTGTTTCTGAGCTTGCAATCATTAAAGTAAATAGTATACCTAGTATAAGTTCTATTATTCAGTGTTCGCAATAGTAAATTTAAATCCACCCATCTAATCGCACTTTTATACGGAACTCTTTTTAACATGGTGCATTTCATGGATGGTTCAATTGAAAGAAGGCATCTCCTGTGAAAATGAAATTAGCACGCCTGTATTACATTATCACCACCAATACTTCTCCTCTGACTACTAATAACTCTTACAGCACCACTTCTACTACTTCTACGACAACTACTAACACTGCCACCACCCCCACTTCTACTTCTGAGACAATTAGTAACACTCCTTACACCATAACAACTAACTTCTTCGACCATTACAAATACTACCGCCACCGCCACTTCTACTTATCCGACTAATTATAACAATTACATCTACAACAACAACAACTACTACTACTACTATAACTACTACTACTACTACCACCACTACATGTATATCTACTGAATGGCCTGACAAGTTATATCGCGATCCGGATATATCGCGATCGCGATCCGTGGACCCCGCGAATCGCGATATAATGGTGTTACAGTGTAGTTGTTGCAGTAGTAGTGGTAGCAGTGGTAGTAGTAATAGTTGTAGTAGTAGTGGTAGGAGTAGTAGCAGTGGTATGGAAACTGGTAGAAGTAGGATTAGTAGTATGGGTAGGAGTAGTAGTAATGGTTGTGGTATTGTTAGTAGCAGTCGGAAAAGAAGCAGTAGAGTGGTGGTGGAGTAAATAGTAATTGGAGGAATTGCAGAAGTGGTTATGCCTGTGTTAGTAGTAGTGGTGGTGGTGAAAGTGTTAATATTAGTCGGAGGAGTAGAAGTAGTGGTTGTGTTAGTGTTAATAGTGTTATTAGTAGTCGGAAGAGTAGTAGTGGTGGTAGTGATAGTGTTTTAAGTAGTTCTACCGTAGTTGTAGTAGTGATAGTTGTTGCGGTAAAATAGTATTAGTGAAAGTTATTATTGTCTTGGTAAAGGAGTAGCAGTAGAAGTAGTAGTTGAATTAGACATAGTACGGTAACATATTCGTACAAGCATGTGACTAACTGATTGTAATTGTTTAGTCGCTGATTTTAAATAACAATTCCAGGCATTTAGATACACGACTGGTATGGTTTACATATTTGACACTGCATATGAGTGTCATGGTAAAAGGAGAAGTAGTGGCGTTGGTAGTAGTAATAATAGTAGTTATAGTAGTAGTAGTAGTTGTCGGTATTGTAGTAGTAACAGTAGTAGTAGTAGTGGTAAGAGTAGTAGCAGTGGTAGGAAAAATGGTAGTGGTAAGCGGTAGTGTGTTTTAATTGTAGTCGAAGGAGTAGAAGTGGTGGTGGTAGTGTAAGTTTAGCCAGTGTGTAGTAGCAGAGGCGTTTGTTGGAGGAGTAAAGGTGGTCACGATATTATTGTTGAAGGTAGTCGCATAAGCAGGTAGTTTTGACGGTAGTCTTAGAAATGGTCGGAGAACTAGTATTAGTTAGGGTGTTGGAAGTGTTAGCTTAGAAACAAAAATAACAAGTGCAAAACAACAACAATTACTACTACTTCTACTATAACTACAACAACAACAACTACTACTACTACTACTACTACTTCTACTACGACTGCAACTACTGCTACTACTGCTCCTACTACTACTATTGCTGTTGTGTTTCTGGTAAATTCGAATCAAGTAGTAGTAGTAGTAGTAGTAGTAGTAGTAGTAATAGTAGTAGTAGTAGTAGTAGTAGTAGTAGTAGTAGTAGTAGTAGTAGTAGTAGTAGTAGTAGCAGTAGTAGAAGTAGTAGTAGTAGTAGTTCATTAAGAAATAGTAGCAGTAGTAGTAGTAGTAGTAGTAGTAGTAGTAGTAGTAGTAGTAGTAGTAGTAGTAGTAGTAGTAGTAGTAGTAGTAGTAGTAGTAGTAGTAGTAGTAGTATTAGTAGTAGTAGTAGTAGAAGTAGTAGTAGTAGCAGTAGTGGTAGTAGTAGTAGTAGTAGTTGTAGTAGTAGTAGTAGTAGTAGTAGTGGTAGTAGTAGAAGTAGTAGCAGTAATAGTAGTAGCAGTAGTAGTTGTTGTAGTTGAATAAGAAATAGTAGCAGTAACGGATGTAGAAGTAGAAGTTGTCTGAGGAGTAGCTTAGAAACAAAAATACCAATTGCAAAACAACAACAATTACTACTACTTCTACTATTACAACAACAACAACAACAACTACTACTACTACTAAAACTACTACTTCTACTATGACTACAACTACTGCTACTACTGCTCCTACTGCTCCTACTACTACTATTGTTGTTCTGTTTCTCGTAAAGTCGAATCCAGTAGTAATAGTAGAAGTAGTAGTAGTAGTAGTAGTAGTAGTAGTAGTAGTAGTAGTAGTAGTAGCAGTATTAGTAGAAGTAGTAGTAGTAGAAGTAGTAGTAGTAGTAGTAGTAGTAGTAGTAGTAGTAGTAGTAGTAGTAGTAGTAGTAGTAGTTGTTGTTGTTGTAGTTTAATAAGAAATAGTAGAAGCAGCGGATGTAGAAGTTGAAGTTGTTTCGTTAAACTATTGCTAGTAGAAGTCATTGTTGTCGTGGTAAAGTAGTAGCAGTAATGGTAGCAGCTGTAGTAGAAATAGTACTGTAACATATGTGGCAAACTGATTGTAACTGTTAATGTCGCTTTGCTTTTTCTTTAATCTTACAGAACCAGACATTCAGATATATAACTGACATTGGCTATATATTTTATACACTACATCGACAGCATGAATAATGTCAGTTTTAGTTGTAGTAGCAGTAAAATCATTTTAAATAGAACGTGCGTTGTTGTTGTTGTATCGTAAAATGTAGTAGTTGTACTATTAGTAGTAGTAGTAGTAGTAGTAGTAGTAGTAGTAGTAGTAGTAGTAGTAGTAGTAGTAGTAGTAGTAGTAGTAGTAGTAGTAGTAGTAGTAGTAGTAGTAGTAGTAGTAGTAGTAGTAGTAGTAGTAGAAGTAGTAGTAGTAGTAGTAGTGGTAGCAGTAGTAGTGGTAGTAGCAGTAGTGGTAGTTATAGTAGTAGCAGTAGTTGTTGTAGATGTAATTGTTATAATTAGTCGGATAAGTAGAAGTGGGCGGAGGATAAAACATGTTCGTGTTATTAGTATTTTTATTATTAGTAGTAGTAGAAATGGCAGTAGTAATATATGTTGTGCTAGTAGCAGTACGAGTAGGAATTGTATAAGTATTAATGGATGTGTTAGTAGTCAATGGAGACGTTTAGAAGATAGTGGTGGTGGTAGTGTTAGTAGTAGTAGTTGTAGGAGTAATAATAGTGGTGGCGGTGATGGTATAAGTAGTAGTTGGGAAAGTAGGAGTGGTTGTGATAGTGATAGTTATAGTCAAAGGAGCATTATCGGTTGCCGTAGTGTAAGTAGTAGTGGTGGTACTGATAGAGTTAATAGTTGTCGGAGGAATAATTTTGGTGGTTGTGGTAGCATTACTTCTGGTGGGAAAAGTATAAGTAGTGATGTTGGTATTGCTAGTAGTATTCAGAGGAGTGGTAGCAGTTGTGATAGTGTTAGTATCATTCCTAGGAATAGCATGAGTAGTAGGCTTAGTATTATTTAGAGGAATATCTATAGTCGTGGTTGCTGTGTGAGTATTATACAGAATAATAATACTAATTATCGCACAAACACGTTTGTTTATTTAATTTTAATACACTAAACGTTTCGGCATGATGCCTTCATCAGTAGTAATAAAAATAATAAATATAAACAAAGGAAGTGACGTCGACGTTATACAATGACGTTACGTCGTTTGGCGGAAAAATGATGACCTGTAAGAAATGTAAAATAGCATTATGCTGACATATATAGAACACATAATCATGATAGTATGAAATCATGGATCACAGTCGATTCATAGGCCTATTAATTATAATATAATAAAAAACATAGTAATAGGCAAACATCGAATATATGTCAAGTATGTGAACGTATTATATATCGTACAGCACTTTGTTATTAAGACCGTTAGGAAGCATAGTCTTTAATTTATGTATCCAAAACGTTTCTTTCCATAAACGGTCTATATTATTATTAACAATATCTATTGGAAAAAAAGAGAAATCTGACAATGTACAAGTATTGTCTAAAGACCCAAAATGGGTTGCAACATGTAATACAGGATTTATTGAACAGTTTGTTATAGCAAATCTATGGTTATTCATTCTTCGGGAAACATTTTGATTGGTTTGTCCGACATACTGTTTATTACATTTGTTACATGTAATAAGATATATAACATCACGTGAAGTACAATGTACATCATTGTGCAAATCATATGTTATACCAGTAATGCTACTATTGAATTGAGAACATATGTTGATATTATCACAATGCGTACATCTTCGTCGTTTACATTTACCCGATAAATGTAATTTGGTACTGTTATACACTGAACATCTAACAAAACTGTTTTGTATATTCTTAGGTCGTTTATAGGCTTAAAAGAATGTAAAGACTTTACACTCTCTTTGTCAGATAACCGTAATAGATCCCAGTATTTGTGTATAATATCAGCAATATTAGGCAGTGATGTGTTGACACATACAGTAAATGGTATCACAGAATTAGTACTTTTCTGCGTAACACGCAGTGCGCTATCCTGTGACATATTTTTCACTTTTGTAAATCCATCTGCTTTAACATTTTTAGGATAATTTCTATTTTTGAAATATTTTTGTAGACTAGCTAAAGACTGATTAAATACACCATCATCGGAGATAATACGTCTGTAGCGTTTAGCCTGATATATGGTATACCTGGTTTACAAGACATGGGGTGAGATGATGTAAGATCTAAGTATAAATGCATATTAGTAGGTTTATAAAAAACATCTGTTATAACAGTTTCATATTCACTTTTAGATATAGATACATCGAGGAAAGACGCAGACTTTTGATATATACAATAGGTAAATGTTATAGTAGGATGAAATTTATTTAAAGCATCTATAAAAGTGTTAAGGTCTTCTAACAAACTATTCCATATCATAAAAATGTCATGTAAAAACCTAAGCCAAATATCGGGTTTTAGAGGCACATTACTAAGAAAATCTTCTTCTAATGTTTCGAAAAAAAGTGAGGCAAAAGAAGGCGCCATATGGCTTCCCATGGCTGTACCCTTAGTTTGTTAATAACTCTGATTGTTAAAATCAAAGCAGTTATTTTCAAGAACAACTTTAAGTAATTTGCTAATGTCTTCAGCGTCAATATTATTGTTAACATTATATTTTCTAAGAAAATATGAACAAGCTTCTATTCCCTCACTATGTGGAGTATTAGTGTATAATGATGACACATCCAGAGTTACTAAGTAGGAGTCTTTTTTAAAATGAATATTCTTAATATTGTTAATAAAGTCTGTGGTATCTTTAACGTATGATGGTACAGTCTGCATAACTGGATTTAATACAAAGTCTAAGAACTTGGAGATATTTTCCGAGCTGGAATTAAACGCAGATACGATGGGCCGACCGGGCTATCCAAGAGGAAGACTGTCATCTAATGGCTTGTGAGTCTTCGGTAATATGTAAAATTGAGGTATCCGAATATCTGTCGGAAACAAATCAAACTGCTTACCGATACCGGGGGGGGGGGGGGGGGGGGGGTTGTGGTGCTTTATATCTTCAACACAGTTTTCAATATTTTCTTTTGTTGTCTGGTGCTGGTTTTCGTTCACTTTTATATAGAAACGTTCATCATTTAATTGACGGGTTACTTCCTCTATGTATTTATTTTTATTCATCACTACAATAGTATTAGACTTGTCCGCTGTTTTAATAACAATGTTATCGTCATGAGATAAACTGTTCAGAGCGTGCATTTCTTCTTTAGAAATATCAGGGCGAAAACGTTTTTCATTAACATGATGAAGAATTTCATTAGTAACAGCTTCTATATAAAAGTCAAGATAAATGTCTCTTCAGCTAGGAGGTGTAAATGGAGATGATGTCTTGTTAAATAATGTGTTTATATTCATCATTTTTAGATGTTCCATTTGTTGTCATTTGCATACAAGTCAGCAAATTATTCCTTTAAACGTAATCTTCTTGTGTAAAGAAACACTTTTTCAGCAAATTTTACTTTATTATGTGATTTGATACGGGGACAGAATCCTAATCCCTTTCCAAGTAAAATGTATTGCGTATCTGTTAAGTTACGGTCTGGCAAGTTTAAAACTGTTTCCTTACCCTGCTGAATTTGCTTCTTTCGTTTCTGAAACCTTTTGTATTCCCGTCTGTTTTTGAATTTGGTAAAACGACGCGCTTTTGGTTTGATGTTGTCATCAGATCTTTCACTGTTTTTATTAAAACCTCCATGGTCTAAATTAGCGATGTTTCGATAGGATTCTTTGTCGTTGTCGATACCCCGTCGATTACGGCCTCCCTGTAAGATTTCTTGGTGCCCGGGGTCTGCTCGTTTGTTTGAAGTGCTATCTGTAGTAGAGGGGGTTTCTCTTGGATTATTCGCTGTGGTAGAGCGCCTTTCATCTGGGGTGTTCCCTGTTTTAAGTACCTGGTTCGTTTTTTTACTTGAAGTTTTCACTGTTTTCTGTACCTGGTTTGCTTTTTTAGCAGTTTGCTGTTTTGGTGAGTTGTATTTTCTTGTTACTTTGTCCCAATCTCCATCACGCGCCTTAGATGTATGAGTTTCGTCTTGTTTTTTGCTGTTAGAATTATGACTGGTCGATGTTGTGATTTCCATCCATGGCTACAAGGATGTGATGTCACCTCTGTCGATATACAACGTGGTTTCTAATGAAGGCTTGGTCTATATTTTTCAAATAATCGAGAAGTGTGTCCAACAAGTCTCCAAGAGTTGGACGGAAAATGTATTGTCTCTGGCTTTTAACACTGATTACATGACACAATGTGTAAATATTTAAATACAATAAGACGCAATTTGAGAAATAAAAATGAGCATATCGAAGCAAATCTCAAGCGACACATATTGCAGTGTTCATGTACATGTAAGGCAAAAACAAACAAATATAGCATAAACTTTGTCACATGGGAATGTGAATCATCTGACTCTCCAATTTATATATAGGTGCACAACTTGTATGTTTATCATGACGAATCGAACAGTATTGCTTACGTGTAGTTAATAAGGATATGTGCATTGTACTTGCGCATTAACAAAGAACATAAAAGATCTCACAATACAGTTTGCATTTTCCCGGGCCCGGCTAGCTCAGTTGGTTGAGCATTGGACTGTCCATCCGGGCTTCGTGACTTCACTACTCAGCCCGGCCACATAACTTGGATCATGAAAGCATTTCTGCGGCCGTTCTCCCACTACCTCTGATTCAAGAAGGGCAATTATCAGTTGCTGGCATAAGTATGCCGACTTAGTACTAGAAAACTGCTTAGATCGGCTAAGCTTGCCCAGGAAAAGTGCGAGTTGATTAACTGACCGCAGTAAGATGACTGAAATTCTGTTTAAAACGGCGAGAAATCCATACAAACAAACAAACAAACAAACAAACAAACAAACAAACAAAGCATTTAATAATCAGTAATTTCCGCTGTGGTCCTGCCTGGATAACACCTTTCTAAGCCGAGCGTTGAATGGTTGTTCCAAGAGTTACATGTTGTTCGTTATACAACGAGGATCTGATAATATCAAGAACATATTAATCCATTTTATTCAATTTAGCATGATATTATCAACTAAATTGTTTAAAATGGAGAGTAATAGCATAAAAAAGCCTGTGCTTGGTAGTGTTAGCACCAACGGACTTGTAACTCGTTGCTTATTTTAAAGCCTTTATCATTTCCTGTATTTATTATTAAAATAGTTCGTTATCGGTCACTCGCTTGGGATATTATGGATATTTTGACTTTTGTTATACAACTTTTCTGACCGTTACACGTTCGTGGCAGCTACCATTTTTCGCTTTATTTTAAACTCCTGCATAGTGTCAGTTTCCCTAGCTAAACTTGTTGCAAGTTAACGGTGCTCAATTCGTCGTTAGAAAATATACTTTGTTAACAAATCGATGTTTTTGTGGAATCGTCAAATGCCGCTTGAATCTTTATATGTTTAAAAACAAAGTTACATTACAGTACGTTTGCAATAATATTGGATGAGTATGACACCTTGTGTTTAAGAGATAGCTCGTGATCCAATTTCATGAACATATATATTGCTCACAATGCCAGATAAAAATAACGGAATGCCGCTGATTTACGTTATCAGCACAAGGAGCAAAATACCCACACAATGGGAGGCGTTTCCTTTTTTTCTCATATAAATATGAATACGTGTAGTGAGCAAAGCTAGCCATATTATTGACGTCGTTTGCTCGACAATCGAAAGGCGCAATACAGATGCCCGCCCGGCCTTTAAGAACCGACCAAAATAATATAACATGAGTGTCACAGGAGCATTGTCAGGACATCGAACGAGTGCCGTACAGATACCGATGAAAAACAGTCTAAGACATTCGGTAAATTTCCTGGAATATCGGCAGACCGCCGTCGATATTGGAGCATTTTCTCCAAAAAGTTTAATAATAAATGATAAGATATAATCGGCAAAACACAGACATAGATAATATATGAATAATGTATAACATTAAGAAATAGTTTTACCTGTTTCGCCCCACAAGCCGGTGTTTACCTAAAAACTATTTATAGAGGAAACATCTACAACTCAGCAATTTTCCGTCACTGTTCGTGACCGGTCATTCATTGTCTAGAAATGTCATCAATTATAAAAAAAAGTATTTTGTAAAAAATCCATAATTATTTTACCAATTGATATTTAAATATGATAATATGATACAAATTGAAAACTATTACTGATATTTTAATTCATTTAAGAATGTTTGTATTTGTGACATTTTTTAACTATTGCACCACTTTGAGTTTGGTACCTAAACTACAAAAAACAGTTATCAAATTGTCAGAAACTGTTGACCCAAGGTGTAGTGATGAATGTTTAAGTTGATTCCACAGGCCTCTGGACGGAGGGAAACAGTTTATACTGTAATCTCTACATCGAGGGCCAACTGTTTTGATTATTCCCCAAACACCCATGTGGTAACTGTATACTACACACGCTCTGTAGGATAGGATCGCATACAGTATATTTAAGACTGTTATTTCTTTATACGGTTCGGTCCTATCTTTCTGTCACTACAACGTGATGAAGGTAATGACCAACATCTTAAAACTATCCAGTAAGGATCGACTGTTTTTGCGACAACATTAAGCATTTGATTGTACTGATTCCAACAAAATCATATTAATTTGCATATGAACATCGATTTAAAAAAGAAGCTTAGCATACAGTCTATAATTGTTAGAAAACGATATTTTGAAGCAATACTACACATTTTGGAAACCAATTGTTTTAAAAAAATGCGTGAAATTAATGAATATATAAACATATTGTTTGAAAGACACAATAATATTATACGTGTGTTAATGCAACTAAGTGATCACCAGCATACATGTCAGCAACTTGCATTTCAGCTTAATATGCGATAAGTGTGCACACTATATGACAATAACACCATTCTTTATAAATGCTTTATTATGCTGCAAATGTGATATTGACAGTTGACTGTTTTTCAGATAATATGATTTTAATTACATATATAAAAAATGAGCGGATTTGCAATTTCGTATCTGCAATTAATTTTGACATCAATATCAATTTTGTTTAAATCTACTTTGGTGACTTTTGCGTAAGTTGATGATACCACTATATGTTTTACATTTACAATAGTAGGAACTTTTGAAAGGTAAATGCAAAATTTGAGACAAAAACAAACTCAAGAACAGACATTCAGATTGGGACAACTTTTTCTTGCAAAAAATCAGTGAATTATATAAATGTGTGGGAATTGGTTTTTGTTTGTTGTGTTCGCTAGTAGTTTGAAGCACTTGGTAATTGCTTTGACGTTAATTTACAAAATTTAAGATGTCTTCTGGAATGAAAATATTTAAATATGAAACCACGTGCTCGGTTATATATGGTACACTATTCACAAATAAATGCTTTGCGATTTATAATTCGCCCGTACATTTAACTTGGGTGCGTTCTCCACAAGTGCAAATGGTAGTATATTTATCTCTTCAAGTGACATTGATTGTGTTACGTCATGTTCAACAGACAGTGGTGGTACTACGTCCTGTTCAAGTGACAGTGGTGATGCGACGTCTTGTTTTAGTGATTGTAATGGCTGTACGTATTGTTAGTGTGCCATTGATGATAGCTCGTAAATTTCTCGTCGAATTGATTGCTTGATTGCTAAGTGTGATGAACATCTATTTCAAGTGCCATGTGTTCTTGTTTTTCAGCAGATGCAGCATTATTGGTCCAGTTATTTTCCGCCTTTCTTGTTACGTTTTGAACGACCTGTCTCGGAATTTGAAATAAAACATCATCAAAACAACAAACAGGCATTATAACGCAGTAACATGTTAAATCGGCTTTTGGTCTAGCATATAATCCGTAGAAATACATGTGATGTAAAGGCACATGCAAATGTATGCATGCATGCCGCTTCAGGTACATCAAAAACTAAATGCAATACATCTCCTAAAACCTATGTGTTGTAGTGGTGAATTTGTCTAAACTTTTTTGTTTTATACTATGCTAATCTTTTATGATACTCTCAGTACAATCTAAAAAAGAAATATCTTGAAAAAGATATTCGGCATCAACGGTAAGTTTTGAAAATAAATAATTAAGAGCATACTCGTATCGTTAGATTGATTATGTTACTTTTGAAACATTTAACTTCAATATATGTGCTTTTTGGTTTCTTAAGAATATTAAATAAGGATTATAAGGAAAAATATTCAGGCTACAAAGAAACAGCGCAGTAAAAATGCGTAGAAGGCAAGAACGCATCGGGTATGGTTCTCGGTTCATCAACGGCACGCTACTATAGTGCATGCAGTAAAAATGCGTAGAAGGCAAGAACGCATCGGGTATGGTTCTCGGTTCATAAATGGCACGCTACTATAGTGCATGCAGTAAAAATGCGTAGAAGGCAAGAACGCATCGGGTATGGTTCTCGGTTCATAAACGGCACGCTACAATAGTGCATTACTTTGCGAAGTTTGCGCATACATTTAAATGTTTAAGAGTATTCATGATTACATCCTTATAATCTGAAAATATGTCGACAACGATTCTTTTGTCAAGTGTCTAGCCTATTCATTGGTATAGTTTATAACACAGATTGAGAAAGACTGAAATGGAATGACGGTGAACCGGCAATGTCTTATGTCTTACATTGTTATTATATTGTATTATTTCTTTATTAATTGTTCAACTAGAGGACTGTGAATATGTTACATGTGTGTACAACAATAGGTGCAATGAAATGGAAAATAAGCCAAACGTAAAAATTGGGCTAAATCTGTACGTTCTCTCTTACGAGCCCTTGGTCTTTAATACGCATGGCTAAATCAAAGTGTCGGTGATGATAAAATGTTTCTGTCTGAGATAAAGTTAAGATTGAACGATGAAATTTTACAAAATTGGATGTCTGAGGTTAATAATTCGTCTAGAGCTAGAACGTATACAATGTTTTGTGATTATGAATTGCAACCTTATTTGTCAAATGTTAAAACATGCAAGTTTAGAAGTGATCTTACAAGAATTAGAGATTCTTCACATATATTAAATTTTGGGGCTGGAAGATGACATAAACCTGCTTTAATTCCATTTGATGAGAGACGATGTAATAGTTGTAATGTACTAGAAGACGAGTATCACTTTGTAATTAAGTGTAATCTTTATACAGAAATTAGAAAATTGTATATTGATAAATATTATTGGAAAAGACCAAGTGTGTATAAATTTGTTGAGTTAATAAAGTCAGAAAATGATCGAACTAATAAAATAACCTTGCATTATATGTTAACAAGGCTTTAAAGCTCTGAACTTGTTTAATCAGTACTGTGAATAAGTTTTCTTAATAATCTTACAATATAATAAATTTGATAAACATACTTGTCTCACGTATAATGATAGACCTCTCGCTGCAATTCATGTATGTGTAAATGTGTTTCTTGTGTACTTTATTTACATACCAGTTACGTGACTTATTTATTGCAAATATGTTTGTATAATATGTATTGTCTACTCATGGACCTATTGCCAATGTATAAAGCAATTAACTCTATAAACTCTTATTATGTATTTGGATACAATTTTATTTGATGTTTATATGTCTCTATATGTCGTGGCCATTGCTTTATATAATGTGGATAATTCTTATTAAGATGTTGATATTTCTTTATGTGATGTAGTTATGTGTTTTTATGCGGATATTTCTTTATATGATGTGGACGTATCTTTATATGTTGTGGATATTTCTTTATATGATGTGGATACCTTTTAATTGACGTGGATATTTCTTTATATGAAGTGGATATATCTATGTGTTTATGGCTTTTGGATATTTCTGTATATGATGTGGACATTTCTTAATATGGTGAGGATTTTTCTTTATATTATGTGGACATGTATTTATGCGATATTGACATTTCTTTGTATTATACCTCACGTGACTAGCCCATGTTAAATTCCAATGTACGTGGTGGTAAACAATTCGTGATGTCACATACGACAGTATTCTGTCCCCTCGCATGGAGCTAAAAATAGCATAAGATAATTTCCATAAATTAAGGGAGGCCATTGCGTATCTAACCGGCAAGCGATTGTGTTTACTTCCGGCGCTTGAATAAAATGTGACCTAACGACATTTCTGTTTTGACAAGAAAGGGATTCCAGACGAAAAATGGCAAATTCAAAAAATTCTAGGCGTTTTGCTAGGGTAACCAGCGATGAAATCGCACAACTACAACAATCTAATGATTCTGAAAAAACAAAACGTAGTGTAAGGCTGTTCATGAAGTTTTTGGGACAGGAAAATGCTGATTTTGAGAAACTGCCGAAAAACGTGTTGAATAGTAACCTTAGGCTATGCTTTGCATCCTTAAGTCCGAACAAGGGAGACGAATTTAAAAAGTCGTCGCTGCACAACAATAAATATGGACTAAAAATATCTAAACTGCCGAATTGAGTTTTATAAAGATAATGTATTTGAAACAACAAACAAAACTTTCAAAGCAAAACTGGTAGAAAAACAAATGAAGGGGAAATTATCAGTGGATCACAAGAAAGAGATAGCCCCTGATTACTTAAAGCGTTTGATGCACCCAGAAAACTTGGCTCTCAACATCTGCACTCCAGTTGGCCTTCAAAACAAAGTAGATTTTAGTGTATCCAAGTTTTACAGTGTTTTTCACAGTAACAGAATGACACATGATGCATTTCAGCCAATCAGAACACTGTAAAATGATGAAACTAAAGGGAATTGTAATTCTAATTATGGGATAGTTGAGTGGGGGTGATATTCTGCCTCAACAACGGAATCTGTTCAAAACACCGGAAATTTTGTCGCAAAAGCTATTAAATAAAATATATTCAGCGCGGAAATTCTGCAACAATTTCACACACAGCCATCATCATCATCAGCACCACCACCACCAACACCTTTATCACGATTAACATAATAATGTAATTATCATTTTCATCGTCGTCGTCATCAACTGATCATTTTCATAACCAAATAATGATAATCATCATCATATTATCATCATCATACTCATCATCATCAACAACAACAGCATCAACATGTTCATCATCATAACCATCATCATCAAATCATCATACACAGCAACATAAAAAAATGCCCACAGCATATAAAGAAATATCCACATAATACATAATAAAGAAATATCCACATCATATAAAGAAATATCCACATCATACAAAGACATATTCACATCGTATAAAGAAATGTAAACAGCAGATAAAGAAATTTCCAAATCATATAAAGAGCACTACACAGCATATAAATAAATGTCCACGTCATATTAAAAATTATCCACATCGAATAAAGACATGCCCACATCATATAAAGAAAAACAACATAGAATTTATAAAAGTATCCACATCATATAAAGAAATTTCAACATCATATAAAGAAGTATCCACAGCAAACCGATGTACATAAATGTCCACATCATGTAAAATTGTATCCACATAACATAATAAAGAAAGAACATAATATAATTAAAATGTAAGACATAATAAAGTTCCGGCGTTCCATAGACTAACCTAACACTGATTTTAAGCGAGAGTATATCGTTAGGCGTTAAAAAAATAATGTTTGTTTCACAGGACATGCCCCCGAAAATTAGGGTAGGTAGGTTGGGATTTTTTTTTTTGGGGGGGGGGGGGGGAAAGGTCAACTGGAATATTTTAAAACTGAATACATATTCAAAACGTATCAGTAATATCCTTAAACATTGTCTATAAGTGGATACCATCAAAACTAAACATAATTATCTTCAATGTTTGGAGAAAAGAAATGAAAAAATAATGTTTGCTATTGTATAACTAGTTTTATACAGCTATATAGGTTTATTGAAATTCAGAACTAGAAAACATATACAAATTGAGTAGGGTTAGGTTAAGCTGGTGTTATGTTTGTACCCTATAATTTAGTTTTCCTTTAGTGGTACAGAATAACGATATGCGTGCACATTGCGTGAGATAAAATTATTTCAATTACTATGGAGACAATATATATACAGACTTTTATGAATTATCTTTGCTTATACAATCGTGTGAAGAGACGTTGCTGGAACGTGGGTGGGGACATAAAAAAAATCTGGTTTTGTACTTTGTAATTGTCGCATTGTTGCTGAGAATCCATTTGAATTTGAAAGTAAATCTACTTAAACAAAGTTTAACGGATCGAAAACTGCGCAATGAAACGGAGACTTAACATTATTTTATCTTTTCTCGATTAATCAATTTTCGGACTTCAAAGTCGGCGATCGCGATGAAGAATTTAATCAACGATTATTAAACGACAGTCGATTATCGGCCCATCACTACATTAAAACATCATTATAAGTTTGCATTCCTTAAAATTCTAGAATTTCGCTGAAGCACTTTCGATCAGCTGTATAATATCCCATTCGACAACTTGTATAAATGGGTAATACTGAGTTAAACTAACGTGCTGCCAACACTTCCTTTCGATCACGCCACCTTTTAAACATGACACGTCTAAGAATAGTATCTACACACTCAATTTTAACAATTAGTACATGTAAATATCGCTTTCATAGAAACATTCTAAAGTACGAAAGGCTGTTTAAACAGTTAAATTTAAATAGTGAACAACATGACAAAATGCAAACACATATATTTGCAATTATTTATCACATCAAGTGACGTCAGATTTTTTTTGAGCGCGTGCACTGTTCCGCGAACTTTGTGCTTTAAAGTTTATATTATGTTGATCATGCAATAATACATACGTATCAATATGTATATTAAATAAAGACCATATGGCAGCATGTGCGACATTGGTATTGTCAACCCGAGGGCAGAATGTCGACCGAGCCAAAGCCGAGTGGTGACATTCTATTTTGATGGTTGACACTATCAATGTCACATGCGCTGCCAGTTAATATTTTTAGGGTACCGAAAAAAAAAAATAGATAGGTAACCCCACGTTTAATTCATATAAATCTGCCTATCCAGATTTATTAATGTTCCTTCTTCAGAAATACTTGCAAGTCTTCACATTAAACAGTGAAGTCACGACTATATGACGTCATGACAAGAGATTCGGTTTTAACCAAGAACTGTCACAGGACAGTGCGCTCAACCTGTTTATGTATTTCAATTGGTACATATTTTGGAAAGTTTAAAGGACATACATTTGTTGAAAAGCAAAACTGAGTTATGGCAATTATTTCATCAAATTATGCCACGTTTCAAGCGAAAACCTCATGTACTAGTAGTTTTAACTTCTGTAGTTTTGAAGCTGAAAGAGTTTTTACTTTAAACTTTAACAAGAAAATCTATGTGAAAAAGAGGCGTAACCCTTTCACAATACACAACAGCGTTGGAGTTTATGACAAAGGTATATTCCAAGTTGAAATTGAATGGCGTATGTAGTTTTGAAGTAACAAGACTTTTGAATTAAAACTTTAACCAAATTCAGACGCGGAAGCCAACGCCGACACCGACGCCGATGTTAATATAAAAGGTAACCTGTTTGTCCAATGATCGAGCTAAAAATTGAAGTAGCTACTTGCCCTTATATGATTTTCAATATATCAGCGCGGTCACATGACCTGACAGTCGATTAGCTTGGTCACATGTCAAAAATTTAATAAATATGAAAATGTGTTTGATAGTCAAAATATTTTTTTCTCGGGTAATGGGATGGTATCATTGTAGACAAATGTGAGGTATAATATTCTGCCCTCGGGTTGACAATATAAATGATACACGCGCTGCCATTTGATATAAGATTTAATTATTTTTAAATATTCTTCCTACTTCAAACATACTTACAAATCCTGACTTTTATTCTGACAGTTACTTTTGAAGATAATCGCTTTTTTACACATTGAATAGTGACGTAACGACAAGGGAGGCAACCAATCCATAATTTGGTTTTAACAAATTGAAGCAGTTACTTGCCCTATATCACATTCAAAATGTCAGCGCGGTCACATGGCCTGACAGTCACGTTTGCTTCGTCACGTGTCAAAACGGTTGAAAATGTTTTGATAGCGAACATATTTATTTCTCGGTTAATCGAATTTTATCATTGTGGACAAAGGTGATGTATAATAAAATAAAATAATTATTTAAAAGCGTTCCGTACAATCGTACAATATTATGATATATTTCATATAATTGAAATGGGACATAGATGATAGACTCAAAATGGAATCGCCCATCGGCTCTCCAAAATGGTAGGTCAGCTGTGTACGAGTTCAAATATATTACAGTATTTTACAGAACGCTGTTATAAAACGAATATTATTGCTTTTGTATTGAGACAAACTTACGTTTAAATGCAATTCCATTAAAATATGCCTAAATGCATTGCCCCATTTCACATTCCCGTAATTGAGTACTGTAGTAGTTGTCTCCCATGATAAAGTGAATAGAGAACGAGGCTGACCATGTATTGGATGCATTTAGCAATAAAGGAAAATACTGTTTAGTGGAGAAAATGTCGAATAAATTGATATAATGTTATTTTTTTGTTCATTTAAGTCGTCTCTGTTTGTTAACTGAATTATAAATATGTGATACTTTTCAAATTATTAAATTATACAAAACATGTATTTATAAACGACCACAACATACCCAAACATCCGAACGAAACTAGGTTTAACATCATAAGTATATGTTTCTTTTTCAAGTGATTGAAATAAGTCTATAATTGCTGAATGTATTGCTGTTTACATAATTATTAATTTATTAATTAATAAATTAATAATTAACTAGCTTGGGCAATTGACTGTTTGATAGTAACATCATCATTATTATGATAGTGATCTAATTCAAAAATATGATTAAGTAAAGAAAATTGAGAGATAAAACCCGTTAATTCATACCAAAACATCCAAAAGCAGTATTATTTATCGTTACATATCTTACGAATTTGTGTAGAGAAACATTTACATTCCATTTATAATCATAAGTTCAAGCGACGATCAGGATAATTGCAAATACAATTATAGCTTAGTCTTAAATAAAGTAAAACAATTTTATGATTTGAAATGATGAAGTTATTTCACTGGTTATCAAGTACATTTCTGAAGTCAATGTCATAGCTGCCGAGAAAATGACCCGTGCATTACTTTACTAATTGGTACGTATGTTATTACGTAATTGTATCACATGTTATTATAAGATTAGGACCTGAATATACACATTCTGGTTAGATAAGTATATGGTCAGAGAAAGTATCTTAGAATAAATTTCTTTTTTTTTTCTTTTTCAGCAAGGTAATTAAACTGACACTCTGTTAACATGTATCATAATTATATTATGTAGAATGTCATTTCTGCTTGTTAAGAAATAAAATTAGTGAATACTAATAAAATTTTATAATTAACAAACTTTAAATGATCGCTATTAAACCCGTTTTACCCGGTATGAATACATCACGAGCCACGTGATCGATTCGCTGGTAAATTATTGTTTCGTGTTAATCGCTAAATATCGGAATGTGAAACTTATATATTATATAATTGTATAATCACTTTGTTTTGTACATAGGAATATATATAAATCAGAAGGCTTGTACACTTATTTTAAAATGTTCTTTGAAATTCAATGCAGCGTGAGTAAATAAAAACATAATTTATCGAAATATTGATTTAAGCACATCGTTGCAAAATTATGTTCATTAATCCGATTTGATATTTAATCAACAAACATAATATTCATTGCCCCATCACGACACATACATTGTATGATACTGTAAAGGCCAAATTAAGGGCGCCACATTTGCTTGTCACATACGTATAATATGTCGACAATATGAAACGGCAAATGTTTGCCGCCATTCCCGAGCGTTAAAGTCGGCCTCCTAGGACGACGACTTCATTGATATTGTAATGCTCCATACAGTCAAATAAAGGATTAGACCGTTAAAACACTTTTTACATCTCTCACAATAACAAAATAAATTTATAATAAATGCGTTTGACCGCGTCTTATCTCGAAACAAGAACGACCGTTTAATATTTTTGCTAATATTTGTCATATTTTAACATCGGTGGAAAATTGATTATTAAAAACATTTTCTTAATATAAAAACTTACCTTGAGGACGACCCTCGCGCTATGTAATATAAATATAGAAAAAAATATTATTGATTATGATCGATGCATGACTAAGGATACAATCACAACACTTTGAACTTATGTTTTTAAATTGAAGACAGCTTTAATATCGATCGACACGCCTTATTTTGATACCATAAAATGTTTTCGGCAATGGCAGTAAAACTCCTGTGGCAAACACAACAGACACTGCTATAAATCTTGTGCAATTCGTGCATCAATCAAACCAGCATTCTTTTGACAACCATGTTCATTCTAACATACTTTTTGTGAACGCGAACAAAGCAAAATCATGTCAGAGTGATACCAGAAAGACGTTTACGCGTCAAATTTGCAGAGGCCGCGTTTATTAGTATTTCTGATATTTGTAATATATTAACAGTAAAAGATAAATTACCAATACATTTAATAAATAACTGCATTACCTTTACGTTGACGCTGTTGCTCCTGCTCTGTAATATAAAGGTTCACCTATTATGATGCTGCAATGCCTGGGGAAATGGGTACTATGTCTCAAAAATCACATTTTTGCATTGTTATATTTCTTTATAGTGCAACATTTCAGGAGCGAATTCTGACCATTCGATGATACTGACATTGATAAAAAAAAACACTAAAGCATTTTAAGTTAATAACTAAAAGGCTTAATCCAGTTGCAAAAATATTCACATCTTACATACATGTCAAAGTGTTTACAATATACTTATATCATTGGAATTGCATTACGTTCTGCTAACATTATAATTGTATGTAATTTAATGTAAACTGAACAACAACTATGACATATAATCGGTTGTCATGGTAACAAAGGCACACATATACACAATAACTTGTTTTTTGTTTTGCTATTGATACTCCTATGCTATATCTGTTGAAGATTGTGGAAATAGGCCTTTCCCAAAACTAGGTTACTTCCCTGGCGTAATCACGAGTGACGTGCCCTGGTCACTTCCGGCGACTTTTATTTATTATAAGGCGGGATGAGCGTATTCATATTTACCAGAAAACATACACTATATCGAGGTCGTAAAAATGAATTTACAAATATACGTTTAACGGTTATTATGAAAAAAAAAGATTTAGCGATTTCAGTATCTAAACAGCATATGCCTTCATCCTGTATTAAGTTGTATTATTAAATAAAATCAATAAATCAAGCCGTTTTTAGTAAAATGATTTTGCTAAGTAACTCTAAGCTAACATTCTTCTGAAGACTACAATTACGAAAATAAGGTATCATCACAGAAATCTTGAGCGTATTTCCGATGTTTTAGACAGCAACTTGTTAGTTAAATTTCATACCAATTTGTGTTTTACTTTAAAGCTATATTCATTGCAGATTTTCTTGTTGTGTGCTAAATATTATACGGTGCTTAAATATACTTCGTTATGGCCTTGAAATATAATGTATCAAAGCAACTATCTTTTTAATTACCCTTAACACAATATTACAATAACTAAATATGCTATAGTTGATGTTGTAGTAAAGAGATTATTTCTTCATTTCTGTCGGAATCGTGGTTAACAAACAAAATGTTATTTTCGTAGCAGCTAATTTTCGTATGTTGTTGAAAAAACAACAGGATGAGCTCTGCAATTTACACCATTCTTCATAATTAAAAATTAAATGCTGTGGTATATTATTTCACTCCTTAATTTAAACCAATTTTTAATTCGAGAAAGTGTTCAATGTTTTTAATTCTGTTCTGTTCAATAAAGTGGCGATATTTCATAGGGTGATGGGCGCAGAAAAAATGGAAACAACAACATTTTAAAATGTGAGACAAACTTTAATTTGAGACGCAAACACTGAGGACGAAGTGTGACATGTTAGTTGTCTCTGCACGTAGATCTTTATCATCAATGCATTACGCAATTGCAACGGATTAGCGGTATTGTTCGAAGGGCAATTTGATAAGATCCACGCGGTTTATGGCTTTGGTATTTTTATGACCCCCTCTTCAGTCAGTCAACATAGTATCCATTGAGAGAACATGTGTTCATTCTTGATATTTATATATGGAAAACAACCGTTTAAGACGAGGCAAGGAGACCACATTTTTCCGGATACCTGTCATGAGGACATTTGGCCTTAGTAATGAGTTTTAAACGATACTACGTTTAGTTCTAATATTTCTCTTTTTTTAACATATACCGTCTATGCTTTTTATATAATGTTTAATGCAAAACATATGGTTTAAAAATTTCAATTACAAGTTTTGAAAGCCGATTGGTCTTAGATCTATAATACTTTATATGGCAAGCTAGGAAAAAGTCTCTGAAAGTCGGGTTTCAAATTTGCGGATGTGAATAATGCAATAACGGGAGGTAATTTCCAAGGGAGATCACCTAGTTTAAGGAAAGCCTATAATTAAGAGCGACAATACGATCTATCATGTCTGGCCAATTTTAAATATACAATTGATAAATATATCGGCCATCAACAAATACTCGACCGTTTCAAAAGTAGCCGAAATGTTCACACGTTCTTGTAAAGAACACGAAACAGAGGAAACAAAGCTCATGCACTCAATAAAACTCTTAAACGCAATGGTGTTTTATGAATTATGAACAAATATACACATGCATTTTGTTGTATTTTTCAATGATGGGCATGACCATGGCAAATAAACTGAATCATATATTAAATATGCATCATAATCGTTCAATCCTTTTATAATCAAGCAGAGGTAATGTGCGCGACAAATCATCTGGTGATGGCGAATAGTAATCTGAAGTAATATTAAACTCCACCCAGGAACCCAGGCATTTCGAAGTTATAGATTGGAAACGAAATACACAAATTTGACATTTCATTTACGTATAAATTGTACAGGTATATGTTCATCTGCTCTTTAAAAATTAAGAGTTGTACAGTTTTTACGGTCTTATCGCAACATTCTACAGTGTGTGTCTTATAGTGTACTTTAAATGTAGATATATTAATTTTGTATCCCTCATAATAAGGTTAATAAATAAATAATTATATAATAAAGCACTATTATTTAACAGTATTAATCAAGTGAAAACGCATATAAAAGTCACAATGAATGTTTATCGTGTGTATAAACGTTTAAGTTTACATTAACAATTCGGACAATAATCATTTAAATCAACTTAAAATTAGAAATCAATGATTGTTCTTTTTTTACTACAAATAATCACCCCTTTTGAGTATATGTAAAATTTTATTAATTCGCTTAATTTGAATTTGATGTCCCTTTAACAATGACATAAACTGATATCCATTTAAATGTTTTGTTAGTTAATCTTTATTTAATTGTTTAATTGTTATTGTTATGTATACGGTGTTCTTGTGATTATTATTATAACGCATTATTATCTTATTTGTCATGGTCGTGATTATTTCAAACATTCCTTCTTTTAGAATATCCATTCAGATTATTTGTTTACATGTACATATATGTCATCTTCACCCGTGCACCAGCATGTTCAATTGTATCGTATGTATAATCATCATAGGTAATATCAATTGTCGCTTTCAGTCTGAACGGACGTGTTTTTTTGCTGTGTCGGAATTTGAAATAAAATTTTATTTTAAACTAAGATCGTGGTGTTCTGAATATTCGAATATTCGAACTATGTGGATTACTATTCCTCGTTGTAAGTTCTGATGGGTCGAAATAGAAATAAGAAAAGGAAAGAAAGAAATAGCAGTGAAAATGATAGTGTGAATCCGAACAATAACAAAATACCAAAACAAAGAGGCCCGTCCAGTGAGATCCAGAATTCGGACACTTCTTTCTCAGTAAGTGATTTGCTTGGTTTTACAAACTCTGTGTTGTATGGCGATGAAGATGACAATATAACAAATACTAGCGTTTTTCTAAACAATCACGAACTTTGCAATTCATCAAAGGAAAACACCATGGCGGCAGCGCAGCCAACACTACAGGACGTCATGAGTTTATTAGAAAACATAAGTGGGCGACTTACTGCAGTCGAACACAAACTACAATGTCTAGACAAGATGGACCAGGGTATGGCGACATTTGAAAAGGACATTAAAACCCTTTGGTTGGCTCTTGACGATCGAGTCAAAAAGGTTGACGAGCGCGTTTCGAAACTCGAACACGTCACTGAGGGGGCGGTCACAGCAGCGGCACAGGTCTCAAGCAGGTTAGACGATCTTGAACGCGAACGAGAAAGCCTTCGTGATGATATGGTATATCTCAAATCGCAAAGTATGCGGAACAATTTAGTATTTACTGGCGTGTCGGAAGTGGAGAACGAGTCACCTGAGACCACGGAACGCATACTGAGAAAACATCTAAACGATGCACTCAAGATTGCACAGGAAACGGCGGACGCTATCAAGTTCGAGAGGGTCCATCGATCGCCGGGGGAACCTACACGTGGAAAAATTCGCCCTATCATTGCGAAGTTTACCTTTTTCAAGGACAGGGAGACAGTGAGACGCCAGTGGAAACATCTGAATGGTACCGGATTTAATGTATTCGAACAGTTTCCGCCGGAAGTGGTTTCCAAACGACGCAAGCTGTTACCTAAGATGAGAGAAGCCAGAGCCAAAGGTAAGCGATCATGGATCGCGTACGATACCCTCTACGTAGATGGGCGACCAGTGCGCGATTAGGGGTACGATGGGGGAGAACTCTGCATTCTTTCGTGGAATGTGAATGGACTCACAAACTGTAAGAAAAGCAATCCTTCTTTTGTAAATATTCTCACAAAGTTCGATATTGTTTTTATATATGAATCGTGGACCAATTCTGCTAGCAATGTTTTGTTAAATGGTTACATTTCTCACAACTTTTTCAGAAAATTTCAAAATAGAAATGCTAAACGGTGTAGTGGTGGCATTGTCTTGTATTATAAAGAATGTTTTAAAGATGGTATCGAAATTATTAAAAATCACCATGATTCTATTATTTGGTTAAAACTTGATCGTAATTTCTTTGGTGTTGAAGAAGATATTTATCTATGTGGCTGCTATATTTGGTGTGAAGATTCCCCTGCTTATAACGTTGTAAGTGCAGATTTCTTTGATATTTTAGAAAACGATACATCGCTGTATAATAATCATGGTAAAGTGTTATTATTTGGGGATTTTAATAGCAGAACCGGAGCCAAATATTATTTTATTACACATGATACAGTGAATAAATTAACTGATGACATTGATTATAACCCCGATGTACACTCAGTCCGGGCCTCCGTTGATAAGTCGCACAATAATCACGGGATAAAACTTCTTGATCTATGTAAATCCTCGAGTTACCGTATTGTGAACGGTAGGATAGGTGATACTTGTAAATACACATATTTCTCACGTAACGGATTATCTACAATCGACTATTTGCTTTGCCAAGAACGATATTTTTCCTTGATTAAGGATTTTACTGTGAACGATTTTAACGAGTTCAGTGATCATGCTATGTTGTCATTTTCGATCTATTGTAACAATTATTCAAGCGATGTACCTTCTTATGAGGAACATAAATTTAAATGGGACGAATCGTTACGAAATGAGTTTCGCTCAGGTATTATTGCCAAACTACCAGTTTTTAACAGAATTGTGAATGATATTGATTGTGGCAGTTATGACTCAATTAATATCGCGCTAAATAATTTCACCCATCTCTTTCGCAGTGTAGCGGACCCGTTATTTTCAAAAACGATTTTTATTTCAAATAAATCGGAATTTGAGGAAAGCGAAAGCATTAAGCATAAAGATTGGTTCGATATCGACTGTAAAATTGCCCATTCAAACTATATAAGAATGTTGAATATATTTAATGCTGACAAAAACGAAAACAACAGATTTCAAGTTTTAGAATACAAACAAATTTATAAAACATTAATTAACAAAAAGAAGAAATGCTATTATCGAACAAAGGTAAATGAGTTAGAGAATTTAAAAAAACGAACGCCTAGGGACTTTTGGAAATTTTTTAAAGCTAAAAAGAAACATAAAAATGAAAATTTATCTTTAGGTGATTTTCGCACATTTTTCTCATATATAAGCAGTGGCATTTTTGACTGTGAAAACGAAGAGGCTGAAACATTTTGCTCTAGTAATGATTTTGACTTGCCAAATACGCGTTTTCCGGAACTTGATCGGCCGTTTACTGTACACGAAATCATTAATGGTATTAAATCATTGATACGTGGTAAAGCCTATGGTAGTGATTGTGTATTAAATGAATATTTATTAGAATGTAAAGATATTATTTCTGCGCATATTTGTGACTTATTCAATTCTATTTTAAGTTCAGGATTTTATCCAGAAAAGTGGACAGAGGGTATTATAATTCCTATACATAAAAAAGGAAGTGCTTCGGATGTAAATAACTATAGGGGTATCACACTTCTTAGCTGCTTATCTAAGCTTTTTACAACAGTTGTTAATACTCGAATCGAAACATTCTGTAATAACTTTAACATTATTTCAGACGCACAATTTGGTTTTAGGAAAGGGCGGTCCACTGTTGATGCAATATTTATATTAATGTCTTTAGTACAAAAATATATTAATGAAAATAAAAGATTATATGTTATATATGTTGATATGATGAAATGTTTTGATACTATCTATAGAAATGCACTATGGTTGAAATTATATAAATGTGGCATAGAAGGTAAATTACTGAGAATTATAAAAAAATATGTACGAAAATGTTAAATCTTGTGTTAAACATTGCTCAAATTTTTCTGAATATTTTAGCTATGCAGTTGGACTACGTCAAGGGGAAGTATTGTCACCTTTATTATTTTCATTGTTTGTAGAGGATTTAGAACTGTTTTTGCAAGAAAACAATTCATCTGGTTTGAATATTGACGATATAACATTGATTTTGTTGCTTTTTGCCGATGATATGGCAATTGTAGGTAAAACACCTGAAGAAGTTCAAAACCATTTAGATCGCTTGCTTGAATATTGCAAAACTTGGGGGCTTAAAGTTAATATCAATAAGACAAAAATCATGGTATTTCGAAAACGTGGTCGATTGTTACCTTCCGAAAATTGGACGTATGATGGACAACCAATAGAAGTTGTAAATGATTTCAATTATCTCGGAACAGTTTTTAATTATACCGGCAACTTTAATTTGAACCAAGAATATCTATCTGGTAAAGCACTTAAAGCCGCGAATATTTTATTCAACAAATGTAAGGAATTTGATTTAAAACCTGAAACCATTTGTCAGTTGTTTGACGCTTTCGTGGGATCAATGTTAAACTATGCATGTGAAGTGTGGGGAAACACAAAGTCTAAAGAAATAGAACGAATCCACCTAAAATTTTGCAAAAGATTACTGAACGTTAAACAAAACACGTGCAATGCAGCGGTTTATGGCGATTTAGGTAGATATCCTCTTTTTATAAATCGTTATATTAAAATTGTAAAATACTGGTTTAAGTTATCAAATACTGACAACATTATATTAAAAACGGTATACTTACAGGCCCTTCAAGATAGTCAGAATGGCCATACCAATTGGGTTTCAAATGTTAAGAAACTTTTTGACATTTACGGGTTTTCTTATGTATTTGATAATGTCAATGCTGTCGATGTAAATGTGTTTTTATGCCAATTTAAAAGTAGAATTATTGATATGTATACCCAGGATTGGTATAGAACAGTAGATAATAGCCCTGTGTTAGACATGTATCGTTTATTTAAACCTGTGTAGGCTATGAATGTTATTTAGATATTGTTCCCAAATCTTTAAGATCATATATTGCTAAATTAAGATTATCAGTTTTACCGCTTAGAATTCAAATTGGTCGATATGCCACTCAAAATATTCCTAGAAACGAACGATATTGTCTTTGTTGTAACGAAATTGATATTGAAGACGAATTTCATTTTATTTGTAAATGCTCAAATTTTGTAGATATTAGAAAAAAATATATAAAACAATTTTATTACAATAGACCGTCTGTTCACAAATTTCACCAATTATTAAAAAGTAATAATAAAAATGAACTTTTAATGTTAGCAAAGTATATTAAAGAAGCGTTAAAAATAAGAAATACTTTCCTGAACACCACTGTGTAATATACACAGAGTTGTCCTCCTTTACACTAAAAACATTAGTTAAAAAAAGTTCATATTTCGATGTTAATTTATTGAAATATCATGACCGTTGTTTTCCTGTTATTCATAAAACTATCTCTGTATTTTATGTGTTTATGTGTATCCGTGTTTACAAATATTTTATTATTATAATTAAATGTTAAAATGATATAACGTGACAAAATGCATGTAAGATTATGATGTGTTTAGATGATGTACTATGTACAAATCTTAATAAACTGTCTTGTCTTGTCTTGTCTTGTCATAAACATGCAAGACGTATTGACACGATATTGTAAAATAATCATGTACTTGAGTTGTATTGAAGGCGGTTATACACGTAAGTCTCTATAATTATTTGTAACGTATGGTTTCATTGTAACATGTATTTATAAAATTAACTTATTGTTTACTGATCACTAAACAAAATAAATGTATATGCACATGTATATCAAACGAAAACCATGACAACGGTTATTATAGCCTCTTCTAAAATTGGTGTTTGCTAAGGAAAACATAATTTGTTCTGCAGACTACTGGTTCCCGATGAGCGGTGGGGTGGGTGCGTATAGCTACCTTTCTGTGTTTTCAAATGTTGTGTATACAGGCCACCAATGTGCTAAAAGACGTGTAAATATAGCAAACAAACTGATCGTTGCATCTAAATTGGTTGTATTTATGTGTATGTATTTTGGGATTTATCTTCTCTTTTTCTATTAGTCATTTAAAATTCCAGTTCACATCCCGAATGATAATGAAGCTACACGTAGCCTACATAAGACAGAAGTACATAGCAATAGTTTATTCAGTCTTTATATCATAATACTATAAGTTTTTTTTTAAAGATGGCAACGAATAACCAGTTCTACGATTATTAAGGCGTTTAACTGGTAATACATTGAATATTCGATTATTCGAGTTCACAACGCAGGTGTTTGTTGAACAAAATATCGATTCACAAAGTCTTCCTGTTTCGCTAATCCGCATTATCTTATCGCTAATCAGTGTCAATTACCGACCTGGAGGGACATGTTGTGCGACAGTGGACTGATCTGCGATAGCGGTTCTTAATTGTTTAACATGGCAGGGGTCGTGAAAGCCGAAAGGGAGCTAACACCTCATGCAACTATCTGTTTTTGTTTGTCAATAAATTGGTTCTAATTAATTTGCGTAAAAAACAAGCAGTGAAACTATGCGTTAGAACATATTTTTGTCAACTAGCACAGAATTATATTTGTGCTTTCATTCATCTTCATAATAAACTAAACTATAAATATTGTTGTTTTTGATATAATGTAGGCGCAAAAAACGGGCATTCATTGAGCGCCTTTTATCAACTAACTAAAGCAATATTGAAGTATTGTATTACGTTTTATTACTGTTTTGTTTTATAATGTTTGTAAATTATGACCCGATACATTAAGATATAACTTATTTATTCTTACCAATAAGTTTCCACAAAAAGTAGCACTTATTAAGTCATACATGTATTACAGTTAGTACATCTATAATAAATGTTATTAATGTCGATACATGATTAATGTTCCTTTTTAGTACATGTAATTATTTATATTTAAAAATATTTCTTTGCACATTGTAGACATTTATCATGGTAATTGTATGAACATACATGCACATTATACAATGTGTCCTTTAAACCCATGGAATATTTGTCTATATTGTGGTATTTGCATTAAATGTTATTGCGTTTGATTGTAATGTATAATTGTTCTTTCTTTTTCGGTCAATGTGTGCATTTTTATTGTTATCAACGAAGATGGGACAACCAACCCAAGATCAATAATATTTGACATACATGTAGATGTACATACATGTACATGTAGGTCATATTCATTTATAAACACAACACACATAACATATTGAATGTTTTATATTTGAGCCAGAACAAAATACAAGACAAAATACAAGACTGATCATGTAATTATAGGTAAAAAAACAGTAAGGGTTTAAAACAGAATCAACATATAAATAAACGAAGCACATATAAAATAATGGACACGAAGTTTTACCTCGAATCTTTCTATGTAAAACTTCGTGTTCATGGTAGAAACCTATTAAGAAAAATCTAATAAATAGCATGCCGTGGAAATAATAAACGGAACATATTTACAAACAACAAACACACACTAACACATACCATTTCAAATTTTAACACGAACAATATTACATTTATTTTGAATGCAGTTTTTTCCATGTATACAATAACAAGTGTATTTCTTTTATATTTTAAATCTTCCGCAACAAATGCCACATTTTAAGTTGAATGATTTTGTAGTTAATATAATTGAAAGGAATACATTCAAACATCAATACCACACAGTTTTCAAACACCAATTATTTATTCAAAGCAAAGTGAAACTATTGCGTACAGGTGTACAATTTTTAATTAATTATTTTCTCTTCACGATTCGTGGCGGGACAAAATTATTCGCCACGAAAGTTCGCGAACAAGAGCGAATTTGCGTCGCGAGAATTAGCGAAATTTTGTGACATCGCGAGCGAGCAATCTGCGCATCGCGATCAAATTGGCTAGTCGCATTTCGCGAACTTGCGGGTTTCGCGTGGCACGTACTGTACAATGGAAACACTCTAAACCGAATCCTCTCTAAACTGGAATCCTCTCTAAACCGGAATCCTCTCCAAACCGAACGATTAGTCCGGTCCCGTTTTATTTCATTATACATTCATATGTACAATTTATCCTCAGTACCGGAATCCCCTTAATTCTGGAAACCGGTCTAGTTTCACTAAAAAAATTTTTTTTTTTGTCAAACGTAATTTAATAAGTTTCAAGTTTATCTGCAAATCGGAAAATAGCCTTTGGCCATAACAATATAAATTTAATATATACTGATATGATGACACTTTGTTTTGTTTTAATATACGTGTATTTTTTAATAATGAAAAATAAAAGTGTAGTAGGTTGATGTATAAGGAACACTTATAATGCCTTGCTATATGACCTAGCTTTCATAGCGACGCGGTAGAGCGTTTGCCTAGGAACCGGGAGGTCCCGGGTTCGATTCCCATTGTGACTTGGGATGTTTTCAGATGGGTTACATCGGCGACTAACGTTAATAACCCACTGTGGTCTGTACGATATCCCACACATGTCAAGGTTGAACGAAATTCGTGGAAGAATTTCATACATGGAGGGAGAGTATGTAGTAGGGTGATATATAAGGGACAGTTCTACTGCCTTGTTTTATGAGCTAGCTTTTATAGCGACGCGGTAGAGCGTTTGCATAGGAACCGGGAGGTCCCGAGTTCTATTTCCATTGTGGCTTGGGATTTTTTCAGCTGGGTTACAGAACAATGAAACGATTTAACTTAATGTATTATTAAATTTCATACTGTATGGTTTTTCATAAGAAGCTCAGATTAGTAACTTTCCCTCTAAACCGGAATCCCCTCTAAACCGGAGAACGTCCGGTTTAGAAGGTTTCCACTGTACAACGATGTCATTCGGAAACCGTTCATGCATCCATACATACCTGCATTTGTATTATGTATTTTTATATAATATTATATTGCATTATGTAACCTGTGTCTATTCCACCACGTTGTTGGCATTTATTAACACAACCTATTCCACGATCAGTTTGCACTTATGTAGGTTAATTGCAAACGAATCATACTAATAACATAATATGAAACATGGAACTATGTTGGTCGCGGCTGCGTGTTATGCGGTCGTGCCTATCATTGGTAGTAATAATTGTCATATGTTGGAATTCCACAAATAAGTTGTCAAATGTGACTTATGGTTTAAACATAATTATCTATTCAGCGATACAAAAATTGGCAGTATGTACTGTGATAGTGAGCATAATATTAATTTAATATTAATTGGCACATTATACATGCTGCAATAAATGATAGTGCGGATCATAATAACATTTATTCGTTAATGGCCTGAACAATATTTAAACAGTTGTATAGGTTCATGCACCTGAAATAATATAGTTCTGTTGGTACGTTTTGATATTGGGCCGTGTATGTTTTTTAGACTGTTTGCGAAAACCAACGGTCTTTAGGGAGGGTAATTTCCAAAACCTGTATCGCGGGAAATTACTCTTTTTGCAGGCAATTAGTCAGTCAATCTAAACAAAAAATGGTCATCCAAAACAGTCAAATGCCACGCCTGTTTTCATTTCAGTAGTTAAGATAATGCGAACCATTTGGAATTGCATTATTTTGAATAGCGTGTGATTTATAAAAATTCGAGTTTTGAAAAAGTATATTAATTAAGATGTTTACTTCTAACTATAATCACACCTTATGTTTTCGCTTTTTACTGGTATGTAACCGGAACATTTAACCCGAGTGTCCTTGAATAAGACCAATTATGCACCATATCGATTACCTTCCACTCGTTGCGAAAGTGTTATTTCAAAATTAATATTTTGACAACACATGGCTGCAATGGTGGTTAATGTATGGAAGATTGAGAGCACGCAACGTATGGCCTACGTTTTACTTTTTAGGCTACAAAACACTTACAATGCTCTGAACTAGTACGCTTCGTCGGCTATTCTGGTCCGTTGCCGATTGTCTTGTTTACTGCCATACTGCAATAATGTTGTATTGTGATATCATATACATCGTAAATAGAGAATATATGGTTGGTGACTTTTGATATCATGTGATATCAGACGAGTCTGATATGGCGTAAGAATAGGCGAGGCTTGCCCAGCCTTTTCACACGCCATATCGGACGAGTCTGATATCACATGATATCAAAAGTCACCAACCATATATTCTATTTATTATGCCACATTTAATGCAAATTAAAAATAAATAAAAACAAGAAAAAAACAAATAACATCTAAATTTTATTGATTTACAGTAGTAGAATATGCAAATGAGGGACGACCTGATGACATCCGCTAGCGTCTGTGCATATTTACACATAATAAATAGTTCGCAAATAAACAACAAACAATAACCTTTTAACGCACATAATTTAACGAAATAAAAATATTGAAGTGAGAAATCGATACTTAAAATTACAATTTCTTTACTACAAATACATTTACAATAGTTTTATATTTACACATTCGACATGTACTTCTACCAGCTGTGTACCGGCTAACGGCTACTTTTCAAAGCGAACGTGTAGTGTGAAAATTGAAACAACAAAACTTAATAACAAAATGAAACGGGATTTTAACGTAAAGTGCACATTGGAATTGATAACAGTGATTTATTTTTCAACTTGTGCATCTCCGCAGTATACGTTTAAGTGTGAAATGTTAACGGTTGCCCCGAAAAACAGCCCTCCACGTGTACAGTCTAAGTGGGTGGGGAACGCTACTGCTGCTGGATTTCGAGGTGCAGGAACTTCCTGAAGAAGCTGCTTTTGTGCGGGGTTCACAGATGCTGTCAGCTGTGTGTGAGACGAAGATGCTGAAATGGAGACGTTTTGGCTTTGCATGGTGTTTTGAGACTTGCTGGATGAAATGATGGATTCATTCATGTTTGAAATGCGACTGCCTGATAAAATACTGGAACATTTTTTCTGTGTTTGGAGAGATATGTTGCTGTAGTTGATGATGCTTTGTACGTTTTTGTGACCACTGAGCTGCATAATATCAGTGGGACAGCATCCTGAATCCCGCAGCTTCTGCACCATGTGTTTCCTGGCCGAGTGGTTGGTAAGTTTCCGTGTTATACCTGCACAAATGCACATATGTTTCATTATTTGTGCTATTTTTTTGACACCCATTCTCATGCTGATGAACCAACGATCAGTGCCAGTGGTCCTACTGTCATTGGTCTGCGTGCTTGTTGACAGGTAGAATGGGTCGTTTAGCTCGGATAACCCATGGGGCCGTTTTGACGCATATAGTCTATAATAAAAATGTTTAATTTTAAAGAAATGCTAAATATTTTTTTTATTTAATAAAGTGGTGTATTGCCAGCTTATACATTATCATTTTTTAATACAAAATATTTGGTCTAAGTTGTAATTCTTTCTAGTCACGCTATAAAAATGTTATGGATAAACACTATTTTGACATTTTATGTCATGTTGTTTTTGTTATAATTTATTATAATATTGTTTTTTTTTTAATGGCAGTGACACGAACCTGTAAGTTGCGACCACACATTTCGATGGGTCATGATCATTCGCCCAAATTCTTGGCGGCACAGTTCTAGTCTCGTCAGTTGCACCGGTCCGAGTCTTCGTCTGCCTCTCGACCAACTCGAGATATTCGTCTCCCTCTGCATCTCGACACAGCTTCACATCACCCCATCTAATTAATTTGTCGGAAAGGTGAAACAAATTGTTTTTCAAAAATTCAATTTTGAGTGTATTTTTTTATATTATATTATATTATTGTTTTATCTTTGAATTTTATAGATCTAAATTAAAATAAATTGTTGAATTCAACCCATGCGAAAGACACAAAAAATCCATAGGACATGAGGTCCTGTTACAGGACCTCATCAGATTTTACCAGACCTTGTTTGATATAATAAAGATGCATTGTGAATATTTGTCCCTCAATTCTTCTTTTGAACAAGTCGAGAAATTGTATTTTTTACCGTAAATTGTAGTGTTCCTCAACACTTCTCATGCCGAAATTGGTGGTGAATCGGAACCATAATGTGTTGATAATGGCCTGTGGACTGCCATTCCCTAGTTGCCCTTCATTATAGAGCTTTTCAATTTCATGCTCTTCTATTGGTTGGGCCGCATTACCCTTGTTTCCTTTACCTTCTTTTTTAACTTTTTTCATTTTAGACTGAAAGAACTTTAAACAATCAATGAACATTCAATCATTTTGAATGATGTCAAAAATATTCTGGATATTTTTTATGTAATTAATTAATATGATAAATTGCTAATGTCAGTTTTACAAATATGCTGTCTTAAAAAGATTTGTATTTATTTTTCTTAAAAAAAAAAAAAAAACATTTTTAACGAAGCTTATTATTTGGCTTTTATTAGACTTACAGCAAGTGTTTCCCTGAACCTTGGGAATCCTTGGCGCTCACCCTTACCAATGGTGAATGGATAGTGATTGATTTGCAGTTCCTTTTCAATGGTTGATACAAAGGATCTGAGTGAAGTTGTTTCATATTCCTCACCATTTTCTTTTCTTATCGACAAAATAAACATGCACAAGATGTCATCTAGTTCTTTCATTTCAACTTTTTTGATATCTGATGGTAATTCTTGCTGTTTTAAAAATGTTTTAAGCTTTTTCAGATTTGAGTCATGCTTTCTGACTGTGTTTTTGTTTTTTTGCTGAGCATTGTATTTGTCAATGTCTCCTAGGCTTATTGGAACAAACCCTTTCACCTCTTTTGATTTGTGTTCAGTTTTATTGAACTCAATAGAGACTGGCATTTGCACCTCTGTTGATGTTTGTTCATTGTCGATGATCGCATTAGAGGCTGGCATTTCCATGTCATCATCGAAAAAAAAAGGGTCGATACTGAATTCTGCCAGTACGTTTGAGTTCACTTCACTCACATTCAAAATTACCTGTTTACTTTCAGATTCATTTTGCCAATCCCAATCAATGATGAAATGTGGAAAGTCTGACATGTTTATTAATTTAAATTAAAAACGCGTTTAGTCTAGTTGTTTAAGTGTAATAAAATGTTTATTATTACTGTTTTAATTTTCAATCCGTTATGTTCGTCTGCAACAAATGATGGTAGCGGCCCAAATTGGTATTGTTAATTATTTATTGTATTTTTTTCCATTGATTAAGGCTCAATTTATTCATGTCTCCCTTTTTTTGTATATTTTTTATAAATGCTATGGGGTTTTTTGCAAATAAATACTACTTGTATATTATTTTTCTGAATAAAATATGAATCGCATAGTTTGTTTACATTTTAACGACATAAGCGACATTCCACGCCTACAAAAAAAGTAGTTCTCAGTGTGGGCGGGACTAAACAAACATCGCACGCGACAAAATGGCATGATATTCTTTAATGTGGGCGGAGTTAAAAAGTGTTATTGGTCAGGGACATGATAATTTTGGAAATGGGCGGAGTTAATTTGTGTTATCGGTCAGGAGCAATAACGCTTAAAATAATAGTGGCGGATCCGCGGTCTAGTGGTAACGCACTGGCTTCACAACCCAGGGGTCGCAGGTTCGAGCCCCCGCTACTCCCTAACCAACTAACTCGTCTTTCGCATGAGACGTTAAACCGAGGTGCAGTGTACTAGGTGCTTCACACCGGGCACTAAAAGACCCAGGGTCGCCTCTGGAACGGGGCGTCTCCTGTATCTTGCACTATCCCCCATAACCCAACTAACAAGTCTTCTGGGGGCGATGGCCATATGGGAGAAAATCCCGGTGCACTCGATAAAAATGTACTACACACACACGCTTAAAAATATTGGGTCAGCGTCTCCAATGTAATTGTGCATTAGTGGCATAATAATATTGAATAAGAAGCCACATTATCAAAATTGAAGTTGCAAAAGATCTCACAAGCTGTTCTTTATCGTGGCCTGGATCTAATTAACGAGGTCTACAATAGGAATCATATACCTTTTTGAAGCATGCTACGCACTAAAGCTTTAACCCGTTTGACGGCCTTATCGGACATAAGCGACCAAAAAATGTGTATTGTCGTTATTATATGACAAAAAGAATATACATCTGCAGTAATAAAACCGAAACAAATGGGTAATGTACTATACAATCGTATGTTGTATAGTATAGAGAAGCAAAAAACCGCGCTGCTGTTTTAAGATTTTAATATAACATTACCAGGGCCACGTTCAGCCGAGATGAAATCGCTTTTGTTAGTCGTCATTTTATTTTCGCGTTTTCCTTCAATCGGACTTTAAAATTGTATTGTACATGGATTTTATCGTGTATCTCGTATGTAGTAAATAGCATACATATCATGATAACGTGTGCTATTGATATCGACCAATATAACGAAATTGCGATCGTTTAATAATGGACTATTAATATTAAAAAGGGAGGGGGGCGGTGTACGCATTAGTAAACTTCGGTCGTTAATGGCGCGCAAATTTACTGAATAATACACCTTTTTTGACGATAACTTACCGCTTTTGGTTCGTTAAGCCACCCCTATGCATGATCTTTTATGCAATAATACCACCTTATACCAATATCTCGACAGTACAAATGTAGCGTGTCTACTTATGAATTCGTGTTTTCTTTGGTATAAGAAAACAACAATACAGAGTGAGACATTGAACTTCATCCAAACAAATGTTTTCATTCTAGAAAAAATCATTTATATTTCACTACCTTTTTATACCTGTGTTTGCCGCCAGTCTTTTTACGTTGCGAGCGTTTTGATTTTATTGTTTAGTCAACCACTTTTAGCTCAACCATGTCAGAACTAATGTGTTGTTCCTTTATTTAGTTGGCAGATAAGTTAGGTTTTGTCAAATAAAATAACGTGTGTATTAATATCAGGATTTCGTGTTATTTTTCAGCCTTATTGACATACTGGTAGTCAAATTATCTGGGCTTTGTTTGTTTAACTACGCAAAGCATTATTTTACCTTTTGACTTCTTTTTTGCAGTTCGTTTCAAATCGGTTACGACAAACTTTCACGTGCCATGTTTTGAGCAATAATTTTAAATGCCAATACTTTTACATGTAGTTTGTCATTATAATTTACCAAATGCGTAAATAATTTGCCAGGATTTAGGTATAAGTAAATTCGAATCAATATTGCCAACCATACTAAAATCGTGACACGTTCCAGAAAAAAAAAATACAATGACTTAAAACCGACCCGGGAAGTATAGAAGAAATATTTAATTGTATTTTATACACATATTATAATACATGTTGATTTTGCTTGCTGGATATTGCAAAACCGATTAGCATACAACACCATGCTCTCGTTAATAACAAAAATGACACTAGTAAAACTAGTAAAACTGTGTATAAAGATGTTTATATTAAACAATAGTTTTTTCATCAAAATATTTTAAGTGCAATGATAGTTCAAATAAGACGTTTGTTTCAGGTTACCCGACCATAGAACATTTTATTGTGTTTGCCGGATTGATTTTTGTTTTATTACCTTTGTCAATAATTAAATGTGTTTTGGGATAAATAAGTGCTTTCTTTTGATAGTATCCACTAATAAACAATGTGTAAGGATATTACTGATATGTTTTGAATATTAATTCAGTATTCAGTTTTAGAATTTTAAAGTTGACCATTCACCAGAAAAATAAATAAACAAATCCCGACCTACCTAACCTAATTTGTTTGGGCATGTAACCTAAAACAAACATTTGTTTACGCCTAAGTAGTAATAGTAGTAGTAGTAGTAGTAACATTCGATCTAATCAATAAATACTACTCCAAATTCACTCTGTCAAATTGACAATACTAAACTGATCACGTGAATTATGGATGTGTTATGTTTAAATTTCGTTGACTTAGCAACAGGTTTCATATTTGATCAACTTATGGTTTGTCTGTTCTTCAGATCTACGATTAATGTCGTTATTCCGATTTAGATAGATCTAAGCAATTGAATCATACTCGTTTTTGAAATGAATGGACACAGGGAAGTTTTTACTAGCTATTTTAAATGTTTGAGAACAGGGAAGTTTATTTCATAAATCATATTTACTTTTTTATAAGTATTATTTGAACTCAAGCTGTACTACCAATGTATAATGATTCGTCCAGATTTAAGCTTATTTCTTTTTAGACATTCTTGTTAAACTCATATAAAGTTAAGAATTATGCTATTACTAGTACTACTACTAGTACTACTACTAGTACTACTACTACTACTACTACTACTAGTAGTACTACTACTAGTACTACTACTACTACTACTACTACTACTACTACTACTACTACTAGTACTACTACTACTACTACTACTACTACTACTACTACTACTACTACTACTACTACTACTACTACTACTACTACTACTGCTACTACTGCTACTACTACTACTACTACTACTACTACTACTGCTGCTACTGCTACTACTGCTACTACTGCTACTACTGCTACTACTACTACTACTACTACTACTACTAGTACTAGTACTAGTACTAGTACTAGTACTACTACTACTAGTACTACTACTACTACTAGTACTAGTACTAGTACTAGTACTATTAGTACTAGTATAATAATAATAATAATAGTAAGTAATATTATAATAATAACAATAGAATCAGAAAAAGAAAGGGATTTACTGCGACAATAATAACAAAGACGAAGAACAACAACAGCAACAATTACAACGGTAAGAAATTTGGAAAAATTCAAAACGTACCTGAATACACATGCATCCGAAGTGTTAGTGCGCAACTTGTTTTTCTGTGCTTATATACTCGTATGCAGCGGGTCGTGAAGTGTCGTTTTAGAACATTCACCGGAAGTTGAGCTGGAATATTAAACATTTTGAATTCCATTGTTAAGCAAGTAACATACAGTTTTTTAATGCAATTATAATGTTATAATTCACAAGTGTGTTGATTTCTTTAGTTTGTCGACTTATATGCATGCTTTAAACGGCGTTACTTTGTTTTGCGCAAAGTTGCATGAACATTCGTCTACAAGAGCGTAGTGTGGAATTAGTGGTTGGTCGCTCGATGAGTTGTGGGAAAGGTACATTAAAGTAAGGATCATTTTTGGACGTAAACACAACGGTTTTTGCAGCACTGTGGTCTTTATCCTTCAAAGTTTGAAATGGTGAAATTGACATCAGCACCGTATATTTGTTTGTTTTCAGTCCTTCTCATTCTATCATTTGCCTCATATTGCTGAGAAAGCAATATGCAGAATGTATCATTAGTAAAACAAATAAAAGTTTGCGACTGGAATGTGTTGATGGCTGTGCATGTATAGCATTTTTCTCTGTAAACGCCATGTTCGTACAACAAAGATATAGGACACATGTAAACAAAGATAATAGTATGGTATACATGCACACAATATACAACATACACTAATAAACATTGTTGTTATTACATATTATAAAAATCAAGAAAACGTTTTAACACACGAATATGTGTCCTATCCCATTTTCGTTTTCTCAAACGAATATCGCTGTATGTAACGCTACGCGCAATAACTTTGTACGGACTATTGCTTTACAATCATTTGCCATTGTAGGATTCCATTGTTAAGACACTGCTTTAAATGCATACAATAAACAAAAGGTAGATCTGTGCAATTATTTACCTGCTGTCAACTAAATACGAATATGAGTGGTCACATACTACACAATCGAAACGTATTTTTTGTTTACAAGGACATAAAATATATTCCAGGCCACACACAATAAAATGACAATTATGTACGTCATCCGATTGTTGTATGTTTGAAAGTCGGTGGATACTATACCTGTATTTTAGAGATCCCAAGTTGACAATGTTCAAACTATTCACCACCAATTCCAAAAAACATTATATAAACGTTAAGGAGCCAAATGGCACTATTGACACAGTTATGTATATTATGAAATAATGTGTCCTTTATGAATACACATGCATTGAAATGCAAACATTGTAAAACAAGTTTGACGTTTTTGGACGATTAAAAAAAACGTAACTGTATCACTTACGTAGCGTTAAATCGCAATCACCGTTGATCCTGTGCTAAGCGTTACAAACTTTTCATCCGGAGGTTCTGCGTTTGAGCCCCGGCGGAGACAATACTTCTTTAATGTTGTTGTTATTGTTCTTGTTGCTGTTGTTGTGTTTTGACTGGGAATAGTTGGGTTGGTTAGTCTAGGTTTTTAAGCTAAAACATTTGATGATATTAAAGGAATCAAGGAGGATCCTTTTTAAAAAAAATGCATATATAGAAAGTATTAAATTCATTCATTGATTTCCACAGTAGAGTCTAATTTAAAACATGTATATGAGCTACTATGATGTAGGCTACGATATATCATGAAATCGTGCAAAAGTCGTTGAAAGTCGTTCAAATACAATTTCTAGTGCTTTATGAGAACATTGATGACACGGAAAATCGCACATACATACATAGATGCTTTCTCTGCCACTAAAAATACTCCAGACGTGATATATAATAATATATAATTTTAATGCAATATCATTTCCGTTCCACAGGATATTGTCCCGACACCGACCTGGGAATTAGTGACATACACAATCTATTTGTGCGTTTTAACCAGTACAGGCGCTTTTTGTTTAACAAATAAAACAAGTATTGTTCTTATATTGTAAGATTTTGTGTTTGTTAACAACAAAACACCTATGGATTTAACAAAAAACAACGATCATGAAATGGCACAAAGTTACGATTATTCACGTGTAAATCCAGTTGAGGACAGTCATAATGCAAACGGGGAAATCATATACAAGGGACGTAACTATCGTCAACATAACCGTCCGTTGCGACTAAATACCTAAAAATAGTAAGTTTAATTCTGTGCATATTCTCAATGACATTGGTTGACGAACGCGTATTTATTTAACAAGTTATGCAGTTAAACATTAAATGAGGTTAATGTTCACAAACAACGAGGTAGTTATTTCTGTTAGTTTAGATATATCTAAAGTTCAATTTATTGATTGATATAATGAAATGTATAGAAACGGTAACTGCAATATAAATAACAAACCATATTGTCACAGCTGCATGCTTTTAATTATTGCGATCAGAAAAAAACGCAAGTAAACTAAATATTAAATTTGGCCGAATAAATTTGGCTGGACACTAAATGTTAAGAAAGTAGAAACAAACACTATTTTTTAAGTCAATGACAGCCAAAAACCTTAACATTTACTATAATGATATAAATATTCATTAAAGCAATATCGTTTATCGTAAGACTACACTAAATCGTATGTAGTAATAGTAATATGAAAAGACACTAATGTAATGAAAAACGCGTATAGTGATAATTAGCTCGTATATTATATAGCAAACAAACACAATACCTTCTAATACACAACTCCTTGTATCACACACCAACTCATTTAATAAAATGGAGGGAGGGCGGGCGGGTAAAAATCGAACGTCCGCTCCGGATTAATACTAAATAACGACTGAAAGGGCGCTAAAAGGGGCGGACTACTAGTATCGTTAATTCAAGTAAGCGAGAAAGAGTAGCATCCCTTAATAATTATATAATTTTGTTAAAAGTAGTTAAATTATGGTCATACTTGGCACAGAAACCTAATATTTACGCAATTGAAATTTCAACAGAGAGGCCACTTTGATAAGACTGTTTCGACACACTCCTCACTGATATGTGACTGGTTCCGAGCATAACTGTTCAAATGTACACCAGAGGGAAAAGACAGCTGCGAGAACCATGTTGTTTAGAATGCTATAATGCGAGAGTAACATTTCTTGTTAGTATGTACGCTCACGATAGATACTGAAATAATACAAATAAACTATTTAAAAAACTTAAAAACAATTGTACACCAACGTAAACACATACATGAGACAAGACAGACACCATCGATATTCTTGCCGAGCATCTAATGTCTAAAGTGGTATTATTCCATATATAAAAACCGGAACGGTAGGAAGTCTCGCATTGTGTCGCGGATGCCAAAACAACGATGGATTCAACAGAGGAGTACATCTTTCTGACGTAATAAGTATTTTAATGTGTTATTGAAACGTAATAGTTAAACCCTCGTTAATAGTAACGTTTCTATAGAAGTGTACAAGGACTCGTCAATTGTCAGTTTTAATAAAATAAAAAAGAACATGTTTAACGTAACACTAATGATTTTGATCAAATAGGTTGTCTAGCTAAAACAGTTCTTAGTACAATCCCAACGAGGGTTCGATTCTGGTCTCGGAACATGTGTTTCATGACCATTCAGTAGATGATAGATACCAGAGTTTCCAGAATGCATAGATATTGTTTGTAGAAAAAGGACAATCACAAATGAATTCCAAATAATTTATTATCATTATTATCATCATCATCATCATCAAATGCACTTTGTTTCACTTCATTAATTAATACTTCATCGTATTATGTTCGAAAGACATATTGCTTCGTCTGTATGTCATGCACCTGTTTTGGAAGTAAAGTGCACTTGTTTGAGGTGCCTGTCCACTTAAAACATATTTGACATTCAGTGTTATATATATCGGGAACATCTTTAAACATGTAAAATCCGTAGCTGACTAAATTTTTACACATACGCAACGATAATTAGTTGTATTATTCATTGAACAAAGTGTCATGGTCTCTTTTGAAAGTGAATGCCATATGATAACTCACGCGGTTAGTAATCTCTTAAATTTTCTGTGTTTATTTTTTTCATCGAAACGAACTAACGGACAGACATACTAATATGATTTTTACTCGAAATAGTTTGAAATTCACGTATGATAGCGTTGTAAACTAAGAAGGCAAGTGATGCCGACCTTTTGTCAATTTCGCCGACATATGGTGCTGGAAAATTATGAAATCGACAGGCATGGAGCGAACGTTGTGGGCACTCCTCTACTTGATCACGTATTATCTGTCTTATAAATGTATAAAGCAATGTGACATTTGGTGTGTTTGCTAGTGGAAAATTAAACAAAATGTTTGTCGATTGAGATTTTTGGGAACAAAACTATTTATTGAGACAAAACTGTTTGAGTTCAAAAGATTTCATTGATTTGACATGAATTTCGACTTTGGCTTTTATGCGGTATTCTGTGCCAACGGTGCATTGCATTTGACCTCTTTAAATCATGTTCATTATTTTAGTTATTTAAAAAAACAATATCGTCCACGAATTAATCTATATATACCCGTTGGCTATAGTTTATCACTGTTGCTGAACTTTTGCGCCGGTACTACAGTAAATCGTAGGGGGCGGTTTATGTCGGATATATTTTACTGAAATTAATGTGTATCTTAACAAAAAAATGAGCGAGCAAATCAAGCGAAAGATTTTTAAGCATATTAATCCACGTTTTCCTGTTTTATTAATACCCATATATGTATGGTCCGGCAGTTTCAAGGGGGGCGCGAGCCAAGTGCGACCCCCCCCCCCTGGATCTGCTAGTGCCTGGAGAACCTTTTTCAACACAGTTGGGAACGTCTCATTACCATAGCGTGCATATACTAAGCACTCCAAAAATAAGAAAAGCAAACACACTTTTAAAGGCTTCGTGCCGAGAACTCGGCAGAACGCTAAAATGGTATGGAACAATGTGGTTCTCTTTACGGGGCTACGTACTTCGTAGTTTGAACGAGTTACTACTTGTGTATGCGATGACTATGTGCATGTTGGATCGAACAACTTTCTACTTAAGAAAAACTTTAGAGATTTGTAAATTGTCTTTCTGGTATACATGTAACTTGAATAATAGTGATTTATTTATGTTACTATATTTTCTTTATTCAGAATATTTAATAAAATGTACATTAATAAATGTATTCAAGCCCAAAGCGTAAAATATGTAAATATCTAGCAACACTAGGTAAGAAACAGCACATAGCTTATATCCAAGTCTTTAATAAAGATATTTTTATTTTATTTTATGGGGAGGGCCTTTGATGAGTTTGGTGATTTATATCGTTTTCTACTTAACATTTTATCACGGGTTTATAAATCATTTCTCAAAATGTTTGCTAAAAAGAGCAACTTCAGTATGTTCCAGATAAAATGACATATATTTATTTTTATATAGATTATTGTATTTTAGTTTGTTTTTTTTTAAAGGTACATACTATAACTGTTTGTTCAAATATCTGCAATGCAACATAACTCGGCAACGCCCAAAGGACGATGTTCAAGTATTTTAAAACACAACAAAAAAATCAGACATCATGTTTTGCAAACACAGCTTCAAAGCTTGAAACACACACTTTACAGTTATTTATTTAAAAAATATAAAACATTCAGATTTTGTTGGTGCTATTTTATGTGAAAAATGAGTTTTTTTCCAGATCATTTTCACTTTGACAAATCACTAAGTCCATTTCTTGTCTCCTTCAGAGCGTGTCGGTTAATAAAACTGACAACGACCGTTATTCGCTATAGAAGTATATTTGGCAAACTTTAAGGCGCGTTGCTCATGAAATTACAGTTGTTAAATATCATAAAGTTGTTGAATATCGAGTAGTATTGTCCTTCAAATAATAAATGCGTGTAGCCACAAAACGACCACGATATGAAAATCTTACAAAAAACTAGGCTCATAGGATTTCTTTACCAACATTATATGTTTCATATTCATTTGAATATCTATAAACACATGGCGTGTTGAAACGTCTTCTCAAGCCTGATATATTGTTTGTTTGTTGTTGTTTTTTTCGCCGTTTTTTTAACAGTATTAGTGTCATATCACGGGTGATAGTTAACCTACTCACACTTTTCCTGGGAAGGCCTATCCGATTTAACCGGTTAACCAGTGCACATACTTATTCCAGTTACTGGCAACTGTCTTACTTGAATCAGGGGCACGGTGAGAAGACCGTATACATAATTTTATGACCAATCCCCACTCAATGTATGTGGCCGGGCTGGGGTTCGAACTCACGATCCCGGGATTTGACAGACTAGTGTTCTACCAACTGAGCTAGCCAGGATATATTGTACTAGTACAGTTTTTAAAGCTGTTGTCACTGAATTTGTATTGTTTTTACAGTTATTTACTTTTCAAAAGGTCCATGTCTACGAAAATGGACCCAAGCGGCAACTGCAGTAAAAACTCTGAAATAGTGGCATATATAAATGTTAAATAACGTACGCATTATGGAAAAAATAGTTTGCGCATTCTGAGAAAAATGCAATCATAATTTGATTTAGGTTGCTCTGGTCCTTCTTGTGCTTTTAATTTGAAGTAGTCAGATTTGTTGGTATCGAGTTTGGTTGCATAGAGGAATTATATACAATGTATATTTATAAGTCAGAAAAGTGCATATGCTTAATTCGTTGTCAGTTGTCAATTTGTTTTAAAGACTCCGCCGTTATGAGATCAATATCCACTCTGTGTTTTTTTCATGTTATTTTTGTTTATTCATGTTAATAATAAAGGAGATCACTTTTACGTATGCATAGTCCTTTCAATTAGCGGCGTTCAACACAGGCACTCACCTCACAGCTACACACTTGTCACCAGATACAGGTTAAACCGGCATATAAAAAAAACTAAGACAACTACATAAAGGCGATGTTTTCGTATAATTCGATACAATATCAATACTAGTGCATTTTCAACAACTTTGAAAAACATTGAGCGATAAATAAAATACCGTGTCGCAAACGAATCGCAAATGGTCAACTGGGATAGGTCATTATACAAACCCATTTATTAAATTGCATTGGATTTCATGTTTTTGAACAATATTCTAACTATATGTGCACTAACATTTGTTTGTTGGTATACGTTACAATGACCATATAAGTGAATACAAATTGTTAATAAAAGAAGGCGTTACAATTTCTACATTTTGTATGACGAAATTGGTTCTGAAATTGAAATACTTATCACAAACATAGTGTTGGCATGCATTTGTTCACATTTAATAAGGTAGTTCGTATACAATAGATAATATTTGTTCATATATTTTATAATTTATATTATATTCAGTAGACAAATATGTTTATAGACAAAGAACAGTTCATATATTACAAATACAGCTCATATTTAATAACTTAAGCTTTTAACTTTTAAGCTTTTAAGCTTTTAAAAGGTAGTTCATATAAAACAGTTAAACATATCTTGAGAGGTGTATATTCAATAAAAAAAACCCTCTGTTCATGTTCATATTCAATAACTTAGATGTACTATCCTATTTAATTAAAACACCGCTACTCTTCAATAAGTTAGTTAATTCATTAAAACACAATCTGTTCAGATACAATAAGGTAGTTCATAATTAATTTGTACATTTGTTATATTCAAGAAGGTATTTCATACTCTACATAGTACTTCATCAAGATAAATACGTAACTATGTTCATATTAAAAAAGGTAGTTAATATCAAACAAATACATCTGTATATTAAATAATGCACTTAATGTCAATATAAAACCACTCTTTATTTTCAATAAATAATTTGATCACCTTCAAAAAGGTATATCTTATGCAATACAAACGTACCGTTTTATCGACATAGGTAGTTCATATTGAATCAATATACTTTCATATTCAGTACGGTACATGTAGTACATATTTTTATAATTTATATTCTATAAGGAACATACAGTTTATATTCAATAAGGTGCATGTATTAAGGACAAATCTAGGATCAACACCGATGCATGGTGCTGTTAAAAGGATAAGGAGGAGTTTATTTTCTAAAATAACTTAGGAAACATAAGGTTATTATCATTGTTATGTTTCTAATTTAACCCTATACCAGTGTATATTCATTTGTCATTAAATATTTGCGAAAATAAATTGTACAGGATTAAAACTATTATGTCTCGACTAGCCAAACATAGCAGCAAAGTGTCCCAAATGGAGTAGGGTACATTGCCATGGATAGTTTCCTAATGTAGTTTAAATCCACAACCAAACGGGTAGTTTATATTTAATAAGGTACATGTAGTTAATATTCAATAAGAAACGGGTAGTTGTAATTCAATAAGGCACAGGTAGTTCGTATTCATTAAGGAACGGGTTGTTCATAGTCAATGATGCACATGTAGTTCATATTAAATCAAGAACGGGTTGTTCATATGCAATAAGGTACATGTAGTATATTTATTTTCATTAAAGAAAATGTTGGTTCAAACTCACTAAAAACTGGTAATAAATATTCAATAAAAACAGGTACCCGGTAGTTCAAATTCAAAAAGGAACCGAAAGTTCAAATTGCAAAAGGAAAGGATCATTCATATGCATTAAATACGTTTGCGCATATTCAGGATAAATAATTCAAATAATGTTTAAAAAAACAATAATTTCTATGTTACAATTATATACGAAGTTAATTACACAATACACTGGAAAATTGTCTGTCATACATTCCGTTTTCACTCCCTAAATGGACAGAAGTATGCTTTTAACCCAAATCATGTAACATTTATTTACATACCACAATGCTTATAGACTTTGTCTAAATAGATGTGTAAACACGGAATAGACGCTGTGCAAAACACAGTGTACTCGTGAATAATTTTGATTATATATTTGTGCAATGTTGAATAAACATTCTTTTAAATATCTTTGTATCTTATTTGTCGATGTATTTGCTTACACAATCTTGTCCGAAATGTCTTAACATCGAACATACTCAAAAAGGACAAAATAACTTAAATTTTCGGAGTACAAATAATGTCAGAAAATGAAATTGACTGAGATAGATACTTATAATACCAGGCTAAATAATGGACCAAGTCACACAGTTTTGTAATAAAACGCTTGTAACACATCAATGACTTCTTCGTGTGTCAAAGGTAGAGGTATTTCTTGTTCAGGTAACTCTGCTGGTTGTGGCAATGGTGGTGCTACCTCTTCGTCAGGAAACATATCCGTTTGTTCAAATGATTGTTGTGCCAAAGTTTGTGGAGCCTCTTGTTCAGGTAACAATACTGGTTGTGGCAGTAGTAGTGTTACATCTTGATCAGAATACAATGCTGGTTGTGGAAATGTCTGTTGTGAAAATATTGGTAACACGCCTATTTCCTGTGACAAATCAGACGATATGTGTATTTCCTGAAACAATGATGGTGGCTCCTCTTGTTCGTATGACAATGATGGTTGTGAGTCTTGTTTATGTGACACAGATGTAGGTATTTCTACTCGTGACATTGGTACTGGAATAGCCTGGTGTGATGAGCATCTATCTCAGGCACCTTCATGTTCCGGTTTATCGTCAAAGGTAGCGAACTGAACAGTATCTATGTCACGGATATCTTGGTAGCACTCTGGGTATAAATCAAAGTTCGAGATGCATAAGCAAGCCATGGAACAATATGTTTGCTGTTGAATATCTTCGAGTGAATCTGCATTTGTGTCACAGAGAGCATTCTTTACATACGTTTGGTGAACATCTTCCTGTTTTGAAGTGTCTGTATGAGAATCTAAAAAGCATAAGACCAACGTCATTTAAATAATGTATAATACACTCTAGCTGCATGTAAGATAAAAACAAATAAGTTGGGACCTACTCATCTGCTGTGGTATATTAGTGCTTTGTAGATCTGATGTCCACGTACGAAAATTAGAAGGAAAAACAACAGCATCACTGTCGTTGTGCCTAGACATTGTTTTCTACGATAAGGAAATCGCATAAATTATTTCGTCGTAGCTGTTTGCCATGCCATTTGAATCGAGACACTATCATTCTTTCTAAAACAAATGATTGCTGTGTCTTCCAAGAATGATGTAAGTTCTATTCATTGTTTATACTGAAAAGTAGCAATGTCGGCGTCGGTTTTCGATTTGACGATACATTTGACGTGAATAGATATGTAAACATTAATAAATGTATTTATGTTAACAATTCAACAATGAAGGGTTTGACACCGATACAATTATTGTTACTATAAAACACATACTACGTTTTGCTAAGACACAAATTACATTAAACGAAGAAAAGAGACAATGTTTATGTTGCTCACCCTTTACGATCTGCAATCTAAAGTTTTTTTATCGAATACAATAGTATGATTTATTCATTAAAGTCACGTTTCATAAACATGTTCGATTGGATTTTGAGGTCAGAAATGGAGCTGGCATTTATTATTTGCGAAATACAGATTTCGATATTATGCAACACCGTATTTGCATTAAAAAGTAAAGAGTTAGAAGTAAAGTTTAAGGGGCGGAACGTTTATTATTATTTCATTTTGCATGTCCTAGTTTACACGAAACGGACTGTCCGATCACATGTTTCTACATTACATAAAGTCTGTAGTATATATAGAATAAATATCTACTCTGTAATGAAATTAGTTACACAGCCTTAGGTTAATATGGCTGATGTTAGTAACGGAATTATGCATGTATAATCGACTATTGAAATGTAGAATAATTCAATTTATTTGCTCCACTCAAAATGTGTGATTGGACATTGCTTTTATTTTTGTATATGGATTTTTCAAACCATTGGCGTGACACAATGATGCATACATACTTTCATGGTTAGCATTGGACTGATAGGCATCACTGGCATCTTTGACAACTCCATAACAGTTAAAATCATCTTTGGAAGAATCCAGACTTTCAGGACTGCTCACAGAATCTAGGAGAATTGCAATTATCTCGTGTGCATGATAATCTGTTTTTCCTGTAAACACAACATTGCATGTCAAATCTGTGTTCCTCTACACACATATAATTTCCCCTTTACAGTATCGTTACCTGTTTTTATGTAAGCATATCTACATAATTAATTGAAACACCGTGGAATACAAATGGCTGTTATATATTCAAGCTCATAATAATTCCAATCAAATTAATTGAATCTATTATACAAATAATATAAAAACGCAATATTGTTTTCGGAAATGATTACTGTGCAATTAGTAGGAGAATGATATGGTAACATATTTAACGAGGAATGTCAGGAAACATTTTAATATCGGGATGATAAGTGTATGTTGTTATACCATATCACATTAATAGGCCAATTGACATATGGGTTATCACCTGGATGGTCTTGTCAATAATAAACTATGACATCTTGACACAGATAGTTCATGCTACAAATCTACACAATGAGTTAAAATACATTACAAACGCACCACTGTTACCGGCAACGTATGCTTGTATCGCTTGTCTACCTTGTTCGTCATTGTATCCGAATTGCTTCATAGTGTTTAAAATATCTGGATCGCTTTGTTGACCAGTGAAACCTTAGAACATAAAGCGTTATGAAAAGGTAAAGTTTGTGTCAGATATTAAATGTTACAAAGTCGACAGATTACCTCGACAGATGTTAGTATTTTTTCAACAAACTTCATACCTTACGTGTGTATAAAGTTTAATGTTCTACTTGTATATTACAAACATAAAAATAACTGTTTATAACAGTATAAGTTAAAATGAGTTAAGTTACATTAAAATAATTTATAAAACAATAAGCACAAATGTGTGCGTATGTTTTCAAAACTGCCGTTGTGGTGATTGGTAGTCATGCATTTAATAAAACTTGTTTTATTGTAGACATAAACACCAGCAATTGCAATGCATAATATATAAGAAGAAATTTTAACTTCATAATAGACCTTATTCCAAATATTAAAGTTTACAAGAACACTTGTTATACAAAAATGATAAGTATATGATATTAAAGCCATTTATTATACATCCATTTATATCTATACAGCAATGCAAAGTTAAGGATATTTAAAGCCATCTATTATATCCATTTACATCCTCAAATTAGCTGTCGTTATTCCCAGTAATTCACCATACTGGATGTGCGTGCGTACACGATCGTCCGTGTTGGACGGTCCGAGAATAAGCATACGATTACGTCCAGCACTCCAAAAGAGCACGAATATGAAGCTTTTAGTTTAACCTCAGTGCTGACACCGATCTACTGCTTCGAAAACGTCTTTTAAAATCTAGTAACAGTCATTTCAAATTCGATTCATGTATCCTTTTTAAAAATGACACGTATAAATACAGTAGAAACTCGAAACTTCGATTATTACGCGTTTGTAATGTAAGTGATCAATGTGTGGTAAACTATATCAGAATCCCTTATTTAATGTAGAATGCATGGGCCGAACACAACTAGTCAATATTATATTTAACCTTGGTAACTCATAGGCGGCGAACTATAATCAGACAAATATCATAGCACGAGATATACTAGTAGTATATTTTTGTCGCGACGACATATGCTGGTGATATATCTTAAAGTTATCAAAGAACCGAATTACTATCATCAACGTTGTGATTATTACAGTCAGGGTTGTGCAACAACAAAAAACACCACACAAGTGAATATTTGGCTTGTAAACAGGTTTGTGTTCGTTTACTGTACTGCAAATGTTATGGTTAAGTTACCGGGAACATTGCTTTGAAATGTATAACAAAACAAAGTAAAAACATAACGTATGTTCTTTTACCTGAACGATTAGAAACAGCAGCATTACTAGTATTTTAGAAATACACAAACAATAAGGTCCTCAGTGTTTTCATATTCAAATTCGATCATGTCGTTTCTTCACATACGTCCAACTATATCACGTAAAATATAGTTATTTAAACGTAATAAGAAGAAAAATGTGTAACCCAAGTTGATATTCCATTGCATTTTTGTTTTCACGCAATGATCGTAAAAGAAACTATAACACATCTATTAGTTATAAGATCTCGTAATAAAATTAATTGACTTGATATACGTTTGATGTGTAACGTTAAGATATACTATACAATAAAACAACCGTATTCATATTCCTAATCTTCAAAGACTTACCTTTAGTCAAATTGTTTTGAAGACGTTTGAAAACAAAACCAGTATACAAAATGTAAATATGAATTGTGCTATTTCTCTTTATAATTCGTTTGACACAATATTTTAAAAGACAATAGTGTGCTAAACGCTTACAAAAAGCATTCAGTGGAAATTATGTTAAGGGTCTGTCTTCCAGTAGAAAACGCTGTTTTGTTCAGGTCAATGGTGTAAAAGTGGAAAAGGCGTAAATGCATGAGAGCTGTTCACATGCATTTGAGGTAATATTGCATGATTTATTGTATGTATTAATTGCAAAAAAACATTGGCGGCGATACTGACATACTGGAAACAGGATAATAACAACTGAACTAGAATTTCAATCTATAAACAACTCTTCATTCAGAATTTACAATCGCCAATTTATCGAACGTCCATATTTTCAAGATCTGGTTTATGCTTGTACTGTATACGACGTTCTAAAATAATATAGCTATATAACATTTACTGAAAATGTAAAGATGGATTTGAAATTCAAATTTAATTGTTTTTCCTTTCATTGCTGTATTGTAATACGAAGAAAAAGTGTGTTAGCCACAATGATATTTTATTGATTTTGTGGCTCTACAAACATATCGTTAAGGAACTAAATGTACAATACATCTAAGATATCGCAATTATTTGAATGTACAACGCATACGTTTCATGCGTAACGTAAGACATACTATATTCGAAAGCATCAGTATTCATATCCTATATAAATATTCAAAGGCTTACCTTTATTCAAATGATTTTGAAGACAGAGTATGTCTGAAATGTAAACATGCATGAAGCTATTTTATATTTATCATCGTTTAGACAAAATATTTTGAAACAAATATTGTGTTAGATACTTACAGTTGACAATATGTTTAGGCACTGTATTCCAAGTAAAACGCTGTTTAGATGCTGGTCTGGTGTGTATGATTAGAAAAAGAGGACATGCACTTATACTTTTAACATGCATTAATGACACAATGAAATGTATACGCGATGACACTGACATACTGGAAGTAGCAAAATTAACATTGAATTTACCCCTATCTGCCTTAACAAAGGACTGTCATTTATCAGGTCGGATATAAGTTTGAAATAAAAATATGAACAGTGTTTCGCCCTAAAGTGTCTAGAAACTATTTGAAAACCAAACTTTGAGGTTTCTGAGAAGATTTTTATAGTTTTAATAAAGCCATATAAGGAAAAATTACCCCGCTACATTTTTCATCTGACCTGAAAACATCTGAGCATCTTTTGTAGAGAACCACCAAATGTGAAATTATTTTGAAATCCATCCATTGATTTCCGACAACAAGATTTTCATAGTTTTCAATATTGCTATATAAGGAATTATGACCACGCCCTCTGTTGGCCATGTTTTTCAACACTCCGGAACCATATGAGCAATTTTTTAGGGAACCACCAAAACACATTGCTGTGAAATTATTTTTAAATCCAACCAGTTGTTTCTCACAAGAAGAATTACAATAAAGCCATATTGGGAAAATGGCTCCTCTCCTTGAGGCCACTTTTTTCATAGAACCGGAAACATTTGAGCAACATTAGTATAGAACCACCCAAGGGACAATGCTGTAACATTATTTTGAAATATAACCGATATTTTTGACAAGAAGATTTCAAAAATTGCATTAAGCCATATTTTCCAATGAAGCGGAAAGCATTTGAGTGACTTCGGCAGAGAACCACCCAAGGAACATTTATGTGAACATTTTTCGGAATCCAGCAAAAGGTTTAGGTACCATTATATATAAATATTTTATATTTATAGCTCTGGTAGTCATCCTGTGCAGCAGACCGGACCCATTTGAGCAGCTTTGGTAGAGGACAAAACAAGAAACATTTCATAGAAGTTTCATCAACGTCGGCCTAACGTTTTCAGATGATTTGTCGTTTAAAGAAATACAGCTTAAGCACGCACGCACGACGACTGAACCGTCATGGCATAAGCTCGCTGGCCGTCGGCGTTTGCAGCTTATAAAATCAACTAGTGCATGTTTTCTTTCCCAAAATCATATTTGCAGAAATGCATCTTTATAGTTTCATTGTATTGCGCATTGGAAGATGTACAAAATATTTGTAAGTGCAACATATTTATTAAAAAAGAGTTGTAAAAATCGTCTTTAAATTATGTTATCTGGTACACTGTTGTAATGTGTATACATGTACCAACAGAGGGCCTCTCTGAGTGCTTTGTGTTTGAAAACGAGGAAAAAAATACAATATACTACTAACCAACGCATAAACACAAAAATAAAGCCCAAACCCATTACAAGCTTTACAATTTTACAGATCTAAAGCGACACACATCCGAGAGTTAAGCGAACGTTTATCAAATTTTCATTTAAGATGAGTGTTTGCTGCTTTATTACTTTAAGAAGGGTCCTACAAAATTCACACCGTTTCAATGTGTTATACCTATGTTTGACCAATGTATTTAAGCTTAAATACAATTCTGGGTTGCAACTGTAGAAGGTGAAGTAGAAATAGCATTCAATGCAATTAAAATGTGTTTTTAATAGGGATGGCAAACCTATTCGAATAGTCGATTGAATAATTGCCATTCGAATAGTTAAAACGCTATTCGAATATTCGCAAATGTGTATTGTTTTTTAAAAACCAATAAATTCCTGATTATAGAACTTTTTTTTTTCTGTCAACATAAAGGCAGTATTTCACCAATATATACCTAACACAGTGTGTTCAATAATATTGGCCCATTGTCACGTGTCAGACTAAAAGATATTGAATATACGGGTCGGTGTCAGTCGCCCATCGTCTAGTCGCCAGTAATATGCAATTACATCAGACAGCAGGAAAACACAACTGGTAACTGTAATTACAACTCGCGTTTAGACTTGTGAAAAGAGTAACAAAAATAAATTACAGAAGTTCGCTCACAAAACTAAGCAGTCATTAAAGCTGAGAAAGATAGCTAAAATTTGCTCATAAACTAATGATTATCGGAGCGTTTTCATATGGATAAAATTCGTGGTGTTTCGGCTAAAAGAACAATTAAAATGGGTAATGCAATTGTTTGGTTTTTATACTGTGCAATTTATACATGAATAAGAAAGCGCAATGTGCTAATGCAATAATGACGATGCTGGCTAATCAAAACTAAATTGTCATACAAATAATAATGATTATGTCTCCTAGACCACAACGTTCAAAATAGTTAATACCAATCTATGCGAATACTCGAATATTCTATTGCATGAAAAAGCGAATATTCGAATACCATTTTGGGTATTCGATGTCATCCCTTGTGTTTCTGCAATATTCTTAGATTATCATGATGAAACCATAAATGTAATACAACTTACCACCACGACAGAGTGAAGGTTCAACTGCAATAAAGAAAACACACTGTCTATTACATATACGTATGTATGTGGTCTTTACAAATGTTCAGTGTTTTACAATAAGAAGTTAAATACGTGATGAATCATATTGTGCGTTTGGTTTGACCTAGCACCTCATTAATCTTGCATGACAATCGGCCAATATTCGATACTTTACATAAGCATAAACAAGGAGATCTAAAATAATACAATTTAAATGTTCGTTTTAAATCGAACAATCGTACTGCATGCGGCTCAGTAGGTACAGTGGAACATAATCGAGGACGAAAACCCGACATCACGGGTTCAACATTTTCGTAGTTCTTTTCAATGTTAGAATAGTTTTATTGATAAAATACTGTTCCTATCCCGATTAACCATAGCATGCAGTGTATGTTGCCCTGTTGAAACTTCAGTAAGTTTTATTATTGTATCGTAATTTACTGAATACTTTTTCCAATGTTTAATCGGCGTAGATGCGTGAATTATTCTCCAATGGTTTGTTCTTGTTGAAAGTTTAGAATAGTTCTAAAAAATGCTGACGCTGTAGCGCATACATGCGCTTTCATTTTAGTCTTTGAAATTATTTGTCATGTAAACAATCAGCTATTTTTCACTTGATATAATTGCTTCTGATATGTTATTTGCAACTTATTGTATGTCATCTACAACGTGCTATAAACTCAATGCAAATAAATCAGTACTACATAATTAAGTTAATTAACTTCTTACACATCAATCATATCATAACTTTTACCCGACCAGAAAAAAAATATTTTAGAAAATACTGTATTCGAACCTATCTCCAAAATGACTTGTAACGTGGCGCTCTGACCATAGGGCTATGAATTTCTTCATAGCTCTTTTGTTAATGTGAATAACGCTCGAAGACAGGTATCTAGCTGTATTGATATTGACAATCTAAATTGAAACCTGTTACGTAATTCAACGAAATTTTAATGAGATACAAGGTCAACCCGAGCGCACAATAGCATGGGCTCCCAGTTCGTGTTAAATTATTGCACAAGACAAAAATGTTCTTTTGATTATAGTATTGAAGATTCGTATGCTTAATATACGAAGCGATCGGCTCGACTGACCCGTTAATATGTTTTTTTTTATAGATAAAAACAAATAATTTGGGACGTAATCATCTGCTGTGGTATATTATAGTGCTTTGTAGATCCGATGTCCACGTACGAAAATTAGAAGGAAAAACAACAGCATCACTCTCGTTGTACCTAGACATTGTTTTCTACGATAAGGAAATCGCATAAATTATTTCGTCGTAGCTGTTTGCCATGCCATTTGAATCGAGACACAATCATTCATTCTAAAACAAATGATTGCTGTGTCTTCCAAGAATGATGAAAGTTTTATTCATTGTTTATACTCAAAAGAAGCAATGTCGGCGTCTTTTTCGATTTGACGATAAACTTGACATGTATAGATATGTAAACATTAATAAATGTATGTATGTTAACTATTCAACAATGAAAGGGTTTGACAATGATACAATTATTGTTACAATAAAACACATACTACGTTTTGCTAAGACACAAATTATATTAAACGAAGAAAATATACAATATTTATGTTGCTCACCCTTTAAGATCTGCAATGTAAAGTGTTTTTTTATCGAATACAATAGTATGATTTATTCATTTAGGTCACGTTTCATTTGGATTTTGAGGTCAGAAATGGAGGCGGGCATTTATCTTTGCGAAATACAGATTTCGATATTATGCAACACCGTATTTACATTAAAAAGTAAAGAGTTAGAAGTAAAGTTGAAGGGGCGGAACGTTTATTATTATTTCATTTTGCATGTCCTATTTTACACGAAACGGACTGTCCGATCACATGTTTCTACATTACATAAAATCTTTAGTATATATAGAATAAATATCTACGCTGTAATGAAATAAGTTACACAGCCTTAGGTTAATGTGGCTGATGTTAGTAACGGAATTATGCATGTAGAATCGACTATTGAAATGTAGAATAATTCAAATTAATGCGCGTTATTTGCTCCACTCAAAATGTGTGATTGGACTTTGCTTTTATTTTTGTATATGGATTTTTCAAACCATTGGCGTGACACAATGATTTATACATACTTTCATGGTTAGCATTGGACTGATAGGCATCACTGGCATCTTTGACAACTCCATAACAGTTAAAATGATCTTTGGTAGAATCCAGACTTTCAGGACTGCTCACAGAATCTAGGAGAATTGCAATTATCTCGTGTGCATGATAATCTGTTTTTCCTGTAAACACAACATTGCATGTCAAATCTGTGTTCTTCTACACACATATAATTTCCCCTTTACAGTATTGTTACCTGTTTTTATGTAAGCATATCTACATAATTAATTCAAACACCGTGGAATACAAATGGCTGTTATATATTCAAGTTCATATTAATTCATATCAAATTAATTGAATTATCAAATCAAATTGAATCAAATTATACAAATATACAAAAGCAATATTGTTTTCGGAAATGATTACTGTGCAATTAGTAGGAGAATGATATGGTAACATATTTAATGAGGAATGTCAGGAAACATTTTAATATCGGGATGATAAGTGTATGCTGTTATACCATATCACATTAATAGGCCAATTGACATATGGGTTATCACCTGGATGGTCTTGTCAATAATATACTGTGACATCTTGACACAGATATTTCATGCAACAAATCTACACAATGAGTTAAAAATACAGTTAAAAACGCACCACTGTTACCGGCAACGTATGCTTGTATCGCTTGTCTACCTTGTTCGTCATTATATCCGAATTGATTCACAGTGTTTAAAATGTCTGGATCGCTTTGTTGACCAGTGAAACCTTAGAACATAAAGCGTTATGAAAAGGTAAAGTTTGTGTCAGATATTAAATGTTACAAAGTCGACAGATTACCTCGACAGATGTTAGTATTTTTTCAACAAACTTCATACCTTACGTGTGTATAAAGTTTAATGTTCTACTTGTATATTACAAACATAAAAATAACTGTTTATAACAGTATAAGTTAAAATGAGTTAAGTTACATTAAAATAATTTATAAAACAATAAGCACAAATGTGTGCGTATGTTTTCAAAACTGCCGTTGTGGTGATTGGTAGTCATGCATTTAATAAAACTTGTTTTATTGTAGACATAAACACCAGCAATTGCAATGCATAATATATAAGAAGAAATTTTAACTTCATAATAGACCTTATTCCAAATATTAAAGTTTACAAGAACACTTGTTATACAAAAATGATAAGTATATGATATTAAAGCCATTTATTATACATCCATTTATATCTATACAGCAATGCAAAGTTAAGGATATTTAAAGCCATCTATTATATCCATTTACATCCTCAAATTAGCTGTCGTTATTCCCAGTAATTCACCATACTGGATGTGCGTGCGTACACGATCGTCCGTGTTGGACGGTCCGAGAATAAGCATACGATTACGTCCAGCACTCCAAAAGAGCACGAATATGAAGCTTTTAGTTTAACCTCAGTGCTGACACCGATCTACTGCTTCGAAAACGTCTTTTAAAATCTAGTAACAGTCATTTCAAATTCGATTCATGTATCCTTTTTAAAAATGACACGTATAAATACAGTAGAAACTCGAAACTTCGATTATTACGCGTTTGTAATGTAAGTGATCAATGTGTGGTAAACTATATCAGAATCCCTTATTTAATGTAGAATGCATGGGCCGAACACAACTAGTCAATATTATATTTAACCTTGGTAACTCATAGGCGGCGAACTATAATCAGACAAATATCATAGCACGAGATATACTAGTAGTATATTTTTGTCGCGACGACATATGCTGGTGATATATCTTAAAGTTATCAAAGAACCGAATTACTATCATCAACGTTGTGATTATTACAGTCAGGGTTGTGCAACAACAAAAAACACCACACAAGTGAATATTTGGCTTGTAAACAGGTTTGTGTTCGTTTACTGTACTGCAAATGTTATGGTTAAGTTACCGGGAACATTGCTTTGAAATGTATAACAAAACAAAGTAAAAACATAACGTATGTTCTTTTACCTGAACGATTAGAAACAGCAGCATTACTAGTATTTTAGAAATACACAAACAATAAGGTCCTCAGTGTTTTCATATTCAAATTCGATCATGTCGTTTCTTCACATACGTCCAACTATATCACGTAAAATATAGTTATTTAAACGTAATAAGAAGAAAAATGTGTAACCCAAGTTGATATTCCATTGCATTTTTGTTTTCACGCAATGATCGTAAAAGAAACTATAACACATCTATTAGTTATAAGATCTCGTAATAAAATTAATTGACTTGATATACGTTTGATGTGTAACGTTAAGATATACTATACAATAAAACAACCGTATTCATATTCCTAATCTTCAAAGACTTACCTTTAGTCAAATTGTTTTGAAGACGTTTGAAAACAAAACCAGTATACAAAATGTAAATATGAATTGTGCTATTTCTCTTTATAATTCGTTTGACACAATATTTTAAAAGACAATAGTGTGCTAAACGCTTACAAAAAGCATTCAGTGGAAATTATGTTAAGGGTCTGTCTTCCAGTAGAAAACGCTGTTTTGTTCAGGTCAATGGTGTAAAAGTGGAAAAGGCGTAAATGCATGAGAGCTGTTCACATGCATTTGAGGTAATATTGCATGATTTATTGTATGTATTAATTGCAAAAAAACATTGGCGGCGATACTGACATACTGGAAACAGGATAATAACAACTGAACTAGAATTTCAATCTATAAACAACTCTTCATTCAGAATTTACAATCGCCAATTTATCGAACGTCCATATTTTCAAGATCTGGTTTATGCTTGTACTGTATACGACGTTCTAAAATAATATAGCTATATAACATTTACTGAAAATGTAAAGATGGATTTGAAATTCAAATTTAATTGTTTTTCCTTTCATTGCTGTATTGTAATACGAAGAAAAAGTGTGTTAGCCACAATGATATTTTATTGATTTTGTGGCTCTACAAACATATCGTTAAGGAACTAAATGTACAATACATCTAAGATATCGCAATTATTTGAATGTACAACGCATACGTTTCATGCGTAACGTAAGACATACTATATTCGAAAGCATCAGTATTCATATCCTATATAAATATTCAAAGGCTTACCTTTATTCAAATGATTTTGAAGACAGAGTATGTCTGAAATGTAAACATGCATGAAGCTATTTTATATTTATCATCGTTTAGACAAAATATTTTGAAACAAATATTGTGTTAGATACTTACAGTTGACAATATGTTTAGGCACTGTATTCCAAGTAAAACGCTGTTTAGATGCTGGTCTGGTGTGTATGATTAGAAAAAGAGGACATGCACTTATACTTTTAACATGCATTAATGACACAATGAAATGTATACGCGATGACACTGACATACTGGAAGTAGCAAAATTAACATTGAATTTACCCCTATCTGCCTTAACAAAGGACTGTCATTTATCAGGTCGGATATAAGTTTGAAATAAAAATATGAACAGTGTTTCGCCCTAAAGTGTCTAGAAACTATTTGAAAACCAAACTTTGAGGTTTCTGAGAAGATTTTTATAGTTTTAATAAAGCCATATAAGGAAAAATTACCCCGCTACATTTTTCATCTGACCTGAAAACATCTGAGCATCTTTTGTAGAGAACCACCAAATGTGAAATTATTTTGAAATCCATCCATTGATTTCCGACAACAAGATTTTCATAGTTTTCAATATTGCTATATAAGGAATTATGACCACGCCCTCTGTTGGCCATGTTTTTCAACACTCCGGAACCATATGAGCAATTTTTTAGGGAACCACCAAAACACATTGCTGTGAAATTATTTTTAAATCCAACCAGTTGTTTCTCACAAGAAGAATTACAATAAAGCCATATTGGGAAAATGGCTCCTCTCCTTGAGGCCACTTTTTTCATAGAACCGGAAACATTTGAGCAACATTAGTATAGAACCACCCAAGGGACAATGCTGTAACATTATTTTGAAATATAACCGATATTTTTGACAAGAAGATTTCAAAAATTGCATTAAGCCATATTTTCCAATGAAGCGGAAAGCATTTGAGTGACTTCGGCAGAGAACCACCCAAGGAACATTTATGTGAACATTTTTCGGAATCCAGCAAAAGGTTTAGGTACCATTATATATAAATATTTTATATTTATAGCTCTGGTAGTCATCCTGTGCAGCAGACCGGACCCATTTGAGCAGCTTTGGTAGAGGACAAAACAAGAAACATTTCATAGAAGTTTCATCAACGTCGGCCTAACGTTTTCAGATGATTTGTCGTTTAAAGAAATACAGCTTAAGCACGCACGCACGACGACTGAACCGTCATGGCATAAGCTCGCTGGCCGTCGGCGTTTGCAGCTTATAAAATCAACTAGTGCATGTTTTCTTTCCCAAAATCATATTTGCAGAAATGCATCTTTATAGTTTCATTGTATTGCGCATTGGAAGATGTACAAAATATTTGTAAGTGCAACATATTTATTAAAAAAGAGTTGTAAAAATCGTCTTTAAATTATGTTATCTGGTACACTGTTGTAATGTGTATACATGTACCAACAGAGGGCCTCTCTGAGTGCTTTGTGTTTGAAAACGAGGAAAAAAATACAATATACTACTAACCAACGCATAAACACAAAAATAAAGCCCAAACCCATTACAAGCTTTACAATTTTACAGATCTAAAGCGACACACATCCGAGAGTTAAGCGAACGTTTATCAAATTTTCATTTAAGATGAGTGTTTGCTGCTTTATTACTTTAAGAAGGGTCCTACAAAATTCACACCGTTTCAATGTGTTATACCTATGTTTGACCAATGTATTTAAGCTTAAATACAATTCTGGGTTGCAACTGTAGAAGGTGAAGTAGAAATAGCATTCAATGCAATTAAAATGTGTTTTTAATAGGGATGGCAAACCTATTCGAATAGTCGATTGAATAATTGCCATTCGAATAGTTAAAACGCTATTCGAATATTCGCAAATGTGTATTGTTTTTTAAAAACCAATAAATTCCTGATTATAGAACTTTTTTTTTTCTGTCAACATAAAGGCAGTATTTCACCAATATATACCTAACACAGTGTGTTCAATAATATTGGCCCATTGTCACGTGTCAGACTAAAAGATATTGAATATACGGGTCGGTGTCAGTCGCCCATCGTCTAGTCGCCAGTAATATGCAATTACATCAGACAGCAGGAAAACACAACTGGTAACTGTAATTACAACTCGCGTTTAGACTTGTGAAAAGAGTAACAAAAATAAATTACAGAAGTTCGCTCACAAAACTAAGCAGTCATTAAAGCTGAGAAAGATAGCTAAAATTTGCTCATAAACTAATGATTATCGGAGCGTTTTCATATGGATAAAATTCGTGGTGTTTCGGCTAAAAGAACAATTAAAATGGGTAATGCAATTGTTTGGTTTTTATACTGTGCAATTTATACATGAATAAGAAAGCGCAATGTGCTAATGCAATAATGACGATGCTGGCTAATCAAAACTAAATTGTCATACAAATAATAATGATTATGTCTCCTAGACCACAACGTTCAAAATAGTTAATACCAATCTATGCGAATACTCGAATATTCTATTGCATGAAAAAGCGAATATTCGAATACCATTTTGGGTATTCGATGTCATCCCTTGTGTTTCTGCAATATTCTTAGATTATCATGATGAAACCATAAATGTAATACAACTTACCACCACGACAGAGTGAAGGTTCAACTGCAATAAAGAAAACACACTGTCTATTACATATACGTATGTATGTGGTCTTTACAAATGTTCAGTGTTTTACAATAAGAAGTTAAATACGTGATGAATCATATTGTGCGTTTGGTTTGACCTAGCACCTCATTAATCTTGCATGACAATCGGCCAATATTCGATACTTTACATAAGCATAAACAAGGAGATCTAAAATAATACAATTTAAATGTTCGTTTTAAATCGAACAATCGTACTGCATGCGGCTCAGTAGGTACAGTGGAACATAATCGAGGACGAAAACCCGACATCACGGGTTCAACATTTTCGTAGTTCTTTTCAATGTTAGAATAGTTTTATTGATAAAATACTGTTCCTATCCCGATTAACCATAGCATGCAGTGTATGTTGCCCTGTTGAAACTTCAGTAAGTTTTATTATTGTATCGTAATTTACTGAATACTTTTTCCAATGTTTAATCGGCGTAGATGCGTGAATTATTCTCCAATGGTTTGTTCTTGTTGAAAGTTTAGAATAGTTCTAAAAAATGCTGACGCTGTAGCGCATACATGCGCTTTCATTTTAGTCTTTGAAATTATTTGTCATGTAAACAATCAGCTATTTTTCACTTGATATAATTGCTTCTGATATGTTATTTGCAACTTATTGTATGTCATCTACAACGTGCTATAAACTCAATGCAAATAAATCAGTACTACATAATTAAGTTAATTAACTTCTTACACATCAATCATATCATAACTTTTACCCGACCAGAAAAAAAATATTTTAGAAAATACTGTATTCGAACCTATCTCCAAAATGACTTGTAACGTGGCGCTCTGACCATAGGGCTATGAATTTCTTCATAGCTCTTTTGTTAATGTGAATAACGCTCGAAGACAGGTATCTAGCTGTATTGATATTGACAATCTAAATTGAAACCTGTTACGTAATTCAACGAAATTTTAATGAGATACAAGGTCAACCCGAGCGCACAATAGCATGGGCTCCCAGTTCGTGTTAAATTATTGCACAAGACAAAAATGTTCTTTTGATTATAGTATTGAAGATTCGTATGCTTAATATACGAAGCGATCGGCTCGACTGACCCGTTAATATGTTTTTTTTTATAGATAAAAACAAATAATTTGGGACGTAATCATCTGCTGTGGTATATTATAGTGCTTTGTAGATCCGATGTCCACGTACGAAAATTAGAAGGAAAAACAACAGCATCACTCTCGTTGTACCTAGACATTGTTTTCTACGATAAGGAAATCGCATAAATTATTTCGTCGTAGCTGTTTGCCATGCCATTTGAATCGAGACACAATCATTCATTCTAAAACAAATGATTGCTGTGTCTTCCAAGAATGATGAAAGTTTTATTCATTGTTTATACTCAAAAGAAGCAATGTCGGCGTCTTTTTCGATTTGACGATAAACTTGACATGTATAGATATGTAAACATTAATAAATGTATGTATGTTAACTATTCAACAATGAAAGGGTTTGACAATGATACAATTATTGTTACAATAAAACACATACTACGTTTTGCTAAGACACAAATTATATTAAACGAAGAAAATATACAATATTTATGTTGCTCACCCTTTAAGATCTGCAATGTAAAGTGTTTTTTTATCGAATACAATAGTATGATTTATTCATTTAGGTCACGTTTCATTTGGATTTTGAGGTCAGAAATGGAGGCGGGCATTTATCTTTGCGAAATACAGATTTCGATATTATGCAACACCGTATTTACATTAAAAAGTAAAGAGTTAGAAGTAAAGTTGAAGGGGCGGAACGTTTATTATTATTTCATTTTGCATGTCCTATTTTACACGAAACGGACTGTCCGATCACATGTTTCTACATTACATAAAATCTTTAGTATATATAGAATAAATATCTACGCTGTAATGAAATAAGTTACACAGCCTTAGGTTAATGTGGCTGATGTTAGTAACGGAATTATGCATGTAGAATCGACTATTGAAATGTAGAATAATTCAAATTAATGCGCGTTATTTGCTCCACTCAAAATGTGTGATTGGACTTTGCTTTTATTTTTGTATATGGATTTTTCAAACCATTGGCGTGACACAATGATTTATACATACTTTCATGGTTAGCATTGGACTGATAGGCATCACTGGCATCTTTGACAACTCCATAACAGTTAAAATGATCTTTGGTAGAATCCAGACTTTCAGGACTGCTCACAGAATCTAGGAGAATTGCAATTATCTCGTGTGCATGATAATCTGTTTTTCCTGTAAACACAACATTGCATGTCAAATCTGTGTTCTTCTACACACATATAATTTCCCCTTTACAGTATTGTTACCTGTTTTTATGTAAGCATATCTACATAATTAATTCAAACACCGTGGAATACAAATGGCTGTTATATATTCAAGTTCATATTAATTCATATCAAATTAATTGAATTATCAAATCAAATTGAATCAAATTATACAAATATACAAAAGCAATATTGTTTTCGGAAATGATTACTGTGCAATTAGTAGGAGAATGATATGGTAACATATTTAATGAGGAATGTCAGGAAACATTTTAATATCGGGATGATAAGTGTATGCTGTTATACCATATCACATTAATAGGCCAATTGACATATGGGTTATCACCTGGATGGTCTTGTCAATAATATACTGTGACATCTTGACACAGATATTTCATGCAACAAATCTACACAATGAGTTAAAAATACAGTTTAAAAACGCACCACTGTTACCGGCAACGTATGCTTGTATCGCTTGTCTACCTTGTTCGTCATTATATCCGAATTGATTCACAGTGTTTAAAATGTCTGGATCGCTTTGTTGACCAGTGAAACCTTAGAACATAAAGCGTTATGAAAAGGTAAAGTTTGTGTCAGATATTAAATGTTACAAAGTCGACAGATTACCTCGACAGATGTTAGTATTTTTTCAACAAACTTCATACCTTACGTGTGTATAAAGTTTAATGTTCTACTTGTATATTACAAACATAAAAATAACTGTTTATAACAGTATAAGTTAAAATGAGTTAAGTTACATTAAAATAATTTATAAAACAATAAGCACAAATGTGTGCGTATGTTTTCAAAACTGCCGTTGTGGTGATTGGTAGTCATGCATTTAATAAAACTTGTTTTATTGTAGACATAAACACCAGCAATTGCAATGCATAATATATAAGAAGAAATTTTAACTTCATAATAGACCTTATTCCAAATATTAAAGTTTACAAGAACACTTGTTATACAAAAATGATAAGTATATGATATTAAAGCCATTTATTATACATCCATTTATATCTATACAGCAATGCAAAGTTAAGGATATTTAAAGCCATCTATTATATCCATTTACATCCTCAAATTAGCTGTCGTTATTCCCAGTAATTCACCATACTGGATGTGCGTGCGTACACGATCGTCCGTGTTGGACGGTCCGAGAATAAGCATACGATTACGTCCAGCACTCCAAAAGAGCACGAATATGAAGCTTTTAGTTTAACCTCAGTGCTGACACCGATCTACTGCTTCGAAAACGTCTTTTAAAATCTAGTAACAGTCATTTCAAATTCGATTCATGTATCCTTTTTAAAAATGACACGTATAAATACAGTAGAAACTCGAAACTTCGATTATTACGCGTTTGTAATGTAAGTGATCAATGTGTGGTAAACTATATCAGAATCCCTTATTTAATGTAGAATGCATGGGCCGAACACAACTAGTCAATATTATATTTAACCTTGGTAACTCATAGGCGGCGAACTATAATCAGACAAATATCATAGCACGAGATATACTAGTAGTATATTTTTGTCGCGACGACATATGCTGGTGATATATCTTAAAGTTATCAAAGAACCGAATTACTATCATCAACGTTGTGATTATTACAGTCAGGGTTGTGCAACAACAAAAAACACCACACAAGTGAATATTTGGCTTGTAAACAGGTTTGTGTTCGTTTACTGTACTGCAAATGTTATGGTTAAGTTACCGGGAACATTGCTTTGAAATGTATAACAAAACAAAGTAAAAACATAACGTATGTTCTTTTACCTGAACGATTAGAAACAGCAGCATTACTAGTATTTTAGAAATACACAAACAATAAGGTCCTCAGTGTTTTCATATTCAAATTCGATCATGTCGTTTCTTCACATACGTCCAACTATATCACGTAAAATATAGTTATTTAAACGTAATAAGAAGAAAAATGTGTAACCCAAGTTGATATTCCATTGCATTTTTGTTTTCAACGCAATGATCGTAAAAGAAACTATAACACATCTATTAGTTATAAGATCTCGTAATAAAATTAATTGACTTGATATACGTTTGATGTGTAACGTTAAGATATACTATACAATAAAACAACCGTATTCATATTCCTAATCTTCAAAGACTTACCTTTAGTCAAATTGTTTTGAAGACGTTTGAAAACAAAACCAGTATACAAAATGTAAATATGAATTGTGCTATTTCTCTTTATAATTCGTTTGACACAATATTTTAAAAGACAATAGTGTGCTAAACGCTTACAAAAAGCATTCAGTGGAAATTATGTTAAGGGTCTGTCTTCCAGTAGAAAACGCTGTTTTGTTCAGGTCAATGGTGTAAAAGTGGAAAAGGCGTAAATGCATGAGAGCTGTTCACATGCATTTGAGGTAATATTGCATGATTTATTGTATGTATTAATTGCAAAAAAAACATTGGCGGCGATACTGACATACTGGAAACAGGATAATAACAACTGAACTAGAATTTCAATCTATAAACAACTCTTCATTCAGAGCAGAAATTTACAATCGCCAATTTATCGAACGTCCATATTTTCAAGATCTGGTTTATGCTTGTACTGTATACGACGTTCTAAAATAATATAGCTATATAACATTTACTGAAAATGTAAAGATGGATTTGAAATTCAAATTTAATTGTTTTTCCTTTCATTGCTGTATTGTAATACGAAGAAAAAGTGTGTTAGCCACAATGATATTTTATTGATATTTGTGGCTCTACAAACATATCGTTAAGGAACTAAATGTACAATACATCTAAGATATCGCAATTATTTGAATGTACAACGCATACGTTTCATGCGTAACGTAAGACATACTATATTCGAAAGCATCAGTATTCATATCCTATATAAATATTCAAAGGCTTACCTTTATTCAAATGATTTTGAAGACAGAGTATGTCTGAAATGTAAACATGCATGAAGCTATTTTATAATTTATCATCGTTTAGACAAAATATTTTGAAACAAATATTGTGTTAGATACTTACAGTTGACAATATGTTTAGGCACTGTATTCCAAGTAAAACGCTGTTTAGATGCTGGTCTGGTGTGTATGATTAGAAAAAGAGGACATGCACTTATACTTTTAACATGCATTAATGACACAATGAAATGTATACGCGATGACACTGACATACTGGAAGTAGCAAAATTAACATTGAATTTACCCCTATCTGCCTTAACAAAGGACTGTCATTTATCAGGTCGGATATAAGTTTGAAATAAAAAATATGAACAGTGTTTCGCCCCTAAAGTGTCTAGAAACTATTTGAAAACCAAACTTTGAGGTTTCTGAGAAGATTTTTATAGTTTTAATAAAGCCATATAAGGAAAAATTACCCCGCTACATTTTTCATCTGACCTGAAAACATCTGAGCATCTTTTGTAGAGGAACCACCAAATGTGAAATTATTTTGAAATCCATCCATTGATTTCCGACAACAAGATTTTCATAGTTTTCAATATTGCTATATAAGGGAATTATGACCACGCCCTCTGTTGGCCATGTTTTTCAACACTCCGGAACCATATGAGCAATTTTTTAGGGAACCACCAAAACACATTGCTGTGAAATTATTTTTAAATCCAACCAGTTGTTTCTCACAAGAAGAATTACAATAAAGCCATATTGGGAAAATGGCTCCTCTCCTTGAGGCCACTTTTTTCATAGAACCGGAAACATTTGAGCAACATTAGTATAGAACCACCCAAGGGACAATGCTGTAACATTATTTTGAAATATAACCGATATTTTTGACAAAGAAGATTTCAAAAAATTGCATTAAGCCATATTTTCCAATAAAGCGGAAAGCATTTGAGTGACTTCGGCAGAGAACCACCCAAGGAACATTTATGTGAACATTTTTCGGGAATCCAGCAAAAGGTTTAGGAACCATTATATATAAATATTTTATATTTTATAGCTCTGGTAGTCATCCTGTGCAGCAGACCGGACCCATTTGAGCAGCTTTGGTAGAGGACAAAACAAGAAACATTTCATAGAAGTTTCATCAACGTCGGCCCTAACGTTTTCAGATGATTTGTCGTTTAAAGAAATACAGCTTAAGCACGCACGCACGACGACTGAACCGTCATGGCATAAGCTCGCTGGCCGTCGGCGTTTGCAGCTTATAAAATCAACTAGTGCATGTTTTCTTTCCCAAAATCATATTTGCAGAAATGCATCTTTATAGTTTCATTGTATTGCGCATTGGAAGATGTACAAAATATTTGTAAGTGCAACATATTTATTAAAAAAGAGTTGTAAAAATCGTCTTTAAATTATGTTATCTGGTACACTGTTGTAATGTGTATACATGTACCAACAGAGGGCCTCTCTGAGTGCTTTGTGTTTGAAAACGAGGAAAAAAATACAATATACTACTAACCAACGCATAAACACAAAAATAAAGCCCAAACCCATTACAAGCTTTACAATTTTACAGATCTAAAGCGACACACATCCGAGAGTTAAGCGAACGTTTATCAAATTTTCATTTAAGATGAGTGTTTGCTGCTTTATTACTTTAAGAAGGGTCCTACAAAAATTCACACCGTTTCAATGTGTTATACCTATGTTTGACCAATGTATTTAAGCTTAAATACAATTCTGGGTTGCAACTGTAGAAGGTGAAGTAGAAATAGCATTCATAAAATGTGTTTTTAATAGGGATGGCAAACCTATTCGAATAGTCGATTGAATAATTGCCATTCGAATAGTTAAAACGCTATTCGAATATTCGCAAATGTGTATTGTTTTTTAAAAACCAATAAATTCCTGATTATAGAACTTTTTTTTTTCTGTCAACATAAAGGCAGTATTTCACCAATATATACCTAACACAGTGTGTTCAATAATATTGGCCCATTGTCACGTGTCAGACTAAAAGATATTGAATATACGGGTCGGTGTCAGTCGCCCATCGTCTAGTCGCCAGTAATATGCAATTACATCAGACAGCAGGAAAACACAACTGGTAACTGTAATTACAACTCGCGTTTAGACTTGTGAAAAGAGTAACAAAAATAAATTACAGAAGTTCGCTCACAAAACTAAGCAGTCATTAAAGCTGAGAAAGATAGCTAAAATTTGCTCATAAACTAATGATTATCGGAGCGTTTTCATATGGATAAAATTCGTGGTGTTTCGGCTAAAAGAACAATTAAAATGGGTAATGCAATTGTTTGGTTTTTATACTGTGCAATTTATACATGAATAAGAAAGCGCAATGTGCTAATGCAATAATGACGATGCTGGCTAATCAAAACTAAATTGTCATACAAATAATAATGATTATGTCTCCTAGACCACAACGTTCAAAATAGTTAATACCAATCTATGCGAATACTCGAATATTCTATTGCATGAAAAAGCGAATATTCGAATACCATTTTGGGTATTCGATGTCATCCCTTGTGTTTCTGCAATATTCTTAGATTATCATGATGAAACCATAAATGTAATACAACTTACCACCACGACAGAGTGAAGGTTCAACTGCAATAAAGAAAACACACTGTCTATTACATATACGTATGTATGTGGTCTTTACAAATGTTCAGTGTTTTACAATAAGAAGTTAAATACGTGATGAATCATATTGTGCGTTTGGTTTGACCTAGCACCTCATTAATCTTGCATGACAATCGGCCAATATTCGATACTTTACATAAGCATAAACAAGGAGATCTAAAATAATACAATTTAAATGTTCGTTTTAAATCGAACAATCGTACTGCATGCGGCTCAGTAGGTACAGTGGAACATAATCGAGGACGAAAACCCGACATCACGGGTTCAACATTTTCGTAGTTCTTTTCAATGTTAGAATAGTTTTATTGATAAAATACTGTTCCTATCCCGATTAACCATAGCATGCAGTGTATGTTGCCCTGTTGAAACTTCAGTAAGTTTTATTATTGTATCGTAATTTACTGAATACTTTTTCCAATGTTTAATCGGCGTAGATGCGTGAATTATTCTCCAATGGTTTGTTCTTGTTGAAAGTTTAGAATAGTTCTAAAAAATGCTGACGCTGTAGCGCATACATGCGCTTTCATTTTAGTCTTTGAAATTATTTGTCATGTAAACAATCAGCTATTTTTCACTTGATATAATTGCTTCTGATATGTTATTTGCAACTTATTGTATGTCATCTACAACGTGCTATAAACTCAATGCAAATAAATCAGTACTACATAATTAAGTTAATTAACTTCTTACACATCAATCATATCATAACTTTTACCCGACCAGAAAAAAAATATTTTAGAAAATACTGTATTCGAACCTATCTCCAAAATGACTTGTAACGTGGCGCTCTGACCATAGGGCTATGAATTTCTTCATAGCTCTTTTGTTAATGTGAATAACGCTCGAAGACAGGTATCTAGCTGTATTGATATTGACAATCTAAATTGAAACCTGTTACGTAATTCAACGAAATTTTAATGAGATACAAGGTCAACCCGAGCGCACAATAGCATGGGCTCCCAGTTCGTGTTAAATTATTGCACAAGACAAAAATGTTCTTTTGATTATAGTATTGAAGATTCGTATGCTTAATATACGAAGCGATCGGCTCGACTGACCCGTTAATATGTTTTTTTTTATAGATAAAAACAAATAATTTGGGACGTAATCATCTGCTGTGGTATATTATAGTGCTTTGTAGATCCGATGTCCACGTACGAAAATTAGAAGGAAAAACAACAGCATCACTCTCGTTGTACCTAGACATTGTTTTCTACGATAAGGAAATCGCATAAATTATTTCGTCGTAGCTGTTTGCCATGCCATTTGAATCGAGACACAATCATTCATTCTAAAACAAATGATTGCTGTGTCTTCCAAGAATGATGAAAGTTTTATTCATTGTTTATACTCAAAAGAAGCAATGTCGGCGTCTTTTTCGATTTGACGATAAACTTGACATGTATAGATATGTAAACATTAATAAATGTATGTATGTTAACTATTCAACAATGAAAGGGTTTGACAATGATACAATTATTGTTACAATAAAACACATACTACGTTTTGCTAAGACACAAATTATATTAAACGAAGAAAATATACAATATTTATGTTGCTCACCCTTTAAGATCTGCAATGTAAAGTGTTTTTTTATCGAATACAATAGTATGATTTATTCATTTAGGTCACGTTTCATTTGGATTTTGAGGTCAGAAATGGAGGCGGGCATTTATCTTTGCGAAATACAGATTTCGATATTATGCAACACCGTATTTACATTAAAAAGTAAAGAGTTAGAAGTAAAGTTGAAGGGGCGGAACGTTTATTATTATTTCATTTTGCATGTCCTATTTTACACGAAACGGACTGTCCGATCACATGTTTCTACATTACATAAAATCTTTAGTATATATAGAATAAATATCTACGCTGTAATGAAATAAGTTACACAGCCTTAGGTTAATGTGGCTGATGTTAGTAACGGAATTATGCATGTAGAATCGACTATTGAAATGTAGAATAATTCAAATTAATGCGCGTTATTTGCTCCACTCAAAATGTGTGATTGGACTTTGCTTTTATTTTTGTATATGGATTTTTCAAACCATTGGCGTGACACAATGATTTATACATACTTTCATGGTTAGCATTGGACTGATAGGCATCACTGGCATCTTTGACAACTCCATAACAGTTAAAATGATCTTTGGTAGAATCCAGACTTTCAGGACTGCTCACAGAATCTAGGAGAATTGCAATTATCTCGTGTGCATGATAATCTGTTTTTCCTGTAAACACAACATTGCATGTCAAATCTGTGTTCTTCTACACACATATAATTTCCCCTTTACAGTATTGTTACCTGTTTTTATGTAAGCATATCTACATAATTAATTCAAACACCGTGGAATACAAATGGCTGTTATATATTCAAGTTCATATTAATTCATATCAAATTAATTGAATTATCAAATCAAATTGAATCAAATTATACAAATATACAAAAGCAATATTGTTTTCGGAAATGATTACTGTGCAATTAGTAGGAGAATGATATGGTAACATATTTAATGAGGAATGTCAGGAAACATTTTAATATCGGGATGATAAGTGTATGCTGTTATACCATATCACATTAATAGGCCAATTGACATATGGGTTATCACCTGGATGGTCTTGTCAATAATATACTGTGACATCTTGACACAGATATTTCATGCAACAAATCTACACAATGAGTTAAAAATACAGTTAAAAACGCACCACTGTTACCGGCAACGTATGCTTGTATCGCTTGTCTACCTTGTTCGTCATTATATCCGAATTGATTCACAGTGTTTAAAATGTCTGGATCGCTTTGTTGACCAGTGAAACCTTAGAACATAAAGCGTTATGAAAAGGTAAAGTTTGTGTCAGATATTAAATGTTACAAAGTCGACAGATTACCTCGACAGATGTTAGTATTTTTTCAACAAACTTCATGCGTTAGGTGTGTATAAAGTTTGGTGTGTATAACGTTTAATGTTCTACTTGTATATTACAAACAGAAAAATAACTGTTTATAACAGTATAAGTTAAAATGAGTTAAGTTACATTAAAATAATTTATAAAACAATAAGCACAAATGTGTGCGTATGTTGTCAAAACTGCCGTTGTGGTGATTTGTAGTCATGCATTTAATACAACTTGTATTGTTGACATAAACACCAGCAATTACAATGCATAAGATATAAGAAGAAATTTGAACTTCGTAATAGACCTTATTCAAACTATTACAGTTTACAAGAACACTTGTTATACAAAAATGATAAGTATATGATATTAAAGCCATCTATTATACATCCATTTAAATCTATACAGCAATGCAAAGTTTAGGATATTAAAGCCATCTATTATATCCATTTACATCCTCCAATTAGCTGTCGTCATTCCAAGTAATTCACCATACTGGATGTGCGTGCGTATACTATCGTCCGTGTTGGACGGTCCGAGAATAAGCATACCATTACGTCCAGCACCCCAAAAGAGCACGAATATGAAGCTTTTAGTTTAAACTCAGTGCTGACTCCGATCTACTGCTTCGAAAACGTCTTTTAAAATCTAGTAACAATCATTTCAAATTCGGTTCATGTATCCTTTTAAAAATGACACGTCTAAATACAGTAGAAACTCGAAACTTCGATTATTACGCGTTTGCAATGTAAGTGATCAATGTGTGGTAAACTATATCAGAATCCCTTATTTAATGTAGAATGCATGGGCCGAACACAACTAGTCAATATTATATTTAACCTTGGTAGCTAATAGGCGGCGAACTATAATCAGACAAATATAATAGCACGAGATATACTAGTAGTATATTTTTGTCGCGACGACATATGCTTGTGATGTATCTTAAAGTAATCAAAGAACTGAATTACTCTCATCAACGTTGTGATTATTACAGTCAGGGTTGTGCAACAAAAATAAACACCACACAAGTGAATATTTGGCTTGTAAACAGGTTTGTGTTCGTTTGCTGTATTTCAAATGTTATGGGTAAGTTACCGGGAACATTGCTTTGAAATGTATAACAAAACCAAGTAAAAACATAACGTATGCTCTTATACCTGAACGATTAGAAACAGCAGCATTACTAGTATTTTAGAAATGCACAAACAATAAGGTCCTCAGTGCTTTTATATTCAAATTCGATCATGTCGTTTCTTCACATACGTCCAACTATATCACGTAAAATATATAAGAATAAAAATGTGTAACCCAAGTTGATATTCCATTGCTTTTTTGTTTTTACGCAATAATCGTAAAAGAAACTATAACACATCTATTAGTTATAAGATCTTGTAATTAAATTAATGTATATGACATATGTTTCATGTGTAACGTTAAGACATACTATACAATAAAACAACCGTATTCATATTCCTAATCTTCAAAGACTTACCTTTAGTCAAATTGTTTTGAAGACGTTTGAAATCAAAGCCAGTATCTAAAATGTAAATATGAATTGTGTTATTTCTCTTTATAATTCGTTTGACACAATATTTTAAAACACAATAGTGTGCTAAACGCTTACAAAAAGCATTATGCAGTGGAAATTATGTTAAGGGTCTGTCTTCCAGTAGAAAACGCTGTTTTGTTCAAGTCAATGGTGTAAAAGTGGAAAAGGCGAAAATGCACGAGAGCTGTTCACATGCATTTGAGGTAATACTGCATGATTTATCATATGTATTAATTGCGAAAAACATTGGCGGCGATACTGACATACTGGAAACAGGATGATAACAACTGAACGAGAATTTCAATCTATAAACAACTCTTCATTCAGAATTTACAATCGCCAATTTATCGAACGTCCATATTTTCAAGATCTGGTTTATGCTTGTACTGTATACGACGTTATAAAATAATATAGCTATATAACATTTACTGAAAATGTAAAGATGGATTTGAAATTCAAATTTAATTGTTTTTTCCTTTCATTTGTGTATTGTAATACGAAGAAAAAGTGTGTTAGCCACAATGATATTTTATTGATTTGTGGCTTTACAAAAATATCGTTAAGGAACTAAATGTACAATGCATCTAAGATATCGTAAATATTTGAATGTACAAGGCATACGTTTCATGCGTAACGTAAGACACACTATATACGAAAGCATCAGTATTCATATCCTATATAAATATTCAAAGGCTTACCTTTATTCAAATGATTTTGAAGACATTTTAAGTCTGAAATGTAAACATGCATGAAGCTATTTCTATTTATCATCGTTTAGACAAAACATTTTGAAACCAATATTGTGTTAGACACTTACAAAAAACACCCGCAGTGGACAATTTGTTTAAGCACTGTATTCCAATAAAAACGCTGCTTAGATACTGGTCTGGTGTGTATGAGTAGAAAAAGAGGACATGCACTTATCTTTTAACATGCATTATTACTGTATTATTTACTCTATGTATTCATAATAAATACAACAAAATGAAATATATTCGCGATGACACTGACATACTGGAAGTAGCAACATTAACATTGAATTTACCCCTATCTGCCTTAACAAAGGACTGTCATTTCTCAGGTCGGATATAAGTTTGAAATAAAAATATGAACTGTGTTTCGCCCTAAAGTGTCTAGGAACTATTTGAAAACCAAACTTGTGGTTTCTGAGAAGATTGTCATAGTTTTAATAAAGCCATATAATAAAAAAATTACCCCGCTACATTTTTCATCTGACCTGAAAACATCTGAGCATCTTTTGTAGAGAACCACCAAATGTGAAATTATTTTGAAATCCATCCATTGATTTCCGACAACAAGATTTTCATAGTTTTCAATATTGCTATATAAGGAATTATGACCACGCCCTCTGTCGGCCATGTTTTTCAACACTCCGGAACCATATGAGCAATTTTTTAGGGAACCACCAAAACACATTGCTGTGAAATTATTTTTTAAATCCAACCAGTTGTTTCTCACAAGAAGAGTTACAATAAAGCCATATTGGGAAAATGGCTCCTCTCCTTGAGGCCATTTTTTTCAAACTGTAAACATTTGAGCAACATTAGTATACAACCACCCAAGGCACAATGCTGTAACACATTGAAATATAACCGATATTTTTGACAAGAAGATTTCAAAAATTGCATTAAGCCATATTTTCCAATAAAGAGGAAAGCATTTGAGTGATTTCGGTAGAGAACCACCCAAGGAACATTTATGTGAACATTTTTTGGAATCCAGCAAAAGGTTTAGGTACCATTATATATAAATATATTTTATATTTGTAGCTCTGGTGGTCATCTTGTGCAGCGGACCGGAACCATTTGAGCAGCTTTGGTAGAGGACAAAACAAGTAAAATTTCATAGAAGTTTTATCAACGTCGGCCTAACGTTTTCAGCTGAGTTGTCGTTCAAAGAAATAAAGCTTAAGCACGCACGCACGACGGCTGAACCGTCATGGCATAAGCTCGCTGGCCGTCGGCGTGTGCAGCTAATAAAATCAACTAGTGCATGTTTTCTTTCCCAAAATCATATTTGGAGTAATGCATCTTCATAGTTTCATTGTATTGCGCATTGGAAGATGTGCACAATATTTGTAAGTGCAACATATTTATTACAAAAGAATTGTAAAAATCGTTTTTAAATTATGTTATCTCGTACACTGTTGTAATGTGTATACATGTACCTACAGAGTGCTTTGTGTTTGAAAACGAGGAAAACAATACAATATACTACTAACCAACGCTTAAACACAAAAATAAAGCCCAAATCCATTACAAGCTTTACAATTTTACAGATCTAAAGCGACACACATCCGAGAGTTAAGCGAACGTTTATCAAATTTTCATTTAAGATGAGTGTTTGCTGCTTTATTACTTTAAGAAGGGTCCTACAAAATTCGCACCGTTTCAAATGTGCACCTATGTTTGACCAATGTATTTAAGCTTAAATACAATTCTGCGTTGCAACTGTAGACGTTGAAGTAGAAATAGCATTCAATGCAATTAAAATGTGTTTTTAATAGGGATGGCAAACCTATTCGAATATACGATTGAATAATTGCCATTCGAATAGTTAAAACGCTATTCGAATATTTGCAAATGTGTATTGTTTTTTAAAAACCAATAATTTCCTGATTATAGAACGTCTTTTTCTGTCAACATAAAGGCAGTATTTCACCAATATATACCTAATATAGTGTGTTCAATAGTATGGGCCTGTGTCACGTGTCAGACTAAAAGATATTGAATAAACGGTTCGGTGTCAGTCGCCCATCGTCTAGTCGCCAGTAATATGCAAATACATCAGACAGCAGGAAACATAACTGGTAACTGTAATTACAACTCGCGTTTAGACTTGTGAAAAGAGTAACAAAAATAAATTACAGAAGTTCGATCACAAATCTAAGCAGTCATTACAGCTGAGAAATATAGCTAAAATTTGCTCATAAACTAATGATTATCGGAGCGTTTGTATATGGATAAAAATGCGTGGTGTTTTGGCTAAAAGAGCAATTAAAATGGGTAATGCAATTGTTTACGTTTTTATACTGTGCAATTTATACATGAATAAGAAAGCGCAATGTGTGAATGCAATAATGACGATGCTGGCTAATCAAAACTAAAATGTCATACAAATAATAATGATTATATCTCCCAGGCCACAACGTTCAAAATAGTTAATACCAATCTATGCGAATACTCGAATATTCTATTGCATGAAAAAGCGAATATTCGAATACCATTTTGGGTATTCGATGTCATCCCTAGTTTTTCTACAATATTCTTAGATTATCATGCTGAAACCATAAATGTAATACAACTTACCACCACGACTGAGTGAAGGTTCAACTGAAATAAAGAAAACACACTGTCTATTACATATACGTATGTATGTGGTCTTTACAAATGTTTAGTGGTTTACAATAAGAAGCTAAATACGTGATGAATCATATTATGCGTTTGGTTTGACCTAGCTACCTCATTAATCTTGTATGACAATCGGCCAATATTCGATTCTTTACATAAGCATAAACAAGGAGAGCTAAAATAATACAATGCAAATGTTCGTCATAAATCTAACAATCGTACTGCATGTGGCTCAGTAGGTACGGTGGAACATAATCGAGGACGAAAACCCGACATCACGGATTCAACATTTTCGTACTTCTTTTCAATGTTAGAATAGTTTTATTGATAAAATACTGTTCCTATCCCGATTAACCATATCATGCAGTGTATGTTGCCCTGTTGAAAGTTGTATTATTGTATCGTAATTTACTTAATAATTTTTCCAATGTTTAATCGGCGTAGATGCGTTAATTATTCTCCAATGGTTTGTTCTTGTTGAAAGTTTAGAATAGTTCTAATGCTGACGCTGTAGCGCATACATGCGCTTTCATTTTGTTCTTTGAAATTATTTGCCATGTAAGCAATCAGCTATTTTTCACTTCATATAATTGCTTCTGATATGTTATTTGCAACTTATTGTATGTCATCTAAAACGTGCTATAAACTCAATGCAAATAAATCAGTACTACATAATTAAGTTTATGTACTTCTTACACATCAATCATATCATAACTATTTACCCGACCAGAAAAAACAAATATTTTAGAAAATACCGTATTCGAACCTATCTCCAAATGACGTTTAACTTGGCGCTCTGACCATAGGGCTATGAATTTCTTCATAGCTATTTTGTTAATGTGAATAACGCTCGAAGACAATTATTTAGCTGTATTGATATTGACAATCTAAATTGAAACCTGTTACGTAATTCAACGGAATATTAATGAGATACAAGGTCAACCCGAACGCACAATAGCATGGGCTCCCAGTTCGTGTTAAATTATTGCACAATACAAAAATTTGCTTTTGATTGTAGTATTGAAGATTCGTATGCTTAATATACGAATCGATCGGATCGAGTGACCCGTTAATATGTTTGTTTAATATGAGGAAGAAAGCAAAATCAGCTATTTGAGAAAGGCAAAAACTTTGGTTTACAAAAAAAACGCACGTGTCTATCAGATACAAATTGAAACACCACTTTTCCTGATAGAATCTGTAAGGAAACACAAATCATATAAAGTGTTTCAAGAAATTATTGCAAACAATGTACATCTGAGTCAATGTTTAATATTCTAGGCATACATATAATATATAAAATAATGTTTAATAATAATTGCGTATAAACAAAGTCTCACTAAAACTCAAATCCAACTCAAAGTCAAATCCGTTTCAAATGTACCTGCCTAAAGCAGTACACATTCAAAATTAGAAAAATTGATAAAGTACTTCAAGATGAATATTCAATTTTTACAAATTTCGCTTCCATTAATATTTGTTATTACTACGTTTAACCAATACATTTCACTTAAATACAATTCTGTGCTGCAACTGAATGGAAGTAGAAATGGCATAGAACGCAGCAAATATGTTGTATTTAAATATTCATTGGTGCTCATGTTGAACAAAAAATGTGAAAACGCTTACCAAACGTATTATATAAAGGTTCAACTGAAATAAAGAAACAAGAACAGTTAATTACATAATTTATACGTATGTGTGTGATATTTACGAATGTATGGTGTTTGCAACGGAAAACAACATTAAATGTACATGTTGAATCAAAACTTAGGGCTCCCTTATGCTACGTATACAAATAAGGAATAAAATAATGTTCAATATTAATGACGTATAAACACACTCGCAAACTAATCCAAACATCCGATACCGTATTTACATGTCTAAAGCAATCCGAAAGGTTGATTGATATATTGACAAAGTAATTCACGATTAGGGTTTTCTGCTTTAAGCAGCATACTTACAAAATTCGCGCTCCTATACATTTAGTACAACTATGTTTGAACAACTTCAATTCTGCGTTGCTTTCAGTGGACATATAAATAACAGTGAACGCAGATCATGCTTTTTAACAATTTTCGTATATGATCACGCTGAAACTATAAATGTTATACAACTTAAAATCACGGCTGCATGAAGGTTCATTTGTAATAAAGCAAACACGAACTGTTAACTATTTACACGTATATATGTGAACTTTAAGAATGTTTGGTGTTTAACAATAAGAAGCAAAACCCCGTGATGAATCATAAAATAGGGCTCCCAATTTGTGTTCAAGTACTGCACCAGATAATAATAAGTGTTTGTGTATTATTGTATTACTGATTTTTTGTTTGATACATATTGCAAAACAATAACTTGAATCATCCGTTACTGTCCTTTTAATATGATGCAAAAGAAAAAAATTCAGAGGTGTGAGAAGAGTGAAAAGCGCAGGTGTTTACCAGATGCAAATTAAAAAAACACAGTATCATGACCGAATCTGTAAGGCAACATAAAATCATATAGTGTTTCAAAAAATGATTGCTCTCAGTGTTTAATACGGTAGGCATACATATCAGATATGATATTATGTTTGATATTAATTGGGTATAAACTAACTCTCAAATTAAATCTAAGTATCTAATCAAATTTTTCTTGTCTAAAACAGTACACATTCTAAAAATTGATTGCAAAATTTATGGATAATGTTATTCAAGATGAGTGTTTACTGCTTTCTTACATTTTGCAAGATCTTAAAAAAAATTCGCTCCAATTTATATTTGCTATACTACACTTGACCATGCATTTTACTAAAATACAATTATGTCGCAACTGAGTGGAAGTAGAAATGGCATATCGAACGCAGTGAATATGTTTTATTTAAATAATCTTAGATGATAACGCTGAACTATTAATGCGAACACACTTACCATCCGAATCAACTAAACATTTAACTGCAATAAATACAACGAATTGTCCAATACATACAAGTATATATGTGATCTTTAAAAATGTGTGGTGCTTGACGACGTGTCTTGTTTTATGACTGCAGATTCGTGTGCTAAATATAACAAATCCAAGTCCTTAATTCAGCCATTGATACTATGTCATGCTTAAACGTGACGTAACAGGAAGGCCAACTGTGTGAGAAATGCGTTAATGTTAGTTATACAAAGCAAGCATACACGTTTATCAGCCCGAGATACAAATTAAAGTACAGTATTTCCGTCATTATTAGTGGCGAACAAACAGACACTTAAACTAAAGCTGAGCAAAAATCAGTTTCAAATTGTATCTGACTAACACAGTTGGAAAAATTGGAAAGTTAATGAAAACGTTATTCAATATGAGTGTTTATGCTTTCTTACATTAAGCCGAATCCTTACAAAATTCGCACACATTCCTAATTGTTGTTGCTACTTTTGACCAATGCATTTTACTAAAATACATTTGGTGTTGCAACTGAGTGGAATTAGAAATGGCATTGAACGCAGTAAATATGTTTTATTTAAATAGTATTTGATGCTCAAGCTGAAATATGAACGTGATAATACGTACCAACAGGATCGATTAACGGTTTGACTGCAATAAAGGCAAAAATAATGGTCAATTACATACTGCAATAAAGGCAAAAATAATGGTCAAGTACATACTTATGTAAGTGGTCTTTAACAATGTGTGGTGTTTGACGACGTGAAACAAAAGCAGCTAGTGATGAATCACAATATAAAACTTCTGATATGAGTTTAGGTAAACAATATAATAATGTTCTTTACTGAATGACCGAGGAATCGTTTGTTAAATATATCAAACGGATGCACTTAATTCAATGGTGGTTTGTTGAATTTGACGCACACAAAAGCAGCACCTGTATTCCAAAGGCGTTAACTTTATAAAAAAAAACGTATTTGTCTATTTTAAACATTTTAAATTCTAGAATTTGCTTAGTTCTCTGACTGAATTTGAAAGGCCAAAAAAACCATAGTATTTCGAATACCGATTGCAATATTTGAAAATCTGTGTCAAAGTATAATAGGCTAGACAAAAATACGAGGACAAACACTATGTTCAATATTAATGGCGCATAAATAGCTTTCAAAATCAAAAGCAAGCTCGAGTAACCTTTCAAAGTGTGTCTGTTTACAGCAATTATAATACAAGCATTTATAAAAAAATTGACTGAAAAAGAAATGGACGCTTCAACAATAGTCATTCATATTCAAATTCATCATTATCCAATCATCGCAATTGGATATCACATGTTTAACGTTTAAACTATTTCATACAAAACAACGCGTGTATAATGTTAGTGATATTCAAATGAGCACATGGTAATGTTTGTGATTTTCTATGAATGGAACTTAGTCTTTTTTTATTGCTGAGGAGGAGTTTAAACTAGTCCATATAAGTGTTCAATGCTTTGTTAGTTTAAGCCGGGTCTTGACAAAATCCACTTCTATTCTGTGGTCCATCCCGGTGTTTTTAGTATCTTTGATCAATGCATTTACTTAGCACACATGTTTGTGTTGAAACTGAGTAAAAGTAGAAATGCTATTGATTTTAATTATGATTACATATATACGTTTTATAACACCAAGCGTGAGTAAAGGTTACATTTCAAGAAAGAAAAAAAAAGAACTGACATTAAAATGTACGTGTGTAAGTGGACGTAAAGTATGGTTGGTGTTTTACAACCGGAAATAAAATGTCATTAATTGTAGTTAATGCTTGCATACATACATGTGATAACACGTACCACCATGAGTGTGTAGAGTTTGCATTTCAAGAAAGAAACAAAGAACTGTCATTTAAATGTGTGTAAGTGGGCGTTAAGTATGGTTGATGTTTTGCAACCGGAAATAATAGCAGCACACACTGAAGCATACATAAGGCTCCCGATCTGTGTCACGATAACAATATAATAATTTGTTTAATTGCATATACGTGGATTGTATGTTAAATGTAACAAAACAACGGACCTAATTCATCCGATAATACAACGATGTTTTGTTTAAATATGACGCGCAAATAAAATAGCAGATGTATGCTATAGGCGTTAACGTTAGTTCGATAATATATCGTGTCTGCTTATGAAATATTGTTAAATATGTGCATATTTCCCTGACTGAATCAGAAATGTAAAACATTTTAATTGCGAACCGATTGCAATCGCTACAAGTGGGCAATCAATTATACGAGGAACAAACTAGTTTTCCAATATTAATGATTTATCAGCACACTTTCAAACCGCATGCGGTTATTGCAAATATCCATATATCATTGGCAACTAAACCCATCAATGTGGTCCCAGGTCGGCGCGTCATAAATTACTCCATGGACAAAGATCTATACCACTGTGATTTGCTTGTATTACAGAGATTAACATAAACACTCAATACGCAATTAATCCTTGGGCATAATGGTTTTGCACCTCAAGTAATGATTCTAAATATTGATACACATTCAGGGGGAAACATCTTTTTCTGCTTCAAAAATTAGGACAGTAGAAAATGTATTTGTAAGTGTCCGAATAGATGAATTACGGTAAGTAGATATATCAATTTTAAATTTACTAATTTAATGCAGTACATATTCAAAAAGTTGATTGAAAAATTGATTGCTAAAGTTGTTGAAAATGAGTGTACACTTCTTTCCTACTTTAAGAGTGATCCGTACAAAATTTGCAACCATATATATTTGTTATTTTTAAGTTCCACCTATGTATTTCTCACAAATACAATTCTGTGTTTCTACTTTGTGGATCTAAAAATGACATAAAACGCAGTAAATATGTTTTATAGATGATTGTTAGTTTTTTTTTGTCTTTGAGTAAGTTGCGTATTTTAAAAAGTGTTATATGACTACCATTATATGGGATTTGTTTATAATATTTAACGTTATTGAGCATTTCTAAAATGTTTCTTTTATAAAAATATGTCTTCATAATAACTATACCGCCACCCTTATATGCCTCCTTTATAATTATTGATTATTCACTGCAAGTGAATTTATAGCTTTAGGCAATTAAGTAATTTTTTAGATATGCTCCTGAAACCATTTGTACAATATGTCGACAGTAACGTACAAAATAACATAGAATTTCTAAAAAATATACCTACCCAAGTACAAGTACTACAACCAAACGAAAGGGACAGCAATGGGTACACAATTTGCCGCACCGTACTCTAGTTTAGTGATGGGATTCTTTGAACAAAAACTGTATACACAAATTGCATTAATTTATAATAATGAATTTCTCTTTTTTTGTAAACACATACTGGAAAAGATATCTGGATGATAGCTTTATTTTCTGGGTAAAATTTCCTAATTAACCTAAAAGATTTTAATTTATTTTAAATCACTAACATACAGATATCAATTGTACTATACAAACAAACACGCTTGATATGCCATTTCTTGATATTTTATTTAAAAAAAACAGGGACATTTATACTGATATACATTACAAGCAAACTGATTCTAAACAATACCTAAATTTAAAATCATGTCATAGTATACACACGAAAATTATTATTCCATTCCATTGAGCGAAACTAATTTTCACTATAGTTTTGAATAATAAACTTAAATTAAAACGTTAAGGTGAACTGAAACTTTCCCTTTTAGAAAGCTGTTACCCAAAATCAGTGATAAATAAAGAATTTCAGAAAGCACTTTTGTCCCTGGAAATAAATTAGTTTCAAACTAAAAAAAACACAATACTATTCCATTCGTTTCCACACATAAGCCAAAGAAGAAAAAAAAATATTTGGAGTGCTAAAAAACAGCATAGACATTTTAACAACGGACTCTGATATGAATAAATAATTTCAGATAACAAAATAATAAAATGCAAAAGACAGCCACCTAATTTAAAACGTCTACTGAATACATCTAGCTTTTCCTATAAGAACCTAAAGTAACCAAATGTAATGACCCTAGATTTGCGCTCTGTAACAGGATTATTGAAGGAAATTCATTTGATTTTAACGGTAAACTGTTTACTATAAAAACCAATGTGTCGTGTGATGTTAAAAATGTTATTTATGATAAGTATGCAATGGATGGAAGAAAATCTATATTGGACAAACTGGCGATAAACTTAGACATAGAAGATATGTTGACACCTAAATTTCTGTATTCTCAACATCTCCTACATTTTCTCAGAATACAGGGTTCCTATTCAAGTGGACGAGATTGTTCTTTGATCTACAATGTAACCTTCAGCTGAATGTTACGATATTAATTTGTTACTAAAAAGGCCTTGTCTTTTTTTTTTAACATTAAAACATGCAATTCATAACTGTAATGTTGCTGCAGAAACTATTTACTATAGGGGATTAAGAACCGTTTTACTCTAGGTCATAATAAATTATTATGATAGGTATTTCTTTTGTTAGCCTCATAGTCGAAATTATTGTGGTATGTTCACCTCAGATGGAAAATCAGCCTTGACTTCACATGATAATGTCCGCTCTATTTGCTTGTTCATCAGGCATTAATCTGCCTCCCTTAAACTGTCTAGACCAATTCTATTAGAAATTTCACAAGCTAATTTTGAAAATCTGGAACATGATGATTCAGACAGTCAATTTTCAGGTTTTGAGCTAATCTATGAAGAAGAATCACATGCAAATTGTATATAGCACACTATGTTTCATGCCCTAACATGTATTGATTAGGGAGACATATAGTTATTGTCCTGTTTGTCTGTCTGTATGAGGTTAACTAGATTTTACTGTTTCGTCAAACATCCGGATACTTATACAGTTGTTGCTTATAACCATTCCTAATCCACCCATATAACCCAGCCTCACGTTAACCTAGTCCTTGACCTAAGTTGACTTGCACACAAAAGGAAATTCTCAAAAGGACCACCACCTCTTTTATCTACTGTTAATTCACCAGTAGATTGCTGAAATGTACATAACGATTTGCATCAGTACTGTTGTTCTAAGACTATACCTGCTGTTAAGAAAAGTGGAGCACTATCATTTACAAGTATTTGCCCACGCAGAACCAATTCAATATTAAAGAAGACCAATTCAATAAGTGTAATTGTATTGGTAAGAGTAGAAATACATAGCTAATGGTGAATATGGTATTTTGAATCATTTAATTACATGTACACATTTTAAATATATTCTGAATTGTTTGAATTTATGATCAATTTACACATCAGTGTATCAATTACTGTTTTGCTGATCTAATTAATATCTGAATTTTGCATTGAAGCACATTGCTGGGAAAGTTGCGACATAATCTGACATTGGTTTTACTGAAAGCAGAACATCCTGGTTCAGGGCACACATCCTCTAATCTTGGTAATTAAACTTTCCATACCATAAAGTGTCATGAACATTCCGGCAAGTGGGTGCTGAGAAAAAGGGCTGACAAGAATTGTTGATGATACACAAATTTCAGCAATATCCGATGTCCCATAACTCTGAGATAAATCATTAAAGAAGAGCATCGTGGTTCAGTGCACACTTCTTGTTAATTAAGCTTCACATTAAGTTTCATTGAGTATGGGCCAATGTTTGCTTATATGCAATATATACTAATTTTATAAAGTCCCATTACTCTGAGAAACAAATCATTGAAGTGGAACTTCCTGGTTCAGTGCACAACTCCTCTTGGTAATGAAGCTTTCCTTGAAGTTTCATTGAGTTCTGGCTAGTAGTTGCAAATAAATTGTGCACTATTAACTAATTTCAGAAAGCTTCAAAGTCCCATAACTCTGAGAATAAGGGCTGTCGGAGGACAGCACACTCGACCTTTCTTGCACTTGTCAGAATTACTGGCATTTGTTTTCTAAAACTAGCTGGTTGAATAGTAGGGGCCAATTAAAGTTCTCACTTTTAAAATGTGGAAAGCATTTTTATAATTTTCAAAATAGTGAATATGATAACACCCACCCCACCCCAATGCAATCTGCAGTAAAGTATTGCTTAAAGGTGTCTATGTATTCATTTTCGAAGATTCTCCCATGCCCAGAAACACTTTCAATTGTAAAAAGGACCATAATTTCGACACATTTCGAACAAAGACAAAAATCCCTCAAGCCGTTTCCAAGAAATTGGCTTGTCAAAAAACTTTAACCTATCCAAACAGCGTATGTAAATTTGTCATGTGTAAAAAGGTCAATAATTGAGACGAATTTGAATCTAGAGTTACCAGACTAGGCCTATATTTCATATTTATATCAATATGGGGAATACATGTTTAAGATTGAATGCAATCCCTTAAGCCATTTATAAGAAACTAGCTTTCCGAAAAACCTAAACCTAGCTGGGAGGCCAGCGAAGACGCTGAAGGGTAGCTTGCCTTTTCTTCGAAAAGTTGGGCTAAAAATCATTGAAGTGGAACGTTTGTGGTATAGTAAACTCTTCATCTTAAAGATGAGGCTTCTCATTAGGGGCAGTGGATGCCGAAAAATAGCCCGGACGAGAAAACGGGTCTGAAAGACAGACGGTCGGACGGACAAAGTAGTGAATAAACATGTGCCCCATAAGTGTTTTGGGGAACATTTCAATTGGAACGACATTGCAATGTAGTTTTTTTTTCAGTCTATCACATCTTTCTATTGGGTATCAGCCGATATAATTTTTTAGGTACATGTACTTGGATTCTGATTACAATTTGCATACAATTATGTCAGCACAAATAGCCAAATATGTCGGAAATATATAAATTTATATATTTAAATATTTAGAAAAATAAACTATTTTAATTGTGTTCTCAATTGCTTTATGTTTTCTTTAACACTTACTATTGTATTGCAGTGACGTAAACATAATAACACTGATAATATTTCCTGCAATACTAATTAAGGTGACTTACTGCAGTATTGCAGGAAAATTTATATCCCAACCAAGTCAAATTTCAGCGCAAGAGTGTAGTAAGTCAAATAATCGTTCAAATTTACTATTTTATCGAAGATTCTACTTAGTTATTTATATTAATTGTTTAAGCGCTGCATTTTTAACCAAATATTGACATATTTTTTAAACTACACTCATAATTGAGAATATTTTTTGGGCTGAAGTAATTTAAATCACAATGACTTGCATCGTGTTTTAATTCATTTTTAGCTAGTAGACCATGTTTTCTTAGACCATGTTTTCTTAACTTTTACATTTCTTTTATAACTCAAAGGATTTGTTGTGGCTAATATATCAAATTAAAGTGGTTTTTATTTATGTTATCTTCTACTTATAAGTAAGAGTACAGTTTTCATAATTGTATAGACCATACTTTCTGAAACAATGTTTTTTTTACTTGTATATTTCATTTATATATAAATACATTGGTTTGTTGTGTATTAAATTACACAGGCTAGTATTTATTTGATTTTATATGATACAAAGTGCTTAAATTCTGTTTTTTGTTTGAAAGCAAGCGTTTTTAATTATATTTTCTGATAATATTGCAGTTTTTGTTAATGACATAAAATACAGGGTTCCATTAACATTTGACATTAATTTTTTTTGCTGCAAATTGCATTTTTGTATTACGCTTACTTTTCCTCATATTTGTCCTATTCTTGTTAAGTGTTTAATGGTTAAATGGTTTGTTTAAGCAGATTATAGTTTTGTGAATTAAAATATTTAAAATTTAATGCATATAGATACTATAGATATATTCCTTGTTTACATTTTAATGAGATAAGCGACATTACCCGCATGCAAAAGCTAGTGCCGAGAAAAGTGCGGAACTAATACATTCTTGAACGTTACATATGAGCATGATATTAGTTAATATGGACGGTGCTAAAACGTGTTATCAGAAAGTGACATGATATCACGTAAAGTGGGCGGAGTTTATTGTGTACTCGGTCAGCGGTATAATAACGCTTTAAAATATTGGGTCATCCTCTTCAGCATAACTGCGCACAAGTGGCATTGTAAATTACACAATCTTAGATGCTCATGCTGAGATATATATGTGATAACGTTTACAACCAAGGGTGAGTACATATTTAACTACAATAAATAATAACATAAATGTCAGTAACATACACGTTTGCATGGACTTAAAGAATGTGTGGTGTTTGGCAAAGAAAACGACATAACGTGATGAATCAAAACTTAATTTGTGTTCAGATATTGCACCAGGGATAATCATGTGTTTTTATTTTGTTGCAGAATGCTAAAGTTAACAAACCGAGGAGCTTAATTCATCCATTTATACAATGATATTGAGTTTAAACTTATTTCTCCGATTATTCTTTGACTATGTCCTTCAAAGGGTTTTTAGCAACAAGTCTTCAATAGTAATCCTGCTTCTTAACACCCGGCAGTAAACACTAAATAGCCATAGTTTAACTTTAAGAAAGTAGACCTTATACAAGGGAATTGTTTATATCAAAATAGATTTTTGATGCGCCAAGTCTTTCAATACAAACTGTTAAAAACATGGGTATGAAATATAGGAATAATGCAACTCAAGAGACATCATAAAAAGAGAAACCCTTATTACCACCCGCTGGTCATTTATTTGAGGCAGTTGACCAATTGCCTATACAATACAGGACAACACACTCAACACAACACACAACATAAGCATGATTAAAACTGGGGTCACCGACTTGGAACTGCCGATGCAAAACATTGGGCGGGGGGTTAAACCAGTTTACCGGCATGCCAAACCTCACACAGCCCAGAATTAACTATGTAACAAGGAAAAAATAACATTTGAGAACAAAGAAATCACACAACAGACACAAATACACCAAAAATGATTAAAGCGGGGTCCCCGCCCTGAAACGGTTAATGCAAACACACATTGGAGCTTAAAGCGGTTTAAGGGCATGCCAACCTCACACTTAGCCCAGAATTAATAACAATATACGCACTTGTAAATACACTTTAACCTCATAACATGGCAATTAAAATTAAATAGTTATAAAAGGGAATATTAATTCAATTGAATTGCAATTTAATTACTCAATGGTTTAATGTTCACCGGAGCCTAATTCACGTCTATATTAGTGTCAATTGCTTCTTTTGATATGAGGACACGACACAGTCGGCGTTTAACGTAAAATTATACTTTTTGATGACAACTTTATTACAAAATTCGGTTGCTGGGAAAAATCGTAGCTGCGGGCGCAAATAAAAAATTTCCATTCGTGATTTTACGATACGCAAATCCGACGAACATCTGATCAATGTGTTGTGTCCTAAACGATAATTATATAAGAAAGAGTACGTGTGTACAGATAACATTTGGAAAACTTACCTGTACATGGTTCCATACTGAAATCTAAAATGCCAAAAAAATCAGATATCTTAAAATAAGAGATTACATTAAAGTTTAAAAAAAGGGAAATAGTCTTTAAATTCAGATATTTCGTACACTGTAATAATTTGTATACCCACATCGGTCCTCTCAGAGTGTTCATGTTTTGAAACGAGGAACACAATACTATATACAACTTACCAAAGCTCAAACAAAAATTAAAAGCACAAACCCATTACAAGCTTTACAGTTTTACAGATCTAAAGCAACACACATCCGAGAGTTAATTGAACGTTTATTAAATGAGAGTTTGCTGCGTTATTGCTTTAAACAGGTTCCTTAAAAACTTCGGACACTTTCATATATGTTATAACTATGTTTGACCAATGTATTTAATCTAAAATACAATTCAGCTGCCGCGTTGCATCTGAGTAGAAGTAGAAATGGTATTGATCGCAATTAATATATGTTTTCTTACACTATTCTGAGATGATGATGCTGAAACCATTCATGTAATAAAACTTACCAACATGTCTGAGCGAAGGTTTAACCGCAAAGAAGACAACACACTCTCAATTACATATACGTATGTATGTGGGCTTTCGAATGTTTGGTGTTTGATAATGAGAAGCAAAAATCTGCGATTAAACAGTTAGCGTTTGGTTTGACATGACACCTCATTAATCTTCGATGACACACGATAGTTTTTAGCTCTTAAACTTAAAACAAAATTCCGTTACCGTATTTACACGTCTAAAGCAATCCAAAAAGATGATTGATATATTGATTGACAACGTAATTCGCGAGGAGTGTTTGCTGCTTTATTACTTTAAGCATCATCCTTACAAAATTCGCACTCATATACATTTAGAATAACTATCTATGAACCAGTTCAACTCTGCGTTGATTTAAGTGGAGGTATAAATATACATTGCACGCAGACACTTTAAATGTAATACAACTTAGAATCACGACTGAATGAAGGTTAATTTGCAATAATAAAAACTACGTACACGCACATCTATGTATGTCTGCTTTACTAGTCTTTTGTATTTAACAACAAGAAGAAAAACCACATGACGAATCATAAAACAGGACTCCCACTCTGTGTTTAAGTACTGCACCAGATAAAAAGTTGTTTTTTTATTACTAATGTTTCGTATGAATACAAATTACAAAATATTGAGCTTGATTCATCTGTTAATATGTCTTTTTAATATGACACAAGAGAAAAAATATGAGGTGTGAACAAGTTGAACACTGTTGTTTACAAAAAAACGTACGTGTTTGCCAGATACAAATTTAAAAACATATTTGACCAAATCTGTAAGGCAACACAAATATTGTTTTAAGAAACGATTGCACACAATATTCAATACGCTCGGCATAGATATAAGGTATAATATACTGTTTGATATTGATGGCGTATAAACAAACTCTAAAACTAAAACTAAGTAAAAATCCGTTTTAAATTGTATTTGTCTAAAGCAGTACACATTCGAAAATTTGATTGAAAAAAATGATGGATACAGTAGTTCAAGATGAGTGTTCACTGCTTTCTTACATTAATTATAAACAAAGTGAAACTCCAGCTATGACAGCAGGAGAGAACTCTTCTTATCAGCACGAGTTCCTTTATTAATGGCAAGTGACCATTTGCCAATCCAACACGGCACAATACAAACACACATAACAAGCACAAGCACAAATGAATAAAACTGGTGTAACTGCCTTGGAATGGTCAATGCAAAGCATTGGGGGGTTTTAAACCGGTTTGTGAGTACCCGATCCTCACACTTGGTCCAGCTTTATTAACGACGAAATGAAAGAAAAAACAAGTATCAACTACATCGTTTCTTTTTAAAATAGATTTAAAGACATAGCATCATAAAGTTCAGATCGCAGATCATCGTCGTGTAATTTCTTAAGCAGAATCCAAAATTCGCACACATTCATATTTGTTGTTGCTACGTTTGGCCAATGCATTTCACTAAAATACATTGTGTGTTGCTACTGAGTGGAATTAGAAATGGCATTAAACGCAATTATACTTTAATATTTAAATATTCGAAGATGCTCGGGTCAGAATTAACCATGACTTGCATATTGTTTGACTTAAAACTGTCGTTGGTTTTCTACCAACAAGTAAGAGTTCATATTTAATTAGTAGACCATGCTTTCTATAAGCAATGTTATTCTTAACTTTTACATATCTTTTATAACTCAAAGGACTATTTGTGAATCGAATCACAATATTTACATCGCATAGATATTTTAATAGAGAAGGGGTATGCATTCGTAATCGTATGAACGCAATGCCTCATCACTGGCGAAGTAATATGTGTGTGTCCTATTTTTATGCAAATAATATTTCAAAAGGATATTTACATGAACTTAGTTGTCTGATACTGTTAAATGCTAATGTTGTTGCATGCATTGTTAACGTTTGATTAAATGTTGTTATAATTAATATACAGGAAAATTTCGTTCCAGTTTTGCTTCTACAATAATCAGTTTGCCCATTGTTTCCACAATGGTGCATATGAATCTATAATGCAAGACATATAAGTGTTATTATACAAATAATCATTTCGTTAACATGTAATGTACACATTATATGGTATTTTAAGTAAACATTACTTTTCTTAGAATTAAGCGACCACAGAAAAATATTCACGACGTAACATCTGTGAACGTAGCTTTAACATGGATTTAATTTCACATTATGTGTCTATTGTCTCTGCATGTAGATTGTCTAATTGTTTGTGTATTGTTGTCACAGTTTACTATGATGAATTGTGTTAAATGTGCAATAAGACACAAATAATTCATATATTTAGATTTAAATGTTTTCCGTTCTTAGACAAGTATTGCCCAGACAAAGCAAATTAGCTTAGGTGGGTAATTCCACAAATAATGGGCATTTTATTTGAAATTTCAGAAGACAACCTAAGTATTTATTTTTGACATTTTTTTTTATACAACAAATTCAGCCTATATAGGTCACAGAATAATTGTCTGCAGCGCTCAAGGCGATCAATGAGACCAAATTGATGTGAGCTTGACCCCTATATCTGCCCAAATTGTCATTACCGTAACGGTGGAAAACTTAAGATATAAGCTCTGTTTGAACAAAAGTGTTATTTGTAATTGTACATCATGTTAACACATAGTAATGTTCTAATATGCAATATTTATATGCAAAAACTTAGTGTCTTCCATGTTTAAGCTTCACATAGATCTACTGTACTGAATATGTTCAATATGATGTAGAACTAATTTTTCTGAAATAGTTAATGCACGGGAAATAAAAAAAGTTCTTGTAATATTAAATTGTATTTGTCGCTTCAAATCGAAGGTGAAATAAGAAAATATAATGGATTTTTACATAGAGAACTATTTTGTTAATCGTAGTGTGCATTCTATTTTTGTAATTTGATAAGGAAACTGCTGTGCGCGTCATTTGTATTAGACTGGCAATAAAATGGATGTTCTGCAAAACAATATAATGGAATGGTACGAAATAATCTCTAATACAATATAAATATAAGGATTAAATTTATTCTGGTTGCGTTTATGCGATTATGAACGCAATGCTTAAACTGGCAATTTATCCATGAAGCGCATCGTGGATTTGTCAGTTTGACCATTGCGTTCACATTCGCATAAACGCAACCAAAATTAAATTCAATTCGTAAGTGACTAATAAATCAAACGACAGTGCTGTTTATTTTAATTTCTACTCGTAAGTAAGAGTACATTTTAAATTATTTAATAGACCATAATGTCTGAAACAATGTTTTTTTAACTTGTTTCTTTAATTTATAAATGAATACATTGGTTTGTTGTTATACCACTGGCTAGTATTTATTTGATTTTGTATGATAAACAGTGCTTAAATTATGTTCTCTGTTTGAAAAAAAGGCGTTCTTAATTATATTTTCTAATAATATTGCATTTTTGTTAGTGACAGAAAATACAGGATTTCATTAATGTTTTGGCAGTTGTTTTTTTTTTGCTGCACATTGCATTTTTGCATTAGGCTTATTTGTCCTTATAACTTAATTATAGCTACGTGTTTAATGGTTAAATGTTTTGTTCAAGAAGATTGCAGTTTTGTGAATTAAAATATTTCAAATGTAATACGTATAGATCCTTTAGATTTATTCCCTGTTAACATTTTAATGAGATAAACGGTATTCCACTCATGCAAAAAATAGTGCAGAGAAGTGTGCTATTTCTTAATATAGGCGGGTCTAAAACGTGTTATCAGTCAGTGACATGATATCATGTAACGTGGGCGCAGTTTATTGAGTAATCGGTCAGCGATATAATAACGCTTTAAAATATTGGGTCATCCTCTTCAACGTAACTGTGCACATGTGGCATAATAAATTGCATTATTGAATATGCTGAGATATATATGGGATAACATTTACAACCATGGACTTAAAGAATCTTGGATTTTGACAACGAATCACAACATAACGTTATGAATCAAAACTTGATATGTGTACTTGGTAATATATTGTGTTTCTGTTTTATTACATCATTATGCTAAATATAATAAACCGATGAGCTTAATTAAACGTTTAAACACAACATATAAACATCTGATGTTTGAGAAAGGCGTAGGCCATAACAAATTTATCAGTTGTTCTACGGATTGTGCGAAAAACAAAATGGAGCGAGCGAGCGAAATAAATTTGTGTTTTCGATACAATCAGAGCGAAAGCGCTAAACAAACAATCATATCTTGTCCATATTGATGAAAATTACTGCCAAATGCCATCACAACGTTTTACCTTGTCGATAACTTCCTCTTCACCTGCTCTGGACCATAAATTGTTTTTTTCAAAATAAATATATATGTAATAAATAAGCAACTTATTTCTCCAATTCTTCAACGACCTAGTGCGGCATATGGTTTTTGTGCAACACATCTTCAATAGTGATCCTGCTTAATAACACCGCTTTGGAACGGTCAATGCAAAAACACATTGGGGGGCTTAAACCGGTTTAAAGACATGCCGAACCCCACACTTAGCCCAGAATTAATCACAATACAAGCACTTGTAAATAAACTTTACCCTCATAGCTTTGCTATTCAAATCAAATAGTAACAAAAGAAAATATTAATTCATTTGAATTACAACAATAATTACTTAATAAATTAATGTTCACAAGAGCATAATTCACATCTATATTAGTGCCAATTGCTTCTTATGATATGGTGAGGCGACAAAGTAGACGTTTAACGTAAAATAAAAACGTTTTGCTGGAATGTTCATTAAAACAACTCCGTTGCTAGGCACAATTGTAGTTGCAGGCGATGAAAGAAAAATTTACGATTTTAAGGTGCGGCAAATCTGACGAACATCTGATCATTTTGTTGTGGCCTAAATGATAATTATATAAGAAAGAGTACGTATGTATCAAATAATTTTTGTAAAAACTTACTTGTACATAGTTCCATACTGAAATCTAAAATGCAAAAAAATCAAATATCTTATAAGAAAAGATAAGATTCAAGTCTGAGTCAATGTGTAATTCAATTGCCATAAATGATACAAATAACAAACTTTTTAATATAAATTATGTATAAACAAACTATCAAACTCTTAATTGACAGGTTGTTTACAATGTTATTTAAGATTATTGTTCACTGCTTTGTTACTTTAAGCAGGGTCCTTACGAAATTCGCACCCTTATATACTTCTAATTAGTACATTTGAACACTGCATTTCTTTACAATCCAATTGTGTTGCTACTGATTGGAAGTATAAATGACATTACACGCAGCAATATGTTATTTTACTTTACGATTCTTGGGTGCAAATGCTGAAATACAAATGTGATAACACTTACAGCAGCTAAAATTGGGTAACTGTTCATCATCAACAACGGAAACCAGTTCATCTGCAATGAAGGAACCACAAAAGAAGTGCCAATTACATGCACGCATGTATGAGGGTTTAAAGAATGTGAGGTGTTTGACAACTTAAAACAAAAGCAAGTGATGAATCATAGCAAAGGACTCCCAATTTGTGTTCAGGTATTATAGCAGATATTTATTAATAAGTGTCATTTTATTACTGAAGATTCGTTTGCTAAATCTAACAGCACGATATATGTTATGTATCCGTTTGAACAAGCATGTTTTGTTTAATTATAAAGCACACAATAAGTTTTGTGAGAATGGCGTTTTAGTTATAAAATATGTAAGCATGAGATAAATAAAAAAACTTACAAGTGCATACATCTGGACTAAATTGGAAGTTCCGAAACCAAATATGTTATTTCGAGAACCGATAACACTATATGCAAGTTTGAGTCAATGTTCAACACGATAGGCTTGCATATGACGAACACACAAGATCAATATATGGCGTATAATGAGCCTAATAAATCAAAACCAAGCACAAGTTACGTTTCTAACTTGTATTACTTTAATAACTTGTTCAAAGCAATACACGTCCGAAAAGTTTAATGAATAGTTGATTGATCAAGTAATTTTAGCTCAGTGTTCAGTGTTGCAGGGTCCTTACAAAATTCGCACCTATGCATAGTTCTTTAATTTCATATCTTTGACGTGTAATACATTTGATACTATGTGTTTTCCTTATTTTTAAATATATGTTTCTGATAAAGTTACTGCTTTTTCTATCATATTAATTTATCAATTGAATGACATACTAGTTCAAGTTTTAATAACACTTCCGTTGTTGGCCAAGTAACGCGTTATTGGTGAGGTGGTTTTATTGTGAATTATTTCTTATGGTAAGGACCGTTGCAGAATTTACTATCAGCACATTAATTATAGTTTTTGTCTCAAACCAAAGTAAGCAAAGTTGCTGATAAATATTAATAGTATGTCCTAAGGCACTGACTATCGCGACCAATGTGCATTTGAACGGTTAAATATAAACACGTTCGACGTTCCATTGCTATTCTAGCTCATTGTACATATGCTCATATATTTTAATTGTATTATGTGTTAGGAAATATGTCTTTTTATATATATTTTGGTGATATAGTACAATTCTTAGGAAGCACTGTATTCCAATAAAAACGCTGCTTAGATACTGGTCTGGTGTGTATGAGTAGAAAAAGAGGACATGCACTTATCTTTTAACATGCATTATTACTGTATTATTTACTCTATGTATTCATAATAAATACAACAAAATGAAATATATACGCGATGACACTGACATACTGGATATCAAAATTAACATTGAATTTACCACTATCTGCCTTAACAAAAGACTGTCATTTCTCAGGCCGGATATAAGTTTGAAATAAAATTATGAACTGTGTTTCGCCCTAAAGTGTCTAGAAACTATTTGAAAACCAAACTTGTGGTTTCCGAGAAGATTTTCATAGTTTTAATAAAGCCATATAAGAAAAAATTTACCCCGCTACATTTTTCATCTGACCTGAAAGCATCTGAGCATCTTTTGTAGAGAACCACCAAATGTGAAATTATTTTGAAATCCATCCATTGATTTCCGACAAGAAGATTTTCATAGTTTTCAATATTTCTATATAAGGAATTATAACCACGCCCTCTGTTGGCCATGTTTTTCAACACTCTGGAACCATATGAGCAAATATTTTAGGGAACCACCAAAACACATTGCTTTGAAATTATTTTTTAAATCCAACCAGTTGTTTCTCACAAGAAGAGTTACAATAAAGCCATATTGGGAAAATGGCTCCTCTCCTTGAGGCCACATTTTTAATTGAACCGGAAACATTTGAGCAACATTAGTATAGAACCACCCAAGGCACAATGCTGTAACATTATTTTGAAATATAACCGATATTTTTTACAAGAAGATTTCAAAAATTGCATTAAGCCATATTTTCCAATGAAGCGGAAAGCATTTGAGTGACTTCGGTAGACATCCACCCAAGGAACATTTATGTGAACATTTTTTGGAATCCAGCAAAAGGTTTAGGTACCATTATATATAAATATTTTTATATTTGTAGCTCTGGTGGTCATCTTGTGCAGCGGACCGGAACCATTTGAGCAGCTTTGGTAGAGGACAAAACAAGTAACATTTCATAGAAGTTTCATTAACGTCGGCCTAACGTTTTCAGCTGAGTTGTCGTTTAAAGAAATAAAGCTTAAGCACGCACGCACGACGGCTGAACCGCCATGGCATAAGCTCGCTGGCCGTCGGCGTGTGCAGCTAATAAAATCAACTAGTGCAGGTTTTCTTTCCCAAAATCACATTTGGAGAAATGCATCTTTATAGTTTCATTGTATTGCGCATTGGAAGATGTGTACAATATTTGTAAGTGCAACATATTTATTACAAAATAATTGTAAAAATCGTCTTTAAATTATGTTATCTCGTACACTGTTGTAATGTGTATACATGTACCTACAGAGGGCCTCTCTGAGTGCTTTGTGTTTGGAAACGAGGAAAAAAATACAATATACTACTAACCAACGCTTAAACACAAAAATAAAGCCCAAATCCATTACATTCTTTACAATTTTACAGATCTAAAGCGAAACACATCCGAGAGTTAAGCGAACGTTTATCAAATTTTCATTTAAGATGAGTGTTTGCTGCTTTGTTACTTTAAGAAGGGTCCTACAAAATTCGCACCGTTTCAAATGTGCACCTATGTTTGACCAATGTATTTAAGCTTAAATACAATTCTGCGTTGCAACTGTAGACGTTGAAGTCGAAATAGCATTCAATGCAATTAAAATGTGCTTTTAATAGGGATGGCAAACCTATTCGAATATACGATTGAATAATTGCCATTCGAATAGTTAAAACGCTATTCGAATATTCGCAAATATGTATTGTCTTTTAAAAACCAATAATTTCCTGATTATAGAACGTCTTTTTCTGTCAACATAAAGGCAGTATTTCACCAATATATACCTAATACAGTGTGTTCAATAGTATGGGCCTGTGTCACGTGTCGGACTAAAAGATATTGAATAAACGGTTCGGTGTCAGTCGCCCATACTCTAGTCGCCAGTAATATGCAATTACATCAGACAGCAGGAAACATAACTGGTAACTGTAATTACAACTCGCGTTTAGACTTGTGAAAAGAGTTACAAAAATAAATTACAGAAGTTCGATCACAAATCTAAGCCGTCATTAAAGCTGAGAAATATAGCTAACATTTGCTCATAAACTAATGATTATCGGAGCGTTTCATATGGATAAAATGCGTGGTGTTTCGGCTAAAAGAACAATTAAAATGGGTAATGCAATTGTTTACGTTTTTACACTGTGCAATTTATACATGAATAAGAAAGCGCAATGTGCAATAATGACGATGCTGGCTAATCAAAACTAAAATGTCATACAAATAATAATGATTATGTCTCCTAGGCCACAACGTTCAAAATAGTTAATACCAATCTATGCGAATACTCGAATATTCTATTGCATGAAAAAGCGAATATTCGAATACCATTTAGGGTATTCGATGTCATCCCTAGTTTTTCTACAATATTCTTAGATTTTCATGCTGAAACCATAAATGTAATACAACTTACCACCACGACTGAGTGAAGGTTCAACTGCAATAAAGAAAACACACTGTCTATTACATATACGTATGTATGTGGTCTTTGCAAATGGTCAGTGGTTTACAATAAGAAGTTAAATACGTGATAAATCATATTGTGCGTTTGGTTTTACCTAGCACCTCATTAATCTTGTATGACAATCGGCCAATATTCGATACTTTACATAAGCGTAAACAAGGAGAGCTAAAATAATACAATGTAAATGTTCGTCTTAAATCTAACACTCGTACTGCATGCGGCTCAGTCGGTACGGTGGAACATAATCGAGGACGGAAACCCGACATCACGGGTTCAACATTTTCGTACTTCTTTTCAATGTTAGAATAGTTTTATTGATAAAATGATGTCCCTATCCCGATTAACCGTAGCATGCAGTGTAGTTTGCCCTGTTGAAATTTTAGTAAGTTTTATTATTGTATCGTAATTTACTGAATACTTTTTCCAATGTTTAATCGGCGTAGATGCGTTAATTATTCTCCAATGGTTTGTTCTTGTTGAAAGTTTAGAATAGTTCTAATGCTGACGCTGTAGCGCATACATGCGCTTTCATTTTGTTCTTTGAAATTATTTGCCATGTAAGCAATCAGCTATTTTTCACTTGATATAATTGCTTCTGATATGTTATTTGCAACTTATTGTATTTCATCTAAAACGTGCTATAAACTCAATGGAAATAAATGAGTACTACATAATTAAGTTAATTAACTTCTTACACATCAATCATATCATAACTATTTACCCGACCAGAAAAGAAAAGATTTTAGAAAATATTGTATTCGAACCCAGCTCCAAATGACTTTTAATTTGGCGCTCTGACCATAGGGCTATAAATTTCTTCATAGCTCTTTTGTTAATTTGAATAACGCTCGAAGACAGGTATCTAGCTGTATTGATATTGACAATCTAAATTGAAACCTGTTACGTAATTCAACGGAATATTAATGAGATACAAGGTCAACCCGAGCGCACAATAGCATGGGCTCCCAGTTCGTGTTAAATTATTGCACAATACAAAAATTTGCTTTTGATTGTAGTATTGAAGATTCGCATGCTTAATATACGAAGCGATCGGCTCGAGTGACCCGTTAATATGATTTTTTAATATGAGGAAGAAAGTAAAATCAGCTATTTGAGAAAGGCAAAAACTTTGGTTTACAAAAAAAAAAACGCACGTGTCTATCAGATACAAATTGAAACACCACTTTTCCTGACAAAACCTGTAAGGAAACAAAAATCATATAAAGTGTTTTAAGAAATGATTGCAAACAATGTACATCTGAGTCAATGTTTAATATTCTAGGCATACATATAATATAAATAATGTTTAATAATAATTGCGTATAAACAAAGTCTCATTAAAACTCAAATTCAACTCAAAGTCAAATCGGTTTCAAATGTACCTGCCTAAAGCAGTACACATCCAAAATTAGAAAAATTAATAAAGTACTTCAAGATGAATATTCAATTTTTACAAATTTCGCTTACATTAATATTTGTTATTACTACGTTTAACCAATACATTTCATTTAAATACAATTCAGTGCTGCAACTGAATGGAAGTAGAAATGGCATAGAACGCAGCAAATATGTTGTATTTAAATATTCATTGGTGCTCATGCTGAACAAAAAATGTGAAAACGCTTACCAAAGGTATGATATAAAGGTTCAACTGAAATAAAGAAACAAGAACAGTTAATTACATAATTTATACGTATGTATGTGATATTTACGGATGTATGGTGTTTGCAACGAAAAACAACATGAAATGTACGTGTTGAATCAAAACTTAGGGCTCCCATTTTGTGTTCAAGTACTGTACCAGATAATACTTTGTTTGCTGTTGTATCGCCGAAGAATCATATATTAAACACAAGGAAACTATGGAATTAATTAATCCGTAATGATGTTTTGTTTAAAACATAAGGCACAAAGAAAATTCAGAAGTGTAAGTAAGACGTCAACGTTAGTTATACAAACAAAGCGTATGTGTGTACATATTTTCCTGACCGAACCTGTAAGGCAACACACTCATACTTTTATATACTAATAGTCTGACAAGAAAGAATTGCGAACTGTGTACATCGGAGTCAATGTTCAATATGCTAGGTATACAAATAATGAATAAAATAATGTTCAATATTAATGACGTATAAACACACTCGCAAACTAAACCAAACATCAAATACCGTATTTACATGTCTACAGCAATGCGAAAGGTTGATTGATATATTGACAAAGTAATTCACGATTAGGGTTTTCTGCTTTAAGCAGCATACTTACAAAATTCGCACTCCTATACATTTAGTACAACTATGTTTGAACAACTTCAATTCTGCGTTGCTTTCAGTGGACATATAAATAACAGTGAACGCAGATCATGCTTTTTAACAATTTTCGTATATGATCATGCTGAAACTATAAATGTAATACAACTTAAATTCACGGCTGCATGAAGGTTCATTTGTAATAAAGCAAACACGAACTGTTAACTATGTATACGTATATATGTGGAATTTAAGAATGTTTGGTGTTTAACAATAAGAAGCAAATTCACGTGATGAATCATAAAATAGGGCTCCCAATTTGTGTTCAAGTACTGCACCAGATAATAATAAGTGTTTGTGTATTACTGTATTACTGATTTATTGTTTGATACATATTGCAAAACAATAACGTGATTTATCCGTTACTGTCCTTTTAATATGACGCAAAATAAAAAAATTACAGGTGTGAGAAGAGAGAAAACTGTAGTTTACAAAAAAAAGCTCAGGTGTTTACCAGATACGAATTAAAAAACACAGTATCATGACCGAATCTGTAAGGCAACATAAAATCATATAGTGTTTCAAAACATGATTGCACTCAGTGTTTAATACGGTAGGCATACATATCAGATATGATATTATGTTTGATATTAATTGGGTGTAAACTAACTCTCAAATTAAATCTAAGTATCTAATCTAATTTTTCTTGTCTAAAACAGTACATATTCGAAAAATTGGTTGCAAAATTCATGGATAATGTGATTCAAGATGAGTGTTTACTGCTTTATTACATTTTGCGAGATCTTTAAACGATTCGCTCCCATTTATATTTGCTATACTACACTTGACCATGCATTTTACTAATATACAATTCTGTCGCAACTGAGTGGAAGTAGAAATGGCATATCGAACGCAGTGAATATGTTTTATTTAAATAATCTTAGATGATCATGCTGAACTATTAATGCGAACACACTTACCATCCGAATCAACTAAACATTTAACTGCAATAAATACAACGAATTGTCCAATACATACAAGTATATATGTGGTCTTTAAAAATGTGTGGTGCTTGACGACGTGTCTTGTTTTATGACTGCAGATTCGTGTGCTAAATATAACAAATCCAAGTGCTTAATTCATCCCTTGATACAATGACATGCTTAAATGTGGCGTAACAGGAAGGCCAAATGTTAGTTATACAAAGAAAGCATACACGTTTATCAGCCCGAGATACAAATTAATGTACAGTATTTCCTTCATTATTAGCGGCGAACAAACAGACATTTAAACTAAAGCTAAGCAAAAATCAATTTCAAATTGTACCTGCCTAACCCAGTTGGAAAAGTTGGAAAGCGAATGAAAACGTTATTCAATATGAGTGTTTATGCTTTCTTACATTAAGCCGAATCCTTACAAAATTCGCACACATTCCTAATTGTTGTTGCTACTTTTGACCAATGCATTTTACTAAAATACATTTGGTGTCGCAACTGAGTGGAATTAGAATGGCATTGAATGCAGTAAATATGTTTTATTTAAATAGTATTTGATACTCAAGCTGAAATATGAATGTGATAATACGTACCAACAGGATCAAATAACAGTTTGACTGCAATAAAGGCAAAAATAATGGTCAATTACATACTGCAATAAAGGCAAAAATAATGGTCAATTACATACTTATGTAAGTAGTCTTTAACAATGTGTGGTGTTTGACGACGTGAAACAAAAGCAGTAATAATGTTCTTTACTGAATGACCGAGGAATCGTTTGTTAAATATAACAAACGGATGCACTTAATTCAATGGTGGTTTGTTGAATTTGACGCGCACAAAAACAGGACCTGTATTCCAAAGGCGTTAACTTTATAAAAAAACGTATTTGTCTATGAGAAACATTTTAAATACTATACTTTCCTTAGTTCTCTGACTGAATTCGAAAGGCCAAAAAAACATAGTATTTCGAATACCGATTGCAATATTTGAAAATCTGTGTCAAAGTATAATAGGCTGGAAAAAATACGAGGAAAAAAATTATGTTCAATATTAATGGCACATAAATAGCTTTCAAAATCAAAAGCAAGCTCGAGTAACCTTTCAAAGTGTGTCTGTTTACAGCAATGATAATACAAGCATTTATAAAAACATTGATTGGAAAAAGAAATGGACGCTTCAACAATAGTCATTCATATACAAATTCATCATTATCAAATCATCGCAATTGGATATCACGTGTTTAACGTTTAAACTATTTCGTACAAAATAACGCGTGTATAATGTTAGTGATATTCAAATGAGCACATGGTAATGTTTGTGATTTTCTATGAATGGAACTTAGTCCTTTTTATAGCTGGGAAGGAGTTTAAACTAGTCCATATAAGTGTTCAATGCTTTGTTAGTTTAAGCCGCGTCTTGACAAAATCCACTTCTATTCTTTGGTCCATCCCGGTGTTTTTACTATCTTTTATCAATGCATTAAGCTAGCACACATGTTTGTGTTGAAACTGAGTAAAAGTAGAAATGCCATTGATTTTAATTATGCTTACATATATACGTTTCATAACACCAAGCGTGAGTAAAGGTTACATTTCATGAAAGAAAAGAAGAACTGACATTAAAATGTACGTGTGTAAGTGGGCGTAAAGTATGGTTGGTGTTTTACAACCGGAAATAAAATGTCATTAATTGTAGTTAATGCTTGCATACATACATGTGATAACACGTACCACCATAGTGAGTGAAGTTTGCATTTCAAGAAATAACTGACATTTAAATGTGTGTAAGTGGGCGTTAAGTATGGTTGATGTTTTGCAACCGTAATAGCAGCACACACTGAAGCATACATAAGGCTCCCGATCTGTGTCACGATAACAATATAATAATTTGTTTAATTGCATATACGAGGATTGTATGTTAAATGTAACAAAACAATGGACCTACTTCAACATATAATACAACGATGTTTAGTTTAAATATGACGCGCAAATAAAATAGCAGATGTATGCGATAGGCGTTAACGTTAGTTCTATAATAAATCGTGTCTGCATATGAGATAATGTTAAATATGTGCATATTTCCCTGACTGAATCAGAAATGTGAAACATTTATATTGCGAACCGATGCAATCGCTACAAGTGGGTAATCAATTATACGAGGAACAAACTAGTTTTCCAATATTAATGGTGTATAGAAAACTCTTAATATATTTAAAAAAAAAAAAAAAAAAAAAAACAAGCGCACGTTACGTGTCAATGGTTACCAGTAAAAACAATACACATGCGAAAAATTGATCAAAACATTCATTCGAAAAAAATGATTGTTTACTGCTCTATTACTTTAAGCAGGCTTTGGTATTTCTACGTTTGACCAATGCATTAAACTAACATACAATATTGATTTACAACTGAGTGGAAGTAAGAATTCAGTGACATTGGACGCTGTATGTGCGTTTAATGACCATATTCTCAGACGAGCATGCTAAAATATAATGTGATTACACTTACCATCGGGATTGAGTGACGCTTCAAATACAAGAAGAAAAAAAGAACTGTCAAACACATGTGTGTATGTGAGCTTTAAGAACGTGTTGTTTCGTCAACGAAAACAAAAGCACACCTGATCAATTAAATCATACGTCTCCGAATTTAAGTTCAACGCTGTTCTAGAATATAATTAGTTTTTATATTATTACCGATGAATCGTATTTAAAATTTAACACAATGATGGACTTAATATGTATGTTAGTTCAAAGTTTATTTGTTTATTTATGACAAACGAACAAAAATGTAGATGCGTGAGAGGCGTAATTATTAAAGATATAAGAAAGTGTACACTTCTATCAGATACATTTTAAAATATTTAAAAATTTCCCTGACCGAATATGTATGTCGGAAAATCCTATTAACCTTTGTCAAGAAACAATTGCAAACTATAATCATCTGAGTCAATGGTCAGTACGCTATGCATATATGAGGTATATTATACTTTTTAATATATGCTGGGAGACCCTCGGATAAAATAGTTACTTTTTGCTACTCTCAATTTTGGGACACTTTGATTTGTTCCTGTTTCTTTATTTTGGGACAATGTTTTCCAAATTGGCAACTTAGCGTCGATTGCCGTAAAGTCGGCAATTAAAAGTCGCCATTTAATTGTTATACACCGGGACCGATGCATTGCAATTTATCAGCAAACTTTCAAAGTTGTGAATGCGCATGTGGTTATTCCAAATATTCGTATCTCATGGCAGCTGAACCCATCAATGTGGCCCCATGTCGGCGCGTCATAAATTACTCCATGGGCAAAGATCTATAACGCTGTGATTTGCTTGTATTACAGAGATTAACATACACACTCAATACACAATTAATCCCTGGGCATAATGGTTTTGCACCTCAAGTAATGATTCTAAATATTGATACACAATCAGGGGGAAACATCTTTTTCTGCTTCAAAAGTTAGGACAGTAAAACATGTATTTGTAAGTGTCCGAACATATAGATGAATTACGGTAAGTAGAAATATCAATTTTAAATTTACTAATATAATGCAGTACATATTCAAAATGTTGTTGAAAAATTGATTGCTAAAGTTGTTGAAGATGAGTGTACACTTCTTTCCACACTTCTTTCCTACTTTACGAGGGATCCGTACAAAATTTGCAACCATACATATTTGTTATTTTTAAGTTCCACCTATGTATTTCTCACAAATAGAATTCTGTTTTTCTACTTTGTGGATCTAAAAATGACATAAAACGCAGTTAATATGTTTTATAGATGATTGCTAGTTTTTTATTGTCTTTGAGTAAGTTGCGTATTTTAAACAGTGTTATATGTCTACCATTATATGGGATTTGTTTATAATATTTAACGTTATTGAGCATTTCTAAAATGTTTCTTTTATAAAAATATGTGTTCATAATAACTATACCCCACCCTTATACGCCTCCTTTATAATTATTGATTATTCACTGCAAGTTAATTTATAGCTTAGATATGCTCCTGAAACCATATGTACAATATGTCGACAGTAACGTACAAAATAACATAGAAATTCTAAAACATATACCTACCCAAGTACAAGTACTACAACCAAACGAAAGGAACAGCCATGGTACACAATTCGCCGCAACGTACTCTAATTTAGTGATGGGATTCTTAGAACAAAAACTGTATACACAAATTGCATCAATTTATAATAATGAATTTCTCTTTTTTTGTAAAAACATACTGGAAAAGATATCTGGATGAATGCTCTATTTTCTGGGTAAAATTTTATAATTTTAAATCACTTACAAACATATATCACGTTTACTATACAAACAAACACGCTTGATATGCCATTTCTTGATATTTTAATTGTAAAAAAACAGGGACATTTATACTGATATACATTACAAGCAAACTGATTCTAAACACTACCTAAATTTAATATCAGTAAAAACACGCAAATTAATATTCCATTCCATTTAGCGAAACGCATGTTCACTATAGTTTCAATAATAAACTTAAATTAAAACGTTAAGGTGAACTGGAACTTTCCCTTTTAGAAAGGTGTTACCCAAAATCAGTTATAAATAAAGAATTTCAGAAAGCACTTTTTTTCCCTGGAAATAAATTACTTTCAAACTCATAAAAACACAATATTATTCCGTTTGTTTCCACACATAATCCAAAGAAGAAAAAAAATAATTGGAGTGCTACAAAACAGCATAGACATTTTAACAACGGACTCTGATATGAACAAAATAATTTCAGATAACAAAATAATAAAATGCAAAAGACAGCCACCTAATTTAAAACGTCTACTGAATACATCTAGCTTTTCCTATAAGAACCTAAAGTAACCAAATGTAATGACCCTAGATGTGCGCTCTGTAACTGGATTATTGAAGGAAATTCATTTGATTTTAACGGTAAACTGTTTACTATAAAAACCAATGTGTCGTGTGATGTTAAAAATGTTATTTATGTATAAGTATGCAATGGCTGCAATAAAATCTATAGTGGACAAATTGGCGATAAACTTAGACATAGAAGATATGTTGACACCTAAATTTCTATATTCTCAACATCTCCTACATTTTCTCAGAATACAGGGTTCCTATACAAGTGGACGAGATTGTTCTTTGATCTACAATTTAACCTTCAGCTGAATGTTATGATATTAATTAGTTACTAAAAAGGCCTTGTCTTTTTTCACATTAAAAAATGCCATTCATAACTGTAATGTTGCTGCAGAAACTATTTACTATAGGGAATTAAGAACCGTTTTATTCTAGGTCATAGTGATTTATTATGATGGGTATTTCTTTTGTTAGCCTCATAGTCGAAATTATTGTGGTATGTTCACCTCAGATGGAAAATCAGCATTGACTTCACATGATAATGTCCGCTCTATTTCTTTGTTCATCAGGCATTAATCTGCCTCCCTCAAACTTTCTAGACCCATTCTATTAGAAATTTCACAAGATAATTTTGAAAATCTGGAACATGATGATTCAGACAGTCTTTTTTCAGGTTTTGAGCTAATCTATGAAGGAGAATCACATGCAAATTGTATATAGAACACTATGTGTTCATGCCCTAACATGTATTGATGCGGGAGACATATAGTTATTGTCCTTTGTGTCTGTCTGTATGCGGTTAACTAGATTTTACTTTTTCGACAAACATCCGGATACTTATACTGTTGTTGCTTATAACCATTCCCTCATCCACCCATATAACCCAGCCTCACGTTAACCTAGTCCTTGACCTAATTTGACTTGCACACAAAAGGCAATGCTCAAAAGGACCACCACCTATTTTATCTACTGTTAATTCACCAGTAGATTGCTTAAATGTACTCAAAGATTTGCATCAGTACTGTTGTGTTGCATGCACATAGTCTAAGACTATACCTGCTGTTAAGAAAAGTGGAGCACTATCATTTACAAGTATTTGCCAAAGCAGAACCAATTCAATATTAAAGAAGACCAATTCAATAAGTGTAAATGTATTGGTAAGAGTATAAATATATAGCTAATGGTGAATATGGTATTTTGAATCATTTAATTACATATACACATTTTAAATATATTCTGAATTGTTTGAATGTATGATCAATTTACACATCATTGTATCAATTATTGTTTTGCTGATCTAATTAATATCTTAATTTTGCATTGAAGCACATTGCTGGAAAAGTTGCGACATAATCTGACATTGGTTTTACTGAAAGCAGAACCTCCGGGTTCAGTGCACACATCCTCTAATCTTGGTAATTAAACTTTCCATACCATAAAGTGTCATGAACATTCCGGCAAGTGGGTGCTGAGAAAAAGGGATGACAAGAATTGTGGATTATACACAAATTTAAGCAATTACCGAAGCCCCATAACTCTGAGAAAAATCATTGAAGAAGAGCATCGTGGTTCAGTGCCCACTTCCTCTTGTTAATTAAGCTCACCATTAAGTTTCATTGAGTATGGGCCAATGTTTGCTGATATATGCAATATATACTAATTACTAAGTCCCATTACTCTGAGAAACAAATCATTGAAGTGGAACTTCCTGGTTCAGTGCACAACTCCTCTTGGTAAAGAAGCTTTTCTTGAAGTTTCATTGAGTTCTGGCTAGTAGTTGCAAATAAATTGTGCACTATATATTAATTTCAGAAAGCTTCAAAGTCCCATAACTCTGAGAATAAGGGCTGTCGGAGGACCTTTTTTGCACTTGTCAGAATTACTGGCTTTTTTTTTCTAAAACTAGTTGTTTGAATAGTAGGGGCCAATTAAAGTACTCACTTTTAAAATGTGGATAGCATTTTTATAATATTCAAAATAGTGAATATGATAACACCCACCCCACCCCAATGCAATCCGCAGTAAAGTGCTGCTTAAAGGTGTCTATGCATTTATTATCGAAGATTTCCCCATGCCCACAAACACTTTCAAGTGTCTAAAGGACAATAATTTCGACACATTTCAAACAAAGACAAAAATCCCTTAAGTCGTTTCCAAGAAATTGGCTTTTAAAAAAACTTTAACCTATCCAAATAGGGTATGTAAATTTTTCATGTGTAAAAAGGTCAATAATTGAGACGAATTTAAATCTAGAGTTACCAGACTAGGCCTATATTTCAGATTTATATCAAGATGGGGAATACATGTTTAAGATTGAATGCAATCCCTCAAGCCATTCCTAAGAAACTAGCTTTCCGAAAAACTTAAACGTACCTGGGAGGCCAGCGAAGACGCTGAAGGGTAGCTTGCCTTTTCTTCGAAAAGTTGGGCTAAAAATCATTGAAGCGGAACGTTTGTGGTTTAGTAAACTCTTCATTTTAAACATGAGGCTTCTCATTAGGGGCAGTGGATGCCGAAAAATAGCCCGAACAAGAAAACGGGTCTGAAAGACAGACGGTCGGACGGACAAAGTAGTGAATAAATATGCGCCCCAAAAGATTTTTTGGGGAACATGTCAATGGAACGCAATTGCATTGTAGTTTTATTTCTGTCTGTCACATCTTACTATTGGGAATCAGTCGGTATAATTGTTTATGTACATGTATTCAGATCTTGGATTCTGATTACAATTTGCATACAATTATGTCCGCACAAATAGCCAAATGTGTCGGAAATATATAAATTTTTTAATTGTGTTCTCAATTGCTTATGTTTTCTTTAACACTTACTATTGTATTGCAGTGACGAAAACATAAAAACACTGATAATATTTCCTGCAATACTAATGTAAGGTGACTTATTACAGTATTGCAGGAAAATTTATATCCCAACCAAGTCAAATTTCAGCGCAAGAGTGTAGTAAGTCAAAGAATTGTTCAAATTTACTATTTTATTGAAGATTCTACTTAGTTATTTATATTAATTGTTTAACCGCTGCATTTTTAACCAAATATTGACATATTTTTTAAACTACACTCATAATTGAGAATATTTGTTGTGTTTTGCCTTTTTCCTTATTAACCTTTCCTCATTAATTTCCTGTTTTTATTAATGGGCTGAAGTAATTTAAATCACAATGACTTGCATCGTGTTTTGAATTCATTTTCAGTTAGTAGACCATGCTTTCTTAGACCATGTTTTCTTAACTTTTACATTTCTGTTATAACTCTAAGGATTTGTTGTAAATCAAATGACATTGGCTAATATAAAATAGTACAGCGGTTTTTATTTATTTTATCTTCCACTCATAAGTAAGAGTACAGTTTTCATAATTTTATAGTCCATTCTTTCTGAAACAATGTTTTGTTTTACTTGTATCTTTCATTTATATATAAATACATTGGTTTGTTGCGGATTAAATTACACAGGCTAGTATTTATTTGATTGTGTATGATATACAGTGCTTAAATTCTGTTTTTTGTTGAAAGCAAGCGTTTTTAATTATATTTTCGAATAATATTGCAGTTTTTATTAATGACATAAAATACAGGGTTCCATTAGCATTTGGCATTAATTTTTTTTTCAGCAAATTGCATTTTTGTATTACGCTTATTTGTCCTGATATTTGCCCTGTTCTTGTTAAGTATTTAATGGTTAAATGGTTTGTTTAAGCAGATTATAGTTTTGTGAATTAAAATACTTAAAATTTAATGCATATAGATACTATAGATATATTCCTTGTTTACATTTTAATGAGATAAGCGACATTACCCGCATGCAAAAGCTAGTGCCGAGAAAAGTGCGGAACTAATACATTCTTGAACGTTACATATGAGCATGATATTAGTTAATATGGACGGTGCTAAAACGTGTTATCAGAAAGTGACACGATATCATGTAAAGTGGGCGGAGTTTATTGTGTACTCGGTCAGCGGTATAATAACGCTTTAAAATATTGGGTCATCCTCTTCAGCATAACTGCGCACAAGTGGCATTGTAAATTACACAATCTTAGATGCTCATGCTGAGATATATATGTGATAACGTTTACAACCAATGGTGATTACATATTTAACTACAATAAATAATAACATAAATGTCAATAATATACACGTTTGCATGGACTTAAAGAATGTGTGGTGTTTGACAGAGAAAAACGACATAATGTGATGAATCAAAACTTAATTTGTGTTCAGATATTGCACCATGGATTATCTTGTGTTTTTATTTTGTTGCATAATGCTAAATTTAACAAAGCGAGGAGCTTAATTCATCCATGTATACAATGATATTGAGTTTAAACTTATTTCTCCGATTATTCTTTGACTATGTCCTTCAAAGGGTTTTTAGCAACAAGTCTTCAATAGTTATCCTGCTTATTAACACCCGGCAGTAAACACTAAATAGCCATAGTGTTTTAACTTTAAGAAAGTAGACCTAATACAAGGGAATTGTTTATATCAAAATAGATTTTTGATGCGCCAAGTCTTTCAATACAAACTGTTAAAAACATGGGTATGAAATATAGGAATAATGAAACTCAAGAGACAACATAAAAAGAGAAACCCTTATTACCACCCGCTGGTCATTTATTTGAGGCAGTTGACCAATTGCCTATACAATACAGGACAATACACACAACACAACACACAACATAAGCATGATTAAAACTGGGGTCACCGAATTGGAACTGCCAATGCAAAATATTGGGCATGCCAACCTCACACTTAGCCCAGAATTAATAACAATATACGCACTTGTAAATACACTTTAACCTCATAACATGGCAAATCAAATTAAATAGTTATAAAAGGGAATATTAATTCAATTGAATTGTAATTTAATTACCCAATGGTTTAATGTTCACCGGAGCCTAATTCACGTCTATATTAGTATCAATTGCTTCTTTTGATATGAGGACACGACACAGTCGGCGTTTAAGGTAAAATTATACTTGTTGATGACAACTTTATTACAAAATTCGGTTGCTGGGGAAAATCGTAGATGCGGGCGCAAATAAAAAATTTCCATTCGTGATTTTACGATACGCAAATCCGACAAACATCTGATCAATCTGTTGTGTCCTAAACGATAATTATATAAGAAAGAGTACGTGTGTACAGATAACATTTGGAAAATGGTTCCATACTGAAATCTAAAATGCCAAAAAAAATCAAATATCTTAAAAGAAAAGATTACATTAAAGTTTACAAAAAAGTAAAATATTCTTTAAATTCAGATATTTCGTACACTGTAATAATATGTATACCCACATAGGTCCTCTCAGAGTGTTCATGTTTTAAAACGAGGAACAAAATACTATATACAACTTACCAAAGCTCAAACAAAAATTAAAAGCACAAACCCATTACAAGCTTTACAGTTTTACAGAACTAAAGCAACACACATCCGAGAGTTAATTGAACGTTTATTAAACGAGAGTTTGCTGCGTTATTGCTTTAAACAGGGTCCTTAAAAACTTCGAACACTTTCATATATGTTATAACTATGTTTGACCAATGTATATAAGCTAAAATACAATTCAGCTGCTGCGTTGCATCTGAGTAGAAGTAGAAATGCTATTGATCGCAATTAATATATGTTTCCGTACACTATTCTTAGATGATGATGCTGAAACCATTAATGTAATAAAACTTACCAACATGTTTGAGCGAAGGTTCAACTGCAAAGAAGACAACACACTTAAAATTAATGTTTTGGCAGTATTTTTTTTTTTTGCTGCACATTGCATAAAATGGAGCGAGCGAGCGAAATAAATTTCTGTTTTCGATACACTCACAGCGAAAGCGCTAAATAAACAATCATATCTTGTCCATATTGATGAAAATTACAGCCAAATGCCATCACAACGTTTTATCTTGTCAATAACTTCCTCTTCACCTGCTCTGGACCATACATTTTTTTTTTCAAAATAAATATATATGTAATAAATAAGCAACTTCTTTCTCCAATTCTTCTACGACCATGTGCTGCAAAGGGTTTTTGTGCAACACATCTTCAATAGTGATCCTGCTTATTAACACCAAATAGCAATATCCTAACTTTAAGAAAGTAGTCCTTATACAAGGGAATTGTGATTATCACAATTGATACTTAATACGCCAAGTCTTTGACTACCAACTGTTTAATAACATGAGTATTAAATATAGGAATAATGAAACTCCAGATCATCAGAAGAGAAACCCTTATTACCATCCGCTGGTCGTTTATTTAAGGAAAGTGACCAATTGTCTATACAAAACAGAACAAAACAGAACAAAACATAGAAAACAACACAAAACATAAAAATGATTAAAACTGGTGTCACCACCATGGAACGGTCAATGCAAAGTATTGGGGGATTAAACCAGTTTAAAGACATGCCAAACCCCACACTTAGCCCAGAATTAATACAATACAAGCACTTGTAAATAAACTTTACCTTCAGAGCATTGCAGTTCAAATCAAATAGTAATAAAAGAAAATATTAATTCATTTGAATTACAATTTAATTACTTAATAAATTAATGTTCACAAGAGCATAATTCACGTCTATATTAGTGCACATTGCTTCTTATGATATGGTGACGCGACAAAGTAGACGTTTAACGTAAAATGAGACGTTTTGCTGGAATCTTTATTAAAACAACTCCGTTACTATGCACAATTGTAGCTGCAGGCGATGAAAGAAAAATTTGATTTACGATTTTACGGTGCGGCAAATCTGACGAACATCTGATCATTTTGTTGTGGCCTAAATGATAATTATATAAGAAAGAGTACGTATGTATCAGATATTTTTTTGAAAAACTTGCTTGTACATAGTTCCATACTGAAATCTAAAATGCAAAAAAATCAAATATCTTATAAGAAAAGATTAGATTCAAGTCTGAGTCAATGTGCCATAAATGATACAAATAAAAAACTTTTTAATATAAATTATGTATAAACAAACTATCAAACTCTTAATTGACAGGTTGTTTACAAAGTTATTTAAGATTATTGTTCACTGCTTTGTTACTTTAAGCAGGGTCCTTACAAAATTCGCACCCATATATACTTCTAATTAGTACATTTGAGCACTGCATTTCTTTACAATCCAATTGTGTTGCTACTGAGTGGAAGTATAAATGACATTACACGCAGCAATATGTTATTTTACTGTACGATTCTTGGGTGCAAATGCTGAAATACAACTGTGATAACACTTACAGCAGCTAAAATTGGGTAACTGTTCATCATCAACAACGGAAACCAGTTCATCTGCAATGAAGGAAACACAAAAGAAGTGCCAATTACATGCACGCATATATGAGGGTTTAAAGAATGTGAGGTGTTTGACAACTTAAAACAAAAGCAAGTGATGAATCATAGCAAAGGACTCCCAATTTGTGTTCAGGTATTATAGCAGATATTTATTAATAAGTGTCATTTTATTACTGAAGATTCGTTTGCTAAATCTAACAGCACGATATATGTTATGTATCCGTTTGAACAAGCATGTTTTGTTTAATTATAAAGCACAAAATAAGTTTTGTGAGAATGGCGTTTTAGTTATAAAATATGTAAGCATGAGATAAATAAAAAAACTTACAAGTGCATACATCTGGACTAAATTGGAAGTTCCGAAACCAAATATGTTATTTCAAGAACCGATAACACTATATGCAAGTTTGAGTCAATGTTCAACACGATAGGCTTGCATATGAGGAACACAAAAGATCAATATATGGCGTATAATGAGCCTAATAAATCAAAACCAAGCCCAAGTTACGTTTCTAACTTGTATTACTTTAATAACTTGTTCAAAGCAATACACGTCCGAAACGTTTAATGAATAGTTGATTGATCAAGTAATTTTAGCTCAGTGTTCAGTGTTACAGGGTCCTTACAAAATTCGCACCTATGCATAGTTCTTTAATTTCATATCTTTGACGTATAATACATTTGATACTATGTGTTTTCCTTATTTTAAATATATGTTTCTGATAAAGTTACTGCTTTTTCTATCATATTAATTTATCAATTGAATGACATACTAGTTCAAGTTTTAATAACACTTCCGTTGTTGGCCAAGTAACGCGTTATTGGTGAGGTGGTTTTATTGTGAATTATTTCTTATGGTAAGGACCGTTGCAGAATTTACTATCAGCACATTAATTATAGTTTTTGTCTCAAACCAAAGTAAGCAAAGTTGCTGATAAATATTAATAGTATGTCCTAAGGCACTGACTATCGCGACCAATGTGCATTTGAACGGTTAAATATAAACACGTTCGACGTTCCATTGCTATTCTAGCTCATTGCACATATGCTCATATATTTTAATTGTATTATGTGTTAGGAAATATGTCTTTTTATAGATATTTTGGTGATATAGTACAATTCTTAGGAAGCACTGTATTCCAATAAAAACGCTGCTTAGATACTGGTCTGGTGTGTATGAGTAGAAAAAGAGGACATGCACTTATCTTTTAACATGCATTATTACTGTATTATTTACTCTATGTATTCATAATAAATACAACAAAATGAAATATATACGCGATGACACTGACATACTGGATATCAAAATTAACATTGAATTTACCACTATCTGCCTTAACAAAAGACTGTCATTTCTCAGGCCGGATATACGTTTGAAATAAAATTATGAACTGTGCTTCGCCCTAAAGTGTCTAGAAACTATTTGAAAACCAAACTTGTGGTTTCTGAGAAGATTTTCATAGTTTTAATAAAGCCATATAAGAAAAAATTACCCCGCTACATTTTTCATCTGACCTGAAAGCATCTGAGCATCTTTTGTAGAGAACCAACAAATGTGAAATTATTTTGAAATTCATCCATTGATTTCCGACAAGAAGATTTTCATAGTTTTCAATATTTCTATATAAGGAATTATGACCACGCCCTCTGTTTGCCATGTTTTTCAACACTCTGGAACCATATGAGCAAGTTTTTTAGGGAACCACCAAAACACATTGCTTTGAAATTATTTTTTAAATCCAACCAATTGTTTCTCACAAGAAGAGTTACAATAAAGCCATATTGGGAAAATGGCTCCTCTCCTTGAGGCCACATTTTTAATTGAACCGGAAACATTTGAGCAACATTAGTATAGAACAACCCAAGGCACAATGCTGTAACATTATTTTGAAATATAACCGATATTTTTTACAAGAAGATTTCAAAAATTGCATTAAGCCATATTTTCCAATGAAGCGGAAAGCATTTGAGTGACTTCGGTAGACATCCACCCAAGGAACATTTATGTGAACATTTTTTGGAATCCAGCAAAAGGTTTAGGTACCATTATATATAAATATTTTTATATTTGTAGCTCTGGTGGTCATCTTGTGCAGCGGACCGGAACCATTTGAGCAGCTTGGGTAGAGGACAAAACAAGTAACATTTCATAGAAGTTTCATTAACGTCGGCCTAACGTTTTCAGCTGAGTTGTAGTTTAAAGAAATAAAGCTTAAGCACGCACGCACGACGGCTGAATCGCCATGGCATAAGCTCGCTGGCCGTCGGCGTGTGCAGCTAATAAAATCAACTAGTGCAGGTTTTCTTTCCCAAAATCACATTTGGAGAAATGCATCTTTATAGTTTCATTGTATTGCGCATTGGAAGATGTGTACAATATTTGTAAGTGCAACATATTTATTACAAAATAATTGTATTATCTCGTACACTGTTGTAATGTGTATACATGTACCTACAGAGGGCCTCTCTGAGTGCTTTGTGTTTGAAAACGAGGAAAAAAATACAATATACTACTAACCAACGCTTAAACACAAAAATAAAGCCCAAATCCATTACATTCTTTACAATTTTACAGATCTAAAGCGAAACACATCCGAGAGTTAAGCGAACGTTTATCAAATTTTCATTTAAGATGAGTGTTTGCTGCTTTGTTACTTTAAGAAGGGTCCTACAAAATTCGCACCGTTTCAAATGTGCACCTATGTTTGACCAATGTATTTAAGCTTAAATACAATTCTGCGTTGCAACTGTAGAAGTTGAAGTCGAAATAGCATTAAATGCAATTAAAATGTGCTTTTAATAGGGATGGCAAACCTATTCGAATATACGATTGAATAATTGCAATTCGAATAGTTAAAACGCTATTCGAATATTCGCAAATATGTATTGTCTTTTAAAAACCAATAATTTCCTGATTATAGAACGTCTTTTTCTGTCAACATAAAGGCAGTATTTCACCAATATATACCTAATACAGTGTGTTCAATAGTATGGGCCTGTGTCACGTGTCAGACTAAAAGATATTGAATAAACGGTTCGGTGTCAGTCGCCCATACTCTAGTCGCCAGTAATATGCAATTACATCAGCCAGCAGGAAACATAACTGGTAACTGTAATTACAACTCGCGTTTAGACTTGTGAAAAGAGTTACAAAAATAAATTACAGAAGTTCGATCACAAATCTAAGCCGTCATTAAAGCTGAGAAATATAGCTAACATTTGCTCATAAACTAATGATTATCGGAGCGTTTCATATGGATAAAATGCGTGGTGTTTCGGCTAAAAGAACAATTAAAATGGGTAATGCAATTGTTTACGTTTTTACACTGTGCAATTTATACATGAATAAGAAAGCGCAATGTGTTAATGCAATAATGACGATGCTGGCTAATCAAAACTAAAATGTCATACAAATAATAATGATTATGTCTCCTAGGCCACAACGTTCAAAATAGTTAATACCAATCTATGCGAATACTCGAATATTCTATTGCATGAAAAAGCGAATATTCGAATACCATTTAGGGTATTCGAGGTCATCCCTAGTTTTTCTACAATATTCTTAGATTTTCATGCTGAAACCATAAATGTAATACAACTTACCACCACGACTGAGTGAAGGTTCAACTGCAATAAAGAAAACACACTGTCTATTACATATACGTATGTATGTGGTCTTTGCAAATGGTCAGTGGTTTACAATAAGAAGTTAAATACGTGATAAATCATATTGTGCGTTTGGTTTTACCTAGCACCTCATTAATCTTGTATGACAATCGGCCAATATTCGATACTTTACATAAGCGTAAACAAGGAGAGCTAAAATAATACAATGTAAATGTTCGTCTTAAATCTAACACTCGTACTGCATGCGGCTCAGTCGGTACGGTGGAACATAATCGAGGACGGAAACCCGACATCACGGGTTCAACATTTTCGTACTTCTTTTCAATGTTAGAATAGTTTTATTGATAAAATGATGTCCCTATCCCGATTAACCGTAGCATGCAGTGTAGTTTGCCCTGTTGAAACTTTAGTAAGTTTTATTATTGTATCGTAATTTACTGAATACTTTTTCCAATGTTTAATCGGCGTAGATGCGTTAATTATTCTCCAATGGTTTGTTCTTGTTGAAAGTTTAGAATAGTTCTAATGCTGACGCTGTAGCGCATACATGCGCTTTCATTTTGTTCTTTGAAATTATTTGCCATGTAAGCAATCAGCTATTTTTCACTTGATATAATTGCTTCTGATATGTTATTTGCAACTTATTGTATGTCATCTAAAACGTGCTATAAACTCAATGGAAATAAATGAGTACTACATAATTAAGTTAATTAACTTCTTACACATCAATCATATCATAACTATTTACCCGACCAGAAAAGAAAAGATTTTAGAAAATATTGTATTCGAACCCAGCTCCAAATGACTTTTAATTTGGCGCTCTGACCATAGGGCTATAAATTTCTTCATAGCTCTTTTGTTAATTTGAATAACGCTCGAAGACAGGTATCTAGCTGTATTGATATTGACAATCTATATTGAAACCTGTTACGTAATTCAACGGAATATTAATGAGATACAAGGTCAACCCGAGCGCACAATAGCATGGGCTCCCAGTTCGTGTTAAATTATTGCACAATACAAAAATTTGCTTTTGATTGTAGTATTGAAGATTCGCATGCTTAATATACGAAGCGATCGGCTCGAGTGACCCGTTAATATGATTTTTTAATATGAGGAAGAAAGTAAAATCAGCTATTTGAGAAAGGCAAAAACTTTGGTTTCCAAAAATAAACGCACGTGTCTATCAGATACAAATTGAAACACCACTTTTCCTGACAAAACCTGTAAGGAAACAAAAATCATATAAAGTGTTTTAAGAAATGATTGCAAACAATGTACATCTGAGTCAATGTTTAATATTCTAGGCATACATATAATATAAATAATGTTTAATAATAATTGCGTATAAACAAAGTCTCACTAAAACTCAAATTCAACTCAAAGTCAAATCCGTTTCAAATGTACCTGCCTAAAGCAGTACACATCCAAAATTAGAAAAATTAATAAAGTACTTCAAGATGAATATTCAATTTTTACAAATTTCGCTTCCATTAATATTTGTTATTACTACGTTTAACCAATACATTTCACTTAAATACAATTCAGTGCTGCAACTGAATGGAAGTAGAAATGGCATTGAACGCAGCAAATATGTTGTATTTAAATATTCATTGGTGCTCATGCTGAACAAAAAATGTGAAAACGCTTACCAAACGTATGATATAAAGGTTCAACTGAAATAAAGAAACAAGAACAGTTAATTACATAATTTATACGTATGTATGTGATATTTACGGATGTATGGTGTTTGCAACGAAAAACAACATGAAATGTACGTGTTGAATCAAAACTTAGGGCTCCCATTTTGTGTTCAAGTACTGTACCAGATAATACTTTGTTTGCTGTTGTATCGCCGAAGAATCATATATTAAACACAAGAAAACGATGGAATTAATTAATCCGTAATGATGGTTTGTTTAAAACATAAGGCACAAAGAAAATTCAGAAGTGTAAGTAAGACGTCAACGTTAGTTATACAAAGAAAGCGTATGTGTGTGTCCGATACAAATTTAAATACATATTTTCCTGACCGAACCTGTAAGGCAACACACTCATACTTTTATATACTAGTAGTCTGACAAGAAAGAATTGCGAACTGTGTACATCGGAGTCAATGCTCAATATGCTAGGTATACAAATAATGAATAAAATAATGTTCAATATTAATGACGTATAAACACACTCGCAAACTAAACCAAACATCAAATACCGTATTTACATGTCTACAGCAATGCGAAAGGTTGATTGATATATTGACAAAGTAATTCACGATTAGGGTTTTCTGCTTTAAGCAGCATACTTACAAAATTCGCACTCCTATACATTTAGTACAACTATGTTTGAACAACTTCAATTCTGCGTTGCTTTCAGTGGACATATAAATAACAGTGAACGCAGATCATGCTTTTTAACAATTTTCGTATATGATCATGCTGAAACTATAAATGTAATACAACTTAAATTCACGGCTGCATGAAGGTTCATTTGTAATAAAGCAAACACGAACTGTTAACTATGTACACGTATATATGTGGAATTTAAGAATGTTTGGTGTTTAACAATAAGAAGCAAATTCACGTGATGAATCATAAAATAGGGCTCCCAATTTGTGTTCAAGTACTGCACCAGATAATAATAAGTGTTTGTGTATTACTGTATTACTGATTTATTGTTTGATACATATTGCAAAACAATAACGTGATTTATCCGTTACTGTCCTTTTAATATGACGCAAAATAACAAAATTACAGGTGTGAGAAGAGTGAAAACTGTAGTTTACAAAAAAAAGCGCAGGTGTTTACCAGATACAAATTAAAAAACACAGTATCATGACCGAATCTGTAAGGCAACATATAATCATATAGTGTTTCAAAACATGATTGCACTCAGTGTTTAATACGGTAGGCATACATATCAGATATTATGTTTGATATTAATTGGGTATAAACTAACTCTCAAATTAAATCTAAGTATCTAATCAAATGTGTCTTGTCTAAAACAGTACTCATCCGAAAAATTGATTGCAAAATTCATGGATAATGTGATTCAAGATGAGTGTTTACTGCTTTATTACATTTTGCGAGATCTTTAAACGATTCGCTCCCATTTATATTTGCTATACTACACTTGACCATGCATTTTACTAATATACAATTCTGTCGCAACTGAGTGGAAGTAGAAATGGCATATCGAACGCAGTGAATATGTTTTATTTAAATAATCTTAGATGATCATGCTGAACTATTAATGCGAACACACTTACCATCCGAATCAACTAAACATTTAACTGCAATAAATACAACGAATTGTCCAATACATACAAGTATATATGTGGTCTTTAAAAATGTGTGGTGCTTGACGACGTGTCTTGTTTTATGACTGCAGATTCGTGTGCTAAATATAACAAATCCAAGTGCTTAATTCATCCCTTGATACAATGACATGCTTAAATGTGGCGTAACAGGAAGGCCAAATGTTAGTTATACAAAGAAAGCATACACGTTTATCAGCCCGAGATACAAATTAATGTACAGTATTTCCTTCATTATTAGCGGCGAACAAACAGACACTTAAACTAAAGCTAAGCAAAAATCAATTTCAAATTGTACCTGCCTAACCCCGTTGGAAAAGTTGGAAAGTGAATGAAAACGTTATTCAATATGAGTGTTTATGCTTTCTTACATTAAGCCGAATCCTTACAAAATTCGCACACATTCCTAATTGTTGTTGCTACTTTTGACCAATGCATTTTACTAACATACATTTGGTGTCGCAACTGAGTGGAATTAGAATGGCATTGAATGCAGTAAATATGTTTTATTTAAATAGTATTTGATACTCAAGCTGAAATATGAATGTGATAATACGTACCAACAGGATCAAATAACGGTTTGACTGCAATAAAGCAAAAATAATGGTCAATTACATACTGCAATAAAGGCAAAAATAATGGTCAATTACATACTTATGTAAGTAGTCTTTAACAATGTGTGGTGTTTGACGACGTGAAACAAAAGCAGTAATAATGTTCTTTACTGAATGACCGAGGAATCGTTTGTTAAATATAACAAACGGATGCACTTAATTCAATGGTGGTTTGTTGAATTTGACGCACACAAAAACAGGACCTGTATTCCAAAGGCGTTAACTTTATAAAAAAACGTATTTGTCTATGAGAAACATTTTAAATACTATAATTTCCTTAGTTCTCTGACTGAATTCGAAAGGCCAAAAAAACATAGTATTTCGAATATCGATTGCAATATTTGAAAATCTGTGTCAAAGTATAATAGGCTGGAAAAAATACGAGGACAAAAATTATGTTCAATATTAATGGCACATAAATAGCTTTCAAAATCAAAAGCAAGCTCGAGTAACCTTTCAAAGTGTGTCTGTTTACAGCAATGATAATACAAGCATTTATAAAAACATTGATTGGAAAAAGAAATGGACGCTTCAACAATAGTCATTCATATACAAATTCATCATTATCAAATCATCGCAATTGGATATCACGTGTTTAACGTTTAAACTATTTCGTACAAAATAACGCGTGTATAATGTTAATGATATTCAAATGAGCACATGGTAATGTTTGTGATTTTCTATGAATGGAACTTAGTCCTTTTTATAGCTGGGAAGGAGTTTAAACTAGTCCATATAAGAGTTCAATGCTTTGTTAGTTTAAGCCGGGTCTTGACAAAATCCACTTCTATTCTTTGGTCCATCCCGGTGTTTTTACTATCTTTTATCAATGCATTAAGCTAGCACACATGTTTGTGTTGAAACTGAGTAAAAGTAGAAATGCCATTGATTTTAATTATGCTTACATATATACGTTTCATAACACCAAGCGTGAGTAAAGGTTACATTTCATGAAAGAAAAGAAGAACTGACATTAAAATGTACGTGTGTAAGTGGGCGTAAAGTATGGTTGGTGTTTTACAACCGGAAATAAAATGTCATTAATTGTAGTTAATGCTTGCATACATACATGTGATAACACGTACCACCATAGTGAGTGAAGTTTGCATTTCAAGAAATAACTGACATTTAAATGTGTGTAAGTGGGCGTTAAGTATGGTTGATGTTTTGCAACCGTAATAGCAGCACACACTGAAGCATACATAAGGCTCCCGATCTGTGTCACGATAACAATATAATAATTTGTTTAATTGCATATACGAGGATTGTATGTTAAATGTAACAAAACAATGGACCTACTTCAACATATAATACAACGATGTTTAGTTTAAATATGACGCGCAAATAAAATAGCAGATGTATGCGATAGGCGTTAACGTTAGTTCTATAATAAATCGTGTCTGCATATGAGATAATGTTAAATATGTGCATATTTCCCTGACTGAATCAGAAATGTGAAACATTTATATTGCGAACCGATGCAATCGCTACAAGTGGGTAATCAATTATACGAGGAACAAACTAGTTTTCCAATATTAATGGTGTATAGAAAACTCTTAATATATTTAAAAAAAAAAAAAAAAAAAAAAACAAGCGCACGTTACGTGTCAATGGTTACCAGTAAAAACAATACACATGCGAATAATTGATCAACACATTCATTCAAAAAAAATGATTGTTTACTGCTCTATTACTTTAAGCAGGCTTTGGTATTTCTACGTTTGACCAATGCATTAAACTAACATACAATATTGATTTACAACTGAGTGGAAGTAAGAATTCAGTGACATTGGACGCTGTATGTGCGTTTAATGACCATATTCTCAGACGAGCATGCTAAAATATAATGTGATTACACTTACCATCGGGATTGAGTGACGCTTCAAATACAAGAAGAAAAAAAGAACTGTCAAACACATGTGTGTATGTGTGCTTTAAGAACGTGTTGTTTCGTCAACGAGAAAACAAAAGCACACCTGATCAATTAAATCATACGTCTCCGAATTTAAGTTCAACGCTGTTCTAGAATATAATTAGTTTTTATATTATTACCGATGAATCGTATTTAAAATTTAACACAATGATGGACTTAATATGTATGTTAGTTCAAAGTTTATTTGTTTATTTATGACAAACGAACAAAAATGTAGATGCGTGAGAGGCGTAATTATTAAAGATATAAGAAAGTGTACGCTTCTATTAGATACATTTTAAAATATTTAAATATTTCCCTGACCGAATATGTATGTCGGAAAATCCTATTAACCTTTGTCAAGAAACAATTGCAAACTATAATCATCTGAGTCAATGGTCAGTACGCTATGCATATATGAGGTATATTATACCTTTTAACATATGCTGGGAAAATGATTATTTATTAAAATAAAGCCATAGAAACATTCTGCAACAGTGCAATTTTTGTGTCTGTGCAACCCGGGATTAATGATGTAACGTACCAGGAAAAGACAGCTTGGCATGGATTTGAAATAAAGCATTCATGATACGGTAACTTTTTCAATATAAATGTATTGGGCGCGGCCATATTGATTTTACCTGATGATGTTACCTGGGTTGTACAGTTTCTAACCTCATGTGTAACGGTTCAATGTGAAGGTCATCCACGCTCGACGAACTAAAGTATACTGTGCAAAACTAATAAGGTGATTCACACGATGTCTACTGAAGAAAAGAAACGTAAAAAGGATATAAACTCTACTGGTAGCATCAGTGAAATTGAATTGCCAACATCACCTTCACAGAACGAGCAAAAATCCGAAACTCACAAAACTCGAAAGGCAAAAATGTCGAAAGTTGGAAAGACAAATTGGAAACCAGAATGTAACGTTTCCTCTGAAATAAATGACATAAGAACTCAACTTAAAGACATCAACAACAAGTTGGCAAATGTCGCATCAACCGTTGATAGGTCCATTGAACAAATAAATACGAAAATTAAACAACTAATAGAAAAGGACGACACACGAATGAGAGATACCATGAAAGAATTATTATCGGGTATCAAAGATGAAATCGTGAAGACACTTTCAAAGCAAATCGAAGTGCTGGAATCAAGAATCTTTGAACGCGAAGTTGAGAATGATAGACTGAAACATGAAATTAAAGACCTGAACAAAAAACTTGCGGATCAAGAAGAAGTTAATTCCAAACTAGCTGATTCTGTTGTCAAGCACGAAACTGAAAGGAGGAAAATTGAAAATGAGGCAAACCAATATAGCCGAAGTAACAATATCATAATCAGCGGAATATCGCATATCGAAGAACTTATAGAAGGCAAAAAACAATTCAAGCGATTTGAAACAGCTGAAGAAACTACCAAATATATGGTAGAAACTTTGAACAGCAAACTGGGCTGCCAGATAGCCACAAGCGAAATCGATATTGCCCATCGTTTAAAGAAAGGACCAGAAGGAAAGAAGAACATTATTGTACGCTTTCAGTCCAGGTTACTTCGTAACACAGTGCTCAGACAAGGTCGTATTCTCCGCCAAGCAGGTATATTTATTAGAGAAGACCTCACACCTCTAAATTTGGAGGTCTTTATGAGTGTCAAACGCAAAATGACTGACGAAGTGTCCAGTGTATGGACTCGTAATGGGGTTATCCTCTACAGAAATGCACAGGAACAGGTGACCCGTGTCGACTTTGAGGACTATCAGACCTGGTTAGACCTGCCCTGGCCAAAACGACCTGCGAAGTAACGGCGATCAGTGTTTTCATTATCTATCATTGGACAGTATAGATTTTTGTATAATTTGAACGGTGCTATCATGCGTGACAATCTGGTAAAATGGATGTAGTTAAAACGGTTCTCATATAATCACAATTTTGTGATTAAGTTTAACAGGTTCACAAAATTAATGCTCGTTTTAAAATAAGGATGAATTGTAAAATAAGTTGTAAAATAAATATTGATTTGATAGTAATAAATATAATAATCAGTAAAGTGGTTAACAAAATCAACGTTTGTCTTGTAAATTAAGATGAAATGTAAAAATAAGTAGTAATAAATTTGATAATAATAAATATTGATCACTTCATACATATAGTGTTTCCATTAGTCCATATTATATAGTGTACATTAATTGTAAACAATAAACTAGTATGCATATAAATATCATATATGTTTTACATTAAATATATTTAATATTTGATAGTGATAAATACAACAATAATAAATATAGATCCTTTTGTATACAACAACAACAACATTATACATAATGTATTTATTAGTGTATATTATATGTGTAATTTAATTGTTAACAATAAATTAGTGATAAAACAATAATAATAAATATAATTAGTGATAAAAATAATAATAAATATAGATCACTATATATACATAGTGTATTAATTACTTGATATTATATAGTGTAAATTAATTGTAAACAATAAATTAGTATGCATAGAAATATCATATATGTGTTTCACTATATGTAGTAAATTTTCAAAATGTGTAGATTAGTGTATATTTTATATTGTACATTAGTTGTAAACAACAATAAGTATATATAGAATTATCAGATATGTGTACATGTACGAAAAGTGATAGCCGTGCTTTATCTTCAGTTATTCCTTTCCTACTATGCACTTATTTCTTTTATAGTATACGTCCTGGCTACACTTTCCTTGCAAACATTCGTCAAATACAGTGCCTTCCACCGTTTTCGTTAAAAAGGGCAAAACGGAAGCATTAATTAATTTGTTGTTGCATGTTGTTTGAATCTCAATGCCTTTATTTGTTGGAAGTATTGTTGTATGTTAAACATGAAGGTCAATGAACAAAAATTCAAATTAGACATAAGTTTGCATCACATATAAATACTATTTATTTTTACTAAACGAACTCTATATAATACATTTATTGACATGTATAAGACAGTGCAAAAGATATGTATAAGATCATCTTAGCGAAACATAATTGTGTATAATATATACAATATAAAATCATTGTAATGTTTTCCAATCCTCTTTTAAAATATATTTTAGCGAAACATAATTGTGTATAATATATACAATATAAAATCATTGTAATGTTTTCCAATCCTCTCTTAAAATATATTTCTTGATGTTATATATTTTTTAGTTCCTAAACTGCTTCTCTTTTTTCGTTTTCGCTAAAGAGGGCAAATACGGAAAACGCTTTAGTAATTTAAATATTTAACAATTTGTAGTATCTCCATATGTTTCTTCTGTTGGAAGATGCATTTACATGGGGATCCACATATATTGTTTTTTCGACAAGCCTTTTAATTAAATAACATTCATACTTAATACATATCTGCAAAGTTCATAACCTGGTAACACTTGAATCTTCATTTGGGTTGCAATTTTCTTTCACTTGCGAAGAAATTACTGGAAGTGAACTCGTTAGCTTGTGTTAAAAATGCAACAGTAATGCAGTCGAATTGATGTTTTTCGTTATTTAAATTGCAAACATTTTAATTATTACTTCGCGTCATCTTGGTAAAACTCTATAAATGGGATCAGATCCGGTAATTAAAACTAAATTGACACGCATCTTTAGAGTTCATTAATTTTTAAATGTTAACAATAACACAAATGAAATGTTGTTCTTCTCCCTACAAGAAATGCATATGCATATTTGAAATTCTTGTTTTTATAAGATACATTTATAAGAAATTATTACAATGCACAACATGTTCCAATTTTATTCTCTGTTCAGTTAATAAATATTAATATGATAAGATTTATAAGAAACTGTTCCAGGGCACTGCATACTACAATATTATAGCAATAGTAGCCTTTTTTTTCTAGAACGTTATCAAATACAACACGTTCTAATACTAGTTTTTTTTTCCCAGCTTTCAATAAATTAAATGATAAATGAATGTTTTATGAGTAAATATAGAGATTTTTTTCATAATTTATCCTGAATAGAAGTGTATACAACTGCTACATTTCTTAAATTTTTGGTCTATTGAGACATTGTTGTATCTAAACCTGATATATTTCCAATTGCATATATATGCCAATATATTAATGCACGATGATTAACTTCCTTTTAAGTGTTTATAGAGGAAATCCATGCTTAGGTTGTCTGTCAAAGTAGTCAGTATTCTTTTATGTTTGTTTGTTTATTGTTTATACTTTTTTGTTGCTTCCGTTCCTTATATGGAGATCCTGCTTATTGCGTTCAAACCGAAGCACCTGCTTTTACATATGACTATAATCACCTATTTCATGCTTCTCGCTAATGTGTTCCCTTAAAATATTATCTTTAAACTGCAGAGGCATCCAGGGCATAAAGAAAAGATTACAAGTATTTCAATATTTAAAAGATACAAATTGTGACATATTATGTCTTCAAGATACACATTTTGTTTGCGATCAATATAAAACTATTTACTCAGAATGGGGGGCAGAATGTTTTATGAGTTATGGCTCTTCCAATTCCCGCGGTGTTGCAATTTTCCTTTCAAAGAAACTTGAGTACAAAATACATAACGTTTATTATGATGACCAAGGAAACTTTATTCTGCTTGATTTAAATCTCGGTGAAACCAGAATTACCATTGTTACTATCTATGGGCCAAACACTGATATCCCGGACTTTTTTAACAATATCTTCCAGAAAATTGACACAATTAGTAATGATTCTTTCTTGATTTGTGGTGACTTTAATTTAGTATTAGACCCAAATCTGGATTACGATAATTATAAAACAGTGAATAATAAAAATGCAAGACAAACTGTTATAAAGCATATTGAAGAACGCAATCTTTCCGACCCTTTCAGAGTTAACTACCCTGTTTCGAAACGATACACATGGAGACGAACAAACCCCATACAACAAGCTAGGCTTGATTTTTTCCTTTTATCACCGCTTTTATTACCAGCATTCGTCGATGTAAACATTCTACCAAGTTTCCAATCCGATCACTCAATTGTAATCATGTCTTTACAATTTACTAATTTTAGCCATGGCAAAGGTCTATGGAAGCATAATAATAATCTGTTAGGTGATATCGTCTACTTAAACACTATTAATAAAAAAATAAACGAAATTAAACAACAATATATGGTCCCCGTTTATAATTTTGATAACATGTCTGATATAAAAGATCAAGACATACAATTCACGATTGATGATCAACTTTTTCTCGATACTTTACTTATGGAAATAAGGGGCAAAGCTATATCTTACAGTTCCTATAAGAAGAAATCGACTAACAATCGTGAAAAGCAACTTAAACTCGAAATCGAAGAACTAGAAAAAACTCTCACAGATGATAATGTTCAATATATTAATAATTTAAAAGCTGAACTTAAAAATATATATGATGAAAAATTAAAAGGGTCCGTTATTAGGTCGAGAGCTGAATGGGTTCAAAATGGTGAAAAACCCTCGAAACTATTCTGTAACCTTGAAAAATGAAATTATACGACAAAAACTATGACCAACTTAATTAATGATAATGGAATTGTACTAGATAACCGATCTGACATTTTAAAAGAAACTACCTTTTTCTATAAAAAACTATACCAGTCTCAAAATGTAAACGTGTACGATGAAGATTTAAATAGTTATGCAAATGACATAGAAATACCCAAACTGTCAAGTGAACAGTTAAATAATTTAGAAGGGCCAATCACATTAAATGAGGCTTCTATTGTTTTAAAAAACATGGCAAATAATAAAAGCCCAGGTTCATCCGGTTTTACAAATGACTTTTTTAAGGCATTTTGGCCAAAATTGGGCACCTTCGTTTGCAGAGCTTTAAATCATGCATTTACAAGTGGAAATTTATCCGTTACTCAAACACAAGGTATAATTACCTGCATTCCAAAAGGTGACAAACCTAGACAATTTTTACAGAACTGGCGGCCAATAACGTTACTAAATACTGTATATAAAATCGGTTCTGGATGCATAGCAAACAGGTTGAAACTGTATATAGATAAACTAATAAACAATGACCAATCTGGATTTATCAAGGGTAGGTTCATAGGAGAGAACACCAGACTCATTTACGATATACTTAATTACACAGATGAAAATGAAATCCCGGGTCTGCTGTTGCTAATAGATTTTGAAAAGGCCTTTGACTCTTTGTCATGGGCATTTGTTAATCGGACTCTATCATGGTTTAATTTCGGTCCTGATATAATAAAATGGTTTAATGTATTGTATAAAGACGGAGTATCGGCGGTCACGCAGTGTGGGTTTTTATCAGATTTTTTTCCAATACAACGTGGCTGCAGACAAGGGGATCCGCTCAGTTGCTACATTTTTATACTATGCGCTGAAATATTGTCTAATAAAATAAGGTCTAATCCTAAGATTAAGGGAATCAAAATTAATGACATGGAATATAAATTGTCACAATTTGCCGACGACACTTCGATACTCCTGGATGGCTCTGCAGCATCTCTCAATGAAACTTTAGATGTATTGTCACACTTCACACACTACTCAGGGTTAAAAGTTAATTCCGACAAAACGAAAGTAGTCTGGATAGGTAAAAATAAGTTTAGCTCCGAAAGTATTAAAACAAGATGGAAATTAAATTGGAACCAACAAACATTTGACATGCTTGGCTTAACATTCCACATTGACCTTAAAAAAATGGTAGAACTAAACTATGCTGACAAAATAGTTAAAATAAAAGCCTTATTAAAAAACTGGACCAGAAGGATTTTAACACCGATAGGAAGAATTCAAGTAATTAAAACTTTAGCATTGCCGGTGTTAAATCATCTCTTTCTTTCCTTGCCTAATCCCACCACAAAATTTGTTAATAGAGATCAATGAATTATTTTTTAATTTTGTGTGGAATGGTAAACCACGAATTAGCAAAACTATTTTAATAAAGGAATATACTGAAGGAGGTTTAAAGATGATTGATTTGTTTTCGTTTGTTAGCTCTCTGAAGTGCTCATGGATCCGTAGAATTGTCACTGGGAATGGAAAATGGATAAATATTGTTAATTTAATGATTGATCTTCAAAAATTATACAACTGTGGCAGTCACTATCCTGAACACTTAATTAACAAGATACAAAATGAATTTTGGAAAGATACATTGAAATCATTTGCTGAACTTTGTAGAAAAGAACCATTTAAAAATCAGCTTTTGCTACAAAATCCAATATTCTATAACCCAGACATAACAATTGGTAACAAAAGTGTATTTTTTAAATCATGGTTTGAAAAAGGCGTTCATTTTGTTGGGGACTTGATGCACAATGCTGAACTTTTAACCTTTTATAGTTATGATGATTTCTGCAAAGTATATAACTTCCATCCAAACTACTTATTTTTCCTAGGAATTATTAACGCAGTTGCAAGATACATGAAGCTTAGAAGCTCTTATGATACTTACTTTATGAAGCCGTTTATTCCCACTAGCCTAAGGTCCATCTTAGAAAACACAAAAGGTACAAAACCTATGTATGATATAATTAGCAAAAATGAGTCTTCGCCAGTGTGTATAGATAAATGGTCGAACATTTTTAATTCTATTGAAACAAAAGAATGGCGACATATTTTTGATATGCCTTTTCGTATTACACAGGATACCAATTTACAGTGGTTTCAATATAGAATTGTACATAGAATCATAGGTACAAACTCCTTCTTATTTAAAATTGGTTATGCCACTTCAGCCAACTGTACCTTCTGTCAAACTGAATGTGAAACTATTCAACATATATTTTGGGAATGTAAGCATGTCAATAATCATTTTTCGAACTTTCTTAATATGCCTTCCTTTATACTGGGACATGCAAATACAAATGGACCCTTAAACTTAACATTTGTTTTGATCAAAATGTTTATTTATAATTGTAAAATGAACCAAACTAGACCAACTCTTAAAGCAGCAAAATCGTACCTGTCCTTGCAATGCCATGTACTAAATGAAATTAACTATTTTAATGATTTGCGTAAAAGTAAAGAATGGGAACTATTGTTACCCCTTTTCCAGTAGTTCTGATATGGGACCTTAGAAATTTTGTATTGTCAACTTTTTATTAACAAATATTGTTTATATTGTAATGTAAAAGCTATTGATGGTAAAATGTATAAAATGTGTTATAATATGCATATATTTCTTGTAAACTCTGTACGGTGTGGAGTGGGATGCCCTCGACACTCACACACCTATTGACGAGGAAAATAAACTATATTTTGAACGGAAAAAAAAAATAAAAAATAAAAAATAAAAAAAATATATATATATGCTGGGAGACCCTCGGATAAAATAGTTACTTTTTGCTACTCTCAATTTTGGGACACTTTGATTTGTTCCTGTTTCTTTATTTTGCGACAATGTTTTCCAAATTGGCAACTTAGCGTCGATTGCCGTAAAGTCGGCAATTAAAAGTCGCCATTTAATTGTTATACACCGGGACCGATGCATTGCAATTTATCAGCAAACTTTCAAAGTTGTGAATGCGCATGTGGTTATTCCAAATATTCGTATCTCATGGCAGCTGAACCCATCAATGTGGCCCCATGTCGGCGCGTCATAAATTACTCCATGGGCAAAGATCTATAACGCTGTGATTTGCTTGTATTACAGAGATTAACATACACACTCAATACACAATTAATCCCTGGGCATAATGGTTTTGCACCTCAAGTAATGATTCTAAATATTGATACACAATCAGGGGGAAACATCTTTTTCTGCTTCAAAAGTTAGGACAGTAAAACATGTATTTGTATGTGTCCGAACATATAGATGAATTACGGTAAGTAGAAATATCAATTTTAAATTTACTAATATAATGCAGTACATATTCAAAATGTTGTTGAAAAATTGATTGCTAAAGTTGTTGAAGATGAGTGTACACTTCTTTCCTACTTTACGAGGGATCCGTACACAATTTGCAACCATACATATTTGTTATTTTTAAGTTCCACCTATGTATTTCTCACAAATAGAATTCTGTTTTTCTACTTTGTGGATCTAAAAATGACATAAAACGCAGTAAATATGTTTTATAGATGATTGTTAGTTTTTTATTGTCTTTGAGTAAGTTGCGTATTTTAAACAGTGTTATATGTCTACCATTATATGGGATTTGTTTATAATATTTAACGTTATTGAGCATTTCTAAAATGTTTCTTTTATAAAAATATGTGTTCATAATAACTATACCCCACCCTTATACGCCTCCTTTATAATTATTGATTATTCACTGCAAGTTAATTTATAGCTTAGATATGCTCCTGAAACCATATGTACAATATGTCGACAGTAACGTACAAAATAACATAGAAATTCTAAAACATATACCTACCCAAGTACAAGTACTACAACCAAACGAAAGGAACAGCCATGGGTACACAATTCGCCGCAACGTACTCTAATTTAGTGATGGGATTCTTAGAACAAAAACTGTATACACAAATTGCATCAATTTATAATAATGAATTTCTCTTTTTTTGTAAAAACATACTGGAAAAGATATCTGGATGAAAGCTTTATTTTCTGGGTAAAATTTTATAATTTTAAATCACTTACAAACATATATCACGTTTACTATACAAACAAACACGCTTGATATGCCATTTCTTGATATTTTAATTGTAAAAAAACAGGGACATTTATACTGATATACATTACAAGCAAACTGATTCTAAACACTACCTAAATTTAATATCATGTCATAGTAAAAACACGCAAATTAATATTCCATTCCATTTAGCGAAACGCATGTTCACTATAGTTTCAAATAATAAACTTAAATTAAAACGTTAAGGTGAACTGGAACTTTCCCTTTTAGAAAGGTGTTACCCAAAATCTGTTATAAATAAAGAATTTCAGAAAGCACTTTTTTTCCCTGGAAATAAATTACTTTCAAACTCATAAAAACACAATATTATTCCGTTTGTTTCCACACATAATCCAAAGAAGAAAAAAAATAATTGGAGTGCTACAAAACAGCATAGACATTTTAACAACGGACTCTGATATGAACAAAATAATTTCAGATAACAAAATAATAAAATGCAAAAGACAGCCACCTAATTTAAAACGTCTACTGAATACATCTAGCTTTTCCTATAAGAACCTAAAGTAACCAAATGTAATGACCCTAGATGTGCGCTCTGTAACTGGATTATTGAAGGAAATTCATTTGATTTTAACGGTAAACTGTTTACTATAAAAACCAATGTGTCGTGTGATGTTAAAAATGTTATTTATGTATAAGTATGCAATGGCTGCAATAAAATCTATAGTGGACAAATTGGCGATAAACTTAGACATAGAAGATATGTTGACACCTAAATTTCTATATTCTCAACATCTCCTACATTTTCTCAGAATACAGGGTTCCTATATAAGTGGACAAGATTGTTCTTTGATCTACAATTTAACCTTCAGCTGAATGTTATGATATTAATTAGTTACTAAAAAGGCCTTGTCTTTTTTCACATTAAAAAATGCCATTCATAACTGTAATGTTGCTGCAGAAACTATTTACTATAGGGAATTAAGAACCGTTTTATTCTAGGTCATAGTGAATTATTATGATGGGTATTTCTTTTGTTAGCCTCATAGTCGAAATTATTGTGGTATGTTCACCTCAGATGGAAAATCAACATTGACTTCACATGATAATGTCCGCTCTATTTCTTTGTTCATAAGGCATTAATCTGCCTCCCTCAAACTTTCTAGACCCATTCTATTAGAAATTTCACAAGCTAATTTTGAAAATCTGGAATATGATGATTCAGACAGTCTTTTTTCAGGTTTTGAGCTAATCTATGAAGGAGAATCACATGCAAATTGTATATAGAACACTATGTTTTCATGCCCTAACATGTATTGATGCGGGAGACATATAGTTATTGTCCTTTGTGTCTGTCTGTATGCGGTTAACTAGATTTTACTTTTTCGACAAACATCCGGATACTTATACTGTTGTTGCTTATAACCATTCCCTCATCCACCCATATAACCCAGCCTCACGTTAACCTAGTCCTTGACCTAATTTGACTTGCACACAAAAGGCAATGCTCAAAAGGACCACCACCTATTTTATCTACTGTTAATTCACCAGTAGATTGCTTAAATGTACTCAAAGATTTGCATCAGTACTGTTGTGTTGCATGCACATAGTCTAAGACTATACCTGCTGTTAAGAAAAGTGGAGCACTATCATTTACAAGTATTTGCCAAAGCAGAACCAATTCAATATTAAAGAAGACCAATTCAATAAGTGTAAATGTATGGGTAAGAGTATAAATATATTGCTAATGGTGAATATGGTATTTTGAATCATTTAATTACATATACACATTTTAAATATATTCTGAATTGTTTGAATGTATGATCAATTTACACATCATTGTATCAATTATTGTTTTGCTGATCTAATTAATATCTTAATTTTGCATTGAAGCACATTGCTGGAAAAGTTGCGACATAATCTGACATTGGTTTTACTGAAAGCAGAACCTCCGGGTTCAGTGCACACATCCTCTAATCTTGGTAATTAAACTTTCCATACCATAAAGTGTCATGAACATTCCGGCAAGTGGGTGCTGAGAAAAAGGGATGACAAGAATTGTGGATTATACACAAAATTTAAGCAATTACCGAAGCCCCATAACTCTGAGAAAAATCATTGAAGAAGAGCATCGTGGTTCAGTGCCCACTTCCTCTTGTTAATTAAGCTCACCATTAAGTTTCATTGAGTATGGGCCAATGTTTGCTGATATATGCAATATATACTAATTACTAAGTCCCATTACTCTGAGAAACAAATCATTGAAGTGGAACTTCCTGGTTCAGTGCACAACTCCTCTTGGTAAAGAAGCTTTTCTTGAAGTTTCATTGAGTTCTGGCTAGTAGTTGCAAATAAATTGTGCACTATATACTAATTTCAGAAAGCTTCAAAGTCCCATAACTCTGAGAATAAGGGCTGTCGGAGGACCTTTTTTGCACTTGTCAGAATTACTGGCTTTTTTTTTCTAAAACTAGTTGTTTGAATAGTAGGGGCCAATTAAAGTACTCACTTTTAAAATGTGGATAGCATTTTTATAATATTCAAAATAGTGAATATGATAACACCCACCCCACCCCAATGCAATCCGCAGTAAAGTGCTGCTTAAAGGTGTCTATGCATTTATTATCGAAGATTTCCCCATGCCCACAAACACTTTCAAGTGTCTAAAGGACAATAATTTCGACACATTTCAAACAAAGACAAAAATCCCTTAAGTCGTTTCCAAGAAATTGGCTTTTAAAAAAACTTTAACCTATCCAAATAGGGTATGTAAATTTTTCATGTGTAAAAAGGTCAATAATTGAGACGAATTTAAATCTAGAGTTACCAGACTAGGCCTATATTTCAGATTTATATCAAGATGGGGAATACATGTTTAAGATTGAATGCAATCCCTCAAGCCATTCCTAAGAAACTAGCTTTCCGAAAAACTTAAACGTACCTGGGAGGCCAGCGAAGACGCTGAAGGGTAGCTTGCCTTTTCTTCGAAAAGTTGGGCTAAAAATCATTGAAGCGGAACGTTTGTGGTTTAGTAAACTCTTCATTTTAAACATGAGGCTTCTCATTAGGGGCAGTGGATGCCGAAAAATAGCCCGAACAAGAAAACGGGTCTGAAAGACAGACGGTCGGACGGACAAAGTAGTGAATAAATATGCGCCCCAAAAGATTTTTTGGGGAACATGTCAATGGAACGCAATTGCATTGTAGTTTTATTTCAGTCTGTCACATCTTACTATTGGGAATCAGTCGGTATAATTGTTTATGTACATGTATTCAGATCTTGGATTCTGATTACAATTTGCATACAATTATGTCCGCACAAATAGCCAAATGTGTCGGAAATATATAAATTTTTTAATTGTGTTCTCAATTGCTTATGTTTTCTTTAACACTTACTATTGTATTGCAGTGACGAAAACATAAAAACACTGATAATATTTCCTGCAATACTAATGTAAGGTGACTTATTACAGTATTGCAGGAAAATTTATATCCCAACCAAGTCAAATTTCAGCGCAAGAGTGTAGTAAGTCAAAGAATTGTTCAAATTTACTATTTTATTGAAGATTCTACTTAGTTATTTATATTAATTGTTTAACCGCTGCATTTTTAACCAAATATTGACATATTTTTTAAACTACACTCATAATTGAGAATATTTGTTGTGTTTTGCCTTTTTCCTTATTAACCTTTCCTCATTAATTTCCTGTTTTTATTAATGGGCTGAAGTAATTTAAATCACAATGACTTGCATCGTGTTTTGAATTCATTTTCAGTTAGTAGACCATGCTTTCTTAGACCATGTTTTCTTAACTTTTACATTTTTGTTATAACTCTAAGGATTTGTTGTAAATCAAATGACATTGGCTAATATAAAATAGTACAGCGGTTTTTATTTATTTTATCTTCCACTCATAAGTAAGAGTACAGTTTTCATAATTTTATAGTCCATTCTTTCTGAAACAATGTTTTGTTTTACTTGTATCTTTCATTTATATATAAATACATTGGTTTGTTGCGGATTAAATTACACAGGCTAGTATTTATTTGATTGTGTATGATATACAGTGCTTAAATTCTGTTTTTTGTTGAAAGCAAGCGTTTTTAATTATATTTTCGAATAATATTGCAGTTTTTATTAATGACATAAAATACAGGGTTCCATTAGCATTTGGCATTAGTTTTTTTTTCAGCAAATTGCATTTTTGTATTACGCTTATTTGTCCTGATATTTGCCCTGTTCTTGTTAAGTATTTAATGGTTAAATGGTTTGTTTAAGCAGATTATAGTTTTGTGAATTAAAATACTTAAAATTTAATGCATATAGATACTATAGATATATTCCTTGTTTACATTTTAATGAGATAAGCGACATTACCCGCATGCAAAAGCTAGTGCCGAGAAAAGTGCGGAACTAATACATTCTTGAACGTTACATATGAGCATGATATTAGTTAATATGGACGGTGCTAAAACGTGTTATCAGAAAGTGACACGATATCATGTAAAGTGGGCGGAGTTTATTGTGTACTCGGTCAGCGGTATAATAACGCTTTAAAATATTGGGTCATCCTCTTCAGCATAACTGCGCACAAGTGGCATTGTAAATTACACAATCTTAGATGCTCATGCTGAGATATATATGTGATAACGTTTACAACCAATGGTGATTACATATTTAACTACAATAAATAATAACATAAATGTCAATAATATACACGTTTGCATGGACTTAAAGAATGTGTGGTGTTTGACAGAGAAAAACGACATAATGTGATGAATCAAAACTTAATTTGTGTTCAGATATTGCACCATGGATTATCTTGTGTTTTTATTTTGTTGCATAATGCTAAATTTAACAAAGCGAGGAGCTTAATTCATCCATGTATACAATGATATTGAGTTTAAACTTATTTCTCCGATTATTCTTTGACTATGTCCTTCAAAGGGTTTTTAGCAACAAGTCTTCAATAGTTATCCTGCTTATTAACACCCGGCTGTAAACACTAAATAGCCATAGTGTTTTAACTTTAAGAAAGTAGACCTAATACAAGGGAATTGTTTATATCAAAATAGATTTTTGATGCGCCAAGTCTTTCAATACAAACTGTTAAAAACATGGATATGAAATATAGGAATAATGAAACTCAAGAGACAACATAAAAAGAGAAACCCTTATTACCACCCGCTGGTCATTTATTTGAGGCAGTTGACCAATTGCCTATACAATACAGGACAATACACACAACACAACACACAACATAAGCATGATTAAAACTGGGGTCACCGAATTGGAACTGCCAATGCAAAATATTGGGCATGCCAACCTCACACTTAGCCCAGAATTAATAACAATATACGCACTTGTAAATACACTTTAACCTCATAACATGGCAAATCAAATTAAATAGTTATAAAAGGGAATATTAATTCAATTGAATTGTAATTTAATTACCCAATGGTTTAATGTTCACCGGAGCCTAATTCACGTCTATATTAGTATCAATTGCTTCTTTTGATATGAGGACACGACACAGTCGGCGTTTAAGGTAAAATTATACTTGTTGATGACAACTTTATTACAAAATTCGGTTGCTGGGGAAAATCGTAGATGCGGGCGCAAATAAAAAATTTCCATTCGTGATTTTACGATACGCAAATCCGACAAACATCTGATCAATCTGTTGTGTCCTAAACGATAATTATATAAGAAATAGTACGTGTGTACAGATAACATTTGGAAAATGGTTCCATACTGAAATCTAAAATGCCAAAAAAAATCAAATATCTTAAAAGAAAAGATTACATTAAAGTTTACAAAAAAGTAAAATATTCTTTAAATTCAGATATTTCGTACACTGTAATAATATGTATACCCACATAGGTCCTCTCAGAGTGTTCATGTTTTAAAACGAGGAACAAAATACTATATACAACTTACCAAAGCTCAAACAAAAATTAAAAGCACAAACCCATTACAAGCTTTACAGTTTTACAGAACTAAAGCAACACACATCCGAGAGTTAATTGAACGTTTATTAAACGAGAGTTTGCTGCGTTATTGCTTTAAACAGGGTCCTTAAAAACTTCGAACACTTTCATATATGTTATAACTATGTTTGACCAATGTATATAAGCTAAAATACAATTCAGCTGCTGCGTTGCATCTGAGTAGAAGTAGAAATGCTATTGATCGCAATTAATATATGTTTCCGTACACTATTCTTAGATGATGATGCTGAAACCATTAATGTAATAAAACTTACCAACATGTTTGAGCGAAGGTTCAACTGCAAAGAAGACAACACACTTAAAATTAATGTTTTGGCAGTATTTTTTTTTTTTGCTGCACATTGCATAAAATGGAGCGAGCGAGCGAAATAAATTTCTGTTTTCGATACACTCACAGCGAAAGCGCTAAATAAACAATCATATCTTGTCCATATTGATGAAAATTACAGCCAAATGCCATCACAACGTTTTATCTTGTCAATAACTTCCTCTTCACCTGCTCTGGACCATACATTTTTTTTTTCAAAATAAATATATATGTAATAAATAAGCAACTTCTTTCTCCAATTCTTCTACGACCATGTGCTGCAAAGGGTTTTTGTGCAACACATCTTCAATAGTGATCCTGCTTATTAACACCAAATAGCAATATCCTAACTTTAAGAAAGTAGTCCTTATACAAGGGAATTGTGATTATCACAATTGATACTTAATACGCCAAGTCTTTGACTACCAACTGTTTAATAACATGAGTATTAAATATAGGAATAATGAAACTCCAGATCATCAGAAGAGAAACCCTTATTACCATCCGCTGGTCGTTTATTTAAGGAAAGTGACCAATTGTCTATACAAAACAGAACAAAACAGAACAAAACATAGAAAACAACACAAAACATAAAAATGATTAAAACTGGTGTCACCACCATGGAACGGTCAATGCAAAGTATTGGGGGATTAAACCAGTTTAAAGACATGCCAAACCCCACACTTAGCCCAGAATTAATACAATACAAGCACTTGTAAATAAACTTTACCTTCAGAGCATTGCAGTTCAAATCAAATAGTAATAAAAGAAAATATTAATTCATTTGAATTACAATTTAATTACTTAATAAATTAATGTTCACAAGAGCATAATTCACGTCTATATTAGTGCACATTGCTTCTTATGATATGGTGACGCGACAAAGTAGACGTTTAACGTAAAATGAGACGTTTTGCTGGAATCTTTATTAAAACAACTCCGTTACTATGCACAATTGTAGCTGCAGGCGATGAAAGAAAAATTTGATTTACGATTTTACGGTGCGGCAAATCTGACGAACATCTGATCATTTTGTTGTGGCCTAAATGATAATTATATAAGAAAGAGTACGTATGTATCAGATATTTTTTTGAAAAACTTGCTTGTACATAGTTCCATACTGAAATCTAAAATGCAAAAAAATCAAATATCTTATAAGAAAAGATTAGATTCAAGTCTGAGTCAATGTGCCATAAATGATACAAATAAAAAACTTTTTAATATAAATTATGTATAAACAAACTATCAAACTCTTAATTGACAGGTTGTTTACAAAGTTATTTAAGATTATTGTTCACTGCTTTGTTACTTTAAGCAGGGTCCTTACAAAATTCGCACCCATATATACTTCTAATTAATACATTTGAGCACTGCATTTCTTTACAATCCAATTGTGTTGCTACTGAGTGGAAGTATAAATGACATTACACGCAGCAATATGTTATTTTACTGTACGATTCTTGGGTGCAAATGCTGAAATACAACTGTGATAACACTTACAGCAGCTAAAATTGGGTAACTGTTCATCATCAACAACGGAAACCAGTTCATCTGCAATGAAGGAAACACAAAAGAAGTGCCAATTACATGCACGCATATATGAGGGTTTAAAGAATGTGAGGTGTTTGACAACTTAAAACAAAAGCAAGTGATGAATCATAGCAAAGGACTCCCAATTTGTGTTCAGGTATTATAGCAGATATTTATTAATAAGTGTCATTTTATTACTGAAGATTCGTTTGCTAAATCTAACAGCACGATATATGTTATGTATCCGTTTGAACAAGCATGTTTTGTTTAATTATAAAGCACAAAATAAGTTTTGTGAGAATGGCGTTTTAGTTATAAAATATGTAAGCATGAGATAAATAAAAAAACTTACAAGTGCATACATCTGGACTAAATTGGAAGTTCCGAAACCAAATATGTTATTTCAAGAACCGATAACACTATATGCAAGTTTGAGTCAATGTTCAACACGATAGGCTTGCATATGAGGAACACAAAAGATCAATATATGGCGTATAATGAGCCTAATAAATCAAAACCAAGCCCAAGTTACGTTTCTAACTTGTATTACTTTAATAACTTGTTCAAAGCAATACACGTCCGAAACGTTTAATGAATAGTTGATTGATCAAGTAATTTTAGCTCAGTGTTCAGTGTTACAGGGTCCTTACAAAATTCGCACCTATGCATAGTTCTTTAATTTCATATCTTTGACGTATAATACATTTGATACTATGTGTTTTCCTTATTTTAAATATATGTTTCTGATAAAGTTACTGCTTTTTCTATCATATTAATTTATCAATTGAATGACATACTAGTTCAAGTTTTAATAACACTTCCGTTGTTGGCCAAGTAACGCGTTATTGGTGAGGTGGTTTTATTGTGAATTATTTCTTATGGTAAGGACCGTTGCAGAATTTACTATCAGCACATTAATTATAGTTTTTGTCTCAAACCAAAGTAAGCAAAGTTGCTGATAAATATTAATAGTATGTCCTAAGGCACTGACTATCGCGACCAATGTGCATTTGAACGGTTAAATATAAACACGTTCGACGTTCCATTGCTATTCTAGCTCATTGCACATATGCTCATATATTTTAATTGTATTATGTGTTAGGAAATATGTCTTTTTATAGATATTTTGGTGATATAGTACAATTCTTAGGAAGCACTGTATTCCAATAAAAACGCTGCTTAGATACTGGTCTGGTGTGTATGAGTAGAAAAAGAGGACATGCACTTATCTTTTAACATGCATTATTACTGTATTATTTACTCTATGTATTCATAATAAATACAACAAAATGAAATATATACGCGATGACACTGACATACTGGATATCAAAATTAACATTGAATTTACCACTATCTGCCTTAACAAAAGACTGTCATTTCTCAGGCCGGATATACGTTTGAAATAAAATTATGAACTGTGCTTCGCCCTAAAGTGTCTAGAAACTATTTGAAAACCAAACTTGTGGTTTCTGAGAAGATTTTCATAGTTTTAATAAAGCCATATAAGAAAAAATTACCCCGCTACATTTTTCATCTGACCTGAAAGCATCTGAGCATCTTTTGTAGAGAACCAACAAATGTGAAATTATTTTGAAATTCATCCATTGATTTCCGACAAGAAGATTTTCATAGTTTTCAATATTTCTATATAAGGAATTATGACCACGCCCTCTGTTTGCCATGTTTTTCAACACTCTGGAACCATATGAGCAAGTTTTTTAGGGAACCACCAAAACACATTGCTTTGAAATTATTTTTTAAATCCAACCAATTGTTTCTCACAAGAAGAGTTACAATAAAGCCATATTGGGAAAATGGCTCCTCTCCTTGAGGCCACATTTTTAATTGAACCGGAAACATTTGAGCAACATTAGTATAGAACAACCCAAGGCACAATGCTGTAACATTATTTTGAAATATAACCGATATTTTTTACAAGAAGATTTCAAAAATTGCATTAAGCCATATTTTCCAATGAAGCGGAAAGCATTTGAGTGACTTCGGTAGACATCCACCCAAGGAACATTTATGTGAACATTTTTTGGAATCCAGCAAAAGGTTTAGGTACCATTATATATAAATATTTTTATATTTGTAGCTCTGGTGGTCATCTTGTGCAGCGGACCGGAACCATTTGAGCAGCTTGGGTAGAGGACAAAACAAGTAACATTTCATAGAAGTTTCATTAACGTCGGCCTAACGTTTTCAGCTGAGTTGTAGTTTAAAGAAATAAAGCTTAAGCACGCACGCACGACGGCTGAATCGCCATGGCATAAGCTCGCTGGCCGTCGGCGTGTGCAGCTAATAAAATCAACTAGTGCAGGTTTTCTTTCCCAAAATCACATTTGGAGAAATGCATCTTTATAGTTTCATTGTATTGCGCATTGGAAGATGTGTACAATATTTGTAAGTGCAACATATTTATTACAAAATAATTGTATTATCTCGTACACTGTTGTAATGTGTATACATGTACCTACAGAGGGCCTCTCTGAGTGCTTTGTGTTTGAAAACGAGGAAAAAAATACAATATACTACTAACCAACGCTTAAACACAAAAATAAAGCCCAAATCCATTACATTCTTTACAATTTTACAGATCTAAAGCGAAACACAACCGAGAGTTAAGCGAACGTTTATCAAATTTTCATTTAAGATGAGTGTTTGCTGCTTTGTTACTTTAAGAAGGGTCCTACAAAATTCGCACCGTTTCAAATGTGCACCTATGTTTGACCAATGTATTTAAGCTTAAATACAATTCTGCGTTGCAACTGTAGAAGTTGAAGTCGAAATAGCATTAAATGCAATTAAAATGTGCTTTTAATAGGGATGGCAAACCTATTCGAATATACGATTGAATAATTGCAATTCGAATAGTTAAAACGCTATTCGAATATTCGCAAATATGTATTGTCTTTTAAAAACCAATAATTTCCTGATTATAGAACGTCTTTTTCTGTCAACATAAAGGCAGTATTTCACCAATATATACCTAATACAGTGTGTTCAATAGTATGGGCCTGTGTCACGTGTCAGACTAAAAGATATTGAATAAACGGTTCGGTGTCAGTCGCCCATACTCTAGTCGCCAGTAATATGCAATTACATCAGCCAGCAGGAAACATAACTGGTAACTGTAATTACAACTCGCGTTTAGACTTGTGAAAAGAGTTACAAAAATAAATTACAGAAGTTCGATCACAAATCTAAGCCGTCATTAAAGCTGAGAAATATAGCTAACATTTGCTCATAAACTAATGATTATCGGAGCGTTTCATATGGATAAAATGCGTGGTGTTTCGGCTAAAAGAACAATTAAAATGGGTAATGCAATTGTTTACGTTTTTACACTGTGCAATTTATACATGAATAAGAAAGCGCAATGTGTTAATGCAATAATGACGATGCTGGCTAATCAAAACTAAAATGTCATACAAATAATAATGATTATGTCTCCTAGGCCACAACGTTCAAAATAGTTAATACCAATCTATGCGAATACTCGAATATTCTATTGCATGAAAAAGCGAATATTCGAATATCATTTAGGGTATTCGAGGTCATCCCTAGTTTTTCTACAATATTCTTAGATTTTCATGCTGAAACCATAAATGTAATACAACTTACCACCACGACTGAGTGAAGGTTCAACTGCAATAAAGAAAACACACTGTCTATTACATATACGTATGTATGTGGTCTTTGCAAATGGTCAGTGGTTTACAATAAGAAGTTAAATACGTGATAAATCATATTGTGCGTTTGGTTTTACCTAGCACCTCATTAATCTTGTATGACAATCGGCCAATATTCGATACTTTACATAAGCGTAAACAAGGAGAGCTAAAATAATACAATGTAAATGTTCGTCTTAAATCTAACACTCGTACTGCATGCGGCTCAGTCGGTACGGTGGAACATAATCGAGGACGGAAACCCGACATCAAGGGTTCAACATTTTCGTACTTCTTTTCAATGTTAGAATAGTTTTATTGATAAAATGATGTCCCTATCCCGATTAACCGTAGCATGCAGTGTATTTTGCCCTGTTGAAACTTTAGTAAGTTTTATTATTGTATCGTAATTTACTGAATACTTTTTCCAATGTTTAATCGGCGTAGATGCGTTAATTATTCTCCAATGGTTTGTTCTTGTTGAAAGTTTAGAATAGTTCTAATGCTGACGCTGTAGCGCATACATGCGCTTTCATTTTGTTCTTTGAAATTATTTGCCATGTAAGCAATCAGCTATTTTTCACTTGATATAATTGCTTCTGATATGTTATTTGCAACTTATTGTATGTCATCTAAAACGTGCTATAAACTCAATGGAAATAAATGAGTACTACATAATTAAGTTAATTAACTTCTTACACATCAATCATATCATAACTATTTACCCGACCAGAAAAGAAAAGATTTTAGAAAATATTGTATTCGAACCCAGCTCCAAATGACTTTTAATTTGGCGCTCTGACCATAGGGCTATAAATTTCTTCATAGCTCTTTTGTTAATTTGAATAACGCTCGAAGACAGGTATCTAGCTGTATTGATATTGACAATCTATATTGAAACCTGTTACGTAATTCAACGGAATATTAATGAGATACAAGGTCAACCCGAGCGCACAATAGCATGGGCTCCCAGTTCGTGTTAAATTATTGCACAATACAAAAATTTGCTTTTGATTGTAGTATTGAAGATTCGCATGCTTAATATACGAAGCGATCGGCTCGAGTGACCCGTTAATATGATTTTTTAATATGAGGAAGAAAGTAAAATCAGCTATTTGAGAAAGGCAAAAACTTTGGTTTCCAAAAATAAACGCACGTGTCTATCAGATACAACTTGAAACACCACTTTTCCTGACAAAACCTGTAAGGAAACAAAAATCATATAAAGTGTTTTAAGAAATGATTGCAAACAATGTACATCTGAGTCAATGTTTAATATTCTAGGCATACATATAATATAAATAATGTTTAATAATAATTGCGTATAAACAAAGTCTCACTAAAACTCAAATTCAACTCAAAGTCAAATCCGTTTCAAATGTACCTGCCTAAAGCAGTACACATCCAAAAATAGAAAAATTAATAAAGTACTTCAAGATGAATATTCAATTTTTACAAATTTCGCTTCCATTAATATTTGTTATTACTACGTTTAACCAATACATTTCACTTAAATACAATTCAGTGCTGCAACTGAATGGAAGTAGAAATGGCATTGAACGCAGCAAATATGTTGTATTTAAATATTCATTGGTGCTCATGCTGAACAAAAAATGTGAAAACGCTTACCAAACGTATGATATAAAGGTTCAACTGAAATAAAGAAACAAGAACAGTTAATTACATAATTTATACGTATGTATGTGATATTTACGGATGTATGGTGTTTGCAACGAAAAACAACATGAAATGTACGTGTTGAATCAAAACTTAGGGCTCCCATTTTGTGTTCAAGTACTGTACCAGATAATACTTTGTTTGCTGTTGTATCGCCGAAGAATCATATATTAAACACAAGAAAACGATGGAATTAATTAATCCGTAATGATGTTTTGTTTAAAACATAAGGCACAAAGAAAATTCAGAAGTGTAAGTAAGACGTCAACGTTAGTTATACAAAGAAAGCGTATGTGTGTGTCCGATACAAATTTAGATACATATTTTCCTGACCGAACCTGTAAGGCAACACACTCATACTTTTATATACTAGTAGTCTGACAAGAAAGAATTGCGAACTGTGTACATCGGAGTCAATGCTCAATATGCTAGGTATACAAATAATGAATAAAATAATGTTCAATATTAATGACGTATAAACACACTCGCAAACTAAACCAAACATCAAATACCGTATTTACATGTCTACAGCAATGCGAAAGGTTGATTGATATATTGACAAAGTAATTCACGATTAGGGTTTTCTGCTTTAAGCAGCATACTTACAAAATTCGCACTCCTATACATTTAGTACAACTATGTTTGAACAACTTCAATTCTGCGTTGCTTTCAGTGGACATATAAATAACAGTGAACGCAGATCATGCTTTTTAACAATTTTCGTATATGATCATGCTGAAACTATAAATGTAATACAACTTAAATTCACGGCTGCATGAAGGTTCATTTGTAATAAAGCAAACACGAACTGTTAACTATGTACACGTATATATGTGGAATTTAAGAATGTTTGGTGTTTAACAATAAGAAGCAAATTCACGTGATGAATCATAAAATAGGGCTCCCAATTTGTGTTCAAGTACTGCACCAGATAATAATAAGTGTTTGTGTATTACTGTATTACTGATTTATTGTTTGATACATATTGCAAAACAATAACGTGATTTATCCGTTACTGTCCTTTTAATATGACGCAAAATAACAAAATTACAGGTGTGAGAAGAGTGAAAACTGTAGTTTACAAAAAAAAGCGCAGGTGTTTACCAGATACAAATTAAAAAACACAGTATCATGACCGAATCTGTAAGGCAACATATAATCATATAGTGTTTCAAAACATGATTGCACTCAGTGTTTAATACGGTAGGCATACATATCAGATATTATGTTTGATATTAATTGGGTATAAACTAACTCTCAAATTAAATCTAAGTATCTAATCAAATGTGTCTTGTCTAAAACAGTACTCATCCGAAAAATTGATTGCAAAATTCATGGATAATGTGATTCAAGATGAGTGTTTACTGCTTTATTACATTTTGCGAGATCTTTAAACGATTCGCTCCCATTTATATTTGCTATACTACACTTGACCATGCATTTTACTAATATACAATTCTGTCGCAACTGAGTGGAAGTAGAAATGGCATATCGAACGCAGTGAATATGTTTTATTTAAATAATCTTAGATGATCATGCTGAACTATTAATGCGAACACACTTACCATCCGAATCAACTAAACATTTAACTGCAATAAATACAACGAATTGTCCAATACATACAAGTATATATGTGGTCTTTAAAAATGTGTGGTGCTTGACGACGTGTCTTGTTTTATGACTGCAGATTCGTGTGCTAAATATAACAAATCCAAGTGCTTAATTCATCCCTTGATACAATGACATGCTTAAATGTGGCGTAACAGGAAGGCCAAATGTTAGTTATACAAAGAAAGCATACACGTTTATCAGCCCGAGATACAAATTAATGTACAGTATTTCCTTCATTATTAGCGGCGAACAAACAGACACTTAAACTAAAGCTAAGCAAAAATCAATTTCAAATTGTACCTGCCTAACCCCGTTGGAAAAGTTGGAAAGTGAATGAAAACGTTATTCAATATGAGTGTTTATGCTTTCTTACATTAAGCCGAATCCTTACAAAATTCGCACACATTCCTAATTGTTGTTGCTACTTTTGACCAATGCATTTTACTAACATACATTTGGTGTCGCAACTGAGTGGAATTAGAATGGCATTGAATGCAGTAAATATGTTTTATTTAAATAGTATTTGATACTCAAGCTGAAATATGAATGTGATAATACGTACCAACAGGATCAAATAACGGTTTGACTGCAATAAAGCAAAAATAATGGTCAATTACATACTGCAATAAAGGCAAAAATAATGGTCAATTACATACTTATGTAAGTAGTCTTTAACAATGTGTGGTGTTTGACGACGTGAAACAAAAGCAGTAATAATGTTCTTTACTGAATGACCGAGGAATCGTTTGTTAAATATAACAAACGGATGCACTTAATTCAATGGTGGTTTGTTGAATTTGACGCACACAAAAACAGGACCTGTATTCCAAAGGCGTTAACTTTATAAAAAAACGTATTTGTCTATGAGAAACATTTTAAATACTATAATTTCCTTAGTTCTCTGACTGAATTCGAAAGGCCAAAAAAACATAGTATTTCGAATATCGATTGCAATATTTGAAAATCTGTGTCAAAGTATAATAGGCTGGAAAAAATACGAGGACAAAAATTATGTTCAATATTAATGGCACATAAATAGCTTTCAAAATCAAAAGCAAGCTCGAGTAACCTTTCAAAGTGTGTCTGTTTACAGCAATGATAATACAAGCATTTATAAAAACATTGATTGGAAAAAGAAATGGACGCTTCAACAATAGTCATTCATATACAAATTCATCATTATCAAATCATCGCAATTGGATATCACGTGTTTAACGTTTAAACTATTTCGTACAAAATAACGCGTGTATAATGTTAATGATATTCAAATGAGCACATGGTAATGTTTGTGATTTTCTATGAATGGAACTTAGTCCTTTTTATAGCTGGGAAGGAGTTTAAACTAGTCCATATAAGAGTTCAATGCTTTGTTAGTTTAAGCCGGGTCTTGACAAAATCCACTTCTATTCTTTGGTCCATCCCGGTGTTTTTACTATCTTTTATCAATGCATTAAGCTAGCACACATGTTTGTGTTGAAACTGAGTAAAAGTAGAAATGCCATTGATTTTAATTATGCTTACATATATACGTTTCATAACACCAAGCGTGAGTAAAGGTTACATTTCATGAAAGAAAAGAAGAACTGACATTAAAATGTACGTGTGTAAGTGGGCGTAAAGTATGGTTGGTGTTTTACAACCGGAAATAAAATGTCATTAATTGTAGTTAATGCTTGCATACATACATGTGATAACACGTACCACCATAGTGAGTGAAGTTTGCATTTCAAGAAATAACTGACATTTAAATGTGTGTAAGTGGGCGTTAAGTATGGTTGATGTTTTGCAACCGTAATAGCAGCACACACTGAAGCATACATAAGGCTCCCGATCTGTGTCACGATAACAATATAATAATTTGTTTAATTGCATATACGAGGATTGTATGTTAAATGTAACAAAACAATGGACCTACTTCAACATATAATACAACGATGTTTAGTTTAAATATGACGCGCAAATAAAATAGCAGATGTATGCGATAGGCGTTAACGTTAGTTCTATAATAAATCGTGTCTGCATATGAGATAATGTTAAATATGTGCATATTTCCCTGACTGAATCAGAAATGTGAAACATTTATATTGCGAACCGATGCAATCGCTACAAGTGGGTAATCAATTATACGAGGAACAAACTAGTTTTCCAATATTAATGGTGTATAGAAAACTCTTAATATATTTAAAAAAAAAAAAAAAAAAAAAAAACAAGCGCACGTTACGTGTCAATGGTTACCAGTAAAAACAATACACATGCGAATAATTGATCAACACATTCATTCAAAAAAAAATGATTGTTTACTGCTCTATTACTTTAAGCAGGCTTTGGTATTTCTACGTTTGACCAATGCATTAAACTAACATACAATATTGATTTACAACTGAGTGGAAGTAAGAATTCAGTGACATTGGACGCTGTATGTGCGTTTAATGACCATATTCTCAGACGAGCATGCTAAAATATAATGTGATTACACTTACCATCGGGATTGAGTGACGCTTCAAATACAAGAAGAAAAAAAGAACTGTCAAACACATGTGTGTATGTGTGCTTTAAGAACGTGTTGTTTCGTCAACGAGAAAACAAAAGCACACCTGATCAATTAAATCATACGTCTCCGAATTTAAGTTCAACGCTGTTCTAGAATATAATTAGTTTTTATATTATTACCGATGAATCGTATTTAAAATTTAACACAATGATGGACTTAATATGTATGTTAGTTCAAAGTTTATTTGTTTATTTATGACAAACGAACAAAAATGTAGATGCGTGAGAGGCGTAATTATTAAAGATATAAGAAAGTGTACGCTTCTATTAGATACATTTTAAAATATTTAAATATTTCCCTGACCGAATATGTATGTCGGAAAATCCTATTAACCTTTGTCAAGAAACAATTGCAAACTATAATCATCTGAGTCAATGGTCAGTACGCTATGCATATATGAGGTATATTATACCTTTTAACATATGCTGGGAAAATGATTATTTATTAAAATAAAGCCATAGAAACATTCTGCAACAGTGCAATTTTTGTGTCTGTGCAACCCGGGATTAATGATGTAACGTACCAGGAAAAGACAGCTTGGCATGGATTTGAAATAAAGCATTCATGATACGGTAACTTTTTCAATATAAATGTATTGGGCGCGGCCATATTGATTTTACCTGATGTTACCTGGGTTGTACAGTTTCTAACCTCATGTGTAACGGTTCAATGTGAAGGTCATCCACGCTCGACGAACTAAAGTATACTGTGCAAAACTAATAAGGTGATTCACACGATGTCTACTGAAGAAAAGAAACGTAAAAAGGATATAAACTCTACTGGTAGCATCAGTGAAATTGAATTGCCAACATCACCTTCACAGAACGAGCAAAAATCCGAAACTCACAAAACTCGAAAGGCAAAAATGTCGAAAGTTGGAAAGACAAATTGGAAACCAGAATGTAACGTTTCCTCTGAAATAAATGACATAAGAACTCAACTTAAAGACATCAACAACAAGTTGGCAAATGTCGCATCAACCGTTGATAGGTCCATTGAACAAATAAATACGAAAATTAAACAACTAATAGAAAAGGACGACACACGAATGAGAGATACCATGAAAGAATTATTATCGGGTATCAAAGATGAAATCGTGAAGACACTTTCAAAGCAAATCGAAGTGCTGGAATCAAGAATCTTTGAACGCGAAGTTGAGAATGATAGACTGAAACATGAAATTAAAGACCTGAACAAAAAACTTGCGGATCAAGAAGAAGTTAATTCCAAACTAGCTGATTCTGTTGTCAAGCACGAAACTGAAAGGAGGAAAATTGAAAATGAGGCAAACCAATATAGCCGAAGTAACAATATCATAATCAGCGGAATATCGCATATCGAAGAACTTATAGAAGGCAAAAAACAATTCAAGCGATTTGAAACAGCTGAAGAAACTACCAAATATATGGTAGAAACTTTGAACAGCAAACTGGGCTGCCAGATAGCCACAAGCGAAATCGATATTGCCCATCGTTTAAAGAAAGGACCAGAAGGAAAGAAGAACATTATTGTACGCTTTCAGTCCAGGTTACTTCGTAACACAGTGCTCAGACAAGGTCGTATTCTCCGCCAAGCAGGTATATTTATTAGAGAAGACCTCACACCTCTAAATTTGGAGGTCTTTATGAGTGTCAAACGCAAAATGACTGACGAAGTGTCCAGTGTATGGACTCGTAATGGGGTTATCCTCTACAGAAATGCACAGGAACAGGTGACCCGTGTCGACTTTGAGGACTATCAGACCTGGTTAGACCTGCCCTGGCCAAAACGACCTGCGAAGTAACGGCGATCAGTGTTTTCATTATCTATCATTGGACAGTATAGATTTTTGTATAATTTGAACGGTGCTATCATGCGTGACAATCTGGTAAAATGGATGTAGTTAAAACGGTTCTCATATAATCACAATTTTGTGATTAAGTTAACAGGTTAATGCTCGTTTTAAAATAAGGATGAATTGTAAAATAAGTTGTAAAATAAATATTGATTTGATAGTAATAAATATAATAATCAGTAAAGTGGTTAACAAAATCAACGTTTGTCTTGTAAATTAAGATGAAATGTAAAAATAAGTAGTAATAAATTTGATAATAATAAATATTGATCACTTCATACATATAGTGTTTCCATTAGTCCATATTATATAGTGTACATTAATTGTAAACAATAAACTAGTATGCATATAAATATCATATATGTTTTACATTAAATATATTTAATATTTGATAGTGATAAATACAACAATAATAAATATAGATCCTTTTGTATACAACAACAACAACATTATACATAATGTATTTATTAGTGTATATTATATGTGTAATTTAATTGTTAACAATAAATTAGTGATAAAACAATAATAATAAATATAATTAGTGATAAAACAATAATAATAAATATAGATCACTATATATACATAGTGTATTAATTACTTGATATTATATAGTGTAAATTAATTGTAAACAATAAATTAGTATGCATAGAAATATCATATATGTGTTTCACTATATGTAGTAAATTTTCAAAATGTGTAGATTAGTGTATATTTTATATTGTACATTAGTTGTAAACAACAATAAGTATATATAGAATTATCAGATATGTGTACATGTACGAAAAGTGATAGCCGTGCTTTATCTTCAGTTATTCCTTTCCTACTATGCACTTATTTCTTTTATAGTATACGTCCTGGCTACACTTTCCTTGCAAACATTCGTCAAATACAGTGCCTTCCACCGTTTTCGTTAAAAAGGGCAAAACGGAAGCATTAATTAATTTGTTGTTGCATGTTGTTTGAATCTCAATGCCTTTATTTGTTGGAAGTATTGTTGTATGTTAAACATGAAGGTCAATGAACAAAAATTCAAATTAGACATAAGTTTGCATCACATATAAATACTATTTCTTTTTACTAAACGAACTCTATATAATACATTTATTGACATGTATAAGACAGTGCAAAAGATATGTATAAGATCATCTTAGCGAAACATAATTGTGTATAATATATACAATATAAAATCATTGTAATGTTTTCCAATCCTCTTTTAAAATATATTTTAGCGAAACATAATTGTGTATAATATATACAATATAAAATCATTGTAATGTTTTCCAATCCTCTCTTAAAATATATTTCTTGATGTTATATATTTTTTAGTTCCTAAACTGCTTCTCTTTTTTCGTTTTCGCTAAAGAGGGCAAATACGGAAAACGCTTTAGTAATTTAAATATTTAACAATTTGTAGTATCTCCATATGTTTCTTCTGTTGGAAGATGCATTTACATGGGGATCCACATATATTGTTTTTTCGACAAGCCTTTTAATTAAATAACATTCATACTTAATACATATCTGCAAAGTTCATAACCTGGTAACACTTGAATCTTCATTTGGGTTGCAATTTTCTTTCACTTGCGAAGAAATTACTGGAAGTGAACTCGTTAGCTTGTGTTAAAAATGCAACAGTAATGCAGTCGAATTGATGTTTTTCGTTATTTAAATTGCAAACATTTTAATTATTACTTCGCGTCATCTTGGTAAAACTCTATAAATGGGATCAGATCCGGTAATTAAAACTAAATTGACACGCATCTTTAGAGTTCATTAATTTTTAAATGTTAACAATAACACAAATGAAATGTTGTTCTTCTCCCTACAAGAAATGCATATGCATATTTGAAATTCTTGTTTTTATAAGATACATTTATAAGAAATTATTACAATGCACAACATGTTCCAATTTTATTCTCTGTTCAGTTAATAAATATTAATATGATAAGATTTATAAGAAACTGTTCCAGGGCACTGCATACTACAATATTATAGCAATAGTAGCCTTTTTTTTCTAGAACGTTATCAAATACAACACGTTCTAATACTAGTTTTTTTTTCCCAGCTTTCAATAAATTAAATGATAAATGAATGTTTTATGAGTAAATATAGAGATTTTTTTCATAATTTATCCTGAATAGAAGTGTATACAACTGCTACATTTCTTAAATTTTTGGTCTATTGAGACATTGTTGTATCTAAACCTGATATATTTCCAATTGCATATATATGCCAATATATTAATGCACGATGATTAACTTCCTTTTAAGTGTTTATAGAGGAAATCCATGCTTAGGTTGTCTGTCAAAGTAGTCAGTATTCTTTTATGTTTGTTTGTTTATTGTTTATACTTTTTTGTTGCTTCCGTTCCTTATATGGAGATCCTGCTTATTGCGTTCAAACCGAAGCACCTGCTTTTACATATGACTATAATCACCTATTTCATGCTTCTCGCTAATGTGTTCCCTTAAAATATTATCTTTAAACTGCAGAGGCATCCAGGGCATAAAGAAAAGATTACAAGTATTTCAATATTTAAAAGATACAAATTGTGACATATTATGTCTTCAAGATACACATTTTGTTTGCGATCAATATAAAACTATTTACTCAGAATGGGGGGCAGAATGTTTTATGAGTTATGGCTCTTCCAATTCCCGCGGTGTTGCAATTTTCCTTTCAAAGAAACTTGAGTACAAAATACATAACGTTTATTATGATGACCAAGGAAACTTTATTCTGCTTGATTTAAATCTCGGTGAAACCAGAATTACCATTGTTACTATCTATGGGCCAAACACTGATATCCCGGACTTTTTTAACAATATCTTCCAGAAAATTGACACAATTAGTAATGATTCTTTCTTGATTTGTGGTGACTTTAATTTAGTATTAGACCCAAATCTGGATTACGATAATTATAAAACAGTGAATAATAAAAATGCAAGACAAACTGTTATAAAGCATATTGAAGAACGCAATCTTTCCGACCCTTTCAGAGTTAACTACCCTGTTTCGAAACGATACACATGGAGACGAACAAACCCCATACAACAAGCTAGGCTTGATTTTTTCCTTTTATCACCGCTTTTATTACCAGCATTCGTCGATGTAAACATTCTACCAAGTTTCCAATCCGATCACTCAATTGTAATCATGTCTTTACAATTTACTAATTTTAGCCATGGCAAAGGTCTATGGAAGCATAATAATAATCTGTTAGGTGATATCGTCTACTTAAACACTATTAATAAAAAAATAAACGAAATTAAACAACAATATATGGTCCCCGTTTATAATTTTGATAACATGTCTGATATAAAAGATCAAGACATACAATTCACGATTGATGATCAACTTTTTCTCGATACTTTACTTATGGAAATAAGGGGCAAAGCTATATCTTACAGTTCCTATAAGAAGAAATCGACTAACAATCGTGAAAAGCAACTTAAACTCGAAATCGAAGAACTAGAAAAAACTCTCACAGATGATAATGTTCAATATATTAATAATTTAAAAGCTGAACTTAAAAATATATATGATGAAAAATTAAAAGGGTCCGTTATTAGGTCGAGAGCTGAATGGGTTCAAAATGGTGAAAAACCCTCGAAACTATTCTGTAACCTTGAAAAATGAAATTATACGACAAAAACTATGACCAACTTAATTAATGATAATGGAATTGTACTAGATAACCGATCTGACATTTTAAAAGAAACTACCTTTTTCTATAAAAAACTATACCAGTCTCAAAATGTAAACGTGTACGATGAAGATTTAAATAGTTATGCAAATGACATAGAAATACCCAAACTGTCAAGTGAACAGTTAAATAATTTAGAAGGGCCAATCACATTAAATGAGGCTTCTATTGTTTTAAAAAACATGGCAAATAATAAAAGCCCAGGTTCATCCGGTTTTACAAATGACTTTTTTAAGGCATTTTGGCCAAAATTGGGCACCTTCGTTTGCAGAGCTTTAAATCATGCATTTACAAGTGGAAATTTATCCGTTACTCAAACACAAGGTATAATTACCTGCATTCCAAAAGGTGACAAACCTAGACAATTTTTACAGAACTGGCGGCCAATAACGTTACTAAATACTGTATATAAAATCGGTTCTGGATGCATAGCAAACAGGTTGAAACTGTATATAGATAAACTAATAAACAATGACCAATCTGGATTTATCAAGGGTAGGTTCATAGGAGAGAACACCAGACTCATTTACGATATACTTAATTACACAGATGAAAATGAAATCCCGGGTCTGCTGTTGCTAATAGATTTTGAAAAGGCCTTTGACTCTTTGTCATGGGCATTTGTTAATCGGACTCTATCATGGTTTAATTTCGGTCCTGATATAATAAAATGGTTTAATGTATTGTATAAAGACGGAGTATCGGCGGTCACGCAGTGTGGGTTTTTATCAGATTTTTTTCCAATACAACGTGGCTGCAGACAAGGGGATCCGCTCAGTTGCTACATTTTTATACTATGCGCTGAAATATTGTCTAATAAAATAAGGTCTAATCCTAAGATTAAGGGAATCAAAATTAATGACATGGAATATAAATTGTCACAATTTGCCGACGACACTTCGATACTCCTGGATGGCTCTGCAGCATCTCTCAATGAAACTTTAGATGTATTGTCACACTTCACACACTACTCAGGGTTAAAAGTTAATTCCGACAAAACGAAAGTAGTCTGGATAGGTAAAAATAAGTTTAGCTCCGAAAGTATTAAAACAAGATGGAAATTAAATTGGAACCAACAAACATTTGACATGCTTGGCTTAACATTCCACATTGACCTTAAAAAAATGGTAGAACTAAACTATGCTGACAAAATAGTTAAAATAAAAGCCTTATTAAAAAACTGGACCAGAAGGATTTTAACACCGATAGGAAGAATTCAAGTAATTAAAACTTTAGCATTGCCGGTGTTAAATCATCTCTTTCTTTCCTTGCCTAATCCCACCACAAAATTTGTTAATAGAGATCAATGAATTATTTTTTAATTTTGTGTGGAATGGTAAACCACGAATTAGCAAAACTATTTTAATAAAGGAATATACTGAAGGAGGTTTAAAGATGATTGATTTGTTTTCGTTTGTTAGCTCTCTGAAGTGCTCATGGATCCGTAGAATTGTCACTGGGAATGGAAAATGGATAAATATTGTTAATTTAATGATTGATCTTCAAAAATTATACAACTGTGGCAGTCACTATCCTGAACACTTAATTAACAAGATACAAAATGAATTTTGGAAAGATACATTGAAATCATTTGCTGAACTTTGTAGAAAAGAACCATTTAAAAATCAGCTTTTGCTACAAAATCCAATATTCTATAACCCAGACATAACAATTGGTAACAAAAGTGTATTTTTTAAATCATGGTTTGAAAAAGGCGTTCATTTTGTTGGGGACTTGATGCACAATGCTGAACTTTTAACCTTTTATAGTTATGATGATTTCTGCAAAGTATATAACTTCCATCCAAACTACTTATTTTTCCTAGGAATTATTAACGCAGTTGCAAGATACATGAAGCTTAGAAGCTCTTATGATACTTACTTTATGAAGCCGTTTATTCCCACTAGCCTAAGGTCCATCTTAGAAAACACAAAAGGTACAAAACCTATGTATGATATAATTAGCAAAAATGAGTCTTCGCCAGTGTGTATAGATAAATGGTCGAACATTTTTAATTCTATTGAAACAAAAGAATGGCGACATATTTTTGATATGCCTTTTCGTATTACACAGGATACCAATTTACAGTGGTTTCAATATAGAATTGTACATAGAATCATAGGTACAAACTCCTTCTTATTTAAAATTGGTTATGCCACTTCAGCCAACTGTACCTTCTGTCAAACTGAATGTGAAACTATTCAACATATATTTTGGGAATGTAAGCATGTCAATAATCATTTTTCGAACTTTCTTAATATGCCTTCCTTTATACTGGGACATGCAAATACAAATGGACCCTTAAACTTAACATTTGTTTTGATCAAAATGTTTATTTATAATTGTAAAATGAACCAAACTAGACCAACTCTTAAAGCAGCAAAATCGTACCTGTCCTTGCATTGCCATGTACTAAATGAAATTAACTATTTTAATGATTTGCGTAAAAGTAAAGAATGGGAACTATTGTTACCCCTTTTCCAGTAGTTCTGATATGGGACCTTAGAAATTTTGTATTGTCAACTTTTTATTAACAAATATTGTTTATATTGTAATGTAAAAGCTATTGATGGTAAAATGTATAAAATGTGTTATAATATGCATATATTTCTTGTAAACTCTGTACGGTGTGGAGTGGGATGCCCTCGACACTCACACACCTATTGACGAGGAAAATAAACTATATTTTGAACGGAAAAAAAAAATAAAAAATAAAAAATAAAAAAAATATATATATATGCTGGGAGACCCTCGGATAAAATAGTTACTTTTTGCTACTCTCAATTTTGGGACACTTTGATTTGTTCCTGTTTCTTTATTTTGCGACAATGTTTTCCAAATTGGCAACTTAGCGTCGATTGCCGTAAAGTCGGCAATTAAAAGTCGCCATTTAATTGTTATACACCGGGACCGATGCATTGCAATTTATCAGCAAACTTTCAAAGTTGTGAATGCGCATGTGGTTATTCCAAATATTCGTATCTCATGGCAGCTGAACCCATCAATGTGGCCCCATGTCGGCGCGTCATAAATTACTCCATGGGCAAAGATCTATAACGCTGTGATTTGCTTGTATTACAGAGATTAACATACACACTCAATACACAATTAATCCCTGGGCATAATGGTTTTGCACCTCAAGTAATGATTCTAAATATTGATACACAATCAGGGGGAAACATCTTTTTCTGCTTCAAAAGTTAGGACAGTAAAACATGTATTTGTATGTGTCCGAACATATAGATGAATTACGGTAAGTAGAAATATCAATTTTAAATTTACTAATATAATGCAGTACATATTCAAAATGTTGTTGAAAAATTGATTGCTAAAGTTGTTGAAGATGAGTGTACACTTCTTTCCTACTTTACGAGGGATCCGTACAAAATTTGCAACCATACATATTTGTTATTTTTAAGTTCCACCTATGTATTTCTCACAAATAGAATTCTGTTTTTCTACTTTGTGGATCTAAAAATGACATAAAACGCAGTAAATATGTTTTATAGATGATTGTTAGTTTTTTATTGTCTTTGAGTAAGTTGCGTATTTTAAACAGTGTTATATGTCTACCATTATATGGGATTTGTTTATAATATTTAACGTTATTGAGCATTTCTAAAATGTTTCTTTTATAAAAATATGTGTTCATAATAACTATACCCCACCCTTATACGCCTCCTTTATAATTATTGATTATTCACTGCAAGTTAATTTATAGTTTAGATATGCTCCTGAAACCATATGTACAATATGTCGACAGTAACGTACAAAATAACATAGAAATTCTAAAACATATACCTACCCAAGTACAAGTACTACAACCAAACGAAAGGAACAGCCATGGGTACACAATTCGCCGCAACGTACTCTAATTTAGTGATGGGATTCTTAGAACAAAAACTGTATACACAAATTGCATCAATTTATAATAATGAATTTCTCTTTTTTTGTAAAAACATACTGGAAAAGATATCTGGATGAAAGCTTTATTTTCTGGGTAAAATTTTATAATTTTAAATCACTTACAAACATATATCACGTTTACTATACAAACAAACACGCTTGATATGCCATTTCTTGATATTTTAATTGTAAAAAAACAAGGACATTTATACTGATATACATTACAAGCAAACTGATTCTAAACACTACCTAAATTTAATATCATGTCATAGTAAAAACACGCAAATTAATATTCCATTCCATTTAGCGAAACGCATGTTCACTATAGTTTCAAATAATAAACTTAAATTAAAACGTTAAGGTGAACTGGAACTTTCCCTTTTAGAAAGGTGTTACCCAAAATCTGTTATAAATAAAGAATTTCAGAAAGCACTTTTTTTCCCTGGAAATAAATTACTTTCAAACTCATAAAAACACAATATTATTCCGTTTGTTTCCACACATAATCCAAAGAAGAAAAAAAATAATTGGAGTGCTACAAAACAGCATAGACATTTTAACAACGGACTCTGATATGAACAAAATAATTTCAGATAACAAAATAATAAAATGCAAAAGACAGCCACCTAATTTAAAACGTCTACTGAATACATCTAGCTTTTCCTATAAGAACCTAAAGTAACCAAATGTAATGACCCTAGATGTGCGCTCTGTAACTGGATTATTGAAGGAAATTCATTTGATTTTAACGGTAAACTGTTTACTATAAAAACCAATGTGTCGTGTGATGTTAAAAATGTTATTTATGTATAAGTATGCAATGGCTGCAATAAAATCTATAGTGGACAAATTGGCGATAAACTTAGACATAGAAGATATGTTGACACCTAAATTTCTATATTCTCAACATCTCCTACATTTTCTCAGAATACAGGGTTCCTATATAAGTGGACAAGATTGTTCTTTGATCTACAATTTAACCTTCAGCTGAATGTTATGATATTAATTAGTTACTAAAAAGGCCTTGTCTTTTTTCACATTAAAAAATGCCATTCATAACTGTAATGTTGCTGCAGAAACTATTTACTATAGGGAATTAAGAACCGTTTTATTCTAGGTCATAGTGAATTATTATGATGGGTATTTCTTTTGTTAGCCTCATAGTCGAAATTATTGTGGTATGTTCACCTCAGATGGAAAATCAACATTGACTTCACATGATAATGTCCGCTCTATTTCTTTGTTCATAAGGCATTAATCTGCCTCCCTCAAACTTTCTAGACCCATTCTATTAGAAATTTCACAAGCTAATTTTGAAAATCTGGAATATGATGATTCAGACAGTCTTTTTTCAGGTTTTGAGCTAATCTATGAAGGAGAATCACATGCAAATTGTATATAGAACACTATGTTTTCATGCCCTAACATGTATTGATGCGGGAGACATATAGTTATTGTCCTTTGTGTCTGTCTGTATGCGGTTAACTAGATTTTACTTTTTCGACAAACATCCGGATACTTATACTGTTGTTGCTTATAACCATTCCCTCATCCACCCATATAACCCAGCCTCACGTTAACCTAGTCCTTGACCTAATTTGACTTGCACACAAAAGGCAATGCTCAAAAGGACCACCACCTATTTTATCTACTGTTAATTCACCAGTAGATTGCTTAAATGTACTCAAAGATTTGCATCAGTACTGTTGTGTTGCATGCACATAGTCTAAGACTATACCTGCTGTTAAGAAAAGTGGAGCACTATCATTTACAAGTATTTGCCAAAGCAGAACCAATTCAATATTAAAGAAGACCAATTCAATAAGTGTAAATGTATGGGTAAGAGTATAAATATATTGCTAATGGTGAATATGGTATTTTGAATCATTTAATTACATATACACATTTTAAATATATTCTGAATTGTTTGAATGTATGATCAATTTACACATCATTGTATCAATTATTGTTTTGCTGATCTAATTAATATCTTAATTTTGCATTGAAGCACATTGCTGGAAAAGTTGCGACATAATCTGACATTGGTTTTACTGAAAGCAGAACCTCCGGGTTCAGTGCACACATCCTCTAATCTTGGTAATTAAACTTTCCATACCATAAAGTGTCATGAACATTCCGGCAAGTGGGTGCTGAGAAAAAGGGATGACAAGAATTGTGGATTATACACAAATTTAAGCAATTACCGAAGCCCCATAACTCTGAGAAAAATCATTGAAGAAGAGCATCGTGGTTCAGTGCCCACTTCCTCTTGTTAATTAAGCTCACCATTAAGTTTCATTGAGTATGGGCCAATGTTTGCTGATATATGCAATATATACTAATTACTAAGTCCCATTACTCTGAGAAACAAATCATTGAAGTGGAACTTCCTGGTTCAGTGCAAAACTCCTCTTGGTAAAGAAGCTTTTCTTGAAGTTTCATTGAGTTCTGGCTAGTAGTTGCAAATAAATTGTGCACTATATACTAATTTCAGAAAGCTTCAAAGTCCCATAACTCTGAGAATAAGGGCTGTCGGAGGACCTTTTTTGCACTTGTCAGAATTACTGGCTTTTTTTTCTAAAACTAGTTGTTTGAATAGTAGGGGCCAATTAAAGTACTCACTTTTAAAATGTGGATAGCATTTTTATAATATTCAAAATAGTGAATATGATAACACCCACCCCACCCCAATGCAATCCGCAGTAAAGTGCTGCTTAAAGGTGTCTATGCATTTATTATCGAAGATTTCCCCATGCCCACAAACACTTTCAAGTGTCTAAAGGACAATAATTTCGACACATTTCAAACAAAGACAAAAATCCCTTAAGTCGTTTCCAAGAAATTGGCTTTTAAAAAAACTTTAACCTATCCAAATAGGGTATGTAAATTTTTCATGTGTAAAAAGGTCAATAATTGAGACGAATTTAAATCTAGAGTTACCAGACTAGGCCTATATTTCAGATTTATATCAAGATGGGGAATACATGTTTAAGATTGAATGCAATCCCTCAAGCCATTCCTAAGAAACTAGCTTTCCGAAAAACTTAAACGTACCTGGGAGGCCAGCGAAGACGCTGAAGGGTAGCTTGCCTTTTCTTCGAAAAGTTGGGCTAAAAATCATTGAAGCGGAACGTTTGTGGTTTAGTAAACTCTTCATTTTAAACATGAGGCTTCTCATTAGGGGCAGTGGATGCCGAAAAATAGCCCGAACAAGAAAACGGGTCTGAAAGACAGACGGTCGGACGGACAAAGTAGTGAATAAATATGCGCCCCAAAAGTTTTTTGGGGAACATGTCAATGGAACGCAATTGCATTGTAGTTTTATTTCAGTCTGTCACATCTTACTATTGGGAATCAGTCGGTATAATTGTTTATGTACATGTATTCAGATCTTGGATTCTGATTACAATTTGCATACAATTATGTCCGCACAAATAGCCAAATGTGTCGGAAATATATAAATTTTTTAATTGTGTTCTCAATTGCTTATGTTTTCTTTAACACTTACTATTGTATTGCAGTGACGAAAACATAAAAACACTGATAATATTTCCTGCAATACTAATGTAAGGTGACTTATTACAGTATTGCAGGAAAATTTATATCCCAACCAAGTCAAATTTCAGCGCAAGAGTGTAGTAAGTCAAAGAATTGTTCAAATTTACTATTTTATTGAAGATTCTACTTAGTTATTTATATTAATTGTTTAACCGCTGCATTTTTAACCAAATATTGACATATTTTTTAAACTACACTCATAATTGAGAATATTTGTTGTGTTTTGCCTTTTTCCTTATTAACCTTTCCTCATTAATTTCCTGTTTTTATTAATGGGCTGAAGTAATTTAAATCACAATGACTTGCATCGTGTTTTGAATTCATTTTCAGTTAGTAGACCATGCTTTCTTAGACCATGTTTTCTTAACTTTTACATTTCTGTTATAACTCTAAGGATTTGTTGTAAATCAAATGACATTGGCTAATATAAAATAGTACATTTTAGTTTTTATTTATTTTATCTTCCACTCATAAGTAAGAGTACAGTTTTCATAATTTTATAGTCCATTCTTTCTGAAACAATGTTTTGTTTTACTTGTATCTTTCATTTATATATAAATACATTGGTTTGTTGCGGATTAAATTACACAGGCTAGTATTTATTTGATTGTGTATGATATACAGTGCTTAAATTCTGTTTTTTGTTGAAAGCAAGCGTTTTTAATTATATTTTCGAATAATATTGCAGTTTTTATTAATGACATAAAATACAGGGTTCCATTAGCATTTGGCATAATTTTTTTTTTCAGCAAATTGCATTTTTGTATCACGCTTATTTGTCCTGATATTTGCCCTGTTCTTGTTAAGTATTTAATGGTTAAATGGTTTGTTTAAGCAGATTATAGTTTTGTGAATTAAAATACTTAAAATTTAATGCATATAGATACTATAGATATATTCCTTGTTTACATTTTAATGAGATAAGCGACATTACCCGCATGCAAAAGCTAGTGCCGAGACAAGTGCGGAACTAATACATTCTTGAACGTTACATATGAGCATGATATTAGTTAATATGGACGGTGCTAAAACGTGTTATCAGAAAGTGACACGATATCATGTAAAGTGGGCGGAGTTTATTGTGTACTCGGTCAGCGGTATAATAACGCTTTAAAATATTGGGTCATCCTCTTCAGCATAACTGCGCACAAGTGGCATTGTAAATTACACAATCTTAGATGCTCATGCTGAGATATATATGTGATAACGTTTACAACCAATGGTGATTACATATTTAACTACAATAAATAATAACATAAATGTCAATAATATACACGTTTGCATGGACTTAAAGAATGTGTGGTGTTTGACAGAGAAAAACGACATAATGTGATGAATCAAAACTTAATTTGTGTTCAGATATTGCACCATGGATTATCTTGTGTTTTTATTTTGTTGCATAATGCTAAATTTAACAAAGCGAGGAGCTTAATTCATCCATGTATACAATGATATTGAGTTTAAACTTATTTCTCCGATTATTCTTTGACTATGTCCTTCAAAGGGTTTTTAGCAACAAGTCTTCAATAGTTATCCTGCTTATTAACACCCGGCAGTAAACACTAAATAGCCATAGTGTTTTAACTTTAAGAAAGTAGACCTAATACAAGGGAATTGTTTATATCAAAATAGATTTTTGATGCGCCAAGTCTTTCAATACAAACTGTTAAAAACATGGGTATGAAATATAGGAATAATGAAACTCAAGAGACAACATAAAAAGAGAAACCCTTATTACCACCCGCTGGTCATTTATTTGAGGCAGTTGACCAATTGCCTATACAATACAGGACAATACACACAACACAACACACAACATAAGCATGATTAAAACTGGGGTCACCGAATTGGAACTGCCAATGCAAAATATTGGGCATGCCAACCTCACACTTAGCCCAGAATTAATAACAATATACGCACTTGTAAATACACTTTAACCTCATAACATGGCAAATCAAATTAAATAGTTATAAAAGGGAATATTAATTCAATTGAATTGTAATTTAATTACCCAATGGTTTAATGTTCACCGGAGCCTAATTCACGTCTATATTAGTATCAATTGCTTCTTTTGATATGAGGACACGACACAGTCGGCGTTTAAGGTAAAATTATACTTGTTGATGACAACTTTATTACAAAATTCGGTTGCTGGGGAAAATCGTAGATGCGGGCGCAAATAAAAAATTTCCATTCGTGATTTTACGATACGCAAATCCGACAAACATCTGATCAATCTGTTGTGTCCTAAACGATAATTATATAAGAAATAGTACGTGTGTACAGATAACATTTGGAAAATGGTTCCATACTGAAATCTAAAATGCCAAAAAAAATCAAATATCTTAAAAGAAAAGATTACATTAAAGTTTACAAAAAAGTAAAATATTCTTTAAATTCAGATATTTCGTACACTGTAATAATATGTATACCCACATAGGTCCTCTCAGAGTGTTCATGTTTTAAAACGAGGAACAAAATACTATATACAACTTACCAAAGCTCAAACAAAAATTAAAAGCACAAACCCATTACAAGCTTTACAGTTTTACAGAACTAAAGCAACACACATCCGAGAGTTAATTGAACGTTTATTAAACGAGAGTTTGCTGCGTTATTGCTTTAAACAGGGTCCTTAAAAACTTCGAACACTTTCATATATGTTATAACTATGTTTGACCAATGTATATAAGCTAAAATACAATTCAGCTGCTGCGTTGCATCTGAGTAGAAGTAGAAATGCTATTGATCGCAATTAATATATGTTTCCGTACACTATTCTTAGATGATGATGCTGAAACCATTAATGTAATAAAACTTACCAACATGTTTGAGCGAAGGTTCAACTGCAAAGAAGACAACACACTTAAAATTAATGTTTTGGCAGTATTTTTTTTTTTTGCTGCACATTGCATAAAATGGAGCGAGCGAGCGAAATAAATTTCTGTTTTCGATACACTCACAGCGAAAGCGCTAAATAAACAATCATATCTTGTCCATATTGATGAAAATTACAGCCAAATGCCATCACAACGTTTTATCTTGTCAATAACTTCCTCTTCACCTGCTCTGGACCATACATTTTTTTTTTCAAAATAAATATATATGTAATAAATAAGCAACTTCTTTCTCCAATTCTTCTACGACCATGTGCTGCAAAGGGTTTTTGTGCAACACATCTTCAATAGTGATCCTGCTTATTAACACCAAATAGCAATATCCTAACTTTAAGAAAGTAGTCCTTATACAAGGGAATTGTGATTATCACAATTGATACTTAATACGCCAAGTCTTTGACTACCAACTGTTTAATAACATGAGTATTAAATATAGGAATAATGAAACTCCAGATCATCAGAAGAGAAACCCTTATTACCATCCGCTGGTCGTTTATTTAAGGAAAGTGACCAATTGTCTATACAAAACAGAACAAAACAGAACAAAACATAGAAAACAACACAAAACATAAAAATGATTAAAACTGGTGTCACCACCATGGAACGGTCAATGCAAAGTATTGGGGGATTAAACCAGTTTAAAGACATGCCAAACCCCACACTTAGCCCAGAATTAATACAATACAAGCACTTGTAAATAAACTTTACCTTCAGAGCATTGCAATTCAAATCAAATAGTAATAAAAGAAAATATTAATTCATTTGAATTACAATTTAATTACTTAATAAATTAATGTTCACAAGAGCATAATTCACGTCTATATTAGTGCACATTGCTTCTTATGATATGGTGACGCGACAAAGTAGACGTTTAACGTAAAATGAGACGTTTTGCTGGAATCTTTATTAAAACAACTCCGTTACTATGCACAATTGTAGCTGCAGGCGATGAAAGAAAAATTTGATTTACGATTTTACGGTGCGGCAAATCTGACGAACATCTGATCATTTTGTTGTGGCCTAAATGATAATTATATAAGAAAGAGTACGTATGTATCAGATATTTTTTTGAAAAACTTGCTTGTACATAGTTCCATACTGAAATCTAAAATGCAAAAAAATCAAATATCTTATAAGAAAAGATTAGATTCAAGTCTGAGTCAATGTGCCATAAATGATACAAATAAAAAACTTTTTAATATAAATTATGTATAAACAAACTATCAAACTCTTAATTGACAGGTTGTTTACAAAGTTATTTAAGATTATTGTTCACTGCTTTGTTACTTTAAGCAGGGTCCTTACAAAATTCGCACCCATATATACTTCTAATTAGTACATTTGAGCACTGCATTTCTTTACAATCCAATTGTGTTGCTACTGAGTGGAAGTATAAATGACATTACACGCAGCAATATGTTATTTTACTGTACGATTCTTGGGTGCAAATGCTGAAATACAACTGTGATAACACTTACAGCAGCTAAAATTGGGTAACTGTTCATCATCAACAACGGAAACCAGTTCATCTGCAATGAAGGAAACACAAAAGAAGTGCCAATTACATGCACGCATATATGAGGGTTTAAAGAATGTGAGGTGTTTGACAACTTAAAACAAAAGCAAGTGATGAATCATAGCAAAGGACTCCCAATTTGTGTTCAGGTATTATAGCAGATATTTATTAATAAGTGTCATTTTATTACTGAAGATTCGTTTGCTAAATCTAACAGCACGATATATGTTATGTATCCGTTTGAACAAGCATGTTTTGTTTAATTATAAAGCACAAAATAAGTTTTGTGAGAATGGCGTTTTAGTTATAAAATATGTAAGCATGAGATAAATAAAAAAACTTACAAGTGCATACATCTGGACTAAATTGGAAGTTCCGAAACCAAATATGTTATTTCAAGAACCGATAACACTATATGCAAGTTTGAGTCAATGTTCAACACGATAGGCTTGCATATGAGGAACACAAAAGATCAATATATGGCGTATAATGAGCCTAATAAATCAAAACCAAGCCCAAGTTACGTTTCTAACTTGTATTACTTTAATAACTTGTTCAAAGCAATACACGTCCGAAACGTTTAATGAATAGTTGATTGATCAAGTAATTTTAGCTCAGTGTTCAGTGTTACAGGGTCCTTACAAAATTCGCACCTATGCATAGTTCTTTAATTTCATATCTTTGACGTATAATACATTTGATACTATGTGTTTTCCTTATTTTAAATATATGTTTCTGATAAAGTTACTGCTTTTTCTATCATATTAATTTATCAATTGAATGACATACTAGTTCAAGTTTTAATAACACTTCCGTTGTTGGCCAAGTAACGCGTTATTGGTGAGGTGGTTTTATTGTGAATTATTTCTTATGGTAAGGACCGTTGCAGAATTTACTATCAGCACATTAATTATAGTTTTTGTCTCAAACCAAAGTAAGCAAAGTTGCTGATAAATATTAATAGTATGTCCTAAGGCACTGACTATCGCGACCAATGTGCATTTGAACGGTTAAATATAAACACGTTCGACGTTCCATTGCTATTCTAGCTCATTGCACATATGCTCATATATTTTAATTGTATTATGTGTTAGGAAATATGTCTTTTTATAGATATTTTGGTGATATAGTACAATTCTTAGGAAGCACTGTATTCCAATAAAAACGCTGCTTAGATACTGGTCTGGTGTGTATGAGTAGAAAAAGAGGACATGCACTTATCTTTTAACATGCATTATTACTGTATTATTTACTCTATGTATTCATAATAAATACAACAAAATGAAATATATACGCGATGACACTGACATACTGGATATCAAAATTAACATTGAATTTACCACTATCTGCCTTAACAAAAGACTGTCATTTCTCAGGCCGGATATACGTTTGAAATAAAATTATGAACTGTGCTTCGCCCTAAAGTGTCTAGAAACTATTTGAAAACCAAACTTGTGGTTTCTGAGAAGATTTTCATAGTTTTAATAAAGCCATATAAGAAAAAATTACCCCGCTACATTTTTCATCTGACCTGAAAGCATCTGAGCATCTTTTGTAGAGAACCAACAAATGTGAAATTATTTTGAAATTCATCCATTGATTTCCGACAAGAAGATTTTCATAGTTTTCAATATTTCTATATAAGGAATTATGACCACGCCCTCTGTTTGCCATGTTTTTCAACACTCTGGAACCATATGAGCAAGTTTTTTAGGGAACCACCAAAACACATTGCTTTGAAATTATTTTTTAAATCCAACCAATTGTTTCTCACAAGAAGAGTTACAATAAAGCCATATTGGGAAAATGGCTCCTCTCCTTGAGGCCACATTTTTAATTGAACCGGAAACATTTGAGCAACATTAGTATAGAACAACCCAAGGCACAATGCTGTAACATTATTTTGAAATATAACCGATATTTTTTACAAGAAGATTTCAAAAATTGCATTAAGCCATATTTTCCAATGAAGCGGAAAGCATTTGAGTGACTTCGGTAGACATCCACCCAAGGAACATTTATGTGAACATTTTTTGGAATCCAGCAAAAGGTTTAGGTACCATTATATATAAATATTTTTATATTTGTAGCTCTGGTGGTCATCTTGTGCAGCGGACCGGAACCATTTGAGCAGCTTGGGTAGAGGACAAAACAAGTAACATTTCATAGAAGTTTCATTAACGTCGGCCTAACGTTTTCAGCTGAGTTGTAGTTTAAAGAAATAAAGCTTAAGCACGCACGCACGACGGCTGAATCGCCATGGCATAAGCTCGCTGGCCGTCGGCGTGTGCAGCTAATAAAATCAACTAGTGCAGGTTTTCTTTCCCAAAATCACATTTGGAGAAATGCATCTTTATAGTTTCATTGTATTGCGCATTGGAAGATGTGTACAATATTTGTAAGTGCAACATATTTATTACAAAATAATTGTATTATCTCGTACACTGTTGTAATGTGTATACATGTACCTACAGAGGGCCTCTCTGAGTGCTTTGTGTTTGAAAACGAGGAAAAAAATACAATATACTACTAACCAACGCTTAAACACAAAAATAAAGCCCAAATCCATTACATTCTTTACAATTTTACAGATCTAAAGCGAAACACATCCGAGAGTTAAGCGAACGTTTATCAAATTTTCATTTAAGATGAGTGTTTGCTGCTTTGTTACTTTAAGAAGGGTCCTACAAAATTCGCACCGTTTCAAATGTGCACCTATGTTTGACCAATGTATTTAAGCTTAAATACAATTCTGCGTTGCAACTGTAGAAGTTGAAGTCGAAATAGCATTAAATGCAATTAAAATGTGCTTTTAATAGGGATGGCAAACCTATTCGAATATACGATTGAATAATTGCAATTCGAATAGTTAAAACGCTATTCGAATATTCGCAAATATGTATTGTCTTTTAAAAACCAATAATTTCCTGATTATAGAACGTCTTTTTCTGTCAACATAAAGGCAGTATTTCACCAATATATACCTAATACAGTGTGTTCAATAGTATGGGCCTGTGTCACGTGTCAGACTAAAAGATATTGAATAAACGGTTCGGTGTCAGTCGCCCATACTCTAGTCGCCAGTAATATGCAATTACATCAGCCAGCAGGAAACATAACTGGTAACTGTAATTACAACTCGCGTTTAGACTTGTGAAAAGAGTTACAAAAATAAATTACAGAAGTTCGATCACAAATCTAAGCCGTCATTAAAGCTGAGAAATATAGCTAACATTTGCTCATAAACTAATGATTATCGGAGCGTTTCATATGGATAAAATGCGTGGTGTTTCGGCTAAAAGAACAATTAAAATGGGTAATGCAATTGTTTACGTTTTTACACTGTGCAATTTATACATGAATAAGAAAGCGCAATGTGTTAATGCAATAATGACGATGCTGGCTAATCAAAACTAAAATGTCATACAAATAATAATGATTATGTCTCCTAGGCCACAACGTTCAAAATAGTTAATACCAATCTATGCGAATACTCGAATATTCTATTGCATGAAAAAGCGAATATTCGAATACCATTTAGGGTATTCGATGTCATCCCTAGTTTTTCTACAATATTCTTAGATTTTCATGCTGAAACCATAAATGTAATACAACTTACCACCACGACTGAGTGAAGGTTCAACTGCAATAAAGAAAACACACTGTCTATTACATATACGTATGTATGTGGTCTTTGCAAATGGTCAGTGGTTTACAATAAGAAGTTAAATACGTGATAAATCATATTGTGCGTTTGGTTTTACCTAGCACCTCATTAATCTTGTATGACAATCGGCCAATATTCGATACTTTACATAAGCGTAAACAAGGAGAGCTAAAATAATACAATGTAAATGTTCGTCTTAAATCTAACACTCGTACTGCATGCGGCTCAGTCGGTACGGTGGAACATAATCGAGGACGGAAACCCGACATCACTGGTTCAACATTTTCGTACTTCTTTTCAATGTTAGAATAGTTTTATTGATAAAATGATGTCCCTATCCCGATTAACCGTAGCATGCAGTGTAGTTTGCCCTGTTGAAACTTTAGTAAGTTTTATTATTGTATCGTAATTTACTGAATACTTTTTCCAATGTTTAATCGGCGTAGATGCGTTAATTATTCTCCAATGGTTTGTTCTTGTTGAAAGTTTAGAATAGTTCTAATGCTGACGCTGTAGCGCATACATGCGCTTTCATTTTGTTCTTTGAAATTATTTGCCATGTAAGCAATCAGCTATTTTTCACTTGATATAATTGCTTCTGATATGTTATTTGCAACTTATTGTATGTCATCTAAAACGTGCTATAAACTCAATGCAAATAAATCAGTACTACATAATTAAGTTAATTAACTTCTTACACATCAATCATATCATAACTATTTACCCGACCAGAAAAGAAAAGATTTTAGAAAATATTGTATTCGAACCCAGCTCCAAATGACTTTTAATTTGGCGCTCTGACCATAGGGCTATAAATTTCTTCATAGCTCTTTTGTTAATTTGAATAACGCTCGAAGACAGGTATCTAGCTGTATTGATATTGACAATCTATATTGAAACCTGTTACGTAATTCAACGGAATATTAATGAGATACAAGGTCAACCCGAGCGCACAATAGCATGGGCTCCCAGTTCGTGTTAAATTATTGCACAATACAAAAATTTGCTTTTGATTGTAGTATTGAAGATTCGCATGCTTAATATACGAAGCGATCGGCTCGAGTGACCCGTTAATATGATTTTTTAATATGAGGAAGAAAGTAAAATCAGCTATTTGAGAAAGGCAAAAACTTTGGTTTCCAAAAATAAACGCACGTGTCTATCAGATACAAATTGAAACACCACTTTTCCTGACAAAACCTGTAAGGAAACAAAAATCATATAAAGTGTTTTAAGAAATGATTGCAAACAATGTACATCTGAGTCAATGTTTAATATTCTAGGCATACATATAATATAAATAATGTTTAATAATAATTGCGTATAAACAAAGTCTCACTAAAACTCAAATTCAACTCAAAGTCAAATCCGTTTCAAATGTACCTGCCTAAAGCAGTACACATCCAAAATTAGAAAAATTAATAAAGTACTTCAAGATGAATATTCAATTTTTACAAATTTCGCTTCCATTAATATTTGTTATTACTACGTTTAACCAATACATTTCACTTAAATACAATTCAGTGCTGCAACTGAATGGAAGTAGAAATGGCATTGAACGCAGCAAATATGTTGTATTTAAATATTCATTGGTGCTCATGCTGAACAAAAAATGTGAAAACGCTTACCAAACGTATGATATAAAGGTTCAACTGAAATAAAGAAACAAGAACAGTTAATTACATAATTTATACGTATGTATGTGATATTTACGGATGTATGGTGTTTGCAACGAAAAACAACATGAAATGTACGTGTTGAATCAAAACTTAGGGCTCCCATTTTGTGTTCAAGTACTGTACCAGATAATACTTTGTTTGCTGTTGTATCGCCGAAGAATCATATATTAAACACAAGAAAACGATGGAATTAATTAATCCGTAATGATGGTTTGTTTAAAACATAAGGCACAAAGAAAATTCAGAAGTGTAAGTAAGACGTCAACGTTAGTTATACAAAGAAAGCGTATGTGTGTGTCCGATACAAATTTAAATACATATTTTCCTGACCGAACCTGTAAGGCAACACACTCATACTTTTATATACTAGTAGTCTGACAAGAAAGAATTGCGAACTGTGTACATCGGAGTCAATGCTCAATATGCTAGGTATACAAATAATGAATAAAATAATGTTCAATATTAATGACGTATAAACACACTCGCAAACTAAACCAAACATCAAATACCGTATTTACATGTCTACAGCAATGCGAAAGGTTGATTGATATATTGACAAAGTAATTCACGATTAGGGTTTTCTGCTTTAAGCAGCATACTTACAAAATTCGCACTCCTATACATTTAGTACAACTATGTTTGAACAACTTCAATTCTGCGTTGCTTTCAGTGGACATATAAATAACAGTGAACGCAGATCATGCTTTTTAACAATTTTCGTATATGATCATGCTGAAACTATAAATGTAATACAACTTAAATTCACGGCTGCATGAAGGTTCATTTGTAATAAAGCAAACACGAACTGTTAACTATGTACACGTATATATGTGGAATTTAAGAATGTTTGGTGTTTAACAATAAGAAGCAAATTCACGTGATGAATCATAAAATAGGGCTCCCAATTTGTGTTCAAGTACTGCACCAGATAATAATAAGTGTTTGTGTATTACTGTATTACTGATTTATTGTTTGATACATATTGCAAAACAATAACGTGATTTATCCGTTACTGTCCTTTTAATATGACGCAAAATAACAAAATTACAGGTGTGAGAAGAGTGAAAACTGTAGTTTACAAAAAAAAGCGCAGGTGTTTACCAGATACAAATTAAAAAACACAGTATCATGACCGAATCTGTAAGGCAACATATAATCATATAGTGTTTCAAAACATGATTGCACTCAGTGTTTAATACGGTAGGCATACATATCAGATATTATGTTTGATATTAATTGGGTATAAACTAACTCTCAAATTAAATCTAAGTATCTAATCAAATGTGTATTGTCTAAAACAGTACTCATCCGAAAAATTGATTGCAAAATTCATGGATAATGTGATTCAAGATGAGTGTTTACTGCTTTATTACATTTTGCGAGATCTTTAAACGATTCGCTCCCATTTATATTTGCTATACTACACTTGACCATGCATTTTACTAATATACAATTCTGTCGCAACTGAGTGGAAGTAGAAATGGCATATCGAACGCAGTGAATATGTTTTATTTAAATAATCTTAGATGATCATGCTGAACTATTAATGCGAACACACTTACCATCCGAATCAACTAAACATTTAACTGCAATAAATACAACGAATTGTCCAATACATACAAGTATATATGTGGTCTTTAAAAATGTGTGGTGCTTGAAGACGTGTCTTGTTTTATGACTGCAGATTCGTGTGCTAAATATAACAAATCCAAGTGCTTAATTCATCCCTTGATACAATGACATGCTTAAATGTGGCGTAACAGGAAGGCCAAATGTTAGTTATACAAAGAAAGCATACACGTTTATCAGCCCGAGATACAAATTAATGTACAGTATTTCCTTCATTATTAGCGGCGAACAAACAGACACTTAAACTAAAGCTAAGCAAAAATCAATTTCAAATTGTACCTGCCTAACCCCGTTGGAAAAGTTGGAAAGTGAATGAAAACGTTATTCAATATGAGTGTTTATGCTTTCTTACATTAAGCCGAATCCTTACAAAATTCGCACACATTCCTAATTGTTGTTGCTACTTTTGACCAATGCATTTTACTAACATACATTTGGTGTCGCAACTGAGTGGAATTAGAATGGCATTGAATGCAGTAAATATGTTTTATTTAAATAGTATTTGATACTCAAGCTGAAATATGAATGTGATAATACGTACCAACAGGATCAAATAACGGTTTGACTGCAATAAAGCAAAAATAATGGTCAATTACATACTGCAATAAAGGCAAAAATAATGGTCAATTACATACTTATGTAAGTAGTCTTTAACAATGTGTGGTGTTTGACGACGTGAAACAAAAGCAGTAATAATGTTCTTTACTGAATGACCGAGGAATCGTTTGTTAAATATAACAAACGGATGCACTTAATTCAATGGTGGTTTGTTGAATTTGACGCACACAAAATCAGGACCTGTATTCCAAAGGCGTTAACTTTATAAAAAAACGTATTTGTCTATGAGAAACATTTTAAATACTATAATTTCCTTAGTTCTCTGACTGAATTCGAAAGGCCAAAAAAACATAGTATTTCGAATATCGATTGCAATATTTGAAAATCTGTGTCAAAGTATAATAGGCTGGAAAAAATACGAGGACAAAAATTATGTTCAATATTAATGGCACATAAATAGCTTTCAAAATCAAAAGCAAGCTCGAGTAACCTTTCAAAGTGTGTCTGTTTACAGCAATGATAATACAAGCATTTATAAAAACATTGATTGGAAAAAGAAATGGACGCTTCAACAATAGTCATTCATATACAAATTCATCATTATCAAATCATCGCAATTGGATATCACGTGTTTAACGTTTAAACTATTTCGTACAAAATAACGCGTGTATAATGTTAATGATATTCAAATGAGCACATGGTAATGTTTGTGATTTTCTATGAATGGAACTTAGTCCTTTTTATAGCTGGGAAGGAGTTTAAACTAGTCCATATAAGAGTTCAATGCTTTGTTAGTTTAAGCCGGGTCTTGACAAAATCCACTTCTATTCTTTGGTCCATCCCGGTGTTTTTACTATCTTTTATCAATGCATTAAGCTAGCACACATGTTTGTGTTGAAACTGAGTAAAAGTAGAAATGCCATTGATTTTAATTATGCTTACATATATACGTTTCATAACACCAAGCGTGAGTAAAGGTTACATTTCATGAAAGAAAAGAAGAACTGACATTAAAATGTACGTGTGTAAGTGGGCGTAAAGTATGGTTGGTGTTTTACAACCGGAAATAAAATGTCATTAATTGTAGTTAATGCTTGCATACATACATGTGATAACACGTACCACCATAGTGAGTGAAGTTTGCATTTCAAGAAATAACTGACATTTAAATGTGTGTAAGTGGGCGTTAAGTATGGTTGATGTTTTGCAACCGTAATAGCAGCACACACTGAAGCATACATAAGGCTCCCGATCTGTGTCACGATAACAATATAATAATTTGTTTAATTGCATATACGAGGATTGTATGTTAAATGTAACAAAACAATGGACCTACTTCAACATATAATACAACGATATTTAGTTTAAATATGACGCGCAAATAAAATAGCAGATGTATGCGATAGGCGTTAACGTTAGTTCTATAATAAATCGTGTCTGCATATGAGATAATGTTAAATATGTGCATATTTCCCTGACTGAATCAGAAATGTGAAACATTTATATTGCGAACCGATGCAATCGCTACAAGTGGGTAATCAATTATACGAGGAACAAACTAGTTTTCCAATATTAATGGTGTATAGAAAACTCTTAATATATTTAAAAAAAAAAAAAAAAAAAAAAAAAAAAAACAAGCGCACGTTACGTGTCAATGGTTACCAGTAAAAACAATACACATGCGAAAAATTGATCAACACATTCATTCAAAAAAAATGATTGTTTACTGCTCTATTACTTTAAGCAGGCTTTGGTATTTCTACGTTTGACCAATGCATTAAACTAACATACAATATTGATTTACAACTGAGTGGAAGTAAGAATTCAGTGACATTGGACGCTGTATGTGCGTTTAATGACCATATTCTCAGACGAGCATGCTAAAATATAATGTGATTACACTTACCATCGGGATTGAGTGACGCTTCAAATACAAGAAGAAAAAAAGAACTGTCAAACACATGTGTGTATGTGTGCTTTAAGAACGTGTTGTTTCGTCAACGAGAAAACAAAAGCACACCTGATCAATTAAATCATACGTCTCCGAATTTAAGTTCAACGCTGTTCTAGAATATAATTAGTTTTTATATTATTACCGATGAATCGTATTTAAAATTTAACACAATGATGGACTTAATATGTATGTTAGTTCAAAGTTTATTTGTTTATTTATGACAAACGAACAAAAATGTAGATGCGTGAGAGGCGTAATTATTAAAGATATAAGAAAGTGTACGCTTCTATTAGATACATTTTAAAATATTTAAATATTTCCCTGACCGAATATGTATGTCGGAAAATCCTATTAACCTTTGTCAAGAAACAATTGCAAACTATAATCATCTGAGTCAATGGTCAGTACGCTATGCATATATGAGGTATATTATACCTTTTAATATATGCTGGGAAAATGATTATTTATTAAAATAAAGCCATAGAAACATTCTGCAACAGTGCAATTTTTGTGTCTGTGCAACCCGGGATTAATGATGTAACGTACCAGGAAAAGACAGCTTGGCATGGATTTGAAATAAAGCATTCATGATACGGTAACTTTTTCAATATAAATGTATTGGGCGCGGCCATATTGATTTTACCTGATGATGTTACCTGGGTTGTACAGTTTCTAACCTCATGTGTAACGGTTCAATGTGAAGGTCATCCACGCTCGACGAACTAAAGTATACTGTGCAAAACTAATAAGGTGATTCACACGATGTCTACTGAAGAAAAGAAACGTAAAAAGGATATAAACTCTACTGGTAGCATCAGTGAAATTGAATTGCCAACATCACCTTCACAGAACGAGCAAAAATCCGAAACTCACAAAACTCGAAAGGCAAAAATGTCGAAAGTTGGAAAGACAAATTGGAAACCAGAATGTAACGTTTCCTCTGAAATAAATGACATAAGAACTCAACTTAAAGACATCAACAACAAGTTGGCAAATGTCGCATCAACCGTTGATAGGTCCATTGAACAAATAAATACGAAAATTAAACAACTAATAGAAAAGGACGACACACGAATGAGAGATACCATGAAAGAATTATTATCGGGTATCAAAGATGAAATCGTGAAGACACTTTCAAAGCAAATCGAAGTGCTGGAATCAAGAATCTTTGAACGCGAAGTTGAGAATGATAGACTGAAACATGAAATTAAAGACCTGAACAAAAAACTTGCGGATCAAGAAGAAGTTAATTCCAAACTAGCTGATTCTGTTGTCAAGCACGAAACTGAAAGGAGGAAAATTGAAAATGAGGCAAACCAATATAGCCGAAGTAACAATATCATAATCAGCGGAATATCGCATATCGAAGAATTATAGAAGGCAAAAAACTATTCAAGCGATTTGAAACAGCTGAAGAAACTACCAAATATATGGTAGAAACTTTGAACAGCAAACTGGGCTGCCAGATAGCCACAAGCGAAATCGATATTGCCCATCGTTTAAAGAAAGGACCAGAAGGAAAGAAGAACATTATTGTACGCTTTCAGTCCAGGTTACTTCGTAACACAGTGCTCAGACAAGGTCGTATTCTCCGCCAAGCAGGTATATTTATTAGAGAAGACCTCACACCTCTAAATTTGGAGGTCTTTATGAGTGTCAAACGCAAAATGACTGACGAAGTGTCCAGTGTATGGACTCGTAATGGGGTTATCCTCTACAGAAATGCACAGGAACAGGTGACCCGTGTCGACTTTGAGGACTATCAGACCTGGTTAGACCTGCCCTGGCCAAAACGACCTGCGAAGTAACGGCGATCAATGTTTTCATTATCTATCATTGGACAGTATAGATTTTTGTATAATTTGAACGGTGCTATCATGCGTGACAATCTGGTAAAATGGATGTAGTTAAAACGGTTCTCATATAATCACAATTTTGTGATTAAGTTTAACAGGTTCACAAAATTAATGCTCGTTTTAAAATAAGGATGAATTGTAAAATAAGTTGTAAAATAAATATTGATTTGATAGTAATAAATATAATAATCAGTAAAGTGGTTAACAAAATCAACGTTTGTCTTGTAAATTAAGATGAAATGTAAAAATAAGTAGTAATAAATTTGATAATAATAAATATTGATCACTTCATACATATAGTGTTTCCATTAGTCCATATTATATAGTGTACATTAATTGTAAACAATAAACTAGTATGCATATAAATATCATATATGTTTTACATTAAATATATTTAATATTTGATAGTGATAAATACAACAATAATAAATATAGATCCTTTTGTATACAACAACAACAACATTATACATAATGTATTTATTAGTGTATATTATATGTGTAATTTAATTGTTAACAATAAATTAGTGATAAAACAATAATAATAAATATAATTAGTGATAAAACAATAATAATAAATATAGATCACTATATATACATAGTGTATTAATTACTTGATATTATATAGTGTAAATTAATTGTAAACAATAAATTAGTATGCATAGAAATATCATATATGTGTTTCACTATATGTAGTAAATTTTCAAAATGTGTAGATTAGTGTATATTTTATATTGTACATTAGTTGTAAACAACAATAAGTATATATAGAATTATCAGATATGTGTACATGTACGAAAAGTGATAGCCGTGCTTTATCTTCAGTTATTCCTTTCCTACTATGCACTTATTTCTTTTATAGTATACGTCCTGGCTACACTTTCCTTGCAAACATTCGTCAAATACAGTGCCTTCCACCGTTTTCGTTAAAAAGGGCAAAACGGAAGCATTAATTAATTTGTTGTTGCATGTTGTTTGAATCTCAATGCCTTTATTTGTTGGAAGTATTGTTGTATGTTAAACATGAAGGTCAATGAACAAAAATTCAAATTAGACATAAGTTTGCATCACATATAAATACTATTTCTTTTTACTAAACGAACTCTATATAATACATTTATTGACATGTATAAGACAGTGCAAAAGATATGTATAAGATCATCTTAGCGAAACATAATTGTGTATAATATATACAATATAAAATCATTGTAATGTTTTCCAATCCTCTTTTAAAATATATTTTAGCGAAACATAATTGTGTATAATATATACAATATAAAATCATTGTAATGTTTTCCAATCCTCTCTTAAAATATATTTCTTGATGTTATATATTTTTTAGTTCCTAAACTGCTTCTCTTTTTTCGTTTTCGCTAAAGAGGGCAAATACGGAAAACGCTTTAGTAATTTAAATATTTAACAATTTGTAGTATCTCCATATGTTTCTTCTGTTGGAAGATGCATTTACATGGGGATCCACATATATTGTTTTTTCGACAAGCCTTTTAATTAAATAACATTCATACTTAATACATATCTGCAAAGTTCATAACCTGGTAACACTTGAATCTTCATTTGGGTTGCAATTTTCTTTCACTTGCGAAGAAATTACTGGAAGTGAACTCGTTAGCTTGTGTTAAAAATGCAACAGTAATGCAGTCGAATTGATGTTTTTCGTTATTTAAATTGCAAACATTTTAATTATTACTTCGCGTCATCTTGGTAAAACTCTATAAATGGGATCAGATCCGGTAATTAAAACTAAATTGACACGCATCTTTAGAGTTCATTAATTTTTAAATGTTAACAATAACACAAATGAAATGTTGTTCTTCTCCCTACAAGAAATGCATATGCATATTTGAAATTCTTGTTTTTATAAGATACATTTATAAGAAATTATTACAATGCACAACATGTTCCAATTTTATTCTCTGTTCAGTTAATAAATATTAATATGATAAGATTTATAAGAAACTGTTCCAGGGCACTGCATACTACAATATTATAGCAATAGTAGCCTTTTTTTTCTAGAACGTTATCAAATACAACACGTTCTAATACTAGTTTTTTTTTCCCAGCTTTCAATAAATTAAATGATAAATGAATGTTTTATGAGTAAATATAGAGAATTTTTTCATAATTTATCCTGAATAGAAGTGTATACAACTGCTACATTTCTTAAATTTTTGGTCTATTGAGACATTGTTGTATCTAAACCTGATATATTTCCAATTGCATATATATGCCAATATATTAATGCACGATGATTAACTTCCTTTTAAGTGTTTATAGAGGAAATCCATGCTTAGGTTGTCTGTCAAAGTAGTCAGTATTCTTTTATGTTTGTTTGTTTATTGTTTATACTTTTTTGTTGCTTCCGTTCCTTATATGGAGATCCTGCTTATTGCGTTCAAACCGAAGCACCTGCTTTTACATATGACTATAATCACCTATTTCATGCTTCTCGCTAATGTGTTCCCTTAAAATATTATCTTTAAACTGCAGAGGCATCCAGGGCATAAAGAAAAGATTACAAGTATTTCAATATTTAAAAGATACAAATTGTGACATATTATGTCTTCAAGATACACATTTTGTTTGCGATCAATATAAAACTATTTACTCAGAATGGGGGGCAGAATGTTTTATGAGTTATGGCTCTTCCAATTCCCGCGGTGTTGCAATTTTCCTTTCAAAGAAACTTGAGTACAAAATACATAACGTTTATTATGATGACCAAGGAAACTTTATTCTGCTTGATTTAAATCTCGGTGAAACCAGAATTACCATTGTTACTATCTATGGGCCAAACACTGATATCCCGGACTTTTTTAACAATATCTTCCAGAAAATTGACACAATTAGTAATGATTCTTTCTTGATTTGTGGTGACTTTAATTTAGTATTAGACCCAAATCTGGATTACGATAATTATAAAACAGTGAATAATAAAAATGCAAGACAAACTGTTATAAAGCATATTGAAGAACGCAATCTTTCCGACCCTTTCAGAGTTAACTACCCTGTTTCGAAACGATACACATGGAGACGAACAAACCCCATACAACAAGCTAGGCTTGATTTTTTCCTTTTATCACCGCTTTTATTACCAGCATTCGTCGATGTAAACATTCTACCAAGTTTCCAATCCGATCACTCAATTGTAATCATGTCTTTACAATTTACTAATTTTAGCCATTGCAAAGGTCTATGGAAGCATAATAATAATCTGTTAGGTGATATCGTCTACTTAAACACTATTAATAAAAAAATAAACGAAATTAAACAACAATATATGGTCCCCGTTTATAATTTTGATAACATGTCTGATATAAAAGATCAAGACATACAATTCACGATTGATGATCAACTTTTTCTCGATACTTTACTTATGGAAATAAGGGGCAAAGCTATATCTTACAGTTCCTATAAGAAGAAATCGACTAACAATCGTGAAAAGCAACTTAAACTCGAAATCGAAGAACTAGAAAAAACTCTCACAGATGATAATGTTCAATATATTAATAATTTAAAAGCTGAACTTAAAAATATATATGATGAAAAATTAAAAGGGTCCGTTATTAGGTCGAGAGCTGAATGGGTTCAAAATGGTGAAAAACCCTCGAAACTATTCTGTAACCTTGAAAAATGAAATTATACGACAAAAACTATGACCAACTTAATTAATGATAATGGAATTGTACTAGATAACCGATCTGACATTTTAAAAGAAACTACCTTTTTCTATAAAAAACTATACCAGTCTCAAAATGTAAACGTGTACGATGAAGATTTAAATAGTTATGCAAATGACATAGAAATACCCAAACTGTCAAGTGAACAGTTAAATAATTTAGAAGGGCCAATCACATTAAATGAGGCTTCTATTGTTTTAAAAAACATGGCAAATAATAAAAGCCCAGGTTCATCCGGTTTTACAAATGACTTTTTTAAGGCATTTTGGCCAAAATTGGGCACCTTCGTTTGCAGAGCTTTAAATCATGCATTTACAAGTGGAAATTTATCCGTTACTCAAACACAAGGTATAATTACCTGCATTCCAAAAGGTGACAAACCTAGACAATTTTTACAGAACTGGCGGCCAATAACGTTACTAAATACTGTATATAAAATCGGTTCTGGATGCATAGCAAACAGGTTGAAACTGTATATAGATAAACTAATAAACAATGACCAATCTGGATTTATCAAGGGTAGGTTCATAGGAGAGAACACCAGACTCATTTACGATATACTTAATTACACAGATGAAAATGAAATCCCGGGTCTGCTGTTGCTAATAGATTTTGAAAAGGCCTTTGACTCTTTGTCATGGGCATTTGTTAATCGGACTCTATCATGGTTTAATTTCGGTCCTGATATAATAAAATGGTTTAATGTATTGTATAAAGACGGAGTATCGGCGGTCACGCAGTGTGGGTTTTTATCAGATTTTTTTCCAATACAACGTGGCTGCAGACAAGGGGATCCGCTCAGTTGCTACATTTTTATACTATGCGCTGAAATATTGTCTAATAAAATAAGGTCTAATCCTAAGATTAAGGGAATCAAAATTAATGACATGGAATATAAATTGTCACAATTTGCCGACGACACTTCGATACTCCTGGATGGCTCTGCAGCATCTCTCAATGAAACTTTAGATGTATTGTCACACTTCACACACTACTCAGGGTTAAAAGTTAATTCCGACAAAACGAAAGTAGTCTGGATAGGTAAAAATAAGTTTAGCTCCGAAAGTATTAAAACAAGATGGAAATTAAATTGGAACCAACAAACATTTGACATGCTTGGCTTAACATTCCACATTGACCTTAAAAAAATGGTAGAACTAAACTATGCTGACAAAATAGTTAAAATAAAAGCCTTATTAAAAAACTGGACCAGAAGGATTTTAACACCGATAGGAAGAATTCAAGTAATTAAAACTTTAGCATTGCCGGTGTTAAATCATCTCTTTCTTTCCTTGCCTAATCCCACCACAAAATTTGTTAATAGAGATCAATGAATTATTTTTTAATTTTGTGTGGAATGGTAAACCACGAATTAGCAAAACTATTTTAATAAAGGAATATACTGAAGGAGGTTTAAAGATGATTGATTTGTTTTCGTTTGTTAGCTCTCTGAAGTGCTCATGGATCCGTAGAATTGTCACTGGGAATGGAAAATGGATAAATATTGTTAATTTAATGATTGATCTTCAAAAATTATACAACTGTGGCAGTCACTATCCTGAACACTTAATTAACAAGATACAAAATGAATTTTGGAAAGATACATTGAAATCATTTGCTGAACTTTGTAGAAAAGAACCATTTAAAAATCAGCTTTTGCTACAAAATCCAATATTCTATAACCCAGACATAACAATTGGTAACAAAAGTGTATTTTTTAAATCATGGTTTGAAAAAGGCGTTCATTTTGTTGGGGACTTGATGCACAATGCTGAACTTTTAACCTTTTATAGTTATGATGATTTCTGCAAAGTATATAACTTCCATCCAAACTACTTATTTTTCCTAGGAATTATTAACGCAGTTGCAAGATACATGAAGCTTAGAAGCTCTTATGATACTTACTTTATGAAGCCGTTTATTCCCACTAGCCTAAGGTCCATCTTAGAAAACACAAAAGGTACAAAACCTATGTATGATATAATTAGCAAAAATGAGTCTTCGCCAGTGTGTATAGATAAATGGTCGAACATTTTTAATTCTATTGAAACAAAAGAATGGCGACATATTTTTGATATGCCTTTTCGTATTACACAGGATACCAATTTACAGTGGTTTCAATATAGAATTGTACATAGAATCATAGGTACAAACTCCTTCTTATTTAAAATTGGTTATGCCACTTCAGCCAACTGTACCTTCTGTCAAACTGAATGTGAAACTATTCAACATATATTTTGGGAATGTAAGCATGTCAATAATCATTTTTCGAACTTTCTTAATATGCCTTCCTTTATACTGGGACATGCAAATACAAATGGACCCTTAAACTTAACATTTGTTTTGATCAAAATGTTTATTTATAATTGTAAAATGAACCAAACTAGACCAACTCTTAAAGCAGCAAAATCGTACCTGTCCTTGCATTGCCATGTACTAAATGAAATTAACTATTTTAATGATTTGCGTAAAAGTAAAGAATGGGAACTATTGTTACCCCTTTTCCAGTAGTTCTGATATGGGACCTTAGAAATTTTGTATTGTCAACTTTTTATTAACAAATATTGTTTATATTGTAATGTAAAAGCTATTGATGGTAAAATGTATAAAATGTGTTATAATATGCATATATTTCTTGTAAACTCTGTACGGTGTGGAGTGGGATGCCCTCGACACTCACACACCTATTGACGAGGAAAATAAACTATATTTTGAACGGAAAAAAAAAATAAAAAATAAAAAATAAAAAAAAAATATATATATGCTGGGAGACCCTCGGATAAAATAGTTACTTTTTGCTACTCTCAATTTTGGGACACTTTGATTTGTTCCTGTTTCTTTATTTTGCGACAATGTTTTCCAAATTGGCAACTTAGCGTCGATTGCCGTAAAGTCGGCAATTAAAAGTCGCCATTTAATTGTTATACACCGGGACCGATGCATTGCAATTTATCAGCAAACTTTCAAAGTTGTGAATGCGCATGTGGTTATTCCAAATATTCGTATCTCATGGCAGCTGAACCCATCAATGTGGCCCCATGTCGGCGCGTCATAAATTACTCCATGGGCAAAGATCTATAACGCTGTGATTTGCTTGTATTACAGAGATTAACATACACACTCAATACACAATTAATCCCTGGGCATAATGGTTTTGCACCTCAAGTAATGATTCTAAATATTGATACACAATCAGGGGGAAACATCTTTTTCTGCTTCAAAAGTTAGGACAGTAAAACATGTATTTGTATGTGTCCGAACATATAGATGAATTACGGTAAGTAGAAATATCAATTTTAAATTTACTAATATAATGCAGTACATATTCAAAATGTTGTTGAAAAATTGATTGCTAAAGTTGTTGAAGATGAGTGTACACTTCTTTCCTACTTTACGAGGGATCCGTACAAAATTTGCAACCATACATATTTGTTATTTTTAAGTTCCACCTATGTATTTCTCACAAATAGAATTCTGTTTTTCTACTTTGTGGATCTAAAAATGACATAAAACGCAGTAAATATGTTTTATAGATGATTGTTAGTTTTTTATTGTCTTTGAGTAAGTTGCGTATTTTAAACAGTGTTATATGTCTACCATTATATGGGATTTGTTTATAATATTTAACGTTATTGAGCATTTCTAAAATGTTTCTTTTATAAAAATATGTGTTCATAATAACTATACCCCACCCTTATACGCCTCCTTTATAATTATTGATTATTCACTGCAAGTTAATTTATAGCTTAGATATGCTCCTGAAACCATATGTACAATATGTCGACAGTAACGTACAAAATAACATAGAAATTCTAAAACATATACCTACCCAAGTACAAGTACTACAACCAAACGAAAGGAACAGCCATGGGTACACAATTCGCCGCAACGTACTCTAATTTAGTGATGGGATTCTTAGAACAAAAACTGTATACACAAATTGCATCAATTTATAATAATGAATTTCTCTTTTTTTGTAAAAACATACTGGAAAAGATATCTGGATGAAAGCTTTATTTTCTGGGTAAAATTTTATAATTTTAAATCACTTACAAACATATATCACGTTTACTATACAAACAAACACGCTTGATATGCCATTTCTTGATATTTTAATTGTAAAAAAACAGGGACATTTATACTGATATACATTACAAGCAAACTGATTCTAAACACTACCTAAATTTAATATCATGTCATAGTAAAAACACGCAAATTAATATTCCATTCCATTTAGCGAAACGCATGTTCACTATAGTTTCAAATAATAAACTTAAATTAAAACGTTAAGGTGAACTGGAACTTTCCCTTTTAGAAAGGTGTTACCCAAAATCTGTTATAAATAAAGAATTTCAGAAAGCACTTTTTTTCCCTGGAAATAAATTACTTTCAAACTCATAAAAACACAATATTATTCCGTTTGTTTCCACACATAATCCAAAGAAGAAAAAAAATAATTGGAGTGCTACAAAACAGCATAGACATTTTAACAACGGACTCTGATATGAACAAAATAATTTCAGATAACAAAATAATAAAATGCAAAAGACAGCCACCTAATTTAAAACGTCTACTGAATACATCTAGCTTTTCCTATAAGAACCTAACGTAACCAAATGTAATGACCCTAGATGTGCGCTCTGTAACTGGATTATTGAAGGAAATTCATTTGATTTTAACGGTAAACTGTTTACTATAAAAACCAATGTGTCGTGTGATGTTAAAAATGTTATTTATGTATAAGTATGCAATGGCTGCAATAAAATCTATAGTGGACAAATTGGCGATAAACTTAGACATAGAAGATATGTTGACACCTAAATTTCTATATTCTCAACATCTCCTACATTTTCTCAGAATACAGGGTTCCTATATAAGTGGACAAGATTGTTCTTTGATCTACAATTTAACCTTCAGCTGAATGTTATGATATTAATTAGTTACTAAAAAGGCCTTGTCTTTTTTCACATTAAAAAATGCCATTCATAACTGTAATGTTGCTGCAGAAACTATTTACTATAGGGAATTAAGAACCGTTTTATTCTAGGTCATAGTGAATTATTATGATGGGTATTTCTTTTGTTAGCCTCATAGTCGAAATTATTGTGGTATGTTCACCTCAGATGGAAAATCAACATTGACTTCACATGATAATGTCCGCTCTATTTCTTTGTTCATAAGGCATTAATCTGCCTCCCTCAAACTTTCTAGACCCATTCTATTAGAAATTTCACAAGCTAATTTTGAAAATCTGGAATATGATGATTCAGACAGTCTTTTTTCAGGTTTTGAGCTAATCTATGAAGGAGAATCACATGCAAATTGTATATAGAACACTATGTTTTCATGCCCTAACATGTATTGATGCGGGAGACATATAGTTATTGTCCTTTGTGTCTGTCTGTATGCGGTTAACTAGATTTTACTTTTTCGACAAACATCCGGATACTTATACTGTTGTTGCTTATAACCATTCCCTCATCCACCCATATAACCCAGCCTCACGTTAACCTAGTCCTTGACCTAATTTGACTTGCACACAAAAGGCAATGCTCAAAAGGACCACCACCTATTTTATCTACTGTTAATTCACCAGTAGATTGCTTAAATGTACTCAAAGATTTGCATCAGTACTGTTGTGTTGCATGCACATAGTCTAAGACTATACCTGCTGTTAAGAAAAGTGGAGCACTATCATTTACAAGTATTTGCCAAAGCAGAACCAATTCAATATTAAAGAAGACCAATTCAATAAGTGTAAATGTATGGGTAAGAGTATAAATATATTGCTAATGGTGAATATGGTATTTTGAATCATTTAATTACATATACACATTTTAAATATATTCTGAATTGTTTGAATGTATGATCAATTTACACATCATTGTATCAATTATTGTTTTGCTGATCTAATTAATATCTTAATTTTGCATTGAAGCACATTGCTGGAAAAGTTGCGACATAATCTGACATTGGTTTTACTGAAAGCAGAACCTCCGGGTTCAGTGCACACATCCTCTAATCTTGGTAATTAAACTGTCCATACCATAAAGTGTCATGAACATTCCGGCAAGTGGGTGCTGAGAAAAAGGGATGACAAGAATTGTGGATTATACACAAATTTAAGCAATTACCGAAGCCCCATAACTCTGAGAAAAATCATTGAAGAAGAGCATCGTGGTTCAGTGCCCACTTCCTCTTGTTAATTAAGCTCACCATTAAGTTTCATTGAGTATGGGCCAATGTTTGCTGATATATGCAATATATACTAATTACTAAGTCCCATTACTCTGAGAAACAAATCATTGAAGTGGAACTTCCTGGTTCAGTGCACAACTCCTCTTGGTAAAGAAGCTTTTCTTGAAGTTTCATTGAGTTCTGGCTAGTAGTTGCAAATACATTGTGCACTATATACTAATTTCAGAAAGCTTCAAAGTCCCATAACTCTGAGAATAAGGGCTGTCGGAGGACCTTTTTTGCACTTGTCAGAATTACTGGCTTTTTTTTTCTAAAACTAGTTGTTTGAATAGTAGGGGCCAATTAAAGTACTCACTTTTAAAATGTGGATAGCATTTTTATAATATTCAAAATAGTGAATATGATAACACCCACCCCACCCCAATGCAATCCGCAGTAAAGTGCTGCTTAAAGGTGTCTATGCATTTATTTTCGAAGATTTCCCCATGCCCACAAACACTTTCAAGTGTCTAAAGGACAATAATTTCGACACATTTCAAACAAAGACAAAAATCCCTTAAGTCGTTTCCAAGAAATTGGCTTTTAAAAAAACTTTAACCTATCCAAATAGGGTATGTAAATTTTTCATGTGTAAAAAGGTCAATAATTGAGACGAATTTAAATCTAGAGTTACCAGACTAGGCCTATATTTCAGATTTATATCAAGATGGGGAATACATGTTTAAGATTGAATGCAATCCCTCAAGCCATTCCTAAGAAACTAGCTTTCCGAAAAACTTAAACGTACCTGGGAGGCCAGCGAAGACGCTGAAGGGTAGCTTGCCTTTTCTTCGAAAAGTTGGGCTAAAAATCATTGAAGCGGAACGTTTGTGGTTTAGTAAACTCTTCATTTTAAACATGAGGCTTCTCATTAGGGGCAGTGGATGCCGAAAAATAGCCCGAACAAGAAAACGGGTCTGAAAGACAGACGGTCGGACGGACAAAGTAGTGAATAAATATGCGCCCCAAAAGATTTTTTGGGGAACATGTCAATGGAACGCAATTGCATTGTAGTTTTATTTCAGTCTGTCACATCTTACTATTGGGAATCAGTCGGTATAATTGTTTATGTACATGTATTCAGATCTTGGATTCTGATTACAATTTGCATACAATTATGTCCGCACAAATAGCCAAATGTGTCGGAAATATATAAATTTTTTAATTGTGTTCTCAATTGCTTATGTTTTCTTTAACACTTACTATTGTATTGCAGTGACGAAAACATAAAAACACTGATAATATTTCCTGCAATACTAATGTAAGGTGACTTATTACAGTATTGCAGGAAAATTTATATCCCAACCAAGTCAAATTTCAGCGCAAGAGTGTAGTAAGTCAAAGAATTGTTCAAATTTACTATTTTATTGAAGATTCTACTTAGTTATTTATATTAATTGTTTAACCGCTGCATTTTTAACCAAATATTGACATATTTTTTAAACTACACTCATAATTGAGAATATTTGTTGTGTTTTGCCTTTTTCCTTATTAACCTTTCCTCATTAATTTCCTGTTTTTATTAATGGGCTGAAGTAATTTAAATCACAATGACTTGCATCGTGTTTTGAATTCATTTTCAGTTAGTAGACCATGCTTTCTTAGACCATGTTTTCTTAACTTTTACATTTCTGTTATAACTCTAAGGATTTGTTGTAAATCAAATGACATTGGCTAATATAAAATAGTACAGCGGTTTTTATTTATTTTATCTTCCACTCATAAGTAAGAGTACAGTTTTCATAATTTTATAGTCCATTCTTTCTGAAACAATGTTTTGTTTTACTTGTATCTTTCATTTATATATAAATACATTGGTTTGTTGCGGATTAAATTACACAGGCTAGTATTTATTTGATTGTGTATGATATACAGTGCTTAAATTCTGTTTTTTGTTGAAAGCAAGCGTTTTTAATTATATTTTCGAATAATATTGCAGTTTTTATTAATGACATAAAATACAGGGTTCCATTAGCATTTGGCATTAGTTTTTTTTTCAGCAAATTGCATTTTTGTATTACGCTTATTTGTCCTGATATTTGCCCTGTTCTTGTTAAGTATTTAATGGTTAAATGGTTTGTTTAAGCAGATTATAGTTTTGTGAATTAAAATACTTAAAATTTAATGCATATAGATACTATAGATATATTCCTTGTTTACATTTTAATGAGATAAGCGACATTACCCGCATGCAAAAGCTAGTGCCGAGAAAAGTGCGGAACTAATACATTCTTGAACGTTACATATGAGCATGATATTAGTTAATATGGACGGTGCTAAAACGTGTTATCAGAAAGTGACACGATATCATCTAAAGTGGGCGGAGTTTATTGTGTACTCGGTCAGCGGTATAATAACGCTTTAAAATATTGGGTCATCCTCTTCAGCATAACTGCGCACAAGTGGCATTGTAAATTACACAATCTTAGATGCTCATGCTGAGATATATATGTGATAACGTTTACAACCAATGGTGATTACATATTTAACTACAATAAATAATAACATAAATGTCAATAATATACACGTTTGCATGGACTTAAAGAATGTGTGGTGTTTGACAGAGAAAAACGACATAATGTGATGAATCAAAACTTAATTTGTGTTCAGATATTGCACCATGGATTATCTTGTGTTTTTATTTTGTTGCATAATGCTAAATTTAACAAAGCGAGGAGCTTAATTCATCCATGTATACAATGATATTGAGTTTAAACTTATTTCTCCGATTATTCTTTGACTATGTCCTTCAAAGGGTTTTTAGCAACAAGTCTTCAATAGTTATCCTGCTTATTAACACCCGGCAGTAAACACTAAATAGCCATAGTGTTTTAACTTTAAGAAAGTAGACCTAATACAAGGGAATTGTTTATATCAAAATAGATTTTTGATGCGCCAAGTCTTTCAATACAAACTGTTAAAAACATGGGTATGAAATATAGGAATAATGAAACTCAAGAGACAACATAAAAAGAGAAACCCTTATTACCACCCGCTGGTCATTTATTTGAGGCAGTTGACCAATTGCCTATACAATACAGGACAATACACACAACACAACACACAACATAAGCATGATTAAAACTGGGGTCACCGAATTGGAACTGCCAATGCAAAATATTGGGCATGCCAACCTCACACTTAGCCCAGAATTAATAACAATATACGCACTTGTAAATACACTTTAACCTCATAACATGGCAAATCAAATTAAATAGTTATAAAAGGGAATATTAATTCAATTGAATTGTAATTTAATTACCCAATGGTTTAATGTTCACCGGAGCCTAATTCACGTCTATATTAGTATCAATTGCTTCTTTTGATATGAGGACACGACACAGTCGGCGTTTAAGGTAAAATTATACTTGTTGATGACAACTTTATTACAAAATTCGGTTGCTGTGGAAAATCGTAGATGCGGGCGCAAATAAAAAATTTCCATTCGTGATTTTACGATACGCAAATCCGACAAACATCTGATCAATCTGTTGTGTCCTAAACGATAATTATATAAGAAATAGTACGTGTGTACAGATAACATTTGGAAAATGGTTCCATACTGAAATCTAAAATGCCAAAAAAAATCAAATATCTTAAAAGAAAAGATTACATTAAAGTTTACAAAAAAGTAAAATATTCTTTAAATTCAGATATTTCGTACACTGTAATAATATGTATACCCACATAGGTCCTCTCAGAGTGTTCATGTTTTAAAACGAGGAACAAAATACTATATACAACTTACCAAAGCTCAAACAAAAATTAAAAGCACAAACCCATTACAAGCTTTACAGTTTTACAGAACTAAAGCAACACACATCCGAGAGTTAATTGAACGTTTATTAAACGAGAGTTTGCTGCGTTATTGCTTTAAACAGGGTCCTTAAAAACTTCGAACACTTTCATATATGTTATAACTATGTTTGACCAATGTATATAAGCTAAAATACAATTCAGCTGCTGCGTTGCATCTGAGTAGAAGTAGAAATGCTATTGATCGCAATTAATATATGTTTCCGTACACTATTCTTAGATGATGATGCTGAAACCATTAATGTAATAAAACTTACCAACATGTTTGAGCGAAGGTTCAACTGCAAAGAAGACAACACACTTAAAATTAATGTTTTGGCAGTATTTTTTTTTTTTGCTGCACATTGCATAAAATGGAGCGAGCGAGCGAAATAAATTTCTGTTTTCGATACACTCACAGCGAAAGCGCTAAATAAACAATCATATCTTGTCCATATTGATGAAAATTACAGCCAAATGCCATCACAACGTTTTATCTTGTCAATAACTTCCTCTTCACCTGCTCTGGACCATACATTTTTTTTTTCAAAATAAATATATATGTAATAAATAAGCAACTTCTTTCTCCAATTCTTCTACGACCATGTGCTGCAAAGGGTTTTTGTGCAACACATCTTCAATAGTGATCCTGCTTATTAACACCAAATAGCAATATCCTAACTTTAAGAAAGTAGTCCTTATACAAGGGAATTGTGATTATCACAATTGATACTTAATACGCCAAGTCTTTGACTACCAACTGTTTAATAACATGAGTATTAAATATAGGAATAATGAAACTCCAGATCATCAGAAGAGAAACCCTTATTACCATCCGCTGGTCGTTTATTTAAGGAAAGTGACCAATTGTCTATACAAAACAGAACAAAACAGAACAAAACATAGAAAACAACACAAAACATAAAAATGATTAAAACTGGTGTCACCACCATGGAACGGTCAATGCAAAGTATTGGGGGATTAAACCAGTTTAAAGACATGCCAAACCCCACACTTAGCCCAGAATTAATACAATACAAGCACTTGTAAATAAACTTTACCTTCAGAGCATTGCAATTCAAATCAAATAGTAATAAAAGAAAATATTAATTCATTTGAATTACAATTTAATTACTTAATAAATTAATGTTCACAAGAGCATAATTCACGTCTATATTAGTGCACATTGCTTCTTATGATATGGTGACGCGACAAAGTAGACGTTTAACGTAAAATGAGACGTTTTGCTGGAATCTTTATTAAAACAACTCCGTTACTATGCACAATTGTAGCTGCAGGCGATGAAAGAAAAATTTGATTTACGATTTTACGGTGCGGCAAATCTGACGAACATCTGATCATTTTGTTGTGGCCTAAATGATAATTATATAAGAAAGAGTACGTATGTATCAGATATTTTTTTGAAAAACTTGCTTGTACATAGTTCCATACTGAAATCTAAAATGCAAAAAAATCAAATATCTTATAAGAAAAGATTAGATTCAAGTCTGAGTCAATGTGCCATAAATGATACAAATAAAAAACTTTTTAATATAAATTATGTATAAACAAACTATCAAACTCTTAATTGACAGGTTGTTTACAAAGTTATTTAAGATTATTGTTCACTGCTTTGTTACTTTAAGCAGGGTCCTTACAAAATTCGCACCCATATATACTTCTAATTAGTACATTTGAGCACTGCATTTCTTTACAATCCAATTGTGTTGCTACTGAGTGGAAGTATAAATGACATTACACGCAGCAATATGTTATTTTACTGTACGATTCTTGGGTGCAAATGCTGAAATACAACTGTGATAACACTTACAGCAGCTAAAATTGGGTAACTGTTCATCATCAACAACGGAAACCAGTTCATCTGCAATGAAGGAAACACAAAAGAAGTGCCAATTACATGCACGCATATATGAGGGTTTAAAGAATGTGAGGTGTTTGACAACTTAAAACAAAAGCAAGTGATGAATCATAGCAAAGGACTCCCAATTTGTGTTCAGGTATTATAGCAGATATTTATTAATAAGTGTCATTTTATTACTGAAGATTCGTTTGCTAAATCTAACAGCACGATATATGTTATGTATCCGTTTGAACAAGCATGTTTTGTTTAATTATAAAGCACAAAATAAGTTTTGTGAGAATGGCGTTTTAGTTATAAAATATGTAAGCATGAGATAAATAAAAAAACTTACAAGTGCATACATCTGGACTAAATTGGAAGTTCCGAAACCAAATATGTTATTTCAAGAACCGATAACACTATATGCAAGTTTGAGTCAATGTTCAACACGATAGGCTTGCATATGAGGAACACAAAAGATCAATATATGGCGTATAATGAGCCTAATAAATCAAAACCAAGCCCAAGTTACGTTTCTAACTTGTATTACTTTAATAACTTGTTCAAAGCAATACACGTCCGAAACGTTTAATGAATAGTTGATTGATCAAGTAATTTTAGCTCAGTGTTCAGTGTTACAGGGTCCTTACAAAATTCGCACCTATGCATAGTTCTTTAATTTCATATCTTTGACGTATAATACATTTGATACTATGTGTTTTCCTTATTTTAAATATATGTTTCTGATAAAGTTACTGCTTTTTCTATCATATTAATTTATCAATTGAATGACATACTAGTTCAAGTTTTAATAACACTTCCGTTGTTGGCCAAGTAACGCGTTATTGGTGAGGTGGTTTTATTGTGAATTATTTCTTATGGTAAGGACCGTGGCAGAATTTACTATCAGCACATTAATTATAGTTTTTGTCTCAAACCAAAGTAAGCAAAGTTGCTGATAAATATTAATAGTATGTCCTAAGGCACTGACTATCGCGACCAATGTGCATTTGAACGGTTAAATATAAACACGTTCGACGTTCCATTGCTATTCTAGCTCATTGCACATATGCTCATATATTTTAATTGTATTATGTGTTAGGAAATATGTCTTTTTATAGATATTTTGGTGATATAGTACAATTCTTAGGAAGCACTGTATTCCAATAAAAACGCTGCTTAGATACTGGTCTGGTGTGTATGAGTAGAAAAAGAGGACATGCACTTATCTTTTAACATGCATTATTACTGTATTATTTACTCTATGTATTCCTAATAAATACAACAAAATGAAATATATACGCGATGACACTGACATACTGGATATCAAAATTAACATTGAATTTACCACTATCTGCCTTAACAAAAGACTGTCATTTCTCAGGCCGGATATACGTTTGAAATAAAATTATGAACTGTGCTTCGCCCTAAAGTGTCTAGAAACTATTTGAAAACCAAACTTGTGGTTTCTGAGAAGATTTTCATAGTTTTAATAAAGCCATATAAGAAAAAATTACCCCGCTACATTTTTCATCTGACCTGAAAGCATCTGAGCATCTTTTGTAGAGAACCAACAAATGTGAAATTATTTTGAAATTCATCCATTGATTTCCGACAAGAAGATTTTCATAGTTTTCAATATTTCTATATAAGGAATTATGACCACGCCCTCTGTTTGCCATGTTTTTCAACACTCTGGAACCATATGAGCAAGTTTTTTAGGGAACCACCAAAACACATTGCTTTGAAATTATTTTTTAAATCCAACCAATTGTTTCTCACAAGAAGAGTTACAATAAAGCCATATTGGGAAAATGGCTCCTCTCCTTGAGGCCACATTTTTAATTGAACCGGAAACATTTGAGCAACATTAGTATAGAACAACCCAAGGCACAATGCTGTAACATTATTTTGAAATATAACCGATATTTTTTACAAGAAGATTTCAAAAATTGCATTAAGCCATATTTTCCAATGAAGCGGAAAGCATTTGAGTGACTTCGGTAGACATCCACCCAAGGAACATTTATGTGAACATTTTTTGGAATCCAGCAAAAGGTTTAGGTACCATTATATATAAATATTTTTATATTTGTAGCTCTGGTGGTCATCTTGTGCAGCGGACCGGAACCATTTGAGCAGCTTGGGTAGAGGACAAAACAAGTAACATTTCATAGAAGTTTCATTAACGTCGGCCTAACGTTTTCAGCTGAGTTGTAGTTTAAAGAAATAAAGCTTAAGCACGCACGCACGACGGCTGAATCGCCATGGCATAAGCTCGCTGGCCGTCGGCGTGTGCAGCTAATAAAATCAACTAGTGCAGGTTTTCTTTCCCAAAATCACATTTGGAGAAATGCATCTTTATAGTTTCATTGTATTGCGCATTGGAAGATGTGTACAATATTTGTAAGTGCAACATATTTATTACAAAATAATTGTATTATCTCGTACACTGTTGTAATGTGTATACATGTACCTACAGAGGGCCTCTCTGAGTGCTTTGTGTTTGAAAACGAGGAAAAAAATACAATATACTACTAACCAACGCTTAAACACAAAAATAAAGCCCAAATCCATTACATTCTTTACAATTTTACAGATCTAAAGCGAAACACATCCGAGAGTTAAGCGAACGTTTATCAAATTTTCATTTAAGATGAGTGTTTGCTGCTTTGTTACTTTAAGAAGGGTCCTACAAAATTCGCACCGTTTCAAATGTGCACCTATGTTTGACCAATGTATTTAAGCTTAAATACAATTCTGCGTTGCAACTGTAGAAGTTGAAGTCGAAATAGCATTAAATGCAATTAAAATGTGCTTTTAATAGGGATGGCAAACCTATTCGAATATACGATTGAATAATTGCAATTCGAATAGTTAAAACGCTATTCGAATATTCGCAAATATGTATTGTCTTTTAAAAACCAATAATTTCCTGATTATAGAACGTCTTTTTCTGTCAACATAAAGGCAGTATTTCACCAATATATACCTAATACAGTGTGTTCAATAGTATGGGCCTGTGTCACGTGTCAGACTAAAAGATATTGAATAAACGGTTCGGTGTCAGTCGCCCATACTCTAGTCGCCAGTAATATGCAATTACATCAGCCAGCAGGAAACATAACTGGTAACTGTAATTACAACTCGCGTTTAGACTTGTGAAAAGAGTTACAAAAATAAATTACAGAAGTTCGATCACAAATCTAAGCCGTCATTAAAGCTGAGAAATATAGCTAACATTTGCTCATAAACTAATGATTATCGGAGCGTTTCATATGGATAAAATGCGTGGTGTTTCGGCTAAAAGAACAATTAAAATGGGTAATGCAATTGTTTACGTTTTTACACTGTGCAATTTATACATGAATAAGAAAGCGCAATGTGTTAATGCAATAATGACGATGCTGGCTATTCAAAACTAAAATGTCATACAAATAATAATGATTATGTCTCCTAGGCCACAACGTTCAAAATAGTTAATACCAATCTATGCGAATACTCGAATATTCTATTGCATGAAAAAGCGAATATTCGAATACCATTTAGGGTATTCGAGGTCATCCCTAGTTTTTCTACAATATTCTTAGATTTTCATGCTGAAACCATAAATGTAATACAACTTACCACCACGACTGAGTGAAGGTTCAACTGCAATAAAGAAAACACACTGTCTATTACATATACGTATGTATGTGGTCTTTGCAAATGGTCAGTGGTTTACAATAAGAAGTTAAATACGTGATAAATCATATTGTGCGTTTGGTTTGACCTAGCACCTCATTAATCTTGTATGACAATCGGCCAATATTCGATACTTTACATAAGCGTAAACAAGGAGAGCTAAAATAATACAATGTAAATGTTCGTCTTAAATCTAACACTCGTACTGCATGCGGCTCAGTCGGTACGGTGGAACATAATCGAGGACGGAAACCCGACATCACGGGTTCAACATTTTCGTACTTCTTTTCAATGTTAGAATAGTTTTATTGATAAAATGATGTCCCTATCCCGATTAACCGTAGCATGCAGTGTATTTTGCCCTGTTGAAACTTTAGTAAGTTTTATTATTGTATCGTAATTTACTGAATACTTTTTCCAATGTTTAATCGGCGTAGATGCGTTAATTATTCTCCAATGGTTTGTTCTTGTTGAAAGTTTAGAATAGTTCTAATGCTGACGCTGTAGCGCATACATGCGCTTTCATTTTGTTCTTTGAAATTATTTGCCATGTAAGCAATCAGCTATTTTTCACTTGATATAATTGCTTCTGATATGTTATTTGCAACTTATTGTATTTCATCTAAAACGTGCTATAAACTAAATGGAAATAAATGAGTACTACATAATTAAGTTAATTAACTTCTTACACATCAATCATATCATAACTATTTACCCGACCAGAAAAGAAAAGATTTTAGAAAATATTGTATTCGAACCCAGCTCCAAATGACTTTTAATTTGGCGCTCTGACCATAGGGCTATAAATTTCTTCATAGCTCTTTTGTTAATTTGAATAACGCTCGAAGACAGGTATCTAGCTGTATTGATATTGACAATCTATATTGAAACCTGTTACGTAATTCAACGGAATATTAATGAGATACAATGTCAACCCGAGCGCACAATAGCATGGGCTCCCAGTTCGTGTTAAATTATTGCACAATACAAAAATTTGCTTTTGATTGTAGTATTGAAGATTCGCATGCTTAATATACGAAGCGATCGGCTCGAGTGACCCGTTAATATGATTTTTTAATATGAGGAAGAAAGTAAAATCAGCTATTTGAGAAAGGCAAAAACTTTGGTTTCCAAAAATAAACGCACGTGTCTATCAGATACAAATTGAAACACCACTTTTCCTGACAAAACCTGTAAGGAAACAAACATCATATAAAGTGTTTTAAGAAATGATTGCAAACAATGTACATCTGAGTCAATGTTTAATATTCTAGGCATACATATAATATAAATAATGTTTATTAAAAATAATAATTGCGTATAAACAAAGTCTCACTAAAACTCAAATTCAACTCAAAGTCAAATCCGTTTCAAATGTACCTGCCTAAAGCAGTACACATCCAAAATTAGAAAAATTAATAAAGTACTTCAAGATGAATATTCAATTTTTACAAATTTCGCTTCCATTAATATTTGTTATTACTACGTTTAACCAATACATTTCACTTAAATACAATTCAGTGCTGCAACTGAATGGAAGTAGAAATGGCATAGAACGCAGCAAATATGTTGTATTTAAATATTCATTGGTGCTCATGCTGAACAAAAAATTTGAAAACGCTTACCAAACGTATGATATAAAGGTTCAACTGAAATAAAGAAACAAGAACAGTTAATTACATAATTTATACGTATGTATGTGATATTTACGGATGTATGGTGTTTGCAACGAAAAACAACATGAAATGTACGTGTTGAATCAAAACTTAGGGCTCCCATTTTGTGTTCAAGTACTGTACCAGATAATACTTTGTTTGCTGTTGTATCGCCGAAGAATCATATATTAAACACAAGAAAACGATGGAATTAATTAATCCGTAATGATGTTTTGTTTAAAACATAAGGCACAAAGAAAATTCAGAAGTGTAAGTAAGACGTCAACGTTAGTTATACAAAGAAAGCGTATGTGTGTGTCCGATACAAATTTAAATACATATTTTCCTGACCGAACCTGTAAGGCAACACACTCATACTTTTATTTACTAGTAGTCTGACAAGAAAGAATTGCGAACTGTGTACATCGGAGTCAATGTTCAATATGCTAGGTATACAAATAATGAATAAAATAATGTTCAATATTAATGACGTATAAACACACTCGCAAACTAAACCAAACATCAAATACCGTATTTACATGTCTACAGCAATGCGAAAGGTTGATTGATATATTGACAAAGTAATTCACGATTAGGGTTTTCTGCTTTAAGCAGCATACTTACAAAATTCGCACTCCTATACATTTAGTACAACTATGTTTGAACAACTTCAATTCTGCGTTGCTTTCAGTGGACATATAAATAACAGTGAACGCAGATCATGCTTTTTAACAATTTTCGTATATGATCATGCTGAAACTATAAATGTAATACAACTTAAATTCACGGCTGCATGAAGGTTCATTTGTAATAAAGCAAACACGAACTGTTAACTATGTACACGTATATATGTGGAATTTAAGAATGTTTGGTGTTTAACAATAAGAAGCAAATTCACGTGATGAATCATAAAATAGGGCTCCCAATTTGTGTTCAAGTACTGCACCAGATAATAATAAGTGTTTGTGTATTACTGTATTACTGATTTATTGTTTGATACATATTGCAAAACAATAACGTGATTTATCCGTTACTGTCCTTTTAATATGACGCAAAATAAAAAAATTACAGGTGTGAGAAGAGTGAAAACTGTAGTTTACAAAAAAAAGCGCAGGTGTTTACCAGATACAAATTAAAAAACACAGTATCATGACCGAATCTGTAAGGCAACATAAAATCATATAGTGTTTCAAAACATGATTGCACTCAGTGTTTAATACGGTAGGCATACATATCAGATATGATATTATGTTTGATATTAATTGGGTATAAACTAACTCTCAAATTAAATCTAAGTACCTAATCAAATTTTTCTTGTCTAAAACAGTACACATCCGAAAAATTGATTGCAAAATTAATGGATAATGTGATTCAAGATGAGTGTTTACTGCTTTATTACATTTTGCGAGATCTTTAAACGATTCGCTCCCATTTATATTTGCTATACTACACTTGACCATGCATTTTACTAATATACAATTCTGTCGCAACTGAGTGGAAGTAGAAATGGCATATCGAACGCAGTGAATATGTTTTATTTAAATAATCTTAGATGATCATGCTGAACTATTAATGTGAACACAGTTACCATCCGAATCAAATAAACATTTAACTGCAATAAATACAACGAATTGTCCAATACATACAAGTATATATGTGGTCTTTAAAAATGTGTGGTGCTTGACGACGTGTCTTGTTTTATGACTGCAGATTCGTGTGCTAAATATAACAAATCCAAGTGCTTAATTCATCCCCTGATACAATGACATGCTTAAATGTGGCGTAACAGGAAGGCCAAATGTTAGTTATACAAAGAAAGCATACACGTTTATCAGCCCGAGATACAAATTAATGTACAGTATTTCATTCATTATTAGCGGCGAACAAACAGACACTTAAACTAAAGCTAAGCAAAAATCAATTTCAAATTGTACCTGCCTAACCCAGTTGGAAAAGTTGGAAAGTGAATGAAAACGTTATTCAATATGAGTGTTTATGCTTTCTTACATTAAGCCGAATCCTTACAAAATTCGCACACATTCCTAATTGTTGTTGCTACTTTTGACCAATGCATTTTACTAAAATACATTTGGTGTCGCAACTGAGTGGAATTAGAATGGCATTGAATGCAGTAAATATGTTTTATTTAAATAGTATTTGATACTCAAGCTGAAATATGAATGTGATAATACGTACCAACAGGATCAAATAACGGTTTGACTGCAATAAAGCAAAAATAATGGTCAATTACATACTGCAATAAAGGCAAAAATAATGGTCAATTACATACTTATGTAAGTAGTCTTTAACAATGTGTGGTGTTTGACGACGTGAAACAAAAGCAGTAATAATGTTCTTTACTGAATGACCGAGGAATCGTTTGTTAAATATAACAAACGGATGCACTTAATTCAATGGTGGTTTGTTGAATTTGACGCACACAAAAACAGGACCTGTATTCCAAAGGCGTTAACTTTATAAAAAAACGTATTTGTCTATGAGAAACATTTTAAATACTATAATTTCCTTAGTTCTCTGACTGAATTCGAAAGGCCAAAAAAACATAGTATTTCGAATACCGATTGCAATATTTGAAAATCTGTGTCAAAGTATAATAGGCTGGAAAAAATACGAGGACAAAAATTATGTTCAATATTAATGGCACATAAATAGCTTTCAAAATCAAAAGCAAGCTCGAGTAACCTTTCAAAGTGTGTCTGTTTACAGCAATGATAATACAAGCATTTATAAAAACATTGATTGGAAAAAGAAATGGACGCTTCAACAATAGTCATTCATATACAAATTCATCATTATCAAATCATCGCAATTGGATATCACGTGTTTAACGTTTAAACTATTTCGTACAAAATAACGCGTGTATAATGCTAATGATATTCAAATGAGCACATGGTAATGTTTGTGATTTTCTATGAATGGAACTTAGTCCTTTTTATAGCTGGGAAGGAGTTTAAACTAGTCCATATAAGAGTTCAATGCTTTGTTAGTTTAAGCCGGGTCTTGACAAAATCCACTTCTTTTCTTTGGTCCATCCCGGTGTTTTTACTATCTTTTATCAATGCATTAAGCTAGCACACATGTTTGTGTTGAAACTGAGTAAAAGAAGAAATGCCATTGATTTTAATTATGCTTACATATATACGTTTCATAACACCAAGCGTGAGTAAAGGTTACATTTCATGAAAGAAAAGAAGAACTGACATTAAAATGTACGTGTGTAAGTGGGCGTAAAGTATGGTTGGTGTTTTACAACCGGAAATAAAATGTCATTAATTGTAGTTAATGCTTGCATACATACATGTGATAACACGTACCACCATAGTGAGTGAAGTTTGCATTTCAAGAAATAACTGACATTTAAATGTGTGTAAGTGGGCGTTAAGTATGGTTGATGTTTTGCAACCGTAATAGCAGCACACACTGAAGCATACATAAGGCTCCCGATCTGTGTCATGATAACAATATAATAATTTGTTTAATTGCATATACGAGGATTGTATGTTAAATGTAACAAAACAATGGACCTACTTCAACATATAATACAACGATGTTTAGTTTAAATATGACGCGCAAATAAAATAGCAGATGTATGCGATAGGCGTTAACGTTAGTTCTATAATAAATCGTGTCTGCATATGAGATAATGTTAAATATGTGCATATTTCCCTGACTGAATCAGAAATGTGAAACATTTATATTGCGAACCGATGCAATCGCTACAAGTGGGTAATCAATTATACGAGGAACAAACTAGTTTTCCAATATTAATGGTGTATAGAAAACTCTTAATATATTTAAAAAAAAAAAAAAAAAAAACAAGCGCACGTTACGTGTCAATGGTTACCAGTAAAAACAATACACATGCGAAAAATTGATCAAAACATTCATTCAAAAAAAATGATTGTTTACTGCTCTATTACTTTAAGCAGGCTTTGGTATTTCTACGTTTGACCAATGCATTAAACTAACATACAATATTGATTTACAACTGAGTGGAAGTAAGAATTCAGTGACATTGGACGCTGTATGTGCGTTTAATGACCATATTCTCAGACGAGCCTGCTAAAATATAATGTGATTACACTTACCATCGGGATTGAGTGACGCTTCAAATACAAGAAGAAAAAAAGAACTGTCAAACACATGTGTGTATGTGTGCTTTAAGAACGTGTTGTTTCGTCAACGAGAAAACAAAAGCACACCTGATCAATTAAATCATACGTCTCCGAATTTAAGTTCAACGCTGTTCTAGAATATAATTAGTTTTTATATTATTACCGATGAATCGTATTTAAAATTTAACACAATGATGGACTTAATATGTATGTTAGTTCAAAGTTTATTTGTTTATTTATGACAAACGAACAAAAATGTAGATGCGTGAGAGGCGTAATTATTAAAGATATAAGGAAGTGTACGCTTCTATTAGATACATTTTAAAATATTTAAATATTTCCCTGACCGAATATGTATGTCGGAAAATCCTATTAACCTTTGTCAAGAAACAATTGCAAACTATAATCATCTGAGTCAATGGTCAGTACGCTATGCATATATGAGGTATATTATACCTTTTAATATATGCTGTGAAAATGATTATTTATTAAAATAAAGCCATAGAAACATTCTGCAACAGTGCAATTTTTGTGTCTGTGCAACCCGGGATTAATGATGTAACGTACCAGGAAAAGACAGCTTGGCATGGATTTGAAATAAAGCATTCATGATACGGTAACTTTTTCAATATAAATGTATTGGGCGCGGCCATATTGATTTTACCTGATGTTACCTGGGTTGTACAGTTTCTAACCTCATGTGTAACGGTTCAATGTGAAGGTCATCCACGCTCGACGAACTAAAGTATACTGTGCAAAACTAATAAGGTGATTCACACGATGTCTACTGAAGAAAAGAAACGTAAAAAGGATATAAACTCTACTGGTAGCATCAGTGAAATTGAATTGCCAACATCACCTTCACAGAACGAGCAAAAATCCGAAACTCACAAAACTCGAAAGGCAAAAATGTCGAAAGTTGGAAAGACAAATTGGAAACCAGAATGTAACGTTTCCTCTGAAATAAATGACATAAGAACTCAACTTAAAGACATCAACAACAAGTTGGCAAATGTCGCATCAACCGTTGATAGGTCCATTGAACAAATAAATACGAAAATTAAACAACTAATAGAAAAGGACGACACACGAATGAGAGATACCATGAAAGAATTATTATCGGGTATCAAAGATGAAATCGTGAAGACACTTTCAAAGCAAATCGAAGTGCTGGAATCAAGAATCTTTGAACGCGAAGTTGAGAATGATAGACTGAAACATGAAATTAAAGACCTGAACAAAAAACTTGCGGATCAAGAAGAAGTTAATTCCAAACTAGCTGATTCTGTTGTCAAGCACGAAACTGAAAGGAGGAAAATTGAAAATGAGGCAAACCAATATAGCCGAAGTAACAATATCATAATCAGCGGAATATCGCATATCGAAGAACTTATAGAAGGCAAAAAACAATTCAAGCGATTTGAAACAGCTGAAGAAACTACCAAATATATGGTAGAAACTTTGAACAGCAAACTTGGCTGCCAGATAGCCACAAGCGAAATCGATATTGCCCATCGTTTAAAGAAAGGACCAGAAGGAAAGAAGGACATTATTGTACGCTTTCAGTCCAGGTTACTTCGTAACACAGTGCTCAGACAAGGTCGTATTCTCCGCCAAGCAGGTATATTTATTAGAGAAGACCTCACACCTCTAGATTTGGAGGTCTTTATGAGTGTCAAACGCAAAATGACTGACGAAGTGTCCAGTGTATGGACTCGTAATGGGGTTATCCTCTACAGAAATGCACAGGAACAGGTGACCCGTGTCGACTTTGAGGACTATCAGACCTGGTTAGACCTGCCCTGGCCAAAACTGCGAAGTAACGGCGATCAGTGTTTTCATTATCTATCATTGGACAGTATAGATTTTTGTATAATTTGAACGGTGCTATCATGCGTGACAAATCTGGTAAAATGGATGTAGTTAAAACGGTTCTCATATAATCACAATTTTGTGATTAAGTTTAACAGGTTCACAAAATTAACGCTCGTCTTAAAATAAGGATGAATTGTAAAATAAGTTGTAAAATAAATATTGATTTGATAGTAATAAATATAATAATCAGTAAAGTGGTTAACAAAATCAATGTTTGTCTTGTAAATTAAGATGAAATGTAAAAATAAGTAGTAATAAATTTGATAATAATAAATATTGATCACTTCATACATATAGTGTTTCCATTAGTCCATATTATATAGTGTACATTAATTGTAAACAATAAACTAGTATGCATATAAATATCATATATGTTTTACATTAAATATATTTAATATTTGATAGTGATAAATACAACAATAATAAATATAGATCCTTTTGTATACAACAACAACAACATTATACATAATGTATTTATTAGTGTATATTATATGTGTAATTTAATTGTTAACAATAAATTAGTGATAAAACAATAATAATAAATATAATTAGTGATAAAACAATAATAATAAATATAGATCACTATATATACATAGTGTATTAATTACTTGATATTATATAGTGTAAATTAATTGTAAACAATAAATTAGTATGCATAGAAATATCATATATGTGTTTCACTATATGTAGTAAATTTTCAAAATGTGTAGATTAGTGTATATTTTATATTGTACATTAGTTGTAAACAACAATAAGTATATATAGAATTATCAGATATGTGTACATGTACGAAAAGTGATAGCCGTGCTTTATCTTCAGTTATTCCTTTCCTACTATGCACTTATTTCTTTTATAGTATACGTCCTGGCTACACTTTCCTTGCAAACATTCGTCAAATACAGTGCCTTCCACCGTTTTCGTTAAAAAGGGCAAAACGGAAGCATTAATTAATTTGTTGTTGCATGTTGTTTGAATCTCAATGCCTTTATTTGTTGGAAGTATTGTTGTATGTTAAACATGAAGGTCAATGAACAAAAATTCAAATTAGACATAAGTTTGCATCACATATAAATACTATTTCTTTTTACTAAACGAACTCTATATAATACATTTATTGACATGTATAAGACAGTGCAAAAGATATGTATAAGATCATCTTAGCGAAACATAATTGTGTATAATATATACAATATAAAATCATTGTAATGTTTTCCAATCCTCTTTTAAAATATATTTTAGCGAAACATAATTGTGTATAATATATACAATATAAAATCATTGTAATGTTTTCCAATCCTCTCTTAAAATATATTTCTTGATGTTATATATTTTTTAGTTCCTAAACTGCTTCTCTTTTTTCGTTTTCGCTAAAGAGGGCAAATACGGAAAACGCTTTAGTAATTTAAATATTTAACAATTTGTAGTATCTCCATATGTTTCTTCTGTTGGAAGATGCATTTACATGGGGATCCACATATATTGTTTTTTCGACAAGCCTTTTAATTAAATAACATTCATACTTAATACATATCTGCAAAGTTCATAACCTGGTAACACTTGAATCTTCATTTGGGTTGCAATTTTCTTTCACTTGCGAAGAAATTACTGGAAGTGAACTCGTTAGCTTGTGTTAAAAATGCAACAGTAATGCAGTCGAATTGATGTTTTTCCTTATTTAAATTGCAAACATTTTAATTATTAGTTCGCGTCATCTTGGTAAAACTCTATAAATGGGATCAGATCCGGTAATTAAAACTAAATTGACACGCATCTTTAGAGTTCATTAATTTTTAAATGTTAACAATAACACAAATGAAATGTTGTTCTTCTCCCTACAAGAAATGCATATGCATATTTGAAATTCTTGTTTTTATAAGATACATTTATAAGAAATTATTACAATGCACAACATGTTCCAATTTTATTCTCTGTTCAGTTAATAAATATTAATATGATAAGATTTATAAGAAACTGTTCCAGGGCACTGCATACTACAATATTATAGCAATAGTAGCCTTTTTTTTCTAGAACGTTATCAAATACAACACGTTCTAATACTAGTTTTTTTTTCCCAGCTTTCAATAAATTAAATGATAAATGAATGTTTTATGAGTAAATATAGAGATTTTTTTCATAATTTATCCTGAATAGAAGTGTATACAACTGCTACATTTCTTAAATTTTTGGTCTATTGAGACATTGTTGTATCTAAACCTGATATATTTCCAATTGCATATATATGCCAATATATTAATGCACGATGATTAACTTCCTTTTAAGTGTTTATAGAGGAAATCCATGCTTAGGTTGTCTGTCAAAGTAGTCAGTATTCTTTTATGTTTGTTTGTTTATTGTTTATACTTTTTTGTTGCTTCCGTTCCTTATATGGAGATCCTGCTTATTGCGTTCAAACCGATGCACCTGCTTTTACATATCACTATAATCACCTATTTCATGCTTCTCGCTAATGTGTTCCCTTAAAATATTATCTTTAAACTGCAGAGGCATCCAGGGCATAAAGAAAAGATTACAAGTATTTCAATATTTAAAAGATACAAATTGTGACATATTATGTCTTCAAGATACACATTTTGTTTGCGATCAATATAAAACTATTTACTCAGAATGGGGGGCAGAATGTTTTATGAGTTATGGCTCTTCCAATTCCCGCGGTGTTGCAATTTTCCTTTCAAAGAAACTTGAGTACAAAATACATAACGTTTATTATGATGACCAAGGAAACTTTATTCTGCTTGATTTAAATCTCGGTGAAACCAGAATTACCATTGTTACTATCTATGGGCCAAACACTGATATCCCGGACTTTATTAACAATATCTTCCAGAAAATTGACACAATTAGTAATGATTCTTTCTTGATTTGTGGTGACTTTAATTTAGTATTAGACCCAAATCTGGATTACGATAATTATAAAACAGTGAATAATAAAAATGCAAGACAAACTGTTATAAAGCATATTGAAGAACGCAATCTTTCCGACCCTTTCAGAGTTAACTACCCTGTTTCGAAACGATACACATGGAGACGAACAAACCCCATACAACAAGCTAGGCTTGATTTTTTCCTTTTATCACCGCTTTTATTACCAGCATTCGTCGATGTAAACATTCTACCAAGTTTCCAATCCGATCACTCAATTGTAATCATGTCTTTACAATTTACTAATTTTAGCCATGGCAAAGGTCTATGGAAGCATAATAATAATCTGTTAGGTGATATCGTCTACTTAAACACTATTAATAAAAAAATAAACGAAATTAAACAACAATATATGGTCCCCGTTTATAATTTTGATAACATGTCTGATATAAAAGATCAAGACATACAATTCACGATTGATGATCAACTTTTTCTCGATACTTTACTTATGGAAATAAGGGGCAAAGCTATATCTTACAGTTCCTATAAGAAGAAATCGACTAACAATCGTGAAAAGCAACTTAAACTCGAAATCGAAGAACTAGAAAAAACTCTCACAGATGATAATGTTCAATATATTAATAATTTAAAAGCTGAACTTAAAAATATATATGATGAAAAATTAAAAGGGTCCGTTATTAGGTCGAGAGCTGAATGGGTTCAAAATGGTGAAAAACACTCGAAACTATTCTGTAACCTTGAAAAATAAAATTATACGACAAAAACTATGACCAACTTAATTAATGATAATGGAAGTGTACTAGATAACCGATCTGACATTTGAAAAGAAACTGCCTTTTTCTATAAAAAACTATACCAGTCTCAAAATGTAAACGTGTACGATGAAGATTTAAATAGTTATGCAAATGACATAGAAATACCCAAACTGTCAAGTGAACAGTTACATAATTTAGAAGGGCCAATCACATTAAATGAGGCTTCTATTGTTTTAAAAAACATGGCAAATAATAAAAGCCCAGGTTCATCCGGTTTTACAAATGACTTTTTTAAGGCATTTTGGCCAAAATTGGGCACCTTCGTTTGCAGAGCTTTAAATCATGCATTTACAAGTGGAAATTTATCCGTTACTCAAACACAAGGTATAATTACCTGCATTCCAAAAGGTGACAAACCTAGACAATTTGTACAGAACTGGCGGCCAATAACGTTACTAAATACTGTATATAAAATCGGTTCTGGATGCATAGCAAACAGGTTGAAACTGTATATAGATAAACTAATAAACAATGACCAATCTGGATTTATCAAGGGTAGGTTCATAGGAGAGAACACCAGACTCATTTACGATATACTTAATTACACAGATGAAAATGAAATCCCGGGTCTGCTGTTGCTAATAGATTTTGAAAAGGCCTTTGACTCTTTGTCATGGGCATTTGTTAATCGGACTCTATCATGGTTTAATTTCGGTCCTGATATAATAAAATGGTTTAATGTATTGTATAAAGACGGAGTATCGGCGGTCACGCAGTGTGGGTTTTTATCAGATTTTTTTCCAATACAACGTGGCTGCAGACAAGGGGATCCGCTCAGTTGCTACATTTTTATACTATGCGCTGAAATATTGTCTAATAAAATAAGGTCTAATCCTAAGATTAAGGGAATCAAAATTAATGACATGGAATATAAATTGTCACAATTTGCCGACGACACTTCGATACTCCTGGATGGCTCTGCAGCATCTCTCAATGAAACTTTAGATGTATTGTCACACTTCACACACTACTCAGGGTTAAAAGTTAATTTCGACAAAACGAAAGTAGTCTGGATAGGTAAAAATAAGTTTAGCTCCGAAAGTATTAAAACAAGATGGAAATTAAATTGGAACCAACAAACATTTGACATGCTTGGCTTAACATTCCACATTGACCTTAAAAAAATGGTAGAACTAAACTATGCTGACAAAATAGTTAAAATAAAAGCCTTATTAAAAAACTGGACCAGAAGGATTTTAACACCGATAGGAAGAATTTAAGTAATTAAAACTTTAGCATTGCCGGTGTTAAATCATCTCTTTCTTTCCTTGCCTAATCCCACCACAAAATTTGTTAATAGAGATCAATGAATTATTTTTTAATTTTGTGTGGAATGGTAAACCACGAATTAGCAAAACTATTTTAATAAAGGAATATACTGAAGGAGGTTTAAAGATGATTGATTTGTTTTCCTTTGTTAGCTCTCTGAAGTGCTCATGGATCCGTAGAATTGTCACTGGGAATGGAAAATGGATAAATATTGTTAATTTAATGATTGATCTTCAAAAATTATACAACTGTGGCAGTCACTATCCTGAAAATTTAATTAACAAGATACAAAATGAATTTTGGAAAGATACATTGAAATCATTTGCTGAACTTTGTAGAAAAGAACCATTTAAAAATCAGCTTTTGCTACAAAATCCAATATTCTATAACCCAGACATAACAATTGGTAACAAAAGTGTATTTTTTAAATCATGGTTTGAAAAAGGCGTTCATTTTGTTGGGGACTTGATGCACAATGCTGAACTTTTAACCTTTTATAGTTATGATGATTTCTGCAAAGTATATAACTTCCATCCAAACTACTTATTTTTCCTAGGAATTATTAACGCAGTTGCAAGATACATGAAGCTTAGAAGCTCTTATGATACTTACTTTGGTGTAAACATATTTTATTCCAAACAAGCATATTTATATACAATATACCAGTTCAAACAATATTATGGATAGTTAATTTAATGCACAGTTTGAATAGGATTAGAACGAAAGATTACCATCTTATAGAGTTCTTCTCCTTGAGATGTTGTTAGTTACCCATTGTTTGTGCGGACATAATATATTTATTATTTTTGCATGTAGACATATGTTAGCATAAAACATTGACATTTAATAAGCATAGCAAATGCGCCATATAAGGTAGCCATTTTAAGGTTAGTGCTGAGAGACGAAACAAGAAAGAAAAGAGATACAGTTAGACATTATATGTGGATTGTGTTGAGACACAAAAGAAAAGAGCGAAGAGAGAAGTAAATTGGAAAGCAAACCTATGTATCAAACCGTTTACTCATTAAAATATATTTATGAACTGCTTCAAATATCTTACTATTGGTGTCAAAATCGAGATTTCTATCTCCATGTAAAATAACATCTAGCGTTGGAATGCTATAATTGTTTATTTCATTGATAAATGCATCGCGGATATGGGCAAAGCGCAAACAATCGAAGAAAAAGTGACAAGATGATTCCACTGAGCCACATTCACACAGTGGGGACATAACGATATTTCGAAGAAAAAGATGTTCTGTAAGCCCGCTACAGTTAGTCCTTATTCGTGTGTGTAGCATCTGCGGGCGTCTGTCTCCATATGCAAATAAAGGATTCGGTAAAAATCTATCAGAATTTAATTTCGTTTTAAATAAACTAAGTGTTTCTACGTTTTTTATTTCATTGGGCAGGTTATTCCACTCAATTATCGTAGACGGCACAAATGAGTTTGAATAATTAACAGTACGCGTTTGAGTAGTTTGAAGGTTGGAAGCACTTCTTAACGCATATTGGCTAGACGCGCCTACCGTAGAAGGAACGAGGGATATTAAATATTGCGGCGCATTGCCAGCTATCATTTTGTACATCAGGATTAATTTATGTTTGCGTCGCCTTTGGCTAAGTGTTTCCCAGCCGAGTTCTTTATAAAGGTTTTCAAGTGAAACTAATTTTGTGCAGCCGGATACGATGCGCGCGGCCTCGTTTTGAATTTTATCTAAATCATCGCGTTCATATTGTGTGCAATTATCGAAGGTTACATCAGCATATTCAAGAATAGGTCTTATAAAGGAAAAGTATATTATTTCGAGAGCTTTTCTATCAACAATATATTTTAACTTTCGCAACATGTTGATTCGTGGCCATACTTTGTCCTTTATGTATGCAATATGCGCATGCCATGTACAGTCATTTGATAGTTGGACACCAAGATGTTTATGGACATTTACAGTTGGGATATCAATACCCTGCATATTTAGCGTCGGATGATGTGGTTTATTCAATTTACGAGAAATTATCATAGATTCTGACTTGGATGGGTTAAAATGTACCAGCCATTTATCTGCCCAATTTGATATTTTATTTATATCTGCCTGCATCGTAGTGGCGGTTTCAGTTGGCGAGTTTACTGCCATATATAGACTGGTGTCATCAGCAAAAAGATTTATGTGCGCACTTATATCATTTACAATGTCATTAATATACACAAGAAATAAAAGTGGACCCAGAATTGACCCTTGCGGAACTCCTGCTTTAATTGAGATTAAATTTGAGTGTGATCCAGGAAGTACTACTTTTTGTTGACGATCTGATAAATAGTTTTTGAACCAAGATAGCAGATCACCGCTGATACCAGCATGTTCAAGTTTCCATAATAATCCATTGTGCCAAACTTTATCAAATGCCTTGCTTATATCAAAAAATACGACTCTTACTTCCAAGCCATTATCTAATGCATTACAAAACGTGTTGTAAATATATATTAATTGGTTTACAGTAGAATCTCCAGGAAGAAAGCCAGACTGTGACGGTGTGAAAAAAGATGTCAACCGAAGGAAGTTAAACATGTATTTATAAATGATTCGTTCAAACACTTTCTCTAATGTGTTTAATAATGATATTGGTCGGTAATTAGAAACAATTTTTGGGTCGCCTTTCTTGAATACGGGACATACGTTTGCAATTTTCCAGCATGAAGGCATGACATGAGCTCTTAGACTAGAATTGAATAGATCACATAACGGGTAACTAAGTTCATGCATTGCTTCACGAAGAATACGATTATCGATACCGTCAGGACCAGACGCTTTACCTATTTTCAAGCATTTTATTGAATCGATAACATCTTGGTGAGACACGTTGATTAAGTCAAGTTGTGTGTAATTTACGTTCGTCAATGACGGGAGTACATGGTTAAAATCGTCAATTGAAGATTGATTAGCAAAGTATGTGTTTAACAATTCAGCTTTGCAAATATCATCGATAGTTATTGAATCAGATTGTTCGTCTAGTAATGGGGGTATAGAATTTCTAGTATTATTTGAGATGAGAAAGCGAAGAGTCTTCCACCAGTCTTTTTTCGAAAGATCAGGCGACTTTAATTTAAGAGCCATATTTTTAAAATACATTGCTTTTGCCTGACGAAGTTGCAATACTACTTCATTTCGAACTCGTCGAAAGTTTGACCAAGATATTTCTGTGTTAGACGTTTTGGCTTTCTTATACAGACGTTTCCGCTGCCTAATTTTTGTTTTAATTGTTTTATTTATCCAGGGTAGATCATCGGGTCGAATACAAACTAGTTTATTCGGAACACATTTTTTTGAACATTCTGAAATAATAGCTGTAATATTTTCAGCATAAATATCAATATCTGCGGATTTTAAAGACTGCCAATGTACATCAGACAATAAGCGACGTAGCTTGTCATAATCCCCAATATCATATCGCCAGATTTGCCGATAAAATGTTTTCGTCACAGCTTTTTTAAAATTTAAAAATCCGATGATTGGGACGTGAAAACGTATGTTTTGTTCTAAAAAAGGTTCAGCTGTTTCAGCTAATAGAATATTATTAGGTTCACTGACAAACATGAGATCTATTATAGAACAAGTGGATTCAGTAAAATGAGTGGGCTCATTTATTAGCTGTGTGAGATTGTGTTGTTGACATAAGTCATTTACTTTCCGAAACGATAACGGGTTTCGTGTGTTTAAATTAAAATCGCCTGTAATGATAATATCCTTTATACCTGTCTCACTAGCTAGTCCAAATGAGTCGTCAATAAGTTTCATGTATGAAGTATCAGCATTAGGAGGTCTATAGAAAACACCGATTAAAAGTTTTTTGTTTTTGTTCAGGATGATTTCTACCCATAGACATTCAAGTCGATTTAACTCCAGATCAGTCCTTCGCCTAGCAGCTAATTGTTCCTTGACATAAATAGCAACACCACCATGAGAATCCAGAGGACGGTCTTTGCGGAAAGGCACTTGGTAACCAGTAAAATGTATATCACAGGAAGGAATTGAGTCATTTAGCCAAGTTTCTGTAAGTGCTATTATATCAAAATCTTTAAGACCAGTGTACACGAGTTCATTCTTATTCGCCAAGCTCTGTATATTATAATGTACAATTGATAGATGAGTATTTAATGCTATATTTAACTTAAAGGAACTTTCAGAAGTATTGTTGGTGTCGATAGAAATTGATGAACTAAGTAAATCTGGCCCTGGATTTGGATGTATGTCGCCTGAGCGGAGTAGAATAATGGAAAGCCACATAAGTAGAACTGCAGTTGTAAGTGCAGTGAATGCATTAGAAGAGAATTTCATATTGCAAAAGCTGTGTTTTCCAAACAGAAGACGATTACATGGATGTTTAATATTATATGACACGTTCATTGTCACCACTAGATTTATTTTTACTGACAATAGGTACGGTATGTTAAGCCATATTTGACTGAGAAGCAGGACATGTATTAGTAAGGGCATTATTTTAGGGACCCTATACGTAATCATGACAACGTTTTGAGGATTGCGCTTAGTAAAAATCATCGTGGACAGTCCCGATAAAAACAATGTATGATTGAAACGCTGACATGATACGTTTTATTTGTTTTTGCTGTATACAATTTATGACTGGACTCAGGATTTGATTTCTAGGTTTGCTGTAGGAGTTAGGTAGATGTAAAGAGAGGAAGAAGTAGAAGAAAAAGCAGAATACTTGACGTGAGAGTAGGACTGCTTTATTCGCAGTAGCCATACAATCATAATGTCATACTGAGAATTTAATTAATGCAAGTTAAGGAGTAAAAATATGCATATGCTATACAGTTTTAAATTGATACCACCAAGATGAATTTCGATGTGAACTTCGAAATCAACCACATAGCAATAAAGGATCTTATTCTAACCTTCCAATAATAATACATGTACAACAATTCTAGACAGCAATGCTCATACTGACAGATGAACAAGAATAAGAAACATTTTCAAGACGATCGAAGTACAACAAATGAACAACACAAAACAGTATCAAGACAAGACAATCAAAGTACACGTTATGAGTTTTTTTTTTTGCACCGCTGTGTGTATCTACTTCGGTTGTAGAAACACACGATGCCAAGCAAACTACTTTATATCTAACAATATACGTGTAAGTACATAACATTGTTAGTGAGTTCTAATTTTGATAAAAGCGAAACAAAATAAGGGTCTCAGAATGTTATAGAAATGTTAACATATTAATCATTGTTAAGATGTCAAGATAGATATATGTTTGTTTAATGTCTCTACTGCTACAAGGCATTATTGGTCTCCATAATATCTGGAGAGCATACTCGTGTCTATTTTTGTTTAGCCCTACGTATATTTCTATGTGCGTTGTTGTACTGTTCTTAGTTTGAAAGAGAAGCGAAAATTGGTAATAATACTAATATAATGTTATAACAACATACCATGTTGTATCGACATTTCAAGTAGATTTCGCAATACTATGTCTTATATAAAAAATATTTGTTATATATTTTACATTATTTTACCTTATAGTACTAAGACCAATCAAAATTAACAATATACATGATTTATGGTGTATTCCATAGAGATAAGCAACAATATACATGGTAAATAGTGTATTCTATAGAACTAAGTTATAGCATATGTGGTGTTTTATGTTACACATTCAATAATATTCTCAGTAGTTATGAAAATATTATAGCTATTTTTACACCCTGGCAGTAGCATTGTACATTTTTACAAATGTATGTACAGTCTTAGGTTGTGATATTCATGATTACTTTTTACATGTGCTTCGCAGCAACATAAGCAATAATAAAACAATTTAACATTATGCTTAGAGTAATTTTATTTTACATAAGTCAAAGTTAATAGTATACTTAATTGGCTATTTATGCTTTATTAATAAGGTAGAATTATTTTTGATGATTTTTAAACAATGGATATCATAATTCCTTACCTTAAGCTAAGAAACTAAATATTTTTGTTTATGTATTTTTCGAGTACCAGTAGACATGTTTAATCTATTTATGCTTTATTTATAAGGTAATACTATTATAGTGACTTGGCCCGATGTAATAATTATAAAACATTACTATTTATAATTGGAGGTTTCTGCACAAAGCTTTAAATAACAGTCTTCATGTATTAAGTATGTATGCCACAAAGACAACCACGGACCCACGTAATTCAATAAGAGTGGGTATTCGATGTGTAACTGTCATTTTTTGGTTATTAATTTTGGAGTACAAAGCGACTGGCCCATTAGTATACTGTTCAAGACAGATCTAGTCTGCAGAGCCTGGGGCAGAGCCTGGGGCGGTCTGATTGAATTTATCAAGATCCGACTTGCTGTAGATTCTAACAATCTTGGATCCATCGTGGCTTGCGATCTTTATCAAGATAGTTCCATCTTGCGACCACGCACTTTCAATTTTAGAGGACCGCATAAGCAGACGCGCGTTAAAGAGTAAGTGTGATCGCTCTTTGGTAAGGTCTTCGTTTATGAACACCCTCTCGTGCCCCGTACACTTTTTAAGCTCCCTTCTAAGTTGAAATAGCTTTTGACGTGCCCTGTAACTTACGAATTTCACGAGTATTGGGCGTGGTTTTCCACCTCCTGGCTTTCCTGACCGATGCGATCGGTCAATTTCATCTAATGTGACGTTAGCACCAAGATCTTTACACAGTTTCAGGACTATCTCATCAGTTGACTCTCGTGTTTCTGGAGACGCTTCAGGTATACCGGAGATCCTTAGACTGTTTCTACGGCTGTACTGTTCAGCCCCGTCTCTCGATAGTTCCAGATCAGAGATCCTTTCCTTCAGAACCTGGTTTTCCCTTAGTAATTTCTCATTTTGCTTTTCAACGGTGGTGATTCTGTGCGTCAAACTGGCGACAACACCATTGGCTATGGACTCAATCATTCCTTTAAGAATAGGCTCCATATTCGCAGTTACGGATTGCTTTACTACATTTGAAATGGTTTCGAGCATTTCCTTATCAAGAGGAGTTTCAACTTGGCCGGAAGGCATGGTGTCCATTGTGTACAGATAGTCTTCTTCAATGGAATCACTAGATATGCGATTTTTTTTTGCTCACACGTGGTTTCAGGAGTGGACAGAACAGAAGCACTTCTCTTAGTTGACAACGTTGGTGTTGGTGTTGACGTATTCATAATTGTAACACTCATAAAGCTTTCATTAGTTTATGTGTACAGTAGGCTTGCATAAGTTTTTGCGTACAGTATACGTTGTTTAAACGAATGTACGACAATAAGTAGGAGTCAATGAATAGGAGCCCGGGCAGCACGATCCGTTATGCATCTACACTTGATAGTCTTCTTTACAATAGCCCCAATGTGTAGTTGCTTGTGCACATCGTATATTATGCGTGTTTTGTGCAAACGAGCAAACGAGCATTTCGCAATAGTCGTCTCACTTACTTACTTGGTTTTATCCTTATGTTCATTTCAATAGCTAGAATAACCGACACCTGAGATGCACATCTTTCATACACTCATTTATTGCACCATTAAATCCTCAGTACAACACTAGTAGATAACTAGAACATTTTAATATTTAAATAATTTCGAGCGGAAGAAAAACACGTCACATTACAATCGCATTACAATCTTTGAACAACACAACACACATGTTATGATAACTATCAAATCAGAACAAGCAGCTTTTTCACTCACACATATTTTCAGCTAAGTCTTATGCTAATCCCTTTTGAAAACATAGATACAGCAATCACAGACCTGTATTGTCCAGCTGTATTGTCCAGCTGTCCGCTTGTAATCCGCTTAGTCCGCTTAGTCCGTTTTCCACTAATTGGTGATTGGATTTCACTTCAATCTACAACCCTAAGACACACCACTAAACTTCAGCACAAAATAATTTTATTTTAATAATAAATCCTCTATTTAATAATTTTATTTTGATGTTTCACTTCTACCTTTCTATCAAGTTTATCTTCATGAATCTTTTAGTTCAATTGTTTTGCGATATTTACACTTTAAGAACCTTTTAAACACAATAGTATGCCCCCACAAAAATCATGCGACTGCTCTGTTTCACACCTCATTTACTACTTACTTTATGAAGCCGTTTATTCCCACTAGCCTAAGGTCCATCTTAGAAAACACAAAAGGTACAAAACCTATGTATGATATAATTAGCAAAAATGAGTCTTCGCCAGTGTGTATAGATAAATGGTCGAACATTTTTAATTCTATTGAAACAAAAGAATGGCGACATATTTTTGATATGCCTTTTCGTATTACACAGGATACCAATTTACAGTGGTTTCAATATAGAATTGTACATAGAATCATAGGTACAAACTCCTTCTTATTTAAAATTGGTTATGCCACTTCAGCCAACTGTACCTTCTGTCAAACTGAATGTGAAACTATTCAACATATATTTTGGGAATGTAAGCATGTCAATAATCATTTTTCGAACTTTCTTAATATGCCTTCCTTTATACTGGGACATGCAAATACAAATGGACCCTTAAACTTAACATTTGTTTTGATCAAAATGTTTATTTATAATTGCAAAATGAACCAAACTAGACCCACTCTTAAAGCAGCGAAATCGTACCTGTCCTTGCATTGCCATGTACTAAATGAAATTAACTATTTTAATGATTTGCGTAAAAGTAAAGAATGGGAACTATCGTTACCCCTTTTCCAGTAGTTGTGATATGGGACCTTAGAAATTTTGTATTGTCAACTTTTTATTAACAAATATTGTTTATATTGTAATGTAAAAGCTATTGATGGTAAAATGTATAAAATGTGTTATAATATGCATATATTTCTTGTAAACTCTGTACGGTGTGGATTGGGATGCCCTCGACCCTCACACACCTATTGACGAGGAAAAAAAAATATATTTTGAACGGAAAAAAAAAAAAAAAAAAAAAAAAAAAATATATATATATATGCTGGGAGACCCTCGGATAAAATAGTTACTTTTTGCTACTCTCAATTTTGGGACACTTTGATTTGTTCCTGTTTCTTTATTTTGGGACAATGTTTTCCAAATTGGCAACTTAGCGTCGATTGCCGTAAAGTCGGCAATTAAAAGTCGCCATTTAATTGTTATACACCGGGACCGATGCATTGCAATTTATCAGCAAACTTTCAAAGTTGTGAATGCGCATGTGGTTATTCCAAATATTCGTATCTCATGGCAGCTGAACCCATCAATGTGGCCCCATGTCGGCGCGTCATAAATTACTCCATGGGCAAAGATCTATAACGCTGTGATTTGCTTGTATTACAGAGATTAACATAATAATAATAATTATCGCACAAACACGTTTGTTTATTTAATTTTAATACACTAAACGTTTCGGCATGATGCCTTCATCAGTAGTAATAAAATAATAAATATAAACAAAGGAAGTGACGTCGACGTCATACAGTGACGTTACGTCGTTTGGCGGAAAAATGAAAAATGAGTGAAAAATATTTTTTTTTTTTTTTTAGAGATTAACATACACACTCAATACACAATTAATCCCTGGGCATAATGGTTTTGCACCTCAAGTAATGATTCTAAATATTGATACACAATCAGGGGGAAACATCTTTTTCTGCTTCAAAAGTTAGGACAGTAAAACATGTATTTGTATGTGTCCGAACATATAGATGAATTACGGTAAGTAGAAATATCAATTTTAAATTTACTAATATAATGCAGTACATATTCAAAATGTTGTTGAAAAATTGATTGCTAAAGTTGTTGAAGATGAGTGTACACTTCTTTCCTACTTTAGGAGGGATCCGTACAAAATTTGCAACCATACATATTTGTTATTTTTAAGTTCCACCTATGTATTTCTCACAAATAGAATTCTGTTTTTCTACTTTGTGGATCTAAAAATGACATAAAACGCAGTAAATATGTTTTATAGATGATTGTTAGTTTTTTATTGTCTTTGAGTAAGTTGCGTATTTTAAACAGTGTTATATGTCTACCATTATATGGGATTTGTTTATAATATTTAACGTTATTGAGCATTTCTAAAATGTTTCTTTTATAAAAATATGTGTTCATAATAACTATACCCCACCCTTATACGCCTCCTTTATAATTATTGATTATTCACTGCAAGTTAATTTATAGCTTAGATATGCTCCTGAAACCATATGTACAATATGTCGACAGTAACGTACAAAATAACATAGAAATTCTAAAACATATACCTACCCAAGTACAAGTACTACAACCAAACGAAAGGAACAGCCATGGGTACACAATTCGCCGCAACGTACTCTAATTTAGTGATGGGATTCTTAGAACAAAAACTGTATACACAAATTGCATCAATTTATAATAATGAATTTCTCTTTTTTTGTAAAAACATACTGGAAAAGATATCTGGATGAAAGCTTTATTTTCTGGGTAAAATTTTATAATTTTAAATCACTTACAAACATATATCACGTTTACTATACAAACAAACACGCTTGATATGCCATTTCTTGATATTTTAATTGTAAAAAAACAGGGACATTTATACTGATATACATTACAAGCAAACTGATTCTAAACACTACCTAAATTTAATATCATGTCATAGTAAAAACACGCAAATTAATATTCCATTCCATTTAGCGAAACGCATGTTCACTATAGTTTCAAATAATAAACTTAAATTAAAACGTTAAGGTGAACTGGAACTTTCCCTTTTAGAAAGGTGTTACCCAAAATCAGTTATAAATAAAGAATTTCAGAAAGCACTTTTTTTCCCTTGAAATAAATTACTTTCAAACTCATAAAAACACAATATTATTCCGTTTGTTTCCACACATAATCCAAAGAAGAAAAAAAATAATTGGAGTGCTACAAAACAGCATAGACATTTTAACAACGGACTCTGATATGAACAAAATAATTTCAGATAACAAAATAATAAAATGCAAAAGACAGCCACCTAATTTAAAACGTCTACTGAATACATCTAGCTTTTCCTATAAGAACCTAAAGTAACCAAATGTAATGACCCTAGATGTGCGCTCTGTAACTGGATTATTGAAGGAAATTCATTTGATTTTAACGGTAAACTGTTTACTATAAAAACCAATGTGTCGTGTGATGTTAAAAATGTTATTTATGTATAAGTATGCAATGGCTGCAATAAAATCTATAGTGGACAAATTGGCGATAAACTTAGACATAGAAGATATGTTGACACCTAAATTTCTATATTCTCAACATCTCCTACATTTTCTCAGAATACAGGGTTCCTATATAAGTGGACGAGATTGTTCTTTGATCTACAATTTAACCTTCAGCTGAATGTTATGATATTAATTAGTTACTAAAAAGGCCTTGTCTTTTTTCACATTAAAAAATGCCATTCATAACTGTAATGTTGCTGCAGAAACTATTTACTATAGGGAATTAAGAACCGTTTTATTCTAGGTCATAGTGAATTATTATGATGGGTATTTCTTTTGTTAGCCTCATAGTCGAAATTATTGTGGTATGTTCACCTCAGATGGAAAATCAACATTGACTTCACATGATAATGTCCGCTCTATTTCTTTGTTCATAAGGCATTAATCTGCCTCCCTCAAACTTTCTAGACCCATTCTATTAGAAATTTCACAAGCTAATTTTGAAAATCTGGAATATGATGATTCAGACAGTCTTTTTTCAGGTTTTGAGCTAATCTATGAAGGAGAATCACATGCAAATTGTATATAGAACACTATGTTTTCATGCCCTAACATGTATTGATGCGGGAGACATATAGTTATTGTCCTTTGTGTCTGTCTGTATGCGGTTAACTAGATTTTACTTTTTCGACAAACATCCGGATACTTATACTGTTGTTGCTTATAACCATTCCCTCATCCACCCATATAACCCAGCCTCACGTTAACCTAGTCCTTGACCTAATTTGACTTGCACACAAAAGGCAATGCTCAAAAGGACCACCACCTATTTTATCTACTGTTAATTCACCAGTAGATTGCTTAAATGTACTCAAAGATTTGCATCAGTACTGTTGTGTTGCATGCACATAGTCTAAGACTATACCTGCTGTTAAGAAAAGTGGAGCACTATCATTTACAAGTATTTGCCAAAGCAGAACCAATTCAATATTAAAGAAGACCAATTCAATAAGTGTAAATGTATGGGTAAGAGTATAAATATATAGCTAATGGTGAATATGGTATTTTGAATCATTTAATTACATATACACATTTTAAATATATTCTGAATTGTTTGAATGTATGATCAATTTACACATCATTGTATCAATTATTGTTTTGCTGATCTAATTAATATCTTAATTTTGCATTGAAGCACATTGCTGGAAAAGTTGCGACATAATCTGACATTGGTTTTACTGAAAGCAGAACCTCCGGGTTCAGTGCACACATCCTCTAATCTTGGTAATTAAACTTTCCATACCATAAAGTGTCATGAACATTCCGGCAAGTGGGTGCTGAGAAAAAGGGATGACAAGAATTGTGGATTATACACAAATTTAAGCAATTACCGAAGCCCCATAACTCTGAGAAAAATCATTGAAGAAGAGCATCGTGGTTCAGTGCCCACTTCCTCTTGTTAATTAAGCTCACCATTAAGTTTCATTGAGTATGGGCCAATGTTTGCTGATATATGCAATATATACTAATTACTAAGTCCCATTACTCTGAGAAACAAATCATTGAAGTGGAACTTCCTGGTTCAGTGCACAACTCCTCTTGGTAAAGAAGCTTTTCTTGAAGTTTCATTGAGTTCTGGCTAGTAGTTGCAAATAAATTGTGCACTATATACTAATTTCAGAAAGCTTCAAAGTCCCATAACTCTGAGAATAAGGGCTGTCGGAGGACCTTTTTTGCACTTGTCAGAATTACTGGCTTTTTTTTTCTAAAACTAGTTGTTTGAATAGTAGGGGCCAATTAAAGTACTCACTTTTAAAATGTGGATAGCATTTTTATAATTTTCAAAATAGTGAATATGATAACACCCACCCCACCCCAATGCAATCCGCAGTAAAGTGCTGCTTAAAGGTATCTATGCATTTATTTTCGAAGATTTCCCCATACCCACAAACACTTTCAAGTGTCTAAAGGACAATAATTTCGACACATTTCAAACAAAGACAAAAATCCCTTAAGTCGTTTCCAAGAAATTGGCTTTTAAAAAAACTTTAACCTATCCAAATAGGGTATGTAAATTTTTCATGTGTAAAAAGGTCAATAATTGAGACGAATTTAAATCTAGAGTTACCAGACTAGGCCTATATTTCAGATTTATATCACGATGGGGAATACATGTTTAAGATTGAATGCAAACCCTCAAGCCATTCCTAAGAAACTAGCTTTCCGAAAAACTTAAACGTACCTGGGAGGCCAGCGAAGACGCTGAAGGGTAGCTTGCCTTTTCTTCGAAAAGTTGGGCTAAAAATCATTGAAGCGGAACGTTTGTGGTTTAGTAAACTCTTCATTTTAAACATGAGGCTTCTCATTATGGGCAGTGGATTCCGAAAAATAGCCCGAATAAGAAAACGGGTCTGAAAGACAGACGGTCGGACGGACAAAGTAGTGAATAAATATGCGCCCCAAAAGTTTTTTGGGGAACATGTCAATGGAACGCAATTGCATTGTAGTTTTATTTCAGTCTGTCACATCTTACTATTGGGAATCAGTCGGTATAATTGTTTATGTACATGTATTCAGATCTTGGATTCTGATTACAATTTGCATACAATTATGTCCGCACAAATAGCCAAATGTGTCGGAAATATATAAATTTTTTAATTGTGTTCTCAATTGCTTATGTTTTCTTTAACACTTACTATTGTATTGCAGTGACGAAAACATAAAAACACTGATAATATTTCCTGCAATACTAATGTAAGGTGACTTATTACAGGATTGCAGGAAAATTTATATCCCAACCAAGTCAAATTTCAGCGCAAGAGTGTAGTAAGTCAAAGAATTGTTCAAATTTACTATTTTATTGAAGATTCTACTTAGTTATTTATATTAATTGTTTAACCGCTGCATTTTTAACCAAATATTGATATATTTTTTAAACTACACTCATAATTGAGAATATTTGTTGTGTTTTGCCTTTTTCCTTATTAACCTTTCCTCATTAATTTCCTGTTTGTATTAATGGGCTGAAGTAATTTAAATCACAATGACTTGCATCGTGTTTGAATTCATTTTTAGTTAGTAGACCATGCTTTCTTAGACCATGTTTTCTTAACTTTTACATTTCTGTTATAACTCTAAGGATTTGTTGTGAATCAAATGACATTGGCTAATATAAAGCGGTTTTTATTTATTTTATCTTCCACTCATAAGTAAGAGTACAGTTTTCATAATTTTATAGTCCATTCTTTCTGAAACATTGTTTTGTTTTACTTGTATCTTTCATTTATATATAAATACATTGGTTTGTTGCGGATTAAATTACACAGGCTAGTATTTATTTGATTGTGTATGATATACAGTGCTTAAATTCTGTTTTTTGTTGAAAGCAAGCGTTTTTAATTATATTTTCGAATAATATTGCAGTTTTTATTAATGACATAAAATACAGGGTTCCATTAGCATTTGGCATTAATTTTTTTTTCAGCAAATTGCATTTTTGTATTACGCTTATTTGTCCTGATATTTGCCCTGTTCTTGTTAAGTATTTAATGGTTAAATGGTTTGTTTAAGCAGATTATAGTTTTGTGAATTAAAATACTTAAAATTTAATGCATATAGATACTATAGATATATTCCTTGTTTACATTTTAATGAGACAAGCGACATTAAAAGCATGCAAAAGGTAGTGCCGAGAAAAGAGCGGAACTAATACATTCTTGAACGTTACATATGAGCATGATATTAGTTAATATGGACGGGGCTAAAACGTGTTATCAGAAAGTGACACGATATCACGTAAAGTGGCCAGAGTTTATTGTGTAATCGGTCAGCGGTAAAATAACGCTTTAAAATATTGGGTCATCCTCTTCAGCATAACTGCGCACAAGTGGCATTGTAAATTACACAATCTTAGATGCTCATGCTGAGATATATATGTGATAACGTTTACAACCAAGGGTGAGTACATATTTAACTACAATATAATAACATAAATGTCAATAATATACACGTTTGCATGGACTTAAATAATGTGTGGTGTTTGACAAAGAAAAACGACATAATGTGATGAATCAAAACTTACTTTCTGTTCAGATATTGCACCATGGATTATCTTGTGTTTTTATTTTGTTGCATAATGCTAAATTTAACAAAGCGAGGAGCTTAATTCATCCATGTATACAATGATATTGAGTTTAAACTTATTGCTCCGATTATTCTTTGACTATGTCCTTCAAAGGGTTTTTAGCAACAAGTCTTCAATAGTTATCCTGCTTATTAACACCCGGCAGTAAACACTAAATAGCCATAGTGTTTTAACTTTAAGAAAGTAGACCTAATACAAGGGAATAGTTTATATCAAACTAGATTTTTGATGCGCCAAGTCTTTCAATACAAACTGTTAAAAACATGGGCATGAAATATAGGAATAATGAAACTCAAGAGACAACATAAAAAGAGAAACCCTTATTACCACCCGCTGGTCATTTATTTGAGGCAGTTGACCAATTGCCTATACAATACAGGACAATACACACAACACAACACACAACATAAGCATGATTAAAACTGGGGTCACCGAATTGGAACTGCCAATGCAAAATATTGGGCATGCCAACCTCACACTTAGCCCAGAATTAATAACAATATACGCACTTGTAAATACACTTTAACCTCATAACATGGCAAATCAAATTAAATAGTTATAAAAGGGAATATTAATTCAATTGAATTGTAATTTAATTACCCAATGGTTTAATGTTCACCGGAGCCTAATTCACGTCTACATTAGTGTCAATTGCTTCTTTTGATATGAGGACACGACACAGTCGGCGTTTAAGGTAAAATTATACTTGTTGATGACAACTTTATTACAAATTTCGGTTGCTGGGGAAAATCGTAGATGCGGGCGCAAATAAAAAATTTCCATTCGTGATTTTACGATACGCAAATCCGACAAACATCTGATCAATCTGATGTGTCCTAAACGATAATTATATAAGAAAGAGTACGTGTGTACAGATAACATTTGGAAAATGGTTCCATACTGAAATCTAAAATGCCAAAAAAAATCAAATATCTTAAAAGAAAAGATTACATTAAAGTTTACAGAAAAGTAAAATATTCTTTAAATTCAGATATTTCGTACACTGTAAAAATATGTATACCCACATAGGTCCTCTCAGAGTGTTCATGTTTTAAAACGAGGAACAAAATACTATATACAACTTACCAAAGCTCAAACAAAAATTAAAAGCACAAACCCATTACAAGCTTTACAGTTTTACAGATCTAAAGCAACACACATCCGAGAGTTAATTGAACGTTTATTAAACGAGAGTTTGCTGCGTTATTGCTTTAAACAGGGTCCTTAAAAACTTCGAACACTTTCATATATGTTATAACTATGTTTGACCAATGTATTTAAGCTAAAATACAATTCAGCTGCTGCGTTGCATCTGAGTAGAAGTAGAAATGCTATTGATCGCAATTAATATATGTTTCCGTACACTATTCTTAGATGATGATGCTGAAACCATTAATGTAATAAAACTTACCAACATGTTTGAGCGAAGGTTCAACTGCAAAGAAGACAACACACTTAAAATTAATGTTTTGGCAGTATTTTTTTTTTTGCTGCACATTGCATAAAATGGAGCGAGCGAGCGAAATAAATTTCTGTTTTCGATACACTCACAGCGAAAGCGCTAAATAAACAATCATATCTTGTCCATATTGATGAAAATTACAGCCAAATGCCATCACAACGTTTTATCTTGTCAATAACTTCCTCTTCACCTGCTCTGGACCATAATTTTTTTTTTTCAAAATAAATATATATGTAATAAATAAGCAACTTCTTTCTCCAATTCTTCTACGACCATGTGCTGCAAAGGGTTTTTGTGCAACACATCTTCAATAGTGATCCTGCTTATTAACACCAAATAGCAATATCCTAACTTTAAGAAAGTAGTCCTTATACAAGGGAATTGTCATTATCACAATTGATACTTAATACGCCAAGTCTTTGACTACCAACTGTTTAATAACATGAGTATTAAATATAGGAATAATGAAACTCCAGATCATCAGAAGAGAAACCCTTATTACCATCCGCTGGTCGTTTATTTAAGGAAAGTGACCAATTGTCTATACAAAACAGAACAAAACAGAACAAAACATAGAAAACAACACAAAACATAAAAATGATTAAAACTGGTGTCACCACCATGGAACGGTCAATGCAAAGTATTGGGGGATTAAACCAGTTTAAAGACATGCCAAACCCCACACTTAGCCCAGAATTAATACAATACAAGCACTTGTAAATAAACTTTACCTTCAGAGCATTGCAATTCAAATCAAATAGTAATAAAAGAAAATATTAATTCATTTGAATTACAATTTAATTACTTAATAAATTAATGTTCACAAGAGCATAATTCACGTCTATATTAGTGCACATTGCTTCTTATGATATGGTGACGCGACAAAGTAGACGTTTAACGTAAAATGAGACGTTTTGCTGGAATCTTCATTAAAACAACTCCGTTACTATGCACAATTGTAGCTGCAGGCGATGAAAGAAAAATTTGATTTACGATTTTACGGTGCGGCAAATCTGACGAACATCTGATCATTTTGTTGTGGCCTAAATGATAATTATATAAGAAAGAGTACGTATGTATCAGATATTTTTTTGAAAAACTTGCTTGTACATAGTTCCATACTGAATTCTAAAATGCAAAAAAATCAAATATCTTATAAGAAAAGATTAGATTCAAGTCTGAGTCAATGTGGAATTCAATTGCCATAAATGATACAAATAAAAAACTTTTTAATATAAATTATGTATAAACAAATTATCAAACTCTTAATTGACAGGTTGTTTACAAAGTTATTTAAGATTATTGTTCACTGCTTTGTTACTTTAAGCAGGGTCCTTACAAAATTCGCACCCATATATACTTCTAATTAGTACATTTGAACACTGCATTTCTTTACAATCCAATTGTGTTGCTACTGAGTGGAAGTATAAATGACATTACACGCAGCAATATGTTATTTTACTGTACGATTCTTGGGTGCAAATGCTGAAATACAACTGTGATAACACTTACAGCAGCTAAAATTGGGTAACTGTTCATCATCAACAACGGAAACCAGTTCATCTGCAATGAAGGAAACACAAAAGAAGTGCCAATTACATGCACGCATGTATGAGGGTTTAAAGAATGTGAGGTGTTTGACAACTTAAAACAAAAGCAAGTGATGAATCATAGCAAAGGATTCCCAATTTGTGTTCAGGTATTATAGCAGATATTTATTAATAAGTGTCATTTTATTACTGAAGATTCGTTTGCTAAATATAACAGCACGATATATGTTATGTATCCGTTTGAACAAGTATGTTTTGTTTAATTATAAAGCACACAATAACTTTTGTGAGAATGGCGTTTTAGTTATAAAATATGTAAGCATGAGATAAATAAAAAAACTTACAAGTGCATACATCTGGACTAAATTGGAAGTTCCGAAACCAAATATTTTATTTCGAGAACCGATAACACTATATGCAAGTTTGAGTCAATGTTCAACACGATAGGCTTGCATATGAGGAACACAAAAAATCAATATATGGCGTATAATGAGCCTAATAAATCAAAACCAAGCCCAAGTTACGTTTCTTACTTGTATTACTTTAATAACTTGTTCAAAGCAATACACGTCCGAAAAGTTTAATGAATAGTTGATTGATCAAGTAATTTTAGCTCAGTGTTCAGTGTTACAGGGTCCTTACAAAATTCGCACCTATGCATAGTTCTTTAATTTCATCTCTTTGACGTATAATACATTTGATACTATGTGTTTTCCTTATTTTTAAATATATGTTTCTGATAAAGTTACTGCTTTTTCTATCATATTAATTTATCAATTGAATGACATACTAGTTCAAGTTTTAATAACACTTCCGTTGTTGGCCAAGTAACGCGTTATTGGTGAGGTGGTTTTATTATGAATTATTTCGTATGGTAAGGACCGTTGCAGAATTTACTATCAGCACATTAATTATAGTTTTTGTCTCAAACCAAAGTAAGCAAAGTTGCTGATAAATATTAATAGTATGTCCTAAGGCACTGACTATCGCGACCAATGTGCATTTGAACGGTTAAATATAAACATGTTCGACGTTCCATTGCTATTCTAGCTCATTGCACATATGCTCATATATTTTAATTGTATTATGTGTTAGGAAATATATAAACATTTCTTTTTATAGATATTTTGGTGATATAGTACAATTCTTAGGAAGTCATGACAATATAATAATTATCGTAATCAATTAAAACATAATGTTCATTTTTTTCCTACTAAAAATAAATCATTGTCGTTTTAGAAGATAAACGGGTATGTTTATTCTTATTTCCATGCATTTTCAATTAATTAGTATACATTAGTTGTTTCAAATTACACACTTAAAACTTGCATCTCTTGGAACGTTACACTGAAATTCGAATTCGAACTGGGATCCTTAGTGACAACGAAAGCTAACAACATCCCCAGAGGAACGTTCGGATTTAGGAAATAAAAATCGATATTTTAAAGAGCAAAAATTAAATAACGGTTCGGCAAGCCTCACTTTTACAGTATTTTAAGCCTCACCTGATATATTGCGCAAGGTCAGACAGTAACCTATTGTTATATATATGTACTGCTCAAAAAATGAAAATGAATAATTTTAATATTATAGTATTATTATTAGATTAATTTATTCGTTTCATAGGAGTCCAATAAGACGAAATATTATTACCGTCATTATTCTTAAACGATTTACATCAGTACTTTCAAACAACATGATATAGCGTGAGTCATCCTTGTGAAGACAATTAGATTGAAAATTATTTGCAATTTTGTTTGCAGATGGTACTGAGATCTTATGCAAATCAGTCGTTATTAATCAGGAAACGTTATTAAATGATGCAAACAATATTTCAAGCATACTATTAATCAATTCAAGTAAACCTCGAGCTATCACTAAAGTTAATACCCCCTCATACCGATTCGACAACGCAGATAAAGAGATTTGCAGTTGTATTGCTTGACACAGAACATTGTATTGACTGCCAAAATAATCTAATTAAGAGAAAATATTGGTTTCAGATGCAAACAAAAGAGTATAATATAAGGCCCCGGACAACTATTTTGACCTTTAAACTTAAAGAGTGACCTTGAAATTTGCAGCTACAGACAGGTTATAGCATGTGTCGCATGATGGTCATCTCGCCGGACAAGTTTTCAAGTAATAGCAGAATCCCTATTTGTAGGTACAATACATAACCGAGATACAAATACAATTTGCATATGTGACATTTGACTTCTGAATGTGACCTTGACGTTTTACCATCTTTGGTTCGTGCATACGGTTTACAGTCTTACGATGGCCATCAATACTATAAAATCATTTGAGAATCCATCCACACAATAACACACTAGAAACTTGGTAGAAAGAGTACAACTTTATATTGTAAAACATTTATAGTGAATGTAGTCACAAGTGTTTCATCAATGTATCCAACAACTTTGAATACGGTCTTATATTAAAGCATGTCTGGTATCTTCCTGGAATTGATATGTCCTCGAGGATAGGTCCTGTGAGTCAGTACAGTTGTAACAAAGGTGATGAATACAATTTTTTGTTAAATGTCAATCGCTAAGCAATATCGGAAATTAATATTTATAGTAGGAAAAAGTGGTGTGATATCTTTATTTTAAAACTAAATGAATTAAAAGTGCAAAGCGTTTTATGAAAGATATGATTGAACTCAATGCTAAGATGTTAATCATTTATTTACATGTATGCGTTTTGTAAATGTGAGATTTGGCATGCCTTTAAACCGATGTCTTTTCCATATTTCTCGCTGTGTGTATTTATTGGTGTTGTATTTCCGGTGGACACTTGCACTATATGAAGGATCATTCGATGAAAATAAAGGTTTCTCACTTGCTGATGGAGCTTGATTTTCACATAGTTTATATTTGTTTGGTGTACGTTGTATTGTGAATACTATAGTCATTACCATCAATTAACTGTACTGGTGTTCAAAACGCATGTTCCATAAGATTAAGCTGTGTATAGCGATGTTTTAAATGTTGCAATCGATAGCCTCGTTAACAAAAAGGTGCAATATGTATGTTTTTTTCATAAACTCAAATTGGTGTGGTATCATAAACTGAAGTACATATGTGTATTCTTAACTATACTTGAATATAGTCGGATTCTGGTGGTAAAAAATCACTACACCGTTGGATAAATATACGTTGCAGTATATTTAATATGATTAAAGGTACATACTGTTTTTGTCAGGATCGCTTTCGCTACTTCCACCTTCTGCCATACCTGTCAATTATTAAAACAAAACTGTTTAAAAAAGAGTATATGTGAACCAAGAATGTGTTTTAATCAATAACAAAACTAAATGAATATTTTAAGAGGGCTTAAATAGCGGTATCTTCGAGTAGTGTAGTAAACGATGTCAACAATACTTTAAATTTAAAAAAAAAAACTTATTTTAACTATGTTTGTTGCTTGATATGCTTTGACGCGTGTTACATAACACATTTGTTGTCATTTAATTGCGTGTTTGTATTATGTTTAATGTTGGATGTACTTTACACACATTTCGACATGGCTGTTAACATGCAGTACATTTTGCTATATGTCTCGAAGCATATGTTATTTTTACCAGACTTGTTCTCGATTCCCTGCATAAATAACGTGGCAAACATGTTAAAATTTAATTTTCTTATAAACATTGGTAATAATCCGATCGCGGCGACAGTAAGGTGAGTTGACTGCGAGATTAAATACGTGCAGTGACAACACGGCGAATTTCCGTTGTGTTTTTCCACAACAAGGTCATCACAACGACCACAGCAGACATTAACGCAAGCTGATTCAGCGACCTTGCGTCTACCAGTCGCTTTCGGGTACTGTGATGACATCGTGCTGTCAACCTACAGGAATTATTTATGGGTTACGCTTCGAAAATTGCACGTTGCACTTGCAGAAGCCTAGCACGTATGGCTCCCTTGCGATAGACCTACTGGTGTCGTGAAATTGAAAGGATACCTTGCGGGTGCAGTTATTACACGGCGACCTCACGGCGACCAACTGCCTTGTATTAACAACTGACAATATTTGCATTCTTTTGGCACGTCATTTTCTCTCTGTATTTCAAGCCTCACACAATCAAATAACTACGTTGATTACAATTTAACAATTGTTTACCATAGTAACTTCCTAATGCACATGTCAAATGAAAAGTCGTCCATTGCACAAATACATATACTTATTAATTTTACGAATAACAAGTCGATGTGTTTGTTGCTTTCAATATATTTGTGCCGTCTTTCGGCGACCTTGTGAACAACTTCCAATAACCATGCAAATGTCATACGTCTGTCGCGCGTTCGCAAAAATAGCACATTCCAAGGGTGTCATGTCTGCGAGTCGTACGACTGACGTTCGTCTATCGGAAGGCGACCCTACGGTAACCGAACGATTGTGAAATACTTTTAATGTTGAAGCACGGCCAACGTAGAGCAATATGGTCGTGTCCACACGATGCCCGTACGAATCCACACGTTGAAACGCATACGTTGTCTGGCAATCTAAAAAAACTTGCAGTTAAATTGCTGTCTCCGGCGACCGCAGAGGGTTGTGACCGAGGTTTATTATCATTTATGAGTGAATATTTAGTTGTTGATTCATATCCAACTTTATGTACCATAATTGTATCTAGCCTTATAGCGCTAATCAGCAAAGCGTCTGCTCAGTCAAGCGCTTAAAGGGTCGAGCGAGTATCGATTAATATTTTTGGCAATTTTCCAAAGACCACTGGACAATTGCTTGAAGCGATAATTTAAATAGCCTTATCATCAAAAATCAATAATTGAATGCTACACTTTACAAGGCCGAGACGTGCATTCTGACGCATATGAAAGAAACTTCCTCAGGCAGAACATCCATATTGAACATATAGGGAGGTTTTTACTTAACTACTTTCTCCGGATTTTTGCAAAGTATTTCGGAAACTCCAATTTCTTACCAATTAACTGCTACAATTTTATTTAAATTTCGAAAAAGGGGACCACAACTGTTGTTTTATTTTTCAGTAGTGTATATTTATATTTTCTGCAAATATCCCGTATCAATTTTGAAATAGCTACTTATATATAAAGTGATTAGTTCTGTATTTCCCTCTTATTGTATAGAGCATAAATATGTTAACATACATACTGATGTCTGTACAAATAAAATATACCAGTCTAAACTACGGTAACATTAATTTTAATTAGCAAACAAAATATAATTTAATGTAGTATTGCGTTTTTAGAAAAAATGATTATAATGCGACGTAATCCCTCTGACTGCCCAGATAGTCCCTGATTACGGATGGAGTGGGGGATCAGTTAACCATCTTTATGACACGGTCATAAATTTTATCGGATTATATTGGCCACCGCTGAAGAGTAAAGATAACGTCATTTTGGCAGCTGGGGAAGTTTCTTCCATATGACAAATAAATCAGTGCAAAATACTATTTATTCACAATATTTTTAGAACTAATTTATATGTCGAAATATACGTCTAGTGTTAAATTTCAGCAGTAACAATCGCCGGTTTAGATTGTTAATTTAAGTATCATAATTATGTCGGTAATATTTAAGTTGATGTGAACCGCATAATTATACTTAGTAAGACAAACAGGTAGTCCTATTTATCTCCTAAGTATCGCCTTATTATCACCTTTTGTTTACATAATAACTATAAAGTGTTACGGAAATAAAGAACTCAACGATTGGCTACTTTTTTTCGCGAAAACAATAAACGCTAAGAAGTTTTTTATGCGATATTATTGTTTTACTTTTTAAGACGCATAGCACAAGCATGGAACGCTCACTTAGAGTACGTAAAAGAATTAATTACAAATCAATGAATGAATGTGGCAAACAGTGTTTATCGTGTATATTGTATACGTATTCTTACTTAATCTCTGACTAGAAGCCCAACTTTCAATTAAGTTTCAGTACTAATTCAACAAATATACGATAATAGTGTCAGTAATATTGCAGTCCGTAATTTATTGCCGAACAAGACCGGAAAAGGCTGAATGTCAAGATGGATTTCGTATATTTCCGTTACAAGTGATACTCTAGTTAAAGAAAGGACGGTCTACATGCAAATTTTCATTGACAAAACTATATTGTATTGACAGGAAAATGATTTTCATAGCTTATTCAACTTGTGCAATGTGCATTTTAATATAGAAATACTGTTTTTGCAACCTGTTGTCAGCAGAGTTTACCAAATTCCCTATAACTTACATTGAAATAAGAACAAAATGACACCTTCACTTTTAAAACCTTAAAAGGACGCTTCAAACGTTAAGTTTTCAAAACTAAACATATATAATTGTTTAGAGAAGATATTATATATTCAAATGAAATGCAATTTTGATATTTTAATTATTAACAAAACTATGAATGTTTGAAGTACAATAATATAGACTGTGGCACTAGAACACTTCCATATAATATTGAAGTAGTTGTAGTATTAGTACAAGTAATAGCAGTCTTAGTAGTAGCAGTAATTGTAATAAATGTAGAATTAGCAGCAGCAGCATTAGTGGTAGTATAAGTAGAAGTATTAGTAGAAGTAGTAGTAGTTGTAGCAGTAGTAGTAGTAGTGGTGGTGGTAGTAGTAGAAGAAGAAGAAGCAGAAATAGCTTTTAAGATGAACCTAAAGCTCCCTTCGCACTGTCCTGGTGTTGGTCCCAGTACCTACCGGTGAAGGAAAACTGGTGTACCGGTATGAACCGGGACCTAATTTCTAAAAACATGAATTGCATTCTCGCATTACGGACGGTGCCTAGGTGTTTCACCGGTCTAAAGTCAGTTTGACCACGGGCTCGCTAGGGTAAGTCCAGGTTTACCACGGAGTAAATACGGTGCAGAACGGCATTTTTCCCGGTTAATCCCTGTGTGTACCAGATTAACACCGGTGGTGTCCCCTGACCGCCGGGACCATCCCATCATCCGTCCCACGGTCGCTGCAGGTGACACGCCGGTGTCATACCGCACTCACATCACTCCGGAACGCAACGGTTTATCACGGAAGAGGGAGTGTGGAGACCTGGAACTTCCCCAGAATGTAGGGGCATTGCCCCGGCTATACACGAATTATGCCGATTGTTGATATCTTTCCAGTTGACTCCAGGTGACTCCCGGTTGTATTAAACATTTTTAAACATCCGGGGTTGTTAGCCGGATCACCGGGGTTCATCCCGGATAGTCCCGGATCGCCCAGGAAGATCCCACGGAGTGTTTCTCCCGGTTTGACAGGGTTTCCCCCGGATTACTTACTTGGACTTACCGGACATGCTAAACCGAGACATTGAGAAGGGGGCTTAACAACAGATGTTTTCTGCCTCTATGTTTACTTCCGCTTCAACTACAATCCTAAGTATATTTGATTACTACTCCAAAATCACTCTGGCAAATTGACAAAAGTACACTGAAGACAACCGAATTAATTGATTATTGAATCGCGCGTACGTTTTGTTTACACCGTATTTATTCATCTGTGCAAAACGGTTTCATACTTGATAGTTTTACTAAATTTTCTTTTCAAATCTTCGTTTATTGTATTTAATCCAATATCAAACATTGGATTGGAAATGTGTACGACTGAAATTTGCTGCGGCAACAAAAACGTTATGGAATATTTTGTCAAGTTATAATAATAATAATAATAATAATAATAATAATAATAATAACATATTTGAAACTTACCTGCTTCAATGTGATCAGCTTATATTTGCCCTCTTATGATAGGTATTATCCGATTGACGAGCACTATTGATGACTAAAAGTCTACGCTTATATACTCGCCTGCAAGGGTACGTCACGTGACGTTCTAGAACATTCACCGGAAGTTGGGTTGTAACCACCCTGGTTACGAATTCCGCAGTTTTCATGCATTTTTCACACAACATTATGTTTTCATTAGGTTTGCAGTTTTATGCACATGTTTTGAACATGAACAGTTTATTTCGCTTACATATAGGTAAGTAATAGCCTGCAGGGGCGTAGTGCGAAAAGCAATGGATAGTAGTCGTTGAAACGGTAGAATATAAAACTGCATAATAGTTGCGGGACATTTTCAGAGATTAACATATTTATTTGGCGCACTTGAAACGCTCAAAAGATTATTATCATGTGCCGATCGCATCTTTTTTTGTTGCATCCGATTCAAGAGTTCTTTTTTTGTTGTTATTTGTTTTAGTGAATGGGTGTTTTTTTTTCTTTGCTGGGGCGAAGGGATTGGCATACTTCAACTTGGTCTCCTAGCAGCTGGTGCACTAACATGAGGCGGCGGTCATTAGTAAAGCATATATAAAATTTTGCATTTCGCTAAATCGCAAAATACCTCCTTCAGAACTATTGCATACCATAACGAATGATTTAGAAAATCGGTTAAACCACACATGCCTCTACACATTTATGTGATCATTTAGCTCGAACAAATATCTCAGTATAAAAAGCTACGTACCATGACTGTATTGATTTTCAAATCATTCTATTAACACAAAGCGTGGAATCCCACTACAATGACAACTCTTTAACCGTTAAATGTATTTTATAATAAGTAACCTAATAGCAATAATCGTGAATGCGCCAGCAAACAAAGCTTTGAGGTAGTATATATTGCCGATCAGTAGAGGGTATCAATTGTAAAATATATACATTTAATTGCACATGTTTTGCATGTGCCGGAGGCTTTACGAAAAAAGAGTGTTATCACTGTTGTTAATGACAGGTGATTTTTATATACGATTTTACAACATAAAAGGTATTTAAAATTAAATTAAATGCATATTTCTTGAACAATGGAATAAAGGTTAGGAAGACACGAACTGAAAATCGCATATTAGGAGTGTTCAATTCATTGTTATACTGTAAAGTCGAAACAATATTGCACACCAGGGTTTTCCCAGAAGAGTGTATAATTGAGATGCAGCTAATGCAATTATACAATAATATTTAAAATCATTTTGTTATACGTACAGCAATGCATCTTACTGAAATTTGTTTATGAGTGTCACTTCAATATCAATGAAGTTATGTATTTTTCAGAACTCAATATGCCGCGATGCGGCCCACATAACGTCAATATAAATCTCGCCTTTATGTCATATGCTTTTAAACTCTCAATATAATGCCCATGATACTGCATATATGTGTTGTTCTGCTCTCACATGTTGTCTTGTGCGGTTTTATTAACAAACAATCAATACAAATGTCCTGCAGCAAGTCCTAAAGGATGGCTTGCATAATTTTTGATGTGTCTGCACGCATATGTTCACATAGGTTTCCATTCGATTTACTTGATTGTTCAACATCATAGCTCTTTTTTGTCACTTCGCTGTTCCTTCGCTGACCATTCATTTGAAAACATCATTTGTCACTTGTAAATAAATGCCCAAGTGACTTTTTCTTATGTTTTTGATGATTTCCATTTCTTTTATAGTTTGTCAGGACGTCATTTTGCGCTCAACCTTAGTATTGTATTACAAATCTGTGTTTGGGTGCATCGTTTGACGTCAAGATTGCATTCCAAACCTGAACTACATGTTATACATATTCCGCTATAGAAACTGTTGCCGTGACTTCATTACGATAAAACTTCTATTATTGGCACACCTAAGTGGGTGTTTTTCGATCATTTATTGTTTAAACTTAATTGTGTCTATGAACGATACAAGATGCATTTTATGTATGCTGTCATTATACGTACACACATTTAAACAGTGCGGGCCAGAAAGCATTACCTAACATTTTTAATTCATATAATTTGCATAGAAAAATATTATTTAAGAAACTTAGTCAGTCTACTGATGCACATGATACTATAATTACATGTGCACATGTTCAAACAAACAACATCATGATAGTATTCTTTGTTGTTACAAATTATACGCTATTTTGGAACAACCCTCTTATACATGTAAGTAAAATACGTCGAACATTTGTCGTGTACCGTTACACATTTGTCCGATGAAAGCCGTCCTGGAAAATGAGATTGTCAGTGCATGGGTGACACGATACATCAACTCACACTTATGTCACATGTTCAAGGGAACTAACCAACCAAATACAGAAAGATATGCGAAACGTGCACTTTTTCCAAATTATTTTCTTAAATATGCATTTTATTTTTCGATCACGGAATAATATTCGGCTCTGTCAAACTTTAAACGCGTTTGATGGTCAACATTTAATATTAACCACCATCTTTAAAGGGACTTGTTCACAGAATTTACGTATTTTTCAAAATATGCCGTTGTATGTCTCAACTGAAAAAAACAAAGAATCTGGACTAACAAAAAGCAAATATTTAAAAAGGGAAAAAAGTAAATTAAACAATTACCTTTGCCCTCAAATAAAGGACCAACGGATGGTAATAAGGGTTTCTCTCCTGATGATGTCTCTGGAGTTTCAGTATTCCTATACTGAACTTGGAATCTTCGGGATCACAAATCTTACGCTCTTACCAGTCCGCCATTCTGACTTTATTAATAAATAGTGTCTTTTTAACGTTAAGCCGGTCATACCTGTGTTTTCCAAAATACCGATGAAAAACGTTACAAGAGCTTTAAATTTGCATCAAATACCTTTGGTGATTATTTATAAAGGACACTATATGTCCTTTATAGGTCTGTGTCAGACGTGATATTTGGCTTGTTTATATACCATGTATTTTTTTCGGTTTGCGATCGATGACAAAGAATTGTCAATTTGCCAATCTGTACACAGGTCCCGCTAATGGATTGAAGAGCGCATATTTATTTTACAATTTACCGAGACAATTTCATAGTTTTATGTTGAAAAAAACAACATTTCTCTAAACTGGCATTTTTGAATTCATCGACACTGGTTGCCTGTAATGTTGTTTTCTTTGCAGAACATACTAGTAAATAGTGTTATATTAGTATGCCATTTTGTGTAAACAATACCAGGTATGTCTACCAGGTAGCCATTTTTTCTAAAAAAATAACTAATATTGGTCAAATGTTAAATTTTACACAAGCAATATGCTTTTCAAACTTTGCAGAATGAACAGTAAATGAAAATAGAACAGGAAAACAGTCAGTGTTAAAAATTTATTTTTCACAGCCAAAAACTCTTAGGCAAAAACAAACAAATAACTGCCTCACAAAATTAAGACAGTATTTTCCTCAGTATAGAGACAACTTTATTCCAATATATTGATGAATACGATTTTTGCAATATAAATAACCCACATTAACTTAACTACAGGTATATATTCAATTAAGATCTTAATTCAAAGAGTGACTACTTCCAAATGTTATAGAAATTTCAACAGGTAGGTTACTTTAATAAGACTTGTTAGACAACGTCCAACCTACACAGATATTTTACGTCTCTTACAAGGTTTGATAATAAACCAATAGTGGGTCTTTACAAAAAACGAGTTTTCTCAGATTGTTTAACATATAAATTATCTGACAGGCAGATGAAACAAACGAATCATATATAATACAATAATGTTGTTTCATGTTAGTGTTGTTTTGTGTGTGCGTTGAAGTAGATCTACAATAAAATACAGTATTAATTAAATATATAATATTAGAGGGAATATTATAAGAAAACGACACTCAATACAAAAGGCTTGCCGGCAATACGAGTAAAAAGTCGGCTAATACGGACAAAACTCGGCCATACGGGATTCCAAGCATTCTCATGGGTTGAAAAACTCGGCACTATATGAAATTCGAAGGCATGTAAAACGAACGGTAAACGAACTTTTACGCGCACCTCGTCTCTCAGCGTTTCTGCAAAATGGACATCGATCAGGAAGATTGTGAATATATGATGGAATGGCTAGCGAACTACATTTTACATTTGGAAAAATTAAGTGAAAAACGAAACAAACATACTGTGAATAGATTTGAAGATGAGCAAGAAGAAGATACTGCGCAAATTATCGAAGAAAACAGAGCCATAAACACTGTGTACACAACGAACAATGATTTAAGGATTTTCAGAGATTGGTCGACAACTGTCGGTGATAGACGAGAATTAATTGATATCCCCCTCCCCCAGGAGAACTGGATTTTATTTTGCCAAGTTTTACATAGGTAAGCACAGATAAACTTTTTTTTAAATTTGAGGGTTTCCACCCCCGCATGCCCACTGAATGTCCTTCTTTCCAATAGATTCAGCCATTCCTACAGATGTTGTAGTTGTTTGCAAATTCATTTGATTCATATGCATTTTCTTAGTGACTCATATATACACTTGTTACACTTTCTATATCATGTTATTGTTTTCTGTAGACAAGTGTAAACTACAGTTACAAAAAGTTAATACATTTATTATCTGCCTTCAATGTATTCCATTATAATTACATCCAACAAAATCAAACATTATTGACAGATCACTATATAGAGAATATAATTCAGACGTTAATAGGTCAGAGTCTAATGAGCTTCTCTCTGTAGCTAACTGTATTCCATGATGGTAAATACCCGTACCACTATAAGTTTAACATGCATCCCAACGTATGAGAAGGGGGACAATTGTGTATGAAAGTTAAACAAGTATTGAGTGTCTAGTGTGGTAAAATCGAAACGTAATCAATAAAACACTCGTGAAGATACTTAATATATTTGACGACTATATTTTCTGTAGTAAATTTGCTTTTTCATGATTTAAAATCAAACATAATATCAGATAGTTATTAACAAAATACTTATTAATTAGGGAAATTATAGTTAATAGTTACTAATAAAATACTTATTAATTAGGGAAATTCATATTGGCCGAGTTATTTGTCCCCGGTCAGCTGTATTGGCCTTCGCCCTAACGGACTTAGGCCAATACCGCAAACCTCGGACAAATAACTCGGCCTATATGAATTTCCCTAATTAATAGCATTATAGTATTTGGTACGTGTTTATTGAATAACGCGACATAGTCAGTATATATGACGTATTTATACGTATAATGCTACTGCACGTCATGCAAGATTAATTAATATACATTACATTCTTGAAACCGTATAACGTATATACATGCAATTTATACCGAAATTCAGAGACAGATACTATTTCACGCAATAAAATCTAAATTTGAATAAATACTAACGTGTTAACATGTATTAAAATATTCAGAAATGTATTTTACATTTACGTATTCGATTAAATAAGACTACATCTTTAGTCAAACGAAACCGGAGTACAAAATCTACATCGTCATAGATTTCCAAAGGATCCATCCTACTCGTGGACGTCGAAGTCGTTGACGTTCTTCACGTTAATCATTACGTATAGCAACTGCCAAGTAGTCAGCCATTTTCAACACTGTGCACAAATAATTACCCGATAATGTATAATTATGATAATTTGGACATAAGAAATTTTCCTGGAGCCTTTGAACAGTGGTGGTACAGAAATCCATTTTCAAATAATCATTGATTATTCATAAGTAGGACGAGTTCCTCTGGCAGCTATGGTTTTAGACGGTACAGAAACCCGATAGCAAACTATCATAGTTTAATCACTGATTTATGCGTACAAAAATCGGGCGTAATGTGTTAGTAAGCATTTTTACTTGGAGGATCAATGTTTTTGAATTAAACAGTTTTCAGAAAACCAAATGGGTACAGCGTCAGTTGTATACCAACGTAGACGCATAATACGACAGACACGCATCAATATTCTTGCCGAATATATAATGTCTAAAGTGTTATTATTGCATACGTACTCAATGGAACTGTAAGAAGTCTCGCGGTGTGTCTCGGATGCCAAAATAACAATAAATACAACGGAGAAAGACATTTTTTGACGTAATAAGTAAATAATTTGTTATTGAAATATAATATTTAAAACCTCAGACTCTCATTAACATTAACGTTTGTATAGAAGAGTACACGGACTCTCAATAGTCAGTCTTAATAAAATAAAACAGAACACTGCTTTTATCGGGGTTCTGAGTATTATGCTTAACGTCAACCTAATAATTTTGATAATTTCGGATGTCTGGTTAAAACAGTACGTAGTACAATTCCAACGAGGGTTCGATTCTGGTCCCGGAATATGAGTTTTTATGGCCATTAAATCTTACAGTGTAGATGGTATAAAGCAGAGTTCTAACAAAGTAAATACATTGTTTACATAAAGATCATAATCACAAATGAAATCCAATTGCTTATAATAATTTAAATATATGAAGATTGCCCTGTCGCTGCATACTTCTGAGAACCTTGGTCAACTTCAGAATATCACGCACATATGCAAGTGCGGTTATTGGCCGTGTGGGAATCCTTTGAAAAACACTATTGACAACAGTAGTCTCTGGCAAGCTCTTGAAACGACATCTTTCTGGCAAGATAGGTAGGTGAGTTCCAGTATATCAATAGCACTTTTGGGAACGTTTCATTTCCGCGCCAGATTACACAAAAGATTAAATGGCAAGCTTCTAATCAGTTTGTGTTATTATATAAATGTGAATAAATCAGTTAACAAAGCTAGTGTTTAGTTTTTAATGTTAGTGGCAAAACCTGGAAAGTGTTAATATGCATTGAATAGAACGCGCGCGCCATTGCTATGTAAGAGGCCGCATTCCCCGTACTTAGGTTTGGAGTAATTATTATAAGTGTTCTCTTTATTTAGATTTAAATTTATAAAATCATTATGTTTAATGATTTTTAATCAAAATAAATGGACAATAACAAAAATATTTACTCCTAATTTCTTTCAGTGAAATTGACTTTACTTCGTATTCGCATTTTTGCGTATTTTTGTTTTCATATTATGTTTTATTTGTGTTAAGTTGTGTTTGAATTTCAAACTCAAATTTCAGATATAGGAAATAAAATACATCGAAGTCTAATATATTATTTTGTGATCTTGAAAAGTTTGGTGAAATTCGGTCTCAACATACACAAGTTATAGCTGTTTAAGCGAAAGTGTAGTTACTAACGGCATGGAGCTTTTGTCGAAATATGACTGCCGAAACCATATTTTCTACCGGTGTCTAAATTCAGGTGAGATGCATTTACTTAGAAGTAACATGCCATATCTTTTGTGTTGAATATTTGGAAGAGGAAAGATTCATCTTTAAACCGTTTTATAATGGGACCTTATTGGAATTCTATTTATTGGTATCTAACATTGAATTGTCACCCAAAACGAAATGAAGGTAGCGTTTTATAATAAGTACGATTAACAGCGTTAAACACAAACTACTGGCATTTTATTTAACAAAAATATATACTGTATCAGTATAACGTGAAGTGAGGTCATTAAATTACAGACGTCGATAGTAAGGTGAACATGTAGTTTTGCAACTCTTGGTAAAACATATTTGTAATCATTTGAAAAAAAAAAGAAAAATCATCAAATACAAGTTATTGCGCAATTTTTTTGTTGATGACAGACGTTATGTAATATCAATCAGTTTTGTTTAAGAGAAAAAAGATCACATGTGATTGTAAATTCTAGGGCATGTGGAGTGCATTTCTATGAACTAAGTAGAAAAATAAGAAAAATAAAATAACATTTCAAATAACGCGCAATAAGTTTGACGTCATGAAAAGCATTTTGATGACGTTGTGCTCCGGGTTACATTAGTGTACATTATATTTTAATCGTTATAAGTTGACAGTTCACAGTACCGGTCATTTTATGTTCGTATATTATTTCACTTGTATCAGGCTTTATGTCGATATTTTTTGTTGATTAGTGTTTAAATGCATATTTCATTTGCAAAGTCCACGAACTTGTCATACGAACCTCGTATTTACCGAAATTGACAGTTAAGACTTAATCATGTGTTTGTAACATGGAAGTATCGGTAGTTTTGCATCGAACGTATTCGTAAGAAAACTATAAAACGTCCATAATGTATCAATATAGTATCATTTGAGTTGTTCGATAGTTTCAGTCATGGACTTTGTCGGCCAATGTAACAATATGTAGGCCAACAACGATTATATATTTTTTCAGTAACATATGGCTACTATTTGTGCAACGCAAAGCAATATACCTGCAAATACAATAAACAGTACACTGTATGTTCATTATGATAGCAATCTGTGCAATTATTTCACTTTGGAATGTATATTTAGTGTTTGTTGAAGTCACTTCAGTTCTTTCATGGTCAGATGCTTTAAATATAAACAATGTTAAACTCCATTTGCGACAGCGACAGCAGGAGAGAAATGTTACTAGCAGCCCGAGGTCCTTTATTTATGGCAAGTGACCAATTGCCAAAAACCAAAACATAAATCCTGCTCAGTTCACATCGGATTCTTAATGATGCAAAAGGACACTTTTTGCTTTTTAGTCACAGCGTGAGCGAATTTGTTGCATTCAGTCATTCATACCGTTTCTTTGCAACGCGTACTTAAACCATATACACCGACTTACATGTTACTGTACTCATGAACACGTTGGTTATAGTAAAATAAATAATATGTGTTATAATACAAGATAAAATATGGTTTTGATTATAAGTTTTAATGCAACAAAATTATGTATCTGTCTCACTTAGCTCTCTTTTGTTGCATATATAACTAGATTTGTTTTAACTTAATATAACATATACTGACATTAACATACAATACGCTATATGATTTATCATGATTCATGAGTGGTCTTAATTTCGGAATAACTTTACCAAACGCAGAACAACTTTGCTTTGGAGACGACAAGAATACTTGTTAACAAATTTACTTACTATTTGAACTTACTGACAATACTTATTTTCAAAAAGTATTTAATGGTCAATAGTTCCAAAATAAGTAATCTTAAAGCTAAACTACATGTCAAAAATAGGCCTCGTAGCTACTGCGGTCATGCCTAACGCGCATGCAAGAAACATGCTTATAGTACGTGTTAATCGGGTGTCACTTAATTGTGTTACGTATCTTACTGAAACATATTTTACCCCCTTCATGAATTCATTTCGACAATGGTGTTATTAATGCTCATAGAACACACCATTGATTGAAATAAAACAGTTGCACGTTCCATGAATCTTTTAAATAAACAGTTCGCGCCAGCGTTATCGTATGCTTTCAAAGGCAACGAAAAGATAAACGCTGTTACGTATCTGAGTTTCAGGGATTTGCCAATAAAGCAAACGTAGATGTAAATCTTAAATTAAGTTTAATATGTTAAGCCAACGTAGTTCTATTTTGACAAGGCAAACATAAGATACTCATTATTATGTATGGGTAATTTTCAAAATTGTATTTGTAGTTTAATACGCTATCTTCAAATTATACTTCCAAATTCAGGACACAGTGACAACTTCCATATATTTAATTGCGTACACGTCACTGTAATAATCGATTTTGAAGCTACTAGCACTCATATAAGCATTTACTCAAGCTTGATATGTATTATAACATCATAGTACTATATAAAGGGAATGCATTAGTAGTTTAATTTCAAATAGTTACAGTGATATGTAGTGTTGTTCTACTCGATACCTATGTTTTTTGGAGGTGTTTTCAAGCAGCCTTAATGTGCCAATGTGTATAAAAGGTTTTTCATTGTTTATATATGATGACGTGATAACATGTTATGTTAGCACTAAACGTAGGATGCAAAAATAAAGTTATTGTTGCAAAACAATGATTTTAAGGTTATTCTAAGGATAAATCACAATAAAAAGCTAAGTCTGGTTCTGCATTCAGTATTTTGCACAGATGCGATTTTGATTTTTGTTCAGTTAATCAGGTAATTATTTTGGTTTGTTTAAATACACATGCGTGTCCAATGATTGCAGACGACAGTTAGTTCAGAACAGTCAGTAAAGTACTTAAAATTGGCGAACATAAAACAAAAACACACATTTAATATTTTTTTTAATATGTATAAACAATTTAACAAAATTTTGGATCATGACAAATTTTTTTTTTAACGGAAGTTGTATCAGATAGATACTGATTATACCAGGCTAAAACAACAAACCAATGCACAAACTATTCAGTTCTGTGACGAAATTGTTTTAAAACCGCATTTACTTCGTCGTGAGTCAACGGGTTATTTTGTTCCGGAGCCTCTGCTTGATGTTGCAATGGTAGTATATCTTGTTCAGAAGGATTCAATTGTTGCATACCTTGTTGAGGCTGAAAGTGCTGGATGTGGTAATGCACTGTTTGCGTTTTGTTCGACGTGAACATCTTGGTCATACAAAGCATATACTTGTACGACATGTGTTTGTGACAATGGTTCTAGAATAGCCTGGTTTAATGAGCATCTATCCCAGGCATCTTCATGTTCCGTTTTCTCAGAAATATTATCGAACAGTCCCATGTTTCTAACTTTTGGATGTTGAATATTTTTGTGTAAACGTTTTACAAACAAATAGTGATACAACAATTTTTGACTGTGGGCTGTTTCACTTTGTAACGTGCATGGACCAATACCTGAAGATAAAAAACACACTTACATTAAATATAAATAATAATGAAAAGCAAGCTACATTAAGTAAATTAAAGGATTAAAGGGACTTGTTCAAAGTGCGTTTGTTTTTCTTTTTGCATGTTTTGATTATGCCATTAAATGTCTTAACTTCACAGATTGAAGCATCGGAACTAAAGAGTTAAAGTATAAAGGCAGGAATAGATTTTTTAATAATAAATGAAAAACAATCGGTCCCACCGCAATTAGAACCCATGAACCCTGGATTAAATGGCTATCACATTAACCACTTGGCCATTCTGATCACTCCGGTTTTCGCTGCATTTTTACTTTATGAAAGTGATCCACATGTTTTCAACAATTTAAACGAAAACACCACGCTTTATTTTTTTTTCAATTTCAACTGATGATTAATCATACAAAAAAACGGTTTTTATAGTATATTTCTATGTCCGTAGTGTTATTTCGCTTCCTTGTTTGCACTGTTCTTTTATTTGTGAAATATGTGACAAAAAGTTGGAAAATTTTCCATTTGTCTATCTGTGAACAGATCCCTTGAAGCAATGTCAGGATGAAGTATAGCATTTGTTAATAATAAAATGTACTGCCGTTTCTTAATTAATTAGACCTACCAAAATTTTTAGAAGTCCTTGTACTAGAAACAATTTTATTTGCGGAATTGTTGGTATTAATTTTCGCTGGTGTATTCTCCTCAATGTATCCTGCATAAACTGAAATACGAATGTGTGTCTTTTTATTTCATTAGTCATCATAATTTAAATTAGCTAACACATCATGACATAGTTATTTACATTTCATATAATAATAGCATGACTTTAAAATAACGGCATGATTTTCATAAAACATTAACACATTTTTTTTCTAGTTCTACAGCGGTTTTCAAATGATTTTAAGTGAAAGAAATGTTCGTTGACTAACATGCTTTGCTCTAAATTTCAGATTTTTAATCACGCCAATTTAAGTACCTATTAAACTGCTTTACAGTTCGAAGAAAAGTTCATTTACCCATTTGGGAAATTTAGAACACACTTCTAGCTACAACTAAACAAGAGGTTCTACAAATGCATTTATCAAAATATATAGTTACACATAGTTAGGTATGTATATGTGATGCATATTGGTTATACTTGAGAACAAATACAAGAACAATACGTTTTAAAGAATTAAAGAGGACCCTTAAAATTTCGATTATATCATGATAATCTCGGGTTTGTATACCGACACGAACACACTGTACGCATGCTACATCTGCAATAAACAACAGAAAAAACATGTTTTCAAATGGCGCAAGATATAGTAAAATGAAAGTCTCAGTTTAATTGAAGAATGTATTTGTCAGTTCTTTTTCTTATTTCAGAAGCAATATTACCGAACTATAATCCACTTTCTTCCCGTTCATAACAATTACATGTAGTCATAACAGTATTCGACATGACCTTGCAAATCGCAATTAACTTTGCAATTTATATTGTACTGTGAAATATATATTTTCATTTTATGCATTCCGTTAGTTTTGCTCTTCTATAGTGTGTTTTCCGCTATATACGGACATTATCCAATGTATTTCAGTTGGTACATATTTTGGAAAGTGGAAGGGGCATTCATTTGTTGAAATACAAAGCTGAATTATGGCAATTATTTCAAAGATGTTTTCCAAGTTTCAAGTGAATACCTTACGTAGTTTAGAAATTATAAAACTTTGCAACACAATTTTTTATCCCAAAATCTGTATGAAAAGGGGGCATACCTATGTCAAAATACAACACAGAGTTCTAGGGATTGTTGCAACTGATGCTGGTGTTGTTATTATTGTAAAATAAAGGTCTTATTTTAATTGCAGAATTTGTGTGTCAGTTCGTGTTAAAATCTTAATATTTCCTGCATTATCGTGGTTGATGTGGAAACAAACAACGGTTTATTGATTTGTAATGAACGTGTTACTATAAGGCCCACCTCACCCGACTAGACAGTAATAACATTTTCTTTTATCACATCATCGTGCGTGCGTTAACGAAATAAACCCCATAGCATAACACTCAGGTGATGACGCTAACACGCACAGTATAATAATGTCATCTTGATTTTCGTGACGTCATTTTATGTTTTTCATAATATTTAGTGAAACTGAATACATACGTTGTCCAATGTCAGGAGGATCCTTCCCTGCTTTTTTTCATTTTTTGTCTGTAAATTAAACACATTCGTTATCCCACTGTATATGGCATAATTACGTAGATCAATTTAAACACATGCAATCTAGAAATACCCTTTTCGCAGTGCTTGAATGCTGAAAACGTTCGCTTTTTGTTGAATCCTGGAATGAATTAATGTTTATTATTGCTAACATATTTTATGTTAGAGGCATTTACTTGGAATGGTAAGTATTTATTTCAATATCTTGGATTATGAAACTAGAAGTCATACGCTCTTAAAAAGAGCATATAGCATTTGAAACAAAGAAAACAATACAAAGACAACTACAAAGATTCACATGCAACTATAACGATTTAAATATTTAATTTACTCGTTTTACTCATGCATACAATTAATACAACTAACCGAAGACTAGCAAGTAGAAATATGGGATGTTCTGTAGTCCTTAACAACTATATTAATATGAACATTTAGAAGTATCAAATATTTAAAATACACAGGTAATACACACTAGTAATTTAATAGTATTTTCTAAACGGAAACGTACGCTATAACGTTACTAAGACATACTACAGTCACGTGATATTGCTTCGATATAATAAGTGCAGCGTAGTATTTCAAATAGTATTGATAAAAAACTTTTTATCATGATATTGCATTTATTTATACGGGAACGACATGCCAATTCCGTACGAAAACAGTGTACCAATAGACTATAACAAACAACTAGTTCTATACTGTATGTCGTTAGTATATAATTAATAAACAAATGACATGCAACTGAGGTTAATAGTGTATTAACAAACTACTAGTACTATAGAGTTATTAAACTACAAACAATATACAATTTCAGAATGCTATACCAGTACTGTACTAATCTTATACTAATAATGAAGTGTACGAGGGGCAGCTGTAAAGTTTCCGGACTACTCGAAAATAAGATACAATTTATATGGTCTGATATAATTTCTGATCAACATCTGTCATTTTCATCCTGTTGTATCATTATTTAAGGAACACATTCGTTTTACAATTACAACAGATCACATCTGTACGGAGCACTTTGACGTCATTACAAAGCGTACATCATCATGACGATTTCTGAACTTAAACTTGGACTGTCAGAGTTTCTCGAAATATTCCTCACAACACTCCACACACGACACATGATGGTGCACCCAATTAATACATGTGTACCAAATAGTGTACATTTAAAGCATTTTGAGCGAGATTTTAACATTGGTAACCACAAAAGTTCACTAAAGCATTGTGCAACAATTTTATGGTCGTAAACATTGTTAAGGTCCTTATCACGGTAATACTTTACTGCTGACGAATAATTCAAATTGTTTAAAAACTGGAAAAAGTGCGGAACCAGATCTGATCTTAAATGACTCTATAATAAACCGGAGAGATGATCTTCCTCCGTATTTTATTAAATTGTTTAACAAAATATTATGTCTTGGATATTTTCCAGATAAATGGACCGAATGTTTTATTGTACCAATACATAAGAAAGGAGATTTAAATAACCCAAATGTTAATTGTCATAGGTACATTGTTCACAAATTTGATGACAATTAAGCAATCCAACTGGGCTAAACATTATCATGTATTGCTGGAAGCACAAGCTGAATGTCGAGCGAAACGGGAATACCATTACCACTTGAACCTTTTGAGTACAATATATCCAACATGTCATTTATATACAAAGAAAAAAGAATCGGGAACAAACATTCGCCTTGTCTTGACCTAAATGACTCACAAATACAGTTTCGATATCATTCTGATGTCTTACTTTCGTGTACACATGAGTAAACATTGCTATCACATGTATAACTGTAAACATCCCTTACAATCAATCAATCAATCAAACAATCAAAGAACCACTATAGCGCAAACAATTATGTTGCATATTATGGTGAGGAGAATGTATGGTGAAACGTTTTACATTCACATAGATTCAATACTTGTGAAAAATGGTAAAGAGGTGTGTTTTCAAACTTCGCCTGAATTGGCCTTCATCTGACATGGCCTTATGTTCTTAGGGAAAGCATTCCACCATTTAGGTCCAACAATAGGGAAAGATCTATCTGCTAATTTTGTCTTAGTTCTTGGAGCACAGAGTTGTTCACTGTCTGTAGATCGTAATTTGTATTTGCCACTAGTTTTGATCTTAGTTTCGAGATATGAAGGAGTACTTCCATGCAGACTTCAAAATACTTGAACGAGAACTTTAAACATAATTCTTGCTCGTATTGACAACCAATGCAATGCTTTCAGTAATTCAGAGCTGCTTTTTGTCCATCCCAGCATTTATGACAACCCGCGCTGCATGATTCTGCACTTTTGCAGTTATTCAATTTAATATGCTGGTATCTCAGCCAACAGCCCATTACACAAATCAATATGTTAATGAACAAGCCCATAAACCAGTGTCTCTGTTGATTTTTTAGAAAGATGCTTCCGAATGCCTTTCAAATTTCTGATGTGTATGTTTGCTATTTCACATTTCTTTCTGATGTGGCAATCAAATCCAAGAGTACTTTCCATCAACACACCTAGGTTTCTTACTTTATCAACAGATACTACTTCACATCCACCTACGACAATACTGGAGATGTTTACATTTGCTAGCTGATGAGGTGCTCCTTATATAATAATTTCTGCCTAAGAATTGTTCATCTTTAATGTGTGCTGTGTCATCCATTCAAGAACGGATATTTCATTTTCACATGACAGCCAGATTGAAAACTGAATGCAATCTTGTGGTCATCTGCATACCCATGTATCAGAGTTGAATATTTTGAAACAACTCTGCTCAATGCAGCAATAAAGAGGGTGAAGATCACTGTCCAGCGCACGAGCCTTGAGGAGCACCATATTTCAGTTTTTCCATGTTAGATGAGCTGTTGTTGATTACTACTATTATTGTTTTATTTGATAAATATGATTCTACCCATTTTTAAGGTGTTCCACTAAAACCAAAATTATTAGTCAAGCTCTGCAGCACAATAGGAATGTTCACTATATCGAAAGCAGCACTGAGGTCAATCATAACAACGATGGTCACTTGGTTAATAGCAGCCTTACCTAACAGATCACTATACATTTCTATCAGTTCAGTCTCAATGCCGTGGTTTTTACGATACGCGCTTTGATAGTACGGAATAAGATTATTTGTTTCGATGTGTTTAACAATTTGCTGAAGAGCAGCTTTCTCAAGTATCTTGGACAGAAATGACAAGTTTGAGACAGGTCTTTAATTCTGTAGCTCCAGGGGAAGACCTTTTTCATCAATAAAGGTCTTATCACAGCACCCTTCCATTATTGTGGAAATGTACGGTATGCAAGTGATCTGTTTACAGTTTCCGTAACAACTGGCAACAAGCAATGCAAGTTTTCCGTAACTTTTGGAGTTGGAATAAGATCCGTTCACAAATTGTTGATTTTGATTTCTTGATGAGCTTGGATACATTAGATTCAGTCATTGGCCTAAACCGTTAAAAAGATGGCCTGTTGTTGTCATCAAATAGTGTTTCAACGGTTCGAGATGCTGGTTCATGGTCAATCTTGTTTAAGGTTCTCTAAGCTTTGCAATTTTGACCGTAAAATACCACAAGAAGTCATTAGCAACTGATGGTAGAGGATTGTCTTTCGGCATCCAAAGAAAATTTGATGTTACTTTGTTGGGGTTGCCCTCACTTTGCTCAATCTAGCCTTGATAGAATTCATTTTTAGCGACAGTCAGTTCAGTTTGTGCAGCGATTTTGGGCTTTTTTGTACAGTTTTTTAGCCAAACTAGTATTGTGAATTAATTGAATTTCTTCTATACTTCTCTTAAGATATTCAACGCATAATATTCAATTTCTAGAACACCACAAATCATATTATTTTCTTGAAGGGCATTCATATCTGGACTCTTCTGCAAAAGTTTAGCAGATTTTATCGTTTCGTTTGTCAGATATAGTGTTTCAATTACCATACCCCCTTTATTGCTAAACACATCAAAAACTGAAAAGCTATAGGCATCTTTACAAGTGAAATCCTTTATTAATATTTCATAAACTTCATATAAATATATATTTATGAATGGTATATGAAAATAATCAACAATTATTCTTGAATGAATTTATATGGAAGTAATATGTACTCATATTGCTAATTATGATCGATGAGAATTTTCCTGTTCTATTTTTTGAAAACCATGAACAAAATGTGATACACTTGCTTAATTTATGCATGTTCTGAATCTAAACCATGATATATTTTATTCTCGGATTATAATCCACACAATGAAGGTAAAATACATAAACTTTACCGTGCAATTTTTAAAAATTAAAACAGTTTTTAACACAACCCCCCAAAAAATTAAGCCGGATTTTTTTTCAGAAATACCGTTTTTTAATATTTTTCAATAATTATTGAGGACCTAAGAGAGATACTCCCATAAAACTTTAAAAAGTTCTTAGATACAAAATACAAGCAATATATATAATAAGTTCCATAACTTTTGAACATAAAACATTACACATAAGCTTACTATCATAATTGTATATTCTATTGTAAACCGTATTTATTCACAAAGTCTAAAACACATAGTCTAGAATATGAACACAAGACTTGTATTAACTAAATTAACAATTACTACATTTAATAAATAAAATAAATATAAACATACAAGACTGATCCTATAAGTGCTGCATTAACGCATTTTCATCTTAAAAATTTTAACGTTCCAGGTTAGATACCAGTAATTCCAATTCCCATAGGGTCCCATTATAATACGGCAAATTTTCTAAGCATTTTTGTAGCATTTCCTCTATTTCAGATTGCGCAACCCAGGTATTAATGTAAATATCAATCTGTGCTCTTTCAAAGTTTGCAAACAACAGATATGTCATGTTACTTGTAAGAAAATGCATCTCACTTGAATCCAGGCACCGGTAGAAAACAGGGTTTCGGCAGTCATATTTCGACGAAAGCCCCATACCAAAGTAAACACACCCCAAAAGATTACCTTTCAAATTCGCATCCAACGGAATGCTCCAAAATGTTGCAGACACGCATAGAATATTAGAAATAATCACAAAAGGCATGTATGAATTACTTAAATGGCTTTTATGCCAGAAGAGAAGAGGAGCTCTTTAGTAATAGGCACTACTTTTGAATGGACCCCGGAGGGATAACAATGATTTACCGGTATCTAACCTTAAAGAAAACTCAAAATTTTGCTATCATGATAAAAAACTCTTCTGCATCATTATTTACCTACTTGTACCACAAATGCAAAATTTCAGGTCGATCCGCTAGGTAGAGATGCCCCCAAAACGCATTTGAGAATGACACATGATAGGCAATCTGGTTTGCGCTTCAGTACTTGGATTGTATGGGGAGCGTGAACTAAACTTCGCACCTAAATCACATAAACCAGTCAAAATACCTGTTCATTTAGACTTATTTTAATGCAATGGAGAGTAATAATGTATAAAACGTGTAATATTTGCGAATAACATGATTGTATGTGCTGTGAGCTGCAAAAGGCGAGTTTCCAAGTTGTTTTAATGTTTTTTTACCCGAAAAAGAGGTTTTGCTTTAAATACCGTAGATAACGTGTCAGTTATGATAATATTCACATTTATTCCTGTGACAATTATAAGTGGACCCTAAAGGGCCGGTTCCTGGTTTTCTTACAGGTTAGATACCAGTAATTCCAATGCCCATAGGGTCCTATTATAAACCGGCAAACTTTCCAAGCATTTTTCTAGCATTTCCTTTATTTCAAATTGTGCAAGCCTGGTATCAATTTAAAGATCAATCTGTCCTCTTTCAAAATTTGCACTAAAAATATATATGTCATGTTGCTTCTAAGAAAATGCATCTAACTTGAATCCAGGCACCGGTAGAAAACAGAGTTTCGACAGTCATATTTCGACGAAAGCCCATTGCCACAGTAAACACACCCCAAATGTTTATCTTTCAAGTTCGCCTCCAATGAAATGCATCAAAATGTTGCAGACACGCATAGGATATATTCTTTAGTAATAGGCACTACTTTTGAATGGACCACGGAGGGATACACAACGATTTACTGGTATCTAATCTTCCAGGCCTTGTCCATCATGAACTTTACTGGGTTTAAAAAATGGCTGTCTTTCAAAACAATCCGCTTATTTTCTTATAAATGTTTCCAACTTCCTTTATGCAACTTTTTGCAACTGTAATATAGGGCTTCCCATCCATGTACATGTTAAATAGTAAATAAACTGTCCGCGCCTTGACAGATGAATGTTTCGATGGTACATAAACCGGAGCCAGCGATGTCTTCTGTCGTAGTATTTTTATCATGTCAGTATAGGCAAGAAGACCAAGATAATCAACGTTTGTGGCTTTCTCATTTTTAAACATCAGCTGGTTGCGCCCAGATGTTGATGAATATGGGAATGCGACTGCTATTAGCGATGCATCTGGTTGAACACTAACAGCCTGGTCGCCATCTGATATGACACCGATGTCAGTTGAGCAAAATTTAATGCCAAATATTGAATTTTTAGACATGTTTTAGTAACCGACTTATAACGTTATGTTATAACACTTAACAGAATGACAGAGCAAAATTGATGGCGTTTTCAATATGGAAATTGTAACACAATCATATCATTATGTCAAAACATAGAACTTTGTTAAATAAGCTTGAAAACTAATACTAGTACTTCATTTTATTATATTTCCAAACTTTATGTTCCGTGTATTAATATAAATCAAACATTTGTATTTAATATATTTACACGACCATTCACGCGTTGTCATTATCTTAGTAACTAGTACCATACAAACAAATGGCTTTACAATAAGATAATGAACTGGTACAAACCCGTACACAGCTTGGTATTAGGCTTGCCGTTTGAATTGGTTTCTTAGTCAGTTTTCCAATAGAGAACATTATTGACATCACATTTTCCAACCACACTGTCACAGATCATGGCAGCTGATCATAGCCGACACAATTTAAATTGTAAATGTGTCTTTTTCTCTTGAAAATCTACCTCTTTTATTACGTTTTTCTCAGTCAGAATAATTTATATCAAGGTAAATAAACGCTTTCATATTCACATAAAATTTAGTAAGCGTTCAAATGATCATGATTTCCAAAGGGAACAAACTCCGATTCTACTTTCGTTTTAATTATACTCCTTACATGTAAATAGTTATTTTATATCTAATTTGCCTTTAAAAGCGACGGAATTAATATCTGAAACAAATACTACGGTGTAGCTAAAGAAAAACATACTTTTTAAAGAAGTTTTGCATGTATTCCGAATGCGTACGGACGGCCACGGCTTGTCGAAATTACACGGAAATTAAAGAGCTAATGATGGAACAAATACCTTAAATTGTTTGAGATATCTCAGATAATTGGTATACCTTGCAACATCTGGTAATCAATGTAATCAAATTCCTTTGTAATGTCAATAAAACAACAATACAATTGCTTATTTCAATTAAAAACACGTAATTAAATGGTGAAGGAAATATAGGTACAAAAACAAGCACACAAAATGACTTTATATTATCGGAGACATGATACTGGGCTTTTTAACTAAAAAAAATATAATAAAGTACTGGTTTAAGGTGATCTGTTCTCCATAGCATAAATTCATTAAAATGATATATACAATTATGCTAGACGATATTTAAAATAATTCTAAAAAAAAAATAAAATCGCAAGTCAAGTGAAAAGTATTCTTAGTTCATTGGGATTCTATCATGTCTGCTTGGCACAAGGTGTTGGTGATCTCAATGGTTTCTTTTCTGTGTTTAAGCAAAGAATTGCTGACACTTTTGTCTAAGGTGTAAGGACGCATATATACCTATTCAAGGGCATAATTAAAAAAAAATATGTTTTGAACTTCATTTTTACCTTAAATGTGTTAACATCGAGAAGGGAAGGTGGAATAATACCGATAATAGTAATAAGTGTTTGCCCGGTTTGCACTGTTCTCGAAGATGGATATCATTTTATTTTTGAATGTAACATCTACTCAAAAACAAGACAAAAATTCAATACATATATCAATATATTTTAGACATCACCCAAGCATGTTAAAAAGCACAGAGTTATTTTCATCACAGAATCCAAATGCTATCAAGTTACTAGCTGTGTATGCATGTAGAGCTTCTGAAATGACAAACAGTGTCAATATATAATGATTAATGCTATTTTATTAAGTTAAATGCAGTACAGATCACTTTTATGTAGACAGCGCATATTACTTTTCTTTTACTTAGGTAAACATTATTTTTGCAAAGCATGAAAATACAGTACCGATAACTTTCACGTGTTACTTAAATACTTAAATTACTTAAATATAAATTATTTGTGTTAAGCATGAGAATACAGTATAGATCACTTCTATGTATTACTAAGATATACACTATTTTTGTAAAGCATGATAATACAGTACAAATAACGTGTGTGTATTACTTAGATACAAATAATTTTCGTAAAGCACGATAATACATTTATATTGTACGCGCAGATATATATAATGTATTTCTCTTTCTTAAAGCAAGATAATATTATTTTTTCCTAGTTGAATACTTGTTATTCATGACTGTCATGGGCCATGTTGGCCTTATTCGTTTTGTATCTGCTACATTGCACAATTTTTAAATAAACTATAAATATCTTCTGTTACATATAATACAAATATTTTATCGCTCCGTTTGAGCTTTATCCAGTTTAAGTTTGGACTTTATTCACACATTTTCTTCAAAGAGTTCGGCTTTATCCATAAATGAGCCTACCATTCTCATATATAAATAATTTTAAAACAGAAATCCCTACGGTATCAACTAATAAACGTTTGAATGCCCTTCTATATAGATTATATCATTATTCTGTAACGGTTTAATTCACTAATTTGTCGATTACGATGCCAAAAATAAAATTAATACGTCGCATTTTTTAAAATATTGTGTAGTTCCTTCAGACAATTATTTTCATCACAGAATCCAAATGCTATCAAGTTACTAGCTGTGTATGCATGTAGAGCTTCTGAAATGACAAACAGTGTCAATATATAATGATTAATGCTATTTTATTAAGTTAAATGCAGTACAGATCACTTTTATGTAGACAGCGCATATTACTTTTCTTTTACTTAGGTAAACATTATTTTTGCAAAGCATGAAAATACAGTACCGATAACTTTCACGTGTTACTTAAATACTTAAATTACTTAAATATAAATTATTTGTGTTAAGCATGAGAATACAGTATAGATCACTTCTATGTATTACTAAGATATGCAAAACCGTTTTGTCTTTAGCTCTATATTTTCCCGAGAACAAGATGCGACTTTATTATTTGAAAAAGTAATGCAGGCATAAACATAAATGTAATTATAGTCCGACAACATTTACATGGCACTCATTAGTTTCAGTGATTGTTCGTGCAATGTTGTCGTTGTACTCGGATATGCATTGTAAACATTGTAAGCTCGTTAGATTATATTCAGTCGGTACCTAGGCAAACATTATTTATCTGGAACGATGGCAGAGTGTTTTTTGTTTCAAATACAATATAAGACAATTATCATTGTACTGCAAAAGCTGTCTATTTAAGATAAGTATTTGCAATGTTTTAGGGGCGATATTCTGCTTTTTTCTGTTATTTTTATGTTTAAAATATTATTCAATAACGTAGTTGTACAATACAATTTTAGGACAATAAAACGCGCGTGCACTTAATGATTGTACTCAAATTAAAATGCTAAACTATTTTAAACTCACACTAAGTATATTAAAATATATACGTTTTGACATGTTACGGAAACGAACGGAATATGCATGAGTGACAGACAGGCTATGCCATCGATGCTTTCTTTACAACAATCAGCTAGATTATTAGAATTATTCATATACATTATTCGAAAACTAATAAAAAAGCTAAGCCATATTGGCTGTATATACGAAAGTCTTACTGAATTAATAACCACTAATCAAGAGCACATACTTTTGTTCAAATAGGTGATGTTTATGAACTTAATTAATGTGGTATTGTTTATTCGATTTGAATTGAATACCAATAACGTCAGATATGTCTTCGTAGATCTTGATCCAGATGTTCTTGCTTTTTTACAACATGTTAAAGTTTATTGATGACGGAACGCGCTACAACAACAGTTACAAGTAAACAGACTGTTCATGATGTATACAGAATTCAACAACTTAAGTACAGGCATTAAGGGTTTATGACTGTGGGAAAGCCAGCACTTTTTGATCCGTCCAAAACATCTTCCATGACATATGATTTTGTATACCTTTACACAGACATACATAAATGTCGCCTATAAATAAAACAGCGATACAAAATATGGATTTATCCTGTTTCTACCCGCAACAGTGACCGACTAGAGGGTTGACCGGATAATTTTTTTCCTATCTCCAGTCAACAGGAAGTGGCAAGATTTATCCAGTTAGTAGTGTATTCTTAAGCGACGAATAACAACATTGTCCAGAATGACATGGCATTAAAATGAAATACACCTGTACTCACCGAGCTTTTCACCGATAAAAGCGTCGTGTTGTCTAGTTTTACAGAGATCCTAGGTTCCATAGTGAGGTGTTAATCCGCACATGTATGGCATAATCGATAAAGGTGTAAACAAAATTTCCGCCATTCCTTTTTAAAACATTTGATGTAAGTGGGCTATTCTTAGTGAAAAGACTTTCTTCAATATAAAACAAATATACAGTTTATTCATCAAAGTAATAACCCGTTATATAACTGTTCGTTTAAAAGGGTCTAACAACTGAACAAAGACGTTATCTAGATCTCAGTTCCGCGAAAAGTGATGCATTTATTACTGGCCACGAGGACCGGTAATGCTCCGAATATTTCTGGCCTGGACAATCTATTACTGGCCACTTATTGTTTTTGCAATAAACATTTGAATACGATAAATACAATATCTTTGAAGAACACTAAAACGATATACACTTGAGAGTGCTTTATTAAATAAAGCTACTACTATCAGTCAGGGGTGTGGAAATCCTATGCCCGACTTGTCCATCGCGGATAATTCTACTGTCGGACAAGTAAATTGTTCTTGTATACTTGTCCATGGACAAGTAAAAATTCAGGGGGTGAAAATGATGTTAAAGTTGGAAGTTATTTATCATATTGTTTCATTTATTATTTAATGAAAAAATATATCAGGAATGTCTGGAATACAAACTATATTTTTGCTTGGACAAGTGACTGTAGCTCGCGGATAAGTATATGTTTGCAATGAAATTTTTCCGTGAACAATTTATCAATTTTGCTATGTCCACACCCCAATCAGCAGGTTAACTTTGCGATATTTTTATGAATTCACCTGTATTTGTCAACGTCTTCACCAATATTTACACAAAACTATTCACAATTAATGTTAAACTTCAACTGGAGATAAAAGACAACAAAATGGACACGTTTCCTGTTACACAGTCATTACACTGTCACATTAACCATGTAGTCGGGAACCAATTCTCACGCGAGACTTGTGACGTCATCTTATTGAAAGACATGTTACATGTTTAAATGCAACCAAATAAAGACGTTTGCAACAATTTCCTTCAATATCTTTCCAACGACAGATTTTCAAAAAAAGGGCACACACATGCATCAATGTATCCTAAAACTAAAACAGTCTTAAAAAATAGGGGCCACCGGCCCTGTTTCCGGAAATATTGAATTTTAAATACGGTACCTGTCGAAGCTTCTTTTTTCAGTTTGTGTTACTTAGAATGTTCAATAATATAAATCGTTTATATTCAAACAAAGATTTAGGTTTTTTAATGTATCTTTTTTTAAATGTTTCGTTTGGCAAAATACAAGTGCAGTTTAATGATAAAACGCGCTTTATCTACAATTATATTGTAACAAATGTTTTTTATTGGACACTTAACGAGGTAAATTATGGATTAAATGAGCGTGTTTAAACATCAATAATTTATCAAATATACGAATATATTTTGTTCCAAACTACATATTTTGTCAAAAGATTCCAGATATATGCGTCATTGCATACGGAAACTAAAACAATCTTTAAAAATAGGTCACCGGCCTGGTTACGGAAATATTGGTTTTTGAATACGGTATCTGTGGAAGCCCATTTTCCAGGTTGCATTTTTATCAATGTTTTAAGTATATGGGATATTTTTTTTCAAACAAGGTCATGGTTCTTTCAACTGATATGTTTGTTCGTGCTTTGTTTGGCAATATACAAGTGTATGTTGATAAAAAAAATGCTTTACATATATTTACTGCTAAAGTAATGAATTTGACTGGACATTAAAATGTGTGTCTAATGGGAAGTAATATGCTTTCTGAAACTTCATTTTTATCAAATGCATATATTGTTCCAAACGACAGATTTTCTTAAAATTTCGCTTAAGCATGCATCAATGTATACTTACACCGAAACATTCATAAAAGGAATGGCTCACCTAACTTGTTTGTGAAATATTGGATTTCATATACGGTAACTGTGTAGCCTTTTTCCTGTTTCGTTTTAACATACATAAACAACGTATCGATAGAATGGAGATATGTACAGGATCATTTCTGAACTAATATGTTTGGAAATACATTGCATACGTGTGTTTTTGATTATTATATATGCTGTATGAGCTTTTATTATTAAAAATATTTATTTTGAATGGACATTAGCGAAGACATTTTTCTATTGTAACCTATATACAATAAAAAAAAACATGAAGCAATAGGAGAAATTAACCAACTTATTTTCTTTTTGTTCCGAACATCTTTAAAACGCAAGCCGGAACCAGTCGAAAGTCGAAAACAAAAGGAGATTCCGAGAGTGACGTACTTTTCTACACATAACGTACAGCAATCAATGTTGTATAAAATGTTGACTGACATTTTAACCGGACACGATAACAAGTATTCGGACAGTTTTTCCCGGACCTTACGGATTTTTATCGTCAATGTCCGAGATCCGACGGTCTTTCGCGGAGACTGAGATCTTCATCTATAAATTACTAAAAATGATATGTTTTAGCTCGATTTTCTTCACCCACAATCCAAACACATTCTAGAAAATTGAAATTGAAATGGGATTAATCTAACCAGTTCGATTCGAGGCATATGTTCCATATACTTTTTGATTTGAATGTTATTAACACACCGCCTGTGCTCGGATAATCCTAACGCATTGCAGCGACCATAACGCAGTGCCAATATGGCGGACACAGAGACAAAGCATGTAATTATTTTTCAGGTTTTTTATCATATTTTTACAATTGTGTTGAGTATCAGCGTAAAACTTTTAATATCTATAGTGTTGTGTGCTTTATGCGCTCAATATTGTGTTTGAAAATTACTATTTGATGTTGGAAGTCATCAAAAGGTACTCGAACAATTCTTCATAAAGAAGATTTTTTTATGTTTTCGACCGTTTTAAAATATCTTAACATGCAGAAGTACCTTACTTTTAATATAAATTAGTGAAATAAACATCCATAAGGCAACATTGGATAAAACAAAGTAGTACCGCCTTTCCATCCGCCATATTGGCACTGCGTTATGGTCGCTGCACTGCGTTAGGATTATCCTGGTACAGGCCGTGTAACATAATCCATCCAAAACAAAAACACTTATTATTGCATTCCGACTTCTTTTATTTTAAATTATATTTCAACACATGTGAGGGGGCATTCAACGACGGAGATTGTTACCCATTACATACTTTACCATGACGACCGGTGTTAAAATATCGCGAGTGTGAGCTGACGAAAATAGTTGGTAATAAAGTATGCCCTGATATAGTGCCAACGATTTGCAAAGACAGAAACAAGACGACGTAGTTATAATTTAAAATAATGAAAGTGCAACAGGCAATGCGAAAGCCCCTTTAAAATTTAAAAGCATAGAGCACATTCAAAGTGACCCTCTTTTCAATACTTCTGAACGTCCAAAGTTGGTTTAGTGTGTATATTGCGATATACATCTTCAGGCATTTTAGAGGAAATGACTGAACACTGCAAGTGTTTTTCACCTTTGGAGAAAAGATGGCGAGGCCCTTCATATGGGGAATTTTACAGCGAAAGGCCATTTTTTTAGAAAAGCATTACACCATGTTTAGATTCTACTTTGTTATAAAACAGTTATCAATTGCTTCGCTACAAATAAAACTTCAATTATGCACTAACTTGGTTTGATAAAAAAAATCTGGGATCGTTTTAGGAAACTCTTCTATCTTAGTCAATTTCTGTCCAATTTTGGTTTAAAAAAAATAAAGCTTACATTCTGAGGTGAATTTTAGGGCAAATATCGGGAAACTATATATACCTTTTAAGGAGGGGAATGGGACCGACTTTTTGTCCCAGATTGGCCTAAAACAACACTTCCGTTCGAAAAATAGTGACAATGTTTTGAAATACCGTGAATTTTGTTTGGAGTGTATGCAGAGTCTAACAAATTATGGCTACATGTCAAAATTATAAACGGAACTATTCCTTCCGCTATTATATAAATTGGCAAGAAACTTGTAGTTAAATATAATATTGTATTTATCCGAAAGAAAAAGTGTAGCCAAGGGACTGTAAATACACAAGTCATGGCATTTGAATACAGAATAAAGCACAGAAATAACACCAACAGAAATTAATTCTGGCATCGGAATTTATTGTTTTAGTTTTTTAAGTATTTATCCGTTTCATGTTTGTACTTATCCATCACAGTTCCTACATCAGTCAGGAATTATCCGCAAGCCCATAACCACTTCACAATAAAGACAATATTTTATCAATAAACATCAACTTTAAATTTTGATATGATCTCAACACACTCGCGTGCTAGTGTGTACACTGTGTAAACTTAAAACTCAACCGAATGACGCAATGCAACTTTTCATAAATATATATATCTGGTTTAAAGTGGCTCCTGTATACTATTACATTTAAAATTTTTGAATTATTACCCCTTAAGAAACAGAGAACTTTTGTTTTTGGAAAGAACGCATAAATGCTAGTTATAAGGTTCGAAGCTCGTCATCGAAATATGGTTTAAAGCTGAACCTTTAATTATAGTACTTTTAAAATGCAATTGAGTAGAATACTTGATAATTGTAATACACGGTAGGAGCCGGGACGGAGAAAGTTCGGCCTATTTTTTTTTCTAAGCCTCACCGGATAAACTTGATCCATTGCGGCACCAATCATGTATTCTCTATATCTATGCGTAAAATAGTGGATATCCAATTCTGTACCAGATGAAGCTTGTTTTCCATGCAATGTTTTGGCAATAATTAAGAATGTAATGTGGAACTCTTTATATAAAGATGAAGGCATCGTAATGCGTTTGGTTACAAAAGTTTTAAATTAGAAACTGGTCGAATATTTAATGAAACACACAATCTACAAAAGCAAACAAAGTATACAACAATAATTGCATGCGTGATGCATCATGTATATTTGTTGGCTGTTTATAGACACAATGTCATTGTATTTAAAACTCATTCAATATGATTATTCTGTACATGAACTGTATTTGATCTTCAAATTTTATTCTCGATCTTGATGCGCATCTTTAATTTCAGACTAGTTGAATAATCGATACGTTTCCAAACGCAATGGCATTTAATATGCCAGGTGATCTTACAGTCCAACAACGCCAGGAATCACCGACACATAATTCAGCGGCTGTTGTCGAATTATAATTATACACTGACATACAGGTTGTTGCGGTTTTTATGAATGAAGTTTTTCCACGCTAGCGTCAGCGAGTCATGCTATTTTGAGCGCTTGGCTTTCCCAACTTAGTAGGATTGTTCTAAATATAGACGAAAATCGGTTTTCCCTGTTTTTAAAATAATTGTGTAGCTAGGTTTTCATCAGTATTGCAAGATATCTGGAGCAATTTGCTTTAAGAGACTTTGTTTAGAAACCATGCAATCATTTTAATATTGTTTATAAAGAGAAAAGTACTAACAGGTTTTAGGACAAAAAAAAACGAAATCAGATGGCGCATAATTCGACAGATGTTGTTGCAAGCAAACAGCGCCAGGAAACTCCTGTACCGGAGCTCGCTCGCCATCAGCACTCCATTAAGCCGACGTTTCCCCACTATGCGCAGATTTCCAAGATGTACGAGTCTTTCGAGGAGGCTGCAAACCACTTGCCAAAGCATTGTAGGATTATATCATCATCGTCACCATCGTCACCATTTTAATAATCGTCATCATCATCACCATCATCATCGTCATCATCATCATTATCATTAATATCATTTTAGTTAACATTGTCATCACTATGAGATGTATGTGCTTAATCGTTAGTAAATACGTTTGTACGGTCTAATTAGGAGATATAAATGCATAATCGCGTACGTCCATACGAACGTACACTTTTTATTGGGAAACAATACAAGCATCCGAACGTACGTACAAACAAACGTCCTATTTTGGGTTATTCAAACCAAAATAACCATGCATATGTCCGCCCGAACTAGAATATACGTATACACGGAATGTAATGTAATGAACTTAGAACCTCCGCACATGTTGGAACGTACGTTTGGACTGTACAGTAGCGTAGCGTACCGTACCTCCCATATCGTACCATACCGTATGGTACGGTATCGTACCGTACCGTACCTAACCGTACCGCACCGTACCTCACCATACCGTACCTTTTTCATACCATAGCATTACAAACCATGCAATGCCATGCCTTACCATACTATATCGTACCGTACTTAACCGTCCGTTACCGTGCTGTACCATATTGTACTATACTATGCATACCGTTCCGTACCGTAAATCATTCCGTTTTTCACATACGGTGTGAACGATAGAATAATGATGTAACAAATTCACAATATATTTTCATTTGTGAAGAACATGATTTGAGTGCATAAATTATTTAAAGAACTGGACTCGATCATACACAGAAAATGTGAATAATGAGATCGCGATGTGTGAAAATTGAGATCCTATTGTTCACACCAGTAAAAACTCAGATCCCTACTTTTCACACGTGTGAAAAATAATATTTGCGAAAAATATGGTCCTATAAAACATTCCCCTGTGAAAATCGAGGACCTAGTTGAGGCAGGATTTGTGTACACAGGTACTTTTAAAACTGACATTGGATTCCCAGAAAAATAAGACAAAGCTTGTGAATATGTAATTTTCAGAAATTTATGTTTGATGAGTCACATTTATAAGAGTGAGGCAAATCAGTTTTCAGTACATTATGGACAGTTTCAGTACATTAATATAACTTTATGTTTTTTGCGTGATTTAGACAGTTTCAGTACAGTATTATATTACAATTTCAATGCTTAATGACTCTCATTGATTGAAGGTTGTCCTACTCTTATTATTATAATCAGAACTTGAATAAAATAATGATTCAGTAAGAATCAATGTTTGATTTTCTATTTATTTGACACAAGAACATTGTTTTTTCAATGAATGTTATTATAATTATTTCAAGATTTGACATATAAACAGAAAACATTGTGCTTGACTTGTAATAGACACTGAAATGTGTTTATTAGTTTATAATGAGCCAAATTTGAACAAATCATAGTTATTATGTTTATATTGAACATAAATCAATACTTATTTGTTAGATACATTGTGTTGGCGGATAGATTTATTACTTATATGAAACATTACATCAAGTTATTTTGTGTCTTTTTTATGTACTAAAACACTCAGTTGTATTAATTATAAACAAACACACACATAATTAGTTAATATTCACATTTGATCCATTTAATTTAGCCAGAGCGGGTGCAATAAAATTTACATGGATAATTAGCCCACTACACTACGTCCAAACATTACGGAAAACTAAAATTTAATGGAGTATCTTGACGGAACTGCTATTTCTCCCTCTTTAATGACCGATTTGCGGTTCCTAGGGCCCAATATATAAATGCATGGCATGTTGGCAGCAGACTGCCCAGTGCAATCAGAACAGAATAATTTGTTGTCATATAATGCTTGAGCTTTCTCTTTCTTGAAGGAACTGGTTTAAGGAAGGTTAAGAGTATTTGTGCTGCATGTTTTCTAGTATCTCAACTATAAAATATAATTAATAGTTGCCACATTTCAATCTGACAACTGTATAACTTCAGTGACAGCCCATATGTAACAAGAAATGTCTTTAAAGAATACAATCGGCGTTGAAATTAATATTGAGATACCATTGTTATGCCCTAAATTCAATACAAGAGGACCAAGATGATCGGTTACGTGACTTCTCGGACACCAGATTTTTAGATCCCTACTAGGGAGACTTCTCAGACAATGGATTTTTCGGACACCATAAAAAACGTATCGGCCCCAAAGTTAATTTCAGGTAAACTCAATTATTATAAATATCTGAACCGTGAATAAACCGATCATATACCGCCCCATGCTTTCGCCAGTGATACATGAATAACCTAAATACTAGTAATTTACGTAAACATAATTGATACATGAATTTTTCATGCAAATGTAACAAATTAACATTGTCAGAAACTCATAGCGGGAATGAATGAAAATTACTATATATATATCAGACAAGTGTACATAGTTATGTTAAATAATATTATATATGTATAATTATTATTGCACATAGTGTATTCATGCTAGGCAAATTCAGTTAAAAGAACATGAATAACATTTCGACCTATTATGAGACTTATTTCACCACATTTTACATCTAAAAAGATATTTAACATTTTTATAGACTGAATAACATCTACTGTAGACGTTGATGGAAAGGTGCAATAATGAATAATTTTGAATAAAACGCAACCTCAATTCAAATATAAATTAACATGCACAGTAAGTTTATAAATATAAATTCCCCATTTATTGAAATTCTCGGGTTTAGGATTCTACGGACGCTAATTGATGTGTATGTTTTAATACAACTTTACCAGGCATGTTTCACTCTCCTTCTGGAGTGTGTTGTACTCGCTAGAATTAATTCACGGGGAATACAGTCTCTTACAACGTTAAATAATAGTTCTACGCAATGATCAAATGATAGGAAATCATTGTTTTGCTTATTTATCAGAAAATACCAGAAATGTAATGCTTTTCACTTTGTGCTTGTCACCTTAACACTATCGACAGGCACACGTGCTTCTAGCTCAACAGGCAACATTATACGTTGTGACCGACTGTATTCCCTGCGAACTGTAGCATTGTAATTGCTATTTATAGAGCGCGCCGATTATTTAAGCTACATAAAATAGTTATTTCATTATGTGAATGAAAATACCATTCTGATCATGACATACAATAAGTAAAATTGTTTATAATTATGTTCAGTTCTAGAGTGTATGTCAAAGATATGTTTATAACTTAATTTTAACCGCTTATGTAAACAGTTCAAAAGTATGCATCAATTATTGGTATACATTAAACCGTTATTGTAAGTTTGTATTCCTTAAAATTAGAACATTTGCCCAATTATTGTGGTATTTAAATGTCCCGCTGCATAATTATTGCAAGAAATCAGGTTGTCAACAATGATCTTAGACAGCTACGCCGACAAACAAAAGTATGATTTTGACGTAAATCGTCAATTTTACATGACGAGCTATCATATGCCTTTCCAGTTTTTGTACCACTCTTCATCCACACTAACATCAACTGCACTCTTCTGGCTGATATCACTGGAGTCATAAGATCCCCAAATCATCATAGCACAATTAAGAATATGCATTAATTTGATTTGATGCAAACAGTCACAGACAACAGGTAAATGATGTTTTTATAAACATAGGTTGTACACGTTGCACCACATATTCTCTGCACAGTATACATGTATAATGAAATTTCAACCCTGTGACCTTGCATTTAGAGAAGGGACCTAGGTCTTGTGCATGTACATTGTCTTGGTGTAGTCGATATTAATGCAAAGTTGTTTGAAAATAAATCCATTTATTTTCACATATGCTCTATATAAAATTATACGTAAACAATGGCTATCGTCTTTTGTGGCCTTAAACTTTAAGACAAGGATTTGGGTCCTATGTGAAACACATCATCACACCTTGTTTACTTAAGTTGATCTAGTGACCTAATATTTTACCCATCATGACCCAATTTCATGAATCACCATACATTTAATAAGGAGAACATTCTCACAAAGAACGCCAGAGAGTATTCAGTGATCCTAATGATTCATCTTGCCAGGTTAACTAAAAATTGACAATGATTTATAACAGTATGTCAATACTATTTTTTTTAATGATGATCATTACATATGTATTTGTGTTATAATTATGTAAAAACAGATTTAAAATAAAGGCACTGTGCAAATAATTCAGTACAGGCATGTGCGAGGGTTGTCCAAAAATATATGTACTGATACTTTGGTTAGTTGTTATTGAATAAAAAGTTCATACATAGCACATGGTTGGAATGAATATTTTATTTTCTATTGAACACAAAAAAATAATGCTAACATTCAATATGCACTTGGTAATAAAATTTGAGTCGCTGAAATGCAAACATTGAATTTCGAATAATATTGATTATATAAAACACACGCACACCATATTTTAGGGCAACGCTGTCCTATGTATAAATGACGTCAAATAAAATTATGACATAATTTGGATGTAATAAACCGGTGTTAATGCGTTTCATTTAATGCCACGTTAATCTGAGCGGCCACAAAAATAACGTCTGAAAAACACTCAAACTTTTTTAGCAACATTTGAATACACCTAATCGTGACTTCTTAATGATGCAGCAAGAACGAAGGGAGTATCCGGTGTCATGGAAACTGATAATTTAGCTGCACTAACACTTAAGTGAGCAAGAATGGGTCTGGAAGACAATGGATATTCTAGAAAAATAACGTCGGTCAGAAAGATGCAGACGACAAATAAAGATTATCTCGCTATTGACATTGACACAACCCATCCCAAATGCAATCCCAAGTGGGGTTTCAATATAAGGTATCTGCATCTGAAGTAACATTACAATACCTCGATTCGTCAACTCGAATGCAATCAGAACAGTGCCTTTATGTTTTATTTTGAATATTTCATAGTTTTAGTAATAAAGATACGAATGAATCAAAGAGCATATCAAAACAACACAAATTCATAAAATTCTAGGCATGCTTTTAGTATTCATGGTAAACACTGAAAATTATCATATAAAATGAATGCAAGTATGCGTTACCATTCATAGTAGTATATTTTAATAATATTCATTGTTTATCTAAAACGTCAAAAATATTTACTTAAACAATACAAGTTCATTTTTAGAGTTGTGCCAACAAATAAATTTATAACAAATGTAGATTGAAAGCTTGTAGTTTGTGTGATTTTTGCCAAGCAAACATTGAAACAATTGACCACTTATTTTGGGAATGTAATTATAGCCAAGAGTTATGGACAAAACTGCAATCCCTTTTGTTTAAACGTCAAGTGAATATTAAAACTAAAATAAACAAATACATTGCCTTTTTTGGATTTACCGACAACATTTTTTACAGCGATGTTCTAAATATTATCATCATTTTAATTAAAGTATTCTTATATAACATGAAAATTAATTAAAAAAAGGCACTCCAAACTTCAACATTTTTCCTAACTATCCGAAGTTAAAAATACAGACTGAAGCGGAAATCGCCCTCATCAAAAACAAATACGAAAAACATAACCAAAATGGATCCACTTAAATCAATATTTTTCAACTAATTTTACTTAGATTTAACAAAACAAACATAACGGTTCCTATTCATTGAAACAATAGTATGGTTTCACACATTATAATGTGTGAGGTTGCACGCACGGGACACTGAGGACTTCAGTCGGTATGCACACCAACGAGTGGGCTTTCACTGTCAGAGTGAGGACGTCCTCACTTGTCAAAAGTATAAATGGCCTTAATTTTGCATATTTTCGTCTAAAACATAAAATAAAATAACAAAAAGTATATGGTCCCAGTTGCCGTCAGACTCAAGTGTTTTTTTACAGCAGTGTGTCGAGTTTTAAGTGCGCGTGCGCTGTAATAATTACCTCATCATTGTTTACGTCATCCAGACATTTGGATGTAATTGTAAGCGAGTTTGTGTTGTTGTTTTCAACGTGTATAGGTAAGTTAACATGTAACACTCTTGTTTGTAATGGCACTCAAATATTTTTTTAACATTTATTTACCGTATCGCATAATTGATTATGAAATTCTTTTAGAAATCATCGACCAATAGTATCGAAACAACGTTGGTAGCGAATCGTAACAGCAATATATTTGACAAGCTTTAAATCAATTAAAGTACACATTTAAACTATAACTGACTTGTGTATTATTATCAAATGCAATAATATAAATCAAAATATTGATTTAAAGTAAAGTTGCAGTAAAAGAACATTAAGGGTTCATAAGTTTTACGTAAATTATATAGTATCACATATTTTCGCGACACTTACAAATAAACATTTCCAGTAAATGTAGAGTGCGTGGGTAAGAACCATCTACCCGTTAGCTCAGAATGGTTGAACGCTGTGCTAGTGTGCCGGCTGTCAGGGGTTCGAGCCCGGCACCGGGCGCACTTTTCCTCCCAGGTTTACTTTAATGGTGTCGGGAGTACACGGCAGGCCCCGTGTTCACAAAACAAGTTGAGCCTGATTTTCAGATTTAAGTTGAGCCCGATCCTTATTTTCAGGATCAGGCTCAACGTTGATGTTCACAAAGCAAATGACGCTCAATTGAGCTTCAAAATGACGCTCAAACTGATCTTGATCCTGCTATATTTTGAACCCAATCTTAAGTAGTTTAGTTTCAAATATTTGGATCAGTTGTTAAGCAACCCATAGAATTTACATCATGGCCGACTATGTCAGACGGAATAGACGGATCCATTATGTTGAAAATGTTGAGCCATTTGATAGGCGAGTTTTTCACGATCGTTTAAACCCATTAGAAATATTCACGGGAAGCGAGATTCGAGAAAGGTATAGGTTTTATCCGGAAAGCATTGTGTACATTTGTGGACTGGATGATCTACGAATTCCAACTGAACGATCCTCACCTCTTCCACCGCTGATCACCACATTTACGGCGTTGCATTTCTTTGCCACAAATGCACACCACATTGTGACAGCGGCATTGCACGGGGTATCCCGGGCAAGCGTGTCTCGTGCAATTAGTCAGTTCACAGATGCAATGTGTGCCGTTTTAATGAACTTTCTACATTTCCCAGAGAATGACGCACCCGCCGCAGTTCATAAAGAATGTTACGGAATTGCAGGTATATTTTTGTCTTTTCCGTCATTAGCTTCTAATTCGTTGTTTAGTCTAATAACAACAACAACATCATAACGGCGTTTATTTTTCTGACGCTTTGTCTGTGTATGGAAATTGATAAATTGAATAAAGAAATGTTTAAATGGTTTAAAAAAGCATAATTATTATACGATGACCTCGAATCTGATGGATTATGTGTGTGCATTCGGACTAAATTGTTGTGTTTTGCATAGCACCATTTACGGACATGCGTTAATTTCGGATACTTCTTTTCTGGACCTTATTTTGAAAACGAAACCTGTGACAATATCGGATTTAATGATGAATTGTGCCGCAAGATATTGCTTCAAAAACCTGAATGGATTCTCACATGTCAGACTGATAAGGCTGTACTGTGTAAAATAAAAAATCAGTCTTAATACATCTGTCATTGGGTGAATCCAAAATCCTTTCTGCCAAATGCCTGTTTGATATATACAACAATTTACATATTTATGAATGATGCATGCTGTATTCGTTTACCTTCATGGTACATATGTTATGCATGTTTATATTGTGCATTTATATTCACATTTAATTTTGTAGATATTTTAAAATCATTGTTTAAATTTGCACAATACATGTATATACTATGTCAATAACTTATGCATGTTATGCTCACTTCAGGTTTTCCAAACGTGGTTGGCGCTGTTGATGGCACCCAGATTAGGATAAGAGGCCCGCGTGTTAATGAGGAAGATTACGTTAACAGAAAAGGATATCATTCGATAAATTGTCAAGTAATAATGTATATGTTCATTGTAACTTCCGGAATCACTGTTGAATATTTCCGATTTATAGCCACTCTAAAAGTTGTCAGTCTGTTTGATAAAATCACAATATTTTGCATGCATTTTCAGTTTTATTGATGCTGTTACACGCCTTGAAATTAACATTCCTTTCACCTATTTACTAAATAATCCCCAGTGTAATGAACAGTTTTGTAAGTATCAGTTAATTGAAAATGTGTATATTTATGTTGTTGTCTTTGGCACGATTCATTGACTGTATCATAACCTTTTAATCAACCTACTGCTGTCCATGTAAAATAATTTAATTAATCATAATTGGGCAATAGTCTTACGAACGTAAATAATTTATATTGTCTGAAAACTGTTTATTGTGTACGAAATGCATTTTATACTTGTTAAGTTTGAAAACGCTTGGTATTAACGGAATATGCATAATGTACACTCATACATGCTGATTTACTCAAGAAGCATCACCATATATCCCATACAGAAAATAGATTAGAAAAAGTTACCAAACATGTATTATTGCACCGATTTCAATGTCTTTATTTGCATGTAGATTGGTAATTTCCATTAGAAACAATTTAGGCATTTTATTTTAATTAACACATTTCTGTAATGTTGCTTCAAAATGTGCATTAATAAAGTGCTTCTGAACATTGTGAACATTGTCCAACATACATCGTATTGTACAGTATTAAATTATATATGTCGTTTCTTCACAAATGATCTGTGATGCAAGCTTCAAAATCACTGACACTGTCGTTAAATGGCCTGGAAGTGTCCACGATGCATGTGTATTCCGAGAGAGCGCAATCACACAACGTTTCGAGAGAGGTTTCTTAACATTTGTGCTAAGTTTTGTGTTTAATTGACAATAATTAAAGTGATTTGCATTTTTTTAAATTCCTTTCTTCTTTTGAACCAATTTAATGCAATTGTTGGAAATAACCGGTCATTATAATATTAATATTAATGTATGTTAAATTAAGAGATATTTGAAAACTTTGCAGATCTAACATATTATGCGTTGTACTTAATTTCACTGATGTTCTAATGTATGGCATTCATATTTATTTTTTAGTGGAGATTAACGGACTGTTGTAGGGGGATTCAGGCTATCCTTGTAAGACATACCTGATGACCCCATACCCAACACCTCAAACACCAGCTCAGGTATGAGTATTTGAAATATTGTGCACAATTGTCTGATGAATAATAATGTCATTGATTTTTATTTTTTATTCCCACGGCATCTTGATGCGGGAGGCATATAGTGATTGTCCTGTCCTTCCATCTGTCCTTCCGTCCGTCCGTGACAATGTTAAGTAGATTTTACCGTTTCGTCTAGCACCAACACTACTTACTACAACACTTGGATACTTACACATTTGTTGCTTATGACCATTTCCTATCCACCCAATCTCACTTTGACCTTGACCTAAAGTGCACTTAGAATAATTCAAAATGGCTGTTTCTTGGTTAACTACATTTTACTGTTTCATCTAGCACCAACACCGCTTGCTGCAACACTTGGATACTTACACAGTTGATGCTTATGACCATCCCCAATCAACCCGTATCACCCAACATCAATTTGACCTTGACCTTTACATAATATGGACCTATAACAATTCAAAAGTGCCATTTGCTGGTTAACTAGGTTTCACCGTTTTGTCTAGCACCAAAACCACTTACTACAACTGTGGATATTTACACAGTTGTTACTTATGTTATGACATTTTCCAATCCATCCACATCACTCAACCTTACTTTGACCTTATTTGGACTAAGAAATGGGCTATCCAGCCCACACTGGTGGCATGTGTGTTTATCACAGATTATTGTTTGAAAGTAAAATTGTTTGAAATTAATCAAGGATGTAAGCATTTTAAGCTCGACTATTCACCGAATATTTGGAACTGTACTACTCACCTGTTCATCGGCGTCGACGTAATGCTAGCGTGCAACAAGACCATATGTCTGTAACTGCTACAAATATTTAATTGAAACTTTACACATGTGTTTGGGTCATTATGTGAGGTCGCTGACCAAGGCCCATAACTGTTAACAGTATTTTAGCAGATTTATGCCCCTTTTTTATTCTTAAAAAAATCAGGTTAAGGTTTGCGTGTAACAATTCCATATTGGGTGGGTGGGGTCAAGGTCACTGTTACTAAAATTAGAAAAACAGTTTCCGCTCAATAACTTGAGAACGCATTTATGTATTTTAATTAAACGTAAGTCATAGATACCTTATATTGAGACCTCACTTGGTATTGCATATGGGTGGGTCAAGGTCAATGTTGCTAAATATAGAAAAAAGGTTTTATCTCATTACCTTGTTAAAGTTTTCAGATATTTTAATGGAACTTCATAATACATACCTTATATTGAATACTCTCTTGGGATTACGTATGGGGTGGGTGGGGTCAAGGTCAAAAAGGTCCATAACTCTGACAAAATGGTTGAATAGTCAAGCGCTGTTTAATTAAAGATTTATCTGTCTGTTTTTTTTTCTGAACATGTTGAGTGCATAATACATTAATTACATCACTAGCAAATTCAGATCTGCTGTTTCCATCTACTTTTATGCATGTAAATCAGTATCAAAAATTATGGGCAACATATCTGTGAAACAATATAGTAGAAGACAATGTTTTAATAATGGTATGCTCTGTTACTTTATTTAATATCATATATGTGTGTGTTTGAATACTAATTGTATTTGTTGGAGAGATTCAATGCTTCATTGTGCCGCACACGCGTTGTGATCGAGCAAACTTTTGGAGTTCTGAAAAGGAGATTTCCTTGTGTAGCTCTGCGCAATATCGGTATGGACAGGAGTGACATTTTTGGCAGACCATGTGACACTGATGCCAAACAGCCTGATGTACAGGTTTACAATGGGTCAATGACAGGTTCTTCATACAGAGATTATTTGTGCAATTCATTTTTTTAGTTCACTAGTGTAGGATTACAGCATTAAAATCAAACATATTGTTAGGTAAATATTTGTATTTGACAATTGGTACTTTTATAGTAAAAACATGGCAAACATATACAAATATCAACCGATGGTGATCAACATCTGTTTTTTTTTACATCACATTGGATCTTTATATAACAGTAACTCATCTACTCATGCACAATTTTGTTTTTTTTAAGTCATAGAGCTACAGTATATTCTTATGATTAAAGTAAAACTGGATATTGTAAAATAGAACACTTGTGTGCATTATTGTTATTGAATAGTTTCAAATAACTTAATATCGATAAGTTCAGCCAATTTCGAGTATTACTGAATGGTATCTTCCAGTACATAAATTTAACATATTAATGTATTGGTTTACATAAATTGTTGACATTTGTCAAATCTGTACATTTAAAAACCAGTTAATAGGTCATTTGAACTGTTTTTATTATTCTTTGATGTCTATACATTTACATTCACTATATGATAACATAAAGTATCTGGTACCGTTTTATGGACACTTTATACTGTATTACATTATTCTAACATCTGTGCAGATTTTGTTATATATGAAGAAGACAAAAATCTATTGTTAAACTGCCAATAAACGACTTGTAAAAGTATAAAGGTAACTGTAAAATACCAGTATAGTACGCATTTTAATTAAAACAACAGCTATGGAATAGTTTTTACATCTTAAACGTTATTGGCTAACGTTATTGGCTAAACACAAATTTTGCATTAGGTTTCAATATTAAGGAAGCCGTTGGCGTAGGCATTTGTTAAATTTTGCTCCAAAACCTGCTTCCTTATTGCATTTAGTTATTTTTCCTCGTTTCTCTTCTCCAACTGGTGTTGCGTGGTCATCATGTGCATCTCCATCTCATGAATCCTCCTTTGCTTCATCAGCATAATCTCCTCCTTCACTCTTTATACCCTCGAGATCGTACAGCTCTCCTGATTCGATTTTTCTTTGTTTATCCCTTTTTCTAGACGCTGATTAAATCGTAACTACTATTAATATATGTATTATGTATTATTACTGTTGCATTTCTAATTAAAGTTAATTGTTATGAAATTGTGCACGAATGATTTAATGTTTATGTGGTATTTTTGGCAGATTTTGAGTACATATTTTATTGAACAATTATGAAGTTTAAATGCGTTATGTTATATGCCGATGTGAAAGTCATTGATTATTAAAATGATTTGTTAATTTAAAAATTAATGTTAGTTATAAAAGTACTACTATATTTGTATCTAAGATTTTACATTTACCCTTGTCTTCAGTGGTACACGCATCTATGGCAACAGATTCGCATGCAGTCACTGGAATGTTATACATGAACATATTTATATATACCAGCACTGTGAAATTAATATGAAATTAATTATGATGTACTTACGGTTATTGTTTGTACCCTTGTTTTTTCTAAATAACATGTAAAGTTATTGAAATGTGGCTGACGTAAATTGAAGTTGTTAACAAAATCAATCAGATTTTTACAGCCATTTTATGATTCCATATTAGGTATTGTTTCAATACCAACTTTTGATAATAAAAAAACAGATAAAAAAATTCAATTGTAAAATTGCATGTTTACTTTCATTATTAATCAATTTAAATATTCAAACAGATATAAATATTTACCCTGTTTTGTTAATGGATGACGAGGTGTCATTACTTGTTTAGGTCTGTCGTCTGTGAATAAAAATTAAAAAATAAATATATTTTTCAATACAATAAATATGTTAAACCGTACACATTTAGTGTATCATGCATGTTATATGTTTGAGTATAAATATTTCCATTATAATATGAAGAAACTTATCTAACGGCAATGTTCATCATGTGGAATATACGTACCTGAACATGAACTAGTCTGTTGGATATTGTCAGTTGCTACTTCTGAAAATTAGAGTTGCAAATTAATACAATGTTCTTTTATTTTGATAATGTGAAAGAAGGAAAATTTGCATAAAAAAATCATTATTCCAGTGCATTTACACTTAAATATTACTAACAAATTATATTCATTTATGGAATAGTGTCTATGGGTGTCACGCGTGTTTTATGCTTTAAAGGGACCTGTTCACTGATTGGCAAATTGACAATTTTTAGAATGTTTGTCCTAGATAATGTAAAGAAAAATACAAAACATATAAACACGTGAAATAACACTAATGACAAATAAATATATTGTAAATAAATCAACGGTCAAAATGGATAAAATAAAAAATTGTAACGCTTTTCATCGATATTTAGGAAAACATGTGTATCATTTTTTTTAAATGCAAAATGTATAAGTCTGAATGGCTGAGAGGATTTGCAGTTAGGACATTTATTGACTGTTTTAAAAGTATATAATCTGTGTACAAGTCCCTTTAAATTATGAATTATTTGTGTTTGATACGAGATAAATGACATACCTGGACATACTTTTGTGATCTTCAATGTGTCTACCACAGCCCGCACAGTGTGGGCATCTTGAAGGCTGTCTAAATAGTTAAATGATACTTTTGGTAGGCAGCTATCAATATAATGAATGCCCTTTATATCATTTAGCAAACTTATTGATTAATTATTACCTATCAATTCATACATTTCATGTCGAAAATAGTCAAACGGATTTATTAAAAATCAATTTCTTTATTTACATGTTACCTTAGCTGTCTATTGGACTAGAAAGTCCTTTCATTTGAGGCTCGTCCCGAATCTTTTCTAACACTAAGTCTTCTGCCAACGACAGCTTTACAGCGGGGCCACCGCCTGTGCGATTCTTTCCATCATCTTTATCCCTTGCTGTGGGTTAGAATTTGTAATAAATATAATAATTCAACGAAATTTAACTGTTTACATATTAACTAGTATCACCATTTTATTTATTTTTGTATTTAAATGATTTTTTTTTTACAACAAAACAGACCAGTTAATGTTCAGGTAAACTGTCAAGTTTAATAATTACCTCTCGTCTTCAGATTCTTATACATGCTCTTGACACTTTCAACAGTTCGGCGGCATTGTGCCGTGTCAGAACTGAAACATTATAAATATATATATATAATGCTTGTTTTATATGTGGCGTTTGCAGTTTATGTGTGGAGATTGTAATAAAAATTAATGGAATACAAGGTAATCTTGTTATCAGTTTATATGGTACACCAACTTGGACTTCAGCAAACGCAGAAAGTTACATGAAATGGATGATTTTTTATTGTGCTACAATAGAGCAGGACCAGACCTGTCCTTCGTGCCCCATCCCCAGTCCATTGAATCTGTGCATCAGGCTTTGTCTTAGATTAGTGATAATGATTACTTTAGGGGCACCACATATGTGCACAATATGATTTTCACCATTAAAAAAATATTTTAGTTATATATACTATACATAAGTTTTATGGTCATCCTGTAACAATATGTAATTCATATGAATATGACTACACTGAACAGCACTTCTAACCCGCCACTAACATAAATCGCAATAAAATGGCCATTTGTCAGACACATTTGACCACTTTTTGATAGATATTAAATTAATGACAGAGACATTCACTCGTACATTGTTATTGAAAAATTTGTGATAATTTGATAGTACAGTAAACACACTTTAGCTACAACCCTAAAAGTTAAAAATCACAAAGTACTATGTCTGTGGTAAAAACAATAAATCTATTAAAGGGCCATACTGCACAATTGGCGTTCATAAAATAATAATTAAAATATTGCGTGTCTGCTGATGGATGTTATGTCATAAAAGAACCTCTGTCATATGGGAATACCACGGTTTCAATTGAAAATTCGAAACAATTTCCACAATCTCTCAATAAGAACCTGTTCCAGTTGCACCAGATTTCGAGCGGCTTTATGTTGCTTTCTAATATGTCGGTTAAGTTTGTCCCACAGATGCTTAATCAAGTTTAATTTTTCATTAAATGATCTAGTATGAAATGATACATTAAAACAACAAATCGATATTTTACTCTCACCTATCTTTCCTCGTGAAAAATGATAAAACCAGACCTGTGTCTAGTTCCCTGGAACGTTCAAGTTGTTACTGTAATGTTAGTATTTGGCAAATTTTATTTTTTGGGGTTATTATGGCATAAAGGTAACTTATCTATCAAAATGCGCAATTATTAAAATGAAATGTTACATACAGGTCAGTACATTTGATTGTCTAAATTTGATTGAATTCCCCCCCAAAATGAGCTTTTTATTACATTTGTAAGTGTTGTGTTAGAAGTGCTGTTATGTGTATTTTGCGACTTTTATATTTTAGGGTTATATCTTAATTGTGTTTATTGTAATATCACATTTTGCAAGGAAGGCAATAAAAATGTACCAGTAAATGTCTCTGTCATCGATTTAATTGCTGTCAAAATTTGATCAAACTCGTCTGACAAATAGCCATTTTATTGAAATTTATGTAAGTGGCGGGTTAGACGTGCTGTTCAGTGTAGATGGTTTTAATCTGATATCAGGGCAAACACATTTAAAATTAAGCATTTGTAGTCTTTTTACCGGACCCTGTTATATAAGAAAGTCACTAAATACATTAAATATAATGTAGCAATATTAATAAACATACGTAATTGACATTCATTCAATAAATACTTTAAATATTAATAATAATGAAAGATCAATGCATGTGATTGAAATTGAGCTGACTTTTAAACTGTGCTGGAACGCACAAACAACGCATCAACGGATCGCCCTAAAACGTGGACCAAACTGCGGACAATATAATTTATATTGGCAAGTGCGGATGACATAGGCAAAGAAGGATTATTGGAAATGCGGACCAATTGACATATGTGGAAAATTCGGACCATATGAGATGTTACTGAACACATCGTGATTTTGAAATTGTTTACGCGTTCATTTATCAATGTTCGATTTATATGCATTTTGTCTTGAAGATAAGTATTTTATATTTTAAATAAGTGGCAAAATGAGGTATTGTTATAGTTTGTTTGATAACAACTGAAACAGATGAAAAGCAATTAAATTCTTCTTATTTATTAATAATATATTCAGGTGAAACATATGTTCGCTAAAGAATCCCGTACAAAACCCCGGCCGTGTGGACAAAACAGCGATAGGATATTTGCCCGGGTGTGAAAATCAGGGATTTCAGTCTGGATTCATTAGCGGATCAGTTTAACGCATTCATGTGTTTTTCATGTACTGTGTGATAAAATGGGAATACCGGACAACACCACGGGCCGGGTAAATCCGACCAATGTTATTGAAATGCATATACAAAGTATAAATCTGTAAGCCAACACCCTCGCCGCCCCAATGTGGAGAAGTTAAAATCGGCCCCTGTATACACGGGCAAGTCACACATTCATTCCAGCCGATTTCCTTATTTGTGTATATCGGCCGCAGTTTAAGATAATCCTTCTTTGACCACATGATCCGCACTTTAACTACATAAATGATATAGTCCGCAGATTGGTTCGCGTTGTAGTATGCGCCTGAAGCAACCTGTTAATGTGTAATGGACTATGCCCATCACAAAATAGAACAGTCCATTTATAAATTTATAAATAGTATATTAACTCTAATTAGTATCGATTAATTTAAAAAGTCATTAAAAAACAATAGGTATTGAACTGTTAATGTAGACATTCCGCTATTAACAACACCAAATACATTTAAATATAACATATTTCATAATACACGATTACACGATCACATGGCATATGCCGAAACTTTTAACAACCAATGAAATTCGATCGTGTGCAAAAAAAATCAGTAGTACATTACACCAACGGTCAGTAGCGATTTGAAACGTGAGTGTGTAGGATGCGCGTGATATACGAAATAAAATGCATATGGATTAAAGTTAAATACAATAAATATTTATTATACATAATATGTGTATTACATATAGAGCATATTTACTGTATTATTAATTTGTTATATGAAGAATCAGAATTAAGCTGCACATAGTAAGGAATACTTAAATAAACTGTAATGCCTAATGGACGTGTGACCTGTTATATTCACTAATTCATACATGCGGTGATTTAATTTTAAAACTTGGAACATACATTTACACATTTCAGTTACAAAAAAGCGTATTTCCCTGAACCTGCATCGTACTAAATATCATACGCAACCGTGCGTGTTGTAATTATTGATGGTAATACAGCGTGAAGTTTTGGGGAAATACAGATTAATCATCGATTTGTGTGGAAAAGGATTGGAATAGGATAAAAATGAAATATAAATGGTAAGTTATTTTTTGCTTTCATTTCATATATTGCCAAACTTATGAATAATAAGAATAACTTGCACTTGACAAAATGGATGTTGGAAAAATTTCAGCGTTCACACATTTTCGATCCGAAATACAACTCATTATGGCCATTGGACTACAATTGGCACTACAATACAATAATTTCATGGTACCTGTGGCAACAGGCTAATTCATATTATGAAAGTAAAATAAATTGCCTGTTGAATTCGTCCGTGATCGCCCTCCACGCAGCATCTTTCTGCTTAGCACCGTTCGTGGCACCCTTAAAGTTTGTAAATAAATCATCATGCCGCTCATTTATTAGTCTGAGGACATGGCACCTCTCCGCCTCAGACCAATTTGTCAATCTGTTCTCTTTTTCTTCCATTGATGAACAGACGACAGAAAAAAATGACGCGGCATCTCCGTAAAAAAGAGTATTTCTATTATTGCCGCTTATGTTCATGACAATAAGAATCAATTTGAGCTGGATTTTCCGGCTCACTTGAGCCGAATCAAATTTGCGTTTGCGAATCCGATTTTACTAATCCGGCTCAGTTGAGCTTCAAAATCAAGATCAGCTCAACCTGAGCCTGATCCTAATAAAAAGTTTTGTGAACACGGGGCCTGGCCCCACGACTACGAACATTTCCATCATCAAACTTAAACTTAATTTTCAGTCTTAACCTTAAAGTCAGTCTCAACTGAGATGATATCTTAAATGAAGACTACGAACGTTCTTAAACTCATACTCACTTGAGATTTAACATCAGTCTCAAATATTTACATTTGTCGTTAATATAAGCGGCCGGATTACGGTTCTTGAATACTCTATGATAAATAAGTAGACGCTTGTAATTCATCGATAAAATGCGTGGCAAGCGCCTGTACAAATATCGTCTGTTGCGTGACCGTGTCGTTTGGGCTGAAACAATTTTTGATACGAGGAAAAGGTCCACGAATTGGTCGGAATCGGAAAGAATGTTGGCTGTGTCAACAATTCTCGAAAATTACAACCAGTTGTTTGGTAAATTCAAATCATCTATCATAACTTCAAGAAGAAGTTCAAGATATCGTGAATGCGTACGTATTATCGATATATAAATTATGTGGTGTTGTATAAAATTAATGTATTGGCCGTCTGCAATGTATGTGCGTTATTTAATTAAAACATGAAAAAAAAAACATTTGGGAAAGTGTTCATATAATTAAATTAGACGATTTTAAAATTGATTGCTTGTCTTTGTTAATTTTCTGATTAACAAACAATGTTGCTTCAATTTTAATATTCCTACGTACTGTCATGTTGATTTGTTTGAAATGATAAGGCTTTTGACATGCATGTAAATCTCTGTTTACAGCTCTAGCACCACCCGAAGGAGCATAGACGAGCTGAAGAAAATGTTCCAAAACGTGAAACAAAGAGGTTTATTTATCTTTTGTATCTTATCAACTGTAATAGTAACATTAAAGTCATCTTACCTTGGTGTTTTTGCTGTTTTAAGGTGTTTATCAACCTAGAAATACTGTTTTGTTCTTGTCATATTTTAATAAATCCATTTTCACATCATCATATAATTTCCACAGTTCATGTGTTCATTTCACTGATTTTCCACGATTAGTCTAGTTAAAATGGCTTCAATACACAATGTGTTTACTTCGCTGGTTGACACTCCATTTGTTTGCTAAAGATGACGTAACTTAAATGACGTAGGTCTACTGTTATTGAATTTCTTTGTAGACACATTGCTTACAGCCTGTTGCAGTTTGTTAAAGGGACACTTTTAAATGAAATGACAATTGAATATTGCAACATTTTCACTATCTTTACAAATTTGAACCATGAACGTCATTTAAAAAATAAATAAGGTTTAATAAAATCTGCTTTCATCAATAATTATTTATGACTTAATGACTAACATGGGCGTACTTAGATTAAATTAAAAGAAACCAAGAAAGGTAGTCGGTGATATGTATTCGTTGCACTGTCAGTAACTTCGCTCTCGTATGGTATGTAGTCACTGAGGGTGTATATCATATACACCATCAGTTACTTACAGTGCAACTAATACTATTTAAGTAAACAAAATATATCTAGTTGATGTCATATTTTAGTAATTTAGTATTATTTCTAATCATTTTTATCATCTTTATAAGTACTATTTTTGTTATTATCATTTTTATTTTATTTATTTCAGCTAAAGAAAAAAATTCCAACAGCAAAAAGACTGGAGGGGGCCCAGCACCCAAAATCACTCAAACTGAAAAACTCATTCTGGAGTTTCCGGCCGATAGTCCTCAACTGGATTGTGTAGACGGAGGACTAGAGACGGACCCTCAATGTGAAGGTACTTAAGGTATTGAACAACTATAAGCTAATAATTCATTCAAATGTTGACGTTTGCACTTTTGTTTTCCATGGAAAAAAAAAAAAAAAAAAATTTTGTGTCGTGTCATAAAGTCCCAGTATGTGTTCAACAACGGCCTACATGTGACGGTACATGTCGTTGATAGACCCGAATGTGATGTTAAAAAAAATGAAACTAAGTTTAACTGGGATTGGTATATTTAATTGAGTGATGTATGTATTAAAAATTATGCACAAAGAACTATATTTATATTTACTATATTTATTTACAGTGATAAGGACTGTCATGCTGGATGATGCAGAAGTGCCAAGCATCAGTATTCATGAAACAGGTACGAATCACATACATACACACGCATACATGCACGTACAGTCAAACATACTGCATACACGACACGTAATTCAAAAAATTCCTCTGCTACTGATAAAGCATTAATAAAAAATGCATCATTAATAAGGACATAAAAACTGTATGTCATTTTAATAGTATTGTTTAACTGATTGGTAGATCTACTAACTGTTAGAAGCACTAATAATACTAATTAAATTTATAACTTCAGTCTCATCTAACGCAAGTACCATTTGTGGTGACATACAGGGTCAATCATTCGAAGAAGAAAAAGGTAACAGAATCTTTTAAACCATCATATAATGAGAAATATTTTTGAAGATATTATTAAGAAAATATTTTTAAGATATTAATGCATTACAGAGATGGTAAAAATATACCACTGTATCCAACTAAATTTTTAATCGCATATACAAATGTCAAATATGTGTGAAAACATGCAATAGTTTTACTTAATATGTCTATATCATAGATCTACATTCCATAATTTCTAGTACAATGAACTAGTCATTATTATTTTTTGACAGATGATGAGTTCCCAAGAAAATCGTCTGCACAAGGCAAGTACAGTTTTATGATAATAGTACTTAGTATTTTTACCATACTATTTAATCAACCATCAATGACATAAATTGAAAATAATTGTTATTAGACTTTTTTAGTCTGATAAATTAACTAATGTTAGAAAATAACATAACAGAACTTTTTCACTGATTACATAACAGCAACATTTGTTAATAACATGTGAATATAGCATTAAATTATAATAATGATAATAATAATAAGACAACCCCAAAATTGGTGTTACATTAATATGTAATATATCTGAAATTTTTCATTTGATTATATTTTGAATCCATACATATAACTTATAAATGCGAGTTCTACAATAACAATATACACAAAACGGAGCACTTATGGTATATTGTACATGTACATTTTAATCTATGTGTTAAATAAAAATACGAGTATATTAATATATCATAAGATCCACACAATAATTATGTACATGATACATTGTAATAATATATCATAAGATCCACACAATAATTATGTACATGATACATTGTAATAATTTTAGGCAATTGTTCCACCAGTATCAAAAGTATACAATTGAGACCCATTAGCTGTAATTATACTTTTACAATGTTTCAGGAAAATTTAAGCGGAAAAGGAACAGCTACGATGAACTGTATGATAAGGAGCTGACGCGAGCTGATTTAGAGATCATTCTTCTTCAAAATAGAATTGCACACGAGAAACAGCTCTTTGATAGAAAATTGAAACTTGTTGAGATTCAACTGCAACCTGGAAATGGATTAGTTATTCCATTTGGAGATCAAATATAAATATATATCACAGATTACAATTATTAAAAAAATAAAACAATTTAATTTACACAATATCCAACGTCAAAAACATTTATGTTGCAGTATGTCTATGTATTGTAATTTATAATTAATAAATTTGGTATTCATAGTTAAAGTACGAGTTAAATATTTTGTCAAGTAAGTGAGTGTTAAAAAATATTTAAAAATTATCCTGACATGTAATAATACAACAGTATGCAATCTTTTTTAGTTTAATTGTTCTTACCTATATAGCACCAAGTTGAATCAATACATTTATGACATGTAATAATATAAAATGTGATATATGATTCATAGTTCTTCAATAAATATATATGCAAATAATTTAAATGCTATTCATTTCTCTTGCATCATCAATATTTAAAAAAGCAAAATCCATTTCAATAATATCAAAATATACCATATTTACAATACGGACGGTAATTCAATAACAGCAACAATTTCAGTCTCTATACAATGCAATGTCTTCATTTTTCAGACAAATGTCACTTTGGCCAATGAAGTTAATTACACAGTTCTTATGCTAGGAAGGGTTATAAATTGACATTGATACTAAATTGAAACATATGCTCATTAAAAGTATAGTAAGTGCAATGACAGCTTCTATAAACAAAAAAAAGAATAATACACTAAAGTGAATGCAATTTTTTTTTTTTTTTAAATTGGGTTGTATCCTATTGTGCCTAAAAATGTCACCATAAATTCAAGGCATTAATTTCTCTTACTTGTGAAAGTTATCACGAAACTATCTGAAAAAATTAGCACACAACAAGTCGCGAAAGTGCTGGCCAGTGACATCATTCTCTGCCTGAACAGCTTCTGGCACATCATCAGGCTCAGTGACTGCTCTTCCAAATACGTCCCCGTTCACAAAACCAAAATTGTGAAGGATTACACATGCCACTATTATTTTGCATGCTTTCCTTGGCTCAGTTCTTATTCCATATGCCAGGACGGGAAATCTTCTTTTGACCATTCCAAAAGTTTGTTCAATCAGAACTCTTGTCTTACAAAGTGCTCTGTTGAATCTGCAATTTGATACAGAGTAAGTTATTTGTTAGCAAGTTAAAAGGTAAATTACTATTTAGAACATTTGATTGGTGATGTGTACAATAGTGAAAAATAATAAGAACAAAGCATACCTCAAATAATGTAAACAAGAAGGTCACAATACTTACTGCAAAAACTTTGTGCTCATGCGAGTTAACAAGAGACACAGGTTCTCTTACCTGATTCACAGTGAATAGTACGTATTTAATAGTGTGTTTGAGAGTTTTTGTTTATGTAATGTTCTCAATGACGACAAATGCAGACAAGTCATAATAATTTAAGGAAATTTGTAAAGTAATACAAGTAATTTAGTTTTAAAGTTTTCAATAAAAAATATATATATATAATCTGCAGACAGTTTATATAACAGAACTAACATAACCAAGTTTTCCATTAACTTATTAATGCTGACTTTTGAGTTAGTGTATACATTCAATACATTTAATGTATAATTGCAAAAATATATGTAACAACCTTTCCTGTGCAGCTGTGGTTGGATTTAGATATGGGGTCATACGAAAGCGCCGACATGCATATCCAGAATCGCCCAAGAGGATTCCATCCAACTGACCTGCATGTATGATAGTAAGAAAACAAGACGCACAAAGGCCCAAGGTCGCTCACATGAGGGCCAAAGTAACTAAAATGTTCTGAGCAAGTTACATGAAGAATCGGCTAAGTGCCTGTATCGCTCCACTAGTTTATTAAGTAATGAATGTCAGAAATGAAAGGACACTTATATGCTGTATAAGGAAAATGCCACTGCCCTCTGGTTGACATGTATTTGTAACCACTAAAAATAACTGGAAGTATATAAAATGATGAGTAAAGCATATGATAAAAAATGATTAGTATCTAGTTAAGCTTAATGAAAATTGTATTTGTTTTAAAAAGCATTTGCTGTTTGACATTTTTACCATCCTCAAATCTTCTGCACAAGGAACTGTCAGCAAACATACGACTATTGTGGACACTGCCAGGCCACTTAGCAACCACATTTGTAATGCGGAATTTACAATCACACACCATCTGAAGAAAAAACAAGAGCAGCATCACAACAGTGCGCTCGACTATTCATTCCTCTTTGACACAGTAATGGTCCTTGGTCACATCATATACAGAACAAGAGCTGTCTCAGGACAGCGCGCTTGACTATTCACTTTGTCAGAGTTATAAGCCTTTGTCACTACAAAAAAGGGGCATATTTATGCTAAATTGCTGATCACAGTTACGTGCCTTGGCCAATTACCTTATATTAAGACTCTGGAGACATTTGTGAAGTTTCAACTGAATATATGTAGTAGATATAGAGATATGAATTTGTTGCATGCAAACTTGCACCTGTAATTTCTAAGTACAAAAAGGGCATAATTCAGCTAAATAGCAGGTCATAGTTATGGGCCTTGGTCAGTGACCTCACAGGATGACACAGAAGACATGTGTGAAGTTTAAATTGAATATATGTAATAGTTATACAGATATGGAGTTGTTCCATGCAAACCTTAACAAGAGCTTTACGCCGAAGCTAAAAAGAAAATAATTTTGAATGAACAAAGTTCAGAATCCAAAAATTAGTCGTAGCGATCTAGGGCATGATAGTTTTATGATACCTGACAGTTTATGGAATGAAAACCCTTCCTATTCACATAATCTTCTTCATGTTGTGCTGGTGCTCGAATCCGAATATGCGTTCCGTCTATACACCCAATTACATTAGGAAATCCTGAAAATCAATAATGAAAAATATCATATACATCAATATACTGCTTGACTGTTATTAACATCAATAACGTTTGAAAATGTGGAACTTAAATGATTACCATTTTGTCAGAAATGTAAGATCTGTTGAGAAAAAAAAGTTATTTAAATTACACACTGGTAACAAAAGTAGATATATTTTTAACTAAATGGTGTGCATTTAGAACAGTGATGACTTCATGTTTATCACGCAGTTATCATGCATACATTTGTTTAAAAAAAAACCCATAAAAAAACACATTTTTATTGCGATACTTAAAGTGAAAATCATAAATCATTTTGTTTACAATTCATAGTTTGGCTTTAATGCACACCTTAAAATGGAATTTAAATCAAACTTGTTATCTTATTTTACTTGTTGATGATGCCTTTATTCAGTTGATAAAGTGCCAAATGATTAATGTTGGTACAGTATAAATTTAGAAACCTTCAACAAAAATGATATGCTAGTAATCTAGTATAGTACTTGTGAATAACACAAGTTAAAAAGCATTTTATTTATAGATCTAAATAACACAATTTAAAATAATCCAACATTTTTTCTTATAGACACAAAGTAGTCATACAATATACAATCAAGAAAATAATACATAACACTATTCAGACAATAAGGCAACTAATGAAAGATTTCCTAAGCAACAAGTATACATACCCATTATACGTTAGATTGACTTATTTCGTCATCATAATTGTAGTTGTGCCGAAATATTTACCATCCCAATATACATACACTTCATTAATTTTTCCAAATAATAATTCATCGAGAACTGAAGTAGAAATCGAACCGTAAACATATTCTAGATAATGTAAGCAATAAATCTCATGTCGAAATAAGACGTGAGCAGTCGTTTGTTAATCATGTTTATCATAGCCGTTCAGTAGTATATAACGGAAGTCAAATACAAAGCATCAGTTGTTAGGCAACAACAGCTTCTCTTGATATGCCATTAATTTGCCCGATCAGCAGATAGTGAGCATTGCTTGCGAAAAACTGTAAAGTTATTAGTACAGACAGCACAGGTGGTACCGGGTTGCTCCTCCGCGTATCTGTTTGGAGCAAAGGGACGACCATTCCCACAATATTGTTAATTGATTCTGGCCAGAAACGATAACGTTCTCTTATTTCATCCCTGCCAAGAGACTATAGAGGGTTATTTCGATCTCTACAGATTCTTGGAACTCTCTCCCGCCTCCGTTCTGCCAACATTTCCATACGCTCGATGCGTTCTATCACATTGTCTGCCATTTTTAAGCTTGGTATTATTTTTTTGAGACAGCATGAACGCTGTCTCAAAAAAAGAAATATAAAAATCAAATTTAAGACTTAGTTTAAGATTAAAATTTTTCGTAGTCATCAAATTATTTCCAGACTCATCTCAAGTCGGAATTTGAGCAAAACAAATAAGTTTAAGTCTAACACTGGACTTAAGTAACGTTCATAGTCGCGTGGCCTGATCTAGATTTTGAAGCTCAACTGGGTAATCCTCCAGTTTAGGTGCGTAAATTATTTTATTAGGGTTAGGGTTAGGGTTAAGAGTTGTAAATAATTTACGCACCTAAACTGGAGGGTTACCTTCAACTGAGTCATATGGTCCGAATTTTCCACATATGTCAATTGGTCCGCATTTCCAATAACCCTTCTTTGCCTATGTCAGCCGCACTTGCCAATATAAATTATATTGTCCGCAGTTTGGTCCGCGTTTTAGGGCGATCCGTTGATGCGTTGTTTGTGCGTTCCAGCACAGTTTAAAAGTCGGCTCAATTTCAATCACATGCATTGATCTTTCATTATTATTAATATTTAAAGTATTTATTGAATGAATGTCAATTACGTATGTTTAGTAATATTGCTACATTATATTTAATGTATTTAGTGACTTTCTTATATAATAGGGTCCGGTAAAAAGACTACAAATGCTTAATTTTAAATGTGTTTGCCCTGAAATCAGATTAAAACCTTCTACACTGAACAGCACGTCTAACCCGCCACTTACATAAATTTCAATAAAATGGCTATTTGTCAGACGAGTTTGATCAAATTTTGACAGCAATTAAATCGATGACAGAGACATTTACTGGTACATTTTTATTGCCTTCCTGGCAAAATGCGATATTACAATAAACACAATTAAGATATAACCCTAAAATATAAAAGTCGCAAAATACACATAACAGCACTTCTAACACAACACTTACAAATGTAATAAAAAGCTCATTTTGGGGGAAATTCAATCAAATTTAGACAATCAAATGTACTGACCTGTATGTAACATTTCATTTTAATAATTGCGCATTTTGATAGATAAGTTACCTTTATACCATAATAACCCAAAAAATAAAATTTGCCAAATACTAACATTACAGTAACAACTTGAACGTTCCAGGGAACTAGACACAGGTCTGGTTTTATCATTTTTCACGAGGAAAGATAGGTGAGAGCAACATATCGATTTGTTGTTTTAATGTATCATTTCATACTAGATCATTTAATGAAAAATTAAACTTGATTAAGCATCTGTGGGACAAACTTAACCGACATATTAGAAAGCAACATAAAGCCGCTCGAAATCAGGTGCAACTGGAACAGGTTCTTATTGAGAGATTGTGGAAAAATTTTCGAATTTTCAATTGAAACCGTGGTATTCCCATATGACAAAGGTTTCTTTATGACATAACAGCCATCAGCAGACACGCACTATTTTAATTATTATTTTATGAACGCCAATTGTGCAGTATGGCCCTTTATTAGATTTTATAGTTTTTACCACAGACATAGTATTTTGCGATTTTTAACTTTTAGGGTTGTAGCTAAAGTGTGTTTACTGTACTATCAAATTATCACAAATTTTTCAATAACAATGTACGGGTGAATGTCTCTGTCATTAATTTAATATCTGTGAACAAGTGATCCAATGTGTCTGACAAATGGCCATTTTATTGCGATTTATGTTAGTGGCGGGTTAGAAGTGCTGTTCAGTGTAGTCATATTCATATGAATTACATATTGTTACACACACGGATTTACCCCCACCACCAGGATGACCATAAAATTTATCTATAGTATATATAACTAAAATATTTTTTTAATGGTGAAAATCATATTGTGCATATATGTGGTGCTCCTAAAGTAATCTTTATCACTAATCTAAGACAAAGCCTGATGCACAGATTCAATGGACTGGGGATGGGGCACGAAGGACAGGTCTGGTCCTGCTATATTGTAGCGCAATAAAATAATCATCCATTTCATGTAACTTTCTGCGTTTGCTGAAGACCAAGTTGGTGTACCATATAAACTGATAAAAAGATTACTTGTATTCCATTAATTTTTATTACAATCTCCACAAATAAACTGCAAATGCCACATAAAAAACAAGCATTATATATATATATTTATAATGTTTCAGTTCTGGCACGGCACAATGCCCCCGAACAGTTGAAAGTGTCAAGAGCATGTATAAGAAACTGAAGACGAGAGGTAATTATTAAACTTGACAGTTTACCTGAACATTAACTGGTCTGTTTTGTTGTAAAAGAAATAATCATTTAAATACAAAAATAAATAAAATGGTGATATTAGTTAATATGTAAACAGTTAAATTTCGTTGAATTATTTTATTTATTACAAATTCTAACCCACAGCAAGGGATAAAGATGATGGAAAGAATCGCACAGGCGGTGGCCCCGCTGTAAAGCTGTCGTTGGCAGAAGACTTAGTGTTAGAAAAGATTCGGGACAAGCCTCAAATGAAAGGACTTTCTAGTCCAATAGACAGCTAAGCTAACATGTAAATAAAGAAATTGATTTTTAATAAATCCGTTTGACTATTTTCGACATGCAATGTATGAATTGATAGTTAATAATTAATCAGTAAGTTTGCTAAATGATATAAAGGGCATTCATTATATTGATAGCTGCCTACTAAAAGTATCATTTAACTATTTAGACAGCCTTCAAGATGCCCACACTGTGCGGGCTGTGGTAGACACATTGAAGATCACAAAAGTATGTCCAGGTATGTCATTTATCTTGTATCAAACACAAATAATTCATAATTTAAAGGGACTTGTACACAGATTATATACTTTTAAAACAGTCAATAAATGTCCTAACTGCAAATCCTCTCAGCCATTCAGACTTATACATTTTGCATTTAAAAAAATTGATACACATGTTTTCCTAAATATCGATGAAAAGCGTTACAATTTTTTATTTTATCCATATTTATTTGTCATTAGTGTTATTTCACGTGTTTATATGTTTTGTATTTTTCTTTACATTATCTAGGACAAACATTCTAAAAATGGTCAATTTGCCAATCAGTGAACAGGTCCCTTTAAAGCATAAAACACGTGTGACACCCATAGACACTATTCCATAAATGAATATAATTTGTTAGTAATATTTAAGTGTAAATGCACTGGAATAATGAATTTTATGCAAATTGTCTTCTTTCACATTATCAAAATAAAAGAACATTGTCTTAATTTGCAACTCTAATTTTCAGAAGTAGCAACTGACAATATCCAACAGACTAGTTCATGTTCAGGTACGTATATTCCACATGATGAACATTGCCGTTAGATAAGTTTCTTCATATTATAAAGCAAATATTTATACTCAAACATATAACATGCATGATACACTAAATGTGTACGGTTTAACATATTTATTGTATTGAAAAATATATTTATTTTTAAATTTTTATTCACAGACTGCAGACCTAAACAAGTAATGCCACCTCGTCATCCAAAAACAAAACAGGGTAAATATTTATATCTGTTTGAAAATTTAAATTGATTAATAATAAAGGTAAACATGGAATTTTACAATTGAATTTTTTTTTCTATTTTTTTAATCAAAAGTTGGTATTGAAACAATACCTAATATGGAATCATAAAATGGCTGTAAATATCTGATTGATTTTGTTAACAACTTCAATTTACGTCAGCCACATTTCAATAACTTTACATGTTATTAACAAAAAACAAGTGTGCAAACAATAACCGTAAGTACAAAATAATTAATTTCATATTAATTTCACAGTGCTGGCATATATAAATATGTTCATGTATAACATTCCAGTGACTGCATGCGAATCTGTAGCCGTAGATGCGTGTACCACTGAAGACAAGGGTAAATGTAAAATCTTAGATACAAATATAGTAGTACTTTTATAACTAACATTAATTTTTAAATTAACAAAACATTTTAATAATCAATGACTTTCACATCGGCATATAACATAACGCATTTAAACTTCATAATTGTTCAATAAAATATGTACTCAAAATCTGCCAAAAATACCACATAAACATTAAATCATTCGTGCACAATTTCATAACAATTAACTTTAATTAGAAATGCAACAGTAATAATACATAATACATATATTAATAGTAGTTACCATTTATTCAGCGTCTAGAAAAAAGGATAAAAAAAGAAAAATCGAATCAGGAGAGCTGTACGATCTCGAGGTAGAAAGAGTGAAGGAGGAGATTATGCTGATGAAGCAAAGGAGGATTCATGAGATGGAGATGCACATGATGACCACGCAACACCAGTTGGAGAAGAGAAACGAGGAAAAAGAACTAAACGCAATAAGAAAGCAGGTTTTGGAGCAAAATTTAACAAATGCCTACGCCAACGGCTGCCTTAATATTGAAACCTAATGCAAAATTTGTGTTTAGCCAATAACGTTAGCCAATAACGTTTAACATGCAAAAATTATTCCATAACTGTTGTTTTAATTAAAATGCGTACTATACTGGTATTTTACAGTTTCCTTAATACTTTTACAAGTCGTTTATTGGAAGTTTAACAATAGATTTTTGTCTTCTTCATATATAACAAAATCTGCACAGATGTTAGAATAATGTAATACAGTATAAAGTGTCCATAAAACGGTACCAGCTACTTTATGTTATCATATAGTGAATGTAAATGTATAGACATCAAAGAATAATAAAAACAGTTCAAATGACCTATTAACTGGTTTTTAAATGTACAGATTTGACAAATGTCAACAATCTATGTAAACCAATACATTAATATGTTAAATTTATGTCCTAGAAGATACCATTCAGTAATACTCGAAATTGGCTAAACTTATCGATATTATGTTATTTGAAACTATTCAATAATAATAATGCATACAAGTGTTATATTTTACAATATCCAGTTTTATTTTAATCAGAAGAATATACTGTAGCTCTATGACTTAAAAAAAAAAAAATTGTGCATGAGTAGATGAGTTACTGTTATATAAAGATCCAATGTGATGTAAAAAAAAACCCAGATGTTGATCACCATCGGTTGATATTTGTATATGTTTGCCATGTGTTTACTATAAAAGTACCAATTGTCAAATACAAATATTTACCTAACAATATGTTTGATTTTAATGCTGTAATCCTACACTAGTGAACTAAATAAAAAAATGAATTGCACAAATAATCTCTGTATGAAGAACCTGTCATTGGCCCATTGTAAACCTGTACATCAGGCTGTTTGGCATCAGTGTCACATGGTCTGCCAAAAATGTCACTCCTGTCCATACCGATATTGTGCAGAGCTACACAAGTGGCAATTATTTTTGAACAGTGTTCAGGCTGTGAGCGGAGTCCATAGCTTAAACAAGGAAATCTCCTTTTTAGAACTCCAAAAGTTTGCTCGATCACAACGCGTGTGCGGCACAATGAAGCATTGAATCTCTCCTACAAATACAATTAGTATTCAAACACACACATATATGATATTAAATAAAGTAACAGACCATACCATTATTAAAACATTGTCTTCTACTATATTGTTTCACAAATATGTTGCCCATAATTTTTGATACTGATTTACATGCATAAAAGTAGATGGAAACAGCAGATCTGAATTTGCTACTGATGTAATAAATGTATTATGCACTCAACATGTTCAGAAAAAAAAAACAGACAGATAAATCTTTAATTAAACAGCGCTTGACTATTCAACCATTTTGTCAGAGTTATGGACCTTTTTGACCTTGACCCCACCCACCCCATACGTAATCCCAAGCGAGTATTCAATATAAGGTATGTATTATGAAGTTCCATTAAAATATCTGAAAACTTTAACAAGGTAATGAGATAAAACCTTTTTTCTATTTTTAGCAACATTGATTTTGACCTTGACCCACCCATATGCAATACCAAGTGAGGTCTCAATATAAGGTATCTATGACTAACGTTTCATTAAAATACATAAATGCGTTCTCAAGTTATTGAGCGGCAACTGTTTTTCTATTTTTAGTAACAGTGACCTTGACCCCACCCACCCAATATGCAATCCCAAATGAGGCCTCGCTATATGTTATCGATGTATGTTGTTTCATTACAATAGCTCGATACGTTATTGAGTTATAGACATATGGAATTGTCACACGCAAACCTTAACCTGATTTTTTTAAGAATAAAAAAGGGCATAGCTCTGCTAAAATACTGTTAAAAGTTATGGGCCTTGGTCAGTGACCTCACATAATGACCCAAACACAAGTGTAAAGTTTCAATTAAATATTTGTAGCAGTTACAGATATATGGTCTTGTTGCACGCTAGCATTACGTCGACTGTGTAAGTATCCAAGTGTTGCAGCAAGCGGTATTGGTGCTAGATGAAACAGTAAAATGTAGTTAACCAAGAAACTGCCATTTTGAATTATTCTAAGTGCACTTTAGGTCAAGGTCAAAGTGAGATTGGGTGGATAGGAAATGGTCATAAGCAACAACTGATAAGTATCCAAGTGTTGTAGTAAGTAGTGTTGGTGCTAGACGAAACGGTAAAATCTACTTAAAATTGTCACGGACGGACGGAAGGACAGGACAATCACTATATGCCTCCCGCATCAAGATGCCGTGGGAATAAAAAATAAAAATCAATGACATTATTATTCATCCGACAATTGTGCACAATATTTCAAATACACATACCTGAGCTGGTGTTTGAGGTGTTGGGTATGGGGTCATCAGATATGTCTTACAAAGGATAGCCTGAATCCCCTAACAACAGTCCGTAAATCTCCCCTAAAAAATAATTATGAATGCCATAAATTAGAACATCAGTGAAATTAAGTACAACGCATAATATGTTAGATCTGCAAAGTTTTCAAATATCTCTTAATTTAACATACATTTATATTAATATTATAATTACTGGTTATTTCCAACAATTGCATTAAATTGGTTCAAAAGAAGAAAGGAATTTTAAAAAATGCAAATCACTTTAATTATTGTCAATTAAACACAAAACTTAGCACAAATGTTAAGAAACCTCTCTCGAAACGTTGTGTGATTGCGCTCTCTCGGAATACGCATGCATCGTGGACACTTCCAGGCCATTTAACGACAGTGTCAGTGATTTTGAAGCTTGCACCACCGATCATCTGTGAAGAAACGACATATATAATTTAATACTGTACAATACGATGTATGTTGGACAATGTTCACAATGTTCAGAAGCACTTTATTAATGCACATTTTGAAGCAACATTACAGAAATGTGTTAATTTAAAAAAAATTGCCTACATTGTTTCTAATGGAAATTACCAATCTACATGCAAATAAAGACATTGAAATCGGTGCAATAATACATGTTTGGTAACTTTTTCTAATCTATTTTCTGTATGGGATATATGGTGATGCCTCTTGAGTAAATCAGCATGTATGAGTGTACATTATGCATATTCCGTTTGTACCAAGCGTTTTCAAACATAAAAAGTATAAAATGCATTTCGTACACAATAAACAGTTTTGAGACAAATATAAATTATTTACGTTCGTAAGACTATTGCCAAATTATGATGAATTAAATTATATTACATGGACAGCAGTAGGTTGATTAAAAGGTTATGATACAGTCAATGAATCGTGCCAAAGACAACAACATAAATATACACATTTTCAATTAACTGATACTTACAAAACTGTTCATTACACTGGGGATTATTTAGTAAATACGTGAAAGGAATGTTAATTTCAAGGCGTGTAACAGCATCAATAAAACTGAAAATGCATGCAAAATATTGTGATTTTATCAAACAGACTGACAACTTTTAGAGTGGCTATAAATCGGAAATATTCAACAGTGATTCCGGAAGTTACAATGAACATGTACATTATTACTTGACAATTTATCGAATGATATCCTTTTCTGTTAATGTAATCTTCCTCATTAACACGCGGGCCTCTTATCCTAATCTGGGTGTCATCAACAGCGCCAACCACGTTATTGACACAGTATATACATGTATTGTGCAAATTTAAACAATGATTTTAAAATATCTACAAAATTAAATGTGAATATAAATGCACAATATAAACATGCATAACATATGTACCATGAAGGTAAACGAATACAGCATGCATCATTCATAAATATGTACATTGTTGCATATATCAAACACGCATTTGGCAGAAAGGATTTTGGATTCACCCAATGACAGATGTATTAGGACTGACTTTATTTTACACAGTACAGCCTTATCAGTCTGACATGTGAGAATCCATTCAGGTTTTTGAAGCAATATCTTGCGGCACAATTCATCATTAAATCCGATATTGTCACAGGTTTCGGTTTCAAAATAAGTAAAAGAAGTATCCGAAATTAACGCTTGTCCGTAAATTGTGCGTTGCAAAACACAACAATTTAGTCCGAATGTACACACATAATCCATCTGATTCGAGGTCATCTTATAATAATTATGCTTTCTTAAACCATTTAAACATTTCTTTATTCAATTTATCAATTTCCATACACAGACAAAGCGTTAGAAAAATGAACGCCGTTATGATGTTGTTGTTGTTATTAGACTAAACAACGAAAGAGAAACTAATGACGGAAAAGACACAAATATACCTGCAATTCCGTAACATTCTTTATGAACTGCGGCGAGTGCGTCATTGCATCTGTGAACTGACCAATTGCACGAGACACGCTTGCCCGGGATACCCCGTGCAATGCCGCTGTCACAATGTGGTGTGCATTTGTGGCAAAGAAATGCAACGCCGTCAATGTGGTGATCAGCGGTGGACGAGGTGAGGATCGTTCAGTTGGTCTTCGTAGATCAACCAGTCCACAAATGTACACAATGCTTTCCGGATAAAACCTATACCTTTCTCGAATCTCGCTTCCCGTGAATATTTCTAATGGGTTTAAACGATCGCGAAAAACACGCCTATCAAATGGCTCAACATTTTCAACATAATGGATCCGTCTATTCCGTCTGACATTGTCGGCCATGATGTAAATTCTATGGGTTGCTTAACAACTGGTCCATATATTTGAAACTAAACCTACTTGAGATTGGGTTCAAAATATAGCAGGATCAAGATCAGTTTGAGCGTCATTTTGAAGCTCAATTGAGCGTCATTTGCTTTGTGAACATCAACGTTGAGCCTGATCCTGAAAATTAGGATCGGGCTCAACTTAAAACATGAAAATCAGGCTCAACTTGTTTTGTGAACACGGGGCCAGCTCAACCTGAGCCTGACCCTAATAAAAAGTTTTGTGAACACGGGGCCAGCTCAACCTGAGCCTGACCCTAATAAAAAGTTTTGTGAACACGGGGCCAGCTCAACCTGAGCCTGACCCTAATAAAAAGTTTTGTGAACACGGGGCCATGAGTGCTTGGAGTCGACCTTAAAAGGTTAATGGGAGGAGGAGTGTAGTGTGCGTGGTTAAGAACCAACTGCCCGGTTAGCTCAGATGATGGAGCTCCGTGCTAGTGTTCCAAAGGTGTTGGGTTCGAGCCCTGCACCAGGCACACTTTTTCTGCAAGGTTTACTTATAAAATTGAGAAGTAACTGACCGTGTTATCTCTATGTATTCGCCTAGTACCAGATATCTAGATGTAATGAAACTATATATCATATAAAAAGCAGCAAATATTGATTGCATCGACACAATAATTCCTTTTTATTGTTTGAACTGTTATTCTAAGTACACATTGAAATAATACATAATACTATAAATTGCTGTACAAACTGTAACATTCATAATCAATGATTCCATAAAAAATAAATAGTAGAGTTACAATAATAAGGCATTGCTTGTAATTAAAGGGACTATGTTAACGAAAAATTGGCTTCTGTTGCTCTATAAATTATATTTTTTGATGGAATTTGGCTTTAATAAAACATGTGCATTAATTTTAAATAAATAAAAATAATATAATACACAATAAGATATTTGATATAAAAAAAATTGCTGAAATAGCCTGAAAAAATTTAAACCCCAAGCGGGTATCGAACACACGACTTAGGAGCCATACGAACAAACGACAGTAGACAGCGCTTTAACCAACTGCACTATCATGCTTGGTACGGAGCCGTTTGTAAACTATGGTTATATAAAATGCTTACAATTCTGACGTCAAAATGTAAACAGGAAAAGGGCCAAAAAAACACAACCCATATTATAAATTGATTTTTATCTCAGAATGCGTACACTCTTTTCCCATTATATATACCCTATTTTAACCGTTATTATATTCCAGTATTAATATATAAATGTCCTTTTTTTTTTAAAGAAATTGCCCCATTGAGGCCCTTTTCAATGACATAGTCCCTTTAAGTATCAATGTAATGTGTTACTTTATTTCCATCTGATGCTTATATACAGTGACTGGGAAATCCATGCTAAATGCGATATTTGTGCTCAATGCCAAATTGAGAAAAATCGTATAGAAATGTTCACCGATGCGATTTTACGTCAAAATGAAAATTTTGAGTACGAATCGAAAAACACTGCCGGCAGCCGCACAATACACAATGCTCGTTTTGCAGGTTTTCAGTTGTGTCACTATGCGGTGAGATATCCATAAAATTACTTTGGCAGTGACAGTAAAAAATGAATATCAACAGACTTTCATTACACTTTGATTTGGAAGCGTGATTAGTTTTCTCGATATAAACAGATAGACGTTCACAAAATGTAATTGTTGTCAATCCCATAAAAATCGGAGAAAATCCCATATATAATTTGAAGAAAAAAAACATTGATTTTGTGCGTGAGATGAATTTATGTCATAGAGAAAAATCCTTTCCCAGTCACTGCTTATATTTTCAGATTCATACAATGTTAGGTGCAGGATGAAGCGGGCCGTTGCCCAAGCGTACCAGTACACAGCTTATATTTCCTTATGAGCATAGGGTTATAGTGGAAAAATAGATGGTTCAGTATATTAAAGTACTGAAAAGAAGTTTATGAAGGAGAATATTAATGTGAACAATATGAATGATTGGGGTTGTCTACGCTCGGACTGGAATAAGAATTTAATGGTGGAAACACGTAGTTTTATGATATAATAAAAAATAAAATAATATAAAATAAAACCCATAAAAGACAATAATTTAATAATAATTATTATTATGCAGCGGAAATATTTAAAGGACTAATGTGCAAATGCACATAAGGTATTATTTACAGTAAAGGCAATAAACACAAAAACTGTATTGACTGTAAAGTATACACAAATAAAAGAAAATCACCCCGGGGAAAACATAGAACAAAGACTCTGTCTTGTTCATGGTTTGGGGAGATGGGATATAACACTGGTGGGAGAGGGGAATTTTGTCCGGCAGCGGTTGGAGGGTTTTTTATACATTGGGACCAGGGGGGTGCACAGGTTTAGAATGATTTATATAGATAGGGACACATAAAATATGTAGTTTAATCAATTTAAAAATTTAATGTGGGGAAAAAACTTGAATTATTTATACATGAGCTCTTCACAAAGTGAAATACGTCTACGAGAAGATAGTGCGAAAATTAAACAAATGCACACAGTATTATGTTTTGATCATCTTCATTTCTAGTACAGCCGCAGATGATGTTATTCTTTATCGTTCTCGATAATTTGTTTCGAAACAAGTACAATCGATCGTTTTTCATTTCCATAACAGCGCAAGTTACGTGACATAGTTACGTGAATAATACTATTTTACTATATAGCACACAGAGAGCGCAGTCCATTTTCCCCAACATATGAGTTTATTCAACACAGTGTGGACATTTACAATATATGAAATAATAATTCCAAAAAATCCTTGATCCAGTCGGTGATCGAACGAAATTTAATATACACTTTAAAATTTTAGAGCAAATATCAATGTATTATTTAAATTTAGGAGATAGACATCACATTAGCTTGAGTCATACCTTGTGTTCAGTTGAAATAAAACAAACTTGCAAAGACGTTTAAGATATCCGAAATCTACGGTGTTCTGTTAGAGCCACTCGTTGTTTCGCACTTTCGACCTATGATTTACAAGCGCGAGAACGCGAGAACACGATACGAAGTATCGAAATAACGATGCGAAATTGCGAGATTACGATGCGAGATCTCGAAATTAATATCGCGATCTCGCATCGTAATCTCGCGCCCTCGCATCGTGTTTTCGCTTTTATGCCCTTGTTCATCCAAAGGCCGAGAATGCGAAAACACGATGCGAGGTTGCGAAATTAATATCGCGATCTCGCATCTGCCGAAAGTACTTGTCTGCGCAAATGCATCCGGAAGGCGAGAGTACGATATAACTATCGTTGTTTCGCAATTTCGACCTATGGTCAAGCGAAAACACGATGCGAGTTCGCGATATTAAATTCGCAACCTCGCATCGAAAACGAGAGATCGCGATATTAATTTCACAACCTCGCCTCGACAACGCAAAAACACGATGCGAGGGCGCGAGATTACGATGCGAGATCGCGATTTTAATTTCGCGATCTCGCATCGTAATCTTGCAATTTCGCGTCGTGATTTTGCTACATCGTATCGTGTTCTCGCGTTCTCGCGCTTGTAATTAAAAGGTCGAAAGTGCGAAACAACGAGTGGCACTAACGGAACACCGTAGAAATCCATTAGTTATTAGTCAGCTACATGTATTTTCGACAGGATTGCCAATTTATCCGTACAAGTCAATTAAACACAGACTGCCCATTGCGTTTTGTGCAGAAATAATCTGGTTTATTCACATTCACGGATTTATATTTTTGCACATATTTTATATTTTATATAAGCGCCATCCGTCATCTATCGAACTATTCAGTTACACTTATAGACTTGACGGCGTTATTACCGTCACAATGGATGTTATGTTTTTTGTTATCGTATGTAATAGCGGCAGCAAGAAACGCAGGTTAATCGCAATCAATACCTATTTCGCATGTTAAAGGGACATATCGACCGTATTTCTCATACATTTAGATATATTTTACAACAAGACAATTTCTGTTTTGCTTTGTTAAGAAAAAATATAAACAAAGATCAAAATAATTGTAAGCAACATGTTTTAGTAGGATTCCAACTCACGCCTTAATATCTGCGCTCTCCAATGAAAACTTTCCCACGTTGTTATGTACATACGCTTCACGATACCTTATGTACATTTTATTTTTATCGATTTTACTTCTAAGTACTACAAATTTTCGCGCGCCCGCGAAAGTGTCTCCGGTGACAACTGTTTATATAAAAAATAATGTATACTTGTCAAATGTTTATAAAAACAAAGCCATTGTATTTATCAATCCTTCAATATTAAGTGTATGCAAATGAACTTTATTTTGCAAATGTTATTGTCGATCTACCGCCGATACGCCCCTTAACATTTGTTTAAAACATAGTGTTCGTTTGCCGTTTAATACAAAGGGAACAATTCCGACAGGAACTGTTATATGTATGTATTATGTAGAAATGCTCATCAAGAATGGTACTCTGTATCAATAAATTGTTAGATGTTAGTCAACGCATTTTTAACATATCAAACTGATGTAAAGCAAATCGATTCGAGAGTAGCATGCGCACCTGACGTTTTTGTTGCGTGCGAATTTATTGGAAATGAATATTACTCCAAAGTAATGATTATTATAATATAAAATCGACAGACAAGCAACACAAACACGTTCGGCAACACTAGACTTCTTCATTTATTTACTCTGCCTTCGAAACTACAACCACATTGTTATTTCTGCAAATACAGGAAAAAGCAACTCGGACTGTTACACTTTACCCTTTCACTGCTGTTCTTATAACATTTGATATTTTGCGTATTTTTCTAAGTATTATCATACAAGGAATAATTAGTCAACGATGTACACACATATCACTACCTGCTATACTTTGGCCCCACTCGTTCGCACACTGTCCCCACTTGTTCGCACACTGTCCCCACATGTTCGCGAAATTTTCCCACTTGTTCGCACACTGTCCCCATTTGTTCGCACATCCCCACTTGTTCGCACACTGTCCCCATTTGTTAACAGACTGACACAATTATTCGTACACTGCTTTCATGCTAAGTCATAATATGCTAAAATACTATAGTCTTACTAAAGGAATAATGTCAACGAAAAGGGCATCAAAGGAGTAATTTCTGTTTAAAAATCTGAAATTTAGATATTAATAATGGCATATAACATTGGTTAAAATAAGGTATATATAATGGGAACAAGTTTGCGCATTTTGAGATTAAAAGTTAATTTATATGTGTCGTGTTCGTTTGGTCCTTTTCATGTTTACACTTGGACGTCAGAATTGTATTTTGTATATAACCATATAAAGGTTTGTATATAACCATATAAAACAGTAAAGCGAGGTTGGTCAAAGCTGTAATTTTTTCGTATGGCTCCGAAGTCGTAAGTTAGATACCTGTTTCGGTTTTTAATTTTTACAAACATTTTTGTTTATTTGTTTTATCAAATATCTTTTTGTGTATTATATTATGTATTCTTTAATGTACACATCTTAGTATAGCGCATTTCTGTCATCTAATACATGTCTCATTTAAAGTTCAATTGGAAATCAATTTTTCGTTGACTTATTCATAATTGTTATTATATCAAATTTTGTCTTAAAATGTATTCACTTCAAAAACTAAAAGCGTCTGGATCAGCAAACCCAAATGTTCTCTGTCAAGAAAAGCCTAATATGGAAGAAAAATATGCCTCCAATGGGACTCGAACCCACGGACTCCTGATCAATAGTCTGACACGCTGACCACAAGGCCAATGAGGGTTGTATGCTCAGACACGCATTATGTCGATTTGTTATTTTTACCATGTCACCTAAAAATGATAAACTGCTGCAAGACAGACGGCTGCGTTGTCATTTGACGAATGTACACTATACAGAGTTAGACCCCCATAAATTTCGAGCTATATACCCGTGTACTCGATATTCAAAAATCATACTTACAAGGATGCTAACCTAGGACGAATATCGCGCTATAGATTTTTATAATGGATATCTACAATAAACATATGTGTAAAAAAATTATACATTCGCCCTATGAACATACAGTCACTGCCATCGCCGGAGACCGGGGATTAATCGCAAGAGTTCGAGACCGCCGGACAAGGCTGTGCGATGATCTTGCTGCATTGTCACCGCACCATCTCCGCACGCATGCCGCACGGCCTATGCATTAGTGCTGCACGGACTTCGGACGATTTCCATGAGAAGTTTGCGGAGACCGCAGGACCGCAGCCGCACTGACATCCCACAACATCCCTCGGTACGGAATTGCCCACGCTTCCTACCAAAAGACAGTACAAAGAATCGCACCGAGATCGTATTCAATGTGAACACAGACGCCTTAGCTCGTAGCCATCTACGATGCATAACAAATCGCACGGAAAGTCGTAGACGAATGTATCGTACGGCGACCGGAACTAATGTACTCCAGGCATGACGTGCGTCTTTTGCACCGTCGCCGTATTGTTACCGCACGATTGTTAACTATTTATGCTGCTGCCGCACAGTCGCCATAACGTTACCACGCGGTCATCGCAAGTTGTTCGAATAATTCCCGCATGAGATGATTAGTGTATTTCCAGCAACAAAAATACTGGTATTTTCGTATCCTGAAAGTGTTATTATCTTTAACAAATTTTGAATTGACATGTAGATCAGAAAGACAATATATTGTAGTTTGTTTTTATGTTGTTTGTTTTTCATAGAAGATTCATGTATTTTATTCAAATATACAGGAAACAAACAAACAGGTAACTTATAAAATGAAATGATGATACAAAATGTATGCAAAAAAGATAGTGCAGATAGTGCCTAGTTTACATGTGGACTAAGATGCGTCTAAGGGGCCCGTAAACTGCCCGTAACTCCTTTCCGTGAGGAAGCCGTGCGATTTTCGTACGATATCGAAGGATTTACTGGCGTCGTAGCCTCAACTATTTTGCTGAACTGAAAATTAGACATATTTTTCAATCGTTAGCTCGCAACCCGTAAACATATTGTAGATGGCACTGTACCATCTCCGCAAGGGTATCATGCGGTGGCCGTGCGACGATCGTGCGGAAAAATCACGACCTTTTGTAGACAGTGCCCGAAAAAATACATCGGAGTATCGTAGTATCGTGCGGCATCTGTACGGCTCATGCACAAGTATCGTGAGTTTGGCCGTACGATACCCGTGAAATTGCACGGATATTTCGCGATTATCGCGCGGCACCCCAAAGCTATAATATGGCTTGGTTGCATTGTCACCGCACCTTCTCCTCACGGAAGCCGCGCGGCCTCTGCACGGATTACGCACATCTCCGTACAATTTCCGTGATAAGTTAGAAGTGATGCAGCCGGACAGCATCACGGAAATCCTACGATTTGTGCGGCCCCTGTGCGGTCTCCGTACGGATTTGCCCTCACCTGCTCCCGAAAGTCGGTACAAAAATCGCACGAAGATCGTATACAATGTGAACAAAGACGCCGTAGCCCGCAGCATCCTATGATGCCTTAAATTCGAACGGAAAATCGTAGACGAATTTATCGTACGGCGCACAGGGCAAATGTAAACCAGGCATATACAAAGCACGTGGTCACAGAGCGGTCGTATTACGATCATCGCGCTTGCAACATATAAGACAGTTATAGAGTTACACGGCTTCCGCAATGCATTGCGATGCAGAAAAGAAACGCACGGTCGACGAATTAAGTCAATCGTTTTCTGCATGCAATGTATGTATTAATCCGCACATACATCCATAAAGAACACAATACAATCGTTAACCTGTCCGGCGCACACAATTCTATAAACGCTCTTTATCTGATCTGGCTCGTTTTCAATCATAACAAATGTTCTTATATTGGATAATTGTGTTTTGTTTGTAAGAATACAGTAATAATCAAATTCGTCACAATTTTGTTCAAATTTCTGATTACATCATTTATATTTCGTATATGTATTATTAACCATTTGAAAGGTATGAGTACATAATCATGCATTAATAAATCAAAAAAATTACCATAATTAATGCAATGCGTGAATTGAGGCAAAACCCATCTACGTACCTGCAAAACAATAACTACTTAACAGATTTTGGTAGCCCTTACTTATTGGCAAAATGTCCCCAATTGTTGACACACTGTCCCAGTTGTTCACACACTGTCCCCAATTGCTGACACACTGTCCCCAATTGTTCACACACAGTCTCTAGTAGTTTACACACTGACCCTATTAGCTCATATAGAAATATTCAATTCTTAATCATATTTATTCACGAATACATAGTAAACGAAGGTGAAGAATAATATAATAAATGACATTTGGAAACATAAAAGACCAAGCCAGAATCATGACATGTTGTATCATTCTCACCCCGGTACGAGCTTCAGCTCAGTTTGGATATTGCACACTCTGTATGTCAAGGAATGTAATCTTCGAGGGTCGGACTGGTGCAGATATACGCGGTCAACTAAAGTGCGTCTCGACGAAATTGTACGACGCGGTCATACCGCCTGTAGAGATCGCAAGCACATTTGTAATCGGCCGGATAATATTTGCTGGTATGAGATCTTTTTCGATCAGATACTGCGCATTATATGTTTAATATTTCATCCACACGTGAACATATACACAACTTATTTTCATTAGAAAACTCTAAAGGTACGAGAAGATGTTTTCCATTTACATAATGTATTATACATGTATTATGTTGAAAGGTCAAGAATAGCGTTTTCAATGTCGGGATATACGCAATTAAGATCTACTAATATTTTTTTTACTTCAGAACGTATTAAGTATTCCTTAAGCATACCTAATATTTGTTCACTTTCTGAGAGCAAATTAACAAGAAGAGCATTGTTGTATGCATACAACTTTCATTGGATAGAAATGATACCACAGTGTTTGGTGGTTTGTTAAATACAAAACATAAGGTGACATAAATTTGACAGACAAACATATAATGTTATTGTTTTTATTTTTATAAAATAATCATTTACAAGTACATTGTAATTAAAATAAATCTAAATTTGTCGCCGACTTTTTAAATTTTTGCAAAGGTTTAGTGAATGTCATACAATGTACTTAAATTAAAATCTTGGAAATTATTCCGGTAGTGCGATTCACACGAGGCAAAGTCGTTCTCATGTACAGCGAGTAACAGTGCGTGTCCTGAGAGTGGGACAGATGGAGGCACGCGCGGACATATTTTTTACACTAGAGGTCGGACGTCACTCTAAATGCTCGGGACCGGGAGCGACGCATAAAACCAAATGTGGCAGATGTGCGTGTCTCGATGATCTAAACGGTTCTCTTCCCCGAAAGTGGTTCTACATCCGCTACCTACGTGCGGAAGCCTAAAACACAAATACACTGTAGCATTCTCTCTCTCAGGTCTTGAGGGTCAGACCGTTCTGTATACCGTTTGCGACGTTATAAACAACTAACGCAACAAAATCTATTGTAATCATAATTGTTATTATTTAAGCATGCATATTTTTGCGATTCGGAAAGTTGGACCGCTGCAGTGAAATCGCCCAGCCTCCAAGAAGCTGGAAGAGACTCTATATAAGCGCATTTCGCCATTTGCATGGCGCATTCGCTCTCACGGGCAAACGGTGTTGATCTCGAATGTTGCACCAATGCAGGAACGCGAAGACACGCTGAAGAGGTCCGGTGTGGGCCAGTCGCCTAGGAACTCGAAGCTATATCTACTATACTAGTATATGCGATATATTTATTATGTATAAATGTTCGGGGTTTCCCGCAGGATTTCTTGATGGCATGTCGGCATTCCCGATGCATCCGCGAAAAAACAATCGGCTCACCGCCAAGAGATCGTTCCAATCCGTCCCCACGAAATCGCCCTCACCTCTTCAAAATTGGCCACATCGCCCGCACCCACCTCCCAGAAATCGGTTCAAACGCTTGAACCCACTTCTCCTATATCGACAGCAACGCCCAACCCCACCTGCCTGAAATCGGCTGCAACGCTCAACCCCACCTGCCTGAAATCGGCCGCAGCCTCGACCCCATCTGCCTGAAATCGGCCGCAACGCTCGAATCCACCTGCCCGAAATCGGCCGCAATGCTCGACCCCTTCTGCCTGAAATAGGCTGCAACGCTCGACCTCACTTTATTAATCCTACTAAAATCGCAATTTCCGGCGTTTCCTTTATGTAATAAAAGCGTATTGAATTAAATCCGTTGGAGGCAGTGTACATCACAATACTAGGTTGCAGTTTTATGGAATTAATTTCCCATACATGCTATTCAGAATAGTTTCAGAGCCTTTTTTCGCCTGGAAATTATATCATGCCAGCTAGTTGTTACAAAAACCTATTTCATCAATTGTTTTCGTGTCACGGTACCGAACTCGAGCGAGATTGGCGATTAGCTGTGTTAGCGGTCCGGTTAGCGTACTCGGTAGAGCACTCGCCATGGAAGCGAGAGGTTTCGGGTTCGAGTCCCGGACTGTCTACACACTGTCACCACCCGGCGACATTCGGATGCGAAAAAAAAATCATTATCAGTTAAACTACATGACGAAATTTAAAGCCGAAAACAATCACCTTTGTTACTAGTATTAAATATTTGAATACGCGTTTCTTAATGGGCATAAAACACGGCAATGAATCCATTTGTAAAAAGCGGGTTTTGCAAAAGCTCGCGAAGCTTATTCGCCATTCACAAGGTCTTCGAAAAACATGCGTTTACTGGTCACGCGCTCAATTACAAATTGTATTTACGTGAACAAAACGACCTTCGACGACGTCAAATTGTGTTTTAAGATAGGGCTCTATATCACATTATTCGTTCAATATTTTTTATTGGCAATTTGTGAAATGGATTACCGATAGGGAATTACCCGGATAAAATTTAATGGTAAATATAATAAAAACCGTTTGTAAAATGCCGTTTCGTTCTTCCTGGGGAGGGCTAGTAATTATTGTCAAAGTTGTAAGTAAGGTATAAACTCCGCCTTTAAAACATCGCCGTATTTGATTGGCTTACTTAGGGTTTTTTTGAGAACAGTTCCCACAAATAAAAACACACCGGGGTATCATATGGCTCTCGCACCTATAGGCATCGTAAGGTTGCCGCAGGATGCCCGTAAGATGTACCCGTAAACAGATATTGCGCGATCATCGCGCGGCACCAAAAAGCTAAAATATGGCTCGGCTGCTTTGTCGCCGCACCATCTCTTTAAATAAGCTGCACGGATGCCGGACGGGCTCTGTATGATTTCCGTGAGAAGTGAGACCGCCGAGCCGCCGTACGGAAATCCTACGATTTCCGTATAACCATCGTGCTGCATCCGTGCGGTCTCCGTACGGATTTGCCCTCACCTGCTCCCGCAATGTAATCCAGGTATTATGCAGCAAACATACGCTCAGAAGCAGTTCGACGGTCAACGCACCATCTTGGCTTAGACTCGGCACGGAATCCGCACGTACTCCATACGATTTTTTCCATGCGGAGTCTGCGGATGCCGCAGAGCAAATGTCAAATGTAGTAAATTGCAAGATATCCGTATAATCTCCGCGCAACCTCTGTGCGGATTTTTCTCTGCCAGCCGCCACAGATCCCGTTCAGTTTCCGTAGGCAATTGAAACAAATACGTCGTATACTAGTATAACCCGTAGCCATCTACGATGTCCTAAAATAGCATGGAAAAGCATTGATCAAGTTATGGCACGGCGCCCATGGCAAAAGTAAACTTGGGATAAGTTATCAGTAGTTGTTTTTTTACTCGCGCCCATTTATTATCATGTGCCTCTGTCGTTTTTTTTCAATCAGATTTGGATGGCGCACATAGTTATAAATGCAGTTGGCCCAAAAGATGCTCATTGTCGATATCTGCTGGAATGATAAGTAACGCAGGCTAGCGTAAATTGTGTGCAATAGATAGACACATACTATAAGACTTCAACATAAATTCTTTAATGAACGTTAAAACGCTATGCGATGGTTTAAAACATGTATTAATCAGGATTTTAATTGCAGCATATAGCGAATTGTTTTTTTTCGACTGATTGTATCCATGTGTTTAGTTGATCATAAAGTGTTTTTAAATAAAATAATATAGTAGAAGTAGTAGTTGTATTTGTAGCACTTGTAGTTGTGGTGGTGGTGGAAGTGTTGGAGGAAGTAACATAATAAACATTTGAAGCTAACCTTCTGTATGCGATAAAATGGCAAATATGTTTCCCATATATAAAATACAACGATCGTTTTGAAGTTATGCGTGTCTCCGCATAAACGGAATGAAACTGTGCTACGTTTTTGCGTCGGCGTGCAAATACGGCGTTACAATGCGCGGTTCCCGAGGTTCAGACCGGTACGGGAACACACGGACTCTTCCAGCGGTACTTCACGATCGCCCACTGTCAGTGGGCTACACGCGACTATACTATATGTTTTTAATATATGCACTTAAGCTGAATCGACGGTACACCCCCTGTACGTCGGTAAACCAATTTGCAGATGATAAATCAAATTTCAGATAAAACATGTCGGACAAATTACTTATTACTGTAATTTATTTACAAATACTCATATCTTTAAGGTAAGTTTCAACATTTAAAATGGCGCACAAGATACAACGATATTTTGTACGTATAATGCGCTGTTACAAACGATTCCTAATGGCAATTATTTGTCCAAATTAGTATGAATTTGATTAAGAATGTAGAAAAATCAGTAAAGTTGGCAATATTTTATGTAAAAAAGTACTGATCAATTAATGATTTTGCAAATATTAATGTACGACCTTACGTATCTGCCATTCTTCTTTGTATATCTGCTTCATGCGTTGTTTAAATGCACCAAATACGCGTTATATTGTTATTTTCATGGGACAATGTAATGTAAATTGATAAAGCCCTAACTTTTAGGTGATAAGGTCCAAACTATTTTTTAAAGCTGAATGGATAATAACCAAACTTGTACAAGAGTGCTTTATGTAAATGCTATACATGTATGCATTTAAACCATTTTGAGCGAGATTTTAACATTGTTGACCACAAAAGTTCACTAAAGCATTGTGCCACAATTTTATGAAAGAAAACATTCAGTGTTTTTTTAGGGCCAATTTGGGGGCGAAATTCGACCCCATTCCCCTGCTAAAAAGTATATATTTGTCCCCTATATTTCCCTTATTTCTCCTCAGAATGTAAGCTAAAACAATTGACCAAAATCGGACAAAAATTGACTAAGATAGAGGCATTTTCGTAAAACATCCCAGCAATCTTTTATAAAACCAATTTAGTGCATATTCTAACTTATCATTTCTACAAAACAGTTGATTAATTTTTTATAACAAACTAGAATATAAGTATATAATAATGCTTTTATAAAAAATAAAATAATTCCCCTTTTGAAGGACCCCGCCACCTTTCCCCACAGGTGAATAAAAACACTGTGACATTGTTAAGGTTCTTATCACAGTAATACTTTACTGCTGGAGAATTATTCAAAGGGACTGCCAATATAAAAACTGGAAAAGGTGCGGGACCAAATCTGATCTTAAATGAATTTATAATAAATGGCAGAGATGAACTTCCACCGTATTTGCTTAAACTGTTTAACAAAAGTATTATGTCTTGGATATTTTCCAGATAAATGGACCGAATGTTTTATTGTACCTATACATAAAAAAAAGGAGATTTAAAGGACACAAATAATTTTAGAGTGATAACTATGTTTAGTGTCATAGGTAAAAAATTGTTCACAAATTTGATTAAACGTAGGCAAACTGGGTTGCAAGTACCATGTATTGCTGGAAGCACAAGCTGAATGTCGAGCGAAAATGGGAACAACATATAACGTATTTGCCCTTCACCGTCCGCATACATGAGTAGGAAGCATTTTAACATGATTATGAATACAGTGCATATCACTTTAATGTTTAACTTAGATATACATTATTTTTGCAAAGCATGATAATACAGTAACTATAACTTTCACGTATTACTTAAATATAAATTATTTTTGTAAAGCATGAGAATACAGTACAGATCACTGTTATGTATTACTAAGAAAACAAGTATTTGTGTAAAGCATGAGAATACATTAGATATAACTTTTATGTATTACTAAGATATAAATTATGTTTGTAAAGCATGATAATACAGGACAGATTACTTTTGTGTATTACTTAGATACAAATAATTTTGGTAACGCGCAGATAAATATAAATAAATGTATTTCTCTTTCTTAAAGCATGATAATATTATTTGTTCCTATTTGTATAATTGTTATTCATGACGATCATGGGTCATGTTGGCCTTATTCGTTTTTTATATGCTACATTGTACAATTTTTTAATAAACTTTATTTTTCTTCTATTATATATAATACAAATATGTATTTGTAATGAAAGTATGTAATGAAAACTAGCACAAAACAAACCTTCCTTTGCAAAAAATAATCATTTTATCGCGCAGTTTGAGCCTTATCCAGTGTAAGTCTGGACTTTATTTACACATTTTCTTCAAACAGTTCGGCTTTATCCATACATGAGCATACCATTCCAAGATATAATTGATTTTAACCCATAAACCACTACGGTATCAACTAAGAAACGCCCTTCTAGATAGATTATATCACTACTCTGTAACGGTTTAGTTCACTAATTTGTCGATTTAGATGCCAAAAAATAAATAAATACGTACATTTTTTTAATATTTTGTATTTCCCCGAGACAATTTTTATTTTTGTTTTAGGAAAACGTAGATTTCTGGCAATACGCTTAATATATAATGGCGTTGGCTATTACTTTATACATGTGTACAATAATTTTGTATTATATACTGACTTAAATCGCCGAAAAATTCAAAATAAGTACCTACCTGTCAATTGCGGACGATATGTTTTCTCTAAAATTTGATTTATCATCTGCAAATTGGTTTACCGACGTACAGGGGGTGCGGTAGGACCACTGATGTAATCCGCGACCACTCATACACTCCTCACAAAAATGGTCTGACGTCGCCCAGCCACATAGGGAAGCGCTGTAACGCTAATTATGCGTTTAAAATGCACAGTCGTGCCGCATTTACGCATCGATTCCTATATGCGATGCGAGTCGTAAGTCGCCGCATAAAAGCAATCATTATTTACATGCGTTAAAAATCGCCGCATAAACGCGTTTGCTCACGTTTTTTGTGGCGGCAGGCATATGAGGCTGTACAAAGTGAATTTCGCTCGCCATGTCTAACACGGGCACGTGTACTCCCACAGATAAAGGGTTTGACAAACATGACACGCAAGCGCTCCTCTCCGAAAGAGTCTGACGTCGGTCCGTAAAGCGGTTGCAACGTAATGTTATCACTGTAAAATAATGCCGGTCCATATGTACATTGTATACACATCTGATAGACCGTACACTATTCACGCCGTTAAATAGCTAACGTGTGAGTTTTATACGAGAGTTGGTATACCGTTTACGGTGAGCTATAAGTCGTTATTAGACAACGTATACTTTTGAAATAGGTCGTTCGTCTTTAATATTGAATATACAGTACATGCCACGCGAAACCCGCAGAATTCGCGCTGTCGTGGCGAGCCTTCTTTCAATATTCACGAAGCGACATCACGAAAGTTCGCGACGATTCGCGGCGATTTTACAGGTATATGTGCATCAGCTCTTTAAAAATTAAGAGTTGTACACTTTTTACGGTCTTTTCGCAACATTCTACATTGTGTGTCGCACAGTGTATGTTAAATGTAGATATATGAATTTTGTATTCTTTATATTACGGTTAATTAATAAATAATTATATAATTAAGCACTATTATTTGACAGTATTGATCAAATAAAACAGTGAAAACGCATATAAAAGTAACAATGAATGTATACAGTGTGTATATACGTTTAAGTTTACATTTACAATTCGAACAATAATCATTAAAATTAACTTAAAATAATAAATCACTGATTGTTCTTTTGTTCAATACAAATAATCACCCCTTTAACGTATATGCCACATTTCACTAATTCGCTTAATTGTAATTTGATGTCCCTTTTATAATAATATTAACTGATGTCAATTTAAATGATTTATTAATTAATCATTAATTATTTGTTTCGATTGTTATGTGAATGTGTATACGGGGTTCTTGTGATTATTATAAAACGCATTATTATTCTTCATGGGCGCGATTATTTCAAACATTCCTTCCTTTAGAATATCCATTCAGATTATTTGTTTACATGTACTTATATGTCATCCTCACCCGTTCACCAGCATATTCAATTTATCGCTTTTAATAATTATCATAAAGATGCAAACGTTTTGACACGATATTTTATAATAATCATGTACTTGAGTTGTATTGAAGGTGGTTTTATACACGTAAGTGTCTATAATTATTTGTAACGTATGGTTTCATTTTAACATGTATTTATAAAATCTACGTATTGTTTACTCATCGGTTAACAAAATAAATGTAAATACACATGTATATCAAACGAAAACCATCACAACGGTTATTGTAGCCTCTTCTAAATTTGGTGTTTGCTAAATAAAACAATTTATTTTGCAGGCTACCGGTTCCCGATGAGGGGTGGGGGTGAGTGCGTGTTGACTAGCTACCTTTCTTTGTTTTCACATGTTGTGTATACAGGCAATTAATGTGTTAACTGCCGTGTCAATATAGCAAACAAACTGATTGTGGCATCTAAATTGTTTTTATTCATGTTTATGAATTTTGGGATTTATCTTCTTTTTTTCTAAGAGTCATTCAAAATTCCAGTTCACATCCCGAATTATAATGAAGCTACATATAGCGTACATAAGATAGAAGTACATAGCTATAGTTTATTCAGTCTTTTTATCATAAAACTATGTTGTTTTTTTTAGATGGCAACGGATAAACAGTTCTCCGATTATTAAGGCGGTTAACTGGTAATACACTGAATATTCGATTATTCGCGTCCACAACGCGGGTGTTTGTTGAAGAAAATATAGATTCAAAAAGTCTTCCTGTGTCGCTAATCCGCACTATCTTATCGCTAATCAGTGTCAATTACCGACCCGGAGGCACATGTTATGCGTCAGTGGATGATCTGCGATAGCGGTTCTTAATTGTTTAAAATGGCACGGGGTCGTGAAAGCCTTAAAGGGAGCAAACACCTCTTGCAACTATCTGTTTTTGTTTGTTAATATTTTAATTCATTTAAAAACCAAACAGTAAAACTATGCGTTATAAGATATTCTTGTCAATTAGCACATACTTATATTTGCGCTTTCATTCATCTTGATAATTTCACGGAATTCTCCAATCATGCGCCGTTGACATTTGATCTCCGCACAAATTATACTATTCTAAACGGTAAAAGTAATCCGAGTGTTTATTTTAAATGGAAACCCGAGAGAAAGGGTGATTTTGTAAAAGATGTATCGTGCGATGTACATGATCTGGAACAAACACTATTGTCTCTAATTGACTCACAATGTGACCCAGATATTCTAGTTGGAGAATTTTCAAATTATTTAAATTCTAAAGGAGAAAAATACTTTAAACATACTATTAGAACTGAAAATAAATGATTTTTATCTTTAGATAAAAATAAACAAAAATGGTTTAACCAAGAGTGTAAACACAAACATATTCAATATACAAGAGCATTATATGAGTACAATCTCAATAAAAATAGACTTACAAGAGAACAAATGATTGCAATGAAAAAGGAATACAAATACACATGTAGGAAAACAAAATTAAAATACAATCAAGAGCAGAGTAAGCAAATGAATAATATGAGACGGAAATCACCCCGGGAATTTTGGAAATTATGTAAACGCACACCTGCACCACAAAACACAGACACTATATCATTACAAGAATTTCACGATTATTTCAGTAGGTTAGCGACTGAAGTAGACGTAAATATAAACTCATTCGATGCCGTCATAGTGTTTGGTAAACAAATAAAATTTATGGCGCTAAACTAAAGCGTCAAGGTTTCCGAAATCACCGACAACCGAGTTGGCATGCGGATGTTAATAATGGTTTCTCTCCATGTGATGTCTCTGAAGTTTTAATAGTCTCATTTTCAATAAACCTTTACAACAGCAGCATCTGTTTATTACACATTAGTCTACTGACCAGCCACACGAACATGTCCACTTCGAATGCAGCCATTTAATAGTTTATGCGACCAAACTTTTAAAGGAAATGACAATGACGAAAATGAATACTGATTATACAAGGATAACAAAGGCACACAGTCACATATTATTTGGGTCTATTGATTGGTGTGAAGAGCATCTTTATAAGGCACCTCGTGATACAGTTGAACAACAGCTGTAGCCCCATCATGTCTCGTGATATATCTATTTCTGAAAAAAAAAAAAACAAGCTACATTTTACCTGATCTGCTTCGCTGTCTTGTATACTATGGATTATTGAACTGCTGTCAATGCACATGTGCATAAGTATATTCATTCGCGAAAACATGCTGAGAAAATGTCATTTTCTTCACATGTTACTGTCACATACGTTATAACACAAACATCATTTCAAACATGGGAATCCAATAGTTGTATCTCGGATGAAACATAAGTTAGTGTAAAAAACGAATGTCCGCTCAGGATTTATACTAACTAACGACTCAAAAGGCGCTAAAAGGGGCGGACTTCTAGTATTTAAATCAAGTAATCGAGAAAGAGTAGACTCCTTTACTAATTATATAATTTAGCAAAAATGTATTATATCTCGCACGATACAGCATCAGCTTTGTGCGTGGTAAAGCAAAATACAAATTCATTTGAAATCAAATTCAGCACGTATTTTTTTATGTTGATTTATGTAAAAGGTTTTTTTTATATGTGGAACTTTCAACTAAAAAAACTACACAGGTGTCAATACATTTAAGAAATGTATAATTTCATTCTAAAACGAGACAGACCTAAAACAAAGAGAATCATTGTCTGGATATTTTTGAACTTTGAAAAACTATTTTCTATAATTATGATGCATTTAAAATGAATTATGGACCAACAGTTGTTAAATCTACAAGTAAGGCCACACCAAATTGAAGTATTGGTCATCGGGTTTACCGAGCCTATTTTTTGCAAAAACTTTTTTTTTTTAAATGCTCTACGCTCGCTACATGAAACAAAAAGAGTAAAATATGTATGTGGAGCGGGTTATTTAAACACCGGAATAACATTCAACATTAGAGTTTATTGTTTGATGTATATGTACCGGTATTTATTTAATGGTTGACTTAGACGAGTAAATTAGCAGGCGTACATCAAAATGGGCATCCTCCAGCCTCGGCAATGAATAAAAAACTAAGCAAACATTGAATAAACGTGGTGTTATTAATGTATATAAACATACCATTGATGTTATCATCTGAATGCGTTTGAATGTTATTAAATGCTATAAAATACTAGTGATGAATGACTTAGTCATATTGAAAGAGATATTCTTTATACTAATTTTACAAATGTTGGTTTTTACATGTTGGTTTTGAAAATAATGAACACTTTTGTAATTCAATATTTAATGTTTAATATTCATCATGGCAATTTTTTTTATAATACAAATCATCAAAAGATATATATAATAAACGTTACGTATTAAATGAAACATGCCTAACTAGTTCATGACTTTATTTCACTACATGTATCAGTAAATATGGACTTGCACAATGATCGATATAATGATGAATATGTTAAATTGATTTCTTATCTTGATCAGCATGAAAAATAACACGTTTTCAACATTTTAGGAATATAAACCAAACACTACGGCACATTTTCGCGATTGATATATATCCTAAGGGTAAAACAATCGCTACCAGAGAAGACTTCCATCAACGAAATGCCATATTATGTTTGTTTTCTTTTTATAATAAATACATTTTAAATTTCAAAACGGTTTAATTATTCACTTGAAAATTTTACATAATATAAGTGCTTTCATTTTTTATTCATATTCTGAACAAGTTCATAAATGAATACTTGAATCAAATGTTAATTGATATTTGTTTAACTTTAAACATTTTTCGGTATTAAGAGATATCTTATGTTTGATCTGTTTATCTCGTGGTTAATTATTGTATACATTTATTACTTAAAATGTTCAAAGCAAAAATACTTATTTTCATATCTATACATTCGCATAAATTATGCGTTCGCACCAAAATTACCACAATTGAAAAAACATTTTTGTTGCGCTCGCTCGCTCCAAAGTTTTTCGAAAAAAATCCGATGATCAAGTGTTTAATTTGGTGCGGCCTATAGATGTTTATTAAAAGGAAGTTTACCAATGGGTAAGTGTTATTTCGGTATTGTCACATGTTTGGCGGCCCTACTGAACGATCAGCATCACTAAATCAGAACAACGAATAGGTGTTGTAAAATTAAAATTCACCTCAATTAACTATACTTTGGCTTAAACGTGACATTTATTGTTGATTAGCCATTTATTTGTATGCAATTATTGAAAAATTAACAAATCATTTATAAAACATCAGTGATTGGCAAATAATTTCCATAATTGATGCAAGGGAATTTATTACGCTCCGCTATAAAACTGTTCGGGGGGAGCAGATAGTCGCCCCTTTGTCCGTCCGTCCGTCTCTCCGTTCTGCCGCCCGTCCTTCCCGTTTTCTTGTCCGGAGTATTTATCGGCAACTACTGACCATAATTCAATGATACTTGATGGGAAGCTTTATTACCAAGAGGAGGTGTGCATTAGACAAGGACGTTCCGCTTCAATTATTTTTCTCAGAGTTATGGGACTTTGAAGATTTTTAAATACGCATTTAGTGCATAATTCTTGTCCAGTCGATTTCTACGCTGGTCAGAATTCAATGACACTTTGTAGGAAGCTTCATTACACTAAGGAGGTGTGCACTGAACGTTCCACCTCAATGCTTTTTCTTAGAGTAATTGGACGTTGAATATATCCGAATTAAGTATGTAGTGCATAATTCTGATCCAATCTATTTCTACACAACTACTGGTCAGATTTCAATTAAACTAAAACATACTGGGACGCTTTATTACCAAGAGGATATGTGCACTAAATCAGGACATTCCACTTCAATGATTTTTCTAAGGATTGTTGGAAGATTTCTGAAATTAGAATATAGTGCACAATTCTTGTACGGGCTAATTCTCTGCAACTACTGACCAGAATACAGTGAAACAGTATATGACGCTTCATTATAAAAATGAGGTGTGCACAGTGCAGGACATTCCCTTTCAGTGATTTTCCTTGGATTTATGGGACTTTGAAGGTTGCTGAAATAAGTGTTTAGTGCGCAATTCTTGTTTGGACTGTTTCTCATCAACTCTTAGCCAAAATTCAATGAAACTTTATGAGAAGCTTCATTTCCAATAGGAGGTGTTCACTGTACCAAGATATTCCGCTTCAATGATTTTTCTTACAGTTATGGGACTTTGCTGAATTAATATTTAGAGCACAAATCTTATCTGGCCTCTGCTCTTCTGATTGCATTCCCATTACTTGGCAAAAGCATTGCTGAGCATCCATCAGTTCACTGATATCCTTATTACCATGGTTTTCAAACCGTACTTATGTGGTGCATGATTGTGGGGCTAAATGAAGTGTGAAACGCAAAATTTATCGACTACTGACGAGGTTTTGTAAATATCTTCGAAAAATTCTCTTCCAAACATAAAAACAACCAAGGAGGGGAAAATGTAGTTCATGCCATTCATGCTTTCCATGATTACACGTCGATATTATTTAATGCATTATATTAATGAGTTGAACAATGACCAGTCCTTAAGGCCAGTTTTACAAGTTTAAGTTTCATTCATAATATGTCACTTTTAGAAACTGCGACCAGTCAGGTTTTACATGGTATTCTTAAATAAAACACTTTTTATTGCGTTGCGCTATTACATACTACACTAGTTTTAACATCATTCCTTAATCAGAAACAAATTTTGTTTAAAACAAGACGCGAAATCATATTAGGGCCAATGTTTATTGTTGTTTCACCATACGTTTCAAGGTGTCAAGCTATTATCGCTTTCATAACGCCTTTCCAAAGTGCAAGTTGTTACCTTGTAACAAATGCACATTACATTTTCTTATCCGAAGTTACAATATCGTACCATACATTTTTGCAAGCATAATTAATTCCATTCATACCTTCTCTATTCGACGAATCGTCCAGTTGATCCAATAGCTCATTTCTACAATAGAATGAAATTGTGTCAAAAGAACAGTACACGATCATAGTTTTGTTATACAACTAATTGTACGTTCCTTGAAATATGAAACTCCCAAGCACGAACATGACGTTGCATCAGCATTGACAAAAGTTCAGTATTAAAATATATTTAAAAAAAGAGCCTCAGCTGATCTGTTTTCTTAATAAACAAAGTATCGAAAAGTTACACTTTAAATTCATTTAAATGTATCTTCCTTGATACTTTGAACGTCAAAACATACATTTATGTGCAAATTCATAATAATAAAAATTCATTTCTAACACATGGGCAGAAAGTCTTACAAAGCTAATAAACAGCTTATCTCTTACATTTGACACCAAACAACTTTATTCAATAGTACCAGCCACAACTATTTAGTCTTTATAAAATCAGTTTTATATACAAAATGATCACTGTGTCTCGAGATGAACGAAAATGATCCCAAATTCGAAAACACACAAACAAACAATTAAACGCCCACCCTACTCAATAAAACATCCCAATTTGAAACATGGCTGTTAAGACTCAGTCACACATTCCCGATAATGGCTCCCGACAGCGTCCCGAGGGCGCTACGATACAAAAAATAAAAAGGTCGGGAATATCGGGACGCTGTCGGGAGCTGCCAGTATGCTTTCGGACCGCTGTCCTGAGAATCGGAAATCATCGGTGGACACGTTCGGCGTGATCGGCCAAGCACTCCCAACAGTTAAGGCTTTCCCTTAACATTCGGAAGACGCGGCCGAATTTGTATAGACGGGACTCGGCTGTATCGGATCAAATTCGGGGCGGTGTCTGGTCGGTGTTGGGACAGTTTCGGGACAGTGTCCGGAAGAACGGGAATGATATTGCATAAATATTTATATAGATATATCACGCCTGTATATATCGTGTGTGTTGTGCGTGTTTGTTTGAGTTTGTCATTCAGCGACAAAGAGCTTTGACCGATGACCATTAATGTTTCCCGATTAGGGCTCCTGACAGCGTCCAGGCAGCGCTACGATGCAAATAATAACAGAAAGTCGGGAATGCCGGAATGCTGTTGAGATGCTGTCGTGACCATATTCGATCTTTGAATCAATTATCGAATGTCGAGCCCCGAATCTTAAAATATTGTCCCGACTTTTGACATATTTGATTCGGGATGCTGTTGGCTCAAGAACATCTGGAAAAATTGGGAATGTGCGACTGAGGCTTTGATCATAAGATCAAATATGTCCCGACAGCGTCCGGACAACGTTTCGACAGAGTATCGACAGCGTCCCTATTCTCCCGAATGCGATCCGACAGTTTCCCGACAGTATCCAGACAGCGTCCCACCCGACAACGTGCCGACAGCGTTCCGACATTTCCGACCTTTTTATTATTTTTTTCGTTGCGCTATCGGGACGCTTCCGGGAGTTATAATGGGGAATATGTGGCTGCCTCAATACTCCAGACGTGATATTTATACATAATTTTCAATGCAATATCAATCCCGTTCCACAGGACATTGTCTCGATACCGTCCCGGCACCGTCCTGAAATTGGCCCGATACAGCCGAATCTTTACCGACAGAGTCCCGACTATACAAATTCGGCTGAGTCTGCCAAATGATAAGGTACAAACCTAACTGTCGGGAGTGCTTGGCCGATCACGCCAAACATGTTCCGATAATTCCCGATTCTCAGGACAGCGCACCGGCAGGGTTCCGACACCTCCATACACTCCCCACCTTTTTATTATTTTTATCGCGGCGCCGTCGGGACGCTATAAGAGCCATAATCTGGAATGTGTGACTGAGGCTTAATGGACATTTGTCAATTTCAAATACTAACACATACATAATATGCATGAGATGGTGATCAAGGTGTGCAGACAGGGAGAATTCATTCAAACTACATAAGTCTCTTGCGGGATTACATCTTAACTTTACTCACAGAGACTCTTTATCAAAATGCATGATCTATCTGATTTAATAATCATATGACATATGCGTGTGTATTTGCTGTCGTGCATTTTAAGATAAGTTAATACTGCATTTTTTTTTTTACATCAAAATTAAACATCACGTACACTATGAAGGTATGTTAGTTGGTGAACCTGAAGAATGAACAGCGTTGTTATACTGTAATGTTATCATTTTAACAGACAGTCACCCAGACGTGCGTACTGAATTTAGCTAAAATTTATAATAAGAATTAAACCGAAAACATATTTGTCGTAATCAAGAAACAATACATATCGTACCTTGAACACTCTGTGGCGCTGAAAGAAAACACAAGAAATAATTGAACTACTAAAAATGACTTTGATTTTCTCTAGGGCAAGTTTTCAGTTAACGTTTTGATGCGGGTTATGAATATGGAAAAGACCATTCCAAGTGGATTTTGTTGTTCTGTGCCCCTTTCACATGAACGAACATTATATAAGATCATAGTGCGGTGGACAGAAATCTTATTCAGGAAGTTATTTAATAATTCATTACTTATTGTATGCAATATACAATTCTGCTTACGAAACATATATATAATACACGGGTCATCACTGTCGTTTGGTGCTATGTAAACGAAGCGGAGGTTATTTGTGTCATACCAGTCTCTTAGGACATGAGGTATGCTACTTGAGTGGAGCATTCTCAAGCGCTACCAATTTACACAGCCAACTTGACTGATACACATTTTTAGAACGCCATCATATATTCAACATTTGTAATAATCGTATCTTGAAATAAAACAAAATAAGTAATGTACATACCATTAAATATATAGACAATACGCTATAGAAAATATCAGATAAACAAGTTACCGTCACGTTGAAAAACCGTCATATCTGTAATAAAAAATAACTTCAACAGCTACGAATTGTGAGCGATACAATTGCCACAGTTTCACAAGCATTAAACCTGTCTAGTATGCATTACACATATAGTATTACATGCGTTTGCTTCCTTTCAATCATGTTCAGACAAATTATAGCTAACCGAAGACTATCACTTTCTGTTAAAAAATACAAGTATGCGCCTACTTTATTAATTGATTGAAACTACACGTCAAAACAGCAATACAGCAATATGCCTATTAAGTAGATTTGTTTTTGTTCACGCAATTTATTGGGTATAAAATAAATAGCACCAAGTTCTTATGTTGCAAACATTATACAATCGAACAAAACAATTATCCAGTGTTAATATATTTATTAACTTGTTCTTAATCCAAAACAAAATATGTTAATCATGATTAGGTCTGTTAACACAAATGCCTAGCGGAAAACATGCAATAGGATCCAACGGTTATTGTGTGTGTTTTATTTATTTATTTTATTTATAGCATATCAGCTTGAATAACTATGCATCTACCTAATCCTACTATCGTTACACAACGATATATCATCCCAATTTACGACAAAACCGAGGTTAAATTTATTACAATTCAATGCATTATATCAACACAAATTATAATATAAACAATTATTGTACGGTATAAAATGCGGAAAACATTTAACGGCAGATTTCTACAGGTACGACTCAAAATCAAAATTGTAAACACTTCAAAAGCCTTGCGATTTTGTTTTCAAAGGAAAAGCAATTTGTACCACAGATTATAGGGAAACATGCGACATGGTTTTTACATACATTATCTGGTACCCGATAGCATCGAACTTCCGTTTCCACAAACTTTTAAAAGGACACACAGGTTTGCTTAGTCCTAAACATTTGTGTTGAAACATCTATAAATGGTATGCATATGAAAATTATTCACCTTAAGTTTATTCGACGTAGTTTTTTTTTTAAGTTAAACATGCAAGACTTATTGTTTAAGTTTATTGGGCGAGTATTCAAAGAAACAACAATGGTTAAAATATGAAACAAAAAAAATCTTAGAATCTAATTAAACTAAATTTTTATACACAAGTTATGACATGTTAAAAAGGGAAAACTGTCTGAAGTAAATATTATACAGGGTAGAAGTAATTAACGGGTTAGGAAATCAGAAACAAATACACGAACACAACTTCAAGTAAATTTGCACTGCTTATGAAACGATAAATCCAAATTGAATGTTTAACATGTAGCACATGCATGTTTCATGCAAATAAAAAGTGAGTATCAGTCATGTCAGCACTGTTTGGTTGGTATTTTTTAAATAAATGTGTGGAATAATCCCACGTTGACGAAGGGTAAATGCAATGGTATGTATTTGTTTATTTGTACACTGTAATTACTTTTTTACCCGGTTTATCGAGTGCAGTTAAAATAAAGCAAATAACAACTGGAATTGAACTGCAAAATGAATGGACCACAACATGACTTTGAGAGTAACAATATCTGTATGCTTGGCATATTCATCGCAAATACCAGGTTTATTACCAAATGTAACATTTACCTAAGCGACAAACTTTGCAGGTATCTCTAACTATTTCGAGGAAGGATACGATTCACAAAATGGAGAAACATAATTGCGAACGTTACCGAAACCAGCAACACAGTAATATAAATACCAATAATAATAATATATCCTTTTAGTAGAGTACTTTGCTTTTTTTCCTTTGTCTTTTCAAGAAAACAACATGTAGATGCCAACCCTCACAGCTTTAATGGTAACAATACTGAAACAATACCGTTTTTGTTCTGTTATTCGATGATCGTGTGATACTACCTTAATTAAATATTACATGTTGAATTTAATTAAATGTCTTACCTTCAAGATCTTGAAGTAGTTGTGCTGTAATAAAATGAAATTGTAATGTGTAAATGTTTCCACAAATTTCAGTCATGAGCATATTACTAGTATGTTAAACTTATTAATGTTTTTATTTATTCTACAACATTATTTGGAGAATACTTAACAAAACTGAAGAGGACTATACTTAACAGTGCACGGACATCAAACATAGCGCTACACGTTTTGAAATCATATTGAAAGCATTGTACTTACGTAACATAAAATTGACGTTCTGAATAACAATAATATTTCGAGTGAAATTAAAAAATAAAACTACTGGCAAGACACATCGGAATATAATATTCACATAATTTAATTTAAAATGTAATGCATTAATCAAAGTGTCATAAACGTACGTCTTAATTAGATTCGTAACACATTGAAATGTAGTATGCTTAACAAGTGTACAAACTTTTATTATGTAATATGTGCTTGAAATAAAGTGTAAATACCTTTACAGAAATAAGGCGATTTATTTCATCGAGTATGTTTTGGCCTACGATACAATTTACTGTCGTACATTTCAACAATTCATGCTGCGTGTGTTTCATGTTCGTTGTATGACGTAGTGATGTAGTCACATACTTTACACTTTATGAAATTGTTTTAGATTTTCTCATTGAAAACCTTAACCTGTTAGGCAAATCTTGTTAAAATTGAAAACTTAAACGAGACTGACATTGGTTTGATTGTAATTCTAGGAGCAATGGGAGTTTAGGAGGGATAAATTGAGATAGTGCCGCGCATGCGCAGATAAATGTTGAAATACATGGTAAATGTTTAGACATGAGGCAACAAGCCTGTTATAAGATTATTGGCGTCTGAGCGCCAAGTAAGATAACTTAAACATGCAATAATACCAAGAGCTGGAAGGGCGAGAGGCATCTAATCCCTTCTAAACTCACATTTTTCCTAGAATGTCAATCAAACATCGACTAAACAAGTGTTTAAGTCTCGTTTATTTGTTATGCCCCCGAAGGAGGGCAAATTAAAATCGAACCATCCGTTCATGCGTCCGTCCGTTAGTCCGTCCAGCCAAGATTAAAGTTTTGTATAACGTCCAATATCATGAATACTATCCAAGACATTTGCTTGAAATTTTAAATACTTTTGACTATAAATGTCTCCACCAAGGAAACTATCAATGTCTGCACCAGGGACAGTAACTACAATAACTCTTTTTTGCGTTTTGACAGATATGTGCTAGTTGGTTAACTTAGAAATGCTGGTTCAAGATTTTTAGGCCCCCGAAGGAGGGCATATTGAAATTGAACCGTCCGTCCGTTACATGTAGTCTGTCCGGCCGAGAAGAACGTTTTGTTTTAAGTCCAATATCTTGAATACTATCAAAGGTATTTACTTGAAACTTAAAATACATCTTACTTTCAACGTCTTCACCAGCGAAAGCAACCACCATAACTCTGTTTTGTATTTTGGCAGATTTATGTCCTTGTTTAACTTAGCAATTGTGGTTAAAGTTTTTCAAGAGAAGCCATTTTGACTGTAGTAATAGTTTATATGTTGCATCCACTTTAATTTACAAAGATTCATTTTTGTGTAAACGTAGCACTTACTAAAAGCGCCTTCGGGTATATATTTCACCTGATAGTGACACCGCTTATTTTCTGTTTCGCAATGGTTTAGTCGGATTTAAAGGAGACGTCAAATATATAATGCCTTGAACATTTGAGACAACGTAAACACCTAAAACATAATTGTCATAACGAAGTAATCATTAATATAGTAATTAAAAAAAATATCGTAATGGAGTATGCAAGGTATGTTACAACTGTAAAACAGCGTCAGCAAATGTGTTTTTTTTTCTGAATTTCTTCTGGTAAAACTTGGTGACAATTCTCTCCCTTGACCATTCAGTGGTCTTTATAATGTCCGCCACTGGTAACAGCATTGCCTTCGCCTTGGAACAAGACGCTGCACGGTTCCTATGTGCAGTTGTGCACCAAACCAAGAATTGTCAATTACCGCACGAGCCATGACACATTACATCGATCGACTTAATTTATGTTCTTGTGACTGTCCTGAAAGTTTTTTTTAATTAATAAGTAATTGTCCCTTACCGTAAAATCGTAAGTATCTAGTTCTTTTTAAATGTTCTAACAATAAAATAACTACACACACCCTCCTGTCTGAATGTAATAGTAAACTATAACAATCAGAAAAATCCAAATCTGACCGGCTTAGTTTTAACAATGAAATAAACTGTAACCAATAACCAACGTTCGACATACTTATGTTCCTACAACTCAATCATTTAACTTAATCCGTTCACAGGTGATAGTTTCTTAAGGTAACACAAAACTGTATCAACATTTCAAGACCTGTTTTTCTGGAAAGAGGAGTACGAAGATTGCATACACTTTTCATAAATCGCACAACTGTCCAAGTGAAGATAAAACTCCTCGTGCAGTATTAAGTGCACCGTAGCCTAGTCCACGCTGATATTGATCTTTGCGAAACTCTTTTACATTTTTCACATTCCAATGCCGATATTGGTTCTTGATTACAGTATTGAAATCATCGTGAAATATAACATTGATATTCGCGTTGTGTTGACTGTCGCCATGGCAACTTAACGATGAATGAAACTTGTCCTGAAAATCCCTGGTCTCGGACGTTTTGCCATGAGAACCAACCTTGTTTGCAAAGGATGATTTTCGCGAAAAGTTTAGGATCTTTCCCTTGCGAAGTATGACATGGTAATGAACTAACAGCTTCATCAATGGAGAACACCACACTTGTGTAGGCCAAATTGGGCTACATGTATGATGTTCGCCCGAACTTAAACCTGTTTGATCTTCCGAACGCCACGCGTCAGCGAACTGAAAAAAGGGTTAAAATATATCAGTGTTGAAAATGGTTCCACTTCAAAGAAAATGCATCTATGAAATGTGCATGTGATTCAGGTTTCTATGCTCAACCATCAGGCAATTTAGTATTTAAACCTGTCACAATAAATATATGGTAGGAGTTCAATAAATGTTCAATAAATATATGGTAGGAGTACTAAATGTGAAGCAAATAGAATAAAAAACCGTTTGATTCAATAAGTATTCAATTCAAACATTGAAACAAAGAGATGGCTCATCGGGCTAATTTAATTTATCACCTACTGCTAAAGGAGTACAAGATAACCAAACAATATGTTCAATACAATGAAACCAAATATTTCTAGCAATATTATCACAAGTCCATGGACTAGTTCCACCCGCATGTAACACATATGAAACTGCTGTGGAGCTGTCTGATAATGAAGATTTGCATAATCTACAGCTGAAAAGCTGGAAACTAAAAGGCCAACCACATTTGAGCAAAAATGCGGATTTTTGCTGTTTGCATAAAATAAAGCGTTTTGCATTCTGAGGTCAGCTTGTTGTTTTTTTATCAGCTGGTAACAGCACAGTCATACTGACCGAATCAATAATATGTCCTATATGAAGTTGTTTGTGGCTTGTACAGTCAACGACGTTTTCTAAATTGACCGTGAACCCCAAATGTTGCATTAGAAACCGTGCATTTTCAAACGTACGTCAGACTGAGTAGAACCACGTAGTATACTGTCGGCAATAAAACCAGTACAAATATGGTCATCTGTTCGTTATTTGGAATAAACTGGCTGAAGCAATTTTGAAAATGTTATAGGAAGCAAACACAGTCCATTAGGACATCATGTAAAGGTATAACTTTGATTCTTCCATACAATCAATGCTGCACACAAACATACCTTCAGATATCATAGTAATGGCTATCTCAAGAGTTTCCATTTAAAATGTCTGTATTCAATCTATTCATTGACTTTCTCCAGGTTTAATATCAAACGATATTCTCTATTGTGTATTTTACCTTTAAAATATTAGTGACGGAAATTGATCTTCGTCAAAGGCCACTTTTTCTATAAAGTATTAAATAAATAACTGTGCGACTTCTTTATCAATGACAGCAGTTTCTTTTTTATTGAAATAATGTTGTACATGCGTACCCGGCCTTTGCTTAGGAGGAAATTCCTCCAACTCTATATGAAAATTCTATACCATATCAAGAATGGAAAGATCTGAAGTCAGTTTTTGCCAACATGATTTTTATTTCTACCAGCACATACCTCAGCGGTCCCGGCTAATTTCTCGGGATGTTTCTCGATCCGCACCTCCTTTGGCAGTTTTTTATTACCGGCCGTATGTGGGCTGTGTATGATCCTCGCCCTCGCCCAAACCCTCGTCCACGAAATCGGAACCAACGGAAAAAGCCACCTCGTCCACCACGGTATCTGCCCTGGCCCCGGAAAGACGAGAACTGCAACTTTGCCCCCATAAAAGGTTGAACGCAATCCTCAACCTCTTTAGCGGTCTTTGCGACATCGTCACCAAAAATAAGTGTATATGGCACATAATAAGCACATCAATGTGCATGAACCTCAATAAGTTCAGGTTTCAAATATCCTTGCGTGTCAAATTTATTTGACGGTTATCATGTTCTCATAATGCATTAACTTGATCCACTATGCGCTTAAAGTCAAAATGGTTTGCATTTTATTTTCATTTGTTCTAGCATTTTGTGTAATGTTTTCCGAAACAAGGTGATTACATTTCACCACACACAAGCCATCACATTAAGCTGGCCGCGCCAGTCTGTCACTTACTGATACTGTTCTTCTTCCATCCCCTTACGGAACAAGTCTGTTACATTCGAAGCAAACACAATGTCATAAGTGTCACTGTTAACCTCTTGACCTTTGAAACGCTTGGCAAGCGTAGGAAACCTACTGTCCCTATGGTACTGCTAATTGTTACATGTATTAGGGTCCGCCTTCGGCGGCTCCTCACGACAACGCTTAGAGCAGCCTGGCTCTTTTAATTGCTGATCATGTTCCTCATTTGCAAAGTTTTCGAGGTCTACGACCCTTTTTGACACAATATCCAAATTTTCTCGGACGACTCCATTTTCAATTTCATTGAAATCAGAAGTTCCATAATTGTATCATCTCTTTAAATACAACTTTGAGGGGCCTGTTTTTCTTTACCCTTACTTGACGAATGCAATGCATCTTTCGAACTAACAGAACGGATTTTTTCCCTGCTACCTACGTTAACATCCTTTTCACTCATGGTGAAATTTACTGTCCCGAAAATGCACCGCGTTGCGTTCACAAAGAATATAAAAATATCATAAATGAACACAATCATGTGTAAAGCCAATGCACAAAATAATGAATACACCTAAAACTACATCAAGAACTGAAAATAATTCGTTAAATCTGCTTACAAACAAACCTTATCGTGGAGAAACTTTCCAGTTTAGCGTACGACGTCCGCCATGAAATGCATGCGGTAAGCACACTGATCTGCGCATGCTCAGCACTATCTCATTTAAGACCGACTAAATCATTGCGAAATAGAATTAAAAAGTATAATGTATGCTAGGGTGTTGTTTGTCCTTTCATTAGTAATTTGATTATTATGGTAGTTATCGCTGTTTTAATGCTTTGCGCTATATACTGGACCCGGGGTTATTTAACCGTCTGAAGCATACAATATCCATTCAATTTTATTGACATTGTATAACGAAAGTATGGTTACAAGTGTGCTCCACTTGACAATGGTAATTACTGCGCTGTCAATAATAGTTTAATAAGCTCAAAGAGTTCAGTTAATTAGACAGTCAGAACCTGAATGTAGCCTAGTAAGAGCTAATTACGGCAGTTAGTTAGACAGTCAGAACCTGATTGTAACCTAGTAATAGGTTAATACGGCAGTTGGTTTGACAGTCAGAACCTGAATGTAACCTAGTAATAGGTTAATACGGCAGCTTCAGAATGAAGGTGCCGCCTATTAAGTCAGTAATGATTTCGATGTGAATTAATAATTTATATTAGAGACTGTTAAGGAGAGTTTTCATTTAAGCTCTAACATTAAGACATTTTAGGAATTGTGTCTTTAGGAACATTATTCAAATAAAACATGAACTATTACAATGGGTCACGTGTTGCGTAATGCTACAATTGTAAAACAACACAAATCAATAGTGCATACACGTACATGTTAAATGTATAGTGTAGGTCGTAATGAAATAAAATCATGACACTGACTTCGAATTTGATTTGTCAGAAATAGATATAAATTGAATGTTCTTTTCAATATATCATTTATAATAATAATGAACAAAGGAACTATGTAATTACTGTTTTGAATACCACTGAATAATGTTTTCTGTTCATTGTGACATGTAATGGCATTTGTTTTTATTTTGTACTTGTTGAAGCGTAACAAATATCATTGATATGTTGTCGTGTTTGTAGATATATAATATGTTTTTATTTTTGTATGCTTTGTGCGACTTTAAATGTTTTTTGGAAAGTGCTGCACTAAGTGTAAAGCAACAATAAATAACAAATAACGGTTTACCTTCGCGCTTACGGACCCTTTTCTCTGCAATTTAAAACGCATGTTATTGCTTCCAAAAATACGCAAAATCTTATTGAGGATACGCACACAATACCCAAATGACTAGCATTTTCAGAAGTAGTACATTAAAGTAGAAAATCATATACCGTTTAATAATACTGGTCTAAGTATTTAAATGTTTCTTGATTTTCAACGTATATATACTTATCCGTTATTTGCCTTGATGATATACTAGTATTGAAACCGGTGGGCAAATAAATTATAATATCCCATGTTATGTTAATTTTACATTTTTACACACATATATTTTAACAAATATGCTGTATTAAACTGTGTATCGCCATCGAGAGAAAAAAGAGCCATACGATATTTAATGATTTACCTTCTAATTCTAGACGAGGTAATTCTGTAATGTAAATTGATTTAATATATTTAAAGGTAAGAGATCGTGTGAAATTGTAAAGAAAATTATACAATGGCTGTATTATCATTAAATATATTTTAAACATATTTTTTAAAAACAATAATTTACTGAACATGTGTAATTATTTGTCAATTGTTTATTTAGAAAACACATACTTTGCAGGGGTTCACAACCAATTATTAATATGCATATGTTTACCTTTGTAATATATATTGAAGTGTACATGTATAAATTTTTGTTTCTGTTTGGGTTCGATCCAAATTTTGGGCATGGTTACTTGAAATATGTATTTTAAAGTTAAATAATCATTTACGTAACTACATTTATAAAAAGTGAATATTTTACAATTACTTTTACAACAACAATACGATAGAAAATATAAGTCTTAATGTGACGCCATGACACGGAATCTCATCATCAACCTCGATTATGACACAGAGGAGATCGGCACCGATACTGTGAGCGAAACAGTATTTGTGAATTAATTTTATTGTAGATAAAATGAACTAATAAAAATAAAACACATGAGAAATGAAAAACAAACAATACAATAATGAAAATCGTAATGAGAAGACAAGATGCTGAGGTACAGGAATATGATAACAAAGAAAAAATTTGTCAGGACTCGCACCAGGGTCATTATGATTCAAAGTCTAAAAATACTTTCCACAGCGCGATTCTTAATGACGCTTGTTGACGGGTGCTTTTGTTATATGAATATCACTCCGTTCTTTAGACGCTAGATAAATGTTAAACTGATATAAATAGGACAGTCGAGCGCTACCGGACATTAATGAGTTTCAAGCCAATACAATCGCACAATAACCAATATACAGAAGCAATATACACACATCGTCACTGAGACATTTTATTTATTTACTCGAGTACACGGAGGCAATAAAATCGCTCAATTCAATGCATATACAAGGTGATTGTGATCTGACACTTATCATATACAGTACTAGGCACGGTAGCATTATCAGTAGCATTAGTTAATTGCAAGTATTACACGCAGCCACGCCGATGTAAATCGATATTTCTTATAGTCCTGTTCCCTGCAATAGCTGTAAACAAACACACGCTCAAGAAGAAGTGATAGTTTCCGTCAATGAATAAAACAATAAATTAAAAAGCCGTAAACAGTAAAGCATTATTCTAGTTTGAATGACAGTGACCTTGACCCAACCCACCTCATATGCAATCCAAGCACGATCCCGATATAAAAATATGTATATGAAGGTTGATTAAAGTTACTGATATGTTACTGAGTGGGAACATTATATATATTCATGTCTCGATATGTCATCTATCATGAATTGCAATAACACGTTATAAAATCGTTGTCGAGTAATAACTCCATAGGGTGAAAATGGTGAAAATGGTTTTTATGTATTTTAAAGTAAGTACTGGATATGAGGCCTCTACATGGATGAATTGCAATATCTCAATTTTTTTCTCGATTTATTAAGAGGATTTTTTAGAAACGATAGCCTTGACATAGATCTCATCTAACCCATATTCAATCCCATACGAGCTCTTGTAATAAAGTATTGATATGTGAACATTACAATAGGAAATGTCTTTACGAGTTTTTGAACGGCAACCGTTTCATCATTTTTTAGTCAAAATGACCATCACCTTGCCATTACCTTGCCTCCACCCATACAAAAGCGAGGACATACATTGTTCAGTATATGAAACGAATAATATTGAGATAAAATGGTGGAATCCTTAAGAAATAAAATTTCATATAATTATTTTTTTTATGTTCCATTCGTTTTTAGACTGATATAAATTGAAATATTTATTTATTCATATTGTTAAATAAAAGCAATCCTCTTTCCGTTAAAATATGATTATTTGCGCAGTGTACATGAAATTAATTGTTGTTTTAATATATGGACAGATGACCAATAATAAGACTAACGGATACTTGATTTATGGGAATCAAAACTTCTATATCAAAGGTATACTATATCTTATTTAGTATTTTATCTGGCAAAGCAAGCATTCGAAGAATGCTAAAATACAATCTAGGAGGGGTTACATTACACACTTACAGACAGTAACATTTATTACTCACGTTCAAGCATATGTATCAATAAAGCTGAAATACAATATACATTATACATTAGGGATGGGACCGAATACTGAAATCAACATTCGAATATTCGTTTTAGGTATTCGAATATATTCGAATATTCGTTTTGTAAATACTACTGTATACGGCACTCTTTCCGAATATTTACATATCCGAAATATGTTTACTACGTGTACGTAGTTGTTTTACCTTGTTCCAGTGGTAAAGGAGCGATATAAATCAGTGAGTGTTAGGCAAATATAAAGACATGTAAAATATTGTTAAATGTATTGTTAATTTATTTGTTAATCGTTCCGTGTTTGTTTTTCAGAACCATGAAGCTTGTATCTGCTGTGCAGCAATTCATGACTAATCGAAGTTTATTTTTGCAGATATAATATTTTATTATCATTCTCTTGTTTTCATATACGAGGGTATATATGTTTGCAGTGAACATTTCAACCTGAATAAATCTGAAGAAACACTTATAGTATTGTCCTTTTTTATTTCGCAGAATACACGATACGATGTCATTAAAATGGTGGCATTGTTTATTAATCAAGATTCTTGTATAATATACGGTGTTGATATAATGGAGAATAATTTACAAGTGACGTATGTTAAGAATGACCAGATCATGCCAATTTTGTTAAAGAAATTGATTGGCTGATAATGGATTCATTTTGATTGGTCTACTTAGAGAGTAATTGTAATTTACTGTAAACAAGTTAACCGTATAAATGTCACTAAAGGACAACAAACAACAATGTACGCCTTGTGCAAACTGTGAAACTGTTATCACAACATGGCTCAGTTTTGTTATTTGTGGATAAAATGCATCATATTCGCGCCTCATAACAGCCGTTAATTTACGGCCCTTGTAAAGACGTGGCCCCCCTGCCAATTATCAATTGTCGTTAATTTGACATATTTGGCATGTGTTGTAAAAACGTCACACTGCCCACATGCTAGGCAGAAAATACGACTGGAATTCATGTTAACTGGAATTCATGTTAACTGGAATAAAACAGGATTATTTTTTAAAGAAATTGTGTTATTGAAATAAATTTGAAAATCGAATATTCGTATTTGCTTTTTATATGCGAATATTATCCAATTTTCGAATATTCGAATATTCGGTCCAATCCCCATTAAAGATGCAGTTACATGTGTGTTTCAAAATTTGTTTTTAATTTTATACTGACGTATTGAATTTCCAATGCTCTGACATATGTCTGATTTCACAAATACATTTATTTCATCGTTATCTTTACATTAACGAACTCCTATTTATTTCTAGAACATTTTCGTTATTGTTGATGTGCACTTGTCTATTTTTTATTTTAATTAAAGTCATATGATATAGAACTTAAATTATCGTTTGTCAGCGTTGTTTCCATTTATGTCGCACGTAATTTTGAAGGATTTTTATTGATTTACATTATTTTGAAACATGCATAAACCGTTATAACGCAATACAGTTTTTTCAAACCATACACATGAGTGAGGAGACTCAAGTGTTGTGCTGAAGATCTGCATCTAACACTATTTGTAACGCAATATTAATAAACTATGTGTTCATTATCGTCTAAGGGACAGATCAAGATATGCTTAAGCCACAAAGTCTACAAAAAAATACTATAAAATAGCAAAGCCTCTAAAATGCTCTAAATGATTCAACGAATGCATACTTTTTGTTCAATAAACTATAAAACTTTTCATTCAAAATCTTTTTAATGTACTGAAATTAAAAAGTGCTATGTAATAATGATTTAATATACTAAAAGCAAATGTCCGTGTATGCATCCAAATATAAAACACAGGGATAATGCATAACATGTGTTACACTTATATGCAAATTAACATTCTTGAATATTTTGTATACAAATTATTGTTTCGATTTTAGTATACCAAAGTGATAGAAAAGTACTCTTTAGAACAGAGATTTATTATCATTTTAAACAAGCATTTATCGTTAATTAAAACATAATAAATCTACGCCATGCTTTGTAGTCGAATATCCCTCAGACAGAAATATTGATAGCGTAGGAATTACCGCACGAGTATGAAGCACAAATGATTTCGTAACACGCATGTCAACTTCTGTCCTTTATTTCTTATTTCTATTCTAACACAGCTTTTACGAAAAGGTGTTTATAAGCCTTAATAAAGCTCTACCTAAAATCGTTATAAGTGACTGTTCTGTCAGCCAGATCACCCTCCCAAGGAATTACATAAAAAGTGCTAGCCGTTCTCAAGCATATCTTATCACAATCTCTTAATTTATTTCGATGTTTACAAATTAATTGTATCAGGACATATTACGTTGTGATATTGTGAAAAAAAGAACAACCTTAACCATACACTTTCTTTGTTAATGGAATATTACTTATACACCGGTAACCAAACACGCCATTTTTCAGGTTACAACCCACATTTTTACACTTGTTTTAGCAAAACGTGTTGACAATTTCCATGGATTTATTTATTGTTGTAAATGTATTTTGACAGTAAGAAAGTTCGTCTCTGAAAAAGATTGTTGACGAACATCGCGGGAAACTATGCGTCAATCTTACAACTTTGACGACATTGCGTTGTAATTTGACAAAACATCTCAGTTTTAAACACGTGGGAAAATAAACCAAGGGTTTCCCGCAGGCCCGTTTCGCTTGTCGGCGCCGACAAGCCTTGAAAGCAGAACCCTATTTGCCGACATGCTTCAATTTTGCCGACAACCCTTTTATCTCATAGCGACAAGCCTTAATCCGCTCGTTAAAAACACACGTCATCGCCGCTAATTGGCGTATCCATGTGTTAATAAAGCTTAATTGCACTGCAGGACAGCGTCTGGACATCGTCTGAAAGTGTTACTCCGCCCCTATAACTATAGCTAGCCAATCAGACGCGCGTTAACAGGGTTGTCGCTATTCCAGGCGGAGTTAATTGCGTTCGACAGTTTGTCAATCAAGATGATAAGACGCTTGAAAATTCCAGATACAGTATCGTAAAAATAAATCGTTTAAAGATAATACAAACTCTACGTTTTCTTTGAAGCCTTGAATGAATCAACTGAATACAATTTTTTTTAAATCAACATCATTTATTTTCATGCCGATAAATAGTATCGCTCGCACATTATTACGTAGACATGTATACATCACATCATTTTGATATGCCATATAATAAACCAATTTTAGTTTCGTATAAGATGAATAATAATAATAATAACAATAATGACATATAAGGTGACCTGTAAGACTTATAATTCTCATGACAAAAACATATGATATTTTAATAATTAGGGCCTTCATATAAATATTATTCTGAATGTTAAAATAATATTTCATATGTGTTATATTGTGTTCCACATGCTGTAGATTAAAATAAAAAAATAAAAAAATAAAATAAAAAAAGTTTCATGTATATGGCGTATACGTATGTGTAAAATAGTTGGTGCGTTATTGTTTGTTTAGAGAGGTACCTAACTGACAATAAACATACGCTGACACGGCCCACATTGGGGGCCACCGGATACAGTTTGAGCACCAGGTGTCAGGAAAGGGTTACCCGAAGCCAGTTGACAGTAATTGACACGATTGTCAGTAAAATATAGCACAATTTTACAATAGCACAGTAATTCACACTGCGAAATTATTGCGAAATAGTCACAATGTCAAAACGAGAACTCCCTGATATCGCGATTTTTTTCACGAAGAGGCCGCAAGTAACATATACAGTGACGGTTGTTCCACCATCTCCGTCCAGCCCTGGTACAGCTCAAAAGCAAAGAAAGTCTGACATCGATCCTATATGGGAGAAGGAATTCTCATGGCTCACTGAGAGCATGGACGGTATGTGAATAAAACTAAATGCATAATATAGCTCGCAAATATTACCCCGATACTCATGAATCATTAGCATAAATAACGCGCTCGAATTGTTTCTTATGTTTATATTCGGTTTAGTCCGTGTACGTGTTTCAGAAGTTTAATGAAACCATAACTGTATTTTATGCGGGATACTCTTTCCATCTATTTAGCTTGAGTCGAGTACGGAATGTAATATATTAATGCATTAATATCAATGACAGGTTAATGTTTGCAACAAACAAGATCACAGAATATTCTTATATTGCCATTTAAAGCAACTGTCAGGTTTATTATAACACGAAGACTTACATACGCTTAAACAGCACGCTAAATGTGTGAAAGTGCACCTGTTGAGTGCGTTCTGCGTTAAAAGTAATATTAAGTGAAACACAATTTATTACGAATTTTGTTTTAAATATAAGCAGCAAAGATCCACATATACGCAAAAATGTCGGGAAACCATACGACTTTCATTTCTTTGCTACATGATATCATCTGAAAAGCTAACAAAGCACTGTTTTTGTACATACATGTATAAGTTAATATAATGCAATGAAAATTGTTACTAAATGACAGTGGTTCACAAATTTCTCGGTACACAAAATCATATTTTACTTTCAATACCAGGTAAATTGTGCATATTAACGGTATGTACATTAAAAAATATATGTTAATATGCAGGCAACGTGATGCTGTGCACATTGTGCATTAAGCATCAGCGAAGACCAAAAAAGGGCCCGATCGGACGCGCAACATGGGTAGACCTTGCCTGCAACACCATACGTCACACGGCTTGCGCCGCACACAAGGCCTCAGACTCGCATCGCGAGGCCGAGATGTTCGAGACTTCGACCGTTTAGACTGCAGGCGGTATTGAGGTCGCTCAACCGAGAGAAGGAGGTAAACTAGGGGTCCATGAAGACCGCTATGACCTTCTTATACTTGCTGTGTAAGGAGGAGCTCCCGCACCACTCCAAGTATGCGCCGCTGATGGCATGTGTGCGCGACCTTGGACTCGACGTCTTGAAGTCGCTGGAGGTCGGCGGAAACGCAAACTACACATCGAACCGCCATATTCACAGGTCACTATGATGTTCGGCGATCAGATATGGAGCGATATTGTCCACGAAGTAAGGTTGTCTCTCTCTTACAGTGTGATGGTCGACGAAATAACCGACATTGCGACCAACTGTCAGTTGTCCATCTACATTCGACATATACACGATGGTTGTAGCAAGACTTCCTTCGCCGCCCTGCGTAGTATACCCACCGGAAAAGCGGACACCATCCGTGAGTCTATTGAGACGTTTATGTCCGACAACCAGCTGACTATGGAGAAGCTATGCGCATTCGGGAGCGACGGTGCTAAGGTCATGGTAGGACGGAAGACCGGTGTGAGTACACTGTTGGCAGAGCGGGTTCCTCATCTGTTGAGCAACCACTGCGTTGCTCTCAGGCTGGCACTAGCCAGCTCACAGGCGGCTGAGGCGATTCCATACTTACAGAAGTTCAAGGCCATCATTGAGCAACTTTACAGGTACTATGCGAACAGCGGAGTGCGAACAGCCACATTGCGGGATATCCAGAACATCCTCAATGAACCACTCTTGAAGATGGCAGAGGCGAAAGACGTCCGGTGGCTCTCGCATGACCGAGCTGTGCGGGCGGTCCGATTGTGCCTTCCGGCACTCCTTGAGAGCCTGGAGTATGAGGCGAGTGTGACGCTCAGGCGCAGCGCCTTGCCCATGTTATGCAGTCCTACAAGTTCGTTGCCTCTTTGCATCTGATGTCGGATGTCCTGCCTCTACTTGCGGCTTGCGGCTCTCTCCAGGGCTCTTCAGACGCGCGATGGCTTGTACAGCCAAGTGGGTGCGCTCGTGAAGGGGACAATTTCTACAGTAAGTGCATTGAAGACGCACCCAGGGGAGAACTTCACTGCACTTCCGGAGAGGCTTCAAGCCCTCTCGCATGACGGAAAGGTTATAGAGCCGAGCTCCGGCGAAGTTGACCTCTTCAAGACCCAGGTGCACGATGCGTTCCTTGACTCCGTAGTCTGCAACCTGGAGAAGAGGTTTCCCCACATTCACGAGCTGGAGGCGTTTGGTGCGCTCTTCACGTGCGGGAAGTGGCCCGAGGACGACGATATGCGACATCCCCACGTTCGTGCCGAGGTTGAGATTTTTGCAGAGCGATTTGCCTCTACTTTGCCAATCGACACGTGGGTAGAGTACCAGTTATTGAAGCAAACTGTGTACGGCGACGAGAAGATGAAGAAGGCATCCAGGCAAGAGCTGCTAGAGCACGTTGTGTCCGAGCTGGCAGTTGTGATGCCAAACCTCCCCAGACTTGCAACCGTCGCACTTCTCATCCCGGCATCAACCGCAGATTGCGAGCGAGGTTTTTCGTCATTGAAAAGAGCTAAAACTTCGCACCGGAACCGTCTGAGTGCCGACACCCTCAACGCGCTACTCATGGTGTCGATGGAAGGACCGACCTTGTTCGAATTCGACTTCGGAAGGTGCGTTCGCCAGTGGAAGTCAATCGGTCCTAGGCGTTTAAACTGCAGACGGTGTAAACGGTGTATACGCTGGACACTTAACTAGCCGGGCTCGCAACGTCTGTGTACATAAAGTAATTGTTAGTGCTCTTTGTTATTGTGTTTAAAATAACTTGTTTTTATTTTGACATTGTTAAAACGTTGAATGTTTAAGTTATGCAAATGGAATCTAATATTTGTTTCACGTCCATGCTTTATGTTTTAAACATAATGCGTGTAAGTGAAACAGATACTTTAGCAAGAACTTTAAACGCATGTGCATACATTCACGTCGTTTTTATTCACAAATGAAATACAATTTACCACTCTGTCAGTTGTTATCATTTCTTCCAATAACATATACACGCACAGTGTCCAGATGCTTACCCAGATGGTTTAAAACACAAGAAAGGAATGTAGCTATGTAAGTTAAATAGATTGGCGATTTGTTCGACGGGTATTAATTAAAATTTCAATTTATTCCTAAATATATTGCAGCGAAAACAGACGACGCTCACACGACAGTGGATATCGTGCACATCATAATTGTTTGAACTTCAATGAACTAATGCGCGATATCTTACGGAATAAATCTGTCTGATGGATATTGTTAAACAATTTTAAGTATTTGAACATAAAACATAACGCATGGAAACGTGTACATACACTTTCCCACTTACGGCACACAATCACTAAATCTTTTTTATGTAATTGTCAATATTGCTAATGACACATTATAATTTTGAGCAGTTACTCATCGAACGAGAGTCGGAGTCACATCAAAGGCTTGTTTTTGCATTTTGACGCTAAGAATAGCCCTGTGTTGCTTTATTATCACAAGGAGATTTTGGCATTACTCAGAACAGGTCATTAGCAAAAAGGTCCTCGAGTAAACATAATTATGATGAGTGAATTGTGCTAAAATTGGATTCTTAATGTAAATGAAAGTACGAAGAATGTTATTGTTGTTGTTTTGCTTTCGTTTTTGTGTATGTGTATTGTATGTGTGTGGGGGGGGGGGGGGGTAGGAAGATGTTGTCGGGTGATGCCGACAAGCCTTCAAGAAATCCTGCGGGAAACCCTGAAACCGGTTTCTTTGCCTGGACTGTTTTTGTGGTAGTTTATTGCCGAACATACCGTACTTGATTTCTTCGTGTTAGAATGACAAAAAATAACCAAGACTATATTTTCAATAAGAATATCGGTAGAACCACACGACAAGTTAAAACGCGGACAAATGCATTGCCAGCTCTGACGTTTGATCTCTAAGTGTGGCCTTGACGTTTGGCCAGTTATTGCGCGTGACACGTCGTTTAGTTGAGAAATAGTGATCACGTTAGTGTATATTTTGTGTACGACTAAACGTTGTTATATTTATACAAAATGTATTATAACGTTTAATTTTCACTTAACGAAACGCCCTTGAATTGCTTTAAACTGAATGTGCTAATGCATATGCATATGCATTCATTTTCTAATTCCGTTATGCTTTTATATCTTTTTATCATACCAATATGCTAAAATCGGCCTTATACAAAGGTGCCTGATATATATTTTATATCAGGTCACTAGCGTTTATATCAGTCAATGTTTGGAGGTACGTCATATTACTCTGAATCAACTCTAATGTCAACATTTTCAATAAAAATGAATAATATTCAAAAAAACAAACAACTTGATACCAAGAACATATTATAGTTTATTATTTTTAATCGAGATAAATCTCAAAACGTTATTTTTTAATATTCACATAAGCCCGCACTTTGGTAGTGGTATGACGTCAACAATGGAACAAATATTCAACCATACACAATTATTTAAATACATTTTAAATACATGCACTAAAGGTCCCTATACAGGATCGGTTTATGTTGAGTCTCAAACATTTTTTTACCCAAAATTGAACTTGATATTCTCAATATATAGTAATAGTGGCAAGCCTCGCCGATATATTATTCTAAGCCTCACCGGATAGTTTACACAAGACCAAACAGTGACCGGTTAGTCTCTATATATAATTACGCTGAAGCGAATAAATACTTAATAATAAACAATATGTCTTACCCTGATGACGAGACGCATGCACTGTAAAATAATAGTATAATAATGCAGTGTTGATTAAGATGCATGCATTTTCAAGGATACAATCATGAATCTGTACAGTTATATCATTTTGAAGAAGTTTAAATTCATATATTCCTCATTGTGACATTTTATATCCACATTGGTTTATGTTAGCAACTAATTTGACAAGTTTGACAAGTTCTTTTCCTTATATGACATACTTGATAACAGTTTTTATGCCACTAGTGCACAATTACGTCCAATATATTACGTTCAAGACGCTGTCCCGATATTTTGAAGTAATTATACCACTGACCGATAACACAAATTAACTCCGCCCCTTTTTGTGATATCATGTCGCACTGACTGACGTCACAATTTAGTCCCACCCTCATTAAAGAGTATCATGCGTCTGAGTTACTTTCAAGTATTCTTTATTCCCGCCCCTTTCTCGGAACTACTGTTTGTATGCGTGGAATGTCGCTTACGTCGTTAGAATATATCTATACAATGATAACATTACCAAAAACAATATCTACTGTAACAAAAACATTTAAACATTATTCAATTAACAAGAATTAAGAAGGTTGACAAATACAAATATAAGCATTATGCAAAAGAGCAATGCACAGAAAGCATGTCAATAAAATCTAATATGTTTAAAAGCTGAAAACAAACACTATCAGATATCACAACAATTGAAATAAAAGAATTAGATGACATTTTGTGCATGCTTATTTTATCTTTGTCCCATCATAACGCCTGCATTGAAAAATAACACCCCGTATTTATCATGTATTTATCAATGCAATTTAAATGTTAAAGAAAACATGGTTTCAACTTACGTCAGTCAACATGAAAAAAGGAAAGGATGAGGAAACGAATATAAGAGAAATGGTGCAGAACCGATAGCAGAACATGAAAATGCAACATATATGATGGTCAACTAGGAATTTTTCAATTTACAGTAAAAACAAACAAATAGTTAAATGCAGTATTGAACTCATAGACAAGATAATCTGCCTACTTATACAGAAACATATGTCCATTAGAAAGTGTCTTAAATGCCACATCAAAAACAGATCTGTTGGAACAACTTTCACATGTAAGAGCCAACCTGAAAATTTTAAAGAAATTTAGTCAACTTTTGAAAATAACTCACAACAAGATTCTGTAATTGATAAACACACATGCCCCCGTTTGGTGCTGGATAGCCCATTTCTTATTCCAAATTAGGTCAAGGTCAAAGTGACGTTGGGTGATATGGATGAATTTGGAACGGTCATAAGTAACAACTGTGTAATTATCAAAGTGTTGTAGCAAGCGGTGTTTATGCTAGACGAAATGGTAAAATCTTGTTAACCAAGAAACAGCCAATTCGAATTAAGGTCAAGGCCAAAGTAAGGTTGAGTGATATGGGTGGATAGGGAATGTTCATAAGCAACAACTGATAAATTATCGAAGTGTTGTAGTAAGCGATGTTGGCTCTGGAAGGAAGGGTAAAATCTATTGTACCTTGTCACGGACGGACGGAAGGACGGATGGACGGACAGGACAATCACTATATGCTTCCCGCATCAAGATAATTACATTAACAAAACAGCATATGTGTATACCTGATTTAATTACGTATACCAATAGATAACGCCTATACCTCCCAAATTCCAATACCTAATGACTTCAAAATCTATGTTCCGAAAGTGTCAATCGCGATCGGATCCTTCCGGTTCCGGGATTGTATGCATAATTCTTATGTTTCAGTAACGATAAACAACGCTAAGCGCACCTGCTAACAGGCAACCAAATCTTGCATTGTATTGAACCCAAAGAAATTATAACGGAAAGTAAATAGGTGTCAATACATCGCGGAACAAAACGTTGTCTATAATCAGGTCGATATATCATTATATTCCCAATATTTATTCCCATACTTTATTTCAAAATAAATGCTATTAAAAACAATGTAGGTAACAATAGTAAATAAGTATTTGTTTCAATATTATGACTATGTAACTTGATGGTAAGCATTTGTATACCAATATTTAACTGTGACATAATGATCGAAGAAGCAATATGACAAAGATTTTATATAATATTTTATTTTGCTTTAAAACTTAAATGAAAAAGAAATTTCAGCTCATTATTCAGCGATGACAAAACACAATATAAAATAATGTTATACAAATTTAATACTTTCAAAATAATATGTCTACCATGTTGCAGCCACTTTCATCCACTCACCACTTAATGGACATAATCACACATATGACGCAATGTGAATACGTCACAACAGTGCATACGCACTAGCGGACACATGAGGGGGGTGGGTCGCACCTGGCGCTCGCGCCCCTCCCCCCCGCCTAAAACAACTGGACCATACATTTACGAGCATGTAAAAAGCGGTCAAAATTTGATAAATATGCTTAAAAAATGTATCTGGCTTCGCTCGCTCAATTTCGTACATATTAACTTCCGTCAATCATACTCCACCAAGGCTGCCCCCTACGCTTTATCAGGAACACCGTAGTACCGGCGCCAAAGTTCATTATAACGATATTAAACTATAGACAATGTGTATATATACCTTTATTTGTGGACGGTATTGTTTTCTTTTATAAATTAAATACACTATTATAAACATTTCAGAAGAAATACACCGTTGGCACTGGATACCACATACAAATCATTTATATTTTTCGAATAAATGTGATTTGAAGTCGAAATTCAAGTCAACTCATTGACTACTTTCGAGTTTGAACAGTTTTGTCTCAATAATTAGTTTAGGTCCCAAAAATATAAATCGGAAACCTTTTGTTCAGTCTTCTTTTAGCAACCACAACAAATGTCATATTGATTTATGTATTCATAGAGAAAGATAGAACGTGATAAAGTAGAGGGGTGTCCACAACGGTGGTTCCCATTCCCGGCTATTTCATATTTTTCCCGGCACCATATGTCAGCGAAATTGACAAAACGACGGCATCACTAGTCGTATTATTTCACAACGCAATCATACGATCGGTTATCTTTCTTGTAAGAAAACATGTTAAGCTGTTTGTCCGTAAGTTCGTTTCGATGAAAAAAACAGCGCATAGAACATTTGAGGAATATTGATGAGCATGGCTGTGGACGTGTGCGTTATTTAATGACATTGACTTCGAAAAGAAAACATTTCAAACAACGGCAATTTACTTGTAAAAAGGTGCATAACATGCATATGAACCAACATGTATTTCGAATAAAATACAGTGTAGTATTAATTTATTCAGTGAAACAAAGTGCTTTGGATGATGATGATGACGATGATGATATAATAATGTGCCAGGATGTATTTTTATCATATATTTTCGGTATACGGATCACTGCATTTTACTGTATAAAATTGTATCGATTTAAATCTCCATTGTTAGTTCAATTGCCTGCTTAAAGTAACTTGGTGTTAAACAAGTGGATAAATGCATGTTGTAACATTTTTTGACAATTAAAATAACCAGCTCGTAACCATACCAGGGAAAAGGAAAATATACCAGGTTTTAAACATTAAAAAATATACCGCCAATGTTGAACATTTTGGCTGGTAATATTTTATTTAACTGATTGTTCAAACCGCATCTGAGTATATTCACTTGAGTCTTAGTCACTGGATTAATTAAAAATCTCCACGAAAAGAAAAAAAAAAAATTAAACTGCCCCAAAAGGCTTTATAAACAATAGCAAAGTTCATTGCTTTTACAGGAAATATTAGTTACATTTATTAAAGACTATTTTGGTATCAAAAATATTTATTTCCTGAAGGAGTAGAACACCCCACTGGCCAATTGACTGTTCAAATCCTTACCACTTGTTTACCTTGTAACAATATGTGTTAATAATTGAGCAGCTTTGACATACGGACCCCGATCCGCCTATTCTGCATCCGAAATAGGCTGATTCCGCTGCAGCTTAAACACTCCCATCTTACGGTTAATTCCCACATAATTATACAAAAAAATAGTTTTAATTAAGTGTTTTGTCTTTTATCAATTTTTATCATTTTCCTCGAACGAGAGTGAAATGATTGAGATATCATTCACTGGTATTTTTCACTCATTCACCGCACAGCATGAACTACTATTAGGTTATTCAACAGCGTTCTATACGGTGATATATTTGGACGAGTACACAGCTAACATACCATACTGGACGAGCAAATGTTAATATTTCAGCTGTGTACGAGAACTAAACGTAGAATACGTCTGTAAGTTTACGGTCCCTTTTATTTCGGCAACCTTGTATTCCACAGACAACTAATTCCGAGATGTCGCGTACAGTTTAGAAAATTGAAATCGGATCTATCTCAACGGTTCGATTTGAATCATATATTTTCGAAACACTTTCTGATATCAATGTTATTGCATAACATAATCTATTCAAAATACAGAAACACAAAATATTGTATTCCGCTTGCATTTCTTTAAAATTGCTACACTCTAGCATTCTAGTTTGACTTATAATATGTAAGCTTAAAACTCAAATGAATGACGGAGGTGTGTCGTATTTGACAACAGCAAATCACCTTAATAGTTTTAAATTTTACAATTGCTTTAAGACAGAAGTCTTTAAGAAATAGAGAACTGGATTGTTTCCGGTAGAACACATAAATGCAAGCGAGGTTATTGGTTCGAATATATATGCATAAAATATGTTTATACAATAACAAATGTTAAAGTAAAAAAACTATATGGTGACATAACAAAAAGTGAAATACATACATGAAAGTTATTATCTTCGATATATCTGTATGTTACATTAGGGATTTAATTTACTAGAATGTACATATAATTTAAATACTATTGTGTGTTTCTTCGGACGTTATGTTATTAAATATTTAAAGAGCACAGTACACATACATTTCTATAACTACTAATGAATGTTACGACAATCACTCGAAACTGCTCTGTTAAATTTAAAATTGTTTTGCTACAAACATTTGAAAAGGCTAAGTTCTACAACGTGTTACGCAATAGCGAACAACTGCAGTGCCTTCATCGCATTGATTATTCGTATGCTGTGTCATTCAGGACGATGTTGCTATTCAGTGCGTAATAATACACTACTAACATGATAATCGTGCCATTTGCTGTTCAGTATAGATAGGAAAATTATCAACCCCTTTTATTAGAACACAGTTGGTGTTAGAAACTGTGATAAAATAAAATACACTTATTGGCAAGAAAAGTCTTTGCAATCTCAGACTAATAAGAATACTAATGCTAGCTTGTTGTTGTTTTCTAACGGCAATCAAGCTGCTTTTCGCACATTATTTAAGTCAACACAACCGCTTGTATGAGGCGCATTCCAATTATATTTTATTTATTATAAAAAATAAAGCTTCAAATGCATTGAGTTTAAGCTTTCTTTTTTATTTCTTTTTGTCATTATGGCGGAACTGTTTGTTAATTCTGTAATTCATCAATATATTTATGCAAATCTGGTCGCCACTGTGACTATCACCGTGGAAGTACTTTATTATTATTTAACAAATGTATTAGCCATTCCCCAAAATTCACAACTCTGACAGCTACGAAACGCATACGGTATCCCCATATTGACAGTCATAACAATCCGTTTAATGGCATTCGATACAAGTGAATTAAACATGTCCGAATACTAAAAGAAACCGTTTCCCATTATCTATATCTTACTTTAACTGTTATATGCCATTTCAGATTTTAAAAAGAAATTAACACCTTGAGGCCATTTTAATTGACAGAGTATCTTTAAAGTTATGTATGACATTCGAAAACCGTTATTTTGAAGTCGTCGGGACCGACCAGAAAACTTCGAAATAACGATGATTCGGATTAAACATTTTGAACTTAAGATCACCATAAATATTGTTCGTTTGAAAGTCGCAAACGGTTACACTAAACCTGTATTTCACTTAATGCAGATTTCATCCGTTTATTGAATTTTGTAGTTTATATTATGATTGAATGAAAAATAACCATAATAAAAAAGAAACTTGTATGCGTTAGTTATGACAGTGTTGTTTTAAGCTTGGACACGAGGCTGTAATTATTGTTGGCAAGCTCCTTATTGATTGATAATTGTTCCTGCTAGTGAATAACGGCCACTATCAATAACTACGCGGGCTATTCAGCGAAGGTGTGAAAACATCGGGTCTCAATCAAGACCCACAGTTCGAATTAACAATAGGCAAATAAGTGTGAAATAACGGTTTGGGACCGCATATTAGACTTCGAAAACTGATAATTCGAATTAAAAAAGTTCGCAATAAACGAGTTTATTTTAGTTAAACAAAAAAGAAATAGAATCGGGACCAGAATAATACTTCGAAATAACGCTGACTTCGAATTAACAGGGTTCAAATTAATGATGTTCTAATGTAGTTATGCATAAGTTTGACATTTGACTAATTTAAAACACCACACTATTACATTAAAGTCTACACAAATGTATAATTATAATAACGTTATGACATAGGAGGATACTGTAAATTACGTTAAAGGTACTGTGTCATCACAAAAAGCTTCAGGGGGATTATTTCCTTAAAATTTATGAAATTAAATTATTAATAATGGCATGTAAAAACGGTTAAAATAAGATATATATAATGAAAAAATGTGTTCACAATCTGAGATAAAAATCTATTAATAATATGGGTCGTGTTTACAATTTGACATCCAAATTGTGAGTATTTTGTATAACCATAGTATACACACGTTTTATTACAAAGTAGAATACAGCAGTTGAAATAGAAACAACCAATAATGGCCAGGGCTACTTCAAAATAAATAATTCATACTTACTCCATCAAGATTACCAAACACAAATCAAGTCATCAATAACAGAAAAAGCTCAAATAAATATTGAGGCAAAGGCAAATACGCGTTGTGAAATTATAAAAGGAACCATTTGAGACGTAACAAGGAAATACTCAAGTGAAAAAAACAAGAAAAGATTCTTCAAACTAAAATATCGAAACCAGAACAAGACCTTATTAGTAAACCTGGTAATATATCTAAACAAAACGATTTAAAGTTGGCACGAGAGAATTTAAAAGTATTGATCGAACAAAATATAATATGTATACTACTTAGAACAAAAGCCCAATGGGTTGAAGGTTCAGAAAAAAAATGAAAATATTTATTCAATGTTGAAAAGAAACGATCAGAAACGAAAACTATACACCAACTTAAAACGAAAGAAAATAAAAAAAATTAAGACCAAGCTTCAATATTAAAAAATATGTTAAATCATTCTATGAAAAATTATAAAAGAAAAACAAAAATATATTTAATTAGGAGGCAAACACTTTTTACATAGCATACATAATACAATACATTTGGAGCAAATTAAAAATGAAAATAAATACGTATAAGTATACGAATGTGCTAACGCCTTTAAAGGAATTAAAAAGATGTTCTGGTTCCAATGGTATATCTGCAGATTTTTATAAAATATTTGGGAACGAAATAAAATAATATGTAGTATCGTCGCTCGACTATTCGCTTGAAAAAAATATCTTAACAGAACTTAAAAAACAAAGCATTATTACTTTAATACCAAAATCTGGAAAAATATACTTTGTTGATTGATAACTGGAGACATATTTCACTTTTAAATGTTGATTATAAAATTGCGTCTAAAGCAATATCCAATAGGATTGAACCACTTTTCGGCACAATTATTAGTACAAACCAGAATGGATTTATAAAAGGGAGATATATTAGAGAAAACGTTAGAATGTTAAAATAAATAATTGAAAAGGCAAACGATACCAATGAGTCTGGTCTTATATCCTTTTCTGACTTTAATAAGAATTTTTACAGCATTTATCATTATTTTCTGTTTAAATGCTTTGAAAAAGTTCAGTTTAGTCACACACCATACTTTTTTTTTTAAATCAAATATTACAGGAATAAATATATACACAATGTTCACGTTAACCAATCATTGTTTTTTGATGATGCATCTTTTATGTTAGATGTCACACAAAAATTATTTAAAACTTTAATAAATGTATTCGAACAATGTGCTTCGAAATCGGGTCTAACACTCAAATGTACAATTTTTAAATTTGGTGCATTTCATTCAAGTCAAATACAAGACTGTAAACATAAGAAGTTCACTTGGAACTCCCAACGTGCCACAGCTCTGGGTATAACATTCAGTAATAAATCTGAAGAAAAAAAACGAACTTAACATACCAATTATATAAAAGAATTTGAAAGTTGTTTGAATAAATGGAAACGATGGACATTATCACCAATGGGAAAAATAACAGTTTTAAAATGTTTTGCATTTCAAAAAATAGTTTTCTCTCTCACTGTTCTCCCGAATCCACCATAGAACATCATTAAACAAATTAAATTGATAAGTTTTTAATTTCTCCGGGATGAAAAACCCGACAAGTTTGCAAGAAAAAGAATTATTCAAGATTAATCAGAGGGCGGTCTCAAAATGCTTGATATAGACCTTTTCATTGAATCACTCAAAGCAAGTTGGGTTAAACGCTTTATTTTCCAAACTGACTCCAAATTAATACAAATCTACAACAACATGCTTGATAATTTCGGTGGCCCATTAATATTTAAATGAAATTTAAAATCCACTGACGTTATAATCATAAATATAACATCTGAGTTTCTATAAAATGTGATTCACTGGTGGCTTTGCGCGTCCTTTAACGATGACAACATGCCAATCCAAAAACAACTTATTTGAAATAATACATTTATAAAGCATAATAACAAAACACTATTTTTTAAGCATGGTTTGAAAACGGAGTACACATTTTAGAACATAGATTCGATTTTAGAACCAAACAATTTTACACATTCCCAGAAATCGGTGATTTGTATAATGTAAAAAAAGATGATTTTTTGAAATATTACACTTTGATAAACAGCATTCCTATTGAATGGAAACAATTATTACAGTAAAGCCACATCGAATATTCTGCTCCAGAATACATATTCACCAATCACAAAATCAACCAAATTATGTAAACTAATATATAGAAAACTAGTATTAAAAGAAAAAACAAAAGATTTCAAACAAAAAAATAAATGAAAATTATTACTAAACTTGAAAGAAATTAATTCAAAATTAATTTTCACTCAGCCTTTACAATTATCTATTGATACTAAATTGAGAAGCTTTCAATACAATTATTTAATGCAAATTATTCCCTACAACACTTACTTGCATAAATTCAAAACAAAGTGTTCAGGTTTGTGCGACTTTCACTAAAGGTATTCTGAATCAAATATCCACTAGTTTTGGGAATGTCACTACTTACAAATATTTTGGACATGCCTTCAAAAATTACAGAGGACATGTTGGGCATCGGAGGTACGCTAGATTTGAATTGTACTAACATATCATTCTGTAATATTCAAACTGTTAGCAAAATAATTTCAAACTGCATTAACGTTATTATTTTGTTTGCAAACTGTTATATGTTTAAATTTTAAAAATGAAAAAAAAGTGTGCCAGAAATGAATACCTTCCAACATGTCCCCAGAAAACTAATACAATTAGAAGAAACAATTTCACGAGTACTAAAGAAGTATGAACTTTTCCAGTTCCGCTGGACCTATTGTATTTAATTCTAATCTTTTTTACGAACTAATCCGTGTTAAATTTAGCAAAAAAACTGTTCTTCTCTTCATTATACAAGGGTATATGATTCAAAGACATCTTTTTTTTCTTTATGTTGTATATAAACATTTCTTTGTAAAACATAATCTGTACTGTTAACTGATTTGAAGTAATATGCATAATATGTTTTGAAAATAAATAAAATCGGAATGACATAAAAATAATAGAGCAGTTGGTAAAAGCGCTGTTTACTATAATTTTTTCGTACGGCTCCTAAATCGTTAGTTCGATTCCCAATCAGGGATTTTAATTTATACGATCATTTTGTTTTATCAAATATATAATTATGTATTATATTATTTATATTTTATTTATAGTACATGTCTAAGCATAGCCCTTTTTATCGTCTAATATCATTTAGAGTACACTAGCAAACCAATTTTTCGTTGAAAGCGCTTCTTTTAGCGGTACAATCATATGAATATATAATATGTGTCTTACCGTTACTATAACGCTCCCATTCTGTAAAATACAGAAATGCATTATTAATTATGGTCGATACAGCAACAGGTAAATAATCGTTAACATTAATTATAACATTTTGAAACGATATAAAGGTACCGTGAAACCTGCATCTTTTGAAATGCAAACTGCGATGATTTTTGAGACAGAAGTCAGCCATTCCAATACTTGCTTATGTTTTTAGTTTAAATTAAAGGCAATAATGTAATGATCTTATGTAAACAAGCAAATTGTACTCGTATACGCACTTACATTGCTCGTCGATTTATTGCTATAATAATAAGTCATTCATCTTGTTGTTGAATGCATGATGTTATTGCATGGTTTTAATACTAGACGATGTGTGCAATACTGCATTACTTATCATTATATTACTACCTATGTTTGTTTTGAGAATATCTCCAAAACAAGAATAATATTGTATTATAAGTAAAACTGATGGTGGCTTCCCCGATAACGTGTCTTGTCAGTTAAGACCCATAGATCAACCCGATACAGTCATCGGGCACTTGTCGGACTCGCTCACGAGAAACGGTCGGATTAATCTACCTTTGTAAGCTTCCTACTCGAATATTTCTCTCAACACAATTCAAGCAGGGATCGGGTAGCCAAGCGCCTAAGAAACGAGCTTATGGAGATCGGATAGAAGTCGTATAATATCGGAAACCTATCGTGTATAGATCTAGTTTGGCATATGTAAAAATAACAAATTCGCAGGTTACCCGACATGTCCCGATCACTTGATCAATACCCGATCGCTCCTCGACTCACAAGATTCTTTCACATTGTGAGTCGACCATACACAAGTGTACTTTAGCACAACACACTCGTTTTATTTACTTTTTAAGCTCAGAGTAAAAATCATTAGTAGTATACCAGTAAAAATAATGGATATATTCAATGTGGTCGGGTGTGCAGATGTGTCTGTCTCTTATGCAGGAATGGCAACTGATAATATAGCCTATTAAAGCAGCAGTTCAGAAATATGTTAGTAAAAACTTTGTGTGAAACGTTTCTTACCGACATCTTAGCGATCAAAATATAAAAAAAAAACGCATTGAAATCAGTGCAATAACAACGTTTTGGTAACGTATTTTCTGTATGCGATAACCGGTGATGTCTCTAGAGTAATTCAGCATGTACATTATTGTATATTCAATGCCGTGAGGCTTCCGTGAGGAGATGGTGCAACGAGCCAATTTCACGGGTACCGTACGGGCATCATGCGGCAATTTTACGATACCTGTGCGAGAGCCGTACAGATGCCGCACGATACTACAATACTACAATGTGTTTTTTTACTGGCACTGTCCGCAAAAAAACCCTGATTTTTCAGCACGATCACCGCACGGCCTCCGCACGTTACCCTTGCGTATATCGTACGGTGCCATCTACGATAGTTTACTGGCTACGCGCTTAAGAGTTTTAAAAATGTGATTAAATTTCAGCTAACCACAATCTTAGAGGCTACGTCGCCCGTTAATCTTTACGATGTCGCACGGCTTTTTCAAGCGGGCCTCACGGAACTGGAGTGACGGGCACTTTGCTAACCCGTACCTTGTTGCTACTGAAATTTAGAAGGCTGTGCTAAGAATATGCAGAGATGGAAGAACAAGCAAGCATTGTCTTCCGTATTATTGCTTTCAACAATCGCTATAAGACGTTTTCTGCATTGTTGTATCATATTGCTAAGCTTGCTGATCAATTTCACAATGTATTATATATAATATCCAGAAATGTGTATACTATGTTAAGCGCATGCGTATCAGTGCGTCGATTTCTAAATTCATGAAGAAGCATCATGAGCTATACTGCAAGTACGAGGTGTGTCCGAAAAATACGCGTAATGGTTAAATATGTTTAAAACGCGTTTATAACGGAAAAATATTTTCTTACTGTGGTGTAGAGTAACTTTATCTTAATTGTTTCTGGAAAAATCAAAACAACGGCGCATTTATTAAAAATATCACAGTAAATTTATAAAGAACTATTAGTGTATCCCGGGGCAAGGCAAATATTGAACAGTATCATGTCATATAGTCCGTTTTCCAAACTTCCTTGATCAGAACTTGTTATGCACGAAAATTGCGCGAAAATATTACGTTCCCACCGTACGTCATCGTTTGCAAATCTTGACGGCATACGTCGGTGCTTTTGTTCTTTATTACATGTTTTGTAAACCAACTGCGGTTTTGTTTCTAACAAAACATGACGTCTTTTGACGCTTTCGAACGGCGGACAATTATAAAACTTTGTGTGGCTTTGTAAAATTCACAGCAAGAGACGGCGAAAATGCTAAAAGAAGCCAAAGGGAAAGAACATGTAAACATGATAACTATTTACAAGTGGCACGGACAATTCGCTCAAGGAATAACTAGCACGGCGGACGAAGAGCGACCAGGTCGCCCGAAGAATGTGAATAGCAAGGTCATTGCGGCAATTCAGGACGCTATTGAGAATGACCGACGTGTAAGCGTTCGGTTTATTTCGACCATCGTGGGAATCAGCAAGACCACCGTGCATACCGTACTTGCCAATACGCTCGGTATGAGGAAAGTAGCGGCACGTTGGGTACCTCGGTTTCTAACCGATAATGATATGGCGAATTGTGTCAGGGCTTCTCAAAACATTTTGCGTTGATACAGAAAGCAGGGTGTTGAATTTCTTAACCGCATCGTGACGCTTGACGAGACCATGGTGAACTGGTTCGATCCCGAGACGAAGCGCGAGAGCCTGATTTGGAAGCGGGCAGCATCTCCACCTCCATAGAAAGCGTTGGTCGCCAAGTCAGCAGCGCAAACCATATTCATCATGGATAGATTTGGCATGCTGCTTGTCCACGCCGTACAACAAGGACAGACGATCAACAGCGAGTATTACTCGAAGGTAATACAGTTTATGTGTCAGTGTGTGTTATGTGAACGTTCAACAACGAAGGTTTAACAAAGAAAAAACAACAGCGGATTTAAAAGTATAAACTATCAGTTGATGTATTATTAAATGAGTCGTTAATCAACATTTCCATCAGCGCATAATGCGTTCAAAGTTCTTAGTTGAAAAGTTGACGATTGCTCTGAAACACTATCCCCCACGTGTGATGTCAAAGTGAATGGGGGAACGCAACTGCATGATTCAGAGATGCAGCTTGCTGTGTTTGTTATGTGGGCTCGCATGGTGTCTTGAGCTGCATAATATTTGTGCGACAATGAGTGGTATCGTACAACGAAGCTTCTGCATCATGTGCTTCCTGACAGAGTAAGCAGTTGGTAAGTGTCCTGGTATTAAATAGCAGCTTGAGACTGAGTGCACATTATCCTTGCTTATTCAACTGTTTTAACATTTAATGTATATAATTAATTAAATCATGTAGACACATATGATGTTTTTTCATGTTATTGTGAGTTAATTTTAAAAGGTGACTGAATTTCTTTAATATTTTAAGGTTGACAGCCAGTAAAAGCAAAGCGATATGTGAAAGGGTTTGCGAAAGTACAATTATATATGTGACATTTTAGATACTTTCTAGTGAACCTGTAGGCTATTATTGTATCAATAGGTGGATTATTTTGTCTGTGAGTTCCGTACACCATTTAACTATTTTTACTGTTAATTTGAGAATTCCTAGTTGACCATCATACATATATTTTCAAGTTCATGTTCTTGTATTGTTGTGCATCATTTCCCTTATTTTCTTTTTTTCATTCATTTCCCTTGTTTATGTTGGAAAGAAGTAATTTTAAACACATTGGCTTTTCAGCATTTAAGTTCACTAAAGCCTATTGTTGTTTATTTTTAAAGCTATGTTTTTCTTTAACTTTTGAGTAAATTAATGTGTTTTTTGTTAATCAAATAACATTGGCTACTGTAGTATTATCTTTATTGTATAGATATTTATTTGAATTTTTAATCAAAAGTTAGCTCATTTGTGTTAAATGACATAAATTTCTTAAACAACATGTTTGTTTTTTTAATTTAATTTAAAAAATATTTTAACCTTCATTTCTAATAAAATGATTGTTGTTACCTGGTTAGATTCTAGTACTTGTTTGATTACTTATGATTAAAACATTTCAATTGTCTATTTAAAATAATTGTTCTTAATAGCATTTTTCTAAATCATTGCATTTGTGTTAAAGTGACACAACATAAATGATTCTAGTAGATCTAGCTTCTTTCTTGGTAAGACTTAAACTTACAGTACACTGCAACTTAATATATTACAGCAATGGTTTCCCTGAATTTTATGAAATTGTGTTTGTATGAATATTATTTAGTGATCAATTATTAGGGACTTTGCAGTTCCTTTTCAGTTGTTGATACAATTCATGGTCTGGGTGATTTAGTTTCATATCCTAAGCCATGTTTTTCAGTTTAGAGAAAATAAACAGGCATACAATTTGATTGCAGTTTTTTCAGCTTTTAAAAATATCAGCTTTTTATTAGATTTTATTGACATGTTTTCTATGCTGTACATTGGATGTTTTTGCATAATGCTTATTTGACATAATAACTTAATTCTTGTTAATTGAAGAATGTTTAAATGTTTTGTTCCAGTAAATTTTATTTTTATGAATTCAAATGTTGTCATTGTATAGATCTATTCTTTGTTTACATTTTAACGACGAAAGTGACATTCCACGCCTACAAAAAGTAGTTACGATAAGTGGGCGGGACTAAACAATCCTTGCACGTGACACAGTAGCATGATATTCGTTAACGTGGACGCAGCTAAAACATGTTATCAGTCAGACATGATGTTACAGAAAGTAGGCGGGGTTAATTTGTGTTATCGGTCAGTGGTATAATAACGCTTAAAAATATTGGGTCAGCATCTTCAACGTAATTGTGCACCAGTGGCATAAGGAAATGTATTCGCCACAACGTTATATTATGTACGCATATTTTTTAGGTTAATATATGTAGCTTAACTTGCTACAGTGTAATCAATTCATTGTATTAAGATAAATAATAATCTGTAATTTGTATTGTTATTTAATTAAAAAATTTTAACATCAATTTTATTCTATTTTATGTATTTGCTAGAAAATATTTAATGATACGTGGAATAAACTGTTGAACTTGGAATTGATGTACGTGTAATGTTTGCATAACATAATGACTTGCTCTTATGAAATTTTAAACGCTATTTTACACCGATTTACACCGATTGTTGTCCGATAATGTAATCGGTTGGGCTGATTCGGAGTATTTGAGCAATTGGAAAATAGAATTGATAGGTAATAGGAATGCAGTGTTAATTTCAACGAAAGAGAATGGTAGAAGTAATTAAAAAAAAACACGAAAACACTAAACATCACTCAATAAAAATCTATGACACTTGAACCACCTGACAATGTGTGCATGTCCTCTTGATATTAATGCTGCCCATTACCTTTATTGAATTCGAGTCATTAGTTTCTGAGATCTAGCGCGGAAACGTAAAATATAAGATTTTATATTCGAAGGGCAATTCTCCCAGGAAAGGTCATCCCATTGGAACGACCCCTAACATGCGCATATCCTCTTTGTAGAGATATTGCATATACATTTCAATTGAAATTGAAGTTACTGATAATTAGCGTGGAAACGAAAATACTCTAATAAATGCCCGATCGTATAATCAGGGGGGAAATATTCCGGGAGATCGCATCAGACAAAAACGATCTGATATTATGCGCATGTACCTTTGATAGTGACTCTGCAAATAAAGTTTTATTAAATTCATGCCATTCGTTCTTGAGATCTCTTGATGAAACAAAAATACCGGACTGATCCGGATAGACGAAAAGAAGGAAGGAAAGACGGACGGATGGACATAAATAATGATGAATAACATAGCAGGCAAATGCATTTGACACCCGGACGAACTGAATAGCAGGTGGAACGGACGGACAAAGCAGCGACTGTATGCTTCCCCTTTGTTGAGTATAATGCAATGCTTCAATATAACCAGTAGCTCAGTCAGCTTGATACAACACAAATTATGTTGAGGTTTAAAAATTACACAACTATCAAGTAAATGTCTTACTTTGCCAAAGACGCTCGAACTCTGTAAACAAACAGAACAAAACATGATTTTATTACAAATCAACATTGTCTAGTGTTTGGCATAAAAATACAAAATAGTAATAGACACTTCGATGAACAGTACATCCACATACATGCAAGTTTAGACAGCTAATATGATTTTTTCAAAAGTTTACAAACACATAAAATAAAGCATAATTACAAAAACAACATTTTTACATTATCTTAAGAAATGGTTGGAATAGTTTAAATTCCACACGAGTATTTACATGTTTAACACGACGAGATTACAGACGATTAAAATGCAAGTGAGAACCGTTATAAGCATTGAGGATTGGAAACAGATAGAGTGCGAAATTTTGAACTGACACTCGTGCATATTCCGTATGCAACCGGGATTTATTTATATAAACCACAAGTAACGAGAGTATCATAGGCAATAGTATAATTTAATTGATGATTGTGTATTGGTTTACATAAATATGCCGTAAAGCGCGAATGGTGTAGTGGACCAAATGTCGCGCTTGCGATGCGAAGTTTGGAGTACGATTTTCCGCGTCGACATTTTAAAATAATTTTATTTTGCAGACATTTTTGCAGAAAAGTACCCACGTTTTTTCACGATGTATCTATTGGGTGTGTGATTGTTATTGAAACCTTAGTCAATTTACAATAAAAAGTAAAAGTAACACGATAAAATAGTGTACATGTTTTAATTAATTTCTCACAATCAGTATATATGAGAGTAACTCATAACATTTTACAAAAGGTCGCTGTCAGACGGAATCGAACTCGGTTCGATGGCGTGCGGCGCTAGCACTTATACCACACGACCATTAAATACCACTCTCGCTGCCCTGTATTTAAATCTATATCAACATAAATTCCAATACCAGAACCTCAAGCAAAACAACGCAAACAATCTAACAAACGGTTTTTCTCGAACATTAATGAGTGTCAGATTCATAATTTCACACTGAATCAGGCGATTCATAAATACAGACGACTACAGCGTATTTAAAAACAGAAAAACACGATTTTCGATATTTGCAGTACATGGTTTATACCCTTCATTATAAACACAATTTAAATTGACTATAACCGACATTCCTCGTGGTTTATTGCTTTATTATTCATCTTGACGAAATCCAACGTTGATTATCGGATCAAGATCGCATCGCCACGATGATTTACATATAAACGTAGCAAATATTTATTATTGAATGACACCACTGACCTGAAACTCATTTTCTTACGTGATGTGTCGTAGATGTCCGTCTTAGTACTACGGCACGTATGGAAAACACTGTGCAGCATCAAAACTGTAGATAATATTTGGTCTCTATCTACGCATTCATCTAATATTTAATTTGAAACGATAGCCTAACGGTAGCGTGCTCGAATACTGTTCATGGGTTACGGTGTTCAAATCATGATTTCAACCGATTATTTCAGGGCAATATTATATTAATATCACACTCAAACCTAATAGAGGGTGATACAACGTATTGTCAACCCAAGAATGGTATATATCAACCGACGCGTAAGCCGACGTTGACATGGCTGACAATACGCTGTGTCACACTCTATGGGGTATAGTATTTATTGTATTATATTGAACAATAAAAACAAGGTTGAACAGGCAAGATTACTGATTTATCCTGCCTAATTTCCTTTAAAATCAGTCTAGTTTCAAGTCTCGTTTACCACGTGACCTTGTTTCTCCGTCTGCAGTTCTAACGGACCACGTTCATCATTTAAATTGTGTTCCTGTTTTCGGAAGGAAACAGGTTTGGGTCAATAACAACAAAACTAGTAATCTAGTTAAACAACTTCATAATCAGCATTTCATATTTTCAAATACTTCGCAGACATGACCTTAACCTTTCACCGGCATGATTATTGAGAATGTACAGCTATATTTAATCGTGTTATGTTTAAAGATGGTGTGATCGATAAAAAAAAAATTACAGCGCGTTATTTTAAATCAGTAATACACATGGCAAAATGCCGATGAAACATATAGTATGACACAAAACGGATTAATACACAGTAGATGGAAAGCGTGTAATTGATATTCAGACCACATAATGCGATAAATGTGTGGCATATATTTGTAAACAAAATGAGCAGTGACGACACAAACCAGTTTTTACTGGACCGACATCGTTCGATAGGATTGCGGTGTGTCGTTTTAGTTTGTTTTTAAGTGCCAACATAACACATAATTAAACCAAAACATGCATTGGTGTTGTCTAAAATTATACTGGACGTCAATATTGATAATCGGATACGAAAAATACAACTTTGTTGATACTTAAAAAAGAAGTGCTAATAATTACTGCTGGAAATTAATGGTAAACAGCATTGGATTGCCGTCAGCAGAATAATTAAGACTTGAGGATAAATTTGCATTTTCGTTCACGTGTGTTTACTTTTGAAAATAAAAATTGCTCTATTTTTAGCTCCACGCAACGGTGACAGTTAACTATTGCATGTGACATTATTGTTACATGACATGTACATTGAATGTGTACATGGACTCGTCACGTGAGGTATAATAAACGGAAAATGTCGTTCCAACTGTAGTGTACTGCTTTGCATGAGATAACATATTTGCCTTTTAATGCAGTTTGCCTTTTAATGTAGTATTTGTTTGGGATACGATATCTTGTTGTTTATGTATTTGTTATCTTGTAAACATCATTTACATAATTTTTTTTCGTCTAATACACTAGCAAAACAATACAATGCAAAAGCACGAAATGCGTGAGTTGTTCTCAAATTATTAAAATACAACTTTAAGACCTAAACATAATTGAGCCCTCAGTCTGACGAACCGTTAGCCTGTGGGTTCAAATTATATTTAGGTCCAACAGTTCATTTTTTAAAAATAATTTGAGCATAACGTTTATTACCAAAATAAACTGAATTATGTTTTAACATAACAAATACAGAAAAAGGCGGGATATCTCGCCGAAACAAACATCAAAAGGCAAACATGTTATCGCATGCAAAGTTGGACAGCAACTACAATTGGAACGACGTTTTCGTTATACTTCCCTGAAAACACAAAAACGAATAAAATCATTATTTTAACTCCGTAAGCCCTGAATGGTGTGCAATCACCATTAGGATATCGTTCCATATAAATAATGTATACGTATATATATATACCAAATGTTATCTACTGAGCAAGGTGTTTACGTACCTTAGCACAAAGACGGACATCTATGAAACATCACGGAAACAAACGAGTGTAAAGTCAATGTTGTCATACAATACCTAGGTATAAAACTGTTTTACAGTCTGACAAGAGTGCCCTTGACACAAAGGTACACCCGTCAAAGAAACTTTTTTGAGACAACGATTTAACGACTAACTAATAACGTACAGACATGGTTATTGTGCATATACTTCATTTGCATAGCCTCTCTTGGTGTGGTGAGTTGAGGTATCAGAACTATCTCATTTTAAATCTTGAATCAAGGTGGGTAATTTAAACTTTGGTAACTAGGAGCTATAGTTTTGTATGCTTCACTTTCCCATCTCATGATGGCGACAATTTCTTCAAAATTATGTTAAAAAACTTGTATGCATGACAATGTTGTGCTCTGTGCAAATATATTACATTCGACACGCCGTCCCACAATGCTTTTCACTTGTGCTAAGTTATTTGACAATCCATCCTTACTGGACAAAGTTAGGCTCCGAACAAAATGTTAAGGATTATTGTTTTTATATGACATTGACTTGTGACCTTGACCTTGGACCTAGGGACAGTTCTTGCGTGTGACACTCTGTCTCCTTATGCTTATCATTTATGCTGGATAAAGACATGCTCCGGACAAAGAGTTAAGGCTTCATTTTTTTTATATTTGACAGTGAAACTTGAATTGGGACCCAGGCCTTGGACATTTGGACCTGCTACTTGTGCGCGACATTATGCCTCACCATTCTTATCTCTTCTGCCAAGTTATTTAAAAATCCATCCATGCCAGACAAAGTGTTAAGGGTTAATTTATTATATGTGAACTTTGACTTTGAATTGTGAACTTGACCTTGGACCTAGGGTTCTGGTTCTTGTGCGCAGTACACCGCCTCACCCTGCTTGTCACATCTGCCAAGGTATTTGAAAATCCATCCATGCTGGACACAGATATTCTCCGGACAAAGTTTCAAGGATTTATTTCTTAAATTTCGTGTTAGACATTAACATAGGATCTAGGGACTTATTTCTTGCACGCAACCATCAGTCTCACCATCCTTGTCACTTCTGCCAATGTATTTAAAAGTCCATTCATAATGAACAAAGTGAATTTGCTCCGGGGCAAAGTTTTCAGGATTGATTTCTTATATTTGACGTTTGACCTTGAATTGTGACGTTGACCCTGGACATAGGGACCTTGTTCTTGCGCGCGACACTACATCTCACCATGATTTGAAATTCCATCCATGCAGGACAAAGTCATGCTCCGGACAAGATTTGCCCACCATCCAGCAGCCCGTCCGCCTTTACATAATACGTCCCTTTTTTCAATCGGGCGTATGAACTGTTATTGACCCATATACTCCCATTCGGAATACAAAAAATAATGCTTGAAAAAGTGGGACCCTAGGCCTTTAATGTTATTGTATTTCTAATTTTTAATTTTATTTCTAATATTTCAATATATCGTAAAATATTATAATAATCGAGTACACTATTAAAAGTTGATTCCCTTATTAGATTTACCGACTTAAATGCTATAAAAATAGATTAAATTGATATTAATTGGTTATTTAGGGGTTACCACAATATTATGTTATCATCTTCTAGAAATTAGAGTTTATATCATTTCTTTTGTTCTGCTACATTTGTTCCACTGCTATAAATTTCAGTATTTATTCATTCATATATTTTAATATTGCATGCAAGTCAGTGGTGTTGTGTCTATACTTAGACAGTACACAACGGTAGGAATAGTTAATAATTAGTTTGTGCTTATTATGAATTAAATAAAAACATTTGAAGTAGAATTCTTTAAAACAAATTGTCATTTTACCTGACAAAACACGCATTTAATGTATGTTGATATACAACTTACAATGTCTCCCATTACAAATTTTCTCACCTTCGGGCTTTAGATCCTGTTTCGCTAAAATAAAAAGAAATAAAGATGATCAATTGAGATGCATTTACAAGTGCGTTGAAATCAATATGTGCGTCCAACCTTTTTGGCCATACTCTTGCACATGTTAAGTACAGTTTTATAACATATGTATGCTTCCAATAGTGTAGGAACGAGCATCAGACGTAATCTTAAAATATTCGAGCTACAATAACTACACAAAACAAGAACCAGTGAAACTGATGACTGCTCCCCGATAATGCGCTTGGGCAGTGGATGGGTATGCATGAGAATGGAAGTGATATTTTTTTAAACAAAAATTCTTAACAATAACTGTAAACAGTCATAAGATTGGAACAATCTGGCAATGTGCGCAAGTCCTCTTGGTTGTTATACTGCACATGGCAGTTATTGAAATCGAATCTTTGTTCCAGAAGTCTAGTGCTAAAACCAAAACACACGATTTATAATCAAACACAGGAAGACAGTGCCCAGCCGCATCAAAGCAACGTAATCGAAAGACGCCAGAAGGTCTATGGTACCCACCACCCAAATATTAAGAAAACACCTAGTAACTTTTACAGAGAGATTTGTCTGTATATATTAAATAGCTCACTGACCATTACTGAGTGTTTGGTGATTCCAAGTGTGTGCAATTCTGGTGATGGTCTATTTTGGTTATTATTAGTATTCTTGTTCAACGTACGGAAATGCTTTTCCCCATTTTGGATAGAAAAGAACTACACATGTATATGATACGAGATTCATGGCGACTGTCAATCGAAGTTGTGAAAACAACTGTCAGTTGGCGACTCTTATAATTGCATCTTTTTCACACGTATTCAATTGTTATCGGAACGTGATTGTTTGTATAAATGAATGTTCGTACAATCGCGATTCGTATAATCGAATATGTTTACATAAAATAAAGAATGCAAAACGACGAGACCTCCACACTTATGTATAGTACACAATTATTTCAATTCCATTTTATTAAATTTTGGTATCTTCTTCGACGTAAGCCTATTCACCAGTTAAATGAGATTTAACCCATATATTATTATATAAAACTCCGAAGAAATGATTCCTATTATATTATTAACATGCTATTACCCAACGCTAAAATTTAAAATCGTTTAATTAAATTCCTTCTGATTAACTGCAATTTTTATTTGATATGTAATCAACAAAATTTGCCAGAATATTGCATAATATTGTTAAGAATTAATCTAAAAGAATGGCATACGTTTGACGTTAGAATATTCAACAATATCAATCTAAATTCTAGAACCTTAGAACACAAGCTCAAGGCTCATTACAAACAAAGCCATGTCATGAAAAATATAAACCCAGTTGGTCGAGACATATATAATATAATCGTTTAAACATTTCGTGTTATTAGAAAAAAAACGCTACATCAACAAAAGCATACCTTTCATTCCAAGAGACAACAGTGTACTGGTACACAATCATGTATACATTAAAAAATTATTTGAATGTGACACACGTTTTTCCGATTGCTGTATACAATGTGACCCAATATTACCATTGTATGTGCGGAGAATTTAGCAATTAAGATTAATAATTTAACAATATAAAAGGCATATGCTTTAGCGGCATAGGCTATAAATATCTCAATTTGCAGACGACACTTTATGTTGTTAGATAGTTTTGAAAACTGCTCTATACAAACTCCAAGAGTTTGAATATGTTTTGGTTTAAAAGTAAATTCTGATAAAAATAATGTAATTTGGATTGGATCTATGAAGTACAGCACACGCTCAATAAAAACAAAATATAAGAAGATTTAATATATTGGGAATCGTTTTTTATGGTCAACTTAATTGTATGGTTGCTTTAATGATTTTTGATAATTTTTTGATAATATTATTAAATCAATATTATTAATATCATTTCAAAACAACAACAACAAAAAACGTACACCTGTTGGTATAATAATTTTTACAAATTCACTTAAAATACCTCTGTTCACTCGTTTGTATTGTTTGCTTTGCAATACCGACTAGAAGAGAGATTACTTGATAATCTGAATAAATAATTGTTTGCCTTTGTTTTACGTGAAAATGAACCTTACAAAATTAAGGTTCAGCCCCTACACAAAGCTATGCGAAAGGTGGAGTACAGAACATAAACAAACATAATTTTAGTACAAATTTAGTACAAAGTTTCTAGCGTTTAACATATCAATAATACAATATACATTATAGTTAGTGATAATTAAAAAACATTTTATAATTCTAGAATTGGATGAACTTTACAAGTATTATATGGAATTTATGTTTTCACATACAAAAACATTACATACACATTTCTGCATATAGAACTGTTTTCGTATGTCAATTGAAGCAAACTACAAGAAAACAATAACAACACATACATTTAGCTGTAATTGTAATCTCTTTACAAATATAGACCATGTATACATATAGTAATATCTATTGATAATTGTTCATCATAGCATTTTTGCGAATACGTAGTGCAATTGATATGTGCTGGCTTAACATTAATATTTCAATTTAATGTTGTGTATTTAGCGGCTGAGAGAGTATAAACATACCAGGCCTAAATCTCGTATAAGTTTTCATATGTTTTTCTACTATTTGAACAAATGTAGTCCATTTCAACAATAAGTATAATTCATTTTCCACTTCATTATTTTCACATAAATGACAAAGCTGCATGTCTATATCTACCCGATTATATCTACCAGTTTGTATTCTCAGGTTATGTGCACAAATACGTAATTTTGTTATCGCTGTTCTCAAATTTCTTTGTACGATTGTTTCTAAATATTTTTATGAACAAGTTGTTTTTTTACTGATATTTCATAACGATGTGTTTAGTGCCTTTAAGCTTTTACCAGGTACCGTATCTCCGTATTCAGATTAAACTTTCCAGTATAATTCCGTGTTACACCTAAGTATATAAGAAAGTTAACAATGTTTCAAGAATTTGTTTCCAAACTTCCACTTTTGGTTTTTGCGTTTCACCAATTACAGCCATGTCATCTTTTACACGCAATACAATTTAACAATCCAATACTATGTCTATTTTACGGAAACCTTTTTTTAAATCATCTTAATTATCTACGAAAAGAGAAAATAATGTCGTAGACATCATCTCCCCATGTCTTAACCTGACTGCTATACTAAAATAATCTGAGTAGGTATTACAATTTGTTATACACAAATTGACAGATTGATGCATGCTGCGTATAATACGTAACATGTTTCCATCTAAATTGGACTTTATTTCAACCATAGTTCATTTAAACATATAGGTTCAAAGCAACTTTTGATATAAACGAAACAACAATAAAATTAATATTAGCATATTTTCAATTACTGAATGAAGAATAAAAAGTACATCTATAATTGAACCGAAAGTGAGAGTCAGAAATAGCATCAATGTTTTCGCACCATATTGATATTCTTTGGCGTACTGCCTATATTTGCATGTCCTCTTGGTAACAACTGCTGCACAGTAAGCTACACTTAATTCATACATTATAATAAATGATAAATAAGCAGAAAAATGCAGTCGACACCCTGGCACACTGGATGGCAATTGAATGAGAATTCTCATGAATTCGGATGAATGGACAAAGCGGTGCTTATAAGCTCGCTTCTTTGTCAAACATACTGAACTGAATTGCACTAGGCTTGTTAATAAATATGCATTATAGTCAACATGATGCACCATTAAATGTGCTGACGTTTATAAATTGCAACTACCAAATAAAATCATACATTGCAACGGACGATTAAAATTTATATAATAAAAAAAATTAGAACACATTTTAATTACTTATAATGTCAGTAATACAACATATAATTAGTAGCAAACTAGGGGTATTGAAGGAGGGTCCAGAGGGTCCAGTCCCAGATCTAGATCAGTAGGTAAACTATATGTCATCATCTGGATTAAGGTTGGTTATTTGGGTCGGTCAATTTAGGTTACTATTGCGCATGTCTGTGACCCGGATCACTTCAACATCGGATTGGGCATTCCTTAGTTGTCACGTGATGACGAGTTTGTAAGCTGGCCTGTTTCATTATTAACCACTATCGCATGGTCAGTTTAATTTTAATCTTAGTGTAAATAAAAGCAGTTGATTATGTAAGATGATCGCTCGATAAATACATTGCCAATCCATAAACAGAAGTTTTAATCCCCCAGATTATTAGTAATTAGACCGGGAATAGTAAAGTGTTTCATATTCAAGAGTTCGTTGTTTAAATCTAAATAGGCTAAATTTGTACAATATACCTGTCCTAACATGGGAATAGAAAAGTCCGTTATATGTTGATGGGGGTTAAGATCGAATTGTAGATTTTCACGTGATAGAATTTGTGTATACCGTGAAGACAGGTTTGTATCAATACCATATTCTAAAGTACGAAAACGTGTTTGTATGTATATACAATTTCATCTACGCAGCAAATGTAAACGTAATATTATTTAATAGTCGTAGACGGTGATGAGTAGACATTGCTTTAGTTTGTAAAAGTATCTAAATACACATTGATTTGGTATATAGTTTAACTGTCATGTGTATGTGCTGAGGGTTGTCATGATGAGCTATGGATACGCTGAGATGAGTGACTGATTTCAGAAAATTGCTACAACAGACCCCACAAGAAACCACTCAATTAAAAGTAATTCAGATGCATAATCAGTTATTAGCTGCTAATTCACAGTATACATATACCATAGCGGTGACTATACATTGTGTCATATGAACTTATTTTTATTTTGTATTTATGTCGATATTATCCTTGTACTGACCATCTCACCTTTCCGACTTAAATAGTTTAGGGAAAGAGCCATTTGACATAATTGAACATGGTCGCCTGCTAGTAATCTTATATTTTGTTAACCCAGTTGTTGAGGTCAGTCTAAAATTTGCCCTTAGACATTCTAATTCAACAATGACGTTAAATAAAGGACTTCGGATTAGTCCATGCGTGTTCTTTTAGTTTGCACCAACATTATTTTAGGAACAATCAACATAGCAATAGAACGAATGTAATGGAACATTTTAGATCTATTGTTTATGAGATTAGTGTGCATTTTTTAACCTCGGACATAGTTACACTAATCTCGGTCAAAGCAACCTTGGAATATCATTTGAACAAGCATAATCATGTTTGCAATTTATCATTTTCAAGGTGGGTCTTTGTACATTTTGGAGGGAAACACAGTTTCCTATAAATGGACGAATACGAAATAGTTCAAGGTTTTTAATGAGGATTTGTCAGAAGTTGAAGGTCAAAACATCCACGTTGTTGCTCCGAAGTTTACAATTTAAGAGCTAACATCACGTTCGTATTCTACAACAGTATTAAATCAATAAAACACAGTCAATCGTTTGTAACTTTTATTAAACACACTATATATCTAACAAAAATTGATTAACATCTAACAAAAACAATATAAGACTATACAACACTAATTTAACACACCAAGCGCTTAAATTATATGTAAAGCCAACAAAATGTTGGTTGTTTGCGCAGAACAGGGACTTGCAGTTAACACATAATGTTATCACATAGAAGGTAAGGTGTATAATTTGAGACTGACATGGAAATTGTCTTTAAAATGTTTGTAATTTATTAAGCATGTTTTGTAAATACTAGAATATAGCAGTGGTTTCATGTGTAAAGAGAGTTCCAGTTTATAGTTATTTGTGTAAAAAAGCTTTCTTTAAAAGAAAAATTAACCGTTTCCCTGTAAAGATGAATGAAAAAGCAAGCGCTTATTTAAAATGAGTAACAAATGGGTGATTTGAAACATTGTTGTAAAACAATTGAAGTGGTGTCATTGTCGTTAAAATATTTAAAAAGGACAAGAAAATTGAAGCAAATATCTATATGCAGTGTTGCATCTCTGTTTTCAATGCACAAATACACAATCAATTAAGTACAATATGTAACAATTTACAAAAAAAAAAGTAAACTTTTATCACAAATTAGTCAAAGAACAAGTGCTTGAGTATCTGCTCTTTTTGGTGAGTCACAAAAGAGTAACTGCTAGTGAGTCACGAAAGAGTAACTGTTCAATTTAATTAGTAACAAATGAGAAATTGCTCATTGAAATGAGTAACAAAAATGTATCGTTTTTTATGTGTTGAATAGAAAACATTGTTGTAAAACAATTCCAGTGGTTTCAGTTTCGTTAAAATATTCTAAAAAGGACTAGGAATTTGAAGCAAATATCTATATGCAGTGTTGCATCTCTGTTTTCAATGCACAAATACACATTTATCTTAGTAACACAAGGCATACATTTTAACGAGTAACAAAAAAAAGCTCGTGTGTTGTTGTTTTTTGTTTTTCGTACTTGGTGTCATTTCTCTTGTTTTCTTTTTTAAAGCAGATAATAAATAACATACTAGTATCCTGCAGATACGGAACTTACATCCAGCAAGTCCCAAATATCAATAACTGTTACACGTATTTGTTGTTTTACGTATTGGGTAACTTTACACAATATCAACAAACAAGTTATTTCTTTAAAAAAGCACAACATTATTGCTTCTTGTTTTTGCAGAAAGATTGGATGTCTATGTGTAAATCGTGTTGATCCATTCGATATTAAGATCAAAAGTATTTTCATACACACCTACTGTTCTAGAGCGTTTGTATGGTTCCACTTTTGGTTGCTTGTAGCCGTAAATGTTGTGGTTGTATTAGTCGCTTCATCGTTGTGACAATTGATGACAACGAATTAAGAAAGTTACAAAATAAAGAAAATATAAACTTTATAGTAGTTACGGTGTTTAACAAGCATGAACCAACGTCTATAGAACATTTTAGGCTCTGCGAGCAGGGTTCCCTAGGCGGTATTAGTGAAATTTTCTGGAGAAAAACGTCAATGATAATTTGTGAGTAGGCTACTCAACACTAACTTTAGAAAACAAAATTAAACAAAATTGTAGTCAATCAAAACTTGCACGACATACCCCAACCATGAGTACGAATTAAGAAGAAGAAGCGGTAGACACCAAGAAGGTAGATCACCAGTTTCAATCATTAGTTGCAGACTTAAAAATGAAAAAATCCCGTTGCAAAGCTGTTTTCACAAAAATCAAGAATAAGTTAAGTAATGTTTTGTATGACACCACTTCTGACCACGAATTGGTAAGCGAACGTCTTGATAATTTGGAATCATTAGAAAAATTGATAGACAGTCATACGTCGAATGGTGACACGAAAAAATGAAATCTTATTTATAATAAATTGATAGTATGGATTCCCAATATGACGAATTACAAAAAGAATACAATGATTAGCAGTTAGAGACACATGTGAGTAAAGAAAGTGTGAAAAGTGAAAGTAATTATAAGAGTGGAAAGGCGGGTTTAGGCAAGGACTGTATTAAACAATTGCAGCGGGTGTCCATTCCTGTATTTTCTGGTGAAAATAAAACCTACGAGTCGTGGAAATCTGAATTGAGGTCGTGCATAGATGCAGCTCCAGCGATGAAAGAATACAAACTTCTTCACATGCGCCAGTATCTTAGAGGTCCTGCCAAGGCAACGATGGCGGATAAGGACACTCCGCAGAAGCATACAAGTTAGCTAAAGAGAAGTTCGAACGCAAGTATGGAGGCCCACGGATGAGAATATGTAAATACATTGAAGAAATTAAGAAATATCCCTCAGTGTCATTGGGAAATTTTCAGATTTGCTGAAAATGAATGTATTAAAAATGAAGGAGACAGGAGTGGATGCTCGCATCTTACCATATATCGGTGCACGAGAACAGTAAAGAAGTAAAGAAGAATCCGGTACGTCACTAAAAGATTTTGTGGTAATGGAAACGGAATTTCATGTAACGGTTTCATAAACTATTAATATAATTACAGGGCCAGCTTTCATAGTCAGAGAAGTATTTCGCCGTTTAAAACGATAACACGAATTTAAACCAAACGAAACTCAGAAATTGTCCATATTTTAACAAAAATCACGGAATCTGGGAATCTCCTGATTTTAAAGAACTAGATATTAAAACCAGATGGTCATTCGCAAAGCCAAAGCAACTGTGTTTTAGATGTTTGAATGAAAATCATCTAGGAAACCACTGTAAGGATTTTAGAAAATGTTCAGTAAATGGCTGCACGAAAAACCATCATAGACTCTTGCATAGGATGGAATGAAATCCATCAGCACCTTGCTTTACTCCAGATAATTCCAAACCGTCCACTTACACAAGTTCGAACACATCGTACATAGCCTTAAGAACAGTTCCCGTGATCATAGAGGCTAATGAGAAATAACTGAAAATGAACGCATTTGAAAAGAAATGTCGTGGAAGAATTGTGGCTTCAAGGTGAATTTGAACAATTAAATGTTAACTCAATCAATGGCACATGTGAATAATTTGAAACCATGAATATACATTTTGAACTTTTGAGCACACATAGACGGACAAAGGTAGAGATGACCGCATACACAATTGAAAATGTGACTGGGTTTTTCAGACCAATTGACTGGAATATTATAAGTAAACAATGGCCTCATCTTCGTGACATTAACTTGCCACATATTGGAAGGAAAGCAAACGTTGATATCTTGATAGGATTGGACTATTCATTTCTTCATCCATCATTAGCGGAGCTGATGGGAACCCCAGGAAGTCTAACTGCAAGACTCACACCTTTCGGCTGGGCATGTGTCAGTCCATGTGAGCCAGTCGGGGAACATGAACAGATACATTTGTTTGCGTTTCACGTTGTAATTGAGTGTGAATCTGATATCAATGAGACTTTTAAATCATTTTGGGAAATTGAAAATGTAGAAAGCCAATGAAATAGTGTCTACAAGGATGAAAGCCAAGGAAATAGTTTCTAAAAGGATGAAATAGTCAAAAAGCTTGAAATAGAAACTGTCTATGATGCAGTTAGAGATATACGGTTCCTATACCATGGAATGAAAACAAACATAAACTGAAAAGCAATTTTGAACATGCAACACAGAGATTAGTAACCATAGAGAAGAAACTTGAAAAATCTCCAGAAAACCTTTGCATAATTAATAAAGAAGCGAGTAGAGAAAGGTTATCTAAGAAAAAAATTGTGAATGTGAAACAGATGAGAATTGTTGGTATATGCCAAATTTTCCTGTAGTTAAACCTAAAAAGATTACCACGAAAGTAAGACTAGTTTTTGATGCTTCAGCCAAATATATAAGACTATCATTGAATGATTGCATATATCAAGGTCCAAAACTGAAATCAAGGTCCAGAACTACCAAATGACATTGTCGATGTACTGCTTAGGTTCCGGAGAAAAAAAGTAGCTATAACGTGTGACAGGCAAGAAATGTACTTACAAATAGGACTTTTGGTTCCAGATAGGCCTTATCATCGTTTCCTGTGGCGAGAAGATTCCAGCGCAGATCCAGATATATATTTGTTTGTGTCGTGTTTGGAGTGAATGCATCCCCACTTTTGGCGCTATATGTATTACAAGAGAATGCGAGACGGTTTGAGACTAATTTTTCTCTGGCAGCTCAATCGGTTATGAAATCAACGTCATGGACGCTACAATAGATTCAGTAGAAGATGTTGAAACAGGAAAATGCTGTATTGGGAAGCACTTACCTGAGTATAAAGATCTGAGTCTTGCAGTTTCAGGAGAAGATTTGTATAGTCTATATAAACCATGTGACCCACAGAACGTGGCCACCTTTTATCCCAGGGGTATAATTTGAGCATGGAAACGTAGAAATTCCACGAAAACCTAAGTTTTCGAACAAAATGCATCAGTCAGCACACAAATGTTAAGTCTCTTTTTAGCAATGGTGACCTTGACCCCACCAACCGATATACAATCCCAAGCGACGTCTTGATATAAGATATCTATGTATGAAGTTTCATTAAAATATTTCAATACGTTCTCAAATTATTGAGCGGATACTGTTTTTATATTTTTTGTAAAAGTGACCTTGACCTTGATCACACCCACCCCATAAGCACACCAAAATGGTCTCGATATTATGCTTTCAACCTAATATGAAACCTCTGGGCCTTATGGTTTCAGAGGAGAAGAATGTTTAAATCATGTTCAATTTACGTCTGTATAAATCATGTAAGCCCCGGTGGTGGCCAGTTTTGACCCCATGGGCATCATTTGAATTTTTTTGTAGAGGACCACTATACAACATTACATACCAAATATGAAACCTCCGGGCCTTGCGGTTTCAGAAAACAAAATTTTAAAATTCATTTTGCTAGTTAAGTCTATATAAACATTCTGACCGCCGGGGTGTGGCCCGTTTTGACCCCAGGGACATCATTTCAACAATCTTTGTAGAGGACCACTATACAATGTTACATACAAAATATGAAACATCTGGGACCTGCGGTTTTATAGGAAAATATTTTTAGATTAATTTTGCTAATTAAGTCTATATAAACCACGTGAGCCACGGGGTGTGACCAGTTTTGACCCCAGGGGCTATTTTAACAATCTTTGTAGAGGACCACTATACAATGTTACCTACCAATATGAAACATCTAGGCCTTGCGGTTTCAGAGAAGAAGATTTTAAAAGTGATTTTGCTATTTAAGTCTATATAAACATTGTGACCCCCGGTGTGTGGCCAGTTCTGACCCCAGCGACATCATTTCAACAATCTTTGTGGAGGACCACTATACAATGTTACATACAAAATATGAAACATCTGGGCCTTGCGGTTTCAGAGGAGAAGATTTTTAAAGTCATTTTGTTATTTAAGTCTATATAAACCATGTGAGCCACGGGATGTAACCCGTTTTAACCCCAGGGGTTATTTGAAAAATCTTTGTAGAAGACCATTATACCATGTTACATACCAAATATGAAACATCTGTGCCTTGGGGTTTCAGAGAAGATGATTTTTAAATCCATTTTGTAATTTAACTCTACATAAACCATGTTACTCCCGGGGTGTGCCCAGTTTTGACCCCAGGGCCATCATTTAAACAATCTTTTTGAGGACCACTTTACAATGTTACGTACCAAATATGAAACATCTAGGCCTTGAAGTTTCAGAGGAGAATATTTTTAAATTCATCTTTTTTATTTAAGTCTATATAAACCATGTGACCCACAGGGTGTGGTCAGTTTTGACCCCAGGGGCATCATGTGAACAATCTTTGTAGAGGACCACTATACAATGTTACATACCAAATTTGAAACATCCGGGCCTTGCGGGTTTAGAGGAGAATATCTTTTAAGTCATTTTGCTATTCAAGTCTATACAAATCATGTGACCCCGGGATGTGCCATGTTTTGACCCCAGGAGCATCATTTGAACAATCTTTGTAGAGGACCACTATACAATGTTACATACCAAATATGAAACCTCTAGGCCTTACGGTTTCAGAGAAGAAGATTTTAAGGTCTTTTTGCTATTTACGTCTATATAAACCATGTGCGCCCCAGGGTGTAGCCAGTTTTGACCCCAGATGCATTATTTGAACAATCTGTGTAGAGGACCACTACACAATGTTACATACTAAGTATGAAACCTCTAAGCATGGCGGTTTCAGATAAGTAGATTTTTAAAGTCATTTTGCTATAGAAGTCTAAACAAACCATGTGACCAACAAGGCGTGGCCCGTTTTCACCCCAGGGGCATCATTTGAAGAATCTTTGTAGAGGACCACTAGATGATGTTACATGTCAATCATGAAAGCTCTAAGCCTTGTGGTTTCGGAGAAGAAGATTTTAAAAGTTTTCAGTTTTTACATCTCTTTTTGGCTCTGGTGACCTACATATGCAGTGGACCGGAACGATTTGAACAATTTTGGAAGAGGGTTACCCAAGAATCATTCCTGTGAAGATTGTTGAAAATCTTCCCAGTGGTTTAGGAGTAGATGTTCTTTGAATGAAAATGTTGACACAAGACGCACGACGGACGACGGACAAAAGGCGATCCTAAAAGCTCAACATAAGCACGCTGTACTCATTTGAGCTAAAAATGGATGTCCAATTCCAGTCAACTTGTGAAACATATACCGGAGGAACTCGGAGCCATACATGAAATATGATTTTTTGACAAACGTGTTCCAGAAACGAAGACTCTAGTCATAAAGTGGAATCCAGATGAAGATACATTTAAATGCCAGCACTCGTACAATGAAAACTTCAGAAGAAAACAAAGAGAATCGTGTTACGGACTATATCATCTTTGTTTGATCCACTTGGTTTCATGCAACCATTTATAATAAGAGCCAAAACTATAATGCAAGAAGTCTGGGTAACAAGACCTGACCGGGACGATCCATTGCCAGTTCATACAGGTCGGGTATGAATAATTGAGCAACCTGAATGAATTAGAGTTCCAATATGTATAAATGCATCAGATCAAAGTAAAATACACACATTTGTAGATGCGTCGAAAGATGCATATACAGCAGTGGTTTAACGTCGAAATACTACAAAAAATGAAATAATGACTTCGAAAACAAGAGTTGCACCGCTAAAAACAGTCAGTTTTCTAAGGTTAGAACTTTTAGCAGCAGTACCTAGCTTGAATTTGACACAAAGGGTTTGAAAAGCTTTAGAATTGAATCTGAAAGAGTGCACATTTTGATCAGATAGTTTAAATGTGTTGTACTGGATTCATGGTAAAAAAAAAACAATACAGGCCATTTGTAGCTAACCGCGTTGGGTGGATTCATGACAGTAGAGCACAAACTTAGTGGAGATGTGTGCCAAATAGCACAAATCAAGCAGATCTTGCATCGAGAGGAATATCGGTCACTGCGCTGTAGAAAAATGACTTTCGGTGTCATGGACCTCAGTTTCTACAGGACGAACCTGAAAACTGGCCTACAAATCGGGTGGAAACAGTAGAAGATGCTAAGATTGAAGTCGAGAGAAAATCATTGGAAAACACCTACTTGAATGCAACCGGTCTAGATGAAAAGTTAAAGTTTGACCCGCCCCAGTATTCGGACGGGAATAGGTTTATTCGTATTGCAGCTTGGGTATATAGATTTACCGACAATTGTCAGGTGAAAAAAGAAGATCGGCGTTCTCATTAGTCTTGAGATACGAAGAAGTGTTAAGTCCTGAAAAACAAGTTATAGCTATATCGCAAAAACAAGCATTCAAAGATGAATATGTAGCTTTAAAGAAAGGACAAGTAATTCGAAGAAACAGCAAGTTAGCACCCCTTAACCCAGAAATCGATTCAGATGGTGTGTTGAGATGTTATAGCAGGTTAAGATTCACAAAGTTCCTGCCGTTTGAGTCAAGGTTTCCTATCACATTGCCAGGAAAACATGACGTGACAAGATTGATAGTAAAACACTACCATGAAAAAGTGTTTCATGAATGGGACAACTGTAACATTAGCAGAACTTTCTGGCAAATACTGGATAATATCAGCCAGAGAAGCCTTATGAGAAAATGTGCACAAGATGTAAACTGAACATGGCAAAGCCCTTGTCGCAGATCATGGGGGCGTTACCAGATGACCGGACACAATCTGCTAGAGCATTCTCCAATTCATCCGTTGACTTCGCAGGACCATTCATTACCAAGCAATGACGTGGCAAAACAAGACTGAAAATAGTCGTGTGTGTGTTTTCATCCATGGTTTCCAGAGTTGTACAGTTAGAACGTCACATACGGCTTATGTTGTGTATGTGGGTTGAATTTAACAGAGAAAACGCAGTATGTTTGGTGGCTTTTTTAATACTACCTCGTATGGCCAGTGGCGAGCATGCATCAGTGCATAGAGGACGTGGTTATGATATGCATGTTATAACAATAACTAATAAGATTACCAATATAAATACATAACAATTCCCCCCCCTTTTAAAATCATTGATTTCTGAAAAAAATCAATATTATTACACATATATACAAGTACAATATTTTCAAGGAGTCAGCAATGCATCAATTTCATGTTAAAACAATTAACAGAACATTACAACTCCACGGTTAATAAATGCTATCAATTTGCAGCTATTCTACCCCGGGCAGTCAGTGTCAGTAATTCAACTAATTGTACTCTAGTCGATCTGGCTTGCGCCGATTAAGCAGCGTATAGCGTCTCGCAGGTGTTTCCAACTGATCGCCTGTATTGACAGAGTCTTAACCCGGAACTAATTACGGCAATGTGGCTTTATCAATTCGTCCATTGATGAAACCACGCGGTTCCGAATTAACAAACTGTCGAGAAGTGTCGAACTACTGATTTATGTAGCTCGTAACTGATCAGCATGCCGTTTCCATATCACGCCCTTACCAACGTCTAATTGGTACAAAAGAGGGCCGTCGCGCGAAATAATGCATCCACTGACCCTTTTATCGTTTGATGTTGGTCGATAGTCACGCGCGAGAAAAGTTTGACCTTATTCAAGATCGCAACAGTTACGACCATCAGTTAAAGATTGTTTCATCTGCGATTCGGTCACAACCGTTTGTGTTTCCTTCTTCATTTAATCCAATTTTGTGCGAAGCGTGCGCCCTAGAAATAATTTTGCTCGTTTTTGCTGGTTGCAGCATGAGAAGTATTGCGGTATTGAAGCAGAAATTAAATTTAGCTTCAAATTCAAATCATCAGATTCCGATTGCATCGCGCGCGCGCAGAGATTACTTAAACGTTTGATTGAATCTTTCAACTAGCCCGTTCGTACCTGGGTGAGCGACCGCTGTTCGAATATGCACGATTCCGTTGCTTTCGTGAATTTTGCGAAACTGTTAGAAATGAACTGACTTCCGTTAACGCTTACAAGTTGCTTAGGTAAGCCGTATCTTGCAAAAAATGTTCGAAGCGCTTGTATTGTTTTCTCGGCAGTTGTTGATTTCGTTTCTACGATCTTAGACCATTTTGAGTGGGCGTCTACCACTACAAGAAACATTTGACCCATCAATGGACCGGCGTTATCAACATGTACGCACTCGAAGCTCTGTCTGGGCCATTCCCATGGGTGTAACTGTACTTTGGCCTGCGACTTCTGTTGCATTTGACAGCCATGACACCGTCTCGATAAATGCTCTAAATCACTGTTAATGCCAGGCCACCAGACATAGCATTTCGCTAATGCCTTCATTCGGACGATACCTAGTTGGCTGGCATGTAATAAAGATAGCACGCACTCTCTCAGTTTGACAGGCATTATCACTCTTATACCCCACATTAGGCACCCGCGATGAATTGTTAACTCATTACGTCGCGAGTAATAAGGTTTCATCAATGGATCATTTAGTGTTTCGTTCCAGCCATTGTGCACGTATTCAAACACGCGCGACAGCATGCGCTCTCGTTTTGTTCCCCGGCTAATTTCAGCGCTCGTCACGGGCAGCTGCTCTAACTGCGATGTGTAAAACATGTCTTCTGTTTCGAGATTTGTTTGACCTGTTATCGGCGCGGGTAATCTCGACAAACCGTCAACATATGTATGCTGCTTAGTATTCATGTAATTAATTTCGTAATCGAATCCAGAAAGAAACATAACGTATCTTTGTACTCCCGCGGTTGTTGTCGCGGGGATACTTATACTGGGGCTAAATATTGACGTTAGCGCTTGACAATCTGTAATCATGGTAAACTTCCTTCCATAAAGAGAAGAATAAACGTTTTGAACAGCATTGTATATCGTTAAAGATTCATTATCAATTTGAGCGTATTTCTGTTCAGTTTTTTTTATTGATCGCGACGCAAACGCAATAGGCCTTTCACAGCAATCATTCATTACATGGAATTTTATACCGGATATACCATACGGAGACGCGTCGGTCGCGAAGCGTACCGGAAGTTCTGGATTGTAATGAGTTAGAACAGGTTCGGATGTCAGAAGTTTCTTTGAATTTTGAAACGCCGTTTCACATTCTCTCGACCATACAAATTCCCTGGTTTTCTTCAGAAGCGAGGTCATTGGTTTTATGACGGTCGCGAGATGTGGCAAAAACATGTGATAATAATTTAGGACATCGAGATATGCTCTTAATGATTTTAGATCCCGTGGCGTCGGTGTGTGTAACACAGATTCGATCTTGTGATGACATTTCCAAACTCCTGCAGCGTCAATCTGGTGTCCGCAGTATGTTATTCGTCTTTCTAAGAATGTACATGTGCCCCTGTTAACCTTTATTCCGTACTGTTCTAACCTGCACAGAACTTTCTCGAGATTATCCAGATGTGAACTGTCATTGTCGCATGTGATGACCATGTCATCAAGTATGTACTGTACTCCAGGGATTCCTTGCAGAACTTGGTCCATGGTTCGTGGCCATATCGCTAGAGCGGGCACGCCAAATAACATCCGGTTGCAGCGATAAAGGCCACGGTGTGTTTATTGTCAATAATTCCCTGCTCTCGTCGACGCAATCGAGCTGTAGGAAAGCTTGTCGTATATTCAGCTTACTGTATTTTTCCCCAGAATACAAATTAACGAGGATGTCCTCCAGTCGCAGAAGAGTGTATTTGTCCACAATGATTTCTTGCTTTACCGTTGCCTTAAAGTCACCACAAATGCGAACATCGCCGTTAGCGTTGGCAACGGGTAAAATGAGTGTTGCCCATTCAATAGTGTTCACTTTTGTCAAAATTCCTTGACTTCCAAGGTTATCAAAATTAATCAATGTTTGGCGTTTTCCTTCATCGTAAGCCTCGTCTTGATGTCTTTCTCTTTCCCGATTCCGTCACTAAAGACAAATGCGTATTTCTTTTGCATGGATTGTAGACGCACGTCCGAAGACATATTGTTGGCAAATACGATGTTGTTTGATTCTTATCGTATTTCAGTTAACCAGTCTCTTCCAAATAGACACGGACCGTCACCTTTCACAACACACAGCTTCAGTTGCTTGGATTGACCGTTGTAGGAGACTGAAACCATTACAGTCCCTTCCTGTTCAAGAACCTCGCCGGAATAGGTCTTGAGGATCGACTGTTGTCTGCCCATCTTCACGCTTCCATACAGCTTTCGGAATTCAACGCTTAACGTTAAAGTGACTACAGACCCGGTGCCGACTTCCATTTTTACGCTCACGTCGTTTATTTTCGGTGTTAAGGTGATTCTTTCTTTATCACCCTTTTTAACAGAATTGATAATAAGCACATCATCCACGTAGCTACTGTCATCATTGTCACTGTCATCATTTCCCAAGGCATTGACATTATTTGATCGCGGGCATACAAGCTGAATGTGTCCTTTGGCATTACACCGATGACAGTATGCATGCTTATACCCGCAATACACTGAATTGTGGTTCGATCGGCAACAATGTACACAGGTTTGAACACAACTTGGCTCGAGGCTCCGTTACTTTTTCGTCGGCTATTTGACGGTAGTTTTTCTGAGGCGATGGACGTCGCTACCGCCGTTTGATGTCAGCAACTCCTCGGCGACTTTTGTTGCTGTTTCGATAGTTATGGTTATTTAAAGTGCTTTATGATGCGTCAATTCGTCTATTGACGAAAGCTTTCTTGGTGTTGCTTCGTCTTTTATACCGCATACAAAAATGTCCCACATAGTGTCATTCAATTTTGGACCGAACTCGCAATATTTGGACAGCTTCCGCAGTTCGTCAACATATTCTGTCACAGTATCGCCAATGGCTTGATTCCTTCTATGAAACAAAAACGTTCTGCTATAAGCAGATGCTTCGGGCACAAATGTTTCCTTAGGAAGTCACACGGTGTCGTAAGTTTCCTCCGATGACTTCTTTGGAGCGGTAAGGTTGCGAAGTAATTCAAATGTTTTCTCTCCGAGAAACATCTACAGTGCCGCCAACTTTCTCTCATTAGTAATGTTATTGACTATGAAATACTGCTCCAGTCTTTCTTGATAACACGTCCACGACACAACATCACTATCATATGTGGTAATGTTACCAATTAGTCAAGCTATGGTGTGATAATATTAGTATTTTACACACATTTACCAAGAAATGGATACAATCATTAAATATTAATCACTCTGTAATCCGAAAATCCTCGTCGCCAGAATTGTTGTGTATTCGGGTTGAGATTAACAGAGAACACGCAGTACGTTTGGTGGCTATTTAAATACTACCTCGTATGACCAGTGGGGAGCATGCAGCGCAGTACACAGAGGGCGTGATTATGACATGCGTAATAAAGATAAATACATAACAGCTTAGGTATTCATTTGTTCTTGAATGCGCTGTGTAGATTTGCGAACAGAAGGGGAAAGCCTGATCTTATTATGTCCGACCATGAAACAAACTTTGTTGGAGCTGTGCATTAAAGATGAAGCTGTCCAGACATATGCTACAAATCAAATAACACAATGGAAGTTTATACCGCCCAATTCCCTTTATTTTGGTGGTGTCCATGAATCTATGGTGAAGTCAGCAAAGAAAGCAATTGATGCCATATAAGGAAATGCAGAAATCAGCGATGAAGAACTATTAACGGCTGTGTCGGGAGCTTAAAGTTTGATAAACAGTTGACCTTGCCCTATTAGTCATCTAACGCGGGTGATGATATAGTACTAACACCCAATCATTACCCACCCTAGGTTCCATATCCTACGGCCCGTTATGTGAAGGTCGATAATGTTGTGCTGCTCGTAGACCAGGACACTCCATGCGGGCTGTGGCCGTTGTGACAGGTTACCAAGACCAGACGGACCAGATGAGCAATTTCGAATACTAAGTAGTTGACTTTCGTGTTGGCAACAGTGTGTATCAAAGACCAATAAATCGCATATGTGTCGTGGTAGAGGCTAGTAAATCGAATTAATACAAGTTGCAGTGTCAGTGCATAATACACTCTTGCAACTTGTGTTCAAATTATTGTGAATTCCTTTGAGAAGCAAGGTTTTCCATATCTGATGAAGATTCAAGACTGGGGAAATGCTTGATTAGCTGAACATTACAATACTCTTAGACTGATTAGAATTATTAATCACAATACCTTTATATCTTGTGTTGTGTTTGTATGAATTCAATTATTTTTTGAATCCGTTATTTACTTCAAGTATGTAAATGAAGCTTGTTGTAAAATTCTTAGGCAAGAATGAATTTAGGCAAAAAATTTGGTATATTGTGATAATTTTTTGTGATCATGTTAGATATACATGTACTAGTAAAATAAATATTGTGCACAGTATTTGTATGGCAAACGCAGTAAGAATTGGATCTTACCTAAATACTGTTTGCCATGAAGTAATGCGATGTTTGATAGTTGTTCCAAATACTATTATTTTGAGAGAACTAACTTATATGTAGAAAAGATATTGCATTGTTATTTGTCTGGATCTTATTCATCTTTATTTTTAAGAGGCTAAAGTCTTAAGAACTATTTAAAGTCAACATTGATGCTTGATATTATCTCAGGTCTTATTATTGGTACTCGTTGAGATTGTTGTTACCTACATGCGTGACATTGAGTATATTATTACATGTTTTGTTTTAACTCTAGTTCTGTTCTTAGAAACATGTATTAAGGACATTAAAATTATATCAGTTGTCAGTCGATATGCCTCCAAAACAAACATGTTTGATTTTTCGCTTCGTAATATTGTTAAAATGTTATAATGATTCATTTTATACCAATAGCAATATCAATTGATGCCTCGATTAATATACAAGTGATCTAGAATGCGATGCAATTCTCATAAATGTCATCTCTATACTTTTAGAAGTGAAATTTTGAATTTCTTGTTTCACTAGTTTACTATCTTAAAGTATCATATGGTTGACAAACTTTGTTCGGTCAATGTGGGGGGGGGGATGTTCAACAGCGTTTGTAGGGTTACACTTTTGGTTGTTTGTAGCCGTAAATTGTGTGGTTGTAATTGTCGCTTCATCGTTGTGAAAATTGTTGACCTGACCACGAATTAAGAAAGAGAAAAATAAAGAATTGCATAGTTGGTACAGTGTTTAACAAGCATGAAACAAAGTCTATAGAACACTTAATACAGTTTTGCCATGTTTTTAATAGATATAACAAAGGACGCATTTTTTTTTCCTTTTATTAATGAAATAGATACCTCAAAAATAAACAACATACTGACAAATTTAAAAGTGACATTGTTATTCCTTTGATAGATCTGGTGGGTCATATCCATCATTTACAGCTTTTAAGATAATTTTGTTTTGATTGACTGCATATTTCCATGCTTCCTTACTGTCAAAGTCCTCAGTTTGTATAATACTGTCAACCGTCTTTTTGATTGACTTAAAAACTGGAGAGTCTTTGAGTTCAATGATCCAAAGCACATTTTCTGTAAATACATTTGTACGTGCTTTGCGATAAGTATTTTTCATTAAGTTAAATGTCTGATCTCGAGCGTCATTTTCGGAGATATTTTGTTGATTCATTAAAGCTAAGACTTCATGCTCATGTAAGTCCTGGTACTGTTCAAATACTTCCTTTGCAAGGGGTCCATCGGGTCGCTGTCTGCGTCCCCGTTCAGAGTGTTAGACTCGAAATCCACGTCCTCAGCTTCTTGCTGATGGTTTGCTTGTTTATTTCTAAGCAGGTTGTACTTTCTGAGAAATGTTTTGTTACACATGTTACAGGAAAACATGTTTTGTACGGATTGAGGCTATAAATTATCCAAATACGTCGTCAAATGTTTTTATTCGATCAGACTATATAGATTTCTTTCTCGATGAGTTGATAGTTGTCGTTGTAGATTGTTTGTTGTCCTTTTCAGCTCAAAAGCTTGGTGTAATTTAGATTTTTCCGTTTGCCTTTTTCGTGTAGAGACGTTTCAGTTTCACCTGTTTCCTTACCAGCGTTGTTACCGATTATGATAGGTTTCGCAGTGTTCCGTTTATATATACGCTCTAACTCAGATTTAGCTCTGCCCACAACACTCTGTATTGGTGAGGCTAATTCTATGTATGTATGTTTTTGTATTTCTCGAAACGATGAAGTTTTTGGTCGAAAAAAATCCACCCACTTTTTAAGATCAGGCATATACGATGTATAATTCATGTTTTCCTGACAAACTGTAACGTCGACAACACATGCTCCTAGAAGAATGAGATGCTACAATTCCTCATGCAGTATATACACAAGCTGAAACTATTGAAATCCAAATTGAAATACGATTAACTGCTTCTTAGCATTTTCAAAATTGTTTAGTTTCAAAATATCAGTAGTTGGTCTTTTTCACTCAGTGCTGCTCATTTTTTACTCGGTGGCTGCTAATTTGTACTCATATTTTGCTCAGTAATTTACTCAGTTTTTATTTTTAGGGGTTTTCTGTCAAATTTACCTAAAATTGTTAAAAATATAAGTAGTTGCACTTTTTTACTCAGTGCTGTTCATATTTACTCGGTGGTTGCTCAGTTTTACTCATATTTGCTCAGGAATTCACTCAGTTTTTTTTTTTAGCGTTTTTCTTTAGAAAGTAAAGACATTTCAAATATTGACAGTAACCAAGACAGTTTCATATCACCTTGCTGTAGCCCGCTAATAATAACCTAGTGATCTTGCTGTTCAAAGTGTACAAGGTTTTGTCTTGCGCTTTACTTATAAAAGTGTGTACATTGTGGTTTGTGATACCATCAGATTATAATTGGCAACGCAGTATAGACCTTGAACTACGAGTCTCTAACTGGGTTATATCAATAGACTGCATACTTGACGTGTGTAAACCCTTGACGAATTATCAACAACGTCAATATTCGGTTAAATGTTACCACTTTAAACACTTAGTCAACATCTACAATAACCTACCTGATATAAATCCTAATTATAAATCTTCAAATAATAAACATGTGCTTTTTTTCAATCCCACAATGGTTCATCAGCATAAATAAATGGCACGATTGGGTGTATTAGCCTTTTTGCTGTCCTAATAGGCTTCAAAAACAGAGTTCACATAATTGTCAAACATTATTGCATCAATAAGTGGGTGTGGTAGGTTTCTCCGTACCACCAATGGCTTTGGTTGCTTTTTTGTTGATTTCTTATTTTGGCAGCGTTTATTTCCACAAACGTGATATTTCTTGTAACTGAAATAAAGAAACATGTATTGCATTTGTATGATAATAATATACATTTTCTTAAATACAGTGCAGGTTACAATTCAAAGTAATCGTTAAGTATTAACAAAAATATGACACCGTAACGTAATTTAAAACAACTGGGTCTACTAAATTAATCTTTTACCATTGTCTACAATATATAAACGTAAACTAATTTACCTGTATTTGATGGTGGAGTCGACATTCTTCTTGGTGGTGAGAGTTTTTTGTAACTAGGAACTTCCTCTATCATGTATTTGACTGGTTGAATTATTTATAAAAATGATGCTAAAACTCACTCGTTATATACACGATAAAGCATATGTTCGACCTGGAACTATTGGTCTTCATAAACCTTAACCCAGATTGTCTAACCTAATGAACTGTTTACATAAAATAATTGACGTAGGTTGACTTCAATCCGATGTTGAAGTGATCCGAATGAAGTGAAGTTGAAGTGATCCGGGTCACAGACATGCGGAAAAGTAACCTAAATTGACTGACACAAATAACCAACCTTGACACTGACCCAGATATAGGGTTGACCTACTGATCTAAATCTAGGACTGGACCTTCTGGATCCTCTTTTATTACCCCTAAGTTGCTACTACCCATATATTAAAGTCAGTAATTATTCTCAGAACATTAAATGTTTCTTCAATTAACTGAAGTTTACAAATTATGTATGTAAGTTATGTTATACACGAAAACAGTATTTCTATCATAATAAGGTCGATTGAAAGAAAATAACATTAAAATAAAAACTAAAGACAACAGAAATCGACACTATACAATATTCCATTATTTCATGTTAATTAAACAGTAGTGACAGTATATATTAATAGAACAATATGCGTTTATCAAACTTCATCTATAATAAATGGTTGATCATTACATTTGGCGAATACGTATTGCCTCTGAAATGACGTTGCACAACATACGCATTTCTCTTGAACGGTGTACTTTAAGCAATCAAGCACGTTTTAGACATGACTTTTTTGTCACAAACAATATTTTTATCTTTTGTGAACATAAGTGGTACAATTAAACAAGAAACGGATTTCATCTTCCTCTGCCTTGTTCTCACATAATTAATGAAACCGCATGCAAACACAGTTCTCAGATGTTTTTTACAAACCTGTTCTACAAATGTAACTCAAATGTGTAAGTTTTCCAATTGCTCTATACACACCGGATAACATATTATCATAGCCATACTTGTAAAGCACACTAACACGTTCTTATGATCAATAACATATTAAAGATACAAAATAAAATAAAATATCTTACCATTGTTAAAGAATCGCTTATATTCTGTAATAGAAAGGCATATGAATATACCTTTAATACATAAACATAATACAGAATTATATATCATCCAGGGAGATTGATATAATACAATTTTTACGCAACCTCAAGTAGACAACATATTAAAGTGGCAGTGCATGATACCTGGAATGCACAATACTTATACTGAATTGGAATTAAAGGGGCGTATACACGTTCGGCCGACAATAACATGTGCGGAGAATTAATTTTGAAGTATCGAACAAAAACAATTATGCGAAAGATGTATACCGCTGATTGTTCTATTTAACTGTGCTTTTAATTTGTCCACCATAAACTCAATACACAAAGAACATTCCTCATGACTTAATATAACGTACACAATGATAAACCCTTTATTAGAAAGCTACTTTTCACACTGTACACATATAGGATCTGACACGAGTGGTCATTTCATAGCTTATTTTATTGAAAACATTCAGGAATTTTCTTAGTAAGCGAGCCTTTGGCGAGCTTACTAAGAAATTTCCTAGACGAGTTTAATACAAAATATGGTATGAAATGACAACGAGTGTCAGATTTTCATTATCATATGCTTTTAGACGAAAACAAAAGACTTCTAATTTTTCCAAAAGATTTCGATAAATCCTAAAAGTTGTGTAATGATGTGACGTCAGTTTATGTTGATGACGTCCGTTTACCGAAATAACGATATGCGATTTGTCAGTCAAAGAATATGTAGCCAGTTAAAACGCTTACAATTGTATCTTATACATGTGTAAGATAAAACTATTCTTAATGGCTGAATTACACGGTAAACAGGGTATAGCATTTTATAAAATTATTTGTTTTATTTAAAAATTATATTTGGTTAAGATTCAATAAACTTTCTATATTCAATTTAAATTTAAATTGTATTTCATTTCAATAGAATCTCTAAATCAATGAACCTGCATCACATATACATTTTACTTTAACGAATTGTCTTTAAGAAATAAGTTACGATTTATCGTTGTATATCGGCTAAAAAACAACGAGCTTGAGATCTGATGCGTACAATTATACCACGAGTGCTTTAGCAACGCATAAGAACCACACGAGTTGTTTATTGGCCGATAATCAACGATAATGCGAAAATTATTTCGATTCTAATACATTATTCGAGAAGTATTTTTGCAATTCTAACGAGAACTACATTTTACTATGAATCGTTCAGAATCATGAGTACTTTTTGCGTTGTTTATTGGGTAGAATAACAACGGTAATTGTGTTTTTCGTGTACAGAAACATTACCAAGCATCATGTTAGAATAAGCAACTTAGCACGTTTAAGCATATCAAACATGACTATAAGAACATTATATATATATTTTTTTCTCTTTCGTGAGCATAATGTTACATTTGAACAAGAAGTGGAATTTATGTTCAATTTCTTTATCTAACACATTTGACAAAATAACTAAGGTCTCTATCTACCCGATCGTATCTACCAGTTTGTCTTATGTGCACTAATACGTACCTTCGCAATCGTAGTACTCAGATTTATTGATACAAATGCTTTATAAATATGACTCATATGCTGCTTAATTGCTTTATACACAATGCATACTCTATTATCATTACCATTATAGTAAAGCACATTAAAAAATCACGATCAATGATGATGATCTTTATACAATTGATTTATAAATATGACTCATATGTGTGTATACCCTATTATCTTAACCATTATACCAATTCACATTAACAAGATATTAGTATTGATGAAGTATTACGGATACAAAATTTAAACAATCTTACCATTCATAATATCTTTAAAGGCTGTAATAGAAAAGTATATGAATACTTATACTGATTCTATATATACATTATACATATGTATCATCGCTGATGATTGATATAATCAAACGTTTAGTCAACCTTATTTAGACAACATTATATAGTTGCAGTACATGTTACCTGGAATAGATAAGTCAAATATTCAAATATAATTTAAGGGGCGTACCGACGGTCGGTCGACAATACTATCGCACATAATTAATGTTCAAGTATCATTAAATATGATGGCATGGCTTCTATGAACTGTTTTGGGTTATCCATATGTACATGTATCTAATTTAATATTTCGTAATACATTTAATGTATGTTTTTAATTACGTTGAACGGGGAAAATCACATAACCATTAAATATATGTCTTACCCCGATGAATGTGATCCCATTCTGTAAGAGAAAATAATATTGCATTTTTGATAATGATCCATACATTATCAAGTATACTATAATAAAACTGTGTTATTTCGAAGGAGTATCCTCATTCTGACATATTATCTTCTACCAACCCATTTTTATTGTTTAACAAACATACTACTTACAGGCAGTTACACACCGATTTCAATACCAGTTAATCGCTCAATATATGTATGTCAATTATAAATTATTTCAATTATACATTGGTATTTTATCAGCAAACCGTTTGATAAGTTATTTCCTTATACGACGTATCTAATAGAAAGTATATGTAGTACAGGTCATTTTCTTATTTTATTTTATTTTACGTTTTTTTTGTGTGTTTGGAAATTGTGCCAGTGTATTGTCACGTAATACATGTTTTGTCCAATCATAGTAAGAAATGCATAAGATTTATATATGGTTGGTTTGATTAATACTTTGTCATTTCTACTAAGATCATCTAACAATGCTTGCATTTGGTCAGATCACTGAGTGGACCCAAGTCAGATACCAGGGTATATTGATGCAACATTAAATTACTAACCTGGTTTTAGTTATGTTATCATATTTGTTATACATATATGCTATAAGTTATTAAAAAATGTATTACTCGCATTTTATGTTACGTTTCGATTTGTATTGTGCATTTTACAGTGTTTTTGTTTGCACAATGGTTCTCATTTGCTCTTCTTGTTTGTATTTGTTTGTCATGTACTAGGAAAGGATTTATTTATTTTAACTCTCTATATTAAGCAATATTTAGTTGTGTTTTCATATGTCGGATTAATAAATGCATTATATATTTAAAAGTTTATTCAACTGAAAAAAATGAAGTTCTTACCCTCACCTGTCCTCCTAAAAAATGTTTTCATGCATGACCGTTTGAGGCCGATTTGACCCCACATTAGATATTGAAAATGTAACTGGCTGGATGAATTGTTTCATGAAATGGAAGTTGAATCAATGCCATAACTTACCTACCAAAATTTAAAAAAAACAACAACAAACGTTCAGCCATTGTAATCCATACCCGGGCCAACCTTTTATCAAACTAGTATTACGGTTCTTTAGTTCCATTGACCGGACACGTTTTCCCAACTATTGGTAAGTTTTACTTTGCATTTTGACCCACTAATCAACCATAATTGATGCCAAACATAAATACAATGATTACATGTATACAAGCACTGAACATGCTGAGATAAATAATTGTATTTTAAAACAAGTCGTCTTCAGTGATGTTTATATGCAATGTGACAACCAGATACGTGAGTCTTGTTAAAATGGAATGTATCAGTATGATGATACTAATAAGCGTTTTAGTTCCAAACCTCAGCATTTCGTGAGGACTATAAAAGCAGGATGGCTTTAGAGTGTGTAAGGCATATATAAAAAGACTAGCTCTTGATGCTCATTGGTTTAATATATAGTGTTCGGGACTGTGTTTACATGGTATTTCAGTAGATATTTGTTTATTGAAGAAGCAGTTGTGTATATGTATTTGCATGATGGATATTATATCAAACGGTTTAATTATAAATGAGTTATGATAATGTAACCGATATCTGACAAGACTTGACATGAACACAAACGTGCTATTGTGTTTTAAACGAACATTTACAACAATATACAACACTGTTTTGCTTAGATTAACGTTAATAGCACATTGATGTCGAAAACAAAAAGACATTTGTGTAAATTTATATAGGCAATAATAGGCAATTATTTAATGCAATGGATGGTTCACAATAGTGCTTTAGATGAGAATTTGTCTGCATGTTCTATTTGTGGATCTTTTAATATGGATGTTGTTGCATTGTTTTATCACATAGCATAGCTTCAACGTTTATAGTAACGACAAATGTGTAAATCAATCTAGTAGTTAAGCTATTAACACGGTCATCAATTGGTGGGTAAATTGCTAAACTATCAAGTAAATGTCTTTCCTTCAAGACGCGTTTTCTCTGTAAAAGAGAGGTATATAAAACAATAATTATGATTGATACATGGTCAATGTATTTAATGTGTTCATAATTCTGGCATTTTGTGCTAACTTCAAGAAAGAATTTTGAGTTCGCAAGACATATATTATTACTAATAAGTTTAAGTGCGTGTTTGTTTTTTTTTCTTAACACGGTCATCAATTGGTGGATAAATTGCGAAACTATCGAGTAAATGTCTTACCTTCAAGACGCTTTTTCTCTGTAACAGAAAGGTATATAAAACAATAATTATGATTGATACATGGTCAATGTATTCAATGTGTTCATAATTCTGACGTTTTGTGCTAACTTCAAGAAAGAATTTTGAGTTTGCAATACCAATATTATTACTAATAGGTTTAAGTGCGTGTTTATTTTTTTTCCTTTAATATAATATAGATATATTAAAAAGAAATGAGTTAGTGTTTGTTGAAGACTATCTGAATACATGATATTAGATTGTGTATGGTAAACATAACAAGCATCCAAGTTAAACATTAAACACCGTCATGTCATTACATAATGAACTTGTATTCTAGTGAGCGTATTTAACATCCGTAGAGTATTAATGACACGCTTCTTTAATTTGTATAGAACCTATTTGTCGATCGTCTAAGTGTAGTAGAATAATTATTTCACTCCGTCTTCAATATTACAACACGTATAAAAAGTTGTATTCAAGTTAATTTGGTGTAAACATATTTTATTCCAAACAAGCATATTTATATACAATATACCAGTTCAAACAATATTATGGATAGTTAATTTAATACACAGTTTGAATAGGATTAGAACGAAAGATTACCATCTTATAGAGTTCTTCTCCTTGAGATGTTGTTAGTTACCCATTGTTTGTGCGGACATAATATGTTTATTATTTTTGCATGTAGACATATGTTAGCATAAAACATTGACATTTAATAAGCATAGCAAATGCGCCATATAAGGTAACCATTTTAAGGTTAGTGCTGAGAGACGAAACAAGAAAGAAAAGAGATGCAGTTAGACATTATATGTGGATAGTGTTGAGACACAAAAGAAAAGAGCGAAGAGAGAAGTAAATTGGAAAGCAAACCTATGTATCAAACCGTTTACTCATTAAAATATATTTATGAACTGCTTCAAATATCTTACTATTGGTGTCAAAATCGAGATTTCTATCTCCATGTAAAATAACATCTAGCGTTGGAATGGTATAATTGTTTATTTCATTGATAAATGTATCGCGGATATGGGCAAAGCACAAACAATCGAAGAAAAAGTGACAAGATGATTCCACTGAGCCACATTCACACAGTGGGGACATAACGATATTTCGAAGAAAAAGATGTTCTGTAAGCCCGCTACAGTTAGTCCTTATTCGTGTGTGTAGCATCTGCGGGCGTCTGTCTCCATATGCAAATAAATAATTCGGTAAAAATCTATCAGAATTTAATTTCGTTTTAAATAAACTAAGTATTTCTACGTTTTTTGTTTCATTGGGCAGGTTATTCCACTCAATTATCGTAGACGGCACAAATGAGTTTGAATAATTAACAGTACGCGTTTGAGTAGTTTGAAGGTTGGAAGCACTTCTTAACGCATATTGGCTAGACGCGCCTACCGTAGAAGGAACGAGGGATATTAAATATTGCGGCGCATTGCCAGCTATCATTTTGTACATCAGGATTAATTTATGTTTGCGTCGCCTTTGGCTAAGTGTTTCCCAGCCGAGTTCTTTATAAAGGTTTTCAAGTGAAACTAATTTTGTGCAGCCGGATACGATGCGCGCGGCCTCGTTTTGGATTTTATCTAAATCATCGCGTTCATATTGTGTGCAATTATCGAAGGTTACATCAGCATATTCAAGAATAGGTCTTATAAAGGAAAAGTATATTATTTCGAGAGCTTTTCTATCAACAATATATTTTAACTTTCGCAACATGTTGATTCGTGGCCATACTTTGTCCTTTATGTATGCTATATGCGCATGCCATGTACAGTCATTTGATAGTTGGACACCAAGATGTTTATGGACATTTACAGTTGGGATATCAATACCCTGCATATTTAGCGTCGGATGATGTGGTTTATTCAATTTACGAGAAATTATCATAGATTCTGACTTGGATGGGTTAAAATGTACCAGCCATTTATCTGCCCAATTTGATATTTTGTTTATATCTGCCTGCATCGTAGTGGCGGTTTCAGTTGGCGAGTTTACTGCCATATATAGACTGGTGTCATCAGCAAAAAGATTTATGTGCGCACTTATATCATTTACAATGTCATTAATGTACACAAGAAATAAAAGTGGACCCAGAATTGACCCTTGCGGAACTCCTGCTTTAATTGAGATTAAATTTGAGTGTGATCCAGGAAGTACTACTTTTTGTTGACGATCTGATAAATAGTTTTTGAACCAAGATAGCAGATCACCGCTGATACCAGCATGTTCAAGTTTCCATAATAATCCATTGTGCCAGACTTTATCAAATGCCTTGCTTATATAAAAAAATACGACTCTTACTTCAAGCCATTATCTAATGCATTACAAAACGTGTTGTAAATATATGTTAATTGGTTTACAGTAGAGTCTCCAGGAAGAAAGCCAGACTGTGACGGTGTGAAAAAAGATGTCAACCGAAGGAAGTTAAACATGTATTTATGAATGATTCGTTCAAACACTTTCTCTAATGTGTTTAATAATGATATCGGTCGGTAATTAGAAACAATTTTTGGGTCGCCTTTCTTGAATACGGGACATACGTTTGCAATTTTCCAGCATGAAGGCATGACATGAGCTCTTAAACTAGAATTGAATAGATCACATAACGGGTAACTAAGTTCATGCATTGCTTCACGAAGAATACGATTATCGATACCGTCAGGACCAGACGCTTTACCTATTTTCAAGCATTTTATTGAATCGATAACATCTTGGTGAGACACGTTGATTAAGTCAAGTTGTGTGTAATTTACGTTCGTCAATGACGGGAGTACATGGTTAAAATCGTCAATTGAAGATTGATTAGCAAAGTATGTGTTTAACAATTCAGCTTTGCAAATATCATCGATAGTTATTGAATCAGATTGTTCGTCTAGTAATGGGGGTATAGAATTTCTAGTATTATTTGAGATGAAAAAGCGAAGAGTCTTCCACCAGTCTTTTTTCGAAAGATCAGGCGACTTTAATTTAAGAGCCATATTTTTAAAATACATTGCTTTTGCCTGACGAAGTTGCAATACTACTTCATTTCGAACTCGTCGAAAGTTTGACCAAGATATTTCTGTGTTAGACGTTTTGGCTTTTTTATACAGACGTTTCCGCTGCCTAATTTTTGTTTTAATTGTTTTATTTATCCAGGGTAGATCATCGGGTCGAATACAAACTAGTTTATTCGGAACACATTTTTTTGAACATTCTGAAATAATAGCTGTAATATTTTCAGCATAAATATCAATATCTGCGGATTTTAAAGACTGCCAATGTACATCAGACAATAAGCGACGTAGCTTGTCATAATCCCCAATATCATATCGCCAGATTTGCCGATAAAATGTTTTCGTCACAGCTTTTTTAAAATTTAGAAATCCGATGATTGGGACGTGAAAACGTATGTTTTGTTCTAAAAATGGTTCAGCTGTTTCAGCTAATAGAATATTATTAGGTTCACTGACAAACATGAGATCTATTATAGAACAAGTGGATTCAGTAAAATGTGTGGGCTCATTTATTAGCTGTATGAGATTGTGTTGTTGACATAAGTCATTTACTTTCCGAAACGATAACGGGTTTCGTGTGTTTAAATTAAAATCGCCTGTAATGATAATATCCTTTATACCTGTCTCACTAGCTAGTCCAAATGAGTCGTCAATAAGTTTCATGTATGAAGTATCAGCATTAGGAGGTCTATAGAAAACACCGATTAAAAGTTTTTTGTTTTTGTTCAGGATTATTTCTACCCATAGACATTCAAGTCGATTTAACTCCAGATCAGTCCTTCGCCTAGCAGCTAATTGTTCCTTGACATAAATAGCAACACCGCCATGAGAATCCAGAGGACGGTCTTTGCGGAAAGGCACTTGGTAACCAGTAAAATGTATATCACAGGAAGGAATTGAGTCATTTAGCCAAGTTTCTGTAAGTGCTATTATATCAAAATCTTTAAGACCAGTGTACACGAGTTCATTCTTATTCGCCAAGCTCTGTATATTATAATGTACAATTGATAGATGAGTATTTAATGCTATATTTAACTTAAAGGAACTTTCAGAAGTATTGTTGGTGTCGATAGAAATTGATGAACTAAGTAAATCTGGCCCTGGATTTGGATGTATGTCGCCTGAGCGGAGTAGAATAATGGAAAGCCACATAAGTAGAACTGCAGTTGTAAGTGCAGTGAATGCATTAGAAGAGAATTTCATATTGCAAAAGCTGTGTTTTCCAAACAGAAGACGATTACATGGATGTTTAATATTATATGACACGTTCATTGTCACCACTTGATTTATTTTTACTGACAATAGGTACGGTATGTTAAGCCATATTTGACTGAGAAGCAGGACATGTATTAGTAAGGGCAATATTTTAGGGACCCTATACGAAATCATGACAACGTTTTGAGGATTGCGCTTAGTAAAAATGATCGTGGACAGTCCCGATAAAAACAATGTATGATTGAAACGCTGACATGATACGTTTTATTTGTTTTTGCTGTATACAATTTATGACTGGACTCAGGATTTGATTTCTAGGTTTGCTGTAGGAGTTAGGTAGATGTAAAGAGAGGAAGAAGTAGAAGAAAAAGCAGAATACTTGACGGGAGAGTAGGACTGCTTTATTCGCAGTAGCCATACAATCATAATGTCATACTGAGAATTTAATTAATGCAAGTTAAGGAGTTAAAATATAGCATATGCTATACAGTTTTAAATTGATACCACCAAGATGAATTTCGATGTGAACTTCGAAATCAACCACATAGCAATAAAGGATCTTATTCTAACCTTCCAATAATAATACATGTACAACAATTCTAGACAGCAATGCTCATACTGACAAATGAACAAGAATAAGAAACATTTTCAAGACGATCGAAGTACAACAAATGAACAACACAAAACAGTATCAAGACAATCAAAGTACACGTTATGAGTTTTATTTTGCACCGCTGTGTGTATCTACTTCGGTTGTAGAAACACACGATGCCAAGCAAACTACTTTATATCTAACAATATACGTGTAAGTACATAACATTGTTAGTGAGTTCTAATTTTGATAAAAGCGAAACTAAATTAGGGTCTCAGAATGTTATAGAAATGTTAACATATTAATCATTGTTAAGATGTCAAGATAGATATATGTTTGTTTAATGTCTCTACTGCTACAAGGCATTATTGGTCTCCATAATATCTGGAGATCATACTCGTGTCTATTTTTGTTTAGCCCTACGTATATTTCTATGTGCGTTGTTGTACTGTTCTTAGTTTGAAAGAGAAGCGAAAATTGGTAATAATACTAATATAATGTTATAACAACAGACCATGTTGTATCGACATTTCAAGTAGTTTTCGCAATACTATGTCTTATATAAAAAATATTTGTTATATATTTTACATTATTTTACCTTGTAGTACTAAGACCAATCAAAATTAACAATATACATGATTTATGGTGTATTCCATAGAGATAAGCAACAATATACATGGTAAATAGTGTATTCTATAGAACTAAGTTATAGCATATGTGGTGTTTTATGTTACACATTCAATAATATTCTCAGTAGTTATGAAAATATTATAGCTATTTTTACACCCTGGCAGTAGCATTGTACATTTTTACAAATGAATGTACAATCTTAGGTTGTGATATTCATGATGACTTTTTACAACATGTGCTTCGCAGCAACATAAGTAATAATAAAACAATTTAACATTATGCTTAGAGTAATTTTATTTTACATAAGTCAAAGTTAATAGTATACTTAATTGGCTATTTATGCTTTATTAATAAGGTAAAATTATTTTTGATGATTTTTAAACAATGGATATCATAATTCCTTTCCTTAAGCTAAGAAACTAAATATTTTTAGTTATGTATTTTTCGAGTACCAGTAGACATGTTTGATCTATTTATGCTTTATTTATAAGGTAATACTATTATAGTGACTTGGCCCGATGTAATAATTATAAAACATTACTATTTATAATTGGAGGTTTCTGCACAAAGCTTTAAATAACAGTCTTCATGTATTAAGTATGTATGCCACAAGTTAATTTCGCTTAGTAGTTATAATTAATTTATTTCGTCGTTGAAAAACATATAATGACGATATACACTGTTATCAACATTATAATACGAATGTAAGCCTAAGTCATTGCGAATTTATATATTGATAAACAATCAGTGGACTTACGCTTAATAATTTGAACGTGTAAAGTAGTAATTTATGTAACTGTAGACCATATCGACAAACGCCCACGTGGACAGTTCTAGGTAAACATGCTATCTTGCAGCTCAACTCTTTGTTTACAATAGCAATACACTGACCAGCTTTCATGAGAAGTCTTTCTGATAATTAGCACTGCTAGGCCCAGATGAAGATCCTAATCAATAAACAATTAGCACACGAAAATGAATTTGAAACACATATTTACTATTCAATTCTCTGCGCATTAATTCTCTGCAGTTCTGTCTTAAACGAAGGTCGAACAGGCATTTTCGAGTTTTACAGAGTGGACTTTAAAACTAAATGGGATTCACGAGTTATTCTCTATAGTTCAAATAAAATTGTTGACTGCATGAATCAAAATGGAAAAAAGAAAGCGTTCACTAAAGGGTATAATTTCTTTGTGAAAAGTTACAGACACGAAGCATTTGCTTGTAAGACAGTTGACCGGTTTCAAATTAAAGCACTGTGTTGTAGAAGTCAAAGAAAAAAAAAGAAAATCTGCATGAATTGAATTGTCAACGGCAATTTATTAATTTGTCAGACGGGCAGTCGCCAGTGGACAATGCAGCAATATTGCGGGGTATGTAATGGCATTAATAGTTATTTAACATTAATAGTTTTATACCAAATGACGTTAATAGTACACATAGTGTATATATTACAACAGCTAAGACGTTAATTTGAAAAATGTATTGATACTCTAATTATATATGTATTTAATGTATTATATATTTAAACAACATATTCACTCATATTTACAGGTCTGGTGCTGTGTGTGCTGTGTGTGTAACTATCTGATTGCCCTCCTCTACACAGCTAACCAGGGTAACCGGTCAGCAAAAAATCTCGGAAATACCAGCAGGAATGTCATGTACGTAGATTGGGCAAGCGTGGCATAAGCCCAGGGGGACAAAATCGAACCTGAACCAGTGATGAAGTTGACTTTTACGAAGGCTACAACTGACAGACGGGTATAGTACAGTGCTTTTGTGCGACGCTAGAAAAACAAAACTCACCGACGGAAGATATTGAAGCAGTCACTGATGTCCTTGGCGAAAAGAAATCCAAACATTATTTGTTATTTGTCAAAGGGACAAGCATCAGCTGTAAATGACACCTTATTTGGTGAAATTGCCATTGACACACTACTGAGCTACCAGAAGGACTATCACAGCTCAAACGTGGAATTTAAAGCCTACCTACATACCACGCAGATATCATATTAAAGTCGTTATATTTTTAAAAGGGATTTTCCACTGAATCCCAATTAAAAGGGCCATTTTCCAGGATTTTTTCTGGAAAATGAACCTGATTTTTCTTGACTAAATTATTTAAAAAAGCACGAAAAAAGTTACGCCGGCGGAACAAAAGTTCATTTTTTTCTCTCTAAATTTTTGAGTTGTTGCAGTAATTTGCAGGGAAAGTTCCGCTGGCGGTACAAAACTTCAATGTTTTAAAGAACCAAATTTAATGATCCACCAGCAAAGTCTTATATTCCTTATTACAAGTAATGGATATGTTCCGCTGGCGGTAAAAAACATCCCAACATTTATAGTTCGATTAGTAGAAAACCAAACACAAAATGTTCCGCTGGCGGTACAAATTTCCTAACCTTTATAGTCTTAATACAGAAAACCAAACAGAGTGTGCCGCAGGCGGTACAAACTTCATAACATTTATATTCTGATTAATAGAAACCAAACTCAAAATGCTCCGATGGCGGTACAAACTTCCTAGCATTTATATTTTGATTAACAGAAATCAAACTCGAAAGTGTTCCGCTGGCGGTACAAACTTCCTAACATTTATATTTTGATTAACAGAAATCAAACTTGAAAGTGTTCCACTGGCGGTACAAATTTCCTAACATTTAAAGTCTTAATACAGAAACCCTAACTCGAAAGTGTTCCGCTTGCGGTACAAACTTCCTAACATTTATACTCTGATTAACAGAAAACCGAACTCAAGTGTAAAACTTACTAATATTTATAATCTTATTTAATGAATTTTCAAACTTAAGTGTTCCGCTGGCGGTACAAACTTCCTACCATTTATAATCTGATTTAATGAATAACCAAACTCAAAGTGTTCTGCTGGTGGTACAAACTCACTAATATTTATAATCTAATTCAATAAATAACCACACTCAGAGTGTTCCGCTGGCGGTACAAGCATTTTGATAAATGCTATATTCTAAATTACAGTTTCCAAGCATCCTGTCATAAAATGCTTTATGACATATATTCTGTCAAAGTCTACTAAAATGTTCTGCTTGTGCCACATATGTACTTACATTTATTTTCTGAATAAAAAAAACAAACAATATTTTTACAAGCACAATGTCAAGCCAATTTATGAAATGATTACATTTTAATACATTTAAAACAATAATAATACAAAGGACATGTTCTTGACATACACAACTAGAATTGTCACATGAGTGAAGGATATACCCCCACAAAATGGCCTTGTCAAAAAACTATGGCATCCATTCGAAAGAAACTGACAGAGAGAATGCTTTAATTTGTGAATGGTCAACAGTGTAATTGGAAAAAATTAATTTTAATAGGACCCATAACTCTGTCAACATTTAGTAGTTTGTAACCAAAGTTGAACTTGATCTGTTTTTTAGGATGTTACACTTATGTACCAAAAATAAATTAAATATGTGAAGCCTTTCAAGAGTTACTGTCCATAATTTTCGGGAATTTAAGTCATAAATGGGGCCATAACTGTGTCAAAATTTAGTGGTTTGTAACCAAAGTCAAACTTGACCTGTATTTAATGATGCTACATATGTGTACCGAAAATTATTTAAATATATGAAGCCATTATTGAGTTATCGTCAAAAAACAATGTTTTTAGGGAATTTAAGTCAAATGAAGGACCTTAACTCTGTCAAAATTAAGTAGTTTGTAACCACTAAAGTCGAACTTGACCCTTATTTTATGATGCTACACATGTATACCAAGAATTATTTGAACATGTCAAGCCATTCTTGAGTTATCCTCCGAAAATCATGTTTTTGGGGAATTTTAAGGCGAAAAAGGGCCATTACTCTGTCAAAATTTAGTGGTTTGTAACCAACATCGAACTTGACTTGTATTGTATGATGTTACACATGTGTACCACATTTATTTGAATATTTCAAGCCTTTCTTTAGTTATCATCCGGAAACCAAAAACGGACCGACAAGATCACTCCTACTTACCCCCTCCTACCCACCCCTAAACTTCGTTTTGGGGGGTCTAATTACAAAGCATGTTTAAAAAAATATAACAAAAAAGTTCACACAGTGCATTTCTAAACCGAAATCGAAAATATTTAGAATAATGCTAAAGAACAAAAGCATTACTATTGAATGTTCAGCTAGTTACTACGAGTTCAGTTATTGTAAAGTCTACATTAACAAACTTTTAATTATAGATTTACATTATTTGAAACCATTCATGGACCCTTCAACTCCAGTCATAATATAACATACTATTTCTCAAACTGGATAGAAATACAAAAACATTTGATTAACAGAAAATACGAAATCAAGCGGCACCAATGAAAACAATCAATACAATACAAAAATTGTTAAAGAAAATAAAACACATAAAAGTTCACATAGCATAGTTCTAGACCGAAATCAAAAATATTTAGAATACTTTTGTGAACTGAAGCAATACTGGATAAGCAGTAACAAGTGTGTGTTTTGGAAACATATATTCTACAGAACTAGACTTAAAATAATCTAGTAATCTGCTTTAATTTGAAAGATTCTATAATTTACAATAACCAATTATATATTTTAATATTAATATGCGTGAGTTCATTTGACTCTTTAACTTGTTTAACAGATTAACAACTAGAATATCTGACTAGAATTTCCAAAGCACAGAAAAAGCAAAATATGTCTAGCTAGAGTAAACATATTTTTAAGAACATATTACAACATGTACAATCAATATTTAAAAATGATTGTTTTTAAATAACAGTAATATAAAATCACACAACATAATTATATAAGCTTTGCTAACGTAAATAGCTTTGAGAGTTTAAGAAGGAACACAGGCTTCAGTAATTACGAGTAATTAACCATAAAAAGCGCCAATAATTTGATAGCAACAAGTGTAAGGTAAGTTTTTGATTCAAAAAATACTTGTATGGTATTTTAATTTTGTAACACACAAAACTGGTTTGAAAATACAAATAATTTAAGTTGATGTTTTCCTTACAAAAATTTAAAAACATTAGATTTACCACATATTAGAGCATTTTGCAGATTCTGACGTTGTACCCATACATTAATCACTGAAACTGGTAGATAGCATCAGACTCCTACAGAAGAACGAATATGTACATTTTGTGTAGTAAGCAACATTATTTGATAATACCAAGCATTCATTATTTGTAAAAGTACGTAGTAATGCAGAACAAGTTCTTGCATAATTCGTATTACGGTGGTTCAGAAATGCAAGTCTTTTACAAATTAATGAGAACAAGAAATGCTGATATAATAAACAAACTAACACTCTATATTTTTCATTTTGTCTAGAAATTAACTGATTAATTATTAAAATATCCTGTGATATTGTGACATAAATGTACCCATATGCCTTATACTTTCGGTCAGTGGCCTAAGATTATAAATAAAGAGTAGTCACTAGTGACTTTACCTTTATACAATTTCTGCATTTTAAAACAAGAAAAACATTGAAAAGAAATACAAGAAGACAGGAAAACTTTTGATTGGTTATTAAGAAATAACTCTCAGTTGTTTGCTTCGGAAATTTTATTTTCTGTTTCTGGACAAATTTCAGATTGCAGTTTGCTTGTTCACACCTGTCCCTTCTGTCTCACCCACGATGACCTAACTCGACACGCTCCATCAGAGTACTGGACCGAACATTCTCCTGCATGAAATACATTTAGAATAAAAGAATTGAACGAACGGATACACTCAGTTGAACTTCAAAGAACATGGAATATATTAAACAAGTAGATATCATGTAACTATATGTTTATCCTAATATGTTTTGTCAATTTTTGTCATCATTTGCTTAAATTTACATTAATCATGGGCTTTGTAATTCTTTAATGGATATATGCACAGATTCACATATAAACATTTCAACAATTTTATCAATATATGTCTCACATTCAAAAAAAATAACATTAATTCAACATAAGAATTGTATTACATTGTCTTATTATTAGTTGCAAACATCTTCATAAATAATCACAAATAAGAAGTTTGATATTCCAAGCTTGGTTAATTTTCTAACCTTTAATATTTGTTTAAAAAAGCATTACCATTGGTAAATCGTTTTAGCAATTTTGCTGGCAGCCATTCCTATCGGCCATCTTCAAACCTTCAGAAGGCTTCAATGCTCTCTACTTCTTTGGCCTTTGTGGATTCTGTTACTTCTTTCGCCTGTGTGGATTCTGTTACTTCTTTGGCCCATATGGATTCTGTTAAGTAACGAACATGTACAAAAAGTAGAATCCTGAACCCGATTTTATAAAATATCAGTTGTAAAAAACAACAAGAGCTGTCGGAGGACAGCCCGCTTGACTTTTCTTGTGCTTGTCAAAGTTTCTGGCTTTTTTCAACAAAACAAACCGTATACTAGGGGCCAATAAAACAAAATTAATTTCTTTCTCGAGTTACTGAGTGGAAGCATTTTCTAAATTTCAAAACAGTGACCTTGGCCTTGACGCAACTTAACCCATATGCAATCTTATGAAATGTTTCGTTATACAGTATCCATAAAATGAATGTTAATTAACTATTCCCATTTGTTCTCGTGTTATAAAGCAGATGATTTTTGTTTCTATTTCTAGTAACAGTGACCTTGACCTTCACCCCATCCAATCTAACACAAATGCAATAAGAGTAAAGTGTTGCTTTAGGGGTTTTTTGTATGAAGATTGATGATCAAGTTAGAAAGTGAAAATCAAAAGTTGACACCGTAATTCTAATCATTAAAAAAAAAAATTAAATGCAAAAAAAAATTAAATGCAAAAAAGCCAATAATTTTGACAAATTTTAAACTAAAGTTACCAAAATTGGCATATGAGTTCATTTTAATAAGGGAATAAGTTCTAAGTTTGAATCAAATCCAATCAAGACATTCCTAAGAAACCATCTTACCGAAAAACTTGTACCTGTCCATATAGTTTCAGTGTAAAAAGGCCCATTATTTTGACAAATTTCAATCTATAGTTATCAAAATTAGCCTATGAATTTGTTTTAATATATGGAATAAGTGTTATAGTTTGAATGAAATCCTTGAAGCCATTCCTGAGAAATCAGCTTATCGAAAACTTATTAACCTGTCCATATAGCTTGTATGTAAATTTATAACCGTAAAAAGGCCCATAATGTTAACAAATTTCCAACTAAATTTACCAAACTTGGCCTATAGGTTTATTTTAATGTGGGGAATAAATGTTTTAAGTTTGAATGAAATCCCTCAAGACATTCCTGAGAAACTAGCTTACCGAAAAACTTTAACCTAGCTCGGACGCCGACTCCAACGCCGACGCAACACAGACGCCGGGGCGGGTAGAATAGCTTGCCTTGTGTCTTTTAAAACCTATTTATTTATTTTGCCACATCAACCACATTCTTAATACATTCTTATCTAATTAAAATGTTTTTATTCCTATGAATATATAACATAATAATGCACTTACTTTCAGTTAGTTGATTTCTTAATTCTGTATTTTCTTTTTCCAGCTGGAAACATTTTCATTGCACACCTTAAGCTCTTCGTCTAGTCGGTTGTATTTTTCCTAATAAATATAAGTAATTTAATGCAACTATGTCATAAATCTGCTTTACTTTTTAACAATAGCTGTCAGAGGACAGCACGAACGACTATTTAAAGTGTTTCAGTTGGTACATATTTTGGACAGTGGAGGGGCATAATTTGTCGAAATCAAAACTTTATATAAAGTTTATAAATTTTAAGATTTTGGAACAAAAGCATTATCTACAAAATCTATGTAAAAAGTGGGCACACATCTGTTAAAATACAAAACAGAGTTATGGAGATTGTTGAGCCTGATGGCAAAGGTATATTCCAATTTCAAATGAATAACCCATGTAGCTCTCAAGGTAAGACTTCTGAATATAAACTTTAACCAGAACATCTATGCAAAAAAAGGGGCAATCCTCTGTCACTATACAAAACAGAGTTATGGGAAATGTTGCCCCTGTTGCTGCAGTTGATGCAGGTCCATTCCAAGATTCAGGTGAATAACTTTTGTAGTTTTGAAGTCATAAGACGTTTGAATAAAAACTTGAACCAATTCAGACGCTGACAGTGACACCGATGCTGGGGCTAGTAAGAAAGCTCACCTATTATTCGAATAGTCGAGCTAAAAATACAGTATATTGTCTGTATATGTAAGTCTAGCAAAAGATATTGTAGCAAATTTTTCAAATACATTTTACACTCTCACAATTTACCTTTAAAATATGAAAACAGCACCTTGTTTTCCAATAATTAACAAAACATAGCCTGAACAATCAAACACTTACAGATTATCAAATGTTCAATGGTCTAACAGGTTGAAACCATACAATTGTAAAATAGTTTTTTAACTTGTTATTTCAATTAACAATTATATTCTGATCATTAAAAAATGCAGATCAAGAAAGTTATAAAACTTACAAGTAGATCATCATAGTTGTCAGCTAATTCCTCATCACTGTCAGCCAAGTGTTTCCTCTTTTTCGTCGCTGCACTACAACCCGAATGTTCCTTACTAAAATATAAAATAAAAACGATAAGCTCTTTATATCAGTTTCGTCCCCCCAAAAATGTATATCTTACATGTATTTATGTTTTATCAAGACCAGTAGATGTGTCAGACAAGGACACCTCCACGACATGTTTGGACACAAAGGGCGTTTTTAATACTAATTTTTGTCTCCACAAATTTATTTTCATATTCAAATTTATATATTCTTTAATGTAAAACATAACAAAGGGCCATAATTTGTTTTAAATTGCACACAGCCAGAATTACTTTCAATATGATCCCCTACACATTACTGATCTTCAGCTGTGGAAGTCTGTGCAAATTCGGCCAAGCAGTTAAAGAAGAGTTTAATCCAAAACAATGTGTGAAGAATAATTATGTAGAGGAAACAAGAGCACCGCCTACGGGTGTTGGACGCTAGACTTTCTCGTATTTGATAGTAGCCCTTCGTTAATATAATGAGTTCATTACTGTGATGGAGTGTGTTGAATTTCAAGTCAATACCCCTTACAGATATTGAGACATTTGACCTAAAGCTAAATTTGTAAGTTGAAAAAGGGGCAATAACTCGTCTACAGGCAATTGTCACTTGTCCAAATGTATTTCTTATTCTGGATAATCATAATTGAATTAGTCATAAAATTATCAGTTACATATTTGCATTGTTAAAAGAAACAATTAAAATAAAACTATTTCTCATAACTTTTATATCTCAATACACCATCCAATATAAATAGTACTTGTACACAGTCAACACCTGCTGCATATTAATTTACACATGGCATTCAAACTTGGTCTTATTGTAACATACAAATAACAAACAAAATAAACATTGCTTTACCATAGCTGGACGACTTTTATAAGAAAGCAGAACAAGTCTTCTTTCCTTCATTGGTGTTATATTCTATGCCGAGAGGATAGCATGCTCTGTCAACTTTAACCTGAAACAATCCCATTTTTTCAAAAATCTTATGACCAAAATATAGTATCCCTTATTCTTCAGATACCGTTCTATCTTAAATACCGTTTCTTCACAAGATACACTAGAATAACAGCGTGTTCGGTATCCTGACACACCCGAAATATATGTTTGTATGCAGACATCGTCTTTCAGTAAATACAAGCCACAACATCATGTTAAATAGGCAAAATAATCACTCTTTTAACGCTCTACTTTCATATTCTGGTCTTGTGTTTAACAGCAGTGCTAGTACCCCTTTTCCGTTGATATTCATTAGATTTTTCTAACTTAAATTGAAAAGTATTTCACTTAAATTGAGATTAAAATCGATTGATATATTAGTATGTAAAGAACAATAGCGCGTGCACCAACCTTTGATGATGTCATAACACAAAAAAGACAAGACACGGTATCGAAAGCCGCTTGTTTTTTTTTTTCTGGGAGATTGTTATGGTTGACCTGTTCTGAGTGCTGTCATTTGTTTATAAATTGAGATTTTACAGATTTTGTATTTAGACATTAAAGATAGATAATTTGTTCATATTTAATATGTTTTAAAAACGGGTATGGTCAAACCTATTTTAAGTACAAATTCTCAGTGTCATTAAGAGGAACGGTATCTAAAGAATATAGCATACTATAAACATTTAACACAATCATGTTAGGTATACATACTCTCAAGAAAGGAAAGTTTCATTAATGCCACTGGGGAATAGTGTCTCTATTCAATATTCATATGCAAAAATCCCAATACATCATATCATTTCATCAAATGCTATACCTTGTTTTTCGTGTAATATAGCCATTACGATTTTTTATTCTTACAAAATTTAATGTGTAAGATAACATTTTGAGCGTTTTCATTCGCTACATATACTTTGACTCACCATTTACATGACGTCATTTGGTGAAATGATGTCGTCAACATGGAATGACGTCACATCTGCACACAACTTTGAGGATTTACCAACTATTTTGGTAACAAGAGCTGTCGGAAAACAGCGCTCTACTTTTTGAATAAAAATAGCTCAGAATCCACCGATTACTATTAATTATTTGGACTACCAGCTAAAATCAAACGGTCGAAAAATAACTGATATTAAATGTTTAGGCATAAACTATTTGAAAAGTGATAAAAAATAACTATTATTGTGAGTGGTTAGTAAAAATGGCCTTCAACCATACTCGATTCTGATTGGTTGACATAAAAATAGGCTACCATTGTATATGCAGGCTGCATTGCACTAACTACCGACAGTGACTTCCACATAATTTATATATAGCAATGCGATTGTGGTTACACAATGATTTTAAATTTCAACATTAATGACAATTCATTGTTTTTAATATATTATGCGCTATTTGAAATATAAGACATTTTTAATGGTTAAATCATACCTTTAGTTGGGTCATGCTGTTCCTCGCACTCTTCATCCCTGAGATGATGCCTTTCACTTCTTCGTTGACTGTCAACAGTAAAGTCATTGCACTCAAGCGAACCGACCGCTCCATTTTTACGAAACCTGCGCCTAATTATATTAACTTTAAGTCTTATAACATTAACTTCTATTATCTCAAAACAATAACACTTGATTTTGAAAATATAATTCTACCCTATCCAACTCTTGACAAACAAGCTTTTTTTTAAATGTACTCTCAACTGCAAATTTTAACAATATTTTGTCATATATGTGTTGTGTGTGTGTGGTACATTTTTATCGAGTGCACCGGGATTCTCTCCCATATGGCCATCGCCCCCAAAAGACTTGTTAGTTGGGTTACGAGGGATAGTGCAAGATACAGGAAACGCCCCGTTCCAGTGACGACACTGGGTCTTTTAGTGTCCAGTGTGAAGCACCTAGTACACTGGAGCTAGGTTTAACGTCCATGCGAAAGACGAGTTAGTAGGTTAGGGTGTAGCGCGGGCTCGAACTATATATGTTGTATATAGCTTAATATTATATATCATTTGAACAAAAAGGCGTAACCCTTGCATGACATGCGTAGTGCGTGTGCAGTTTCCATTGGCTATTCTATATACCCCAAGAAGGGGAACAATGTGCGATTGGCTGTTGTCATAAAACAATATTTTGTTTACAATCGGTTGATCAATAAACCACTTTCAGGCAGTACGGCACTCGAGATTATAGCCAATGTGTTAATCCGTGGCATTGGAGGTGGCTATATCTTCTGCAGCCATGGGTTTGCAGTCTATCATACCCATATTATTGCTGATGGTGAGTACCTTATGTTGTCAATGCTTAATGATGTTTATGGGTAAATACAACAATATCTACGAAATTTATACAGTTTTATACCAGGTTTAGGATCACCCCGAGTTCCAATGATTAATTGTCTCAATATTAGAGGATTTTAAATATATATGAAGAACTATTTGTAAAATAACACCGCAATGCCAACATAATTAAATGTTGTTTATCGTTTTTATTCTTCATTTCAATAACAAGTTGTACATTATTATAGCTGTAGTAGTAGTAGTAGTAGTAGTACTAGTAGTAGTAATGGTAGTAATAGTAGTAGTAGTAGTAGTAGTGGTAGTAGTCGTAGTAGTAGTAGTAGTAGTGTTAGTAGTTATAGTAGTTTTTGTTGTTGTTGTAGCAGCAGCAGCATTTGACATGGCAAATTATGATTGCTTATCTATACAACATAATGGACACCATTAGGAGAGTGTTTGATTGACCCATGGTGCAAACTGTTTACTCTACTGGAGAACGGTCTTCTTCTTTTTAACTATTTACCGTTAATTTTAAGACGCCAGGAACATCATAATTGGTATTACAAACATCAGTCTACTACCATACCTTATTAATAATTATGTATAATTGAATATCTTATGTTCAATGTTTAAGCCAGCGATGAATATCCCAAATAAATAAAATGTATTAATCGCTAATAATACTACACATAGACAATTGCAGAAAATAATGTATCATAATATTATATTTCCTTTATTTTTTTTAAATGTTAAGTTAAGTAGTAGATGTTGTAGAAATATGAGAAGTAGTAGTAGTAGTAGTACTAGTAGTAGTAGTAGTAGTAGTAGTAGTAGTAGTAGTAGTAGAAGTAGTAGTAGTGGTAGTATTCAAACAATATTTCACATGTGAAAAGTACTTGAATCTCGATATAGGAAGACATGAAAGGTCATTACTAGCCCAATTTAGAACCGGTTTCCTGCCGTTACGTTTAGAGACTGGGAGATATCTAGGAGAGTCTGTAGAAACGAGACTGTGTAGGCTATGTAACTTATAGACAGTGGAGAACGAGAGCCATTTTGTGATTAACTGTACTCTGTACAATGAGATACGAATAACTTGTTTTGAAGATGTGCTAGCAAATCATATTCTCATAAATCTATCTGATATTGAAAATGTAGCATTTCTTGTTAACAATAAGACAAAGGCAATTAGCCAAGTACTTTCTAAAAGCACTCACAAAAAGACGAAGCATTTTGTTCTCATAAACCATTAATTTATCATTTAAACACGTAAAGTATATTTAACATATATATCTATATTCAAGATCTTATAAGAGCAAACATCCATCGTGATTGTTAACTCATTCGATTTATACATTTAATGCACTGTTACATACTCATTACATACTCATTTTATGTTTAATATTGTTATATGAATTTAATGATGTATTTATTGTGAGGTGACTTATGGGCCGGTGGGCTGGGTGTATTTATGCATTATGTGTTGATGTATATATCACATTACTTGTACACATGTCACTATAATAAAAAGAACTTACTTATACAGGATGTCGCTTTGCGATATGAATCAATTGTTCCATAGTTCAAAGCGTTTTTAAGGACACATGTTGTGCTGATATGCTGATATGCACTTTGTGTGCGCTGGAATGTGCCATTTGGCAAAGCCTTTTTTTTTTTTACCAAATTGCAAAAATAAATTCCACATTATAGTTCATAAATCATGTATATTGAAACTTTTACTGCCTAGTATGTATTTTTCGATTTTTCGTAAGACCGTTGTTTTTTGTGTATTATTACGTAATTTGTAGAATCAATGACCATTAAAACTATCTATTCATTTATATAATGCCTTTTTGTTGTGATTATAATAATAATAACAATAATTATAATAATAATGATACTAATAATAATAATAATAATAATTATAATAATAATAATAATACGATTAATAAATGAAGAAGCGCTGGCATTTGACACTGCAAATTATGATTGCTTATCTATACACCATAATTGAGACCGTCAGGGGCGTGTTTTATTGACCCATGGTGCAAACTGTTTACTCAACTGGAGCACGGTCTTATGTCACGTGATAGCGCGGTAAACATGTGTTTTTGAATCGGGAGTGAAAAAATTGTTTTTTTCTTAATAAACTGAGCTTTTGTGAGTGTAAAAGTGGTGGATTTATACAATGTGTTTATTTTTATAAATTGCTCAGTTTGTTAATTATGAGCAAAGTTAGAAAGGCTAAACGAAAAAACAGAAATAGCAGTGGAAGTATTTCGGACATCCTCACACTCATCAGACGGGCCTCTATGTTTTGATATTTTACACTTACTTGTATTGTCCGTAATATCCGAAATGTCCGAAATACATATTATTATTATTATTATAACACTTTTATTATTATTAGTAGTAGTAGTAGTAGTAGTAGTAGTAGTAGTAGTAGTAGTAGTAGTAGTAGTAGTAGTAGTAGTAGTAGAACTATAAGTAGTAGTAGTAGTAGTAGTAGTAGTACACGGCAAATTGTGATTGCTTATCTATACACCATTATTGACCATAATTGGCAAATAAGTTTAAATAAGTCAGCGATGAATATCCCAGATAAATAAAGAAATATACATCTACAGAATGAATTGTATCATATATTTCCTTTACTATAAGGGCACAATTTCTGGAATTATTTTTGGATGCCCCTAAATACTGTTACAATAAATATTTTTCAGTATAGCAGGAGTTGTAGTAATAGTCGATACATGTAGTATATAAGAGTAGAAGTAGAAAGAGTAGTACTAGTAGTTGTGTGTGTCAGTGATAGTCGTGTAACTGCACTATAGTTCTAGAATTCGTATATATATAGTAGTAGTTGTAAAAGTAGTAGTAGTTGTTGTTGTTGTTGATGAGGTAGTTGTTGACGTAGTAGTAGTAGTAGTCGTATTATTATAAATATTATTATGAATATTATGAATATTATGACTAATATTAGTATCAGTATCATTATTACGATTATTATTATTATTTTTATTTTTATTTTTATTTTTATTATAATTATTATTATTATTATCATAATCATTAGCAGCAGCAACAGCAGCAACAGCAGCAACAGCAGCAGCAGTAGCAGCAGAAGTAATAATAATAATTATAAGTATAAGAAGCAGAAGAAGATTCGTGAGTCTTGGAGCCCTTTGAAAGTAGTCATAAAAGTTAGTTGAGTGTAACATTGAGCTGCATTGGCCAATAATTGTAAAACGTGGAATCGAAGAACGCTTAATTGTTGAATGTATTTTATGGATCTATAATTCGTTAATATTACGAAATATGTTATCGATTAAAAATAAGTTTTATGAAATTTTTTGACTTTTTAATAACGAAATGTTGATTGGATGTTCAGCTTAACAATAGCCAATGAAAACGATTGTAACTAAAAATAAGGCGGTTTTTTGTTTTGAAGAAGAATGGTCGATCGACATTGTTTTTTATCAAAAGTAATGAATAACAATAATAATAATTCTAATAATATAATAGATTATTGTACAGGTTTGTTGTACCACTCAAACGTAATATGAGCCAGATCTGATCGTACGAATCATGCTTGTTTCGCCTGTGTACACTGCAGACTAGTACTGATTAACGAGTATTTATCGGACAGTAATATTATCCAAAAGTTTTTGAATATTCGTGTTTCGTAACAGGTTTTTGTATTGTATCATCATTTACAAATGAACGCTTGTATGTTCAAGTATGTTTTGTTGTTCTTCGAAAATGGCTAATATTTTGGTAAAAACACCTAATGTTTACGGCTGATGGTCTGAAACGCATGCAACTGTCCTCTGGGGAAGTAAAATGACGTTCTCATGTGCGATAAAATCGCAATTTGGGGCCCAGGTAGTTTTGTTATTGTGTTGGCTGTATTTTTTATAGCAGAGGAAGTCAGACAGAACATTATTTTACCCGCTGTGATGTTGACAAACGTGCATAGTAGCTACATAGATAGGTTATGTCTTGCAAACTCTTTAAAACATAATACTTCAGTATTTGTTTCAACGCCTTACTAACATTCTCTATTAATTATTAAATCATTGGGTAAAGTGGTATTTTAATGTTATAAATTATCGTTTGATTGTTAATTTGTATTATAATATACATTAAATAATGATATAAAACATTTATTATATATTTCACTGTTTAAAAAAAAACGTCCGAAAAATAGTATCATCGATGTGGAAAAATACTGTTTGTATATACCATATTCAAAACCTTTTTGTTGCCCAGACGAATTTTTCAACATTGAGTTTGTTCATTGATTAAAACTGTCCCAAAATAAATACATTTATCGTCCGACAAATACTCGCTAACCAGTAAAGTCGTAAAGCCGTAGTCTTATGTTATCATAATATAAACATCAATTATTCCTTCGTTTTGACTCTTTACACTTGCCAGTGTTTTATGGCCAATTTGTGGGCGAAATTCGGCCCCATTCCCCTGCTAAAAAAGTATATATTTTACCCTATATTTACACCATAAAATTACCCTTAAAATGTAAGTTTCATTTACATAAGAAAACGACCAAAATCGGTCAAAAGTTGACTAAGGTAGAGGCCCTTTGCGTTAGTGCATAATCTGAGTTATCATTTGAAGCAAAGCAATTGATTAATGTTTTCTAATGAAGTAGAATATAAACATGTTATAATGCTTTTCTAAAAAAATAATTCCCCTTTTGCATTAAAATTCCCCATCTGAAGGGCCCCGCCACCTTTCCCCCAGAGGTAAAAAAAATCACTGCTTGCAAATGGTTACATTATAATAGATTTTTTTAAATAACTTCACAATTATGCCGGTCAGGACTTCACATTATATTTGAAGACAGGGCTTTATTTTCACCTCTTCGTAAATAAGAAACAGTTGAATAAACGCCATTAACTCTCATTAGAACTAATGCCATTTGAAGATGTATTGAATTATATTCTATGGACTGTGGCTTTAAACATAATTCTTACTTGAAACATTGTTATATTCAAATGTGTTGCAACTTGCAACATTATAAACTATCATTATTATAATAGTCTGGTCCTCTGCTCACACCATAATGTTTTGTTGAATGCAAATTTTACCTCTACTAATCTTACATATAGTGTATATTTACCCCCACAAATTCTGAACTTGAAGAGAGTGTACATTTACTCACAAACTTTCAAAGTATGGCATAGGGATCTCGGAAACGCAAAATCAAGCGTATTTGGACGCATATTTTTTTTAAAGGACGCATGTCAAACCGATGCCAAGAGTCCTTGGGAGGCATCTTTTTCGTTTACTGCGTATACCCTGTTACTTAAAACATACATGAGTGCCTGCAGTAAAATCGGCAGTGGTCGCGATAAAATCAATATCGGCCCCAGTGCACACTGTAGCTGTCAAAGTCTAGTCCTTTAGCTCCGCCCAAAGAAGTCCTTTAGCTCCAATTAAGAACAAGTACAACATTTTTGACAACTTAAAACAAACAACATTGTTAAAATGCGTGAAAAACAGCTTCAGCTGATTTCATTAATTTATATTGCCAATCAAATTTCATGGTCAACTCTAACTCTAAATCTCAGTAAATTTTGAGTAATGCGGTGATGGGAGTTTTGGTTTTGACATACATTTTATACGAAAATTATTTAAGAGCTGAAGATAAATATTTGTATTAGGGTTAAACATAAATGTATCTCACTAGAATTTTAAAATACGAGTCCTGGGACTCCTTCCCCCTAAAAAGAAGGATTCCCAAATCAAAAAGAAATAAAGGTTAAGTATGTGACACGCGAGAGGGAATGGACTTTTTACAAGACACTAAGGCAGATTGAAGAAAAAGCTTGTGATCAATATGAAACTTGCTTAGCCCCTCAGGTGAGCGACCTAGGGCCTCACGTCCCTCTTGTTTAAACAGATAGTTAAAAGAAGGCGTGTGCAGTTAGTAACTTGAGAAGCTCTTGTGCTGTCATTGTGAAAAATTAATTAAGGGAAGCATTAGTAGACATAAAAGGAAGATTAATTGTGGTTTCGGCATTATTGCTGTAACTGTACTGAAGTTATATCCACATATAAGTAAGTGTATGCACATAGCATCCACATTTTGTAAAATTCATAAACATTGCATTAAACTTGCATTGCAATTGCTGGATAAGCCATACCGTTTGTCATTCTAGGCGGCTAAGTAAGTATTTGCTTATGGACAGCAAATTCTTAAAATGCCATCATTCCTCTATATGACTCCAGTCTCCACAAAAGTCATGAATCTTTTACAGAGCACAAGGTCTGGTAAACTGTTAATAATTACTGGCCCAAACTCCATACTACTGGCCTCTCTTAATCATTAGGCTTTTTATAAGAAACCTGACCATATTTTTTCACGGTTTCGGGGGCCAGAGTTCTCAGTAGTTTTTCTGGCCTTTATACAGTATTACTGGTTTTGTCTGAGGTCTGAAAAACTTTCACGGAAACTAGACTAAAACATTGTATTACCTATAGTAATGCCATGGTTATGCATTTCTTACAGGTGAAGTAGGGTCAGAAGGAAGGATGAAGTTAAAAGCCTTGAAGTTTCTTAGTGTTAAGACAGCTTTAAAAACACCATGCTCTTGTGGAAAACAGTGTATTCTGCAGTTGAATATCAATTCTGTCAGGGAAATTCGTGAACAGTTTTGGTATAATTCAAAATCAACCAGGATGTCATTGCTTCAAGTGTTGTATGAAAAATCGGAAAAAGTTGGGAAATACAGGTACTTTTCAGTAGTGCCCAAAAAACAGGAAATTAAATTGTGTACAAAAATATTTTTGTCTGCACTAAGAGTTAACAAAAACACTTTGACTATAGCTGCTAATATGTGCTTTGATTATCTGGAAGCTCCACCCGGGAAATCTCCACGCAGCTGGGACAGAAGCACTCTTCTTCTGATTGCATGGCTTGAGGATTACTTCACCTTTCATGGCGAAAGGATGTCTAACTAAAATGTTACCATATGGAGTGAGCAGAAGTCAATTTTAAAAGAAGTGGGTGGACAATTTCCGATTTGTTAAAGCTAAAAAGGTAAAAAAAAATATATACATGTAATTTTTGATGAGTAAATTGACAGTTCTCTGCTTATGCCTTTTGAAAATTTAATTTAGTGATTTCATTTTGATGCATGGCTTGAAATATCGAAGCCCTGAGCATCTAAGACACGTAATTATGTATAAAGTCAAGCTTTGTTTTTAGGTCAGTTCTTTTTCATTAGGTTATTATATTCCAATTAAATCATTGAAAGAAATATACATTAAAATAAAACACATAAGTGAATTTTTTATAATGGTTAGTTAAACTTGTTATTTGGTGTATTATACTATTTTGTAAATGATTGAAGTTTTGTTTTATGACATGTTACCTTATTTTTATGTGTATATTTCACCTGATACATCGTTTTATCAATATATTGGTTTCAACAATTGATGTCTCCATTGTTAGAAGTTGACCGTTCATGACATGTTTTGATAAACTGTCAATTTTATGAAAAATAATTGTTATTACTACTAGTATGTGAGTGCTTTCTTCAGTCGTTCTTTGTCTGTTTATACCACCACAAACGAAGTTTAGGGGGGGGGGGGGTATATAGGAGTGAGCTTGTCGGTCTGTTGGTTATTGGTTTCCGGATGATAACTCAAGAAAGGCTTGACATATTCAAATAATTATTGGTACACATTTGTAACATCATACAATACAGGTGAAGTTCGATGTTGGTTACAAACACTAAATTTTGACAACGTTATGGCCCTTTTTCGACATGATTTTCGGATGATACATGTGTAGCATCATAAAATACGGGTCAAGTTCGACTTTGGTGGTTACAAACCACTAAATTTTGACAGAGTTAAGGCCCTTTATTTGACTTAAATTCCCTAAAAACATTGTTTCCTGACGATAACTCAACAATGGCTTGACATATTGAAATAATTATTGGTACACATGTGTAGCATCATAAAATACATTTTGACTTTGGTTACAAACCACTAAATTTGACACAGATATGGCCCCCCTTTTTGACTTAAATTCCCGAAAATTATGGACAGTAACTCATGAAAGGCTTCACATATTTAATTTATTTTTGGTACATATGTGTAACATCATAAAGTACAGATCAAGTTCAACTTTGGTTACAAACTACTAAATGTTGACAGAGTTATGGGTCCTATTGAAATTTAATTTTTCCAATTACACTGTTGACCTTTCACAAATTAAAGCTTTCTCTCTGTCCATTTCTTTCGAATGGATGCCAAAGTTTTTTGACAAGGCCTTTTTGTGGGGGTATTCCGTCACTCATGTGACAATTTTAGTTGTGTATGTCAAGAACATGTCCTTTGAATTATTATTCTTTTAAAATTATTAAAATGTAATCATTTCATAAATTGGCTTGACTTTGTGTTTGTAAAAACATTGTTGTTGTTTTTTTTATTCAGAAAAGAAATGTCAGTACATATGTGGCACAAGCAGAACATTTTAGTAGACTTTGACTGTATATTATGTCACGAAGCATTGCATAACAGGATGCATGGAAACGATAATTTAGAATATGGCATTTATCAAAACACTTTGAGTTTGGTTATTTATTGAATCAGATTACACATATTAGTGAGTTTGTACCGCCAGCAGAACACTTTGAGTTTGGTTATTCATAAAATCAGATTATAAATATTAGGAAGTTTGTACCGCCAGCGGAACACTTAAGTTTGGTATTTCATTAAATCAGATTATAAATATTAGTAAGTTTGTACCGCCAGCGAAACACTAAGTTGGATTTATGTTGTTAAGACTATAAATGTTAGGAAGTTTTACTGCCAGCGGAACACTTTCGAGTTTGGTTTTCTATTAATAGGAATATAAATGTTGTGATGTTTGTACCGCCAGCGGAACATTTTGAGTTGGTTTTCTGTTAATCAGAATATAAATGTTAGGAAGTTTGTACCGCCAGCGGAACACTTGAGTTTGGTTTTCTGTTAATCAAAATATAAATGTTAGGAAGTTTGTACCGCCAGCGGAACACTTTTGAGTTTGATTTCTGATAATCATAATATAAATTTTAGGAAGATTGTACCACCAGCGAAACACTTGCGAGTTTGATTTCTGTATTAAGACCATAAATGTTAGGATGTTTGTACCGCCAGCGGAACACTTTCGAGTTTGATTTCTGTATTAAGATTATAAATGTTAGGAAGTTTGTACCGCCAGCTAAACACTTTCGAGTTTGATTTCTGTATTAAGACTATAAATGCTATGAAGTTTGTAGCGCCAGCGGAACACTTGCGAGTTTGATTTATGTTATTCAAAATATAAATTTTAGGAAATTTTTACCACCTGCGGAACATTTTGAGTTTGGTTTCTGTTATTCAAAATATAAATTTAGGAAGTTTGTGCCGCCAGCGGAACATTTTGAGTTTGGTTTTCTATTAATCGGAATATAAATGTTGGGATGTTTGTACCGCCAGCGGAACATATCCATTACTTGTAATAAGAAATACTTCGCTGGTGGATCATTAAATTTGGTTCAAAACATCATTGAAGTTTTGTACCGCCAGTGGAACTTTCCCTGCAAATTACTTCAAAAACTCAAAAATTTATAGAGAAAAAAATGAACTTTTGTTCCGCCGGCGTAACATCGTTCGTTCTTTTTTATAATTTAGTGAAGACAAATCAGGTTTATTTTCCAGAAAAATCCTGGAAAATGGCCCTTTCAATTGGGATTCAGTGAAAAATCCCTTTTTAAAATATAACGACTTATTAGAAGAATCTTTGATTTTTCCTGAAATCCCCATTCTACAGCCAAAATATAATATAAGACTTTAATAACGTGGACACTTCTAGCAGTGACTTTCTTATTTCATTGACAGTTTCCGATAAAAAAATGAAAAGCAATTAAACAATCAACTATTGCTCAAGCACTGACACAACTATTGCATGATATGCGCAAAACAGACAGACAGTATCAAGGTTTGAATACATTTTGAACCGAAAAAAAGTGCACCAAGTGAGGCATACTAAAGAAATTAAAACATTTACTGTCGTCCAATCCATTTCTCATGGCACAGACAAAGATGACACTTCTCATTAATCTATACCAAGAAAATGAACAAGAAACGAAACATTTATTTTATAAATTTGTATGGCAAAACATGTTTGAAATAGTGGTACAATTTTATATAAATGTTGCAGTATATTTCTGAACGGTAAGAACAAGCCACTAATCGAGTCTTTAGAAGCAGCAAAATTAAATGTTTCTTGAAGGTTGGAAAGACGGCAGCACATAGTTAAAATTTGGTTCACGACACCAACAGTTTTTATTGGAAAGTTTATGTCAAAAATATGAAAATTCGCTCTTTCAACGTGTATGCGGTGTTTAGCAATGATATATGTATCTTGAAAATATGCGCCAGAAAAAAAGCTTTTGTTTCCCCAATCATGGCGGTATATTCCGGCGAAGTCCCAATTTGGACTATTATGTTTCCTTCTGTTGTTTTAAAATGCAGCACATATTGATTAAACAACCCTGTTGTCATAACAACTACAGACTGGACTTGTGTATTTCAAATGTAAATAAACCCACTGTGAGAGCTGCCTATGGCAGCGTGTTTACCTGGATAAGTTCTGGTGACTATCTCTGCTAATACGGTCTGTACAGTTCATGATCATGCGAGATGCGCAAAACAAATATTTTGCATTGGTAATATCAGTTCGCAATAATATTGATGGAAAACATGTTTTTTATTTGAAATATGTTCATATTTTATTACCAAATGACTTTAGTCAGCAGTACACTTGTGCTGCAAAGTATTGAAATATAACATCGATACGAACTAATACGGAAACAAAATAGGAAAAAAAAAATAATGCTTAAATATGTAGCGAAACATTAATAACGCCCATTGTTCTATTGCACTGTGCTTTTAATTTGTCTATCCTCAACTCAATGCACAAAGAAAATTCCTTATGAGTTTTTATAACGTACACAATGATAAATCCTGTATTATCTATATTATAAAGCTACTTTCCACATATAGGAGCTGATACGAGTTGTTATTTCATACTTTATATTTTAAACGAGTTCAGGGAATTCTGTTAGCAAGCGAGCCTTTGGCATGATATGGTATGAAATGACAACGAGTGTCAAATCTTTCTATCACATGCTTTTAAACGAAAATTAAAAACCTCATAATTTAACCAAATTGTGTTCATAAATCCTTAAAAGTTGTTTAATGACGTGACGTCATTTAATGTTGACGACGCCATTTTACCAAAACAACGTCATGCAATTTGTCAGTCAAATAATATTTAGCCAGTAAAAACGCTGATGTTATCTTACACATGTGTAAGATACAACTATTCGTAATGGCTGTATTACATGGAACAAAAGGTATAGGTAATGTTTGGTTAAAACTCAATATATTTCCTGTTAAATTTAAATTTAAAGTTGCTTTTATTTTAGTGGATTCTTAGGTCTATGAACTTGAAAATAGCTTGCAACAGTTTGAAAGATGTGACACAGTTTTTTAGCTGGACTGTTTTATGTAAATAACTCAGTTATTTCAGTGACATAAAATGTGAATTTGGTACCAATTTGAAGAGAAGAAGACATTCTAAACAGTGATCAAAATTCTGGATAGATAAAATGAAGCATAAGTGAGAAATCAGTATACAAAAGTGAATTTCTTTGTCTATTGGAATAATATTATCCTATATATCCTATAGTGTCAAGCAGTGCAAATCAGTGTAAATCAGTGCACAGGGATTAAATCACAATGCACGGGGATTAAATCTGCAGTAGACAGAACAATTATTGGATTACATCTCAGTATAACAAAGGTGATCACCCTGATATAGTGTTGAGTCTTGTAAACACACATAAACATATTAAAGCTGTCACACCATAATGGTAAAATCTTCATGAGTGGAAAAGACACTGCAAAAGGGTTGAAGAAATCAAAATATCAACCCTCCGGAAAAATGGCAGCGAAAGGTGAGGACAGGCCAAAACGTACAAATTCAGAGGTTAGTAATGACAGTATTAACGACACCTCAATTAAGCAACAGCTTGAAGCCATGCAACAGTCCCTCAAATGCCTAACCGATGCAATGAATTCCATTTTGAAAAAAGAAGACGTTGAAAGCCTGATCACTAACACTATTTCCTCAATAGTCTCTGAGGTTGAAAAGCGCTATGAAGAAAGAATGTCCAAACTGAAAAAAGAGATGGAACACCAATTAAATCAGCGTGTACAAAAGCAAGTAGAGGAAAAAACCAAAGATTTAGCAGCACATATCAAGAGTTTAGAGTTTGAGAATAAAATCCTTGAAGAAAACATATCCACCATAAAAGCAGAAAGTAAACAAACAATGGCGAACCTTGAAACGCAATTAAAGATAAACACACAGAAATGCAGCGATGCCATAAAAAGCTCAAACCATAATGAACAGTATTCACGAAAAAACAATGTAAAGATAATGGATATTCAAGAAGAACAACAAGAATCTGTATCCCATCTGACTACAAAAGTTCTAGAACTTCTCCATAGTAAAGGAATCCAGATTGAAAAAGAACAAATTCTGGCAATACATAGAATTCCTAGTAAGAAGGGACATATAAGACCAGTTATATTGAAGATGAAGTCAAACACAGATAAAACAGCCATTATGCGTAAGAGGAAAGAAATGAAGGCAGCAGGGCACAGGCTGGTAGACGACGTCACGGTTCTCAACAGTGCTTTAATGAACAGACTATCCCTCCATCAAGCCATCGAGACGACATGGTTTTTTAATGGGTCTGTGTTTGCGCTCACCAAGAACCAGAAGCGCATTAAATTTGACATTCATGACAATATCGACAGTGTCATCAACGAGTACCGTGCCAATCGCCAGAAGCAGAAATAAACACCATCAACAGTGCTAGTAGCATAATGAACTATCGTGCCTTTTACCGGAAATAAACGGTCTTTGCATGATATGCGGAAACACCATGAAATGCCAAGAACAGTCAAGTAAGAAACATTAAAAGATTGGATACACTAGAACTTAAAGATAAATATAGCCCTCTGTCACAGGACACATTCTGCCTAAACATATTGTCAACACGTAGAATTATAGTAAGTTTGACATTCTTAATCTTTTATCATTATAACCTTCTTTTAATTATCTATGCTGTAGATTATTGATGATTTACATTTCATGTCTAAAAATGTGTGACTGCAAACTTGCATTGACTATATTTGTCCATATATTTCCATGCTTATATCTATAATACTGATATTAATGTTAATGTTGTTGTTTTATATATGTGTAATTTTTGTTGTTTGCTTTACATTTGACTATGATATAGCTTTAAACACTCAGTTGGTAATCTATTTTAAGAACAAAGTTTTCCGCAACATTGACTCTGCAATCTATTTTTAGACAGGTTATTTTTCCAAAACAAGTTTACTGCGATTATCAGTATTCAGCCATTCAAATAGTAATCTATTTTTAGACAGGGTATTTCCATAACAATTGCATTGCAGTCAGTACTACAGTCTTTCAGGTAGCCTTTGAAAACTGCTAATATGGTATGAAAATGCTCAATAAAAAGAAGCATTTGAAGAGTAAAAAAATTATTATAGATTTATTTTACTATGAAATATAAATAACTCCTGTATGAGGAGCTATTAACATTAACAATTCACATCTGTTGTGTTTTATCTCTCTCAAGTATATGATATAACTCTTAGAATTGCCTAAACTACATAATAAACTACATTCTATAACACATTAAATAAGAAACTGAGAATAAATTGCAAAAAAACAGCAAGCTATACATTATTATAGTTCACTAATTTGATGTTTTGTTCAATCACTATTCAGGACACAGGTGTAAAGAAAAAGATGATACATTGCGTACATTGTTTTATCTTGCATATGCGAATCAAAAGTCAATTGATGAAAATGTTGTTAATTGGGTTTTATAACTGTATGACTTACCATATGAAAACTTCTAGCGTTTACAATAATGGTTGACATAAAAATTGTTTCTTACAACTGTCGTGGCCTTAACGATTGTAAAAAACGAAGAGATGTACTCAGTTATTTAAAAAAACAAAATGCACATATTTATTGTCTACAGGATTGTCATTTTACCCCATCTATGGAAAAGCACATTTATATGCAGTGGGATGGTGACTGTTACTTTAGTCATGGTAATTCCAACCCTAGAGGAGTGTGTATTTTGTTAAAAAAACATATATCTGTAACGGTCCATACCACTGAGAAGGATCAGCATGGCAATTATTTACTGTTAGATTTAACATTCAATTCAAAACGATTTACTGTCTGTAACCTGTATGGGCCTAATAATGATACACCAATGTTTTACAAAGATCTATTTTTGAAAATAGACTCTTTAGGTAATGAAAGATATATAATATGTGGAGACTACAATCTTGTACTCGACCCCAAAATAGACTATGTTAATTATAGAAACCTAGATAATAACAAAAACTCAAGGAATCTGTTATCTTCTTTCATTAAAGATAGGGGCTTAATAGATACTTTTAGACTAATGAATGGTAATTTAAACCAATACACTTGGAGAAAACCTAACTCTCTACAGCAAGGTAGGCTGGACTTCTTCCTTGTCTCTAACAATCTTTTACAACACTTACGAGAATCTGACATTAAAGCAAGCTACAAATCTGATCATTCAGTTATAACCTTAGAATTGAATCTTTGCGAAGTAATCCATGGTAAGGGACTTTGGAAGTTCAACAACTCTTTATTATTTGATGAAGAATATCTTAAGTGCATAAAACTAAAAATAGAAGAAGTTAAACAACAGTATTGCTTACCTGTTTACAATACTGAATTATTGAATACCATTGATAATAATATGATTCAATTCACTATTAATGACCAATTATTCTTGGAAACGTTATTAATGGAAATTAGAGGCAAAACAATCTCTTACTCCTCTTACAAATCCAAACAAATGAAAGACAGAGAATATATTCTTATAAAAAAAATTGAAGTACTAGAAAAAGATGTTAAGGAAACAAACATTGTAGAATTAAACTCATTAAAAGAAGAACTTTCAAAAATGCGTGACATCAAAATGAAGGGATCATTTATAAGATCAAAAGCAAAATGGATCGATGAAGGTGAAAAACCCACAAAATACTTTTGCAATTTAGAAAATCAACATTCAGCCAGTAAAACCATACCTTATATTATAAACGATGATGGTCAGAATGTATACGATCAAAAAAATATTTTAACGGAAGCCGCAAAATATTATAAAACTTTATATGCTAAGACTACTTCAAATGAAAAAAAAAACAATATTGATATTTTTTATGACCTTGACGGAATGCAAACAGTTAAACTAAGCTATGACCAATCTCAAGCATTAGAAGGATTGTTGACAATGGAAGAAATTTCAGCTACCTTGAAAAACATGAAGCACGATAAGAGCCCAGGCTCAGACGGTTATACAACTGAATTTTTCAAAGTATTCTGGAATGATCTGAAGTGTTTTATTTTAAGAAGTCTGAATCATGCTTTTATTTCTGGATCTTTGTCAATCACTCAAAAACAAGGAATCATAACCTGTATTCCAAAAGATAGTAAACCAAGGCACTTTTTTAAGAACCTTAGACCTTTAACACTTTTAAACGTTGTATATAAGATAGCATCAGGTACAATTGCAAACAGATTGAAAACAGTCCTTGACACGCTCATTTCAAAAGATCAAACCGGTTTTATAAAAGGTCGATATATTGGTGAAAATACAAGACTTATATATGATATCATGAAATATACGGAGGATAATAAAATACCAGGACTTCTAATGACTCTAGACTTCGAAAAGGCCTTCGATACACTAGCATTTAACTTCATTGAGAAAACTCTAGAATATTTTAATTTTGGTATTATGTTCAGAAAATGGATTTCTCTTTTTCTTTACAACACCATGGCAGCTGTACAGATCAATGGGTATCTATCAGAATTCATTACAATAGAAAGAGGTTGCCGTCAAGGTGACCCAATAAGTTCTTATATTTTTATTCTATGTGCGGAAATTTTAGCAATTAACATAAGGAATTCAAAACAAATTAAAGGAATTAAAATTGAAAATATAGAATACAAAATTTCCCAATTTGCGGATGATACATCTTTATTACTAGACGGTTCAGAAAATTCACTAAATGCTACAATTGATTTATTACAAGTTTTTGCACTAGAATCCGGACTTAAAATTAATTACGATAAAACTAATTTGATATGGATAGGTTCTAAGAAATACAGTGCACAATCAATAAAAACTAAGTACAAACTAGTGTGGGGCACAACCAGTTTTAAAGTGCTAGGCATTTTATTTGATATTAATCTAGAAAAAATGGTTGACCTCAATTTTTCAAACAAGATAATCAAAGTACAAAATATGATACAATTTTGGAGTAAAAGAAACCTCACACCATTAGGAAAAATAACTGTGGTAAAATCCTTGTTACTTCCCCTGTTTACACATCTGTTTATAGCCCTCCCCAGTCCTGGGACAAATATATTAAAGCAAATACATAACAGCTTTTGTAACTTCATCTGGAATGGCCCACTAAAAATTAAACACACTATTCTCATTAAACCATATGAGGAAGGAGGACTTAACATGATAGATATTTACTCATTTGAAAAAAGCATGAAATTGACATGGATAAAGAAAATTGTAACATGTACAGGTAAATGTTTTCAGCTAGTTTATTCCATGTTTGATATTAAAAAAATGATTAATATGGGGACAGCTTATGTTGAGAAAATTGTGAATAAATTAGGAAACCACTTTTGGAAAGATGTTCTTAGATATTATATTATGTACATTGATAAACTAAACATTTGTAAATTTGATGATGTATTGAATATGCCATTGTTCTATAATACCAATTTTAAAATTGGTTTGAACTGCATTTATGAAAATAATATGTATGAAAGAGGAATACGATTTGTTAGAGACATAATGTGTATCTCTGGAAGTTTCATATCAAAGCAAGACATTGAGGTTTATACTGGCAAAGCCCTCAATTTTTTATTTTATGAAGGGCTTAAAAGATCTGTATCACAGTTCATTAGAAACTCTAGATTTGATACAACATATGTACCAAATAGTAACAACGTTTTTATTTCATTCTATTTAAGTGAACTCGTTTTCATGCAAAAACATAAAGCAGTATATGACAAATTTATCTCAAATAATGACAAACCTTCCAGTCAATGCAAATGGAACGAAATGTATAACAATATAGATTGGAAATATGCATACAGTTTTGTTTTTAAATTATCCAGAGATACATATTTACAATGGTTACAAACTAGAATTGTACATAGAATTTTAGGAACGAAATCTCTGTTACAAAAAATGAAAATTGTAACTGATAATTTATGTTGCTTTTGTAACAAATATGAAGAAACTTTAACTCATCTCTTTTGGGACTGTGAACATGTCCAATCTTTAATTAATAATATTAAAAATGAATTGAATACAAACCAGTTTGACTTACCTACACTGACTTGTCAAGACATGCTATTTGGAATGTGCAACAACAAAATGGACCATATTAATATTTTATTTTTGGAAGTGAAGAGATATATTTTTATGTGTCAAAAATCTTGCAAAATTCCTACTATTTCAGGGTTAAAGAAAAGTCTAAAACTAGCTTGGGAAATTCAAAAACATACACTGTGCAAAAACCCAGAACTTCGATTATCTAACTGGTCAGTTGTAAGACTTTTAATGCAATAAAACCCAATATACAAGCATGTACATCCACACTATCATGATCCTTTTGTACATTCAAATAACCATACTGACATTACACTGTGTCCTATTCACTTTCTTCCATGTTTTGTATCAAAAATTTCTGTTTAAAAGTAAAATACATGATTACTTACCCCCAAAAAGGTGTGCAATATTATATAGAAGATATACATGTTTACATCTAAAAATTTATATAGCATGTATGTTCAATTTAGTATTCTGTAAAATGTTTTTGATATATAAAATTGTATGTATAGTATGCATGTATGGATGTTTACAAGTTTATTTATATGCAGCTTTACAATATATGTACATTACAACTTTTAACTACTCTATATATAGCATGAATGTGTGTATAATATACTATGAAGAAAATAAAATTGTGCACACTAAAAAAAAAAAAAAAAAAAAAAAGTATGCCAAATATCAAAAAAAAAAAAAAAAAAAAAAAAAAAAAAAAAAAAATTGAATCTCACACACATTTAACTAAAACTTGGCGTACATTAGAAATAATTTTTGACTTATCGTTGTTTATCGGCGAATAGCTGTGTTCTTTGTCTACAGAAACACAAACATTACCAAGTAAAATGTTAGAATAAGCTACTAAGCACGTTTAAGCATATTAATTATAACATTATAAAACAGTTTTATATAGTTGTCTTTTGTTATAATATTTGCATTACTACGTACCTTTGCAATCGTAATACTCAGATCTTTTTATACAACTACTTTATACATATGACTCATATTTTTAATATGACTCATTACTTTATACACAACGAATACCCAATACTCTATTATCATTACCATAAAAGTAAAGCACATTTACAAGTTATTATTATCGATGATTTCTTGAAATAAATGCTTTATAAATATGACTCAAATGTGTATGTTGTTCAATTAACTTATACACAACGAATAACCTATTATCATAACTAGTATACTAAAGCATATTAACAAGTCATTACTATCGATGAAGGATACAAAATAAAAATAATATCTTACCATCCATATTACGATATTCTGTAATAGAAAGGTATATGAATACAAATACCGATAATTCATACAATAACACATATTTATCAGCGACGATGATCGATAGAATAAAACTTTCAGCCAACCTTTATAAGACAACATAATAAAGTTGCAGTACATGTTATCTGGAATGGATAAGTCTAATATTCAAATTGAATTTAAGGGGTGTCCCGACGGCCGATCGACAATAACGTTGCATATGATTAACTTAAAAGTATGTTAAATATAATGACAATGCTTCTATGAACAGTTCAACGACGTATATTAGTGTATGATGTTATCAGTTGTCATCGTTCACACTTTTTGCAGGCAATGGTTCGAATCTAAATGAAACTATGTATACCCCAAACATGTATTGTATTTGCATATACGTTTTTTCATAACGATGTCACCTGTATATTGTTACTAATCTAACAATATTTATATAAAAAAAACGATATTAAATTATATTGTTTTAATACGTATCGATATTTATGCAATCAGCCGCCGAATAGCCTCTTTAAACTGTACTGATAATTTGTCCGCCATTAGCTAATTACAAAAGCAAGATGCCTCATAGCTAAATAAAACGTACCCAATAATAAATCATTTATAATAAAGCTACTTAACACACGGTATACACTTTTTTAAATAAATATTGTTTGGTTACGACTCGATGTATTACTATTTAAATTATATTTAAATTTGCTTTCATTTCAATAGATTGTACGTAAAACCGTTTGGACCGTTTTATCAACGCAATCGCACCTATGACGTCATAAGATATTTGCTGAATTTTACGACTGGTAGCAGGCGGTCTAAGCGGTCGTGAAAATAGTTTACATTGACATTTAAAAAAATAGATTAATACATCGGCATGTTCAACGTTATACTGAATGGTAAACACAGAAAAGCGATATGCATTTACGTGGTAACAGTGAACATTATAATTTTCATGTAATTATTAAAACTCGATTTTATCTTAATATATCTAGTATAGTACATATAAATTGATATATGAAACTAATTTAATTAAATTTTACTTAATCATAGTAAAATATAACGAGACAATTAAAAGATATGGCAACACACAAACTAAATATAAAATTGATCTGTAAAGATTTAATATAAATTTACTATAAAAATAAAATAAAATAATATATCAATGTTAACATGTAATAAACAATTATTATTTAGATGGCTTTATTCATAAATCGACATATTCAGGCTAGCAGTGACCACCATTGTTTAACCCTCAAGTATACAGGAAACAGGATGTTTAGGGATTATGTAAATAACACATGTGTGGATATCATAATATAATCAGGGTATAGAGAAAATCTCTTGACATATTACATGCAGATACTCTCGGTGGAATTCAGCTTTTATAAGCAATTATTTCTAGGTCATAGAAAGATACCAGCACCAAGGTATAGGTCAGTAAACAAGAGTTAAGCATATGCAAATAAATTACCAGAGCATTATCACGCGATCATAGCCAAATTGGGAGAGCAGGTACGGGAGAACCGATTAATCATATTCGTAATCCTACCCACGTGCCCCTGGTATGGTATTGAAGAACCGCGCATGGCAAACCTGGCTATGCGTGGTCTGATATTATTTCAGGTAAGATTATTGTTACTTTCATATGTTTGTAATATTTGTAAGTTATTGTAGTGTGCAGTAATTTGTACCAAGAAGAAATATACACTGAATTGTAAAGATTATTGTACTAAAATAAAGTTATGATGTCAGCATTATTCTGAATTATTTTATTTTATTTTATATTAATTATCTAATTATTTTTCTCGCTCGCCTTTATTTATATTATAAATTAGCATGCCTATATAAACTCTGTTAATATTATATAAATTCTTACAAAAGCTTTGTTATTAATAGATTAATGATCACAATAATTGTATATTTTAATATGCAAATAATTATATGCATTATGTGCTTGCAGGCATACAGATATATGTTACATTACATATTATATTAGTGTGCGTGGTCTGATACTATTTCAGATGCCTGATCTGATAGTACTTCAGGGAATAAAATGGACTACCTCACAAAGACTTAGTTGTTTGAAACCTCTCACACGCCTGTTATGATGATGACATAACAAAGAACCCAATTCCTTGGTAAGCGGGCAAAAGGCCCGGCAAACAATATGCCAGAAAGCCCCGTCTTCTCTAGCGAGCTCTGCATTTATATTTAGACGAGATTAATGCTACTTATCAGTTTCAACTTTAATAATTAAAACAATCTCAAAACTCATTAGATTTGAAACGTAAAAAAATGGGAAAACGTCATGATGTTTAGGCTGGTTTCACGTTTTTCACGTCGTAAGAACATGAATAATCTTAGCTGCGACCGGGCACTTACCACACAACGGTTGTACGCTGGTCGCGAGTTCTGTCGTTAACCCCGGAATTAAGATAAGATCAGCTTAAGATACGATCTGTTAATAAAACGGCCTTCTGGTTCTAGTTCTGCAATCGTATGTTTTTTAATACATCTCTGCTATATTTTATCAAGAAATGTATGATTTGCATGTTATGTTACATTTCCATTTGTATTGTGCATTTTACAGTGTTTTTGTTTGGACAATTGTTCTTATTTGCTTTTTTTATTTGTCTTGTTGACATGTAGGAAAGATTTATTACTTTTAACTGTCTATATTGAGTGATATTCAACTGTGTTTTTATTTGTTTGATTAATAAAGTTATGAAGTTCCAATAACCGTTATCCGTCCTTTGTAAAAAAAAAACGACGTTTACTTGAATGACCTTTTGGGACCAATTTGACCCCAAATTAGATTTTTGAAAAATTATCAATAATTATACTTTATGCAATACATGATGAAAGGCCCCATGGCACATTGAAACTTACTGGGTGAATTGTTTCGTAACAGTTGAATCAATTCAATAACTAAACTACCTACATTTAAAAAACCAACGTTAATGTCCAGACCAACCTTTCATAAAACTAGTCCTACGGTCTATAGTTATTGTCCGGACACGTTTTCCCAACTATTGGTCAGTATGACCTTAAATTCTGACCGTATGACGCAATAATCAATCAAAATCCATTACTAAACATAGATTACAGAACCTTACAATGACGGCTTAATCATGTATTCAAAATATTCCATAACAAAATTTAATGACATTCATATAAGTGGTGTCACAATATACCGATATATTGGTATATTGCAAAATATTTGATTGTGCAAAAATTTATCGCAATATCAATGTCCATATATAATGCATTTTGTATTTGTTATTTTTTATTTGTGTTTTTTTCCTGTTATAAATACCTTTATTACACAACTTTTGACTGCATTAAAACATGCTTATTGTAAGTGATAAACAGTTGAAAGCCAGTACCATTTGACAGTACCAGCGACCAATAATATTATATTTATGTTCGGTATGCATGTACTCTCTTGACATATGTGAGCTTATTAATACATTAAACCTGCTACACTGTTTCCAGTTCAAATAAACAGCGAAATACATACATAGTTTATGCATAAAACTAACATACACCATGACTAGACTATCTGTACATGTAAAAAATCACTATATGTGTAATATAATACAGTGAACAGCCATACCAGACGGTTTGAGAGTGTTGCTTATATTTGTTTTGCTTTTGTATCTGCTGTTTAAATGTTGCTTACGTAGCGCCTGTCTTCAACATTTGTGCTAAAAAAAAGGTAAAAGCCATACTAAAAAAAATATTGCACTGTTCATAATGATTTAATCAGTCTTAAGCTTATTAAATGCATACATACATAGGTCGCAATATATCGCAATCAATAGCCTGATAAATTAAAAAAAATATTGCAATATATCGCGATGTGGTGTTCTAAAATCGTGCTACTATATTTCATATATAATTTATCATTATTCAACTCGATCCCAGATATTAAGGTACCTAAAAGTTACGATAAAGCTTACACTACATTCGTCAGTGAAGCTGTTAATGACAAAATGAGATCAAATAGATCAATTTATAACAGCTGTAAAGAATAACATTTTAAGCATTGCAACAAATAACTGAATTTAATGCTGTGACACACATGTATTGTAACTTATGTGAAAAATCGTATTGCCTAAGTGAAACCGACATATATTTCAAACATGTAGCAAATTATGCTCGAGAAACCGTATTCAAACTTCCAGATGGCAACGGTTTATTTTATGAGTTTATTTTAACTAAGTATTAAACCTATTGACCATATCGGAAATTTGCTTTCGGGTTTTCATGGGCAATCCTAGTAGATATATTTTACCCATTCCTGTCCAATGAATCTGAATACAGCACCGCTCATAACAGTCCTCCGAATTTCGTTATTCAATGTAGAAAAGGTGTGATCATGCAAAATATGCTACTAAACAAAATGTGTTATGGTCTCATTGCACATAGAACTTTGCATTATGCAAAGGTTTATTGTTTGCTAGTTGTTTACAAACCTTGTGTGGAGAACGACACAAACATTGCAAGTAAGCATACACAAACATATAGTGAACGTTAATTTAGTTATTACAACTCTACTGTTCACACTTCTAGACTATGTTTTCCACCTGTGGACCTGTGGAATTCATATTGTTTGACATGGAATATGTAATAATGAAACAAATTATAATTACATATAATTTATGTTAAAAGGTTATAGAACTAATTGTATATATTGCCTATATTTGTATCTAACAAGGTATGAAACTGTAATGGGAGTATCTTTCTTAGGTTCTTGAGAATTATTTAAAAAGATTTGAAAAATGGTTTATCGATTTAAAAAAATCAGGCTTAATTTTTATTGGGGTTAGTGAAATAAACTGTCTAAATTTGTCAAGTTTGTTAGGTAACAGTTTTTTCTTTTGCGATTATTGTAAGGCTTATAGTCCAATATAGTAATAATGAAACTCCAGAGACATCATCAGGAGATAAACTCTTATCACCATCCGTTATAGTCCAACGATAACATATTTAATGGTTTTGATTCAGAACATGCATCAAATAAGCAATTTTATCACATTTTGTGTATGGCTTTCAAAATAATAGAACAGAAACATTCTCATCCAGGATAAATATTCTAGCCATTGAGTATTATGGGTTAAATACCTTAAAAAATGAATGGTTATCAATCCTTTTGTCCACAGAGGAATTGTTTCTTAAACACCTCTGAGCTTGAATTGTTAATCAGTGAACCCCACGAACGAGCTGTTAATTTCATATATATATATTTCATATATATATATATATATATATATATATATATATATATATATATATATATATATATATATATATATATATATATATATATATATATATATAGTGATAAATGTCCGAGTTTTTGATCGTTTATTATATATATATATATATATATATATATATATATATATATATATATATATATATATATATATATATATATATATATATATATATATATATATATATATATATAATAAACGATCAAAAACTCGGACATTTATCACTATATATATATATATATATATATATATATATATATATGAAATATATATATATATATAATAAACGATCAAAAACTCGGACATTTATCACTTTCGCGGAAGCGACATATTGCTATGGTATATATGATCTGTAAATGTGACGGTTGGTTTCATCTTAGCCAGAATCACCCTCATTGCTTCCTGATGTTTATTTATTTATTTGTTTTTATTTGCTCAACAGTTAAGATCTCCCCATACTAAATAATGCATTATCGACAACTGTTTTGATGAAGTAAGCAAATAAGCAATATAGTGAAACATTATATCAAATGCGTGTGCGGGCATATACATAATATTTAACATGTTTGCTTAGTTTTGGGGCATTGCCAAGTAATAGGGAATTTGTCGTGTAAAGTTTAACTAGAATAAAATACTCAACAGTCAGTGATGACCATGTACTATTCTTTCAAACACAACACATACACTTAATTCGTGTTTTAGACTCAATCCCAGTTACCCTGGACAATTCGTGTCGCCGGAATTTGATGAACGGCGGTAGAAAACTGCATTGTTCTATGACAATAAAATAATCGTATTATTGTAAAGTGATGCAATTTTCATTATTTTCAAGCACTATTTTTTGCCCTCTAACCGTAATGGATGTGAAAATTGTGTTGTATGATGGCAGGCATATCAAAAACTGGGTGTCGCCGGAACCGAATAAATAAATAAAACGAGTTGTTAGATCTCATAAACACATTCATGGGTCATCTTCAGATCGTTATAACAATATAAGTAATCACCGTGATACATTTCAGTATAAGTTTCCGAGTATAAAACGATTGTCTGCAACATTTTTGCTTTGGATATAACTTGTCGCCAATTTCAATAAATTTACGGGACAAATGTTTTATAACCAAAATATTTAGTTTAAACTTACTCAGGGTACGAAAATATTCATGAAATCTATCCGTCCTATTTACACAAGTTGTTAAAAAAACATTTTATTGAAGCCATTCAGATGAAACTAATAAATGACATATGTCAAAATAGGAAATCGAAGCGTAATTTTAACCCGGTAACGTACGGGACGTTTTCTAGTTGTGGTTTTGAAGACTAAATATCGCGTATAGAAGCAAGCATTTGCTTTCAGAACATTTCCAGATAATTATAAAAACCATTAAATGAAGAAATTTTACTGAAGTAGGATAGCGTAAATTTCCGAAACAGAATGAAGCCGGAAGAAAACATTGGTCGTAACGTACGAGACATAACGTACGGGGCATGTAGATGTTAGAAATGAGCACAATCGGTTATTTTGTTTCCTATAAATTATCACTTTAGGTTAAATTCATCTCTGGCAACTTACCGGGATGAAAACAAAAGTTAAAGCCCGCCATTGAAGTAATATTTTCAACGTATAACCACGTGGGCAAAATAAAATTAAATATTGATCATCAGAAAGGTAAGCATCGGTTGGTTTATTATATGTTTGTGCGTAATTTATGTGTTGTTTTTAAGCAGGTTTATAATGCATTTAAAAAGGAGTATTTTAAATGCTTTTTCTTGTTTCGCAAAATTAAATGCTTTAGTCATAAAGGCATGTCCCGTATGTTATTCGAAAATGTCCCGTATGTTATATTATAAACTTGCAAGATTCATTTGCGAAGAATGAGCAAATTAATAAATTAGATACGCTTTAATTATACGTTATTTGTGAACAGGGGGTTTATTTCACTGAATTGAGGCAACAAACACTTATATGTACGTTAACACAAGAATAATACGCTCTAAAGTGTTTGGCCTGTTTACTAAATATTCTGAGTTGCATATATAAAATATTTTGATTGCAAATATGTCTCCATGTTAAAAGCATAATATTATAATGTTGATGAAATATTTTTATCAATGATATATTAAACGCAACCTGTAAATCAGCAAAGCATTAAAGACCAGTATAGTTATACAGTAGCATGGTTACACTTCATCCCGCCGTTATTTACTACCGAGGGGAGTCTGAAGAATTAAAACATGTAAGCTATGTACAAGTATCCGAAGTTCTAAATCACAATGCTACAATGGTGATATGCATCATAAACAGTCTGATGAAAATAGTTAAGACACTTCTTCCAAACCTGAAGGCTGTTCATTTTTGGACAGACTCGCCATCATCTCAATACAGGAACAAGACCATATTCGACCTAGTGAGCAGATTTCCTGTTGAATACGGAATACACGCATCGTGGCATTACTTTGAAAGTGGCCACGGAAAAGGCCCCTGTGATGGAATTGGGGGGACAACAAAACGAAATGCCGACAATGCAGTGAAACAGGGGAAAGCTCTGATACAAGACGCTACAGATTTTTATTCATGGGCAACACAGAACCAACAAGGAATTCGCTATGAACTTGTATCAGAAGAGGATTACAACATAACTAAAATAAATGTTGACAAACGAAACAGCCAAATAAAACCAGTAAAAGGATCTATGAAAGTACATGCAGTTGTGGGGGCTGAAGATGGAAAGATAGCAGTAAGAAATACTTCCTGTGCGTGCAATGATTGCTTCAATGGATCCTTCAATCTTAAGTCGGCGTGTTTATGGGAAGAGCGCACACTTGATGTCAAAGGAGACAAACCACAAGAAGGTAGAAAATTCAATGGATCGGAAAGGATCGAAGATCAGGCATGTGAAATAGTTAACACCAACAGTGAAGCAAAAGAATGCACATCGATAGGTGCTATAGTACGTAGTACGCAAAGCAGACAAAACAAAGACGGTCGAAATTCTAATGAATCTGAAACGATGGAAGATCAAGCCAATGAAACAGTAACAGCAACAGCCGAGAATGTGGCAACAGAAAGTACAGCAACTGATCAGTTATCTGAAGATAGAAAGGGCAGCAGACACAAGGAAATTGGTTTAAATCAACTTGTTGTTGCCATGTATGATACAAAGTGCTACATCGGAAAGGTAATTGAGGTCTGCGATGAAGACAAAACAACACACATTTCGTTTATGACTGAGTGCGGAAAAAGCAAGGGGACATACAAATGGCCAGTAGCCGAAGATAAAGTCTGGGTGAAGACAGCTGATATCGTTCGATTGATCGAACATCCAGTCCCAACAAGCAAATCAGGACGAATGTTTACGTTCGATGACGAAATACTTCAGATGATTTCGAAATAACTGACGTATGATAAGAGTGTTATACAAGTATAACTTACGGGACAGTGCGTCACGAATTTATTTGTGACGTATAGTTTTAGTGTTCAAAATAGTGTGTTTCATAAAAAGCTTTAACACATAAAAATTGATTAAATATATCTTGTATTTCAAGGAAATAAATTCCAGAGAATAACGATATAGATTTGTATTTTCTTTTAATATCATAATCGTCAAGGCAACGATATTATATAAACTAGTTTTGGTCAATTAAAACTAACGTTCAAAAGACAATGATCGCAGTTTTATTCTTTAGAGAAATGTGTTTTAGCCATGTTTTATTGTGAGTTTTAGTACTGATGCGAGTACAGATAATTACTATGATAGTTTGTAACATACGGGACATGACGTTGTCATTTACGGGACATTTACATTTTGTAAAACCGCTTCTCTTATTTATGACTTTCATTGGTATTTTGTAAATCTTTTTTTCTTTAATAGTTCAATATTGTTAATTGAAACTGTTACACTCGTTTGAACTGTTCGTGGCTTCTTTAATTTGAAACGGAAATTACCGTTTTTGAAAAAATAAAAAATCTTTTTGATTTTCTGTTTGTTTGATTTTATTTTATTGCTACATTGCTTAAGAATTGATAGCTAAACCATGTTTTTCTATTGCAGGTATGTCCTAATTTTGATTTAAAATATGTTTTGTTTAACAATTAGTTCAATTACGTCCATCCTTTGAGCATATTAACTTGTAGACCCTTACTAATTAATACGGCTGCTTTTTTATTCAAGGTTCAACAAGCGATGCTGTTTTTGAAAAAATGTGAAATCTTAAGTGGTGAAGTTTTGAAATTAGGTTTCCAACACCTGTCATGACAAAATAAATCCCATACCATATCATTTTAGTGAGATAAAAAAAATTGTGTTTTGGATATGCCAATTGTCCAGGTTAACTGGGATTGAGTCTTTAACCGGTATCATCTAATACGCTTAATACAGTACGATTTTTGCAGATATACCGGTTACTGTAAAAAATACCCTATATATCCACCCCGCTAATATGTACACTAACTGGTTTAAAAACATGTATTATAACGCTTCACTTTGCATTGCACTCACAGTATGCTCAACGAGTCGATGAATGGAATGTTCACCTTAAAAACACACTGGGGCATAGGAATTATCATATCTTTTCACACCGCATTATGCTAACCAGATGTCATTAGCCTTTACATGTATACATATGTTATAATCAAAACGCTGATAAAACATAGTGTGTTATGATCCAAACAGTAAAACATGATGGGAAATAGGCCTTTGCAATACAAATATTTGATAGTAAATATTTATTAATATGCATTAACAGTCTTATAGTTACAAAATATGCAGGTCTTACCTTCAAGCATTTGAAGCCATTCCGCTGTAACAAAAAGAATGTGTAAATGTGGATTGATGCTGCCGCACATGTGCCAATTAATGCAGTGTTTTATCAATTCAATTGCTCTCGGTTAAAACCGACCTCCGTATAGAGATGTAAATGGTTCCGAGCAACGCTCGATTTTAAATCCCTGCATGCATGAAGATCCATGTGACCATAGTAAGATCAAATGGCGCGAATAAAAACGTGAACAAACAGAAAAAAACGAGGTCTCCGTAAAATCCTTGAGTTGGTATGATTAGTTTTTTTAATACATGTTTTATTTTCTCCATTTTAACTCGCATAACTCACATAAACATGTACCTGGACCAATAATACAACATTTATATGGGAGATTTATAAAATAATACTAATATAATCCAACTGTTCTAAAAAATAAATCTTCAAACTCCTCTCAGTGGTCACCCCTAAATCGATCCAAATCCGACGGTGTTTCACTCGCCGTGGCAGTGATTACTCTAGAAGGCCGCGGGGAAAGTAAACGCTGCGATGTGTGTGGGTTGAAACATGTGTAAATGTTTGTGCACAATACCATGTGATAAAATGTTTAAACTGCATGAATAGTGTTAAGTTAGGGAGGAGTTTAACTGTTATTTGCGTAATGGAAATGCATATTCTCAACGTGGTTTTTAACGTTTTTGAAATTCGTTTTTATATAATATGTATGTGACAATAATTAACGTTCGTAAATACAAACTGATAGTCTTTGAATGATATGTTTGCGCATTCAATTTCAACACACATGCTCGATTTTTAACTTATTTTACCATACAGTAATTATTTATTGTTCATGTTTTCCGCATTAAATTCCTTAAGAATTGACATTTGAAACCTATTGGTGCAACTTGCCTTGTTAAACGGATAACTTTATATAATAAACACGCAAAGCAAAAATTAAGAAATATCTTTAAAAATGATATTCGGCGTCTGAGTTAATTATACAGATACGGAATGTAAATTAAACTTCCGGCATAAATATTAAAAACAATGTACATGTAACAAAGACTATTTCCTTATGGCAGACAATACTCAAATACTAAATAATACTAGTAGTGTATGCCTCTTAATATACCATTATATATAAATTATTACATACGTTACTGAATATATGTATTAAAAAATATTATACATGCTTTTCCGATTATTAAGGATTATCTAATGAAATTAAAACAATATATTAAGCAAAACGGAACATGATGCATAAACGATAATATATACTCTTACATCGACAAGCCAGAACATACACGGCAAGACACTTTATTAACTAGTACATTTCTGTTAGAAGTATGCACGCGCCTAAATATGGTATATACTTAAGGCTAGATAGATTTCGCTGAGGTGTAAAGAATACATGTATGTCGAAAATGATATTTTTTCAAGAATCTCGCCTTTTTAACTCTACACTATCAGTTTGACACTTGTCTGACCTGCAGGCGAGCGAGCGCATGGTCATTTCGCCCTCAATATGGACTATCAATCTGTTGGGAGAACTGTCTTAGATACAATTATATTTATATAACCGCTGTTTCTATTGTGTACAAATATAAAAGAAAACATTCGAATGTAAAAAGTTTACATCGTTACAAGACACAAATTGTAATGCTTTTTAAAATGTCAAATGTCATGTAAAATCAATTTCAATAGCGTTGCGCATATAAGAAAGCTCTCATTTTTTGCGACCTGTTATGTCTTATTGAATTTTCCATAAGTATTCCAAACCTGTTACGGATTCGTCTGCTATACTGTTGGGATGTTGCACCTACACATTATAACTAGCGTAGCGGGAACTTATTAAAAATCGGACATTTCAAAACATTTCATTGGATGTTCAGGAAGGTCAAATTTGGGTTAAACAGCTACGCCGAAAACAAAGAAATCAGACGCGTCTTCCATAATTTTCAAATAATGTTTAAGTCGCATATACGGCTGTTCATCGAGAGCAATAAACACATAAAAATCAATTGCTAGTTCTGTACGGTATTAAGTCAGTGACTATACGATCGCAATCTCTGGCTTTAAATATTATTTCAAACTGTATGGCTACTGCTAGAACTCGCGATTGTTAGCCTTCAGTACATACAAAGTATATATATCACGCGTCAAAACGAATAACATAATTATCTCGGTTACATCAGGGATATATAACAAATAAAAAAACACTACTTTAATTACTGATGCTCTAACATATTATTTTAAAGCTCCTCGATACAACGCTAGGTCGATTTTACGCGTTGTTTTGTATTTGTATGCAAACATGATGAATGGGTAAAATATTTGAAATAATAATGCAGCTATAGGCATAAATTTGTATGTGTGTACGATACTCATATAAGCTTAAGTTTTGAATCTCACTGTTTGTTGTGTATTGTGTCTTCCACATTTGGGTTCATGTTGTACATAACATCATCGATATTTGAACGTATTTGTTGCTTTCAGAAAATTGACGTTTAAAGCACCATTGTCGTATTTATGCTGTCCAGTGACATGGTGTGTGACATGGTGTTAGTAACATTCAAAACTGCGATACTTCACACCGTTTGAAATTCTAACAAAATGCGATATATTATGGGAGTTAAACTAGTTTCAAATATACAACAAAGTATTAATCACAGATTAATCAGCGACGCGCATTCGTTTATATTTCCAAAATACTTTTAAATAAAAGAACAGCATTATCGATATTCAATATTATGTTCCTTTTTTCAAAAGATGCAGAGCAAAAGTATAAGTCCTTAATCCTTACCTTCGCGCTCTTGCAGCGTTTGCAGCTCTTCCCCTGCAATACACTAATATTTAAATTGTTTTGAAGCTATATCACTAAAAAAGTATCCACAATTAAAACCTCGAGAGAGTCTAGCATTTTTCAACTACAGTGTGGTAATACAGGTATAATTATTTAAATAAGGCGTACAAAAAACATGTTTGTTTCAGGTAACATACCCAAAAAATGTAGGGTACGTAGGTCGGGATTAATTTTTTTTTAATTAGGTAACATTTCAACCTGAAGATTCTTAAATTGAATAAATGTTCAAAACATACCAGTAATATCCTTAAAAATTGTTTATAAGTGGATACTATAAAAACAAAAAACACATTTAATTATTGAAAAAGGTAAATGAAATAAAAATCAATCTGACAAACCCAGTAAAATGTTCTGGGATCGGGGCATTTTTTAGGGTAGGTCGGATAACCTGAAGCAAACATATATTTTTTTACGCCTAAGAACAATTTCGACTGATGTTCGATATTTATGTATAGTGGAAATGTATTTCATTGACAATCAATATACTATTTTATGTATATACATATTCTTACCTTTAAGCGCCAGAAGAGGTACCTCTGAAAGCAAACAAACAGTTATGGCTTAGATACTATGTGTGATGGTTCACTACATTTGAGCATAGGCACAAATACGTCGATTCTATCATTTTTGTAATCAATAACCGTTTATCAATTCATATGTTTATTCAGAAAACAATAACATGTTTTTGCAGAAGTAAACAACAAAGCATTACAACGCATGGGATACACGTTTTAAAACGTATTTAAATTAAATGTGTAATGTGAATATAGTATAATATTTATTCTTATTTCGATTGAGCTGACTTCTTGGTGATAGTCACCATACGGATAATTTGTTTCCAATTTTAATATATTATAATTAATAATGTATTGGTATATATAAAGATATTCGGCATATATGTCATTAATACCATCTAAATGATAGCTTTTGTTAAGAAATTACAACTGCAAGATAATAGCCATGCTAATGAATCAATTTAATTAAATGGGCATTATACTTTAAACGCACAATACAAATGTATGGATAATTTAACGGACGGAATGAAATGTATGCTCATAGAAACAAATACATTATATATCATTGGCGGTGAAATTAATATTGTTCAGTTATTATATATTTATATTCAGTAAACGTTATTATTATTATGTAGATAATAGAAATTCACAATTTGAAGGATTGTAATGAACTGCATGGGTGTTCATTTAATGTGCACTTTTTGCATGCCTGAATATGTTTTAGTTATGTTTTTGTTTATTTGAAATATATTTTTTATTGATTTATTGAAGATAATCAACATTCAGCATTCCCTACAGAGATAAAAATATAAATAAAAAAATTGCTGGAGGACTCGAGTGTCCGCTGGTTGTGACGCAATGTCGTTACAAATAACAGTGACTTATGCGATTTTCGATAAAACACAAATCAGCAACAAAAGGGCCACACCGACTCGTTCACCTGAGTTAAATGAATCAAAATATATTATAGTGCTCACTGATGTTTTAGTAAAATGTTGATAAGGGATAAATTATATCCGCCCCCTGGCGCCCAAGTGTTTTAAGTAATGATGTAGAGCGCTACCCAATAAACATTTCATTAAAATAATTACGCAACACAATTTTGATTTATGACAAAATGTTTTTCAAAATTCTTATCATGGCCATACAATTAATCTGTCCGATCCTCTGAAGAGATCTAGTAAACAGAAGCCCAAGAAATATTTCTTCGAAATTATTAAACAAACGCAAGTTGTTTCAAACAAGAAGATTTTCAATTTCTTTTTAAAATAGCCATAAAAGGTAAACTGTCTCGCCCCTAGCGGCAATATTTTTTTATATAGTGAAATGATTTGAAGGAATTTGGTTGATGTTCATATAATAATTACAATTTCCAGTGATTTCATCATTTTACAGTGTCCTGATTGGCTGAAATGCATAACGTGACAGGCTTTTATTTTTCAATGAAGCCATTTGCCTCTATTAATATTCATGAGGGACTACTTTTTGTTGTTGTTTACATGCAGTGCTGTCACACACAAAAAACACACAAATATAAATACTGTAACAGATGTATTCACATTTATACATGGCATTGTCAAAAAAAGAATTAATAATAGATCAATTAATTAATTAATAACAAAGTACTAACATGTAAATGTATGTTGTTTATTTCTGTTTGACTATCTGATGAGCATTATGAATGACAGAAAAAAATTACATAGAGAGAAAATTCAACACACAAAAAATAAAGGTGGTATGTACGATTTCAATATGAACATTTCATCTTCTCATAATTCGAACAACACAAATAAATGAGAGGACGAATATAATCAAGGGAAGTTAAAATAAAAAGAAATAAACAGATATTTGTACCATACTTCATTTTTTTTATGAACTTCATGACAACGACACATTTATTCCTAGTGCTGTGCCGATACGACAACTTTAATCGTTTTTGGAGGGAGAAACAAAAAACGTGTCTATAATGTGTCGTATGAATCTGCTCAGAACTTAAGTCAACACGCACCAAATATTGGGGATTTCCCAAAATTGTACATGTCTGATGCACAATGATGAGCTTTCAACTGGAAGACGAAAGGTATTTTTAAGTATTTCAAGGATTTTGAAATATCAATTCTTCTGAACTTTTATTCTAGTATGTTATTTATCAGTGTTTTATAGGTTTTATTTTACTTTCATATTTTAAAATGAAAATTTGATGAGATCGTACATACCCTATTTAATATTTATATTTAAATGTATATTTATCAAAAGAGGAAAACAAATGAAATTTAACAAACACTAACATAAAAATACACAATTTTACAGATCTTCGCAAAGAACGGTTTAGAAACAAGAGGTTTCAGTCAAATAACAGACATTCAGTTGAACAAACGTCTCACATTTTTTTACAAGGAAGCCACCGGAAAACCAAGCGAGCATGGTATGCAAAAGAATACCACAAGCACACCTCTAAAATTGTGCGAGCTTCATCCAGTTGTCACCTCTGGGAGCTGAATGTCCCATTTATCATTGTAAAAATCCCATGTTCAAGTATGCAAATGACTCGCCAGCTGCGAAGCTCAAAACACTCCTCAAAGTAGGCTCATGTTGGTCAATTAAGCATAAGCCAAGGATGATTTGCACTAAATTCACCTGTTCATTTTCTCTAACATTTATCCATTCACATTGCACGACAGGGCGAAGAATATCTTGTACATCCAGTTTGTGGCGTCGTTATAAAACACAGTGGCGAATCGTTATCACCCTCTGGCGAATCGTCATTAAACTGTGGCGAATCGTTATGTGTCGAATCGTTATTGTGGTGAATCGTTACTAATATTATCACTCGGGGCCAGGAGTTTCATCACGAGCTAAAACAAAAGATTTAAACAAATGAAATAATTGCCATTTACTAGTAGCGTTGACTAAAACAATTAAAATGTTCTTCTTGTTCATAGTTCTATAGGTGCATAACAACTGACCTTTCCAATTTATGTAAAGAAATTGTAATTTACAGTAGATATTTTCGGCCGATGACACACAATTCCATATATTTGATAGTTTGATCAGTAGTCAAATAATAAAAGTCTTTTACCTTTTACTCATCTTGATTTTATATCCACACCGTTAGCTATATTTGTCAAATTTCATACACACAAATTTTAACGCGACGTGCAAAAAAATGTGGTGTTGAAATATGTGCTCAACACACGGTTTTAAAATGCATGCCATAATGGGTGTAAACATTGACTAACATATAAAACACACATGTATACGGGCGTTTAGAAAATTGCAACTATCTGATTCTGAAAACAGCTTTCGACTCGTTTAGCCTTTAGGCGTAAATCTTAACTGGAACGCATTTCAATATTTCCGTCTACATGTATATTATGGATATAAAACACCTTGTACAAAATTGCTCTTACGAAATATCAACCAAAACAAAAGTAAATCAAAAGTAAATTTTATCACTAGAGCTACTGTATTATTTAAGATACCGCTGTGTTGCGACATGTACACAACGCTACTGCAGTGCAAGGGGCGGAGTCTATTAATTATACTTCAATGTGTTGATGCGCGAATTGTAAAAAATAAATCCCATATTAATTACTCTTTTGAGGTGAAATTTTAAGTTCACACACAATTGTTATTATAATTGTAATTATAAAAATTGAAACGCTCTTTTCGGCGCTTCATCGGTGTATGAAGGTCAGTTTTTTGGTGTCTAATTTGTACATAAAGCCTTCGGCCTGATGCAAATTAGATACCAAAAACTGACCTTCATACACCGATGAAGCGCCGAAAAGAGCGTTTAAATTCTTAAATGATGGTCATGCATGGACCATTTCGATGCAATGATTTCGAAATACCGCGAGCAGCTTCAGATAAGAAGAGTTTCAAAGTGTTCTATAGAGCCATATAAGAAAAATGCCAAGTCTACTAGCGGCTATATTTCGTACAAAGTAAAACAAAATTGCAGGAATTTGGAAGATGGTCGCCCACGGACAACTTGTGTTTATTGGTTTCGACATCCTGCGAGTGGTTTCAGACAAGAAGATTTCAGTGTTTTCTATTTAGCCATAGAAGGAAAACTGCTCCTCCATGCATTTAGCAAAGGGTTACCAAAAGAACAATTATTTAAAATTATATCAAAATCTATGGTTTCTGACAAAGTTCAATATAGCCGTATACGGAAAACTGCACCGTACCCTAGCTGCATGTATTTGCACTACGGATAGTGTTATGGTTATTTTTCAAATGATATATGTTTGTTTTTGCTGTATGTATTATCTGCCACACTTAAGAATACAACAGTTGTGTACAGTTATGACGTGTTTTCTAAAAAGTAATATGTATGGATTGTTTATTTATATAACGTCTGTCTTAGAATTTAAATAAAATAAATAAATATTATAGGAGTATTGATATATGAGCGGGCTGATGAAGGGTGTTTCTATAATAAGAGATTAGAAATTATCTTCGTAAAGCTTATATAAGCATACTGCTTACTGAATAGATTTTGAAAAACTGGATGAAATCTCTTGTTATAATTGGTAAGGCATGATATTTGTAAAGGGATGTCAGATGTTTATGCGTTAAACAAGTCTGTTTCAAATGTTACCGGTGTGATGTCAGCTGGAAGATGAAGGCTATTTGTAACGCTTTGAATGTTTCGTTGTATACCACAGCAATGTCCAAGCGCTAACTCCTAGCGCTAAGTTAATAAAGGAATGATGTATGTATTTCGTTAGATGTTGTTTGTCTTAGGAGACTGGGGTATGTGTATAACTGAGAGGGGTCAGTTAGAGGAACATGCCTTTTAGGAAATCAAAGCGATTAGATAGAGGGTATTCAAGAAACTTTAAGGTAAAGCTATTTAAAAACCAGTCATTCGTTTTTACCAAGACCATCTTCCGAGTTGTCAATAGAGCCATATAAGAGCAACTGCCTGACACCTGAGAGCCATGTTTTTAACGAATCAACATGAATTGACGGACATTGGTCATTGGGTCACCGAGGAAACATTTTTGTGAAACAAAAATTGTTGAAGACCAGAAAGTGGTTTGTGTCAAGAACCTAATAGAGTTTTCCAGTTTGTAAGCTTGTGGTTGCAACAGGAGTTTTCCATATATTGAAATGCATTGAATTATTAATTTTAAATTCCAACCCAGGAATATACTTTCATGGTTGGTTAAAATCCTCAAAGTTTCATAGAAAAAATTGTTTAAATCAATTGTTGACGACCCTGACTAACCAGAAAAGGTCCCCCTTGAGCAGTTTAAGTAAATAGCGCTCTTACCAACTGATCTATTATTCTGTGTAAGAATAATTGTGAAAAACGGGAAAAAATGGAAACAAGAAAAGGTCAAACAAATTCTGCATTTTTTTTTCTTAGAGTACGTAAACCATTACTCCATGACATATACCTTATTTTTAACTTGTTATTATATCCCAATGTGAATATCTTAACTTCATCATTGTTTTAGACATTGCTGCATATAGATCCGTTTCGTAGACATAGTCACTTTAAAATAAAAATTAATGGCACAAACGCTCCAAACAATGTTCCTGAAATAGAAGTATATATGATGAAATATTAACGGTGCAGCATCAAAGAGTATCGAATTCAAACTTGTCAATTTAAGTGTGCGCGACATAAATCAGATACGATTTTACAAGATACACTTCATTCTTATGATACATGTGTATGTATCATACGAGCTCTCTTTTACATGTAGCAGAATTTCGCCATTTAAGTTGCGCATTGTGTGATAACGTTTTAAGATAAATCGCCTTAAAACAAACGTGCGTTAATATATTTCGCAGAAATTTTTTTGTGTTTCAATTTATGACGATATTTTGAACGCAGTTACAATGTAACTCCTGTTTTTGAAGTCTGTTTTGATTTGGTCATGAAATATAGTTGCACCACAGCCGACATACATGGGGCACACATGAGACCGTAGACTACGCATTCGGTGCTCAAAAAGTATAATATCACATTACTGTGTCATAAACTTATAATAAATCTGTTCGTTATCGTCTGATTTAAGTACACATTATGTGCATAACACACATTGACCAATCATACCCAATTTCAACATACACTAATTACTGCTCGTGTCTTTTTTAAATGGTCGTAACGATCCAATGAATTACCAAATGTGTGTTAAAAACCTAGTTGTTCAATCATTTACATTATTTATGTTGAAGCAGATTTATTGCTAAACTATTAAATATATGTCTTACCTGGAAGCTCTGCCTCTGTAATAGACAAGTATGCAATTTTCAATGTAACTTTTTAGGGTCGTCGGATGTGCCACATAATAATACTGATCAACCAGTATATTCACAGCTATGTTACTTCTTAGATAACACGAAAGCCAAAGTGTGACCTTTGAGTTTGCATGACATACATTTCAGATATAGATATTGTAGACAATAATGTACGGACGGTGTTTAAACATGAACTTCAATTATTAGTTTTAATGTTGACTGGTTTAATTAACTTTCTATCAAATAACAACTATCTTTTACACGCCGATTGTACTTGCGAGATTGAGAGAACCTGTGTTTTTATCAGCTTATTAACCTAGGAACATGTAGCGGTCTCCGTCGGCGAGATTATATACACTATTCCGACGTTATGTACAAATTATATTGTAATATAAATATAATCAATCTATTCGTTATCGTGGTGTGGTCAGACTGCCTCAAGTTCCCATCATGTGTGTAACACACATTGACATTACTGCTAGTGTTTTTTAAAACAGAATCTCTTTTTAAATGTTCATACTATCAAACGAATTGCTTAAGGTATGTGTTTTAATAAAATTAGTTGATCAGTCATATACAACATGTCATGACATTATTTATGTTGTTCAAGCTGTTTCATTGAAAACTATTTAATGAAATTAATGTCTTACCTTGACGAAATCGCTCCGGTGTCGCTGTAAAAGAAATGTATATAAGTACAGTAATATGCTAGATACATTATTAACGTTGACAAAGCAAATATTGAATTTAATATTTTACGGTTGATATCGGTTAAAATGCATCATAATGATACTGATTAATTGAACACTATTTAATGAAATTAATGTCTTACCTTGACGAAATCGCCCCCGTGCCTCTGTAAAAGAAATGTATATAAGTACAGTAATATGCTAGATACATTATTAACGTTGACAAAGCAAACATCGAATTTAATATTTTACGGTTGATATCGGTCAAAATGCATCATAATGATACTGATCAACTTGTATGTTCACGTGTATGTTCACAGCTCCGTTCTTTCTTTGATAGCATGAAAGCTTAAGTATGACTTCTGAGGTTGTATAACATACATTTCAATTATAGTTATGATTGAGCAATAATGTAGAGTAATGGCTATGTGTAATTATTAGAGTAGTTATAAGTCAATGAAGAAGAAGTGGACTATATAAAGGGTATTTGTTTAATGTAGTGTAAGATCGTATTTTATTTCATGACTGGTCATATAAACAAATATTTCCACGAGAGGCGCAACCACTTGTGAAAATATCTGGTGTCTATGACCATCGCCATGTTATTTGTGTATTATTTCCTATTCAATAGAAAGTGTAAAACAATAGAGTACATTTTATATGCTGAGTAGCATAAAAACAAGTTAGTGACCACCTCCCCCCACCCGTCTGCAAAATAGCTCATTATATTTAATCATATGGTATCGAACGTTGAGAATTGTTATATTTAACTAATATACACTTTTTTAAATGTTTCTTTTATCTCTATAGGTATAATACATATAATAATAGGTACAATATTTTCTTTAATTTTCTTTAAAGTTTATTGACGTAATAAATGTTTGACAGTTATGATACATGTACAACTGATCAATTTTTCACTCAATTCTAATGTTTGTATTGTATAAATACAAATATGGCGACGTACGGAATTGTTTATTGCATAATTACGCTGAGCGAACGATAGCATTTAATCAAAATCGAAAGGTGTAGTTGATTTATCAGCAGCGTTATCTTATTCATAAACTGGTTTATGAGACGTTCTTTAGCAAAGAAAACACAAATTAAGCTAATATATTGTAATTGCAGTATAAAATGAGGCACACGATTTGTAATAAGCAAGGTCAGATAACTTTTTTTTTAATATAAAGACAATAAACAACATAATCTTGTGTTCTATTGGAATATGGTTAAACATGTGTCAATTGCTATATTTCAGAGAACATATTGGTTTCATATCAACTTTACACAGGGAAAAGAAAGAATGCAAAAACTTTGACACATGGAACAAAATGCATATACAATGTATAATGTTTTGTTGATTATCTGTTAAATACACATTTTAATTGTGCGTGTTTCTAATTATTAAAGTGCATAAATCAACCATATACATGATATAAGTAAATCCTTATGATCTATACATCATCAAGATGGCAATACCTTAACAATTGAACTTAAAAATTTAGGTTTGGTTTCGATTTAAATGCTTAATACTGATACGAATAAAGTTTAGTTTCACATTACATCATTTTTTTTGACGTCTTATTTTTATGCAAATTGTATTATGATATGTTATTTATATTTACATGAACTAAGATGTCCTATTGTTAGATGTTAAACTTTCTTGCAATTATTGTTAACGATTGATTTAATGTTTTAATAACCAATATACATGAACATTTCGTTTCAGTGTAACTTATACAATTTGAATTATTTACTTTTGCTGGATAAGATCATTTCATGAAAGGTCTACAAGTGTTATCATAAAAATAGTCATTTCGCTAGCATATAATATACATGTTATGATATTTAAAAAAAAAAAAAATAAGTCTCTTAGAAGCGACCACAGAACATTTTTATTACGTAACATCGGTAACGTAGCATTAAAATCGTCTAATTAATTATGCATTTATATCACAGTTAATAGTTGATTTGCGTTAGATCTATAGGAAAAAATACATTTTAGATTTATATTAAAATGTTATCCTTTCTAAGACAATTTATGGCCATGCAAAAGCAAAAGAGCTTAGATACGCCCGTGTGGGTGCTATCAAGGACATAGATAACACGTCATCACTCGTTTAGTGATGTCATTTGTGGGTTGTTGTGTTTTTCTCGCCGAGTATAAATTTGGATACATTGCTATGGTTTGGATATAAGAAAAAATGCAGATGTGTGAAAATTTTAGAGTCGGATTAAAAGCATTAATCTGTTTTTTTAACAATTAAACAGTATTATCCAGGATCTGTTAAACATTTAGCCTATGAATTGTATGATGAAAAAGTGGTAGAACTCGATAGCAGCCTAAAAGTATTGATGATGTGGATTTAGCCTTACTAGCAATGTACCTCTTAAACTAAACCATAATCATGTTTGGTGCCTGTTGGCTAAATCGGCCAAAATAGCAGTTTTTCTTGAAACCACAGGTCGAGCTATTTTTGCATCTGTGAAGTTACTTGTTAAGTTTTGTAGCGATATGATTTATTCAGTAACAAAAGTCCTCCATTTTCCAGCTTTATATCACATAGATCTATTGCACATATACTGTGGGTGTTTTAGACTGTTATAAGGATGTCTCAAAACGTTGAGTCGCAAAGTTAAATTTAAGATTGAAATTAAAAATTTATTTTTTTCTAATCCAAACAATATCCAAACTTATCTCAAGCCGGTATTTGAGCAAAAATTAAGTCTAAGTCTAAGAAATGACTTAAATAACGTTCGTAGTCGTGGGCTGTGGAGTCATTTGGTGTTTGGCGATCTTCAATACACAAACACTGTGACACACTTTAATTTTCTAAATTTTCAATTACATATGACTCATGTTTCTTAAGTATTTGTATGCAATAAAAAATGTTGTGTTCACATTAAATTTCACTTGTCGCAGCAAACTGAAGGAAAAAAAAGGAAAGAAAATTACATTTTTATAGGGAACTATTTTGTTAATCGAAGTGTGTATTCTATTTTGTCTAATTCGGTTACATAGGGCGGTGCTTCGATGTGCCGATAAGAAAGCCGCACTGCGTGTTATTCAAAAAAAACCATAGAAAGACATGTTATGAAATAATCCCAAATATGATGTCAACTGATACAAAATGGGGACTTTAAAAGAAAATACTCAACGCATTACTGTTTAATTTCAGAATATCGGATCGTATTATAAACGACCTGTAACAAATATGAAGCGTATAATTAATATTGGTTGCGTTCATGCGATTATTTTTTTGTGAAGTTTCATCATAATCGGCCTACCGGTTTCGTTTAAAGGAAAAGTTTACGGACGCACGCACGCACGCACGACGGACGAACCGCATACGGCGAGTGGAGCTAAAATTCGTTGGAAATAAAAGGCAATGGCGGATGCGTTAGCATTTGCTTTAAAAAGGGTCAAATATTGATTTCGCCTGTACCCGCTAACAGGCGAAATCGTGAAATACTAGTATTTTATGAAGTTAGATAACAAAGCACTGGATAAAACAGTTATGATACATACGTAGATTGATACGTGTTTTCAGCACAGTTTTAGTCAAATATGCATTTCGTAACTGCAAACCTCTACCACTTGCAATTGGTGTTCATGAGCATAGGAATAGTACATTCGCATTGAATTAAATTACTATAACACGAATATTCGCCATGGTTTGCTAAATTAGCTCTCCAAAAAACAACTAATGTTAATGGTAATGTAAACAAAAACATATTGAAACTATTAAGATTATTTCCTCAACTCTAACATGGCAGCGATATGGTATAGCTACTAAGTATGTGCAAACTACATGTGAGGTAAACGGTTTCTGATTAAGATAAGGGGCGTAGCTGGGGATGGTTAATGCCCACAGACATCCCACTTGCAAACGCTTTTTAAAGTGAATTTGTGCGATTAACAAAACAATTAAGTACATTGTATGACCTGTAAATTTTATGGGCCTGATCGGTGTTCATGAGGGTCTGGGGGAGGCTATCCCCATCAGCCAACGCCAAGTTCGCAAGCCTTTTATTTTAAGGAGGGAAGCGCAAACTTGTTCCACAGTAACGCACACTAAGATGGCTAATATACAGCGATTATGGACAAATCTTACGAGAACAATTACATGTTCAGCATTTACACTATTTAACTGGTCTAAAACACAAAAATGATCTTTAAATTATGATTTAAATACCGAACAAAATTCAGCATGACGATAACCGTGTTGTGTAACCTAAAGCGCATGATTCCGTTTACGTATAATATTCAACAGTTAAATCGTTCATATAGTTTAAATATTTTAACTTTTATATACCTGATTAAAATTTAAAAAAAATACATGCTTTATCAATCGTTGAAATACATGTCGACAGAAAACTAATCCGTATTATGCTACTCGCTATTTTTCCGATCCCTATTACAATCCTAGCCGGGCTACTTTTAAATGACGTCATCATAGAGTTATGTAAACAAATGTAATTTATGCATACAATGATTAGTAAATAGTGTAGTTCTTAAACAAATAAAATAAGGCAAATGCATATTCGAAGTTTATCGTGGTATATAATAAAAGGAATATTACGCGAGTCAGTTGTTCCAAGAGTATGTATTAGTCTCGTGGCTTGCGCTATTTCGTATCACACTCCGTATATATTTTATAGGAGTGTTAATATTCTTATTAATACATTAGTCAATAAGAGTTCTACAAGAACAAAATTTCTAAATCAAATTTTGAAATAAGTATATAATTATGTAACTTTTAAAGCCAAATTTAAATGAACCTTTTCAGGATCGGCACAAAAACCATTTCATTCGGGGCCCAAGGTGAGAACGAGGGCCCAAGGTTGAGGGTTAGGAATTGACAAGCCCATTCATTGTACAAACATAATGAAAGCATTTGACGTTGAAGGTGCAACCAGTTTTCTTTTTGGTAGTTAATTCTGGTTTAATGGGCACCCTATACGTGGTGATGCATAGGTTTAAACTTTAAAAAAATGTACAATATGATACTGTGATCAGTCAGGAAGTTTGCTTTGTTTGCTGTAAATAATAACAATATGAATTTGTTTGCAACATACCATACTTCAGCGTATCAAAAAAATAACTTACTGTCACAAAACCACTTGCTTAAGTCTATTGCCCGACCCACAATAAACGATCAGAGGTATTTCGATAATACTCTGGACTGGTATTCACAAAGCTCCTTAGGAAAATCTTAAATTACTGTTTTCCTAAATGGAAATTTCTATGAGAAATTAAATAATGTCTCTACAAAAGGGCAAAATAAGAAATATTTAATTAATATTTACTATTTTGAGACATCTGAATATAAATGACTTATACATTAAACAACAAACTTAATAAACTATTATCTTAATAAAAATACTTGAGTTTTCCCTAAGGAGCTTTGTGAATACGGGCCCTGGTGTAATTTGTATCTTTAAAAATCCTGGTTATGTCTGCCATCAAATGGTATGCCCATTTTCATAACTAGAATCACATTGATAACGTTTTCATTTGTCCCTTTAGGCAAACAATAAAGCAAATTTTGGCCGTTGATGCTGCCATTCTTGTAGCGTGTATGTAAGTTCATCAATACAGATATTCTAAACATGAAACATGATTATTTATAAAATGGTATTGTATGGCATTATAGTGTTGTTTTATTACTAACTAATTATAGTTCTTATTTAAAAGCGAAACATGAACCAAATTGTGCAATGCATCCAAAGGACAAGTTCAATAATGGGAAACACGTGAACACTATACAACTAAGTAAAGGTTGTTTCCAGTTCTTTAATGACTACTATTCGAAAAGCACTCGTGTCCTTTTTACAATCAGTATGGCTTCGTTTTTGGAATAATACACGGAATTTTGGTAGTTATATACAGCATTAATTTCTATTATATGTAACTATTCAGTGTGTAAATTCCCGAACAAATATTTTACATAGAGGCAAAATCGTGTCGATATTGATTTCCAAATTGGTCTGAGGTTTTCATTTTGAGCTGTGGACGGATAAACATCACGGCTCGAAATCAGTCGGATATCGCCTAAGTCAGCATTCTGATTGGGCGTTTATTACGAAATAATATACGTTGATTAAGTGTTTATGCACACTTAGAACAAATTAAGCAATACACGTGGCGATGATAGCGAGTGATTAAATTTGTAAACAAAAAGAAAAGAGTAGTGTGACGAAAAAGCAGTTTTCGCAGAACTCACTTGACTGCGTTAGTCGTAAGTTTTTTTGTACAAACAATTTAATGAACCATAATATCTTTGAAGATATTATATTGATAATCGGATCAAAGGTTGGAAAAAAAATACGAATAAAATCATATTCAGATAATTAAATCTGGCAATATCAAATTTTGAAATCCTTTCGCGTTCTGCTAAAGCTACGAGTCCACTAGAGCCGCAACATAATTGCGCAAGAAGGCGTTAGTTTCATCTTACTTATATATCGCTAAGTACAAGGAAGTAAAATCGTACTGTCTCAAATTGACCACCAATTGGAACCAAATGCCACGAATCGGCGCAAAAAACGCGGTCAGTGTTTTAAAATTTCTAAAATGTGTACGTCAAATGTTTCGCCTATCACGAAAGGATTTCTGTCGCGGGTTAGCGCCAAAGTTTTCAATTTTGGCGATAAAGCGAGCCAAAAGGCGTCAGTTGCATCCAAATTCGTCCTTTTGTCACCAATTTTTTGCGTCAGTAGCGCCAAGGGGGTACGTTTGTCTGCGAAACCCTACACTATCATTGCTATTGTTTGACGGAAGTTGTTGTACATCGTCGCAAATGAACGTCATATTTTTGACATCCGGCACCTATTAATACCGAGCCCTCTCTCGCGCTCCTTAGACGGCAGTCCGGCTAGGGCTGCGGATGGTACACTCGCTTTTCACATAGGCTTTCCTGGTTTGCTCACCACACGACGCATGCGAATTTGGTTGGTGGTTACCATACCGGACACGTGGGGGTTCATGTACTATTAGACTACGCTTCAATAAAAAAATGATTAGCTGGAAATTGAAGCTATACTTGAAAATTTGTCCCAACTTGCGGCGAGTCTTTATTAAAATTAGTCAGATATGCTGGGGCACACCCTGCGTAATCACATAATATATAATGCAGCTCATCAGACCCCAATTGCCACCGAAGAGACAACACCGAACCCATTTTCTGTATTATATTCAAATAAGTTTTTTTATTATATTCATGTACACATTGACAACATGTGGATAGTCTAGATTTATATCAGTTTTTAACGACAGAGAAATCATATTTTTCAATGATATAAGACTGAACTTGCAATACTACGTAATTTAAACATTCCGAAATAAACAAAAATGGATAAGTGTATTCATGTGTAATAATTTCTGTCCGTACTGTCGTCATGCTAAAGTTCTAAGTGGCGCAATATCTCCTGCCAGCCATCAGGTGCCCATTTGACAACTTCAGTAATAGCTGTGGCAACGTATGGAACAAAGTTCTGGTCACTCTCCTTATCCACTCAAAAGTTGTAACCCAGTTATGAAAAGGAGGAAGCGGTTGCCAAATATCTGAGGGCATGGAGTAAGCCGCTCGATCAATTAATCATAACTTTCTGAAGACAGGCTGGTGTAGTGTGTGAACCTTGCCCTAGTCCTGTGCATCTTCACGATGGTTTTGTATTGACCTCTCTCAGTTCGAAACTGGAGATGGAGTATGTGTCGAACCCACCACTGATGCTTCCTTCTTCCCGTTAAGCTTTGAGGCTATGTCTACTTTAAGTTTATAAAAACTAAGCACTTCATACTCTCTTATAGCCGTCTGATGAAGGAGAAGTATGACTGCACTTAGGTCAGTCTTCGTGGTGAAATGAACACTTGCTGCACCTGACCTTCGGTGATTCATTCCGCTGAATATATATGGCGGCCGCTACCGCCAAGAAAAGACACCTTTGGCGCCATCTAAGCATCTTAACTCGTCAGTACTCACCAAAATATCACAAACATCGCAAAATGAGAAAGTGTTGTCGATAAAAAACCGATCGTTAGATTGTATTGACGCTTTTTATCGCCAGATGTTCGCTCAAACTAGCACAATTTGATATCATTTTGCGCGCGACAGCATTTTTTCACAATACGCCGAATGGTGATAGTAGGCGCCAAGCACAAACTACGAGCCAGAGCGTGCCAAAGCGTGTCAAACTGATTTTCACTGACGCCAACTCCGGGCAATTTGTCGCGGCGCTAACGGACGCTAAGCATACTCACGGTTCATATGTAATAAAAAAAAAAAAAAACTTCGTCAATATGAAAACAGGAAAAAAAGGCTTATCGCTGGATCTAAAAAAAATGGTATCAGTTTATAGACGTTAGGGACAAAAGTTATATATTCGTTGTGTGAAGTGTTTATTTTTTTCTTAAACTTTCAACATTTTGCTTAAAGTGAGATTTTGCTTTGGAATATAAATGCGAACATGTGTTTTTTTATGTGGGCAATGTTTATGCAAATTTATAGTGGATGTATAATAATGTTTTATTTGACGATTTTGTTAATTGAACAATTCATTGAGTTTCAATCGTTGCTTGCCAAGGGTACCTATTGATGATGGCTTCATACAATTTGCTGCTTGCCGTAATTACTCTACATGTTGGGGCACTTAAAAATAATTAATGTGTTTGATGTCCCAATGTTTATAAGCAGAAAAAATTACTTTCCCCTGAATGTGTCTCAATATTTAGACTCAACAATTGGGGTCTAAACATATAATTTGTAAGGTTCTATTGCGTAATGGGTGTTTATATTAATCCCCATAAAACAAGCAAATCACAGTGGATATAGATCTTTGCACCAGGGAGTAATTTATGCCGCGCCGAAAAGGTGCCACATGGGGTCAGATGTCATGGGATACGGATATATGGAATAACCACACGCCCATTCGCAACTTTGACAGTTTGCTAATACACTGCAATTTATCGATGCCCGTAAATAACAGTTAGATGGCGACTTATAATTGCCGAGTTAATAGAAATTGACACTAAATTGCCCGTTTGGGAAACATTGTCCCAAATTCAGTAACAGGAACATTTCAAATTTTCAAATTGTCCTAAAATAGAGATTTACGAAAAATAATATTTTTTTAAGGGTTTCCCAACATTTAGAGTGTCCCAACATATAGAGATGTTACGGTATATTGTGTGTTTTAGGTGAAAGTAATAAAATAACAAGTTGTTGTTTGACATTTTAACTTATTAACATCATTGATTTTACGGTTATATAAATATTGAAAAAAAAGAAAATAAATGCATATAATACAATAAATTACTTCTCCAAAATAATAACGTTATAATAGAAGCTGATATTTAAAAAAAAACAACCTTAAAACCGAACCGATTGAAATAAATACTAACAAGAGAAAAATGTGGAAACCGCATGAAAGCAGGATTTTTTCTTTTTTTCTTATACAGCATAAAAAGAAACTAGTTTATTTTGTTTCAAGGTTTTAAAAATCAGCTGCGTATTGTACATATGGTCCTTTAAATGTGACAAATGATATTGTTATTACTATATGCAGCATATTTATGACTCCAAGCTGGTTTCATTTTTTCTTACCACATGACATGGCATGGTGTTTCGCCGTGATTACATATACGCAGTGTTTGTTACAAGAAAACACGAAGTGATCTGTTTATTTTCATATGGTTTAAGTATTTCGCCAATATCTTACAAAAATAAACAACACTGCCGACTGTTCTTGGTAAAATAGATTCAACAAGGCTGGATATTATTTAAAAGGTATATACATGTGACATAACAATTTGGTATCGATCGCTTGAACAGAATTTTGACATATTTTAACAGTTTAATGAGTGGAAACCCGACATTGTACCTTTTGCCTGAATACATTTGCGCTAAAAGTAGTTGGGCTTTTTAAACGCTTACATGATTTTTTACCATTAATGAACTGCAAATGTTCTAAAAATTTGACTTAAATATAAAGCATAGTATGTAGCAAAATACAAAAATGAAAAAAGTCAATTTATATAAAAATGACAGTTAGTAGCTTCTGGTTTTCAACTATCGATATAATGTTAGATATCTCTTCAAGTCCTAAAGAAAATTTCTGCACCGATTTTTTTTCAACTGCATAATGGTAGTGTTTATAGCTCAGAACGATTGACCTGACTTTGACTCTGAAGACGCGGATAAATGTATTGACCATTATTTTGCCACAGCCGTGTATGTAGCAGCAATATTGTTTGAGGCAGTTTGCGGATTAAACATTGAAGCGGGGGCTAGAAAGTGGTAAAATGTATTCATTTGCATCGTTAACGAACGGCAATTTGTTGCGAATTACCACCTAAATCAGAAGTAAATTGTTCAAATAACATTGCTTGTATTTGGAGGCCAATATTGCATACCATCATGAATTTGCAATTAGTATTTTGAACTTTGAATATGTCTTCCATATTTTTAATATGTTGCACAACTTATTTAGTGAGAAATTTAAGCCAATAGCCGATGAAATATTTCTCAATAAAACTGTTATGATTTATTCATTTGGGACTACTCCCTTGACTTTTTAGTATCCGTTTATGTATACATTAACTGTGATCAAACGTTGAATTAGACAGCTACGCCGAAGATAGTAAAGTAATTACACTAGGCAAAATGTTGTCTGCCATCTGCCTTCCGAATCTGTGACAGTTCGAAGCCATTCTCTTACTCCACTTTGGCTGCGGTACAATGCCAATAGCCCATTAATGCCTGTATAAGTAACATGCATACCGTTCTATATCTAGTACTGTTTTCCCGTTTTCGGCGAAAATTTGCTGACAAACCCAAGTTTTGACTATCTCACGAACTTCTCAATATCTAATCTAAAATGAAATAAATTCCCCAGCGAGAGCTCCCAAACCAATAAATCATAACAGAACAAAGAGTCAAACGCCAAAATTGAAAATAATCATATCACTGAATAATACGCTTAATATACGGATGATTGGTTGTCATCAAGTAATGCAAAACACTGTTCGCATAAACATAACTTTTCCTGTACACGCAATAAGATTTAAATAATTTTACATTTAATTTACATGTTATTGAGAAATAAAGGTACATTATGGTTACTACATGTATGTTAATGAATACATTTCATTACTTTCGAGTTCCCGCTTTTATATTTGTACGCTATAGGTAGCACTCTGTAAAAAGCTTTTGAGTCTAAGAATGTGTGTATAGCTGGGGCAAACTAATTTGAAGCTCATTAATATAAACACTTGAATTATTTTCTAAAAAAAATTATTTAGGAATTGAATAGTATTTTTCTGCATTTGATCGGTATACGAACTGTCGGGCAAATTGCGCCTGAATTATGCATAAACGCCGACGATGAAATGCAACAACAAGTATATTCAATTCTTATAATCACAACAAAAGGTTGATATAAACTTTATTTTAAACTGTCGAAGGGCCTCAACTTTCGTGTAGCCTCCGGTGTAGGAATCCCCGTTTTAGCTTCGGTTTCATTTTCGTCGAACGGCATTTCTAATATCTCGTCCGACATTGAAAATCGCTGTTGATCATTTTATAGTGAACTTGATGGTAAAAAAATTCAAAGTTCACAATATGCTTTAATAATGTCATCGTCTGCAACACCGGCAACCGATAAATCAGTCATTTTGTTTACCAAAGATAGTGTTTACATCGTAAACATTCGCGTAAAACAATGACGTCATTTCGCAAATAGCAAATGAAAGAAAACATCGTAAACATTCGCACAAAAACAATGGCGTCATTTCGCAAATACAGAATGAAGAAGTAGTACTGTCATTAATAATAACCAGGTAATTTGCATACCAAGTCAGTTCATCGGCGAATGAATGACAGGTCACGTGGTCGGATTATCCAATCTGAATACAGCGTTTACGTGAAAATGCAAAAAGTGGTAATTATTCCAGGTGTAAAGGGCAGTGTCAGGCCAATATCCTCTAAGTTACAAACTTGAAAGGGGCATATCGACGCTTAATACAGTTTACTATTTTTAAGAATAAAATTATATTCTATAGAGTGTTCATTTAAGAAATAACTGACGGGTAAGCGTTGGCTATTGCAGTAAGAAACAACGGTTTGGAGTTCCGATGCGTAAGTATTAAACCTCTAGGGCGATCGCCAGAGTGGTTTGATAACAAGCATCGGAACGACAAACCGTTGGTTATTACCGCAATAAGTAACGCTAACCCGTCAAATATGTCGATCCTTGCACGAGTTTATATATAATGTTTGTGTATTTTTAACGGTTTTGCATGAGAACTATATTTTTCTATACTTCGCCCTTTTCTCGCAAAGTACATTCGCACGTGCGTTCCAGTGACGTCAATAAATCGTAACATTTCAAAATGACGTCAGCTTCATTGATAAACATTGAGCGAATGACGTCATACTTCTGGATAAGGACAGCGAAGATATTATGTTAACAATCGCAAATTAAAAGCATATTTAAAAAATGTTAACATTTTTGGGAACTTAAATATAATTATGTAGTACAAATGTGATTTTATAGGGCTACATAATGCAGAAATGAATTGTTTGTCACAATTTTGTTATCGGGCATTAAAGCACATGCAGTTTATGGAACAATTTTTGAGAATTTCCGAAACTATTTTCAAAACATTAGGCTCTGACCATAATTTGTTGCAGAATAACCCATGGTTGATTTCCGGTTTGCTTCTTTATCTATGGTAAACAAGCCGCGTGCCGTTTTAGAATTTATGATTACTACACAGACAGTTCTTGTTTTAAAACAGCAGTCCAGAAATATGTTAATGAAAATAAACCTTTGCAGAAATCCTATCTAATGGTCATCTTACCGATCAAAAAAAATAAAAAAACGCATTGAAATCGGTAAATTAATAACGATTTGGTAACTTATTATCGTAAAATTATCTGTATGCGATAGCTGGTGATGCCTCTGGAGTAAATCAGCATGTACATTAGTTATATATTCCCTTGTACCAAGCGTTTTCGAACATAGAAATTATAAAATGCCTTTCGTCAATAAGAAACACTTTTTAGTCGAATAAACTTCACGAATGTTCATTACAACTAATGGCATTTAAAGACTTATTTAATTATAGTCTATTCATTGCGGCTTTAATAAACACACAGTAAACAATTGTTTCATAATTTTAAAAAAGTTGTCACCGTGACACTTTGCCGGCGCGACATATAAGTAGTAGTAGTAAAATCGATATGAGTGAAATGTACATATAGTACCGCTACGCACATGCGCACAATTATATAAATAGCACATGGCTAAGAGCATGATATGAAATAATATCAACCCGATAAATGTTACGAGGCGGTAGCCGAGATTGATATGACTTTTCAAGCCTTGAACTTATTTTATATCATCCTCACAGCCATGTGCTATTTATTTTATTAAACCGAACAAACTGTTTAAGATACTTACACGATTAGCTCAACACCGATGGATAAAGTAAACACGCGGATCAAATGACGTCATTTTGTGCAACTATACTACATAAGTCAAACATTAATAAATTCCATTCTGAACACTTCATTTACATAGCCTATTTACTTTTGATATTTGTTCTAAGGGCGCAATGACGATACCGATTAACAAAAATTGACATTCTAATGACAACGCGGACTCTATTTTTAGCAGGTTGATATGAAAAAATATCACCCTGTGACATTACTTTTGGTCTATGGACAAAATACATAGAGCAGTCAGGTATAATAATGATAAATATAGCCTATCGTAGGAAAGCTTCCATTAAAGTGCGCGATTTTGTAGATGTTATTTCGAATCCTGCTGGAACCGTGAATCGAAAAAGTGTTGGCGTTGTAATTTTTATCTCAACAATTTCATCCATATATTATTGCTACTAAAAATTTATATTAGTGAAAAATGGGAATATGTGTTGATTTAATACGTGTTTATATTTATGGGAAATTCCGTAGATATACCCCATTTAGTAGACAAGAGACTGTAGAGTATTATCGTTGAAAATGAATTCGTTACGATTCTTCTAGATATCTGGTTAGATGTATTTAAAGCCGCGGATCCGCTCTGAATTAACGCTATTTTGAAATTAATAACCTGCAAAGTTTATTCATAAAAGAAGTCGTCTGACAACACGTAATACCTCACGCCTAAGCGTACTGTAAAACAATGTTACGCAAGTTCGCATGTGTTTTTTAAAAAAACGTGAATATGTTTATACACTGAATTACCAAGACAAACACAGTACGGAAATAGTCTACAAGGAAACGTAAGTAGTATAGTATTATTTAAGTGTGGAATATTTTATGTTATTGTCCATGGACATTTTGTGGCATACACGGATGCGACAAATTTGGCTAATATTGCGTTTGAAACCAACTAAATTGCCTATTAATCAGTTTCTAATATTGAAAGAAAGGAACTTCAATTCACATTAAAAGTATTTAAGAACATCTATTTTTCTATAATAGTTTGTTGTCGAATAACCCACGGCAAGGAGTATCGATGCGTAGGAATTAAATCATGAGTGCGAAGCACGATACTCCTTATCGCGGGTAATTCGAAAACAAATAGACAAATATTATTTCGATTCTAACACGATCTTAGTCTGTGATTTAAAGCTTTTGAATGAAAACAATGTTTGATCAATAGTTCGCCCATCTTTATTCAAAGTATATTCACGAGCGCGTTCAGTGACATCAATTAATCACAACAAAACAAAATGACGTCAGCTACATTCATAACGATTGAGCGAATGACGTCAGATTCATTGATCAAAATCAAAGAACCAATATGACGTCATTTGTATTGATGCTACAGTGAAAATGTAACGCTAACAAACACAAATAAAATACCATTTTTCATTATTGAACAAAAAATGCAAAGCTTGTAAGCACAATACATGCAACATATCAAACTAAACGACTTACATAGCCCAGAATTCCAGAGCCCTCAAAAAGAAAATTAAATGACGTAACAAACCATTGTGATCGTTACTTCAATAAGCAGAACAAAAATATGGTCATATATGGTATCTGACTATTTGTCCCATACTGTTATTGGCACGTATGAATGCTGAAAACTGTTTACGCTGCATTCGTTGAAATTTAAACTTCGAAAATCAAAACAGTATTTAATTGTAAAGTTTCAAGCATTACAGAGGAAGATTTTTGGAAATGTTGATGCATACTATATATTTGCAGATCCAGTAAGACTGTAAATATGAAACATCTGAAGCTTACCAAAAATACAAGTAGAAATACATTTAATCTGTATGTTGGTTTCTTTCCAGACTGATATTGATAACATGACTGTGTTTTGTGATTATTATTCCTGACGCAGTCGTTGTTGGAGAAGCAGTACCCAGAATTCCGTAAGTACTGTTTTATAAGTCAACGACAAAGTTGTCCACATGTATCAATACCATCAAAACAAAATACACTACTCTCTAAAAGAACGCGTTAAAGAGATTAACGTACGAGGTATATAACAATATTCGGCAAACATTTGGCAAACATTCGCATTGGAGCAGAAATATGACAAGTTCGTATTCCTATAATACATTCACAGTCATGAACACACATGCAACTACATACATAATAATTATATAAGACCAAAACACATAGGGCCACAAAACGATACATATATCAAAGTGGCATTTCCCTTCATTTTCACTTCAAATCGTTGCAACAAACGTGTTTAAAATAAAGAATGTTAAAAGTGTTTTTATATATTATTAACGGAAATTACAAAATATAAAGAAAATCTCACATGTATAGGACATACACTTATAAAGATACAGATTTGTCAAGCCTGGGCATGCAACACATATAATTGATTTATATATAGGATCTGACGCGAGTTGTCATACCATATTTTATTAAAGGAGTTCAGGAGTTTTGTAAGTTAGCGAGCCATTTGCGAGCTTACTAACAAATTTCCCGGACGAGTTTAATAAAAGATTGTAAGAAATGACAACGAGTGTCAGGTCTTTTTTTATCATATGCTTTTAAATGAAAAACTATAAATGAGTTCACAGACACGGATGCCCTCACCTATGCAGCCTTTTTCTTAATGACGCCGCGTTATCTGCAAGTATAGACATTATTTTGCAGAAGGAGAATTTACATTGTATTGTACTTTCTACTGATGTTTTCTCTTAATCTTCGAAGTAAGTTAAGGTATTACAAATGTCCAATCAATAGTCTTAATTGTGAAAGAAAATCTATAAAGGGTAGTAATTAAAACTTTAATGGTTCTTGTATGACTCACTTACACATTGCCTCTAAAAGCATTCTGTTAAGAATCAACACAATGCATTGTGTCATTTTTGAATTATGCTTTGCACACTCCTCAATACAGGAAAGTAATTCAATAACCTCACATGTCAGTTTCTTGTATTCGACACACCATCTGGCGATGGTATTCATTTCAACCAATTTGTTTCAAAACCCTTGCATGCATGATAATATCATCTTTGGACATTCACCGTACTTTGATCTTGAATTGTGACCTTGACCCTTAACCTACAGACCCGTTTCTTGCATGCCACATGCCGTCTGATAATGCTCATCACTTGAGCCAAGTAATTTGAAAATTCTTCCATAAAGAGACTTCCTTGATGGACAAAATTATACTCCGGGCAGGATCTATGGCTTTAATTTGTATAATTCACATTTGCACTTTGACCTTGACCTTTCATAAAGGGACCTGAATCTTATACGCGACAAAGCTTCTCACCATGATTAGCACTTCTGCCAAGTTGTTCGCAAATAATTCCCCGCTGATCAAAATTATGCTCCGGACAGCGTCAATGGCTTTATATGTGAGATTGACCTTGCACCCTAGATATATGATTCGTGCACGCGACACACAGCCTCACCCTGCTTATCACTTCATTTCATCAAAATAACGCCATGCGATTGGTCAGTCAAAGAATATGCAGCCAATTAAATATATTATCGTATTCATGACTAAGAATAAATGTTCGTAATATATGTTTTACACGGAAAACGAAGTATGCCATGTGATAATATTATATTTAACATTACAGGAACGGCATAAAACATCAAACAATTGAAATTTTAAAAATACAACCTCACTTTATTAATATGCCCGTAAACGCTTTTATAAAATACCAACCTGTATTTGTGAAAAATGTTTTGGAAAAATTAATTGCATTGAAATTACTGGAGGGGGATGATTTTCAACTTCAAAAACAGAGAAACACAATGAACTTACCTTCCAAGTCTGCTCGTACTGAAATAGAAAGAAATGCTTGAGTGTATACGCGACAAGTTGTACGAGTATAAGTGTACATGAATGTACATGTGCGATAAACATTACAATTAAAATATAAATAAAGAAAAACCTTTTCCTAAATAGACTCCATAAAACGCGTACAATTAAATATAAGTAACTACATTCCATTATCCTTTTATGCTAAAAATGCTCAATCCATGAATTCTTTATATCAATCCATGATTTTTTTTACATCACCTGATTTTAATAACATGTATCCAGTAGAATTCATGACATTTCGTTTTTCGATTTTGAATTTGCACATGTCAATTTCTACAAGGCTATAAAGAATGAAGGACTAAACGACACCATTTCCAGCACACGTTTTTCAGAGTAATTGTTATATATATGAAAATATCAGCATTTGTCTACAAATTAAATTTGTAACAAAACAAATACAAATATCATGTATACTTGCATACAAATATTTACAAATACGTAGATGCTTGTATCGCATAATTACATGTACTACTTCTTAAACTAAGTGTAGTGGGGTTAAAAGTATTTTGCAAATTTAAATGTTATCGGAGATCTGAACTCTACGATGTATTAGACAGTAGGTGTATGCTACGACCGCCTATCAATCCGTGCATTCTGGATATTCGTAAAAGTCACCATTCTTCTGGATAGAGTAGTATGAGATGAAAAGGCATGAGTTTGTATTTAATGGAAATGCTCCATCACAGATCCATTTACATTTGAAATTGCACTTCTAATCTCTATACGCTTTATAGAAATCTAAACATAAGCGGTTTAAATGCACTTAGTATTTGTGTTGAATTTGATTTTTACTTTTAATGCACTTTAAATCATCAGTACGGTAAGGCTATTTATTAGTAAGTGAGCGATATCGTGTACATATTCTAAATCAGCTTCAGCTTCAGTACCGATATGCTGTGTCAATATTACATCAGACAAATTGTTTAAGTGGAACTGTGGTATACCATAAGATTTGCATATTTATTGTTACAATTGTTTCGGACGAAAAGGGTTGCAGCCATGCAAAATGTAGGACAAATACAAAATGCTCAAAGATATTAATTGATGGACAAGCAACATAAAACAATGTCGACATCATGTATTCTGTTACTTCAGACACGCATTTTTTGGTTAAAACATCGTGGAGAGACGAGATTGCTATTACATCGATGGCGTTATAATAGCATATACCTTTGCTATTACGTCTGAGCTTAATCTTCTGTACAGATATTGTGTATCTCATACAGTTATCTGTCTACACAAAGCTGGTCCCATCCCCATCACACGGACATTGTCATGTGTACAAAGACATTATTAACGTCGATCTTTTCCGATAGCAGAAACAATATAGTAACATAACAACGTATCATAGCAAGTGAGACGATATGTAAAACATAACGTGTATCGAGTTGATTGCTTTGGTGTTCATTTGTACTTTGCACTTTGGTTCGAAACATGTCGTTGGAGAAAATTATGTTTATTTAAATACAAGTAAATGCCACTATTATTGTGTCGGTTTACTTTTCAACATAAATCATCATTTCTACAACCCACGATTATGTCAGGATACAAATATACATGCACAAAGTTTTAAGATAATTAGGTAAAGAACTTGAGCGAGTTTCTTTATTACATTCTACGCTGATGAGACAAAGTGCAACAATATATGGATAATACACCTTTTTGAGGTCGTTAACGTTCGCAGTCGCCTGAATAATGGGTTGAAGCCCGAGTGCGTAGTATCCAAACATACATCTACTATTAGATAATAAATAATAAATAATTTGTTTGCTGTCCCAATGTTTATTAGCAGAAAAAAGTAATTTCCCCTGAATGTGTCTCAATATTTAGACTCATCAATTGGGGTCTTAACCCATTATTTGTAAGGCTTCATTGCGTAATGGGTGTTTATATTTATAGACATAAAACAAGCATATCACAGTGGATACAGATCTTTGCATCAGGGAGTAATTTATGACGCGCCGAAAAGGGGCCACATGGGGTCAGCTGTCATGGAATACGGATATATGGAATAACCACACGCCCATTCGCAACTTTGACAGTTTGCTTATACACTGCAATTTATCGATGCCCGTAAATAACAGTTAGATGGCGACTTATAATTGCCGAGTTAATAGAAATTGACACTAAATTGCCCACTAAATTGCCCACTAAATTGCCCATTTGGAAACCATTGTCCCAAATTCAGAAACAGGAACATTTCAAATTTTCAAATTGTCCCAAAATAGAGATTTACGAAAAATAATAATGTTTTAAGGGTTTCCCAACATTTAGAGTGTCCCAACATATAGAGATGTTACGGTATATTGTGTGTTTTAGGTGAAAGTAATAAAATAACAAGTTGTTGTTTGACATTTTAACTTATTAACATCATTGATTTTACGATTATATAAATATTGAAAAAAAAATGAAAATATATGCATATAATACAAACAAATTACTTCTCCAAAATAGTAACGTTAAAATAGCAGCTGATATTTGAAAAAAAAAAAACAACCTTAAAACCAAACCGATTGAAATAAATACTAACAAGCGAAAAATGCGGAAACCGCATGAAAGCCGGATTTTTTATTTTTTTCTTATACAGCATAAAAAGAAACTAGTTTATTATGTTTCAAGGTTTTAAAAATCAGCTGCGTATTGTACATATGGTCCTTTAAATGTGACAAATGATATTGTTATTACTATATGCAGTATATTTATGACTCCAAGCTGGTTTCATTTTTTCTTACCACATGACATGGCATGGAGTTTTGCTTTGTTTACATATACGCAGTGTTTGTTACAACAAAACACGAAGTGATCTGTTTATTTTCATATGGTTTAAGTATTTCGCCAATATGTTATAAAAATAAACAACACTACCGACTGTTCTTGGTAAAATAGATTCAACAAGGCTGGAAATTATTTAAAAAGTATATACATTTGACATAACAATTTGGTACCGGTCGCTTGAAAAGAATTTTGACATTTTTTAACAGTTTCATGAGTGGAAACCCGACTTTGTACCTTTTGCCTGAATACATTTGCGCTAAAAGTAGTTGGGCTTTTTAAACGTTTACATGATTTTTTTACCATTAATGAACTGCAAATGTTCTCAAAAATTTGACTTAAACATAAAGCATAGTATGTAGCAAAATACAAAAATAAAAAAGTCAATTTATATAAAAATGACAGTTAGTAGCTTCTGGTTTTAACTATCGATATAATGTGAGATATCTCTTCAAGTCCTAAAGAAAATTTCTGCACCGATTTGTTTCAACTGCATAATGGTAGTGTTTATAGCTCAGAAAGATTGACCTGACTTTGACCCTGAAGACGCGGGTAAATGTGTTGACCATTATTTTGCCACAGCCGTTTATGTAGCAGCAATATTGTCTGAGGCAGTTTGTGGATTAAACATTGAAGCGGGGGCTAGAAAGTAGTAAAATGTATTCATTTGCATCGTTAACGAACGGCAATTTTGTTGCCAATTAACAACTTAATTACAAGTAAATTGTTCAAATAACATTGCTTGTATTAGGAGGCATTTATTGCTTACCATCATGAATTTCCAATTAGTATTTTGAACTTTGAATATGTCTTCCATATTTTTAAAATGTTGCACAACTTATTTTAGTGAGTAATTTAAGCCAATAGCGGATCAAATATTTCTCAATAAAACCATTATGATGTATACATTTGGGACTACTCCCTTGAAATTTTAGTATCCGTTTAAGTATCCATTAATTGTGATCAAACGTTGAATTAGACAGCTACGCCGAAGTTAGTAAAATAATTACAATAGGCAAGATGTTGTCTGCCATCTGCCTTCCGAATCTGTGACAGTTCGAAGCCATTTTCTTAATCCACTTTAGCTGCGGTATAATGCCAATAGCCCATAAATGCCTGTATAAGTAACATGCATACCGTTCTATATCTAATACTGATTTCCTGTTTTCTGCGAAAATTTGCTGTCAAACCCAAGTTTTGACTATCTCACGAACTTATCAATATCTAATCTAATGAAGTAAATTCCCCAGCGAGAGTTTCCAAACGAATAAATCATCACAGAACAAAGAGTCAAACGCCAAAATTGATAATAATCATATCACTAAACAATACGCTTAATATACGGATGATTGGTTAACATCAAGTAATGCAAAACACTGTTCGCATAAACATAACTTTTCATGAACACGCAATAAGATTCAAGTAATTTTACATTTAATTTACATGTTAATGAGAAATAAAGGTACATTATGGTTACTACATGTATGTTAATTAATACATTTCATTACTTTCGAGTTCCCGCTTTTATATTTGTACGCTATAGGTAGCACTCTGTAAAAAGCTTTTGGATCAAAGAATGTGTATATAGCTGGGGCAATCTAACTTGAAGCTCATTAATATAAACACTTTGATTATTTTCTAAATTTATTTAGGAATTGAATAGTATTTTTCTGCATTTGATCGGTATACGAACTGTCGGGAAAATTACACCTAATTATGCATAAACGCCGACGATGAAATGCAACAACAATTATATTCAATTCTTATAATCACAACAAAAGGTTGATATAAACTTTATTTTAAACTGTTGATGGGCCGCAACTGACGTGAAGTTCACAATATGCTTTAATAATGTCATCGTCTGCAACACCGGCAACCGATAAATCAGTCATTTTTTTTAACAAAAATAGTGTTTACATCGTAAACATTCGCGTAAAACAATGACGTCATTTCGCAAATACAGAATGAAAAAGTAGTACGGTCATGAATAATAACGAGGTAATGTGAATACCAAATCATCGGGGATGGAATGACAGGTCACGAGGGCGGATTATCCAATCTGAATACAGCGTTTACGTGAAAATCGGGCGTTAAAGCACGTGCATTTTATGGAACAATTTTTGAGAATTTTCAAAACATTAGGCTCTGACCATAATTTGTTGCAGAATAACCCATGGTTGATTTCCGGTTTGCTTCTTTATCTATGGTAAACTAGCCGCGTGCCGTTTTACAATTTATGATTACTACACAGACAGTTCTCGTTTTAAAGTAGCAGTCCAGAAATATGTTAATGAAAATAAACCTTCGCAGAAATCCTATCTAATGGACATCTTACCGATCAAAAAACAAAAAAAAAACGCATTGAAATCGGTAAATTAATAACGATTTGGTAACTTTTTATCGTAAATTTATCTGTATGCGATAGCGGGTGATGCCTCTGGAGTAATTCAGCATGTACATTAGTTATATATTCCCTTGTACCAAGCGTTTTCGAACATAGACATTATAAAATGCCTTTCGTGAATAAGAAACAGTTTTTAGTCGGATAAACGTCATGAATGTTCATTACAACTAATGGCATTTAAAGACTTATTTAATTATAGTCTATTAACTGCGGCTTTAATAAACACACAGTAAACAATTGATTTTTATAATTTTAAAAAAGCCGTCACCGCGACACTTTGCCGGCGCGACAAATAAGTAGTAGAAGTAAAATCGATATGAGTGAAATGTACATATAGTACCGCTACGCACATGCGCACAATTATATAAATAGCATATGGCTAAGAGGATGATATGAAATAATATCAACCCCATCAATATTACGAGGCGGTAGCCGAGATTGATATGACTTTTCAAGCCTTGAACTAATTTTATATCATCCTCACAGCCAAGTGTTATATATTTTATTAAACCGAACAAACTGTTTAAGATACTTACACGATTAGCTCAACGCCGATGGATAAAGTAAACACGCGGAGTCAAATGACGTCATTTTGCTCATTATTATGACGTCAATTTATGTGGTCCACGAATTGTATGCGTATAACAGTTTTAACTATACTACATAAGTCAAACATTAATAAATTCCATTCTTCATTTACATAGCCTATTTACTTTTGATAATTTTTCTAAGGGCGCAATGGCGATACCGATTAAAATATTAGACATTCTAATGACAACGCGGACTCTATTTTTAGCAGGTTGATATGAAAAAATATCACCCTGTGACATTACTTTTGGTCTATGGACAAAATACATAGAGCAGTCAGGTACAATAATGATAAATATAGCCTATCGTAGGAAAGCTTCCATTAAAGTGCGCGATTGTGTAGACGTGATTTCGAATCCTGCTGGAACCGTGTATCGTAAAAGTGTTGGCGTTGTAATGTTTATCTCAACAATTTCATCCATATATTATTGCTACTAAACATTTATATTCGTGAAAAATGGGAATATGTGTTGATTTAATACGTGTCTATATTTATGGAAAAATCCGTAGATATACCCCATTTAGTAGACAAGAGACTGTAGAGTTGAAAATGAATTCGTCACGATTCTTCTAGATATCTGGTTAGATGTATTTAAAGCCGCGGATCCGCTTTGAATTAACTCTATTTTGAAATTAATAACCTGCAAAGTTTATTCAGAAAAGAAGTCGTCTGACAACACGTAATACCTCACGCCTAAGCGTACTGTAAAACAATGTTACGCAAGTTCGCATTTGTTTTAAAAAAAACGTGAATATGCTTATACACTGAATTACCAAGACAAACACAGTACGGAAATAGTATACAAGGAAACGTAAGTAGTATAGTATTATTTAAGTGTGGAATATTTTATGTTATTGTCCATGGACATTTTGTGGCATACACGGATGCGACAAATTTGGCTAATATTGCGTTTGAAACCAACTAAGTTGCCTATTAATCAGTTTTTAATATTGAAGGAAAGGAAGTTCAATTCACATTAAAAGTATTTAAGAACATCTATTTTTCTATCATAGTTTGTTGTCGAATAACCTACGGTAAGGAGTATCGATGCGTAGGAATTAAATCATGAGTGCGAAGCACGATACTCCTTATCGTGGGTAATTCGAAAACAAATTATCGTAGACAAATATTATTTCGATTCTAACACGATCTTAGTCTGTGTTTTAAAGCTTTTGAATTATAACAATGTTTTATCAATAGTTCGCCCATCTTTATACACAGTATATTCACGAGCGCGTTCCAGTGACATCACTTAAGTAGAACAAAACAAAATGACGTCAGCTACATTCATAACAATTGAGCGAATGACGTCAGATTCATTGATCAAAATCAAAGAACCAATATGACGTCATGTTTATTGATGCTATAGTGCAAATTACATGCTAACAAACACAAATAAAATACAATTTTCAATAGCGTTTACGTTTTATGTAAATGTCATAACAAAATGTATCTTTAAATATATGTTTTTGTTTCAATACATTGTACAGATATGATAAGATTCTTACAATTTTGCTAGAGCTTGTGAAACCACGTGAGCTTTACTGTACAAGTCAATTTTCGTAAAGTCAAAAAAGCTGTGGAAAAAACACTGTATTCACTTTTTATACACACTCTTAAACACATACATACTTTAAAAACAAAAAGCTTTTTGCTTCAGTTAGATATTTTCTTTCTATATTGTGTGACGGTTTTGTTTATTCCCTGATATGAAAATTCTGAATAATCGCACTTTATAGTTCTGAATAATCACACTTAAAATTAAACAGCAACTGTCAGTCTGAGGGGTCAACAAGCCTTCGGTCGTATTTCTTTGCGGCCGTACTAGTTGATTTTTATCGCCATTTGATGTTTCAGACAGTTTTACTTGTCAGTTCTGTTTGACCTACCTACTACAGATAAGTGCACCTGAAAAGAGTGTCATTTTACAGAAAAATACACTTATTTATATCTTATTTATGTCCAATTTAATATATTGCACTAAAGACACGGGTGTTTCAAAACCTGCCATTTTAAAATTATTGTCAAGAACTATGGTCTCATATTACTCGTTGTTTTATCAATGGGGCTGGCGTTATTCGATGTAACATTTCCAATCAAGCCCAGACAAAATTAATATTGTTGTTTCAATGACGTCTATAACACTTGCGTATTTATGTCCGTTGAGCTAATATTGACGGACCTTATAAAACAGTTCTAATCAATTTTATAACTCCAGACTAATATCGTGTCTCATTCGAAAGGCATATTTCAACAAATTATAATAAAGAAATATTATTTCTTATATGATTCAATTATTAGTTGTATGTTGAATATTATGATGATTCACAATGGTGCAGAGTGTGTGTTTCGCTGTATATAAGTTTCATTATTGAACAAAAAATGCATAGCTTGTAAGCACAATACTTGCAAAATATCAAACTAAACGACTTACATAAAACCAAATTCCGCAGCACTGAAAAAGAAAATTAAATGACGTAACAAACAATTGTGATCGATACTTCAATAAGCAGAACAAAAATATGGTCATATATGGTATCTGACTATTTGTCCCATACTGTTATTGGCACTCATGAATGCTGAAAACTGTTTACGCTGCTTAAAAAATCAAAACAGTATTTAATTGTAAAGTTTCAAGCATTACAGAGGAAGATTTTTGGAAATGTTGATGCATACTATATATTTGCAGATCCAGTCAGACTGTAAATATGAAACATCTGAAAGCTTACCAAAAATACAAGCAGAAATACATTTAAACTGTATGTTGGGTTTTTTCCAGACTGATATTGATAACATGACTGTGTTTTGTGATTATTATTCCTGACACAGTCGTTGTTGGAAAAGCAGTACCCAGAATTCCGTAAGTACTGTTTTATAAGTCAACGACAAAGGTGTCCACATGTATCAATACCATCAAAACAAATAACACTACTCTCTAAAAGAACGCGCTAAAGAGATTAAAGTACGTAACGTACGAGGTATATAACACTATTCGGCAAACATTTGGCAAACATTCGAATTGTAGCAGAAATATGACAAGTTCGTATTCCTATAATACATTCACAGTCATGAACACACATGCAACTGCATACATAATAATTATATAAGACCAAAACACATAGGGCCACAAAAAGATACATATATCAAAGTGGCATGTCCCTTCATTTTCACTTCAAATCGTTGCAACAAACGTGTTTAAAATAAAGACTGTTAAAAGTGTTTTAATATATTATTACGAAATATAAAGTAAATCTCACATGTATAGGACATACACTTATAAAGAGACAGATTTGTCATATGCAAGCCTGGCTATGCAACACATATAATTGATTTATATATAGGATCTGACACGAGTTGTCATACCATATTTTATTAAAGGAGTTCAGGAGTTTTGTTAGTTAGTGAGCCATTTGCGAGCTTACTAACAAATTTCCCGGACGAGTTTAATAAAAGATTGTAGGAAATGACAACGGGTGTCAGGTAATTTGTTATTATATGCTTTTAAACGAAAAACTAGAAATGAGTTCAAAGACACGGATGCCCTCACCTATGCAGCCTTTTCTAAATGACGCCGCGTTGTCTGTACGTATAGACATTATTTTGCAGAAGGAGAAATTACATTATATATTGTACTTTCTACTGATATATTCTATTAATCTGCGAAGTAAGTTAAGGTATTACAAATGTCCAATCAATAGTTTTAATTCTGAAAAAAAATCTATAAAGGGTAGTAATTAAAACTTTAATGGTTCTTGTATGACTCACTTACACATTGCCTCTAAAAGCATTCTGTGAAGAATCAACACAATGCATTGTATCATTTTTGATTTATGCTTTGCACACTCCTCAATAAAAAAAAGTAATTCAATAACCTCACATGTCAGTTTCTTGTATTCGACACACCATCTGGCGATGGTATTCATTTCTACCAATTTGTTTGAAAACCCTTGCATGCATGATAATATCATATTTGGACATTCACCGTACTTTGATCTTGAATTGTGACCTTGACCCTTAACCTACAGACCCGTTTCTTGCATACCACATGCCGTCTGATAATGCTCATCACTTGAGCCAAGTAATTTGAAAATTCTTCCATAAAAAGACTTCCTTGATGGACAAAATTATACTCCGGGCAGGATCTATGGCTTTAATTTTTATAATTCACATTTGCACTTTTACTGTGACCTTGACCTTTCATAAAGGGACCTGAATCTTATACGCGACAAAGCTTCTCACCATGATTAGCACTTCTGCCAAGTTGTTCGCAAATAATTCCCCGCTGATCAAAATTATGCTCCGGACAGGGTCCATGGAATATATGTGAGATTGACCTTGCACCCTAGATATATGATTCGTGCACGCGAAACACAGCCTCACCCTGCTTATCACTTCATTTCACCAAAATAACGCCATGCGATTGGTCAGTCAAAGAATATGCAGCCAATTAAATATATTATCGTATACATGACTAAGAAAAAATGTTCGTAATATATGTTTTACACGGAAAACGAAGTATGCCATGTGATAATATTATATTTAACATTACAGGAACGGCATAAAACATCAAACAATTGACTCCATAAAACGCGTACAATTAAATATAAGTAACTACATTCCATTATCCTTTTATGCTAAAATGCTCAATCCATGAATTCTTTATATCAATCCATGATTTTTTTTTTATCACCTGATTTTAATAACATGTATCCAGTAGAATTCATGACATTTCGTTTTTCGATTTTGAATTTGCACATATCAATTTCTACAAGGCTATAAAGAATGAAGGACTAAACGACACCAATTCCAGCACACGTTTTTCAGAGTAATTGTTATATATATGAAAATATCAGCATTTGTCTTCAAATTAAATTTGTAACAAAACAAACACAAATATCATGTATACTTGCATACAAATATTTACAAATAAAATAAATCAAATAAAAATAATGACAGTGAAAACCAAAGTACGTAGATGCTTGTATCGCATAATTACATGTACTACTTCTTAAACTTATTGTAGTGTGATTAAAAGTATTTTGCAAATTTAAATGTTATCGGAGATCTGAACTCTTCGATGTATTAGACAGTAGGTGTATGCTACGACCGCCTATCAATCCGTGCATTCTGGATATTCGTTAAAGTCACCATTTTTCTGGATAGAGTAGTATGAGATGAAAAGGCATGAGTATGTATTTAATCGAGATGCTCCATCATAGATCCATTTACATTTGAAATTTCACTTCTAATCTCTATATGCTTTATAGAAATCTAAACATAAGCGGTTTAAATGCGCTTAGTATTTGTGTTGAATTTGATTTTACTTTTAATGCATTTTAAATCGTCAGTACGGTAAGGCTATTTATTAGTAAGTGAGCGATATCGTGTATATATTCTAAATCAGCTTCAGCTTCAGTACCGATATGCTGTGTCAATATTACTTCAGACAAATTGTTTAAGTGGAACTGTGGTATACCATAAGATTTGCATATTTATTGTTACAATTGTTTCGGACGAAAAGGGTTGCAGCCATGCAAAATGTAGGACAAATACAAAATGCTCAAAGATATTAATTGATGGACAAGCAACATAAAACAATGTCGACATCATGTATTCTGTTACTTCAGACACGCATGTTTTGGTTAAAACATCGTGGAGAGACGAGATTGCTGTTACATCGATGGCGTTATAATAGCATATATCTTTGCTATTACGTCTGAGCTTAATCTTCTGTACAGATATTGTGTATCTCATATAGTTATCTATCTACACAAAGCTGGTCCCATCCCCAACACACGGATATTGTCATGTGTACAAAGACATTATTAACGTCGATCTTTTCCGATAGCAGAAACAATATAGTAACATAACAACGTATCATAGCATGTGAGACGATATGTAAAACATAACGTGTATCTAGTTGATTGCTTTGGTGTTCATTTGTACTTTGCACTTTGGTTCGAAACATGTCGTTGGAGAAAATTATGTTTATTTAAATACAAGTAAATGCCACTATTATTGTGTCGGTTTACTTTTCAACATAAATTATCATTTCTACAACCCACGATTATGTCAGGATACAAATATACATGCACAAAGTTTTAAGATAATTAGGTAAAGAACTTGAGCGAGTTTCTTTATTACATTCTACGCTGATGAGACAAAGTGCAACAATATATGGATAATACACCTTTTTGAGGTCGTTAACGTTCGCAGTCGCCTGAATAATGGGTTGAAGCCCGAGTGCGTAGTATCCAAACATACATCTACTATTAGATAATAAATAATAAATAATTTGTTTGCTGTCCCAATGTTTATTAGCAGAAAAAAGTAATTTCCCCTGAATGTGTCTCAATATTTAGACTCATCAATTGGGGTCTTAACCCATTATTTGTAAGGCTTCATTGCGTAATGGGTGTTTATATCTATAGCCATAAAACAAGCAGATCACAGTGGATACAGATCTTTGCATCAGGGAGTAATTTATGACGCGCCGAAAAGGGGCCACATGGGGTCAGCTGTCATGGGATACGGATATATGGAATAACCACACGCCCATTCGCAACTTTGACAGTTTGCTTATACACTGCAATTTATCGATGCCCGTAAATAACAGTTAGATGGCGACTTATAATTGCCGAGTTAATAGAAATTGACACTAAATTGCCCACTAAATTGCCCATTTGGAAACCATTGTCCCAAATTCAGAAACAGGAACATTTCAAATTTTCAAATTGTCCCAAAATAGAGATTTACGAAAAATAATAATGTTTTAATGGTTTCCCAACATTTAGAGTGTCCCAACATATGGAGATGTTACGGTATATTGTGTGTTTTAGGTGAAAGTAATAAAATAACAAGTTGTTGTTTGACATTTTAACTTATTAACATCATTGATTTTACGATTATATAAATATTGAAAAAAAAATGAAAATATATGCATATAATACAAACAAATTACTTCTCCAAAATAGTAACGTTAAAATAGCAGCTGATATTTGAAAAAAAAAACAACCTTAAAACCGAACCGATTGAAATAAATACTAACAAGAGAAAAATGCGGAAACCGCATGAAAGCCGGATTTTTTATTTTTTTCTTATACAGCATAAAAAGAAACTAGTTTATTATGTTTCAAGGTTTTAAAAATCAGCTGCGTATTGTACATATGGTCCTTTAAATGTGACAAATGATATTGTTATTACTATATGCAGTATATTTATGACTCCAAGCTGGTTTTATTTTTTCTTATCACATGAAATGGCATGGAGTTTTGCTTTGTTTACATATACGCAGTGTTTGTTACAACAAAACACGAAGTGATCTGTTTATTTTCATATGGTTTAAGTATTTCGCCAATATGTTATAAAAATAAACAACACTACCGACTGTTCTTGGTAAAATAGATTCAACAAGGCTGGAAATTATTTAAAAGGTATATACATTTGACAATTTGGTACCGGTCGCTTGAAAAGAATGTTGACATATTTTAACAGTTTCATGAGTGGAAACCCGACTTTGTACCTTTTGCCTGAATACATTTGCGCTAAAAGTAGTTGGGCTTTTCAAACGTTTACATGATTTATTGACCATTAATGAACTGCAAATGTTCTCAAAATTTTAATTAAATATAAAGCATAGAATGTAGCAAAATACCAAAATTAAAAAAAGTCAATTAATATAAAAATGACAGTTAGTAGCTTCTGGTTTTCACCTATCGATACAATGTTTGATATCTCTTCAAGTCCTAAAGAAAATGACTTCACCGATTTTTTTTCAACTGCATAATGGTAGTGTTTATAGCTCAGAAAGATTGACCTGACTTTGACCATGAAGACGTGGATAAATGTGTTGACCATTATTTTGCCACAGCCGTGTATGTAGCAGCAATATTGTTTGAGGCAGTTTGTGGATTAAACATTGAAGCGGGGGCTAGAAAGTAGTAAAATGTATTCATTTGCATCGTTAACGAACGGCAATTTTGTTGCAAATTACCAACTAAATTAGAAGTAAATGGTTCAAATAACATTGCTTGTATTTGGAGGCTTTTATTGCATACCATAATGAATTTGCAATTAGTGTTTTGAACTTTGAATATGTCTTCCATATTTTTAATATGTTGCAGAACTTATTTTAGTGAGAAATTTAAGCCAATAGCCGATGAAATATTTCTCAATAAAACTATTATGATTTGTTCATTTGGGACTACTCCCTTGACATTTTAGTATCCGTTTAAGTATCCATTAATTGTGATCAAACGTTGAATTAGACAGCTACGCCGAAGTTAGTAGGCAAACTGTTGTCTGCCATCTGCCTTCCGAATATGTGACAGTTCAAAGCCATTCTCTTACTCCACTTTGGCTGCGGTACAATGCCAATAGCCCATTATTGCCTGTATAAGTAGCATGCATACCGTTATATATCTAATACTGTTTTCCCGTTTTCGGCGAAAATTTGCTGTCAAGTTTTGACTATCTTACGAACTTCTCAATATCTAATATCTTTTCGTGTACACGCAAAAATGTTTAAGTAATTTTACATTTAATTTACATGTTATTGAGAAATAAAGGTACATTATGGTTACTATATGTATGTTAATTAATACAGTTTATTACTTTCGAGTTCCCGCTTTTATATTTGTACGCTATAGGTAGCACTCTGTAAAAAGCTTTTGAGTCTAAGAATGTGTATATAGCTGGGGCAAACTAATTTGAAGCTCACTAATATAAACACTTGGAATTGAATAGTATTTTTCTGCATTTGATCGGTATACGAACTGTCGGGAAAATTACGCCTAAATTATGCATAAACGCCGACGATAAAATGCAACAACAATTATATTCAATTCTTATAATCACAAACAAAGGTTGATATAAACTTGATTTTAAAATGTCGAAGGCCGCAACTGACGTGTAGCCTCCAGCGTAGGAATCCCCGTTTTAGCTTCGGTTTCATTTTCGTCGAACGGCATTTCTAATATCTCGTCCGACATTAAAAATCGCTGTTGATCATTTTATAGCGAACTTGATGGTAAAGGAATTCAAAGTTCACAATATGCTGTAATAATGTGATCGTCTGCAACACCGGCAGCCGATAAATCAGTAATTTTGTTTACCAAAGATAGTGTTTACATCGTAAACATTCGCGTAAAACAATGACGTCATTTCGCAAATAGCAAATGAAAGAAAACATCGTAAACATTCGCACAAAAACAATGGCGTCATGTCGCAAATACAGAATGAAAAAGCAGTAAGGTCATGAATAATAACGAGGTAATTTGCATATCAAGTCAGTTCATCGGGGAATGAATGACAGGTCACGTGGTCGGATTATCCTATCTGAATACAGCGTTTACGTGAAAATGCAAAAATTGTAATTATTCCAGGTTTAAAGGGCAGTGTCAGGCCAAAATCCTGTAAGTTACAAACTTGAAAGGGGCATATCGACGCTTAATACAGTTTACTATTTTTAAGAATAAAATTATATTCTATAGAGTATTCATTTAAGAAATAACTGACGGGTAAGCCTTGGCTATTGCAGTAAGAACCAACGGTTTGCAGTTCCGATGCGTAAGTATTAAACCTCTAGGGCGATAGTCAGAGTGGTTTGATAACAAGCATCGGAACGACAAACCGTTGGTTATTACCGCAATAAGTAACGCTAACCCGTCAAATATGTCGATTCTTACACGATTTTATATATAATGTTTCTGTATTTTTAAAGGTTTTGCATGAGAACTATATTTTCCTATACTTCACCCTTTTCTCGCAAAGAACATTCACACGTGCGTTTCAGTGACGTCAATAAATCATAACATTTCAAAATGACGTCAGCTTCATTGATAAACATTGAGCGAATGACGTCATACTTCTGGATAAGGACAGCGAAGATATTATGTTAACAAATCGCAGATTAAAAGCATATTTAAAAAATGTAAACATTTTTGGGAACTTAAATATAATTATGTAGTACAAATATAGGGTTACATAATGCAGAAATGAATTGTTTGTCACAATTTTGCTATCGGGCCTTAAAGCACATGCATTTTATGGAACAATTTTTGAGAATTTCCGAAACTATTTTCAAAACATTAGGCTCTGACCATAATTTGTTGCAGAATAACCCATGGTTGATTTCCGGTTTGCTTCTTTATCTATGGTAAACTAGCCGCGTGCCGTTTTAGAATTTATGATTACTACAGAGACAGTTCTCGTTTTAAAGCAGCAGTCCAGAAATATGTTAATGAAAATAAACCTTTGCAGAAATCCTATCTAATGGACATCTTACCGATCAAAAAACAAAACAAAAACGCATTGAAATTGGTAAATTAATAACGATTTGGTAACTTATTATCGTACAATTATCTGTATGCGATAGCTGGTGATGCCTCTGGAGTAAATCAGCATGTACATTAGTTATATATTCCCTTTGTACCAAGCGTTTACGAACATAGAAATTATAAAAAGCCTTTCGTTAATAAGACACAGTTTTTAGTCGAATAAACGTCATGAATGTTCATTACAACTAATGGCATTTAAAGACTTATTTAATTATAGTCTATTCACTGCGGCTTTAATAAACAGACAGTAAACAATTGTTTTATAAAAAAAGTTGTCACCGTGACACCATGCCGGCGCGACAAGTAAGTAGTAGAAGTAAAATCGATATGAGTGAAATGCACATATAGTACCGCTACGCACATGCGCACAATTATATAAATAGCACATGGCTAAGAGGATGATATCAAATAATATCAACCCGATAAATGTTACGAGGCGGTAGCCGAGATTGATATGACTTTTCAAGCCTTGAACTAATTTTATATCATCCTCACAGCCAAGTGTTATATATTTTATTAAACCGAACAAACTGTTTAAGATACTTACACGATTAGCTCAACACCGATGGATAAAGTAAACACGCGGAGTCAAATGACGTCATTTTGCTCATTATTATGACGTCAATTTATGTGGTCCACAAATTGTATGCGTATAACAGTTTTAACTATACTACATAAGTCAAACATTAATAAATTCCATTCTGAACACTTCATTTACATAGCCTATTTACTTTTTATAATTTTTCTAAGGGCGCAATGACGATACCGATTAAAAAATTTGACATTCTAATGACAACGCGGACTCTATTTTTAGCAAGTTGATATGAAAAAATATCACCCTGTGACATTACTTTTGGTCTATGGACAAAATACATAGAGCAGTCAGGTATAATAATGATAAATATAGCCTATCGTAGGAAAGCTTCCATTAAAGTGCGCGATTTTGTAGACGTGATTTCGAATCCTGCACAGTGTATCGAAAAAGTGTTGGCGTTGTAATTATTAATCAGTTTTTAATATTGAAAGAAAGGAAGTTCAATTCACATTAAAAGTATTTAAGGACATCTATTTTTCTATCATAGTTTGTTGTCGAATAACCCACGGCAAGGAGTATCGATGCGTAGGAATTAAATCATGAGTGCGAAGCACGATACTCCTTATCGTGGGTAATTCGAAAACAAATTATCGTAGACAAATATTATTTCGATTCTAACACGATCTTAGTCTGTGTTTCAAAGCTTTTGAATGATAACAATGTTTTATAAATAGTTCGCCCATCTTTATACAAAGTATATTCACGAGCGCGTTCCAGTGACATCAATTAATGAGAACAAAACAAAATGACGTCAGCTACATTCAGAACAATTGAGCGAATGACGTTAGATTCATTGATCAAAATCAAAGAACCAATATGACGTCATTTTTATTGATGCTACAGTGAAAATAACATGCTAACAAGCACAAATAAATACAATTTTCAATAGCGTTTACGTTTTATGTAAATGTCATCACAAAATGTATCATTAAATATATGTTTTTGTTTCAATACATTGTACAGATATGATAAGATTCTTACAATTTTGATAGAGCTTGTGAAACCACGTGAGGTTTACTGTACAACTCAATTTTCGTAAAGTCAAAAAAGCTGTGGAAACAACACTGTATTCATTATTTATACACACTCTTAAACACATACATACTTTAAAACAAAAAGCTTTTTGCTTCAGTTAGATATTTTCTTTGTATATTTTGTGACGGTTTTGTTTTATTCCCTGATATGAAAATTCTGAATAATCGCACTTTATAGTTCTGAATAATCACACTTAAAATTAAACAGCAACTGTCAATCTGCGGGGTCAACAAGCCTTAGGCCGTATTTCTTTGTGGCCGTACTAGTTGATTTTTATCGCCATTTGATGTTTCAGACAGTTTTACTTCTCAGTTCTGTTTGACGTACCTACTACAGATATGTGCACCTTTAAAGAGTGTCATTTTACAGAAAAATACACTTATTTATATCTTATTTATGTTCAATTTAATATATTGCGCTAAAGACACGGGTGTTTCAAAACCTGCCATTTTTAAATTATTGTCAAGAACTATGGTCTCATATTACTCGTTGTTTTATCAATGGGGATGGCGTTATTCGATGTAAAATGTCCAATCAAGCCCAGACAAAATTAATATTGTTGTTTCAATGACGTCTATGACACGTGCGTATTTATGTACGTTGAGCTAATGTTGACGGACCTTATAAAATAGTACTAATCAATTTTATAAATCCAGACTAATATCGTGGCTCATTCGAAAGGCATATTTCAACAAATTATAATAAAGAAATATTATTTCTTATATGATTCAATTATTAGTTGTATGTTGAATATTATTATGACCCACAATGGTGCAGAGTGTGTGTTTCGCTGTATATAAGTTTCATCATTGAACAAAAAATGCAAAGTTTGTAAGCACAATACTTGCAAAATATCAAACTAAACGACTTACCAAACCTAACTTGCCGCAACCCTGAAAAAGAAAATTAAATGACTTAACAAACAATTGTGATCGATACTTCAATAAGGAGAACAAAAATATGGTCATATATGGTATCTGGCTATTTGTCCCATACTGTTATTGGCACTCGTGAATGCTGAAAACTGTTTACGCTGCATTCGTTGAAATTTAAACTTCAAAAATCAAAACAGTATTTAATTGTAAAGTTTCAAGCATTACAGAGGAAGATTTTTGGAAATGTTCATGCATACTATATATTTGCAGATACAGTCAGACTGTAAATATGAAACATCTGAAAGCTTACCAAAAAATGCAAGTAGAAATACATTTAAACTGTATGTTGGTTTTTTCCAGACTGATATTGATAACATGACTGTGTTTTGTGATTATTATTCCTGACACAGTCGTTGTTGGAAAAGCAGTACCCAGAAGTCCGTAAGTACTGTTTTATAAGTCAACGACAAAGATGTCCACATGTATCAATACAATCAAAACAAATTACACTACTCTCTAAAAGAACGCGCTAAAGAGATTAACGTACGAGGTATATAACAATATTCGGCAAACACTTGGCAAACATTCGAATTGTAGCAGAAATATTACAAGTTCGTATTCCTATAATACGTTCACAGTCATGAACACACATGCAACTGCATACATAATAATTATATAAGACCAAAACACATAGTGCCACAAAACGATATATATATGCAACAAACGTGTTTAAAATAAAGAATGTTAAAAATGTTTTTATATATTATTAACAGAAATTACGAAATATAAAGTAAATCTCACATGTATAGGGTATACACTTATAAGAGACAGATTTGTCATATGCAAGCCTGGCTATGCAACACATATAATTGATTTATATATAGGATCTGACACGAGTTGTCATACCATATTTTATTAAAGGAGTTCAGGAGTTTTGTTAGTTAGTGAGCCATTTGCGAGCTTACTAACAAATTTCCCGGACGAGTTTAATAAAAGATTATAAGAAATGACAACGGGTGTCAGGTCTTTTTTCTCATATGCTTTTAAACGAAAAACTTGAAATGAGTTCACAGACACGGATGCCCTCACCTGTGCAGCCTTTTCTAAATGACGCCGCGTTGTCTGTAAGTATAGACATTATTTTGCAGAAGGAGAATTTACATTATATATTGTACTTTCTACTAATGTTTTCTATTAATCTGCGAAGTAAGTTAAGGTATGACAAATGTCCAATCAATAGTTTTAATTCTGAAAAAAAATCTATAAAGGGTAGTAATTACAACTGTAATGGTTCTTGTATGACTCACTTACACATTGCCTCTAAAAGCATTCTGTGAAGAATCAACACAATGCATTGTATCATTTTTGAATTATGCTTTGCACACTCCTCAATACAGGAAAGTAATTCAATAACCTCACATGTCAGTTTCTTGTATTCGACACACCATCTGGCGATGGTATTCATTTCTACCAATTTGTTTGAAAACACTTGGATGCATGATAATATCATCTTTGGACACTCACCGTACTTTGATCTTGAATAGTGACCTTGACCTTTAACCTACAGACCTGTTTCTTGCATACCACATGCCGTCTGATAATGCTTATCACTTGAGCCAAGTAATTTGAAAATTCTTCCATGAGAATAAAATTATGCTCCGATAGAATCCTATATTTGACATTTGAGTCTGACCTTGACCTTGAACCTAGTTTTTGTGCGCGACATACCGTCTTACAATTGCTATCACTTCTGCCAAGTTATTCGAAAATCCTAGAGTGTTGGACAAAGTCATCGCCTGGAGAAGAATCTTAACGTATATACATATACTTGACCTTTAACGATTAAGTGTGACCTTGAACTTGGACCTAGGGACCTGGTTCTTGCACACGACTCACCGTCTCATAATGCTTATCATTTTATCATTTCTGCCAAGTTATCTAAAAAGACTTCCCTTCTGGACAAAATTATACTCCGGGCAGGATCTATGGCTTTAATTTTTATAATTGACATTTAAACTTTTACTGTGACCTTGACCTTCGATAAAGGGACCTGAATCTTATGCGCGACATAGCTTCTCACCATGATTAGCACTTCTGCCAAGTTGTTCGAAAATAATTCCCCGCTGATCAAAAGTATGCTCCGGACAGGGTCAATGGCTTTATATGTGAGATTGACCTTGTACCCTAGATATATGATTCGTGCACGCGACACACAGCCTCACCATGCTTATCACTTCATTTCGCCAAAATAACGCCATGCGATTGGTCAGTCAAAGAATATGCATCCAATTAAAAATAGTATCGTATACATGTCTAAAAAAAATATTCGTAATATATGTATTACACGGAAAACAACGTATGCCATGTGATAATATTATTTTTAACATTACAGGAACGGCATAAAACATCAAACAACTGATTTTTTTTTAATACAACCTCACTTTATTTACATGCCCGTAAACGCTTTTTATAAGATTGTTTATCAAATACCAACCTGTATTTGTGAAAAATGTTTTGGAAACGTTAATTGCATGGAAATGACTGGAGAGGGATGATTTTCAACTTCACAAACAGAGAAACACAATGAACTTACAATCGATGTCTGCTTCATCTGAAATAGAAATTGAGAATGCTTGAGTGTATACGCGAAAAGTTGTACGAGTATAAGTGTACATGAATGTACTTGTGTGATAAACATTACAATTGAAATGTAAATAAGAAAAACCTTCAAATAAACTGTTCCTAAATAGGCTCCATAAAACGTGTACAATTAAATATAGGTGAATACATTCCATTATCCTTTTATGCTAAAATGCTCAGTCCATCAATTCTTTATATCACCTGATTTTAAGTATATGTATCCAATAGGATTCATGAGATTTCGTTTTTCGATTTTGAATTTGCACATGTCAATTTCTACAAGGCTATAAAGAATGAAGGACTAAACGACATCAATTCCAGCACACGTTTTTCAGAGTAATTGTTATATATATGAAGATATCTGCATTTGTCAACATATTCAATTTGTAAAAAAGAAACACAAATATCATTTATTCTTTCATATAAATATTGACAAATACAATAAATCAAATAAAAATAATGACAGTGAAAACCAAAGTACGTAGATGCTTGTATCGCATAATTACATGTACTATTTCTTAAACTAAGTGTAGTGGGATTAAAAGTATTATGCAAATGTAAATGTTATCGGAGATCTGAACTCTACGATGTATTAGACAGTAGGTGTATGCTACGACCGCCTATCAATCCGTGCATTCTGGATATTCGTAAAAGTCACCATTTTTCTGGATAGAGTAGTATGAGATGAAAAGGCATGAGTATGTATTTAATCGAGATGCTCCATCATAGATCCATTTACATTTGAAATTTCACTTCTAATCTCTATATGCTTTATAGAAATCTAAACATAAGCGGTTTAAATGCACTTAGTATTTGTGTTGAATTTGATTTTACTTTTAATGCATTTTAAATCGTCAGTACGGTAAGGCTATTCATTAGTAAGTGAGCGATATCGTGTAAATATTCTAAATTATCTTCAGCTTCAGTACGGATATGCTGTGTCAATATTACTTCAGACAAATGTTTTAAGTGGAACTTTGGTATAATGTAAGATTTGCATATTTATTGTTACAATTGTTTCGGACAAAAATGGTTGCAGCCATGCAAAATGTAAGACCAATACAAAATGCTCAAAGATATTAATTGACGGACAAGACACATAAAACAATGTACTTCGCTAATAATTGCAAAAACACTACTATGACAATCAGGTTTACTTGGGTTTACTAGTCACCAAAAAAGATCATGCGCAGGCGGATTTTTTTTCAAATTAAGCAAACATTCACATGTACATGATCATGATCATGATCATCATCATGTTCATCATGATCATGATGATGATGATCATCATCATCATGATCATCATCATGATCATGATCATCATCATCATCATCATCATCATCGTCATCATCACCATCATCATCATTATCATCACCTTGATCATCATCATCATCATCATCATCATCATCATCATCATCATTATTTTTTACTAAATACATACCCCTACGCATTTCCTGATCCCGATCGTCCATTGTCGGGTCAATCTTTAAATATTTAGTGTTCAAATACTGCAAATAAAAGCATTGCATTTGACTGGTGTGTCATCACAATTGTAATGAATTGTTACAGAAAATGTCATGAACATGTAACGTGATTGCTCATGGGGTTTGACTACGTCACTATAAAGAGCATTTTAGCTATTGGCTTACTACTGAAAATAAGGTTCAGGTAAGTATTACTAATATACGTTATAATACTTTGTTAAATTATTTAGTTTCCATATTAATGATGAATTGATTAATTGGCAAAATAAACGCAGTTAACTGAACTGTCACATCATCTATAAACTAAAGAGTACTTGATACTTATAATTTCGAATAGATCGGCAGTCCAATATACCTATCAACATTACCACTGTTGACTAGAAAACAATATATTTGTACAGTGATAAAGTGATCAAAGGTATTGTGTACGTATTTGTTAATGAGGAGTAGTATATACAAAGGAGTACCACAAGGGAAGGTTACATACCATACACTTATATAAAAAAGGCTAAGATCTGCCCAAAACGTGTCATTGAGGGGCCAAGTGTAACTATTTTAACAATTGAGGTATAGTCATATAAGGCGATGCTATATACCAAATATCAAAGGCCTTGGCCCACTAGTTTCAGACAATAAAATAGTTAGGGTCGTTTCTAAGTCCATATACATGTATAAAATAAATAAGCCCCGGATATGGTCATTTTTTTAGCCCAGGCACAACTTTTGAACTGTATTGGTAGAGGACCATACGGTATTGCTACATACAAAATACCCGATTATTGGAAAACGAAAGTAAGACAGGCGCATGTACACAAACGCTGTCAGAGGCCGACCACCACTGAAAGCATTCTATAAACCAGTGAATTATCAATACATAATCATATTTAAACTGGATGAGAAAAACAATCACTAACCAAAATGTTTCTTATGTGAATATTTTAACTTTTCTTCGAAAACAATAGGTTTCGGTTTTCCTGTCTAAAATAAAGTGTATGGAATCCCGTTTATAGAAACATCGCTAAAATTAATACAATGCTAAACAAAGGAAACGGTTCCTGTATTAAACACTCGATCTTCTATTCTGAACTTCGTCATTTTATTCATATCATTGCTATTCATATAAATAGCATAAATATTCATTTCAATACATTGATTTATCTTCCAAATTAAAGCGATATATTTTCGTAATTTGTTGTTGTACCCATTTTCGAATATGTAATATATTATTCATTCATGTCGCTCGCGGCTTTTATTTACAGTTGTTTACATCTATTTATAAAACTATCATTTGTTTAATATGTTCATTCATGACATAATGTATTACTTATTCAATTTATATTATATATATGTTTATCTAAATCACAATGAATTAGCCGTTGATCAAGTAAACATCAAGTAAGATTTACCTATACACACGATTGAAGTCCCGATATCAAATGGTTCGGAAATATTCAATTGCGGGCTACTTTAGTCGAAATACTCCACTCTATTCGAGTCAAATCAACTCCATTATTTAGGCGCATGTGCTAATTCCTTAAGGTTGCTTTAAAACCATTGTGCATTTATCTTTTGTGTACACGGTGATTATTAACACGGTAAATAACCATAATATAATCCAAACCACGGAACTAAGTTGGTCGCGGCTTTGGGCTGTAGGTTATGCGGCCATGCTTATTATTGGTAGCTATTATTGTGTTATATTGGAATTCCACAAATAAGTCGACAAAGGGATTCATTCAGCCATACCATAAACTCATTAAAATGACTATACAGCAATATTAAGATATTATATTAACTTGTACACATACCCACTCTTCATACTGATGTGGTATGCCAGTATACTCAAGGAGCATTGAGAAGGTATGTATTTCAAGGGATTACAAATGTAAACAAGTCTAAAAGCAGTATAAGTTACTTTTCCCGTACGTATGTGTAAGTCATGCATATACGCATTGAATTTATACGCAGCCAGTAGAGAAGCACAATTTGTATAAATTCTATTCCCGACATGTATTATGAAAATCCGATATACCAATAAACTGCTGATAAGCTATATTTAGCTGGTCTGGGAAACCAGATCGGCGTTCCTCAATATACGAACAGATATTACATCATATTCAGTGCCTATTGGCATTTAGTTTTAACGTAAGAGGCGTAGCTATGCCATATTTTATGTATTTATCTGCATGTAACTGTGTTGTCAATCCTTTCAACTGTGTTCGTCTTTTCGCTGACTTATAAATATTGCAAAGGTGGCAAGCACGTGATGTTTGATTCTTTAAGGAAAAATGATGTGAATAGTGAATATTGCAACTGACACGAAAAGGATAACGACATGGGCATTATTTTGTATAAAAACTTGTTTTCTGCAATGCTTGCGTGATTCTGTGGCGAAGGTATGCCAAAAGATACAGTTCCAGTTAAACTGTGCTGGTACAGGAAAAGTGTTTGCCAACATTTAGCAATTATAGTGATTAGTTATGTATTTACTGTAGCTCGATAGTGTTCAACGCCTTAAAACAAGTGGGGTGTGTCCTTTTGATGAAGATCATTCAAACGTTTCCCAATAGGGATCGAACTGCCAATCTCCCGATCGCGAGGCGGACATCACATGCATTACGCTACTTCGACCCTTTAAGTGTAGTGTTTATGGTTCTATTTGTTTATTAAGGTCGTAATGATATGCTGGAAATGACGTCCGCACGCATTGCGACCGGGAGGTCCCGGATTCAATCCCTACTCAGGGAACGTTCTCAAGATCTGTCCGACCCATACCAAGTACTGCTTCTTCCCAGGAAAAGAACTCGAAATTGTCTCTATAAGCCTAAGGCTCTCTATGCAAAACATATATAGGTTTAAACCAAACTGTTTTATTATTATGATCGTTTTAGCAAAACAAGACCTGTTCTCCAGTTTTTTATTAAGCTGCTGACTGCATTACATACGTGTACGAATATAAATGTATTCAATACTATTGACTTACAATAAGCTCCTACATAAAGATACGCATTTGATTCAGTCCGCAACTCAATACCATAATGTCATGGGTTTGAAAGCAAAAAGATAATACTAAATTTAACCACAAAAAGGAGATTATTAGCTGGGATCCCAATTAAATGTTGATACTCTTACATTCAAATGTAAACCTCTAGTCAGTTTTACGTCACAAAATCAAGAACGAAATACACAATGTCACAGGTCACATGCGTTTATAAGCAATAAACAGTAATAAATGTTACATGAAATACAATTATAGCCTTTAACTTCAATGAATCAAGAGTATAATAATAAGGAATGTTTTGTATTATAATTATGTGCTTTAAGCAACACATCCACAATGAAACATATTTTACACTAGGTCATGTGACTATGCGCTATTGTTTGCTACAACTTTAACTTCTTCTATGGAACGCCTCAACTGTCTTATAAGACCAACTATTATGATATAAAGTCAATTTGAATGCGCATAAATGTATGCAACCATTATATAATTGCACAGTCTCTATATACAAAGATAAAACATTAATATATAAAGATATAACTTCCTTATACGTAGATAAAACGTAAAGGGATACAGATAAAACTATATTATATACAGATATTATTTCATTATATATAGGCATTGTTTGTTTATATGAAGGTAAAAGACCTTTATATGAACATAAAACCTTATAGAATAAAGATAAAAATTTATTATATAAACATATATCGTGTTTATATGCAGGTAAAATTTGAAATTTATACTATAAACCTTAAATTGCTTTATATAAATATGTAAAGTCGATACATAAAGATAAACTGTTAGTACATAAAGCTGTGAATGCTTTATAGGATCCTAAACCGTTGTATGATAAAGATAATACTGTATTATATAAACATATAATGTGTTTATATGCAGGTTAACATCGAAATATATGCTATAAATATAAACTTGCTCTATACAAATATATAATCTTAATGCATAGAGATAACAACTTAATATATGAAGCTTTTATTGCACGCGGGAGGAAGTTGATATTACAAAAGTAACATACCGTGAAGATGTGAGCTGGTTGATTTGTGTTTGGAACGTTTTTACCACAATGGATATGGATTTGATACTTGAGCGACTTGGACAGGGTGAAGATGTGATACGGCGCTTTAGACAGGAGAAGATTACACCAGATATCATATCACTTATGTCTTTGTATGAATTCAACTGCTTGGGTATTAGTGACAGAACAACTATCATGAAATTGCGTGTTGAATGTGTATGTTACGGGAGTAATCCGTGGTCAAATAATAGAACTAGCTGTCGAATATACGTTTTGAAATTTCAAGTATCATGATTGAAAAGTTGTTCGACGCCGGATATTCAGTAAAGGATACCAGAATTGCACTTGGAGTATCTGAAAGTACGTTATACCGGAAGATGAGACAATTTGGCTCGTCAAAGCTTGTGTTTACCGATATGGATGATGATGAACTAAACAATGTTGTTGCCATGACTATCACTGAATTTCCAAGATGTGGAGAGGAAATGCTGCGAACAGTTTTACTTCAGAAAGGAATCAAGGTAAACATTTCTTATGTGGCTCTAGATCTTAGAAATTTAAGGCATATACATAGACCTGTACATTGTAGATGAATGCGATATGATATGCTAAACACTAAATGCTAGGGAAATCACATTTTTGCAGACTGTCTGCAAAAATATATAGTCAGAGAATTTGCAGATTGAAATGTCTGTAATAAATTTACAGACATTGAATAATGGAAAAATGTATTATGTTAAAATAAACCTAAAAAAAAATAGTGTTGTATGGGCATTATTTTTATTATGACATATAAGGATAAAATGAAGCCTCCAAAAATGATTTTGTTGATTTTTAAGATATTTATGTTTCAAATTTTCAAAGTCATCATTCCGAAAAATAAAGCTCTTTTCCAGCTTTTATCAATGGTGCACATCGTTAATTGTAACAAATAAACATGCCCTTTTATGATCTTGCATGTTTTCTCAAACTTTTGTGCAAAATGTATGTAAACATATATGTATATAGAGAAACCTTAAACAATCTAATTGTCAGAAACCTCTAGCCTTATTTGAAATTGATTTTGAACATAATCCTTGTTCTACCAAGACTGTTGAAATGTTTTGATCAGTCCTGTTTCAAGATGCAGTGGCAACCTTTGTTTCTTTTAGCACAGATTTTCAGGTGTGCGATATAGGGCCAATGGCCCTCTTGTTTACAAAAACTAAATTATTGTTTCTAACTCAGGTACAGCGATACAGACTTCGCCAGTGTCTCAAAGAATTAGACGAAGATGGAATTCGTGCACGCAAAAGAAGGAGACTAAGGCGTCGAACATACTACATTTCCGCTCCAAATTATTTGTGGCACATTGACAGCAACCATAAATTAATTCGATGGCATTTTGTGATAATAGGAGGAGTAGATGGTTTCAGCCGTTTAGTAACATATCTTAAATGCACGGACAACAACAAAGCTGAGACGGTTTTCCGATGCTTCAGGGATGGTGTGTCTAAATTTGGAGTTCCTGACCGCGCTAGATCAGATAAAGGCCGTGAAAACATAAAGGTCGCCGACTTCATGATTAATGCACGTGGGGCAGGTCGTGGTAGTATGCTAACTGGGAAAAGTACACACAATCAGCGTATCGAAAGACTATGGAGGGACGTGTATGACGGAGTCTTGAGCTACTTTTATGACTTATTTTACTTTCTAGAGGATGCAGGACTGCTAGACATTTTAAATGATATAGACTTATTTGCACTGCATTACGTATTTATTTCTAGGATAAATGAAAGGTTAATAACCTGGCAAGGGGCATGGAATCACCATAGAATACGAACAGTGAACTCAACACCAATGAGGCTTTACACTGCCGGTATGATGGAAAATCTGTCATCTCAAGTTGATGATGTCCTACCACACACTGATGCAGATTCTTCGTCTGATGAGGATAGAGAGCCTCTAGATAATAGACCAGTATTTGTATCTCTTCAAACTGTTGTTAATGAAAACCGGATGCGACGGCTTCGTGAACAATGTCCTCAGAACTGGATGTCAGATAATCACGGCATAGACATCTTTCTAACAGCTAAACAGATATTAACTGAATAAGAACCAATACAATGTCATGGTGATTATTTGCAATAATTACTGATTCTGACCACCTGACATGATTTCGGAGTGAAGTTAAGCAGGGAAATGAAAACTGTCTGTTCACCCTTAAATAAGCTATATAGCTGCATTTGTACGAAAGTATTAGACAAATGATATGACTATCAAAATAAATAATACAAGTAGTTAATGTTTCAAAACATTTCATTCAATCACTGATAATTGATTTGACCTATTGTGCGATTTAGACTAGAAAACTTCGCAAGTATCAATTTTAATAATACATGGTATATATTCATTATGGTGTAGTAAAATATAATAAATATGTACGCTGCAATTTCATGTTTCCGTCACTCAGCTCTCTACATACTATATGCCCAATAATTGTACAGATTTAAATTGTTTTTACAAAACGCTGACAGACTTACAGGTCCAAATTTAACAACTAATTGTACACCTTTCCACATGGAGTTGCACCAGCTATGTCTCATTGCCAAAACTATAGCAATACAAATCTACATCGAATTTTAAGGTTTGTTTACATTTGTCTTGCTCTTCGCGATAACCAAGTCACGTGGGATGGACACATTTAGGACACAGGATGGTAACACTATAGGCATAAAGTTCTGAGCTTAGAAATTCTGTACATACTACCAGTCTATTATCACCATTTTGTATGGGTAGTAACAACACCAGGTTGTCTAAAGTTTCCTTGGTCATTTTCATTTTGCTTCTAAATCAAGTAACAAAGACTTAAAAAAAAAAAACTTTAATAACATTCTCAAATTGATGAACAGCATACGTTTGCAAAGTTGTACAAAACAAATTTCATATAAACAAACGATTTTGTACACCTGCCATATGTACTAATAATTCTCATTTTAAATTCAATGGTCTTCGAATTCTATTAACAAGAGTTCCATACCACTACATGCGTAACATTTGTGGGTGACATTTGAAGTAAAGTTTCAAAGAGATTTTTTTTCTTCAACTGCCGGGCTTACAAGAAAAGTATACAACTTATATGACAGAGCAATGTGTGCAAAGTTTATTTTCCACAATTGATTTTATTAAAATCTTCAGTCAAAACGTCACCGAAAACAACACAGATAGGACAAAATTAAAACAAGTGTATTTTCATATAGCATTCATTTTTACATTTCATATGGAACTAGTTAGTCCACAATATAAGAATAAACCATTTTAGGGGGAAAAATGTGAATTTATATTTTATGTTACAAGTTAATGACAATATTTTAAAATCTGACATAAATCGCTTTTATTTTATACTTTTTGTCCAATAAAATAATCGGCAAGGAGATTTTTGTATATTTTTGCACACAGTTGGTCAATGTCATTCTTGATGTAAAAATACTGAGAAAAAGATGTCAGCATGCTTGTTTTCAAACCATAATTATTTGTCTGATATAGTAAGCGTAAAGTAGTTATGTAACATACATGTGGCATATCGCTTATCTAGGGACAGTATACTTGGTTAAAAGTTTAGTTATGTAGCTCTATCACAGTTTACTGATATTTATTATACTGCATATGTCAGAAATGTATTGTTTTCAAATTACGTCATAAACACCAAAATGCTAGATCACACATCACATATAAACTAAATATTTTCAAAAACTCTAGCTATCATTACCACTTACCAGATGTATGTCAAAAATGTATATTTTATATTAAAAGTATATTTAAAACAACCATGATACAATGAATGCCAACATTTTAGAACTTCTCTTTATGCATTATGATTAATATTATGCATAAATAACACTTCAACTACTGGTCTATTAACATTTTAAGAAAGTGTCTGACAAATACTATCCAGTGCCACCTACAAACAAATTATAACATTTGGTTATGAATAAGAATGTTTATACAAAAACAATGACAGCATGAAAGTATGACTGTACATTGGGGCTACAAACAATACCAATACACATAAATGTATGACATATTTACAATGTTTAAAAGGCAAAATGTATTGCATTTAAATCAGCCATTGCAATTTCAGGCAAATAACAATGATTTTTTTTTTGTCATCTCATTAAAAAAATGCAACAATAAGTATTCAGAAACTGTAAACTTCTTAGGATTTACAATACCCTCTGTACATACTTTAAGCTACTGCTCTATGCATGAACACAAAGTACACAACTTATTATGACTAACCAAGTCTTAATTTTTATTGTCAGTGGATCAGTTGACTGCCAATTCATAATTACAAGACATACTTGGATTCCAGGCATTCCTCAAATACACTACAAGTGTTTCACAGCTTCCCCACTGAATATGTGGTTTCGATATGAATGACCTCATGGAATATTCAGATTCAAATCTTTACACAGACCATTATTAGTATCAAATCATACACAAGACCACAATATACACAGAATAAAGATGAAAAGCTACAAGCATCTGATTCACAGTCTGAAGTACTACCAAATATACCTTCAAACCAATCTAGGTAGCCTCAGACACCAAACACATTGTCAATTATCTTTGTATAAGTTTTTGGTGGAATTGTCATTCCACAAAAACTTTCAGCACCATGTTATAACAGTAAAGGATAACGAAAATAGAAAATATGCCTTTCTGGTAAAATTATTGCGGGAATGTGATCTTTTTGTTATGAAATATTGCCTTCCAATTGTACACTATTATTATGTCACCAAATATCTCATACTTTAAATAAAGTCGAAAACATTGTAAATATGCTTCAAAATTTACATCTGTTTGATTGAAAAAGGCAAAATGTTTAAAAAAAATAATAATGAAACATCAACAGGTTATGTTTTCTAAAAAAATAAGTCTACCTTAGAACAGAAGGGAGACTACCACTCTTATGCATAAAAATATGTAGGTACAATTAACTGTGAAGCAAATATAGGAACAATTTGAAAATAGGCTTGACTCCAAGTGATAGTAAAACAAACTGAGAAATGAAACTGGACACTTCTGAGAGCAAGAAGGTTATGATATCATCAACTCTTATTCTAATCCAAACAAAGTATTACAAAATGCTAAATTAAACAATGTGAACAGTTCGTCCTGCGATGGTAATGGATTACTTTCATCTGGCAATGTTAAATTCATTTTGTTTATGCAAGTATTGGCAGTGGGTAAGAAATTTCCACTTTCCATGAATTGAATAGTAGGCTGAAGAGCAAAGCCTAACGCAGGTTCCTCCTCTGTACCTGTGGCAAACCTTAATATGCTTCCAAGATTTACCGCACCTCTTCTTCCGCCTGAAGATATACATGTAACTTGAAATAATAAGAAGAAACTTGTAAAATTCTTTGGTTTGTTTGTATTTGGTTTTACAGCCTTATCGGCATTTTTAAGGTCATTTGAAAGGCGGTCTGTCTTTCAAGAATATACCTGGGTGCCATAACCAGTGCCTTCCTAAGATCTTTGCAAGCGACCGACAGCTTTCCTACTTGTACCAGGGATGGGAAGTAAGTGACACAACCGACGTGTCTAATGCGCTACCAAATACACTAGCTGGGCCTTTGAACAAGTACATGTAATATTTATCAACATCTACAGACACAAACCCTTAAATTGTGTTCTGTAGAGCATAAACTAGCAAGTCACCAGTAAATTTCAGCTTCTACGCTCCCACCACTCTCATGAAGGAAAATATAGGCAATAGTGACCATCATTAAGACGAACATCTTGGCAAAGCTTGACGAAGATTGGATGGAAAATGTGACCTCTAAAGCATTAACAAGGTTTTAATACTAATTTACCCCATGACTTTGTTGTTTACCACATGTGACTCATATCTGAACTCATTTAAGACATTACAACAAACAACTTCGCCAGGTTTGATGAAGATTGATTAAAAAAAAGTGGTCTATACAGCATTTACAAAGTTTTGAATTTATTTGACCCCGTGGCCTAGTTTTACAACCTGTGTGATCAATATTGAAATTCATTCCAGACATCATCAAGACCAGCATCTTGGTCCAATTTAATGAAAACTGGGATAAAAAAGTGGACTGTAGAGCATCAGCAGAGTGCGAACAGACACAGTCGTCATGGCCAAAATATGTTTTGTTCCCAATTTGTACCGTAACAATTTTTAAATGGCAGTTTAAATTATTAGCAAGCTGTTTAAAGGCAGGCAACTTATGTTAAAAAGACAAACATTTTGACGAAAAATACGTAAAATACTAGGGAAAGTCATAAAGTTCGCATTTTTGCTTAATATTTAAAAGAATTTTTAAAAACCCGGTCTGTATATACAAATATATATATTCTACAGAAATAGAAATAAAAACGGCTGACAATCTGCGTTCAAATAAAATTATGCGATTTTACCATGCATCATGTATGGAGTCACGGCTCTCTTTGACGCCACAAAACGTCTTTATCCAAGCGTCTTACTTTGAAGCCATGTTTTTCATAGTTATATTTACCTTCACATAAATTTAAATGCTCATAAATTTAGTATAAGGAATTATTATGTGACATTGTGCTAATAACATGTGACCAGTAATACCGATCTGGACCTTTAAAGTTCACCGGTCATGATAAATGTTCGCCCAGCGTTACGTCACACAAAGAATTTGCCTTGCAAACCGTGACTGAACCTCACATTGAGACATCAACTGCACCTTAAGATTCATATTTCTACCAACAATTGGGATAATTTGTATTGGCTTTGTGTTAGGCTATACTTAGAATACAAGAATATTTTTATTTGGATCCATGCTGAGTTACTAGATAAATATTTTTGCTGATCTGGCTCTATAGCCATTAACCAGATTTAACTGGCTGGACGGACAGTAGCTTGGTAGCGCCCAGTAGGCTTATAACAGTTACTGGATGGTGTGGATGCCATCTATAATACACATATTGGTCTTAAACAACCACTACAACATTTTTGCGTCAAAACAGTGTGTTTTACATAGCAACAATGGTGTAATAGCCAAAGGGATTCATTTCAAACTTTGATGACGCTACACAATGACGACATCGATCAAAGTTCGCCGCAGATTGCGACACATGTTTCTACAATGTTAATTATGTTCTCGTCAAGGCTTTGCGCTGAAATTTTGTGCAATTATTGGAAATACATTTGAATATATGTCGAGCAATTTTGATATATTTCGAACAAAAAAAACCCTAAATTATGGATGGTGTCCACGAACTTTATGACTGACCCTCGTATTAAAAAACTAGGAATACCACAGTTGAATATACAACTAAATGGAACTTACTTGCGGCTTCACGCATGTATTTGATAAACAATGTGTATGTTGAGTTCTCTCTCAGCCTTCTGTTTGAACCTTCAGCACTAAACTGTGGCTTCAAGATGTGTGTCAACATCTTCAATGTTAAAGGATTCGACTGTTTTGGTGTGAATAGGTGAAAAACAGTTGGCAGTTCTTGCACAAGCTGAAACCCAAGTATTATCAAAGTCTAGGTATAACTTCAATTTATAAACTTAACTGCAATGTCAGATGCAACTTTCCTATAACACATGCTCTCACAAGTTAGGCCCAACTTGCAAGTGGCAATCGTTGAAAACTAAAAGTCCTCCAAATATTGAATGTTCGGTGTATTTTTGTTCCCAAATATGCAACTGACTTCGTGGCTGATGGGCCATTGACCTGCCTAAAACTCACCCCAGAATAAACAATGCAGGTTAATTTCTTTAGCTAATATGTCTTATCCTTGCAATATATTGCAATATAATATTACAGTATATTTTTTGATAATATTCCGATATATTGAAATATCAAATGTTTGGCAATATTTAACACTACCTAGTAATTGTCCTTCAAAGTTTGTTTGTGTGCATTGGGTTAAATGCCCTTATCAGCAGTTTAATTTGAACTATTTAACATGATTTACCTGAACAAGGCCAAGACTGTCAAGTCCTTTTCTGAGGTCCTGGATGTACTTGTCTGCAGGGGGCATTTGCTGGAACACTTTCTCCACTAGCCCTGCCGACATAATTCTGGGCAATCTTCCGTTTTGAAGTGTGCTCAGTGCTAAAATATTATGTAACATAATTCATATATTATTTCTTAAAAAGATAAGAGATTCATTGTCAAATCCTAATAACAATTGGGCCATGATGGCCTTGGATCACTAACCTGAGTTCAGAGTAACTGTCTTACAACATAACAAAGGAATAACCTCGAAGCGGGGCTATTGCTGACTCCAGATGCATAATTTGACCAATGTTTGTAAACGTCAAATGCACGAGTCTATAAGCCCAATATCAAAGGTCGATACCTTGCAGTCTTAGAGCAAAACTTTAGAAGTTTTCCTATATAAGAAAACATGTGACTTAAGGGGCGGGGCCTTTTTTTGACCCAAGAGGCATTATTTGAATAATCCTGGAAGAGGTCAATTACATGAGTCTGCACACTAAATATCAGATCTCTGGGCCATGCGGTTTCAGAGAAGAAGATTTTTAAAGGTTTTCCTATATACTTCTATAGGAAACATGTGACCCCCTGGGGGGGGGGGCCATTTTTCACCCCAGGGCCATAATTCGAACAATCTTGGTAAAGGTCCACTACATAACTCTACATACCAAATATCAAAGCTTTGGGCCTTGATCTTTCAGAGATTTTTAAAGATTGCAATTTTAAAATATAGTTTTAGCTTTTTGACCTCATTATGCATCGGACCGGAATGGTTTAAACAATTTTGGTAGAAGTCCACCCAAGGAACATTCCTGTGAAGTTTCATCGAATTTGGCCAAGCGGCATAGGAGGAAAAGTCGTTTGAAGCAAAAGTTGATGACGGACGATGGACGGACATCCAAAGATGCTAAAAGCTCACCATGAGCACTTCGTGATCAGGTGAGCTGAAAATGCCCTGGTATTTGCCTTTGCTACACAGGCACATGTATGGCACTATTTTACAGTAGACTAAGCTTAATCAATTTTACCCATTATTCTGCCAACAGCTTCATAGTCATCTGACCACACTCTCACTGGCTCAAAATATTCTTCTTTAATGCACTGCAGGACAAGAGAAAAGAATTCCTTTCTTGGACCTCCAAGATCAGCAGCACACTGCAAAAGTAAATAATGTATATATATAAGGCACAACATAAATAATATATATATACAACATACAAAACAAACATGAGGGCCATGATGGCCCTATATTGACCTAGATATTATCAAGACAACAATCTGTCAAAATTTCACGAGGATTGAGCCAAAAGGTTTCCGGTATTTGAGCCATGTGACTTAGTTTTTGACCCCACATGACCAAGTTTCGAACTGGATCTAGATATCAAGACGAACAGAGTTTTTGACCCCACATGACCAAGTTTCGAACTGGATCTAGATATCAAGACAAACAATCTGACCAAGTTTCATAACAATTAGGCCAAAAGTGTTGGCCCTCGACTGTTAAACAGCTAATTGTTGACAGACGGATAGACGACAGACACTGGGCAATCACAAAAACTCACCTTGAGCACATAGTGAAAACTAGAAAATGTGTCCATAGGACATGGATGCCCCCGCTAGTGAAATGCTATAAATTGGCAAGTCTGTCCAGGTGGTTTAGGAGCTGCGTTGCATTGACAAAATCTGGGAACAGACAGACAAACGTATGTTCAGACAGACAGACAGACAGACAATACATACTGAGGCAAGTACTGTGAGCACGTTTCATAAATGTCTGTCCAGAGGAGTTGGGTTGACAAGAGCTTTACTCTTTAGATTCCACATAAATAGTAACAAAGGGCCATAACTTATAGTAGAAATGCGCAAATGCAAATCCCAGGCCTTATGCACAACTACGTACTAAGGCAAATACTGTTTGTAAGTTTCATGAATGCTTGTTCTGTGTATAGGAGATGCGTTTACAAGAATTGTTCACTATATATTCAATATAAGGAAACGTTACTAAGGGCCATAACTTACATTAGGAATGCGCAAATTAAAATCCCAACCTTTATACACAACTACCTACTAAGGCAAATACTGTTAGTACGTTTCATGAATGTCTTCCAGTGGTATAGGAGGAGTTGTGTTGACAAGAATGGGACAGACGGATGTACATACAGGGGCAACACATAACGCCCGTCCCCCATTCTTTGAATGGCGGGGGCATAACAAATATTGAAAGAAAAATATGTAAGGGCAATGACTCCAAATGCATCACTGCTCGAGTAATGTATCTTGCGTTTTATGTTGGTCACTATCATTACCTTCAAGAGCTACAGAATCATGATCTAAACAGAAGTATTCTGACAATATCAGAATACTAGATGCAACATTGCAAAAGTATTCTAAGGAAAGTAACAAAGGGCAATAACTCAATCATTATGCCCCAGTTTTGGACCATACACTCTCTACTTCTTCTGACTGTGACATATCTATTTGTGAAGTTTTAAGTCAATAACTTAAATGGTTAGAAATGCAAGCTCTGGACGCAAGTATTCTGTGAAAACTAATAAAGGGGAACAACTACGAAAATAGGACAGCTAGAGTCATGGACATTACACAATGCACTTTTCTTTAATGTGATCCATCTACTGCTGAAATTTCTAGTCAGTAACTGCAAGGGTTACAGAGATATGCTCCATACAAAAGAATTCTCAATTTTCTGTGAAAAGTAACATAGGCAATAACTAAAATAGTATAACAGCTGGAGCTATGGACAATACCGTGCTTAAAACATTAGTATGTTTACGGCTAGGGTTGTCAAACTTCATTGTAAGGCTCACTGGCCACTATGAGTACATAAACCAAGTATATTAGGAGGTTTGATTGAGGAATAAAGGTGATCTTTATTCTTGGACCGGGGTGAGACTTCTACAATCTGATGTCTGCCTCACCATTGTTAAATGGCCCTTGAAAAACAGCAAGATTACGCTTCTTTCAATAAGGAATTCAATGCATTCCATGCCTATATACATTGAACGTAACAAGTAAATTGCTTATTTATTATGATAACTGAAAATTGCCCAATAATAAATATAGTTTTAATGGTTGGCTAATTTGTTGTCTGCATTTTTAATGAAATTAAATATGTAGCTAAATAACATATTAAGTTGGCTACATTTGTATGCCCCCACCACAAAATGTGGGTGGGGCATAATAATGATATAGATTTGCCTTTGTCCATCCGGAAGCATATCTCCGATACCTTTGAAGATACTGATTTGAAACTTTATCAATAGATAAAACACAATAAAGAGAAGTATAACGCACAATGTGACGGTTAAAGTTTTGTGGGTGAGGGGCATAAAATAAATGTTGCTGCCTAATATGTGGGAAAGAATCGGTTATGTCATTAACATGTATTTACCTCTCCATAAAACTGAACTTCAAGGCATTTCCTCATGTCTCTTATTGTCCTTATTTCCTCAATTGCCGTTTTCATTATATCAGCTCTGTCAACCAAAATAAAGTTAGTTTCACGATATATGCTCGTTGCTGATGTCTCTTCCGTTATTTCTAATGGTCTACCAGTGACAATCTCTTTTTGAAAGATCCGGAGGATATGAATGGGATCAGAAACATCATTTGATATGCAAAATGTAGTACACTTTTGAACAATTGTTTTTAAACACTGTCCACTGTCGTGGTCCTGGCTTGTTGCACTTTGAACATCAGATTGATTTGTTGCATTTCCTTCATTTTGTATTAAAACCAACAGTGAATTTGTAGCCATGAAGTCATGTTGAGTTTGAATATAGTCTTCATTTTCAGTGACAACGTCTGTGCTTGCTGTGAGACTGTGCTGGAAGTCATAAAAATAAATTCAAAATTATATTAAAATAAACTAGATGCCATACACCATCATGTCAAGCCCACAAACAGCTCTTTGCAATTTTCAGGCCTTTCACCACTATTTTTGACAAAGACATTTGAGTTACAGACCTGTCATGTGTACAACACACCATCCCTGCCAATTTATGTTTAAATCCATTAATATTTATAAGAGCAGTTATCATAGCCTGGTACATGTTTGACCTTTGACCTCAACTTAAGACCTTGATATTTAGCAAACAGATACATGTATAGGTTATAAGCACAACAATCATCTCATCAAACCATTTTAGCCAAGTTATGTTCAGATCATTTGATAAATGACTTAGTTATATCCTGGACAAGGTTTGACATCTATTTGTGACCATGACCCTTTAGCTAGGGACCTGAGTCATGTGCGACACAGTATTATCATGACAACCTCTTGTGCCAAGTTACGATAAGATCCTCTTATCAGTGTGTGAGATTTGCCCCGGACATCCGACAAGCTATTTCAGACAGACGCACGCACACACTAACACACACCTGACCGCAAAAGTGGCAACTATGTCGAGCTCACCACAAGCAGGCTCGACAATAAATTATTCGCTCATATTTGCATCTTGAACATGGTCACAATTCATTTCAAGATCATTTTAATAGCATGTTTGAAAGTCTGGCCTCCTCATTTAACTGAGGAATATTTTCTCATCTATTTGATTTATCACAATATGATAACGATGACAATAGCATTGTAAATATATGGTATTACAGTTGGTGCTTTTGAAAGTAGAATTCCGCTTAAGCTAATTCTAGGGGGACGTTCACAGTGTTGCATAATTCATTACTGTCAAAGAACAATTCAAGGGACATAAATTAATCCAGAAGTGCCTGGAGGGATTTCCCTGGTTATCGAACTTGACCAAGATACCATGCCAATATATTGTTGTTGTATACATGTATACACTGCAAGTTTGAGTGGACAATATTTGGTTAACTGACAGCAGGACAGACTGACTGACATGTGCAAAGCGATTATACCCCTGCTTCTTCGAATGTGGGCACAGTAACACTTAGTCAAGTAATTAACAGGGTCTAAATTCACGAAATAGCTATCTGATGCAATGCAAATATGGTAAACAAAGGACACCTGTTGACAAATTACCTCTGAGGTACTTTTTTCTGATGTAGACTGCATTAAATCAGGAAGGTCTTCATTCCATTCTTTAGAAATTCCCTCCGAAGTATACCCGCATGTTGCTGAAGTAGAATGACTGCTTGCTGTATGAACCAGAGATTGCATATGTACACTTTGACTGTTTTCTGTTGGCACAGGCAGATTTGTGTCTGCAGTAGTGGGGATGGTGCCTGTTTCAAGACACAAATCAATATGTCTACGTATCTGACTGATAGGAAAGTCATTACCGCATGTTTCGCATGAGGTCCTCAAATCCAATTCTTCTTCTGTTACCAAGTCTTTCACAGGCAAACATCTTTGAATAGGTCTGATATAAAATTTACCTTGTGGACCAACTACACTTTTCAATGTTTTAACGTCCCATTTACAATCAATTTTTTGCAAAGTTCTGCAACTACTTGTACACCGTAATATTTCGAACCCACCACATTGTTCAAGTTTTGGGAATTCTCTTTTTATAGTGTCATTAACGTTTTGTTCTTTTGCATTTTATTCAAACCTAATTTTTTTCAATCCTAAACCTGCCTTAAACAAACATTCTTTTTCAGCACTGTTTGGCACTTTTGTTTGCTGATTGTTAGATAGGCACATGAATGTTGCTGTCCAAGTTCTGGGGCATTTTCCACTTACTTGAGAACTAGTACAAGGCTGCCTACCCCTACTTGGAATGAAGATGGAGTTCCTTTCTCTTGCTGCATTTTCTGAAATGAAAAAACAAGGTCCAAGTTATTTTCTTAAAGCATTAAAATACATTCAGATGAATATTTTCGTTCACTAGCTTTGACACAGCCTGAATTAAAGAGAGCGCTACGGTACAATAAAACTTGACATATTCGACACCTGATCAAACCGACATATTGACCTATCCGGCACTGTTGGTCGCGTATATTTTCTTCTTAACTGTATGTGTTTGCACACTGACTAAACCAACACCTGCTATATCTGTAATCCGACATTCCTTAAATGGTCTATATGTACACAAAATAATTGGTTTTCACAAGACGTTAAGCAACACGCTTTAATGTTCAATAACTTTTTTATCTTGATATTTGGAGACAAATCCAAACTGCCGATTGAATGGTGTATGTTGCGCCACATCCTGTACACAATCATATTGTAAAATAAAACAGAAAGCCGGCCACATACCGGTCAAAACACTATCCAATTTTCGTATAAAATACATGTTTTTTTGCCATCTTGTTTTGTGTAAAACATTTTTCTCACTTAATTTTAGAGCAAAACCATATTACGTCCTCCCCCTTGGATAGCTATTTTCTTCTAAAAATAAAAAGCAAGAACTGTCAATTTATTAAGTGCAGAAATGCTACATTCAACATTAAAATGTATAAGCTTGGCATGTTGAACTGCAAACTATTTCATAAAACTCGGTCCCGTCATGGTCGATAGTAGCAAGGGCCCGAAATTCCGAATCCACGAGAAGTTATGTTAACGACTTTAATTAGCCAACCTCGGAGAAAAATTGGTTAGTTTCCGGTTACCCGACCAACCGTTTTTTTACCGCCGACAGTAACCTTTTTCGAGACAAATCGGTCGTGGCGTGGGCGTTTGCCGATAACATCGAAACAAAATCAAGAAATTCATCGCCGTTTTCAGTCTTAAAATGAATGGTTAAGTGGGGAAAGTCATAGTAAAACCGAACTCTCCGGACCTCTATCAGTGTCCCACGACGCAAACGTTCCACGCCCTGACGCAAACAAATCAAAGAATGAAATTTTGTTAGTGTTCAGCTTCATCAAATTTCTCCTTTCCGTGCTAATCATGGACATAGGTTCGATTAAAATATGTTAAAAGGCAGTCATTTAATCGTGTATTACTAATAATCACCACATGCTTTTCATCATTTTCAGAAAGGTGTCATCTTGTATGAAAGAGAGTAAGTTAATTTGAGTTCGCGATTTGATCTAAAAAGAGGGTAAGTTAATTTGCGTTCGCGAGTTGATAAAAATCTTTAGGAGTTTGTGCCGTTCTAACAGAGTTCAGTGTAACTTGCTGTTTGTCACGTAGGCCACTTCCTCCGGACGATTTTACGTTCGGATAGGAGAAAAAAATCAATTTCATTTCTCTTTGCATATTTCTTACGTTGATTATGTAAATTCAACACAGTAAACGGTTTTCACTATACGGAAATTATTACCGGCTTAGAATGATATGAAACTTGTATAATGCAGACGACATAATGTTAAGCCGGATTTTTTGCGTATTCTGCATGAAGAAACATGACAACGCAAACACTTGTATGAAGTTACGGAATTAGACGAATGTTTATTATATTATCAACACACAGCACAGTTGTGGCAGAGAAATAATCACTGAAGAAAACATGCAATAATCAATCAATAGAGAATACATGGTTGGTGCCGGGATGGAGAAAGTTTATCCGGTGAGGCTAAGAAAATGAAAATAGGTCGAGCTTTAGCGAGCCCTATTTTTGTTTTCGGGCCTAACCGGATAAACGTTTTTCTTCCCGGAACCTACCGTGCGTTCTATTATCCTGAGTTCTATCCAATTGCATTAAAAAACAAAAAACAAACACTAATTAAAGGTTTAAATTAAAAAAATTATAGACGGGCCTCGAACCTAATAACTCGCTTGCATGTATGTGTACTGCTCGTAATAAAATAGTTCTTCATTTCTTAATCAACTATATCAAAAAGCGAAAGCAAAATATTAATAAATCTTATTTACTGATGTCAGTACGATGTGTTTTTGATTTAAACCAGGTTATGTTGGTTTTTAAAGAGTTTCATTACGTTACACCAACTACGTCATTCAGTTTGAGTTACAATTACGGTATTGTGCCTATTTATCGCCCCCGGGGGCGTTACATTTTCAAAAGGGGGGCGTTTATTAAGGTGTCATTAATTTCAGAACGCCAATTGTAAAACTTAAGAACATGTATATGTTTTCAGTAAATACACTTCGTCTATGATATCATAAGTAAAAAACGATTTTTAAGGCTTTAAACACTGTAAAAAAAATTGTGTATAACGCGCCACATTTTTACCTTAAACACCACTGGCGAAGGGTTTAGAAAATGTATACTCTTCAGTTAAACACTGGTCTGTCAGGAGCAGAAGGATGAAAACACATTTTCTATTTTCTCTGGTTTTAATGAGTATTGTTCTTTGAAATTGGCACACAAGTAAATTAACAGATAAGCTTTTTGCATATTAAAAATGAATGCTGCAAAACGTCATTTACCAATGTTTTGAAATAAACAAATTTGTTGTCTGCTTGAAAATTCAAATTTGCCTGGAAAAGATCATCCCACCCACAAAAAGGTCACGAACTTTACATAGCCAATAGAAAGCTGCTGACTCAGTGAGTGTTTACATCCTGTGTGTTCTTCATCTGATACATGGCATGAGAAGAATGCTCTTATCACCAATCACTGTCTGATAAGCACAGCCCACTCTCCGAATATAGGTTAATTGCTTTACCACCGCAAAATCTGAGAAGTGGACCCCAGCGTTTAAAGTTCTACTGTGAAGATTTGGATAGACAGTAACAGTCATTTTCAACGATGTTTTTTTTAAAAATACATTTTAGTTATATTTATTTCATATTTAATTCATATTTTGTAGTGATTCTTTTACAATTTCACAGCCACGAGTCCTAGGACTCGCTGGACTAAAAATCTGTGAGTCCCAAAGTTAAATGTGTGAGTTTAAAAATTTTCAATTTTCATTTATTCAAATGGGAATATAAGCAGTCAGTTAATAAGATGAGTAAGGCAGTAATGCAATTAACTCTTTATTATATATAATAACACAAGTAATTTTAACTTGGTGTTTTTTGAGAAGCATGTCTAGCTATAGTAAGTAGGGAAAGATCTAGAGCAAAATAGCAGGGTGCTGCACCCTGCTCCTTTTTGGTCCCCCCCTGCTGCCCCTCTGGGCTGGTCAACACAGAATTAATGATAATCTTTTAACATTCAACAACTTTTTGCAAATATTCAACTACAAATGAATAAACTATGCTTTAAAACTATAATTAGAAGGATTGGTCTCCTAGATCTTTCCCTGCGGATGTTTCCCGTCAATATTTGATAAGTATACACTACACTCAACTGAACATAAGACAGTTAAGTCGGATTAGATAAGAAAGATCTACCTGTGACTGTCGTGTTCCTGTTCCGATCTGTTTCTGCTCGTGACATGTGTGATGGAGCCCTCTCGGTAGACTGCCAATGCTGAACTGCATTTCTAAATCTGATTTTATCACCTATCGTCACAAGACCTAAGCTTCTTAGTTGTTTGTCTTCTAAAGATTTACAGATGTCAATGGAATCTACTTTCTGATTAATAAAATTTTGAAGTAATGCATCCAAATTAATAGCAGACAAAACGCTCAACACTGCGTCGTCTGCCATGTTGTTTTTCTTTACCGCGCGAATTTCCGGTGCGCGCATAAATGTTTACCTTGTGAATTTTACCCTTCACTTTATATAATGAAGAAAGCACTTTATATAATGATAACTTGACAATATACGTAATCAATATCTTCATATAATACTGTTTAAACGTTATAGAACGGTAATACAACTTTATATAATTAAGTGGTTTCATTATATAATCAGTTTTTACCTTCATATAAACAAATAATATCTATATATAATGAAATGATATCTATATATAATGAAATAATATCTATATATAATGAAATAATATCTATATATATTGAAATAATATCTCTATATAATGAAATAATATCTCTATATAATGAAATAATATCTATATATAATGAAATAATATCTATATATAATGGAATAATATCTGCGTATAGTAAAGTTTTATCTACATCCCTTAACGTTTTATCTACATATAAGGAAATTATATCTTTATATATTAATGTTTTGTCTTTATAAATTCAAACTACATGTTTATCTGTAGAAACTATGCAATTAAATAATGGTTGCATATATTTATATTCATTCAAATTGACTTTATATCATAACATTTGGTATTGATATAATCTGTTTTTATCTTCATATAAACACATAATATCTACATATAATAAAGTAATATATGTATAAAGTAAAGTTTTATCTGTATCCCTTAATGTTTTATCTACAAATAAGGAAGTTATATATTTATATATTAATGTTTTATCTTTATAGATTCAATTTTCATATTTATATATAGAGACTGTTCAATTATATAATGGTGGTATACATTTATGTTCAGTGATATTGACCTTATATCAAAATATTTGATAATATAAGACAGTTAGGGCGTTCCATATTCTTCAGTTATAATATGTTTTGCAAGACGAAAAGTTCCGTGGTGTCTTTGTTATTTTCATTCTTCCGGCTTAGATGTGTGTAAAGTTTTACTACTCACTACGGTGTTACGTTAATGCCATTCGTTGTTTTGAGTTTTCGACCTTTGGATTACAAGCGCGAAAACGCGAGAACACGATACGAAATAGCGAACTCACGATGCGAAATTGCGAGACGACGATGCGAAATCGCAAAATTAATATCGTGATCTCGCATTGTAATCTAGCGCCCTTGCATCGTGTTTTCGCGTAGTCGAAAATGCCTCCGCACAAAGAATCGCACTATAAAAACAAAATAGATTACATTATATGTATGCATACTGTATTTGAAGGAATTCAGTAAAAATAAAACACACTACAAAACTGAATGAGCTGAGGAATTAAGAACCCATTCTTCAAAAGACTGAAACATTTATTTACATCAAGGCCCATGCAGTTTCTCAAACCTTACACAGCCATTTAAGACTACAACCCTTTTTGTTTCGATGCCAAATAACTGGTTTATCAAACAGTTATAAAATCACTCAGAAGAAAATTTCATAAAGAATAAACACATAATTCATCATTTGAAAATCTATTAAACATAACTAACTTTACCCATGTTTTAACGGATGATAGCTTAATATTTGTTTTCAGAAACTCACCACAGGACTGAAATAATAATAGATACATGAATAAAATTAAAATAAAGCGATAAGAAAAAAAATACAAACACAAACATTCAAGTATTTTTCAAAATCTACAAAAGATCAAAATCATTATACAGTGAACAATACCTCTAACCAGACTCTTACAACAATCGTAATTATATGATTCGTTTTCATGAAAGTGTGATCGAACTTGCACATAAACTTGTTTAAACGGGCGCCCGTCCGTACGTTTTTAATGTATTATACAAACAATGTATGATTGAACCTAACATAAACACATCAAAATAAATAGTCGAAAATCAAAATTCGCATAATGCTGCGATCGTTACCATTTCATCGATAAATGAGCGTTCATAAAAAAAATAAAGATGACTCATACATGAGATTTCCTTCTATGGCTACATGTCGCCTCTGTCTATATACAACGGGGTCTCTAATGAAATCTTGATCGATATTCTTCAAATAGTCAAGTACTGTTTCCTACCAGTCTCCAAGACTTGGGCGGACATTTTATTGTCTCTGGTTTTTAACACTAATTACATAACACAATGTGTATATAATTAAATTCAATAAGATGCAAATTGAGGAATAAAAAAAGCAATCGAAACAGATCTCAAGGAAGACAGATTGCAGTGTTGATGTACATGTAAGACAAAAAACAAACAAATATAACATACACTTTCTCACATAACAATTTGATCATCTGACTCTATAATTTATATATAGCTGCATAGCATGTATGTTTATCATGGCATATCATACAGTATCAATACGTGTAGTCAATAAGGATATGTGCATTATAATTGCGCATTTACAAAGTACATAAAAGATCTTGCAATGCAGTTCGCATTCAAGTATCAGTAACTTCCGTTGTGCACCTGTCTGGATAACACCTTTTTAATCCAACCGCTGCAGAGGACGTGGATGGTTCTACATCGCTACGTGTTGTTCTGTATGCAGCGAGGATCTGACATTATGAAGAACAGAACAGAACAGTATTTTATTACGTATAAACTTTACAGTTTCTAGTGTTTAACACTTATATAAATTACACTATAGTAAGTGATACGTATAGTAAAAACATTTAATATTTCTATAGCTTGATTAGCTTTACAAGATATAAATGAAACTTGCGTTTTCACATATAAGAATAATATATCAAGATCATATAAACACATACAATTCTATTTAGCAGGATATTATCAAAGATTTTATTTTTTTTAGAAGGGCGATTAATAGCAAAAAAACGCGTGGGTATGGTAGAGTTTGCACAAACGGACTTGTCACTCGTTGCATAATTTAATGCCTTAATTACTTCTTTAGTATCAATACAGTTCGTGTTAAATCACTCGCTTGGGATATTTTGGATATTTTGGCTTGTGTAATACAACCGTTCTATTTTCAGTACGAGATTTACACGTTCCTTTACAGACCGTTACACTTTCGTGGCAGCTATAGTGTAACGCTTTATGTTCAACTCCTGCATACAGTGTCAGTTTTCCTAGCTAAACTTGTTGTGAGTAAACAGTGTTCAATTCGTCGTTAGAAAATATGCTATGGTAATACATCGACATCGATGTGGTTTGTCTTTGTTTTTAATATACATTCAATCTACACTGGTGAAGTGGAGTTTCTCTTAACAATGTATAAAGTATAAAAACAGACACAGAGAGCTTGAATCGCCAAATAAAAAATAGTCGAGTTCAGTATAACGTGTTTTTACGCCCTATGTTACTAGACAACAAACAGTATCTGTGTTTATAGAATTGTGTCGGTTAAAGACATGCTGTAGTCAGATTTATTCAACTGAAAGGCCGTTGTTACTATCAGTACGCTTCATGCCAAATATCATAACTACTGCCTTAATGGATTCATATCTTTTTTAAATATAAATCTTTTAGTGAGAGACTGTACGATTGCATACGAAAATATATAAAAGTCCAGCAATATATTCAAATGATTTCAGGATATTGTTTAAATGAAATTAAAAACAAAATTGATAACAAATTACTCAGAAATGCGTATTAAGATAGAAAATTAGAAAGTATTTGTTATGACTGCGCAGTAGAAATTATACCACATGTACAACGTATTGAGACCGTTTGGGTTACCGCATTCGCAGTTCTTATTTCCCGGCATTCAGGCGATTACTTAGCCATAAACATTAATTATGAGCGAACAACATAAAACGAACGCATACATAATACAGAAACTATTATACCTTTGGAAGAAAAATCAGTGTCTCCGTGACAAATGTTTCGGTAATGAGGCATGCAGAATAGACCCCGTACAATGCTACGACATCATTCTGAAGGGCTAACGTAACTGTAAGGCCCACTGCACCAAGGATAACCGTACAGTATATACACATGCCGATATTCTGGGAATCGTTCAAGGCCGCTATCTTTATCTGTTGAAATCATGTTAACATTTCGGTACGTTTGAAATAATATTGCATGAGAGATACTGTATAAGAAGCAGCTATGTAATCCGATGTTCTGAACAATAGTATTGCTCTCAATTTCGTTTAACATGTTTTTGTTTAAGTTGCACAAATGAAAACAACAAATAAGGCTGCTGATTAAGGGAGCCATCCTTATACCCGCACGATGAGAGGTATTTCCTATTTTCCAACGAAATGATACAGAAAATCGGTTTCAAAAGTGCCCTTCTTTACGATTATTTTAACATTATGGTTGTTCTGCTGTGAAATATTGAGCAAAATTTGCAAAGCAATGGGGTCCACCCAATTTCTCAAGAAGGATTTCGTGTATTTTCGTATATTTCGTATAATGTCTATGGAAAGAAACGACAACGGGTCATACGTCTGCTAATTAGACATAACCAGAATTCCTTCCTTTACGATTTCCTATACATTAAGGTTCTTTAGCTGTGACAGTGTGTGACAAATTCGCTTAGTTGTTAAAGAGGAATTGCGTCAACCGCATTTTGGAACGTACTGACGGATATACGCACGGACGTTTGCAAGGCTTAATGCCACCACTTTCTGGACGGCGGCCATAAAATAGAATCCAACTCACGACGTTGGAGCCATCAGAACGTGCGCTATTCTGCATTTTGAAAATACGTAGGTAAACTGTAATTGTCTAAGATTCGCATCATTATGTCGTCAAGATGTAAGATAAACTTAATTATTTGATACAGTTGTGTTACCTTAGTAAAACGTAACTTGTAATAAAATCTCCTAAATTTCTCAGTTAACACAATCACATTTGCGCAATATATGTATCGTTTAGTCACTATTTTTCCTAATCGTGTATCATGGCATAACTTTATGTTATCTAATGCATTTTTTTATTACATTAATATGTAATAAACATAATATTTTAAAGTCATTAGGGAAAGATCTAGGATCACCAAAGGTACAGGGTGCTGCTAAAAAGGAGCAGGGTGGAAATCCGGACCAGTCTGTTGACAGTTTCTAATAATTTGCTAAATCCAGTGCATTTACTAGTCTAATGCTTGTAATTAAGGTTTGTAAGCATAGTCTATTCATTTGTCATTGAATATTTGCAAAGATACGTTAAATTTCAAAAGATATTGAACATTTCTGTGTTGACCAGCCCAGAGGGGCAGCAGGGGGGAACCAAAATGGAGCAGGGTGCAGCACCCTGCCATTTTGCTCTATATCTTTCCCTACGTCATTATCATTTTTTGTAAACGTGCGCACACGTGTCTGGTTTGAAAGGGCAAAAAAGCGCCGAATGCTAGATGACCCAGCTAAAGTAGTCGGGTTGGCGGAGAAACACATCCGGATATACGGGTGGATTGCTTCGTCATTTCCAGTAACGATTACCTATTGATAAGATAACATAACGATCTATGTAGTAACATAAATTGATCAACTATGTATTTACCGTCATATTCACGTTTACAATTGACACTTTAATACATCTATTAAAGGCACAGGATCCGCTTTGAATTAACACTTTGTCAAGACAAAAAATGTATTCAGAGTTGAAGCACTTTAACAAAAACATATCACTCCTTGTTTAATCATACGTTCAACAATTTTAATACGTCCTGACATTTACATAAATCTGAAAATGTATACTTTTTCAAATTGGGAATGCTGGACCCTTATTAACCAACCCATATTTAGACGTAGGACTTAAGAATAAAGAATATTCTTAAAACTCCACTGTTCTGATAAGGTTGATAATTTAAGGTTTACTTGGTTTACATCACCACTATTTTTAACATTCTTTATTTAGCATGATTTTTCATGCCAAACGCATTATTGGTTCCCGGCATATATGCGAACACACGCGTATTATATCTTTAGTCTAAGTCTTTCTTTATTCTTAATTCTAAGAATGGGTTTGTGAATACGGGCTCAGGACACGAAACTCAAACCTTGCTTTAGTAGAACATTTTCAAAAATGTTGGTTTTGAAGTGCCATTGCGTATAAATGATGACTTAACATTATATGTAACAGAACATGTTATACACGTGTCTGCCGAGTTTAGATGGTTCACAACAATGTTTTTTTTCGGATTGACAAAACACTGTTCAATCTACTTTAGCATGCAAAAGCGTTACAGTGATTGACATCGCTTTGTGCAATTGTTTAATTTGTACAAGGAAAACTATGCCGAATAAGGATTTGGATGTTTTAAATAATGCATTCGCATGTATGGCTCAAACACATTAACCTGACACTCGCAATCTCTATTGAATTGTTTATACTCGGTTTTGTTCGTGCACGTCGTTCATGTGTTTATTGGTTCCCTAATTGAGTTTCAGTTGAATACTCTTATATCGATTTGACTCGATTCAAGTACGGAAACGTATATATTCATCGTAACGGATTTGTAATATATTCATTAATGTCAGTGTAAGGTTACAGTGTCTGAGCTATACATGTGATTTAACTGACCTGGACAATGCAAACCTCTCTCTCGAACTCATGGTCATGTATTCGATGAGGAGAGATGATTTCCAAGGCTATCAACACCAACACCATGACAGACACTATTGCGCCTATGATCAACATCAGTTGTTTATCCTGTATAGACTGAAACGATATAAAATATTAATACATCGTGATGACATTGGAAATCAAATAATACCAGTTTGCACAATACTATACGACAAAATTAAATCTTGTTTTGTATCTTAAAGATAAAATATTGTTTAGAACATATAAGCCACCGGCCCAAAAATCAAGAATGCAAATTACAAACGTATCATAAATATAGTTCTGTTGCATCGCTTTTAATCCATACCGTTCCTTTCCATTATTCTTTTGGCAAAGAATGTTATGTAAATTTGTTTACATAAGCTGGTTACTAGATTTGCATTGGCCGTTCCATTAATGACACTCATAATAAACGATGTCAATGACGCTCTGACTGATGAACAAGTAAGTCTAAAACTGGAAAATACATACCAACTTCAACGATTTCTTGTTTGTGAATATTCTGTATACGCGCCATGTTTTCTGAAAACATTGAACCAAATGTCGTTGTAAAGCTTAACCAAAAGCAAAACTGTCTGACCTGAATAGAAAAAATACATGTTGTTTCTAATTTGGCAAAGATTAAGGAACGTTATAAAACGAAGACTGCAAATGTTGATTTATTAATTAATTATTTTAAACCCAATTGACAATTAAACTTTGATATTACCACAGACAATCTGAAGTTATATAAACGCGTTATTACTATTATTGCAAGTCAACTTTGGTAAATGACTCAGATACAATATTAAATGTTTAGTCAATACTATACAAGAACAAACAACTAGAGACTAGCTCTTAAACTGCGATTATTGAATGTCCGCAACATGACAACTGGAAGATCTCCAGAACATCAGTGACGTAAAAAAACACAGTGGTCATCAATGACGGGCGTAAACTAAGGCCTACTACAAAAAAACGCCTGGCTAGATTGGGCTCTTTGAAGAAGAAGGACTTCACCTTTTTTTCTGGCAAGGAAAAAGCGTTGAGGACCGTAGAGAGCACTGTGTAAGGTATGCATTCAGAAATACTTTGCTGATGATGGTTGAACCAGGTTACAAGGGATCAAACACATGCCGAATGTTTGCCTCCATACCTCTGAGGGACCTGTTACACTCACCAATGCCTATGCCCGAAACTTGATCTCCACACCTCGCAAGATAAACTAGAACGGACAGTTCCCGCTAGAGCTTTGCTCTTATCACGGCCTTTGCGTGACTTTCTCATATTTCCAGACAAACCCATCCTAAATCCAAGCACTGTTACCATGGTCATCGTTAGACGTACAAGTCTCAAGCACGTGTTTCTTACCCGCTCATACCAAAGCGCTGACTGCGACTCCGACCACTCAATGGTATGCGGCGATATCAAGTTGCTACCAAAGACACTTCATCGCTCTAGACAAGACGGGAAGCCACGCATTAACATGACCAACATGCAACATTCAGAGAAGCTTCTGGAATCAACAAAGTCTCTTGAGGACGATCTGTCTGAAGCTTACACATGTAACGTGTTCACCAAAAAGCCAAGCATTTGGAAAGATAAACACTATTCAGAGCTCGACTCCAGAGAGAACGTGGCTTTTACCTCAGCACTTGATCATCTGCCCATCATGGAGGAGTTAGAAACGCAAACTTGGAGGAGCTCAGCAAGGCTATCGCCAGCATTCGATCTGGTTAGCTCGGATGCGCTCTTCAACATCCTCCCGGAGACATGCTCTGCAGATAACGCAGCAATCAACTCTCACACTGAACAAGATCTACTGTGTCCGATGGACAGATTATCCCAGACCTGCAAAGCCTTAGGTCTAACCATCAGCCTTAAGAAGACCAACGTGCTGGTCCAAGATGAGGACACATCACCTGTCATCACCATCGACAACTAGAAACTTGAAGTGGTACACAAGTTCCACCGTCAACGACAACCTGCCTTAGATGCCGAAATAAACAAATGCATTTGCAAAGCCGTAACAACCCTACGACGACTTACAGATAGCGTCTGGGAGAACCCGAAGCTGACCACTTTAACCAATATGGCGGTATACAATGCCTACATAGTCAGCACCGCCTGTATTGGAGTGAATCCTGGACAACCTACGCCAAACAACAGCAGCAACTGAACAGTTTCCACATGCGTTGTTTTCACCGCATCCTTGGCATGAGCTGGAACGCCCAGGTTCTTGCCCACGCCAGCCTCCCCACCATGCAGGCTACTCACACTACGCAGACTACGCTTGTTTGTCCGCAAGGACATCTTCTGTGGTGAGCTTGCATCCGGCAAAAGACCCATAGGTTGAGTTGAGATATAAAGTGTCTGCAAGCGCAACATTACAGCTCGATACATCAACACAGATATGAGAGGAAACAGCGGCAAACTGCAGCATCTAGCGATGCTTGCTAAAGAAACAACTTAAGACAGGTTAGAAAAAGATCTTTGACCTGCCAGAAGTGAGCAGAGCCAGACGGAACTGGCTGGCGCACAACCAACTACATCTGCACTGTGTGCAGCAGAGACTATTACTTCCGCATTGGTCTTAACAGCCCTCGACGATGATGTTCTTGACGCAACATCACAAACTCTTAGGGCGCAGTATACATGGTCAACAAACGACCGATGGAGGCATACTGCTAACATGTCTTTGTTTTACTTACTGAACAAATGTTCCTTGGCCTACTCTTCATAAACGCCTACTAAGATTATACGCGAATCCACACTCTACAACAACAAAAAAGACATATGGATGGGGGGAATTGTATTTGTAATTCACATTTATTGAACACATGTACTTGTGATGCAACGCATGCGACGGAAATTCTACGTAGAAACAGCGAAGTCGATTTCTAAGTTACGTTTCCATGAGTCTGTGTCCGTATCCGGTCCGTATCCGCATACGTATCCGCAAATTTTCAAATTGAAAGCACGTTTTCATTCATCCGTATCCGTGTATTTAGTCTTTTGTTTTCGTTTAACAGGCATATTAATTTAATGATAGCTGTAGCGGCAAAATCCAACAAATTCCCTACAATTTATGAATATTTAACTAACTGCAACAAACTCACTGCATTTAACAGCATTTTGTTTCAAATCTAACAAATCCCCTTCAATTGTGGCGTGTTCTGAGACTTTTGGTCCTAATTCGGCAAGCGTCTTTTTTTATAAAAAACGTCGTTTGAAATGACGTCACAAAATTCGCACTGAAATCAGTTTTAATTGCCTCTAATTTTTAAGAATTTTAGCGTTTATCTTTTTAAAGAAATAAAAATATTAGCTAACTTGTGTTGTATAATGTATACTCTTACTGAACTTGTTGACTCGGACCTTTTTGATAGCGTTATGAACTGATTACTCCCCTTTTACAGCAGTAGGCCATTGCCCTAAATAACAAAATTAGCCACATTCAAGTCTGACACATGTTGATATCAATATTGGTTTGACGCGTATCATTGCACTTTGGATTTAACCTGTCTTCGATCAAGGTAAGCGTTTTCTTTTAATCACCATGACTGTTTTATGTTACCATAACAGAATAGTTGTAAAATTATTGACAAAAACTGACAAATGAACAAACCTGAAACGAAAGTAAAAAATGGCGGCCTTGACCTTCTAGTGGCATGTTTGTTTACATTTTAATAAAATGTAGAATTTTGAGTAAAACGGTACTGTTTTGATATGACTGACAGTCAGTTATAATCTAATAGTTGTAGTAATGTCTCGCCTGAACTTATCTTCCATAAAGACCCAGATTTTTGTGATGAATTGGAAACAGTCAGTGGACTCTATTTTTATAATTATTGAAAATGTGAACTATTGAGTATAAAGCTGATAATAATGATAGTGAATTTGATTCTTTTCCTGAAACTGAAACACAAAAAATCATTGATTATTATTAGTCTCTTGTTTATTATAAATTTGTAAAATTACTTCATAGTGAATTTGATTATTTGCCTGAAACTGAAACAAAAAAAATCATTGATTATCATTAGTCTATTGTTTATTGTTTCTAAACTTACTTCATTACTTATCAAATATAGAGTAATATATAGATACATGAATGTGTGTTTGGGGTCTGAATGAAATTTTTCATTATAATTGAAGGTGCGTTAGAAACACTCCGATGTAAATACATTGGAGGATATTGCGGAGACCATCCGGGCATCATCCCGCAATGGCCACACCATCCTACACCTTGTACAGGATCCAGAATAACACTTTAAGCTCTACAATTGGACAGACTTTCTGGAACGCCTATTCAAGCCCGTCCCAAATCTGCTGTCATACCACCACTTCAGGTTTGCATAGATAATATCAGAGTAAGTATATAGAATTAAGATTATTAAGTAAATCACAGGCAATCATGTGTAAATACAAATATGTTCATTTAAAATACCTGGTACTTTATACCTAGATTATAATGAAATGTTTTACGTTTTTTTCAAGTTAACTTATATTGATGAATACATTATAGTGATGTTATAGTTTCCATCGTTGAAAAGTGTGTTACACAATTGATTATGTGTGATGTTATTTATCTGTTTAAACTCAGAATAACATCTGACAGACAAGCCGGGGATGGTCTTTGTGCAAAAGTATGCATCTGATGTTGAGGAAGCAATGACCATCTTGAAGAAGGATGTAATGACTGACAGTTTGCCGGATCAACAGGAGTCACTTGGAATATCTGCAAAACGCCAGTGTTATCTACACGAAGAAATTGGACCACTGAAGAAAACTTGAGGAAAAAAAAGTACTTTTACATTAATAGTTACTTTAGGGTTACATTCTCTGTCTTAAGTTTTTATTGAATATGGACTTAACTGTATGAACTTGTTAACGCAATTCATAATTATCAAGTGTAGTATTTGTCAAGGTTTAATGGGGAAGATCATTCATTTCACATCTGTTCATGTTATGTATGGTTGCCATGGTTACAGTTCAACTTAAATCTCTAGAAACTTTGTCAACTTCACTATCTTTGCAAAATCAGATGCAAAATTTGAATAATCTGGGTACAGTTTTAAGGAAGATATTTTAATTTTGATAAAGGGTTCAAAATTGTTAAATTTCAAAATATTTTATCTCTGATTCCATTGTAATTCAATTATAATAAGAGTCAATAAACAAACAAACTTAATTTTTTTTGGACATAATAATAAATTTTATTGAAAGCTCTTTATAACAATAAAGTTGTACAGTTCTACAACATTCAATATTTTGTTTCTTGCAGTGTAAGAACAAGATATACTCCATGTGTAGTTGATATTCATTAAAACACGCTTTTGCTTAATAATGTTATTTTTTTAAATAATTTCCAAGGCGGACATGTATACAGAGGGCAATTTATAATCTATTATCGTATTTATTGTTTGCGGAAAATAAACGATAACGTCCACTTAATAGCGTTCTACAAATAATGAATGCACGCACAATTGTTTCATTTATACGGCATAGGCACATAATTTGGTCTATTTTATCCCATCATCCCTTCGTTACGCCTGCATTAACGAAATAACACCCCGTGGGATAAACTTAACAGTATTCCACCTTGTTAAACGCGCATTATAATGACGTCATTTTGTTCATTTTCGTGACGTCATTTGATGTTTTTCGTGTTATTCAGCGATTTTCTTTCGTTTATTTTCAAAGTACAACACAAAAAGATGGGACTAATAGAAAACCAGGTAAGGGTTAAATACAGATGTATGTATTTGCTCGTCACGAAAACCTAAACCATTCGCCAAGGCTCGTGATTATCGTTTTCTAAGCCTCGCCAAATAAAACTTATCTGTGAGCAACACTAACCTAGTATTCTCTGTATATTATCGTAATATGTTTTCACAAATTCTGCATACAGGTGTTATCGAACGTGTCAAAATACCATGACATCGCTAGCGAGAGCGTTGTTGCCCACGATAAAAGCGGTTCGTACATATCGCAAACATTGCGGGTCTCATGTTGTGTGTACTGTTTAGTTCATTACTTGTGAACATGGGCCCTCAGGTTTGAATAAATAACGGCTTCATTTAAACCAAATACGACATACTGGTTTTGAATATAGATACAGATTTTTGTTATTAGAATAATGATTCCATATATGTTTAAAAGAGTGCATGGTAAGACATACGGCTAGTGTAGAGATAATGACAAATCGCCGACCTCAGAGAAAAAATCGTGTGCATGCTGAATAATTGTCACGCGAGTCCAGTTGAATGTGTGGAACATCTTTCTGAGGGTGGGTCCACTGTTTTCTTGGGGTGAGAGGCGAAATAGTTTTGGAAAGCGCGTCCGATCAGACAATGTCGGGGATGTACCAATGCATGCAATATGCACTTATACATATGCAATACTGATGTTAGAGGCATTGTCACATATGCGTTACTGTATTAACTTTAAATGCAATATACATTTTAGTGTATGCTTTAGCTCGTTCGTTTTACATTACTAATTATATTACTAAGACTAATGCTGCTACTACTACTACTACTACTGCTACTGCTGCTGCTGCTGCTGCTGCTGCTGCTGCTGCTGCTGCTGCTGCTGCTGCTGCTGCTGCTGCTGCTGCTCCTACTGCTACTGCTACTACTACTACTGCTGCTACTACTACTACTACTACTACTACTACTACTGCTACTGCTACTGCTACTGCTGCTGCTGCTGCTGCTGCTGCTGCTGCTGCTGCTGCTGCTGCTGCTGCTGCTGCTGCTGCTGCTGCTGCTGCTGCTACTACTATAAATACTACTACTACTTTTACTACTACTACTACTATTACTACTACTCTACTACTACTACTACTACTTCTACTACTAGTGCTATTACTAGTACTACTCCTACTACTAGTACTACTTAGTAGTAGGCCTCCTTCGGTCGTTTGTCGACCATGGATATTCCGCCCTAAAAGTTATTGTTGCAGCTTCTTCGATGGCTGGTAAGACCAATGCGGGAGTGGCAGTCTCTACTGCACAAAATGCATATGTAGTTGGTAGTGGGTGGCTGTCTGTGTGCTCTTGTCTTCCGCCTGGCTCTTCTCTCTTCTGCCAGGTTCAAGATCTTCTCCTCATCTGCCTTTAGCTGTTGATGTCCAGAGCCTTCATGTCGCGCTTGCAGACATCTTTATATTGAAGCTGGGGGCGGCCTTTTGCTCTTTTGCCAGATGAAAGTTCACCATAACCATAGAAGATGTCCTTGGGACTTCGACCGTCTTCCATACGACACACCTGGCCAAGCCAGCGCAGTTACTACTACTACTACTACTACTACTACTACTACTTCTACTACTACTACTACTACTACTACTACTACTACTACTACTACTACTACTACTACTACTACTACTACTACTACTACTACTACTACTACTTTTACTTCTGCAACTATCGCTACGAATGCTATTACTACTGCTATTATAAATAATAATTAACTATTACTGGATGATGTAGGATTGTTATTCTTTGCACTCAATAGTACGTTTACCCACCTGTGTCAGGTTGTAGAAATGAGACACTTCTGCAGTTGCCTATGTGGGTGGAGAACAATCGCCGCCTAGTATCATCAAGTAACCTGGATATTCGCTAAGTGTGTGGAACATTCGACACGAGGCAAGCCTTCTGTTACACTGCAAAATACAAATAATAACTAGTGTAATTCGTCCATCCAGCTAGTGGTTCGACCAGTAATTGTTATTTTCTAAAGCAGATAAATATTATTTTATTAGTCCACTGTAAATATATGCCAGAGAGTTCTATCCATATTTTGACAAAGGCATTTCCCACGCGAGAGAAGTTTGCTAAATCACTTAGATTAAAGAGCAGCTCTTCTGGGAAGATTTCAGTCGACGATGAAAATGAGTAAAATGTTGTGCATAACGTCAAAAGTTCATGCATTGTAATCAGCAGATACTACATTCCTTCTATAAATCCAATCATGATATATATTTCTCGCACAACATCGATAATTAAAATAAAACCGAACAAGCCCATAAGACATACCAAATCATATAAACCGAATCTTATAGAGTTAATCGTAAGTTGTATTGCCAAAACAAGAGATCAACGTAATAACGAAGCTCAACGACCCTAGTCGTTCGCTGTAGCGTAACAATTTAACAGTTTGTAATGTTAATATAAATACAAATAGTAATCAGCATACATGTATATTTGTATTGTAAGATTGTGTCTTTCCGTGGAAGCCATCTGCAGTTTTCTGTTTATAATTAATCAGACATTACCTTTGTAGGTTTACGACATGCGAGTTCCTTAAACAAAGGCGCGTTTCGTTTGGGACATAGTAGTTTTGTTCGAGTATTTTGAGTACATTGGTGTTGCAATAACAAATTATCCCGGGGTATGATTGATATTTATGTATTTCAAATGATGAGTGCCGTGTCTTTTTAGAAGGAGACTGCGCCTACTATAAGTTTCGTAAACTGAAGATATGCAGAAGCAGCGAAATTCCTGAAAACTGCAAATCATATGCAAGGAGTAAAATGAGTAATGCATGCATTTGCGAAATAGACATGAACACGTACTCTCTTTAGACGAACACGCCAATCCGTTTACAAATATTAAAAAAAAAAAACAATTCTTCAAATCATAGACTGACACGCGTATTACAAAATTACCTACTGGAATTACTAGTGTCAAGCATCTAAGTAAACAAGACCGACATGTATACACCGTGGTAAATGTAAAAAAAAAAACATTGTCAGTTACGCGCAGCTATTTGACTAATAATTTGCTTTAGAGATTTATTGATATTACTCATTATTAGATATTCATTTATAACAAATGCTTAAGCTCAAACACTTTATGCTTCAAAAAATTCGTATCCAGCAAAAATCCATACACCAAATTTGTGATTACTCGCGAATTAATAAGTTCCTTTTGATGTAAGTTCATCTAACATGTTAAGAGACTGAGAAGCAGTCGACCCCCTTTCTTGTAATAATTGCAGCAACGCTAAAAAACATATTGTGTTGCTGTCGGTTGACACTTCCTATGGTAACTTTGAGCCCACCGCTATAACTAGATGTTCTGTGAGCAACTAAAATCAATGCGTTCTAATTTAAGAAACATCGCAAGCGCTGCAATGGAATATATTTTATTGGAAAACAATTCTCAACACAAACTTTCTTTTGGTATTTGTACTCGTACATATATTATCGACTTATAAAAATAACCATTTCCTTTTCTACCTATCCGTTTCTAAATATTAACCAAATTTTAAATAGCATGCAATAATTATGGGATAATCAAATAGTACCATTGTCGATGTAATCATACGTGAGTGTGTAGCCTTCCAACAGACCAGGGAATGCATTGACGTCTTCCAAAGCCATCTGTACGGAAACCAGGCACGAACTGCCGCTTGGCCACGTAGTTCCTGTTATAGGTAGATGACCGAGAACCGTCAACTCTTTTCTTGCTGTTGCTACAACACAATGTCCTGTAATCTGTAAAATTAAATGAAAATTCTTGAAGAACATGTTTGTATACAATTTTGATATAAGTCGATGTATTGCAAATCGAACAAATGTTGAACTAGTTTCGTGCAGAAATATTTAATGCAATGTTTCCTTTTGTTTATCTCTATTTAAGTGATTTTCAAGGACGTAAATTGTTCCGGTCCACAATTAAGTGTTGTATGAATGAGACAAATGCAGCAAATGAAATAAAATAAGTTTTACGGATGAACAATGGCCACCCAATGCGTACAAGTTCAAACAACCTACATTGTGATAAAAAATAAACAGCTTTGTCTTGCATGTTTATGATATTTTAATGTATTGTTATGTTATGACTTAAACAAATGATATAATAACAACAATACATTTCATCATTGTAATTAAAATCACACATTTTATCCAAATGCGATTAACATCAAAAATACAAATATGAGGTATTTTGTACAATATCTGCTTGCTTTATTTTGGAATGTTTGATTAAAGACCTGACTGAAAATTCTTAACGATTCTGCTTCATTTACAGAAAGTATGTAAAATTGCGAGAATGAAATGATTTTTACAATAGCAAGTTATATTTATAGTTAAAACCTTTTTGTTTTATTTCGATTATGTAGAAAGCACAATTTCAAATTACAACTGTTAGCTTGTCGACCATTATGAATAATTTATATTTTGCAAGCGATGTATGTTTATCCGTTAAAATAAATTTTGATTTGATTGGCGTTTAGGTTTGTAAGAATTGTTTGCCTTATTACGAACAAACTTCTATGAGATATGAAATTGTGTATCGAGCATTGCGTTTAACAAATTTTTTTGTTGTCGCGTTTGGCCTTCAAATGTGTAAACAGATCATCAGTGAATCTAATTTAAGACAAAAATATGACTAAACAATGAGAAATTCGTAGAAGTATATTATGATACCATCAGGTCAATGATGTTTACAATACGTACACAAGTGTTCAGACTGAAATCAACGTTATATTTAGAATGCAATCATACATTTATCAAGACAATAAATAGAATCTGCCTTGAATGGATGTGAATTCAGCGATACAAATCAAGGATATATCTACAACCTAACTAACTTTGAATTCAAATAATGCATTAATGTCCAAATGTAGGTCTGTTTTATTTTATGTTTAAAAACCGTGTTATCTGTACCGTGATTTTGCCTACATTTTGTTTACATAAAAAATTACTTGTCCAAATGCATATTGTCTCATGTAAACACATATTAATAACGCATTATCGTGCAACATATGCAATAGAACATTCGTTAGGCTGAACCTGCTGACTGATAAAGGTCAACACTGGTTTGTGATGAGGGTTTCTGAAACAATGCTCAGAGGAACAAAGCATATACAAATTATATTGAGTAAAGTGACGGTTTGTTCACCGATATACTCGTATATTTAATTATTATACCGACTCATTCAAACATACAAATGAAACGTTAAATACGTTATATAGTTCGCAAATATTAACCTGTCACTGACCCTTATGTATTTATATATTAATATACAGTTATGATGAATATATTAGTTTCCGTACTGGAATCGAGTTCAATCGATTTAAGAGTATATCGCACTAAATATACTGATATGGCATCGTTAAACTCGTAAAACACGTTTTTTTTTCAGATGCAATATAAGACACTTGTCGTTGCGCTGCAATAGCTGTCCATGTTTTAGATAAATATTTGCATTGTTTTGGGGCGATCTTCTGTCTTTTTCTGTTACTTTTATGTTTTCAATATTATTGAATATCATATTTGTACAATACAATTTGAAGACAATAAAACGTGCGTGCAATTAATGATTGTACTCAAATTAAATGCTAAACTATTTTAAACTCACACTTAGTATATCGAAACACATACATTTTCCGATGAAATCTTACGGAAACGAACGGAATATGCATGAGTATCAGGCAATTCAATGTTGTCGGACTATATATATATGCGTACTCCGTACACTATGATACATTTCCCTAAGCCTAAATGGTGATCAGAATGCATAGAGGTTGAAACAGATTATGGCACATAGATGAACTCCATACATTTGTATACGTATTGTTTGACATTACAACTTCATTGCTTAAAATTAGTAATATTCTGTACATATACTTCTTTAAGTACACACAAATCAATAGCTTGCATAAATGTATTAATGGGTGTCCTTTAAAGACGTGTTATGCGACAGCCATATTCGTAAACATAGTGTGAACCAAAAGTAACACAAACGGCGGCTTTGTCATCGATGCTTTCTTTACAACAATCCGCTAGACTATTTCAATTACCCATATACATTATTCGAAATCTAATTAGAAAGCTTAGCCATAGCGGCAGTATATACGAAAATCTTACTGAACTAATAACCACTAATCCAGAGTACATACTTTCGTTCAAATAGCTGGTGTTTATGAACTTAATTAATGTCGTATTGTTTATTTGATTTGAAGTGTATACCAATAACGTCAGATATGTCTTCGTAGATCTTAACCCAGATGTTGTTGTTTTTTACAACATATAAGGGTATTTTGATGACAGAAAGCGCTGCAACAACAATTACAAGTAAATAGACTGTTCATGATGTATACAGCATTCCACAATACAACTCCAAGTATTTAGGGTTCATGACTGTGGGAAAGCCAACATATTTCGATACGTCCGAACATGTTCCATGACATATGATTTTGTATACCTTTACACACATACATCAGTGAAGCCTGTAAATAAAACAGCGATACGAAATATGGATCTATATGCGTATAAAATATTGGACATCGAATAATGTACCAGATGAAGCTTGTTTCCATGCAAGGTTTTGGCAATAATAAAGAATGTAAAGTGAGACTCTTAATATAAAATGAACGCATTTTATTGTTTTTGGTTACACAAGTTTTAATTTAGAAACTGACCGAACTTTTAATGAAACAAACAATCTACAAATGCAAATAAAGTATACAACAATCATTGCAAAGATGATGCATCATGTATATTTGTTGACTGTTTATAGACGTATTTAAAAATGATTTAATATTATTTTTTCTGCAAATGAACTGTATATTTTTTTTTATTGTCGATCTCTTTACCGTGTGTTGCCGGTGTTCGTTTTAAGTATGATACGGGTGTGGGTCACCGGCTATCGTGTTGCGAAGAACAACACAATAGTAATACAAGTCTGAAATATATTTACTAAATATTAAATATATAATATATGGTGAATCACCACACATTCAAAGTCACGAACCAAATGTCATCAAAATACATATTTAACAACCGACGGATTGTTAACAATAGGTTAACACTTAGATTTAAATTAAAATAATTAAATAATACATATATAACACTTGACAATGCATAAATACAATCCATGCAAAAATATAAAATGATAGAAAATAGTAGTTACCTGAAATATATTTAATAAATATTAAATATATAATATATGTTGAATGTTTTACATTCAAAGTCACGAACCGAATGTGAAGTTTCGTGATAAATCGTGATGGATTAAATTGGTTGAGTGTACACAATCAGTGACGGGGGATCGAATCTGCGTGATTGTTAGTAATTGTTAGGCTTTGTCAATAGAGAAAAAAATAGTTTTGTTAATTGAAGAGTTCTCAGTCTAAGATCTACGAATATTGCCTAACTATAACTGTAAATATAAAACCTAACGATCTAAATGTAACCAACTACTGTACATGTATTAATTTTAAAATAATTAATTTATTATATACAGGGATTGTAATACGCATAATTATTGTTAATAAAGTTTTATTGTTTATTCCATAATAACGCTTGATTTTATGGACTGTAACATATTTCCCTTCTCCGACAAGATGGCGTTCTCTACATCTTTTCATTATAACATTTTATTAAATTGTATTATATAACACACATTTATAAATAATAAAATAACACGTTTGTTCACATTCTGCAAACAATATACAGGCTATTCAGAATAATAGTTTAATATTTAAAGAATGACATTACATGATACATCCGCATTATAAAATACATTAAGAATGATATATCAATTATCCTATAATCAGTTATGTTTATAAAATAAACATGCTATATTTTAATGTTCAAGAAATTATAATGCATAATTATTCACTCAAACAAAACACTCTGTCGTCTGAAACATACCTGTTGAATATCAATTTCATCTCAAAATAGTCAGTTATACAAATATCTCACACTCGGTCGGTACAGTAGCCACGTTGTGTTCTAATATGTACTCGCCGGATGTGAATCTCGCGGGTCTGCGTGTCGTCCTGGTAGATCTACGAGGAAGTACTCCGGGTTCTCCAGGTTTCTTCTTGCGCGGCGGTCTGTATGGTGAGTTTTGTGACTCTCTGTCAGACATGTCGCTACTGTCAGACATTGACGTTTTGACGTCGGCGTCGTCTTTACTATCTCGAACATCTAGTCGGTCCGATACAAGGCTCCGTATCGAGTCGGATGAAGACGATCTGCATATCGGCAAACTGTTTATCAACAGTAACTTGTTCCGATGAACTGTCTTCGCGTCGCCTTTCCCGTCTTCGCGTTGAATGCGAAAAACAGGTATGTCGGGGTCTGGCTGCGAAATTATCACATAGGGATGTTCATCCCAGACATCGGCAATTTTGTTTTTACCCCGCAAACCGTAGTAACGTAGTAATACACGATCTCTACATTCAAGTTTTGCGTATTTGACCTTTTTGTCATAATAATCTTTTGCTTTATTACCTTTATTTTGAGCTTGGCGATCTGCAACACGGTACGAATTTCTCAGGTTCGTTTCTAGGGTTTTCATGTATTGAAAAGGGGATGAACCGTCGATATTTTGGCGTTTTAGACCCAGTACTACATCGATCGCTAATCTAAGTGATCGGCCGAACATCAATGTGTATGGGGCGAATACCGTACTTTCGTGACGTGTCACGTTGTATGCGTGAACGAGAGACGGAATAGCAGACTTCCAGTCTGACTTACGATCCGGTTGAAGTGTCCGTAACATTTGTAAGAGGGTCTGATTGAATTGTCCGTTCCCTTGAGGGTGGTACGCAGTGGTTCGGGTGCGTTTAATACCAGCAATACGACACAATCTTTGGATAACTCGTGACAGAAAAATTTGCCCCCTGTCACTATGGAGTTTTTCAGGAAAGCCGTAGTGCACAAAGAAATTGTCCATCAGCACTTGCGCAGTGGTTCGGGCCGTTTGATTACGGGTCGGAATAGCCTGTGAGTACCAAGTGGAGTGATCAGTTATCACTAGTATGTTCTCATACCCACCTTTGGGCATTTCTAAAGACAAGTAATCGATACATACCAGTTCCATGGGGTATGATGAACTTATATTTACAAGCCCTGTAGCGCGAGATGGCCGAACTTTGCTTTTTACACAACGTTCGCGCTTATGTATCCAGTCGGATACGTCATTATCCATGCCTGGCCAATAAAAGCGCTCTTTTAAGAGTGAAAGTGTGCGGTCGCGACCTCGATGTCCTAGATCGTCGTGCGATGCTCTGAACATAGAGCGACGACCTGATTCAGGAAGGACAAATCGTTGTATTATCTCCCCTTTGATATTGGCGGACTGAATATCATTTGAAATAGACAATTTCTTGAAATGCCTCAGATATTTTCTTGTTGTCTGCGTCATACGTTTTATCTGCTCGACAGACGGCATTTGCTCACGAGCAACGTAATCTTTAATACAATGTATTGCGGTATCGACATTCTGACCTGATACCCAATCATTGTCGACAAATACCTGAGCGCCATTTTATATGTTTGTATCCGCTGGGTTAAATTGCGTCGTGGGTTGGGTTGGTGAAGCTAATATAGCTTGTAACACGCATGGTTCAACTTGTTTACACTGAGTTGTAAACATGTGTGAACTCTCATCTGACGATATGTTACTCTCGTCACTGAGTGTTTGCCGAGGTCTTAGGCGTGAGAGCGCATCGGCTTCAATGTTGAGGTTGCCAGAACGGTAATTTATTTTAAAATTGTAATTGGCTAGGGAGGCAATCCATCTCTGACAACTAGCGTTAAGTTTGGCTGTACTTTGAACGAAGGTCATTGGGTTGTTATCTGTAAAAACTTCAAATTGCACGCCATAATAGGTAGTCATGGAATTTTTAAATGATAGCCCACTTAAGGGCTAAAAATTCCAATTTACTTGAGTGATAGTTGCGCTCGGAGGGTTTCAGACTCCGGCTTGCATATGCGACAACTCTGTCTTCCTGATATACAACCGCACCAAGACCGGTAGCATAGGCATCGGTGTGCAATCGGAACGGTTTATTGTAGTCGGCGTATGCCAAAACTGGTGCTGTAGTTAACTTTGACTTTATAAAGGCAGCCTGCTCAATATCGCCCCACTTAAAATCATCTGTTTTGGGCTTACGAGTTGTGTGTTTGCTTCGTTTGTCAGGATTCTCACTTAATAATTTATTAAGTGGACGGGCAATAGAGGCAAAGATGGCAATGAATCGTCGGTAGTAGCCAGCGAATCCGAGAAAACTTCGTACCTCTTTGACATTCTGTGGCACTGGCCATTTCAACACAGCTTCGATTTTAGAGGGGTCTGTTTTTATGCATTCGGAAGAGACTATATGGCCTAGATATTTAACCTCACTCATTAGAAAATCACATTTTGAAGCTTTAAGGTTTAAATTATTAGTTTCTAGTTTAAAAACGGCTTCTAGTCGATTTACCGTTTGTAAAACTGTGGCAGAATACACAATGATGTCATCTAAGTATATTAGACAGTCTCTGAGGTTGAGCTAGCCCATGCAACGTTCCATCAACCTTTGAAAGGTTGCTGGAGCGTTGAAGAGTCCAAATGGAAGGCGGTTACATTCATAGAACCCTAATGAGTCTACTTGGAAGGCATTCTTTTCCTTATCTTGTTCGGCCATTTCGACCTGCAGTATCCTGATTTGAGGTCGAGTTTTGTAAAATATTTTGAACCGGATAGCAGTTGTAATGTTTCATCAATGCGCGGGAGAGGGTACGCATCTTTATGTGTGCGCGAATTAAATTTCCTGTAATCGATACAGAAGCGAATTGTACAGTCTTTCTTCTGGACAATTACAACATTTGAGGAAAATGGACTTCGTGATGGTCTTATAACCCCCATGTCCAACATCTCGTGTATGTGTTCCCGGACCTCGTTAATAAGTCCCGGTGGAACACGTCGGTACGGTTCTTTGAATGGTTCGCTGTTTTCCAGCTTTATTTCGTGCTTAACCAGATCTGTGCTCCCAATATCTAATGGGCCTTGTGAAAAGACATTGCGCCAATTCCACTACAGATTTTCAATGGTTACTTTTTGTTCGTTGTCAAGATGACTCAATTGTACATTGATATTGTCAAGAAAATCATTTTTATTTAATGGTTTATCATTTTGTTTTGTTTTTGACTCAACTGGTGTATTATACGTGTTGTCACACGTTTCTGGACACCATGGTCTCAATACCTTTACATCTTGTAATTGACACAAGACAGAATCTGGCTTTATTGATGTTGTTTTGGCGGACATGTTTAAAATTTTCACTGGTACACGGGCCGTTTTACCAGGGTTTCCCAAGAAAACAACACGTGGACAAACACCAATTCTTGGTGATGCAATTGACGATTGTTCAGTTACAGCCGTAAAACCTTGTAACTCAGTAGTCTTGCGTACAAAACCAGATACTGTTATGGTTTCATATGGAGGTATTTGTACATCTTTCTTGTTAGTGCTGCGTACTAAACATTGTGGCGCAAAAATAGACATGTACGCTGTTTGCCATTCTGTTGGTAACTTATTTTTTGATACATGGCTTAATAGCCGAATGAGGTTTGTGCCTACAATAACGGGGACTTGTAGGTTGTATTCTGTATCGTGGACTACTAAAACAGGTACATCATATGTGTGATCAGAAATGTGGGGTATTTTTATTTCGGCTTCTATATAACCAATATACGGAATTTCATTCCCTTCGGCCCCTTTAATCGATATTTTAAGTTCTTCTAAATCATGTATTTGTGGTGTTTCTTGTAGCTGTGCAACAAAGCTTTGGCTCACCGTTGTAATCATTGCACCGCTATCAATTAATGCTGGTGTCAATACACCGTTGAACATGATTTCCAACTCATTTGAATGGCCAATCAATCTTTCTAAAAATGGTAATTGTCTAGGTTTTGGGTCTTCTGTATTAGTGTCCCCGATTTGACCCGCAATGGAGACATCGGCTAATTTAAAGGATTGGGATTCTGACCTTCATAGTTGTCTGTTCTATTCGTGTCTTCGCTGTTTCTGTTTCTGTTGCGGTAACCATATCATCGACCCCGCCAAGTTCTGTATCCACCTCTGTGTGGTTTGGAACTGTCTCTATCAAGCGTTTCTGTAGGTGACTGACCTAATTTCATGTCTTCTGCTTTTCTGTCTAATGCTTCTATCTGTTTCATGAGAGTCGCTATCATGTCAGATGTACGTGTGAATTCCGTATCCATAGACGCTTGGTTTATCTTCGTCGTTTTCGGTCGTGTGCAATTTCTTTCTCGTTGTAGCTGAATCTCAAATTCTTCTGCTCTAACCTTGTTTCCTAGCGTTTCATAAGTCATGGAGCTTTCAAAGTGAACTCGTGTCGTAATTCTTCACTTTTCAGGCCTCTCCAGAATCTATTCTTCAACTTAGCGCTTCTTTCTGCTTCAGACATTCTAACCTTTCTTGAAATCTGTAAAAGCATTTTTTCTAATCTTAGCCCCCATTCAACGATTGATTCGTCCTGCTTCTGTTCAGCAAGTAAAAACTTTGACAAAATACTGCCTTCGCTAGCTACACTGCCGAATTTCTCTTCCAAATTCTGCATAATTTGTTCCACGGTTGCGTACGTGCCGATATGTAGCATGCATTTTCTAGCTTGATCTCTCAGTGACTTGCGTAAGGCTTGCTTTAATACTTGCTCTGAGTAAATATGTTGAATACTTGCAAAATCAAGTTTGAATTCTTCGAAAGATGCCTCGTGTTTAGGAACAGGTTCCTTGCCAAAAAATGGCGCTAAATTAATTTTGATAGATACATATTTTGGCTCTGTTTCAATAGTGCTTGACCAATCATGTGGTTCTCTATAGCTGTTTGCGAGTTCGCTATTCTGCCGTTCAAGTTCTTTTATCTTTCTGTCTAATTCCAAAAATTTGAAATGTTCTTCCTTCTGGTGACTATGTGCCTGTGCTTCGTGGTTAGTAATAACCTTTTGTTTTGATTCTTGCTTATTCAGCGCTGCTTCTCTTTCTCTCATGTGCATTTTTATTTCTTAAAACCTTTGTGACATCCTTTCTTGCAGTTGTTCTAGTCTATTCTCATACTGAACCATTTGAGACTCACTTTTGGACAATTAAGCCTGTAATTCTTCCTCTCGTTTCTGAAATTCAAGTTCTCTAACCTTCATTTTTCTTTCTTTCTCTTCTAATGACGACATCAGTCGTTCTATCTCTTGTGCCTTTCTATCTATATCCTGCTTCATATTGAGTGATTGTCTATCATTACTAACTTCATGCTGATGTATGTGTTTCGGCGTAGTTTCTTGCAAAACACGCTTTTCTAATAGTCTTAAACTTCTTTCTAAGTCTTCCATTTGTTCTGTGCCACTTTGTTTTTCTTTAGATGTACGTCTGTCTGTAGATGTCTGCAATCCTCCATCCATTTTAAGCTGTTCCACTCTCTCATTCAGCTTCTGTGTTTCGATGGACATGTTGAACAGGTCACCGTGTTCGTATCCTCCTGCATCAGTTATTGCATGTGTCATTTCTGTACCCCTCCGTCTCTCCAAAATTACCCCTCCGTCTCTCTGCTTTCGGAACATTTCTAGTTCAGCATCCTTTCTGTTTCTCTGTTCAAGTCCAAACTCTCGTTTTCTTTGTCTCTCATCATCGATCAAATCTTGTTCGTTTCTCAAATCGTCTGTAGATTTGCGCAAACGATAAGACTTTCCACCTTCTGCCATAATCACTATTTTATGCTACTACTCTACTATACTATGTAACTAATATTTGCAGAAGTATTGACTATACGTGTACGCAGATAATGTAATAATTATTGTATTCTAACTATTCTAACCCATTTAACCACACACATGTAAGAACAAATCAACAGCACGCGTACAAATATACAAATTTAATGTTATATTTACAAGCGAATTCAATGCTCAATACTCGTGATATATTATCTTCCTTTTTGTACAATAATTGCGTATTCACCAGTCCTGATTATCTGCCCTTGACCAGTAGTAATGTACTACTTCCGTTTAATGCCGTAGCAGTTACTTTCCCTTTCAATTTTTTTTAACAACTAATCAGTAACTCAAGCGTTCAATTATTCAGTTATTGACAATACGCTTGATTATCTGTTACCATATTAAATCACTATTTCATTTGACGAGAAATTTGTCCTCTAAGCATGTTTAATGTGATTTCAATTTTACAATGAATAGTCCTAATAATTGACCTTTATACGGCTTCGATGGGATTCGAACTCCAACCGCCAGCGTGCAAGTCAAGCTACATAAAAACCCACGATATCGACGTTAAACTGTCGCCGATCGGTTATTGGAAAGTAAAGTTCTCGATTATGCAATCTAATCTATACTATCTACTCTCGAGTAATCGCATGTAATTTTCGATCTCGCTGTAGTCCTATGAATTCTTTAAGCAGATTAAATTCGAAATGCATGCTTTAATACGAATATCTCTTTGTATCTGACCGGTCTAGGGATTAATATATCAATCTTGCAGGTTATGGCATAACGTCACAATATTGTTTGAATTGGATTTTATTTGTGGTTTGTGGACTGATATAAAAAAAAAATAGTGAACGTTTCTAATAAGTGTACACTAATCTAATACATATCGATACTTAAACTGCTACTTGGTTATTAGTAGTGTTAGATAAAAGATAATCTTTGTCGCCGGGTGGTGAATAGTGTGCAGCCAGTCCGGGATTCGAACTCGAGACCTCTTGCTATCAGGGCGAGTGCTCTATCGAGTGAGCTAACCGGGCCGCTTACACACCAATCACCAATCACGCTTTAGTTCGGTACCCCGTGACATTCTCCGCTGCCAAGTTGGAATTCGTCCTCGAATTCGAGTCATAGGGAACAGTATAAACCTGATCCCGACGAACCCACGGGCAGGTTCAATGGAGAATTGCTTGTGCCACGGTCCCACGTTGGGCGCCAAATGTCGCCGGGTGGTGAAAAGTGTGCAGCCAGTCCGGGACTCGAACCCGGGACCTCTCGCTATCAGGGCGAGAGCTCTACCGAGTGAGCTAACCGGGCCGCTTACACACCAATCACCAATCCCGCTTTAGTTCGGTACCGTGACACGTGGATGCGTCTCTTTAATTTCAGACTGGTTGAAAAATCGATACGTTTCCAAACATAATGGCAGTTAATATGCCCGGTGTTCTTCCAGTCACACAACGCCTGGAAACACAGACACATAATTCATCGAATTGTAATTATAGATTGACGTACTTGTTGTTGAGGTTTTTATTAGTGAAGTTTATTCACGCTAGCGTCAGCAAGTCATGCTATTTTGTGCTCTTGGTTTTTCCAACTTATTAGGGTTGTTCTAAATATGGACAAATATCGGGTTTACCAGTTTTTAAAATAATTTTGAAGCTGAGTTTCAATCAGTATTTCAAGATATCGAGAGCAATTTGCTTTATGAGAATTTGTATAGAAAACCATTCAATCATTACGATATTGTTTACAAAGAGATAAGTACTAAAACGTTTTAGAACAAAAAACGAAATCAGATGGCGCATATTTCGACAGATGTTGTTGCAAGTAAATAACGCCAGAAAACTCCTGCACCGAGCACGTTCGGCATCAGCACCATCAAGCCGAAGTTTCCCCATTATGCGCAGATTTCCAAGAGGCACGAGTCTTCCGAGGAGGCTGCGAACTCCTGACCGAAGCATTGCAGGATCATATTTTTCCCAAATCATATTTTTCACACGCCTGTGAATAATAGGATCGTATTTATCACATTTACAATGTGAAGAGATGATTGGTCATCATCATCATCATCGTCATTATCGTCATCGTCATTATCGTCGTCATCATCATCATCATCATCATTATCGCCATCGTCATTATCGTCATCGTCATTATCGTCGTCATCATCATCATCATCATCATCAACATCATCGTTATCATCATCATCGTCATCATCATCATCATCATCGTTATCGTCATCATCATCATCATGATCATCATCATCATCGTCGTCGTCGTAGTCGTCATCGCCCTCATCATCATCATCATCGTGATTATAGTCACCATCGTCATCATCATCATCATCATCATCATCACCATCACCATAGTCGTCATAATTATTCTCGTCATCACCATTATTCTCGTCATCACTATTTTTATCATTATAGTTAACGTCATCAGTATTGTCTTCACTTTCATAAACTAAGTCATATTTAGAAACTACGAATGCATGCATGCGTTTAATTGTTAGTCAATAAGTTTGCACGGTCTAATTAGGAGATATAAATACACTCTCGCGTACGTCCATACGAACGTACACATTTTATACTTACCAATGCACGCATCCGAACGTACGTATAAAGAAACGTCCAATTTTGTATTATTTAAACCAAAATGACTATGCATATGTCCGCCCAAACTACAATATACGTATACAAGGACGGTAATATAATGAACTTAGAACCTCCGCATATGTTAGTGCGTACGTTAGGACAGTACAGTAGCGTAGCGTACCGTACCTCCTGTATCGTACCGTGTCGTACGGTATCGTGCCGTTCCGTACCGCACCGTACCTTTTCCATAGAAAAACATTACAAACCATGTCATGCCATGCCATGCCATATCATATCATATCATACCCTTCCATGCCATGCCATGCCTTGTCATACCAAATCGTACCGTACTTAACTGTCGGGTACCGTGCCGTACCATATCGTACCATATTATGCATACCGTACCGTTAATCACCCCGTTTTTTTTCGGGCACATACAGTGTGAAAAATATTATTATCATGTTACAAACTGACTTTTTTGAAAATGTGAACAGTCTTTTTCATGTGTCAAGAACATGGTTAAATTTTGAGTGCATATAAAAAAATGGACTCAATCATTCTTCAGACTGTGCAAGAGTTTGGGTTTCCCGAAGACCAAGCAAAGCAAGCCATTCAGTTGTACATGATCAGAAATGGAGGTGAGATATTTATGCGTAAGCTGTTTATTTAGGTATTTCTCATCATGTTGAGAAATCAAACTAGACTTGATAAAGATTACAAACATTATTTGTAAATTTTACAGCATTGTGTTGCAATATGTATAAAGAGCAACCACAATAACAAACAAATACACCTTGTATTCATCTTGTATAGTATTTATTTTTTCTAAAGTAACTGTTGATTTATGATTTTATTCTAGCATTAATACTGTCCATTCAATATGTGCATGCGTTTGAATTCTCTTACAGATGTAGCAACACAGCTTATATCCAAAACAATTATAAATGTGCTACTAAAATAAGACAAGGTTTAATATAAGTTTTTGATTGGAGGATTCATTTAATGTAAAAGACCCTTGAATGATGAATATCTTGTAAAAAAAAATATGCAGTTATTTTATTAATATTTTTCCTCATATTTCAGGCAAGAAAAAATAAGAGGCAAAAGATTTGGTTGCTATTTTGTGGGATGTTCAGGAAAATCCTGAAATGTTCAACGTTTTGAATGAACACAACGACTTAACAACTGAATTCAATAAGGGCATTGAAAACATGACTATGGAACTCCACGATAAATGCGAAGATGAAGGTATGTTTTAGATTATTTGTAGTCCGTAAAAAATATAAAACATTGCCTGTAATCATTCAGTCAACTGTGTCATCTAAATTTACATCAAGTAAATTTCAGCTCTTTTAACATTTTGATCATTTCTGTTTATGCATATAACGTGTGAAAGAAATTAAGTGTTTAAGTGTTCAGCATAGTATTTATGGTTTGAATCAATTCCAGGTATGTTTGGGAAGAAATATTTCATTTTGACCATTAATACATTATGCTGCAGAATAAAATCTTATCTGATACAAATGGATTCATTTTTTTACCTTTTAACCTAGATTCGGAATTGTTATTTCTCAATTGACTAGAATTATAAGTTAAACAATAGTTTTTTGTTTTTTTGTTTACGCTTCATTTAGTATAAGACATGGGAATTCTCAATTTGCTATATTGTTCACAGCTGATGCAATGGCTGTCGATATAACTTCACTAGAAGAGGAAAAGAGGAATCTCTCAAACAGAAAACGCTGTGTAAGATCTGCCTGGATAAGCGCACATACATCATTGTCCTGCCCTGCGGTCACATGGTCAGTTGTCCGATGTGTGCCCCGGCCTTGGCCTGTTGTCCAATCTGTCGCAGAGGCATCATGGGACTTGTTAAGGCATAGTTCGCTACCCGATCTGAATTAGTTTATAGTTTATATAAATCCACATCCCACCTAGCAAATGCATCATATATTGATACTCTGTTATTTCAAGACTCAGTTAATTTGTGTCTGTGCTTAATTCTAATTCGAATAATTCACTTTATTATAGCAAATATCAACTGTCATCAGCATCGCACTTCATTTTTAATGCATATATACATAGAAGTAGGAGATCAAAGAATGTGTCCATCATGCGTGTAATGACAAATAACAAATATTTCAAATATATGCTTATATTATGTATGATTGGACATTTTTGAAGTAATCTTACTGTTTTAAGAAATGTGTGAACAATGGGTACGAGTAGAATCTTGAAACTGTTATCAGCAAGGTGTAATGTGAATTTATTCTTGGTATTTTCAGGTGTCAAGTGAAAATACCAGTCTTTCTTAGAAAAAATTATCAATGCAAATATTAGTTGCATGACATGTGAAATTTGATGTTATAATAGGCATTATCGTACTGTAGCTCATTGTGCAACTGTTTATGATAACTTAATATTGCTCAACTATATAACGCCAGTGATCTCAACAAGTTCAGTATTGAAGAACAGAGAACTGTTCACAGCGTCCTTTATTGCGTTTTGTAATTTATCCCATCATCACGCATACATTGACGAAATAACACCCCAAGGAATAAACTTTGCTTTATTTCAACACTGTGGTGATAAAGCTGTCACGCGCACCGGACTACTTTTTATATGACGTCATTTGCCACGGTTCAGTAACTCGCCATTGTTAACCTTTTGCATCGCATTTGCTTGACAGTAAGTGGTTAAAAATCAACTACATACAACAGAAAAAATATTGTTCTGCTTTTATTTGTAACAAATCGTGCCAAAATAAATAATAAAACATAAAAAATGTGTTTTCTTATTTTTGTTTGTCTCACACATTTCAATTGTTATACAAAAGGTCAGCAGCAAAAAAGGTTGTCTGTAACAGTCAAGATATCAAAGTTATGGTAAAAAAGAACAAAACACATACAAAAATTAAAATAAAACTAGAGCCAAATTATTATTGAAAATCTGCATTTGACCACAATGTCTGATAATGATACAGTGAATTTTGATGTTATTTGGGATGGATTGTATTCAAATGACCATATTCACGATGTCGTTGAAATGAGTTTTGAAGAATTTGAGCAGAAATATGGCATTAATGCACAACTATTTGATGAAGAATTGAATGATTCAGCGGCCCAACAACCAAGTTTTGCTGACCAAACTAGCACTTATCTTACAACAGTACAAAATGATCCCCAATCTCTGGCTGAGACAATTCCAAATGAATTCAAGATCATTCAACTTTCTGACGTTCAACAGTACATCAAAAATGAAGAAAACAAAAACACTGCCAGAAAAACATTAAATGACACTAAAAAATTCAAGAAGTTTCTAGTTTCCAAGAGAGAGACCAGGAAAATGCATCACGTGGAGGTTGATCTCTTGGATGAGCACCTCGCCATGTTCATCCTGTCCATCCAACGGCACGACGGCAGTGAATATGAGCCGTCTAGTATCCGTGCCATCATAAGTAGCATTGACCGGAAACTGAAACGGCATAAATATTCTTTTAGCATCATGAATGAGAAAGGGCCACAATTTTCTCTGACAAGAGATACCTACAATGCTAAAAAGAAAAACTTAAAACAAAACAGGTAAAACAGCAGTATAAATATTAATTAACAGTTGAAATATATAATTATCATTAATTAAAATAATGGCATTGCATAAATAAGTATATTACATTTGTAATTTACCAAATAGCATCTATGTAACTGCTACTAATAGCCATTGTCTACTAAAATTTCTAAATGTCACACTTTCACACTGTTTTCTTAATAATAGGGATCTTTGCAAAATCAAAAAATTTTTGGCTACTAATTTGAATTTCTAAGTGCCAACCTGATCATCTTTATGATTTATTGATGGAAGAAAAACAACAAAAATTAATATTAAACCAGTATTTACAGTCATATTCTATTTATTGTATTTTGACAAACGTGTACTATTTAGGGAAAAGGAAACCGTCCGTGTGAGGCGGAAGTACTCACTGACAATGACATAGATGTCATGTGGCAGAAGGGTGTCCTTGGCGCTCACAATCCTATGGCTCTAGTCAACACCTTGTGGCTGAACAACGGCTTGCACTTCGGCTTGCGGGGCACCAAGGAACAGTACACTCTAAGGTATAAAGTCGCATTCTACAATCTGAAAATACATAATAAAAACACAATTTGTACATTTTAATGGCATGAATGAGTACATACATGAACTGCTTAGCTAGAGGTTAAACATTCATTTAAAATTAAATTTTCAGATTTATTTTGTTCGGCCAAAAAATTAAAGAAGTAGATAATTCCTTCAAGAAAAAAACTTTTTTTTAAATTAAATAAAATTTTAAAGCGTATAAAGTTATTAAATTATTTAATAAATAAATTTTAACAGATGGGGAGACATCAAAATGAAAATTGCGTCCGATGGGACAGAGGTTTTTGGAGCTGAATGAACGCCAGACGAAAACAAGAACTGGCGAAAACTTGAGCGATGTGAGGAAAGTTACCCCAAAAAAGTTTGCCATAAATGAAGATGACCCCAGAAACCCAGTCGCTATGTACAAAATTTATGCTCAAAAACGCCCTTCAAATTTTTGCGACAACATTGATCCATTTTACCTAGCTCCAAACACTGCAATGATCAAACAAGATGCTCAGGAGAAAAAGGTACATCCAAAAGAATGCTGTCAGTGGTTTATTCGACAAAAAATTGGAATGAATAAAATGAGCAAAATGCTTAAAATGATTGCAACTGATGCGGGTCTACCAGCAGACAAACGCCTTACAAATCATTCTACTCGCAAGCACCTCGTTCAAAAACTAAGAGAACATAACATTCCAGCAACATAAATAATGTCCGTCACTGCCCATAAGAACGTCCAGTCAATTATTAGTTACTCAATGTAAGCGAAGATCAACAAAAAAAGTGTCCTAACATACTTGCCTCACACGATCACAGAACTGAGTCTCTGGAAATCAAAAACCACACCGCATCAAGCACCGTTACATCTGCATCTACCCTGTCGACTAGCCAGTCAGACCAACACCAGACAGATGTCGATTTTCCATCTGAAGCGCCACTTCCCCACCCACAATTCAGCTTTCAACAGTCGTTGTCCAGCTCCTTCAAATCTCAGTTCTTCGGCGCAACATTCAACATCCAGAATTTTGATGTACACAATAACTGATCCACAACTATGGACATAACACTGAATGCCATTAAAAACAAATTAAATCCATCCGAAAGCATTATTTTCTTCTTTACACACTTCGGCGACTGTAGACTATCGCCAGCGTTCTTTTTTTTTAAATGGACATGTACATGTGACCTGACCAAAAAATTGTATCTTTACATTGCTATAAATAGAAAGTGATTGTTGTATATTTCTTTATCAATTTGTTTAAGTTTTTGTTGCTTACGGACGTACATCGTTACCTAAGAAATAAATAATTATTTGATTATCTTATTGTTTTAATGTAAAACTACTTGCACTACTTTTTGCGCGGACATTTTTACCGCCAATTTAGTAAACAAAGACAGAATATAAATAACTTTGGGAATTCCAGTTAAAGTTTATCTTGCTCGGCCCGAAAACCTGAACCGCTCGCCAAGGCTCGCGGTTCCGGTTGTCTAAGCCTCGCAAGATAAACTTCTCATTATTCAACACCAACCTAGTATTCTCTATAAACTTCAAGATAACATATCTTTTAATATTAAGCTTGACAGCTTTTTTGAAAACCATGTAATTATGCCTGTGAATATTCGATAGCAGCATTTAAAAGGCATCTAAACGTAACGCGTATTAGGAACGGATTTTGGTTGCTTGCTTTTATTTTTGTTTGTGTTATCGTAGGTGCTTATTAGAATAATTGACCTAAAGAAATAGTATATATGTATAGTTGATTATATGATATTAACCACTTGCATACTGTATGCACGTATAATATGTATTTTTGTTCTTATTGACGTAAGTAACGTCAGTTTTTGTATTTTCATTTTCTTTAGCAGGTTTGGTTTAATTATTCTGTAACCGTACGTAAATTAACGTGCAATGATTCAACTGTGATAGTGTCTGTGTTCAATATGTTTGAAAGTTGATAATTATTAAACCTGTGTTTTGCACTTCTATTGTCTTTTCTTATGTCCCGGACAAATCATTTGTACTATATCCACTTTGTTATATTAGAATTATTGGAACTTACGGAAATGCATAAATAGTGGTGCCGATAATTTAAGCTATTGCTAAACTTCTGTGAACAGTATATAGTGCTACTGAGACTATGCAAAACTTCTGTGAACAGTATATAGTGCTACTGAGACTATGCAAGCACCTCCAGCAAAGTTGTCGTTCCTTTTACTTACTATCACCACGACAACATTTTGTTGAATATCATTCTTCAATACGTGCTTATCAGAATGATAGAAAATCTCGCGTTTGGTCACGGATGCCAAAATAACAATAGATGAAACAAATGCGTACATCTGACTGACAGGTGAAGGAAACAGTGTACGTTCGAATGATGATAGCTAAACTAGTATGAATAAACGTGTGTATAGAAGAGGCACGTAGTATACATTTACTCTTATATTAGTCTTTAGTAAATTCATGAAATATAACACAGCTAAATTTCTCGAGATATGAAGTTCATATGTTTAAATTAAAAAAAAAAACGTTAGTTGATCATATTGGTTGTACGGCAAGAAACGGCACTTGCGACCAGGGTTCTCCAGTCCAGGAACACCAATAATGTTCATCTCATGTAACAGGTGATTTTCAACAGTTTCTACAAATTAAACACATGAAACGATTAACATTAAATTGTATTTCAATTAAACTTTAATACATGTTGCTGGAAATTTAAACTATAAATGGTAATTCGGTTCCGCATTTCGCCTTAAATGCAAATAAGGCAATTGTGATGCTTAACATTTATAGATTTGACTCGGAAATACCACGTTCACAAACCAAATAAATAATTATTGATGCATCGTTGTTATGCAACGAATAAACAACGATCTGAAGTTTTGATGCTTAGGAATTAATCTCCTATAGCGACAGACATTTGTTTGTTTACAGATAAACAACGATAACGTGACAATTATTTTAATTTGTCTTAACCTGACCACCAAATTATGCAGTTACAGTGTGTGGGGGGGAGGGGGGGCGGGTTTAGGCGTGCCATTTCATACCGGTATATTCAGAACACGAATCAGGATCGACCATGTCCAGACCGTCTGGGTCGAAGTGATTAACAACGGTTACAGGTTTGCATCCCAGAACCACGTTATCTTTCAATATTTCGTTGATTTACTATCGTATTTTATTAGAAGACAGACAGACAGGTAAGATGACATAGTTGCGATTTATCATATTTTATAAGATGACGTAGTTCCGATTTCAAATTACTCATTTACAATAAAATATCTCATGATATTATTGTTTAAACAAAAACACAACGTCAATGTTATATTGCATTTTTTATTACCAAAAGTACATACACAGATAGATAATACTATTCTTAAAACTGGCTAGGCAACTATTAAGTGTATCGATACTCGTACACTACGTCTCCAGTTTGAAATTAAATGACAAATTATGTGCATGTACAACAGATCTCTATTTACTTAATGATATTGTTACATGTGTATAATTTTTAAATGATCACTATTTCTGTAGGTTCATACTTAATAACGTATTTGCAACAACCAATTGATGTGTCATTTTCTGGAAGTATGTAATACAATGAATAGCTAATGGTTATATGTATCCGCCTCTCTGTCTTGATTTCCTCCAGTTGTCGGGTCGTGAGGCGGCAGCGGCAAACTGTGAAACGGAAACCTGCGTAGCAGGACAAAGTATTTCCGGAAATCGACTCTAGGGCACCAGAATATGGATCGTCGGTTATGAAGTTTATTGCATCGTTATTGTAGTGGACATACTGAACATTAAAGAGCTGAAAATCCCAGGAAGATTGTGGTAATTCGTGATTTACACAATTATGAGCGAAACGGCGCCGTATGCTTTTTAAATGTCTTAATTGTGGAATAAAGCGATTGTCATAGCTCAGAAACGCAACAACACTTACACGTATGTAACTGTGTATGTAATTTCACTCTGTTTTTATCAAACGTGATATGAGGCAAACACGTATTCGCTTTTTCTATAGATTATTTACATATATAACTGAATGGTAAATATGACAGGCACTTAATATGGGTTTATATACGGCTCTGAAGGTACGTTCGGCGTATAAATAAAATGTACAATGCTCATCTTGTCGAGATTCTATTAGACACCTTTTCCCGTTTACAGCTCTGCTCAGCTAGTCGCTGCTCATCTAGGCGGTCATTGGTTGACTCCAAAAGATCGCGCGCACGTGTTATTGCTGACAGTCATTGCCAATCTGGGATAACAAGTTTGACTACACAGCAGTCAATGTCAAGCATTGAAAACTAGTTATTTCTGACAAGATTGGTCGAAGAGTACATATATATCAATAATAATTTATTAACATTATGGAAAACCTTCATTTCCGCACAGAGTGTATGTAGTTGATTATATCCCAACAACATCCAAACCATATGTAGTTCCATATAGTTTCATAGAATGTATCTCGAGTCCTAGGCAAAACCTTATGATTGTATGGGACAATGTGGTTCTATTCATGTTGCTGTTCAAGCTATATACCACGTAGTTTATACGAATTACTTCTTGTTTATGCGATGTCTATATTTGGATACATTTTTAAGTCAGTTGATATTACATGTATAATAGTGATTTATTCATACATGTATTACCTTTATATTCTATATTTTAAAATGTATCTTATTAATTGTATACAAGACCAAATAGTAACAACTGTGTTAATTGCCTTTTGTGGACCTGTGGTATTTCTCTTTTTTGTGTTTGTTTGTAATAAATACATTTTTATACACCTTTTAGATCTTAATAGTAGACAAAACTTGAAATACAACACCCCACAGCTAAAACCCATGTCTTAAATAATGTTGTTTTTTATTTTTAGTGGAGGGAAACTTGCTGAGCATAACAACTCGCTTTTGCTTCCAAGGTGTAAATGCCAACATGTCAATTCTAGCAATGGAGGATCCGGGTTCGAGTCCCGGTGGAAGCTGTACAGTTGGAATTGATTATTGTTTCCATTGCAACATCTACCCGTAATGTTTCCAGGGTGACTAGAAGAACATTTCTCGAAGCGTAAGCTCGTAATGCATCAATGCTGTCGCCGCGTTGTCTGTTGTTGATTTCATTTCGTCGTCTGTATAGTTGATGCACTTTAAGCTTATCTAGGATATCTATGATATCCGATAAAATGTAGTCTTTGTAATGCGCCATCGTAATAGTCAATCAGTTGTCGAATTACTAGTCGAAATGTAGTTAGCATCGAGAAAGTCCGTCAGTTCGACCAAGTTGCCTCTGGATTAGGTACCTGCTAAAGTATCGGATAAGTTTTAACCAGGTTGTTACTAATTGTTACAAGTTACAAATACCTTACCAACAAGTAACCGATTTTACTAAAATATACAGTTATAGCTTACCGCAACACCGTTACATACTAGTTTTTCATAATGCTATTGAATATACAGTTTCTAATATTATTTGTATTATATATATATATATATATATATATATATATATATATATATATATATATATATATATATATATATATATATATATATATATATATATATATATATATATATATATATATATATATATAACACGTTTACTGATTGAACAGGCGGCATTCCCTTATGGGAACCGCCGTTATAAGCTCTTACATGATAACATTCTGATTCTGAACTATCTCTATAACGGCTCAATTAGTCTAATGAACAAAACATAACAAAACAATACTTAATTACTCCCAGGTATGCAAACATGCAACATGGGGAAAGTATAATACAATAAACAAAAACAAATCACATATAACAGTTTCCGGTTCAAGTTAAGAATAACAAAATATAGTTGAATACGATATAGATATAGAGGGGGAAGTGATTTAAAAGCATTTGTCACGGAAGCAGATTGTTTCCGCATCATTCGTTAACAATTGGGTGTTTTAATGGGATTTATTGACAGCAAACTATATCAATTATTTGAATAAGAAAAATAAACAATTAAGAGAGATAAGCACAAGCACATACATGTATTCTCACGTGCGCACGATAATTTATGTCAATATGTATTTATATGTTGGAAAGGAAAAAACGAAAGCAAAAATCAAAAAGAAAGAAAAATAATATATATTTAACACATTTGATATATTATTGCTAAAGTAAAGAGTTTAGTAATTTAGACATGAGGTAAATCATTGACTATGACAAAGTAGACGTCGTTACATCATTTACAAAGTCATGATTTGCCTAGCGAGCAGACAGAGCGGTTATGCACCTGCGTTTATACAACATTAACATATGGGGTCTTTGCGACCTCGTTTAAGACACAGTGTGTGAATCGGGTTGCATCGTGGACGGATTAACCATCTAGACAGACGCGTGTGTTAGCAGAATATTTAAAATTAATTTTACATAGATGTCTTCGGTTCTAAAGTAAAGGTAAGTTAGACATTTGTGCACACAGTATATATATATATTGCTGAAAAATATCGTTTGATGATTATTCGGATAAATTTTGATAACTGTTTAATTTCTGCAGTTGAGGATGGAGACATGATCTCGTGAAATGGTACATGCCTTTCTATAAGATGTCCAATATGTCGCAGGCGTTCGTTTTCAAAATAAGGGCATACCATTAAATAATGGATTTCTGTACCTATTATTATTCGATTGTATTACTTCCAATGGGATACCTTCATTGCGGCCGGTTTCTACAGGGAGAAAATGGTTAGCTGCACGAACTTGGAAAATATTGAGAGAGTCTTCAGGATGGAATTTTGTTAGGTAAGGTTCAAACGCGTGGTTTCTTTTAAAGCTACTGTAAATGCGCCCTTTGTTACTAATTTTTAATTCATCATGCCATGATTGTTTTAATTGATCTTTAAGCGTTTGTTTGATATATAAGTGGATATTATTTTGTGTAATTAGTGTTTGGTTCGCTATATATCAGGTCTTCCAACAGAATTAAGAATTTCTATATTTTTTTAGCCATTTGAAATTTAAGTTAGGCTTAGACAACATATATTGATAAATTGAACGAGATATTTTGCCTTCTTTGCCTGTTATAAGCCTATTCCAGTAAGAAATCATTTTCGTTTTAATATTGATGCTTATTGGGTAGCGCCCTAATTCACCATATAAAAAATGATGGGTGTTGACCGTCGGGCTTTTATGATTTTGCTCATTAAATATTTGTGTACTTGTTCCATCATGTCTAAATTTGTATAACCAAACATTTCTGATCCATACGTAAGTATGGGCAGAACAGTACGGTCAAAAAGTTTAATCGTCAGGTCAATGGGTAAATTAGCATTGTTTACGCGTGTCCAGAGTAGGTGCATGGCTTTGGAGGCTTGTTCCTTTACGCGTTTACGTGCATTTAAGAAAGATCCATTGCTTGAGAATGTAACACCAAGATAATGATAAGTATTTGTTATTTCCAGCGTATTATTGCAGCATTTAAAATGGAAGTTCGTTGTTTGTCTTGCTCCGAAAATTATAACTTGTGTTTTGGTACTGTTAACATAAAGGTGCCAGTTTTTGCAATAGTTATTAAAAGTTTCTAGACTTTTTTGCAGGTCATCAGCGGTATTTAGATACAAATGCCCTTAGATTTAGGTCACTGATCATCTTACGCGATTCAACATTTTAATTGCGCTTTTAGCTTGATAAATACTATTGACAAGTGAGCACAACTGTAAATACTTCCGTAATACAATGCCATAAAGCTCGATGCCTAGGTGTTTGTATCAGACGGCTAAGTAGCTCAGGGTTTAACTGATAGCTCAAGGCACTGTAACGTTGATAAAGTGAACATCCCACATAATCTGCCATTGGTAAACACAATTATATTATCACATGATATCACATAGCAATTACGCTGCCAGTGATGAACACAAATGTATTTTCACATAAAGTCACATTGTAAATTATATGCCATTATTGATGAGCACAATTACATAATAAATTAGCTTCCAATAATTAGCACCATTTTAATATCATATAATATCACATCGCAAATTAGCTGCCGGTAATGAACACAAATATATTATCACATAATGTCACATTGAAAAGTATACGCCATTATTGATGAGCACAATTACATAATAAATTAGTTGCCAATAATGAACTCAATTATTGTATCACAAAGTATCACATCGGCAATAGCTGCCAGTGATGAGCAGAAATATATTATCATATGACATCACACAGAAAATTAGCTGCCAATGATGAACACAATTGGATTATCACAAAATATGTTATCGACAATTTTCTGCCAGTGACGAAAACACAATTATTATCATATAATACTACATCTCAAATTAAATGCCAGTGAAAGATCACAGATGTGTTACAAACACAATTACATGATCACATATGAACACAATTGACCAGAAGATATTTGTCAATCAAGTATTGAGTTCACCAATTATACGTTTATATTTCAGTGGTAAATCATAGCACATGGTTGCATAATCAAATCTATTTCCTTCGAACCCTTGGACAAACAACATTGAACAAACAGAAAGGAGGAGCAATCTATGTCTGTCTACTGGTTAATGATAATACAACATTCAATATACAAGTCTTCACAAATACAAGACCATCTTGTCAGTTTGTTTTAATTATGTGCTTTCTGGTGCATTATTTTACCACCACCACCACCAAGATATACAGGCATATGGAATTAAAGCTCACCTTCAGTTGAAGTGAAAACTAGACTTATTAACACAATAGAGGTAGCCAGTTGTATTGAGATCAATAGGGGTAGCTAGTTGTAGGAGGATTATGACCGTTTGTACTGTTTTGTTTTTTGTGGAAAATGATGTCGGATATAAAAGAGCAACGAAGGAATTGAAAAATACGTAGCTCGGGTAGATACTTATTAAGCCAGGATGAGAAAAATTACGCAAAACGTCAATACTTCCGTATGTCCTATTTAGTTTGTTTTATTATGTTGTTCCTGTAGCAATTTTAAGATCTCATCTTCTGTCATTGACCCTCCGTCATCCCGGCTTATTAAGTTTCTACCTCAGCCCCCTTCATATGCCTGTATATCAGTAAAGGTGGCAAATTGCACTTTCGTTCAGCCTTGAATGTCCGCACGGCATACGGGACATGTCTTCAAGTTGGGTGAACACATTGCGCAGCTGTTTAAGTGTTTGCATGGAAGAAACAAGATATCACGTGCCCCGTCCCGGCAAATGACGCATTCACGTTTTTCTTTCAGTTTTTCATTCTCACGTTGCAGATTCGTGATATCCACATCTGAAAGATTGACACTACCATAAATATATATGTATGTATATATATATATGTAAGTAAACACGATTGGCACAGAGTGTGAATAGCATGTTCCTATGACAGCCAGTGAAATACAACACGATTTTACATTTAAATAAATAAATACAAATAGATAGACATAACCCAAAGTGAAATAATCAAACGCTTTTTTTATTATTTTTCTCCACCCGCAGTGAACTCTAGTAATCAGTAACCGATTTGTTTTCAATTCTTTCTCAGAATGCCATGAAATAAAATGTTCAGTCTATTAGTTTTTGCCTTTAGGTTTGTTATAAAATACTTTACAGAAATACACCTTCATCATGCCACATGTTGAATGTCTTATCGGATGGAAATATAGTGCTGCGTGAGTATACGAGACAAAGTTACCAGAATATTCCGCCTTGGCGTCATCTTGCCCGCCGATATTAGCGACAATATCGTCAATACCGTAATTATGTTTTCGGCCTACAAAAAACACAATAAGTAACAATTGGACAGTATATAAAAGCTGACTGAATGTTTGCAATAATCATTTGGAGGGCAATATACATGTCGTTTCGCATGCAAATACTAATACGCAAAACTGCACATGTTTTATTATATCCATGTCGCTCTCACGATAAGCCTTTAAAAAAGGTGTTTTACCATTCACCATAATTTCAGTAAACACAAATTTAGAGTACACCAGTGCCTTGGACATGGGCAATATTGTATTTCGTTTGATCTATCTAAAATATAATGGCACAAATATTGACACATATATATTTGATTAAAAACATAGCCCAGCAACTTGACAAAACGCGACTTACAATACTAGAGTTTGATTGAAAATTATTAAAATATTAAAGGGACTCAAAGTCGGCTATCGACATCTCTTATTTTGGCACTGAATTTTTTTTCAGCCATATCAGGCTATTTTCACCTTTAGCGCGAATCATTGATGTATTGCAGCCTTTGTATACAGAAATATAACAACCGTGTGTCTGTGTACGTAACAAATTCTGGAATTGTCTGGCCTGTTTCATTGTAAACTAATTTTCTTCTTTAATAATTTGCATTTTGATTAGTTTACACATGTAATGATTACCAACCATTTGTGTATATCACGTACACTTACGGTATAATTACGGTATAAAACGGAACCCTTTGAACAACTTTAGTAGAATATAACGCAAGGATTATTTATGTGAAATTATTTGAAAATCCACTCAGGGTTTAGAAGGAGATGTCATTTAAAGAGTTTTATATCTATAGTTCTGGCGGCCTTCTTCTGCAGCGGACCGGAACCATTAGAGCAACTTTGGTAGAGGACCACCCGAGGAACATTCCAGTTTTTGCAATAGTTATTAAAAGTTTCTAGACTTTTTTGCAGGTCATCAGCGGTATTTAGATACAAATGCCCTTAGATTTAGCTCACTGATCATCTTACGCGATTCAACATTTTAATTGCGCTTTTAGCTTGATAAATACTATTGACAAGTGAGCACAACTGTAAATACTTCCGTAATACAATGTAATAAAGCTCGATGCCTAGGTGTTTGTATCAGACGGCTAAGTAGCTCAGGGTTTAACTGATAGCTCAAGGCACTGTAACGTTGATAAAGTGAACATCCCACATAATCTGCCATTGGTAAACACAATTATATTATCACATGATATCACATAGCAATTACGCTGCCAGTGATGAACACAAATGTGTTTTCACATAATGTCACATTGTAAATTATATGCCATTATTGATGAGCACAATTACATAATAAATTAGCTTCCAATAATTAGCACCATTTTAATATCATATAATATCACATCGCAAATTAGCTGCCGGTAATGAACACAAATATATTATCACATAATGTCACATTGAAAAAAGTATACGCCATTATTGATGAGCACAATTACATAATAAATTAGTTGCCAATAATGAACTCAATTATTGTATCACAAAGTATCACATTGGCAAATCTGCCAGTGATGAGCAGAAATATATTATCACATGACATCACACAGAAAATTAGCTGCCAATGATGAACACAATTGTATTATCACAAAATATGTTATCGACAATTTTCTGCCAGTGACGAAAACACAATTATTATCATATAATACTACATCTCAAATTAAATGCCAGTGAAAGATCACAGATGTGTTACAAACACAATTACATGATCACATATGAACACAATTGACCAGAAGATATTTGTCAATCAAGTATTGAGTTCACCAATTATACGTTTATATTTCAGTGGTAAATCATAGCACATGGTTGCATAATCAAATCTATTTCCTTCGAACCCTTGGACAAACAACATTGAACAAACAGAAAGGAGGAGCAATCTATGTCTGTCTACTGGTTAATGATAATACAACATTCAATATACAAGTCTTCACAAATACAAGACCATCTTGTCAGTTTGTTTTAATTATGTGCTTTCTGGTGCATTATTTTACCACCACCACCACCAAGATATACAGGCATATGGAATTAAAGCTCACCATCAGTTGAAGTGAAAACTAGACTTATTAACACAATAGAGGTAGCCAGTTGTATTGAGATCAATAGGGGTAGCTAGTTGTAGGAGGATTATGACCGTTTGTACTGTTTTGTTTTTTGTGGAAAATGATGTCGGATATAAAAGAGCAACGAAGGAATTGAAAAATACGTAGCTCGGGTAGATACTTATTAAGCCAGGATGAGAAAAATTACGCAAAACGTCAATACTTCCGTATGTCCTATTTAGTTTGTTTTATTATGTTGTTCATGTAGCAATTTTAAGATCTCATCTTCTGTCTTTGACCCTCCGTCATCCCGGCTTATTAAGTTTCTACCTCAGCCCCCTTCATATGCCTGTATATCAGTAAAGGTGGCAAATTGCAATTTCATTCTGCCTTGAATGTCCGCACGGCATACGGGACATGTCTTCAAGTTGGGTGAACACATTGCGCAGCTGTTTAAGTGTTTGCATGGAAGAAACAAGATATCACGTGCCCCGTCCCGGCAAATGACGCATTCACGTTTTTCTTTCAGTTTTTCATTCTCACGTTGCAGATTCGTGATATCCACATCTGAAAGATTGACACTACCATAAATATATATGTATGTATATATATATATGTAAGTAAACACGATTGGCACAGAGTGTGAATAGCATGTTCCTATGACAGCCAGTGAAATACAACACGATTTTACATTTAAATAAATAAATACAAATAGATAGACATAACCCAAAGTGAAATAATCAAACGCTTTTTTTATTATTTTTCTCCACCCGCAGTGAACTCTAGTAATCAGTAACCGATTTGTTTTCAATTCTTTCTCAGAATGCCATGAAATAAAATGTTCAGTCTATTAGTTTTTGCCTTTAGGTTTGTTATAAAATACTTTACAGAAATACACCTTCATCATGCCACATGTTGAATGTCTTATCAGATGGAAATATAGTGCTGCGTGAGTATACGAGACAAAGTTACCAGAATATTCCGCCTTGGCGTCATCTTGCCCGCCGATATTAGCGACAATATCGTCAATACCGTAATTATGTTTTCGGCCTACAAAAAACACAATAAGTAACAATTGGACAGTATATAAAAGCTGACTGAATGTTTGCAATAATCATTTGGAGGGCAATATACATGTTGTTTCGCATGCAAATACTAATACGCAAAACTGCACATGTTTTATTATATCCATGTCGCTCTCACGATAAGCCTTTAAAAAAGGTGTTTTACCATTCACCATAATTTCAGTAAACACAAATTTAGAGTACACCAGTGCCTTGGACATGGGCAATATTGTATTTCGTTTGATCTATCTAAAATATAATGGCACAAATATTGACACATATATATTTGATTAAAAACATAGCACAGCAACTTGACAAAGCGCGACTTACAATACTAGAGTTTGATTGAAAATTATTAAAATATTAAAGGGACTCAAAGTCGGCTATCGACATCTCTTATTTTGGCATTGAAATTTTTTTCAGCCATATCAGGCTATTTTCACCTTTAGCGCGAATCATTGATGTATTGCAGCCTTTGTATACAGAAATATAACAACCGTGTGTCTGTGTACGTAACAAATTCTGGAATTGTCTGGCCTGTTTCATTGTAAACTAATTTTCTTCTTTAATAATTTGCATTTTGATTAGTTTACACATGTAATGATTACCAACCATTTGTGTATATCACGTACACTTACGGTATAATTACGGTATAAAACGGAACCCTTTGAACAACTTTAGTAGAATATAACGCAAGGATTATTTATGTGAAATTATTTGAAAATCCACTCAGGGTTTAGAAGGAGATGTCATTTAAAGAGTTTTATATCTATAGTTCTGGCGGCCTTCTTCTGCAGCGGACCGGAACCATTAGAGCAACTTTGGTAGAGGACCACCCGAGGAACATTCCTGTGAAGATTGATGAAATTCGGCCTACCTATTTCGTAGATGTCATTTAAAAGAAAAGTTTACACACGCACGCACGCATGAACCGTCTTGGCATAAGCTCGCTGGCATTCGGCCAGTTGAGCTACACAATACAGACAGAAATAGAATACAACTTAACAATCAGTAAAGCTGCCTTTTAAAGCGAAGCAAACATTGTCTTTTGTTGATTTGATGTCAGCATTGTCATTATTAAATCTACAACAAACTTGCTGACAGGTAAACCTATATGGCGGAGAAAGCATGTATAAAGCATGATTAAAAACATAGCCCAGCAACTTGACAAAGCGCGACTTACAATACTAGAGTTTGATTGAAAATTATTAAAATATTAAAGGGACTCAAAGTCGGCTATCGACATCTCTTATTTTGGCATAGAAATTTTTTTCAGCCGTATCAGGCTATTTTCACCTTTAGCGCGAATCATTGATGTATTGCAGCCTTTGTATACAGAAATATAACAACCGTGTGTCTGTGTACGTAACAAATTCTGGAATTGTCTGGCCTGTTTCATTGTAAACTAATTTTCTTCTTTAATAATTTGCATTTTGATTAGTTTACACATGTAATGATTACCAACCATTTGTGTATATCACGTACACTTACGGTATAATTATGGTATAAAACGGAACCCTTTGAACAACTTTAGTAGAATATAACGCAAGGATTATTTATGTGAAATTATTTGAAAATCCACTCAGGGTTTAGAAGGAGATGTCATTTAAAGAGTTTTATATCTATAGTTCTGGCGGCCTTCTTCTGCAGCGGACCGGAACCATTAGAGCAACTTTGGTAGAGGACCACCCGAGGAACATTCCTGTGAAGTTTGATGAAATTCGGCCTACCTATTTCGTAGATGTCATTTAAAAGAAAAGTTTACACACGCACGCACGCACGAACCGTCTTGGCATAAGCTCGCTGGCATTCGGCCAGTTGAGCTACACAATACAGACAGAAATAGAATACAACTTAACATTCAGTAAAGCTGCCTTTTAAAGCGAAGCAAACATTGCCTTTTGTTGATTTGATGTCAGCATTGTCATTATTAAATCTACAACAAAATTGCTGACAGGTAAACCTATATGGCGGAGAAAGCATGTATACAGACATGAATGATCTGTGGAATGTGAGATATGCAGATTACATGACTGTCACATGACTTTGTCAAATAAACGGTAGCCATTCGTAAACATGTCTCCCGACTTGAGACTTAAACAAGTATTTGAACATTAGGAACACAAAACGGCTTTACAAGTGATATATTACATTTTAAAGCTGACATAATTGTGCGATCAGGTTTATAAATAAAGAACAAAACGTCATTACGAAACGCGTGATTTCATTATCGGAAAGTGGAAAAAATACTGTCTTTGGTGTAGCATTTTGGATTAAATAGCGAACCATTATCAAACATTGCTTGAAAATTAATATATTATTTTTCAACAAATAAAATAAGAAGAATGGCTGAACAAGCAAGCAGCAACAGCTTGATATTAGATATACTGAAGGAAATGAACACAGAAATTAAGTGTTTAAGTAACAAGCAATCAAAACAAGACACTACAATACAAATTGTTTTAGAAGCAATAACTTCAATAGGACATAAACAAACCAGTGCAAGCAGCCATGGAGAAAAGACGATTGGAAATTGTATGTTAGGTAATAACATGCAATCACCAGACACAGCTGTTCTTGACAACCTATTAAATAATGTTCGAGCAGAAAGCAGACAAATGGTTAAACAGAGAACAAAACTGACTAAGGCCCATTCCTTCAGTGAACAACATTCAGAAGGAAGCATTCCAAGGAGGACTAGTGTTTCAGACCCATTACTAAAAGGTACAATATGTTTCTTCAACTGGTTATTATTATTATTATTTATAATAATAATTATTATTATTATTATTATTATTACTATAATTATTGCGTGTACTGAAAGGTGCAATTTGTTTGACCAACCGGTTATTATTATTAGTAATATTAGTAGTAGTAGTAGTTCTTGTAGTTGTTGTTGTTATTGTAGTAGTATTAGCAGTAGTAGTAGTAGTAGTAGTAGTAGTAGTAGTAGTAGTAGTAGTAGCAGCAGCAGCAGCAGAAGTAGTAGTAGTAGTAGTAGTAGTAGTAGTAGTAGTAGTAGTAGTAGTAATAGTAGTAGTAGTAGTAGTAGTAGTAGTAGTAGTAGTAGTAGTAGTACTGTGTATTATTATTATTAGTATTATTATTCACTGTTATTATTAGTTTTTATTTTTTTTATAGATAATACTCGTGTATTTTCAAATTAGTTTCGTGAAATTCAGATGAAAAAGAAAAACACGAAGCATTTAGAAGAGAGTGTCTGTCTCAAGCAATCCAATGGCACCTCGCCGATATAGTGATGGCTACGAAACCGCACAAGAAAATAGCCTACCCAGATTGGCTGAGCCCCGAAGAAATAAATTTTATCGGAAAGAGAAGTCAGAGAAGAAATAACAATCTAAGAAAGTTTGTATTGATTCTTATGACGAAAGACTTTGTTACAATGTCAAAATGGGTAAATAATAATACTCAGCACAGTTTAAAACAGAATATTTGGAAAGCATTTGATGAATTTCGTGACGAAGAATTGAATAAGACTATATATAGATGCCTTCGGTGCAGAATGATTATGGTTACATGTGCTACAAAAGTGGCAGACCAACTGAAAAGTGCTGGTATTTTGTCAGATAAACTGTATTTAAAAATTATTGAAACTCCCCTAAAGATTGGCGCACAAGAAACACTTTGGGACAATATCTTTGAAGAATGCAATTGTTCACAAAGTCGACAAACAGTTAATTATGCATTCAAGGTAGCCTTCAGCAGTCTTGTCGCTGTAAGCAAAGGGAAAACTAGGACGTCTTATGAAGCTATATATGAAGACATTTCCAGCCTGACTGAGAACTGGCAAGACTTATTTGTCTGTCAGTGTGTTACACTATGTTCCAAAGCTCTCCACCCAGTGTCTTGTTTGAAAAGTTTTTCTGTAGGTACAACATACATGTCCACACTCTCAAACAACACATCCAACCAATCTCAGTATGTCCTTGAAGAAGAAATTGTACCTGAGGAAGTTAGCCAGCAAGCACATCAATATATTTGTAAACCAGAAGTGTTGGAGTTGGCCAATGCTGATAACACCGACTTGATGTCTGAATCTAGTATCTCTTCAGCAAGTTCCCAGTCATCTGGAAGCAGCAATTGTCATGGGAGCAGTGAACAATCCGACGACGAAGATGTGTCTCTAAAGCTTAATGCAATCGCAAAAAGTTCAACTTTGGACGATGTTCATTCAAAAACGAAAAACAGACGGGCATTAGCGAAGACACATAACGATCAGGAAAAGGAGCACGCATCTTTAGGGCTTATACCCTCAGTTAACAGTGCAAGGCCTCGCTCTGCAAATATAACACCTCAAAACATTACAAAAACTGAAATTGTTAACACAGCCGAAGACAACAAGCAATTCATTGATGTTCATGCAAACAATGTGTATTTTCGAAGTGTAGTGAAATATGGTAATGCGGCAGGTGATTGATCAAACGTATTTAGCTGATATCAGCTGTTGGTGCAATAGATCCGCACACATGGTGAAAAAGTTTTTTTTGTGTGAAATGGTTTAATGTAAAGATGTGTTGCAGTTTTCAATTTGTCATGGATACTTACTAATAAACTGAACATTATTCTAAATTATAATCGGAAAATTATTAACTCAATAACCACATTATATATATACCCGTCTTGGGTTTATTTAAACATAAACTTTTTGTTAAATGCTATGTTATGTTATTGTCTTTGTTTACAATGTTTTGTCATTTGTATGTTGTATGTTGATATATACTGTTTTCAATATTATTGTTTCGTTGACTTTTGTACATTAAGCCGATGTAATATTCCTAATAATCTTTATGAACATTTGACCAGTATTTCATAAAGATGAATTGCATTACTCGTACGTAGTAAACTGCACTTTGAGTAGTATAAACGTGCGTAAATAAGTTATATTTAATATGTAAATGACCTAAATACGTTATTAATTTATTTACATTTTCAGTTGCTTGAAAAATGCCCTTTTTTTCAATAAACATCAAATTATACACCTAAAATTAAAAGCTGACAAATTGACACTATAATCAAATTGTACATCTTAAATGGAATGCTGACCAATGGACAATAAAAGTAAACACCGTTTCATTAAGTTAAGTTTCGGTAAAGGAATCATCTGACAGTCCTGTGTTTATTTGTCTGGGATACCAAACGTATATATTTATAGTAAGTTACAATTAGCTGTCGGAATTCCATTTCAAAATAGTTCATACTGTTGGAATCCCTACTAAATTAATAGCACTTAGCGGAAGCTGAATAAATGACAGGGCCTGTTACTGTTATTTAGTAAACACTAGTATAAAGTCAGGTGTATGTACCCCGAAATTCATTTTTATTTTTGATATATTATATTGTCATTAAGCCATTAAAGAACATTACATTGTGTGCTTGGTTCCTGTAACGAGCTCTAATAATATGATACTTATATTATAGGATTTTCGTTAATTGGTTGTCAATAAACAATAATTATTTTAGACTAATTATACAGTTAAAATACGTTTTTGGTTTTTAAATTTCAAATAAACTCTACGGATCATTCACACTATTTCAAGAAAATAAATTATTTTAACGTCAGTATGGAAAACTTATTTTCTTTTACATGCACTCTGTTGAATGTCTAACTTTCTGTGATCACTTGCCAGTGAACAACGACTATCCTTTGATGATAGCGGTTTTCTAATTTTCATGACAGGCACATACATTCCTTTTATACTTAAACATTTCAACGCCCAACTATTATAAATAGTAAGTCAGGTAGTTGAAACTTTTAAAAGAAAACATTCCAAAATCATTTCAGAGTTTATTGCAAATAAGCAACGTTGCCTTTGGGAACTTACAGAGACAAAAAGTATTCACAAGTACAAAGTGTCAACATATTGCACATGTGTACAATCTATCATATTAGGCAATAAAATAGATAATAAGACATTGAGCACATACTTTGTGACGACCGTACTATCCGCGTAAAAATAACTGTTAAAAACGCAATAATAACATAATTTGTTTTGGAGCATATACTGGTTAATCCAGTACCAACAACATAAATAAATGAGATGCTCTAACAGAGACAGAGAGCATTGAGAGAGATGTTCGTGAATCTTGTTATTGAAGAGCTCAAATAGAGACACAGGAATGAACATAGAGAATGATGTTCGTGAATCTTGTGATATGTAGTTCATCCCAACAGCCGTCTATCATAATAATGATTTTGCTTGCGTGAAAATATAGTTTTGATCCGATCACAAGAAGTCTTATTATCTCAATATATATTTTATTGTGTAGTGTTTCATAACAGTACCTTTAATAATTAATGTTTTATTCCCCACACAATCAAATGAAATACCATAGACATTAGATGTTTAGATTCTTGCTAAATTATTTTCCATATGTTTGATTTTTGCAAGACTGATAAAATTAATGCATAGAGAATTATGCTCCCAATCGAAACAAACAGATCGACAGCTGTGGAGTTCATTACAATTCCCAGAAAAACCTTCGTGGATATTTTAAACAGATTTGTCAAGCACACCATTAGACCAAAATGCATCAAAGCAGAAAGTTATATGTACGTTTATATGCGCATATATCCTTTTCCAGCAGTTTGAAAATGTGGCATATACAAATGCTACGAGACCTGTTCAACTTATAACGCAAAACTCCCAACCCGTGTATATAGCAATAATTCGGCACCAGAAACTGGTGCTTACCCGCTTAAATATATCATCCGGCTTTTAACAAACCCAGCCTTTGTATATTGAATTTCAAAATGGTACGATGTAAAACTAGCGAGATTGTGGAAGGCAAACGTTTAGGTCGTTCATTTTATGTCCTACAAAAATATCGTAACGGAGGTTCAACGAATGAGGCACAGTGTTTCCATTGCATCAATAAGTCGCATCAAACATGGTTATGTTATTCAGAGGAATTCGACACAGAAAGATGAAAAATTGTCATGTTTGAAAAACGTTGCAAGGTTGCCAGTACTGATGTCATCAGGGTAGTCGCCAAAATTATCAGAAATTGTTATGCATCCTCCATCCCAAAGCGAGATGTCAAATGCATGTGGTGTATATCTGGGAACTATGAACTGACTTATAATGCGTTAACTGAATGAAAAAAAATTACATAAAAACGTCCAATGCACAAGCCTAGTGACAGCCAGCGTATAAGAGCCAGGCGTCTGTATTTTCGTCTGAACTGTGGTAAATGGGGAAAACAATGTTACCACATATGCGACAAGGTTCTATATAACTGGCAGCTATGGTAATGAGCGTATATATGTTACGATCGCAGCAATGAAATAGACAAACAACAAATCAACTCAACTCATCTTGACTCTTGAAGCTTTAGCTCTGGGTTTCATGGTTTGTGTAGGAGTTAGCTATTACAGGGAGCTATCGCTATAAATAAATGACAAGGGAGTGAAAATCAGTTTAGACTATTACACAGACTGTGTTCTGAAACCATTTTTTTCCAAAAGGATATTCCAATGCTGTTTCCAGGCCATGAACTTAAGATGGTATTCCATCAGGACTGGACATCTAGCTACACAGCAAAAAGACCTTTTTTACCTTTTAAACGAAGGTGTGATTTATGTTACTCCATCCGAGATAATGCCGAAGAGCCCATATTGTCCGTCAATGGACTACGGAATCTGTTGTGTTTTTCCAAACGACGATAACAGAAAGGTCATTTTTATACTCTCATTGATCTTAAAAAAGCTCTAAACAAAGAGTGGGCAAAGCAGTCTTACATCAACGTAGGCTCTTGCGAGTTGATCGAAGTATTTTAGGATGGTCTGCTACTGCCATTGATCCCAAATATAACGTCTGTAACAATGTAAATCTCGTTATTAATGGGTAAAACATTATTTTAAACTGTTACCTTATAAGTTGAAAAGGTCTCGTGTTCCATTTCATAAACTTAGATAAAAAAAATGTCTAGGTTAAAGTATTTAAAATGTAAGTCGTAATGACAAGGATACCAATAATTAAATACAGCCTATTTATTTTTGGTAGATGTTTCGCCTACGATGATCACTTTCACAATACTTAAAGCCACGAATTAGCTGAGGAAAACGAATATTATGTGACACTTTGGAGGAACAATTGGTGACAAACAGTTTAACCCAGTGGTTAGAAAGGACTACGTTGACTAGTTTTGATGTTTGTACAAACGTTTTATGTGATATACACCATATTGTATAATACACATAGTGTGTTTGATTACATAATTTTGCGGAACAAACATTTTAAACTGACATATATTTATGAATAGCAATATAACAGATAATCAGCAGATAGGAACAGATAAACGTCAGTCTAACATTTACATTTAAGTGTTTGTTATTTCACGGAAAAGCTAATTTGATGTAGAAATATAACAGCCTTGGTGGTAGCAATTTGGACTTAATCATGTACACAATGAACTTGAAACTTTATTAAAATATAGGCTCACAACTCGAAGTACAGCAGAATAGAAATAGGAAACTAATATGGCGGAACAAACAAGTGAAATGGACAAGCTTTTAGGCATTCTGGAAACAATGCAGAAAGACATAAAGTGTTTAATGGACAGGCAGTTAGAACAAGATGTAAAGGTTCAAACAATTTTAGAATCACAGAAATCAATGGGATGTGCAAGGTCAAGTGAAATTCATACTGGTATTAAGACACAAGAATTGTGCAGATCAGGACAAAACATGCCGAAACCAGAACTATTTGTAGTGGACAACTTCATTAATAAAGTGCGGGCAGAAATAGGTCAGTTGGATGTAGCACATGTGAACACGAAGAAACAAGTGACCAAGGCCCATTCCTTCAGTGAGAGAACTGTTAAAGAAAGCGTTCCAAATCGACCTAGCGTTTCAGACCCATTGCTTAAAGGTATTTATGCATATAAATATAACTTATTTATTTATTTATTTATTTATTTATTTATTTATTTATTTATATGTGTTATGATTGTAAATAAATATTTTGGCATAATGTTAGCATATGATTGAAGCTGTTTGCATGCGGCATACCTATGTTAAATGTTAAACCAACAGCATTTGAGGCACATTTTAGTTTTAAATCGGATGGAAGAAACCATACTTTGAAAAAGAAATATTTTTGTCATGTGTATGTTTAAAAAATGTGTGTTCATAAGTTTAATTATTGCACATTTAAGATGAAAAAGAAAAACATGAAGCATTTAGAAAGGAATGCCTGTCCCAAGCTATTCAAAGACACCTCACTGACATTGTGGAGAGAACTGAAGCACACAAGCGAATCCCACTACCTGAAGCAATAAGTTTTACTCAAAAGAGAAGACAACGAAAAAACAATAACTTAAGGAAGTTTTTATTGATTCTTATGAAGAAAGGCTTTGTGACAATGTCACAATGGGTAAACAATAATCTTGAAAACAGTTTACAGAATATGATCTGGAATACGTTTTATGAATTCCATGATGAGGAACTGAATAAGAACAGATATAGATGTCTTCGATGTCGAATTATTATGGTTACGTGTGTTACAAAAGTGGCAGACCAGTTAAAAAGTGTTGGCATTTTGTCAGATGCACTATATTTGAAAATTATTGATACTCCCTTCAAGGTTGGCTCCCAAGAAACACTTTGGGATAATATCTTTGAAGAATGCAAACATTCACAAAGTCTGAAAATAGTTAGTTGTGCATTTAAGGTATCGTTTTCCAGTCTTATTCCTAACAGTACAGGGGCAGTTAAAGCAGATTTTGAAGCAATCTATGAATCCATTTCAAATATGTCGGGGGCCTCCGAATAATTATTTTTATACCAATGCAGTGAACTCTGTTCCAAAGCTCTCCATCCAGTCTCTTGTGTCACAAAATTTGCAAAAGACACAAATCCTTGCTTTCCTAGTTCAAAAAGTCCGCCTGGCCAATCGCGGTCTTATGATAAGAACACGGACGTACCAAAGCATCAGGGACAAATACAGTCATCGAATGCAAGGTCAGAATTTTTTGTACAAACACTTGATGTATCTAATGTGCGTCGTACTGATAATACACTGCCAGAATCTAGCATTTCTTCACCAAGTTCACCGTCCTCTGAAAGCAGCAATTTTCAGGGAAGCAGTGAACTATCAACAGACGACGATATGAAATCGAAGAAAGTATCCTCAAATGTTCAATGTGTGGAAAATGGTCAAAGAGTAGAGCGAGGAAGAGCAGCAAAACTGCTTAACAACAACGACACAAGTTCTTTGCGATCAAAGCCAGCGTCAGCTCGCGTTGGTGTGCAACAACACTTAGTTACATATCCTCAAACAATTGAAAAAACTGAAGTCATAAACAAGACAGAAGATCACAAGCAATTCTTAGACATATGGGCCAATAATGTCTCTGTTCAAAGTGTTGTGAACAAGTTTGACAAATTGAATAATGAAGGGTCCTAATTTTCAAGACATGGCTGGTGTTTTTATATATCAATTGATTTGCCAAACGCATGTTAAATGTGAAATGTATATTCGCTATAATAGTTTTTTCTGCTTTACTCTCCATTGAAAAGTATGAAATTGTTTGATGTGCTGGTGTGTTTTCAATAAAATTTATTGCAGCTGCAATTCAATAAAGATTGAACTGTATTTATTCTAACAACATTGACTAGCATGATACAATACTTGCTAATTATATTACTATTTGTTTTTTTTTTGTTTTTTTAAATGTAACGTGTCATTTGCTGAAGTGATTATTACAGGTTCTTATTCATGTAGAAAAAACATAACGTAACATTTAAATGACATTAGATTATGTTATGAATACAAATATTTTTTAGTTTTTACTTTTCGAAGAGTTTGCAGTTGTATGCAAACATTTTGAACATAACTTTATAAATGTATTTTCGATTACATATACGTAAGCCATAGCCTGCAGTTGCATAATGCAAAAAAGCAATTGAGTGGTAGTAGCTAAAACGATGGAAAAAGAACATATATTTGCGGGACATTTTCAGAGATAAACATATGCATGTGATGCGCTGGGAACTGCATCGTCATTAAAAGCAAGCTTAAAACAACAGTCCATAAATATGTTTATAAAATAAAACTTTGCAGAAATCGTTTCTAATGGACATCATAGCGACCACACTACAATTATAAATACTCGTATGTAGTGTATTTAAACATCAACTATGTATATCGTATACTATGCCATTGTTTTTGTTAGCAATGTTTTGTCATATGTTTGATGTCGTTCAAAACTGAAATATTCCTAATAATCTTTAAGAACATTTGCATTCTATTTGCAGTTGAAAAATGCTTTATTTTCAATGAATATCATGAACATCGTATTGTACACCTTCAATGAAATGACGGCATATTGACATTATAAAGTTATTTATAAGCTCGTTAACACTTAAACTTATACTCGTGAGCTCTATTAGCATAACTTGCGCGCTTGAGTTGTTTTCTATATTTGTACTAGGTTTTGTTCATGCACATGTTTCACTAGTTTAATGATGCCATAACAGTATATTTAGTGCGATACGCTTTAATCGATATAACTCGATTCCAGTACGGGAACTAATATATTCATCGTAACGGTATATTAAATTAAGATATTCATGCATAAAGGGTTATAAGGTAATTTACGAATATCAAATTGTGTGCTTGTATAATATATTGACATTTATAATGTGATTTTAAGAGTACAGTTTTGCTTTTTCAGGAGCATTGTTTGAACAAATTTGATTATTGACCACAGTATTTCTACATATGATACATCATAACCTGTGTGCTTGGTCTTTGAGTTGACGGATATATGTTATTACATTTAAACTTAATGATAATTATTTCTTTAATGAATCCTTTATAAACACGAATACACATGTAATGTTATTTTTGTAATATGATTATCTGTACCCAAAAAGGTGACCAATCTGTTAATTTTACATCAAACATAATAATCGTACTGACATGATAGGCTTTTGCAAGTCAAACATTCTTGTTGAAAATTTGAATGTTTTAAATAGATATGTCTGATATTAAGCAATACGACACAAAGCAGGACAAAACTAAACACAACATTACCTAACAACGTAAATCTCGATTCCCAAACGAAGTGATGAAATATGTATTAAAAAAGTGATGTAATCCCATACATATTGGAGTAAATGTATTGTTCTTAATTTTGTTAATCTTAAACATACTGCACTCCATGTGGGCAGAAACATAAACGTGTCTGTTGTTGCGTCTAAAAGTTAAACCATGCGTAAAACTATCACTATTTATAAATACTGTCCAGAAATGTATATTTCATTGAAAAATATAAGTTAAACAAGCTTGCACTTTCCTTGAACCCGGTATTCCAGATTTAAAAATACCGCTTCCTTCCCCAATACAAGCAAGTGTGCGTATTTGCGACGCGACAAAACCAAACGGCACGTGATTATCGGATCCTAAATATAAACGGCGTTATTTTAAAAGGACGAAAACTATATCAAACGATTGTTTTTAAGGTAAATAAAAACATGTATTGTTAATGTCTTCTATACGGTTATGTGAGAAAATCGCGTATTGTTGACAATTAATGTTCTTTCGTTTTTACGATTGGACCATCTGGAGTGCAGTCCCTTTAATGATTCTTTCGAGTCCAATAGGTTTAATACAAAGCTGTTTGTACCACTATGTTGTGCAATACATAATTAAACTGTAAGCGTGGCGTTTTTTTTAATAATATTTTCGTATCCGAGGTAGATATACGAATTCAAAGACTAACCGATCTATTTCATTTTTCATATAAATAGGACAGTGTCGTATTATTTCTGACGTAAGTTCTAGTCTGACATGATTAATAACAAAGTACTATTATTCAATAGTTTAGACAAACTGTGTAAACTAAGTAGGACTGTATCACCCAAAGCAAGAATGTATGACCGATTTATTTGATACCTAATGAATGAAAAAGCACTTTGTATCTAATATCGAAAGAGAAACGTTTACCACATTATAGCATAAAGTTATTGTGATGGAATCTGACAGAATGACATATTTTCAACGCTAGAATTTGAAATAAGCAACGTTTAAACAAAACAACTCTAACTTCATTTAAAACGTCAATGGCTAATTCCAGTTGATATGGAAGTTGAAACCTGCAGGACAAAACCCTTACGAATATATACAACATGAGGAAGGTAGCTAAAACGGGGAAACAGCCAGCCAAACGTCGATTTCATATGAAGCTTTCACTTTTCGAGAGGACGAACACTGTTTGAATTGGAACAGCACATCGGAGGTATCACCAATATCGAAGCGTCTCAAACAACGTGAGTTGAATGAGCACTGCAGGAAAATCGAAGAATGGCTATACTGGCGAAGTACGTAAATCCGGAGAGTATTTAAATCCGAACACCTGGAAGTAATTGTGTTTGTATAATCAAGGCCAATACTTTTATTGTATTGATTCATGCACACGCCTGTCTCAGCAACATATGCCAAGTTTCAACAGAATCCATTGAGTATTTATACACTTACTTACTATTGTTTTTATCTTCTTTCAAATGTAAACATTTGCACATGGGGATTGATATCAAACAATATCTCCGATAAATAAGGGTTTACAGGAAAATTTTGAAAGTAACCACCAGAAAAATTCAACAAACGAAAAAAGAACAAAAAATCTGAGAAACAAGATGTAGTTAAATGTTTATTTCTATCTATTTTTATTTAAATTAAATATATTTAAAAAGTGTCCGGATTTATAGGTACTCTCCATCCGTATTTCGGTACATGTTACTGTCTTTTTTTAAACGCATCATTCTGTTGCTTTCAGATAGCAGATTTATCTTATATTTTGACCAAATCTTCAGATTAAACCCTACTTATTAAGTTTCACTTTTTATTTGTGTTTGATGCTGATGTAGATTTGCATCTTGAGCTTTCTACAAAAAATCCATCCAGTATGTTTTATTAGCCTGCCATGATTGATTTTGGCTTTAGGTTTCAAATACAAAACTACAGTTAAGAGGCCGGCGCTTGAAGTGCCTAGAAACTACAGAAAGCGACCAATGGACTGTAAAAATTGCTTTTCCGAGGAAAGATATACGGACACAATATAAAATACAGTGGAATTAAAGACACATTAGCAGAAATGTTTTGGGGGCACATTTTGATAAAACAATAATATTATGTGACACCTTATACACATTCTACGTGACGACCGTGCCGTGCGATGATAGCGGTTTAAGTACCCCTTCTATTACTACCAATGTTCTGCTCATAATAGTAAGTTTGTTTTTAAACTTTAAACACATGCTCCAAATAGATTACTTTTTATTGTTATGTTCATTTTACTATTCTGCGACGTAAGGTCTTAAATTTTTAAGTCCTTATTTGAATTCATTTAACAACCCTCGATAAACAAACGAATTCAACCAAATGCTTAGAGGTTATATCCTAAAATGTCCTAAAATGTGTAACAACTGAGCTCAGAACTACAAATAACCATTGTTTAATACATGTACTTACAAAATATTTTACCAATATCAAGGCTACAAACGATTAAATACATACGGCAGATATTTTAAATTCTTACGCAATACATTTTTATTTAAGGTGTTTCACCTAACATGATAGCTATGTAATTACACAAAGCACACAGACACAAATGAGCTGTGGAATGCAAAAGAACACGTATTAATGTCGCATGACGTTTTGAGAGACAAATGTATTTAAACCCCGAAAATCACTTAGAAGACTTAAATATATAGTGGAAAGGATTAAAAAGACGCTTGTCTTAGATATACGATATATCGTGGTTTTAATATGCGGCAATTAACAATTTCAAAATGTCATGTAGATTATGGAATATGAATATAACAGATAAAAGAATGTCATATAAAGATCAGTCGTACATATACATTTTTAACAGTTTTTATTTGACAAAATGAATATGAACTCATTATGACATACACATAATAGCTATTGACGTATATTTTTAACTAAATAATAATTATAAAATACTACAACAATATTGAACTTCATGCATATATCCAGAAGTGTGAATACAAAATAATAAGGACTGAAACTAAAATGGCGGAACAAACTAATGGATTGTATAAGGTTTTAAACCTTCTGGAATCATTGAAGACAGAAATTAAATGTTTAAGTGACAAACAATCAGAACAAGATGTAAAGGTAGAATCAATTTTAGCAGCAATGCATTTCAATGGCCACAAACATTCCACTCAAAACGATAATGGTAATAAGAAAGCTGAGAGTTGCAAATCAGGACAAGACATGCAGATACCAGACCAAGCTGTTATGGACAACTTCATTAATAAAGTTCGAGCAGAAATTGGACAAATGGATGTAGCACAGGTGAAGCAGAAAACAAACCTGTCCAAGGCATTTTCCTTTAGTGAAATATCTACACGGGAAAGCGTCCCAACCAGGACTTGTGTTTCAGACCCATTGCTGAAAGGTACAGTATCTGTTTCAATTATTTCATATTACTTCCAATATAATATGTATAATTTAAAAGGTAGACGATAAAGGGAGTATTTAAAGCTTCAATATCATGTTTAATTTAATAATAAATAACACATACACAACTTCGATGATAGATTAATGGAGCGTGTTTGTTTGTCGCATATGTTTGTTGTATGTTGAAACCAAAAAATATTTTGAAAACACCGGTTTCTTTTTCAATTCAGAAGTAACTCAGAAAAAAAAATGGAACCTTTTGTTTTTCATTTTCATTTTCACAGATGACTAATACTTAAAAAACACAACCACAAATTATTGCGCCATATCCAAACAAATGAAGAGAATTTTATCAGCTTTCTTATCTTATGACATTTGGCAAATATATGTATCCAATTTCTCAAATATTTCTTAAACATAACATGTCTCTTATTTCAGCAGTTACAATTATTTATTTAAAAGTGTTATTACTACACAAAATATTATTTGCTTAATATACAGAATATTATTTACTGAGATTAACTGACATTCAATGTTAATTCAAATGTAATATGTATTTCGAATAGTATTTTAATATTTTTTATGGACACGCTTTTGGAATACAAAAATAGTAAGCTAATCGTTTTTATCACATTTTAGACTTTCTGAGAAATCGGGGCCTCTACTTTTAGTATTGGTAGTTGAAATATTCGTGTTTAAAAAATGTAAAACGACTATAATTTTCTTGAATTAAAGATGAAAAGGAGAAACATGAAGCATTTAGAACGGTATGCCTCTCTCAAGCTATCCAAAGACACCTCACAGACATTGTTGAAACCACCAAAGCGCACAAGAGAATATCCCTTCCTGACTGGCTGAGCCATGAGGAAATAAACTATATCCAAAAGAAAAGACAAAGACGAAACAACAACTTAAGGAAGTTTTTGCTGATTCTGATGAAAAAGGACTTCGAGTTAATGTCAAAATGGATAAATACTAATCTGGAAGGAAAATTACAGCTTATGATCTGGAACACGTTTAATGAATTTCGTGACGAAGAACTAAATAAGAACAAATATAGATGCCTTAGATGTCGGGTGATATTGGTCACATGTGTTACAAAAGTAGCAGATCAATTAAAAAGTGTTGGCATTCTGTCAGATGAACTATATTTGAAAATTATTGATACTCCCCTAAAGGTGGGTGCTCAAGAAACACTTTGGGACAATATCTTTGAAGAATGCAAAAATTCACAAAGTCTCCAAATAGTTAATTGTGCATTCAAAGTTGCCTTTGCTAGTCTTATTGCTAGCAGTAAAGGGATAGATACATCTGATTATGAGGAACTATATGGTTGTATTTCGAGCATGACTGGGACCTCTGAAGACTTGCTTGTCTGCCAATGCAGGGAACTCTGCTCAAAAGCGCTGCATCCAGTCTCCTGTGTCAAAAGTTTTGCAATAGGCACGAATCCGTGTTCTCCATTTTCAAACAGTCTACCTGGCCAAACACGATACGGTGATAGAGACAATGAATTACCATACCTTCCGAACAGGCAGTCATCGAATGCAAGGTCAGCATTATTTGTACGAACACTTAATGCATCTAATGCGCGTCGTACTGATAATACACTGTCAGAATCTAGCATTTCTTCACCAAGTTCACAGTCCTCTGGAAGCAGTTATTTTCAAGGCAGCTGCGAACTTTCAACAGAGGAAGACGTGAAATCAACACAAGAACACGCACTTGCGTCACAATTGGACAATGTTCCTAGAAAAAGAGTTGAACGAAGAAGGTCAGCAAAGAGTTATCAGCATAAAGATAACTATGGTGCATGTGTTCGGCAACATTCTTTGCGATCGGAGTCAGCATCAGCTCTGTTTGGCAGGCAACGGCAGACAGCTGCTGAAAAATACCCTCAAACAATAGAAACAACTGAAGTCATCAACAAGACGGAAGATCATAAGCAATTTTTAGAGATACAGGCCAATAACGTGTACGTTCAAAGTGTTGTGAAAAGGTACGGCAAAATTGATTCATGAAAGGCAGTGTTGAATTCAACTGATTTTAAAATTGAAGCATAATAAAAAATAGCAGATATGTTTACCTGATAGAACAATGCCAAATACTAATTAACGTATCTAATACATATATTTTTATTTATTTATAAACAATCATTTCCAATGAATAATTCTGGTGGTTCTATTATATTTTCTGATTTGCAAAATTCATGTTAAATTAATTTTTAGTTAAACGGATTTCTTTGCACTGTTTTCACATTGACTCTAGTTTTAATATGTTTGAATCAGATATCAGTGTTTTGTTATGTGTCCGTTAGCAAGTAGTATCCATACAGCTGTATTTTGAGTTGTATTGTATAAAAATGTATGAGAATTACATTTGATTATGCTACTTATTTATCAAATACCATCCACACGCACTGCATATGGGTTGTCTAGTATAACAAGCTTAATACTTTTATGGAATAAATACTATTACAGTTTCTTTTTATGCAAAATGTTTATGTTTAAATGCTTGTTTGACTTATATATATTTTTATTGTCTGCATAATATATAAAGAAATAATTTATTAATTTTATAAAAAAATTGTATGAACTACATTGAACGGTTTTATCTGTCTTATGAAATAAGATAAAGTTCCATTAAATGGAATTTATTGAATGCGCCTACAAAGTAGTCATGAAAGAAGAAAGTGACTACTTGTATGTTTGTTTTCCTCTAGATAGCGATGAACGTAATGTAGTGTAATACTTCCAAAATTACAATCTAACTGGCAAAATAAGTTCGTATCATTATATTGTTGATGGCTTTAAACCGGTCGAAAATTTTATTACCTGCACATCATCATATAACATGTTTACTCTATCATCTTTACCAATTGGAATGTGCTTCCTTATTACAGTACAAACTTTGCCAGCGTTATAGCACAATTGAATCCACTTTTATGAATTTGACTTTAAAATGTAAACATTGCAAAACAAATTCAACAGTTCATTTTTCTAAAAACGAGTAAACATATATCTCGTAGACATAAATTATGCCATGTGGAAATATAGAGTTACTGTCTGTTTGGGACTTTCTTTAAAAAGGCCGTATTCACAAAATGGCAATTGATATTTTCCAAACGGAGGGAAAAGACAATCCTGGCATAGAACTATTATTAAAATAATGTATTGATTATGAATAATATGAATTGAAACTGCACACATATATAGCGTTTTTACTGTTTTCGTCGATATTTTAAAATATGTGTACCACTTGCAAAATGTAAACGGCTATGTATGTAACACCTTATAACCTAGTGGATAGCTTTTTCTGACATAATATTTAGGTTTGTTAGATTTGATGGCTCATTTTTTGAAGTTTAGAAACTTTATGACATTGTGTTTTAAACTTCAAAAATGTGTAAATACGTTCCTTAAGCAGAACCATTTGAGGCGTGTCGTGGGAAAATCCTGTCTTAATGCATGTGCGTAAAGTGTCGTCCCGGATTAGCCTGTGCGGGACGGCACTTCCCGCTTTTATGGTATTTTCTGTTTCAAGGAAGTCCCTTCTGAATATAAATCCACTGCAGAAGGAAAACGCCGTCGCGGATTAGCCTTTGCATTCCACACTTTACGCAAATGCATTAAGCCAGGTTTTCCCACGACACGCCTCATTAATTTTATTATCAGAAGAAACATTGCCAATAACAATATGTATCAATACAACTGGGTCAATGGGTGATCAATAAAGACACTATTTCCTGGGCTCTGATTGCATTTTAGTATGCAACAATTCCAAAGGGTGAACTATAATGTAATAAACGCAGATTTTTCTCGCTTTTGAAAATACTTAGCTAATATAAAATAGTATTTATAAAGCTACAATAGATTCTGTATGTATAGTTGTTTTTTTTTATTTGTGTTTGAAAAGATGCTTAAATCTATTTATTCTTGTCTTCTACATTCCATTATTTCATGAAGTTAATGAAATATCAAATTTGTGTTATTAATAAATTCATTATATGTTATTTGTGTTAATGTCAATAGTATGTACGACTGTGTGATATTGTTATTAGTCCCCTACCGGTGTTTCACCGGAGGGAACTATATAGGTTTGCCCTCCGTCCGTCCGTCTGTCACGCCGTCCGTCCGCAAAGTTTTGTTCCTGCGATAACTCAAAAAGTACTGAAGATACTTTGATGAAACTTGGTATACATATAAACGGCAATGTGAGTATTATGCACGACCTTTTATTTTTTCCTAGAGGTCAAAGGTCACGTGAATGTTACTAAAAATAGAAATAAACTAAAACAAACTGGATCCTGCGAAAACTCAAAAAGTACTGAAGATATTTCGATGAAACTTGGTATACATATAACCGGCAATGTGAGGATTATGCAGGACCTATTATTTTTCACCAGAGGTCAAAGGTCACGTGACTGTTACTAAAAATAGAAATCAACTTAATACTGTTATAATTCGAAAAGTACATATGACCATGCAACTTGGTACAAAGATTGAAATATAGGTTTGCCATCTTTCTTTGTGTCTCTCTATCTATTCGTCCGTATGTTTGTCCGTCCGTCCCCAAAACCTTGTTCTTGCAATAACTGAAAAATTACTGAACGCATTTCGATAAAACTGGGTATACATATAAACAGCAATGTGGCAATGTGAGGATTATGCATGACCTTTTTTTCACCAGAGGTCAAGTCACGTGACTATTACTAAAAATAGAAATAAACTAAATACTTTAAAAATTCGAAATTGACATAAGATATGACCATGAAACTTGGTACAGAGATTGAACTATAGGTTTGCCATCTGTCTGTGCGTCGTTCTGTTTGTTCGTCCGTATATCTGTCTGTCCGTCCGTCCCCAAAGCCTGGATCCTGTGATAACTCGGAAAGTACTGAAGACACTCTGATGAAACTTTGTATACGTAGCAACAGCAATGTGAGAATTATGCACGACCTTTTATTTTTCACCAGAGGTGAAAGGTCAAGTGAATGTTACTAAAAATATAAATAAACTTAATACTGTAATATTTTGAAAAGTGCATAAGATATCATCATGAAACTTCACGAAACTTGGTACACAGCTTGAACTATGAGTTTGCCCTCCGTCTGTGTGCGTCTGTCTGTCTGTTCGTCCGTCGGTCTCACTCTGTCCCGTCCCCAAAACCTGGATACTGCGATAACTCAAAAAGTACTGAAGATACTTTGATGAAACTTTGTATACATAGAAAGAGCAAGGTGAGGATTGTACACGACTCTTCATTTTTCACCAGAAGTCAAAGGTCACGTGACTGTTTCTTAAAACTGAAATAAACTTAATACTGTAATAATTCGAAATGACATATGATCATGAAACTTGGTACACATAATGGATTATATGATTGCCCTCTGTCAGTTTAGTAGTGCAATAACTCAAAAAAGTAACTCGAATATCTGGTCATGTTGCTTAAATATAAAACAACAATAACTGAATACTGCAGTGACAAATGGGATTTGAATATGAAACTTTAAATCTACAGATACAGGGCGATTTGGCGGTATTGCACAATGTTTAATTAGCAGGGGTTTCCACCGGTAAGAGACTCCTGTATTGCTTGCAATACTATCAAATCCTTGTTATGTAATGCTTTGTATTGTGTTTCATGTTGAAAAATGGCTCTAAAACGAATGTTTAATTTGCTACACAAACCGACGTTAAATAACGTGTACTGAATCTTGTATTAAAGTATACCTCAAGTTACATACATCAAAGGCTTAGTCGTGTCTTTAAAATAGTTTTGTAACAAACACATTATTATAGGTTTAAGTAAAGCCTCCAATTACGCAACAGGAGCGTCGTGAATGCTAAATGGTATTTTAATAGCTCATTTCATGGTTAAATTTTATGTATTCTATTTATAACTATAGTTAAGCTTTATATCTGATACGCTACACGATTATTTTTTAGAAATGTTTTCTTCTACGTAGCAATAATGTTCAGACGACACTTAATTGAGTGTGCTTTATGATTTAAATTGGTATACAAATTGATGTGTTACTTTTCAATAAAACTAATTTAAATGCAATAATTGTTAATAACAAGCAAACACGTGTTATTTTGCAATAATTATGATAGCATAAATAAATAGGAAAAGAAGGGAAATATAAACCTGTTATAATAACACGTAGCCGTGTATTTGTCTTCTTTTGCCTTAAGATTTGATGGCAACATTTTCATTTAACATATAAAATGTGATGCTTGGAATTTTGTGATTTTATAACTGAATTAACAGCTTTCGTCATTGAAACCTGTACTGGAATAAATTGATAAATCAGGAACATAGCATGCAGTAAAAAAAAGTCATAAAAAGCAGCAGATTTAAATGTTAATATATTCAATCTTTTGTATAAGTGTCATGCCTCATACACAATTATATTAAATATATTATATCATTTATAATATTTTATTTCATATTAAAAACTATACAAAGTGCAGAGAATGCGACCGTCACTAAGAATGTGGGCAACTCCGCAAGCAATCAAATCAATATGCTATGAAAATACATGCGAAAGTAAATTGAATTTATCACTTTGAAAGGTTTTAGGTATGCTCTAGTTAACCTCTTGTTGTTGGAACATGTGTAGCTTCCAAGTAGCAGATTTATAAGAGAATCATTGTCCACAGCCATTATTGCAATTAAACACGTATTCATTTTCCTAAGTTCAACAATGCTCTGACAATTTGCAATATATAAAAATAGCTATTATATTCACCGTGAAAATTTTCAGCACTCGACAATTTTTTTATTCTCCGTCGATCAAGCGGTGGTGAGAGTGACTTTGCAGAGTGGGAACTGGGCTCTGAAACAAGGACAGAATACTGTCAAGACACAAACTGTACATAAAACTGCTTGTTAAAAGAAATTTTATTTTGTCTGCAGACGAAAACAGATATGACCATTACAAAACGACTGCAATTTTCATAAATACAATGAATTATTAGACACATATTTCTGAATATTTACATAAATAAACATAACAAAACAAATATGTTTTCATCACAATATTTTATCAAAATGATTGTGACATAAATATTTCATTTCGAAGTTTGTTAAATGGCCAACAGACAGCATGTATGTTTTTGTCTCTCATGTAAAAGCTTTGTGTTATTAATTGTAATTCCTTAAACAAATAATTAACATTCCTGAACAATTATCTGTCTTTTTAAACTAAAAGGAATCCAAAGAATTTAACCATGACCGATGACTACAACTAAGACTATTGGACAATTGGAATCGGAGCTTAACATAACCAACTGATGTTGGAAGATAAAATTTGCAAAATGATAGGTTCAAGTATTTCACAATAGCAAGAAGTCAAAACATTATACCTTTACAGATCTCAGTTTAAAGAAATTTTATCTTGCTGTACTACACATTATCAAATAAGATTGTTAATTTTACAAGGTTGATCACACCCGAGTTATTCATGGAATTTTTAAGCACTCCTTTCAATTTGATCGATTTTATTTATAGAAATAAAAATATCCCAAAGAAATGTTTATAACGTGACAATGACGTGGCAGTTGAATTAAAATTATGTAAACTACGGTAAACTTCACACCGTGTTTAACCATGCAGCTAGAAACATCTAGACTCGAATACCACACAACAAACAATGTAGACACAAGTTAGGGAGATTTAATTCAAGATGCTACATTACAAAAACTGAATTAGCTGTTTTGGACAACATAATAAATAAATTGATGGCTGAGAGCGGCCGAATGGATGCACCAACGGTGAAAAAGAAAACAACTGTAACCAAGGCTCATTCATTCAGTGAAAGACCTTCAACAACATACATTCCAAACAGAACTAGTGCGTCGGATCCATTGCTGAAAGGTACATTGTTTGTTATCTTGCAATTAAATTCATTATTGTGCATTATATATATGTAGAACAAAACATATTTTACAATGTCACCTAAACTAAACACAGAATTACTGGTAAAATAAATAACAAACAGTTAAATGCTAATAGAATGTGTCGACTGAAATATCAGAATTAATATATATTTAAGTAACTACTTCTGAATAAGTGATATATTTTGTAAATATAAAATAGTGAATACGTTGCAATACAGATACCGATTGATTTAACATTAACGCCCAAGAAACATGAAAATAACAGAAAATGTGTATTCGTTTATTTGTGTCCATATTATACATAACCAAATGTCTGTAAGGCTAACTATTTATCAAGACATACCTCTATCCATTTAATCTGAATAAAAGTCTATAAGCATTATAAACTCGAAATTTAAATGTAAACATGTTTCTTGAATTTTAAGGTCAAATTGAAAAGCATGAAGCCTTTAGAAGAGAATGCCTGTCGAAAGCAATCCAGTGGCACCTCACTGATATAGTAGAAACCACCAAAGCACACAAGCGGACACCAGTCCCTGACTGGCTGAGCGATGAAGAAATTACGTTTATCCGAAGGAAAGGACAAAGAAAACACAACAATTTAAGGAAATTATTACTAATTCTTATGCAGAAAGACTTTGTGACAATGTCAAAATGGGTAAGCAATAATTTGGAAGAAGATGTAAAACAGATGATTCAGAAAACGTATGATGAATTCCGAGATGAGGAACTCAATAAAAACAAATACAGGTGTCTTTGCTGTCGAATCTCCTTGCTTACCTGCGTTAGTAGAGTTGCAGACCCTTTGAAAAGTGCAGAAATTTTGTCGGATGAACTATATTTGAAAGTTATCGATACTCCCCTAAAGGTCGGCGCTCAAGAAACTCTTTGGGACGATGTCTTCGAAGAATGTAAATGTTCAGAGAGTCAACATAAAGTCACTTGTGCATTCAAGGTTGTTTTCTCCACGCTCATTGCCCGCAGTACTGGTAAAGAAAAGAGCTATTATGAAGCTATATATGATGATATTTCCAAACTGACTTTTGATTCTCAAGATCTGCTCGTCTGCCACTGCCGTAAACTCTGCTCAAAAGCGTTCCACCCAGTGTCCTGTGTTAAACGTTACTCAGATGGGCCAAGTTATCTGCCTCATAGTCCAAACATAATATCTGACACATCTGACTCAGCACAGACCCTCTTGAAAGAAAAAACTGTACCTGAGCCAAGGAGGCTGTCAGCAAAACAGGAAATCCAAAGTCCAGCTAGAAATACAGATTCAACCAATTCAGATCTTACACAAATAATGTCTGAATCCAGTATTTCTTCAGATAGTTCCCAGTCAACTGGAAGCAGTAACTGTCATGGAAGCAGTGAGCTGTCAGATGAGGATGTTGGGCCTCCGAGGAATTTTGCACATAAGAACTGTCCAGCTTTAGACAAAAGTCAGACGAAAACGACAGAGAGAAGAAAATCAGCACAGACGAAGCATGCTGACGAAATGAGGCAAGTATCGCTCAGATTAATGTCTGCAAGGAACAGAGGAAAACATTCATCCGAACAAATGTTTCCTCCAAACATTACAACAAATGAAATAATCAACAAGTCTGAAGACCGCAGAAATTTTTTTGAAATCAACGCTAAAAATGTGTATGTGCAAAGTTCAGTGATCCATGGTGATTCTGATAGTGAATCATAAAATGGATTACCAGAAATTTGTGCAAAAATAGCCAATTTGTAAGTAACATAATATGGTTTTTGATATAAGGTTTTGCAGGTAATTTGGAGGCACAGAAAATGTATTATAATGTATGGATTAGGAAAATCAGACACTAGAATAGTTATATTTTTGTTCAAACAATCATTAACTGAATATTAACGTAAGAAGTACGACATTGCATCTTTAAAATCTGAACAGTTAACTGTTCATAATTTTCTGAATGACTGTGGAAATTAAATGTCATCTAACATTTTGTCTGACTTATCAAAAGCTGAATCAGCTATGTTGTATTTTGTTTGTATAATGACATTTGGTAAAGGTATTAATTAAGCATTTTTTTCAGATTTCATTGAATTCTGTTTATCGTTTAGACGAATACATTGTAGTTTTATCATACTAATACATCTCAATTTTTATCCATTTTTACACATGACTGCAGAGAGTGATATGCCTTGCGTCTTGAAGTAAACCCTGTATTGGCAGGTTTTAATGAATAAATAGTGACATTATCTTGTTCTGGTTGTTTTGTTTATATTATAATACATCGAGTTTGTGTAAATATATACATGCATGCCAAACACCGAATTGTGTCTATAGCTTATTAAGTGTTCAAAATAGCATCAAATTCTCACAGAATCTTCTTAAAGGTACTTATGTTTCTAAAAGAATACAAAATAGCATACAATATCACTTTATGTGCTAATTTTTTCGAAAATGCCTAAGGGAAAACAAAACAATAGGAATCAAACTCATGAGAGAGCCAAATAAAAACAACAACAAACAAACACATTGTCATTTACAGTACTATGTGTCGGTTTAAATTTTGTTGATAATGAGGTGATTAATCATTTACTGTAAACTGGGGGAGTCGTTATTTTTTGTTTATAAATACGCTGCAGTCGTCTGCAGATATACATTGTCTGACTAACCTGTATCGTCTCTGTACCGGTATCTGTTTAAACTATCGTTACACTAAAAATTCTGACAACAAAATGTACCTGTATGTATATTTTTCTGTCTTAAACCAAAATTAAGCACACAGTCTTATTTAATTATTTAATTAATTTTAATGACAAATTTCTATTTATAAACCTATAGGCATAATAATGTGGTATATAGCAGGTATATATGTGTTCCTACAGGTATACATTGCACCTGTAGGTATTATTTTAAATGTGCCTAGAGGAATAATGTTTGACATGTACATACAAAAGTACACCTGTAGGCACAATTGTGTACCTGTAGGTATATATATTTATGGCAACCTTACATATTTTCACATTTGACATAATTGGTATGCCATAAGATAAAACTGATTTACTCAAAATTACTCCGATTTAAAGATGCACGATGGTAGACCTCATGTTGCATTAAATACTTGCTCTAGTCATGCATTTTAAAATGGCTGTCTTGCATGAGTAGGTTTAAGTAAAGGATTAAAAGAATCCAATTACGCAGCAGTGGATGGCAACTAGTAGTTTATGTCACTATAAAATGATATGCAATCTAATTATAACTAACAGTCGAGATGCAATAGATGGCGGTTTGTGTTTAATATTTTAATTTCAACAGACTGAGAGTGCGAACAAACAATTTGTATGAGGGGAGACAACTCCAATTCATTTAAAATTGTATTCTGGTCACAACTATGGACAACTGCCACCCTTTTAAAAAAAGGTAGAACATACTGTAATTGAAAATGTTTTTACTAACTTATTAGTATTAATATGGCCAAACAAAAGTAGTACATATTGGATGGACTATAAATATTTACACATTTCACTTTCAATAATTGAATACACATTTACATGCCAAATTTTTCAGCTGATCTCATTTTGTGTTGTTTCGACATTCACATATTTTAACGTTGTCACTAACAGAATAGCGTAAAAAGTATGCCGTTACCGTAAACGCTAAAAGTAACTGACGACTGAGAACGCACTAATTGTTCCAATGACGTTATTCAAGCAAGTTACGTTTCTTTCGCGACGTTTCTGTGACTTAAACTGGAAATATTGTTGGTGCTTGTACCATTTTCCTACTGCTCCAGGGTGTGTAAAAGTACCTATGATTAAGTGTTACAAAATATGATGTAGAGATCCTGTGTTACCCATCTTTCAGTTATATGCGTGTAACCTTTGACTGTCAAATCAAAATGACTTAGTGCACATTAAATTAATTTATTTCTTAGAAACCTACTTTATAAAGGAGTGGTAGTATGTGCATATGTATATTAGAAAGTGACATTTTATACTGATGGCAATTCAAATAAATCAATTAAACATAAACACACACAAAATGGTGTCAAGATCACCACATTTGTATACATTTAAAATACATAAAACATGGTATAGTGATGGAGAATTTTGATCAGGCACAAGATAGCAAACTGGCATCGCAATCCAAAATGTCAATCTACTATCAATTTTTTTCAATGCTCCAGCCTTTTATATGCATAATTATGGCTTGTATGCACTTAAGTACTAAGTAAAATATTTGCACATTACACTTACATATACAAGTACAAGCCACAGACATAAGGCATTCATTTTTCTGATAATATAGTTAAATTACTAAAGCATTGGTATAGACATATGGGACAAAATCTCAGTTATTCTGTTTCACATATTGCTATTATCTCAGTTATTCTGTTACAAACACTGGAAACATCTCAGTTATTCTGTTACACACACTGGAATCATCTCAGTTATTGTGTTACACACACTGGTATCATCATCTCAGTTATTCTGTTACACACACTGGAATCATCTCAGTTATTCTGTTACACACACTGGAATCATCTCAGTTATTCTGTTACACACACTGGTATCATCGTCTCAGTTATTCTGTTACACACACTGGAATCGTCTCAGTTATTCTGTTACATACACTGGAATCATCTCAGTTATTCTGTTACACACACTGGTATCATCGTCCCAGTTATTCTGTTACACACACTGGTATCATCGTCTCAGTTATTTTGTTACACACATTGGTATCATCTTAGTTATTCTGTTTCACACATTAGTATCATTTCTGTTATTTTGTTTCACACATTGGTATCATCTCAGTTATTCTGTTACACACATTGGTATCATCACAGTTATACTGTTTCATGCATTGGTTTCATCTCAGTTATTCTGTTACACATATTGGTTTCATCTCAGTTATTCTGTTAACACATTGATATCATCTCAGTTATACTGTTTCACACATTGATTTCATCTCAGCTATTCTGTTACAAACATTGGTATCATCACAGTTTTTCTGTTACACGCATTGGTATCAGTCAACATGTGAATTTTTCATTCTCCGTCGATCCAGCTGTGGTGAGGAGTGACTTTGTAGTGTGGGAGCCGGGCTCTGAAAAAAACATGTCCAAAACTGTTTAAAAACAAAAGCAAACCATCAAAGTAGTTCTAAATGACCATAGGCCGACACTTACATAACAAAACAGAAACAAGAGGCACACAAGTGCCTGTAACACTCCACTGGCTTATCAAGTAAGGAGTGTCAGAAGCTAAAGTCCACTGATATGCTATAATAGGAAAAAAGGCCCTACCCTCTGGCGGCCACAATATTTTAACAAATCACAATAAATCAAAGTATTTTGGTAGAGATCCACCTAATAAACATTAACGCCCCCTCGCTACCATTTCTTTCAGGGACCAGAAGCATCTGAGCAATTTGGTAGGGAACCACCCAATGAACATTTCTGTTAAATTATTTCAAAATCCAGCCAGTGAAGACAAGAATATTTTCAAAGTAATCAATATACTGGTGGTCATATAAGGACAAATGCCCCTTCCCCTGGCAGCCATGTTTATCAACAGAGTGGAACCATTTAAGCTACTTTGGTAGAGAACCACCCAAGGAACATTTCTGTGAAATTATTTGAAAATCTACCCAGGGGTTTAGGAGGAGATGTCGGTTAAACAAAAAGTTTGTGGATGGACGGACAGACACATGCACGCACGACGGACTAACTGCCATGGCACAAAGCTAAAAACTGCAGCATTATAGTAAGAAACAATTAAGAGGATACTTGTGTACAAAATGTGTTTAATAATACAAGTTTTTTTTTAAATTATTGCATACACAAATGTTATTTGTGTGTCATTATATCAGTTAAATGGTGTCATATTTGCATATACTAGTAACAGAAAGCTTGACATTTTAATCTCAAATATACCTGTTAACTTATATATGATATTTCTTGGAATATAGTTACTTTTTCTTCAAATTGTGTAAAGAAATGTTTTGTTGTTTCTTAAGGCAAACAATATCACTGTGATAAGCAAGGGGTCTATGATGGCCCTGTATCGTTCACCTAGTTCAATACCATGATGTGATGAAAATATTGATCCTATAATGAACACAATAATTGAGGTTTCTATAGAATACAATATGTGGGAATGCAGTGCAGGTGTATTGCAATTTGTATTATAGTTAGAACACAGTATAAAACAAAATGAACATGTTAATATGCTAGCCAATCTATTTGACCTTGATAAAATTTCTGGTAGTAGCTTTGTTATGGTCACATAACCCATGATTAAACATGACATACCAGTAAATATGGGTCTATATCCAAATTTTTAAGGAAAATCTTAACTTATATACTGGAAAGACAAAATAAACTTCAATGCATCAGTCAGACAAAGGTTTAAGCTCTACTGATGAAAAACAACAATCATAGAATATGTCATATTATTTGAAATAGTGAAAATGTTCACCCCAAATAATGCTTCTAGATTGGTTACAAGTATTTAATGTTGCCTTAAAATAGTCATTGGTTGCATAAGTATTTCCAACAATGGGTACAATTAGATGAAGCTTCATTCAAACCATTTAATTTCTGAGTAAATTTGCTAAAAAAGGAAATTAAACAAAGAACAATAGCTCTATAAATATTAAATAAATAGTTATGATTCTTGAACTTCTTTGTCCTTCTATATACCGTATTATTAAGATGTATTGAAACTACATTTTCCATAATGCTCCATACAAAATTTTAAACAGTTTCAGAATGATTGGATAGACATTATGATAGGATGTACTGGACTACTTCATGTCCAAAGTAACTACCACATACACGGCCTAAGAAGAACTTATTTAGTTTATGGTAAAAGTATTTCCCAATGTTTTAAAGGCAAGTAAATTCAAACCTCATATTATAGAACTTTGATGTTGTGGATCTAATTGGCTCTTTCAGACAAATAAAACAAATTACTTTCAAATGACTTAAAATGGAATCCCATGTAAAAAGCATGACCGTGACATAACAGACATAAGTTAGTATATTAAATATCAAGTTGTTTAACACGGCTTATCAGTCAGCGGAAAGACTTGCACAAAATACTGTATAAGGAATACTCAATAGATATCTGATATATTTATTAAGACTCATGTAACGACATCAGCCGTTTGTTGGACTTTTATAACTTGATACTATCTGTAGAAGTGTTGTAAAAAATATATCACACATTACGATGTTAACTGACATACTATGTGTGAAAAGAGACATTAAATATTTACAAAATACTGTTTCCGTTTTAATGTAACATACATGTAGGTCTGGATTGATAAGTAGAAGAACATAAAGATTACAAGGAGGTGGCTACAGAACCTAATATAAAATATTATATTTTAGATAAACATTATTTTACCATATATTGCCCTAAACAACAGTTTTACACACACAAAAAACCAACAGAAAAGGACAATATAATTTAATAAAAATGGCAGAACAAGTAAGTAGCAAGAATTTAGATATACTGATGGATATAAAGAGAGAAATGAAGATTTTCAGTGACAACCAATCACAGCTAGAGGCTCAATTACAAGCAATTTTAGAAGCAATGCATAAGATTGGCCATGACATAATACCATCCTATGAACAAACTAACCTGAAAAAAGCAACCGAAGGACAAAAACTAGGTGAAGACGTACAAAGACATAAGCCAGCTGTCTTTGATAACTTCATAAATAAGGTTCGGGAAGAAATAAGCCAAATGGATGTAGGAAAGGTGAAAAAGAAAACCAATCTAACCAAAGCGCGTTCCTTCAGTGAAAGACCTTCAAAAGAAAACATAGTCAATAGGGCCACTAGTCCGACAAGTGTTTCTGATCCATTGCTGAAAGGTAATATCAATTTGGTAATTTTGAAAACATCTGTTTGTTTAATGCACCCTGGGCCCAGTATCTCAGAGTATGTCAGAGAAATTTAAGTACATTGTATCTAAAAAATCAACCTCAGTATTTTCTTGGCAGTCTGACAATATCAGAAATTAATGATCAATTATATGCACAATTTACCTTAACATTGTATGTTCTCAATGTTACTTCACAATCAATGTAGTTTTTTATGAAAACTGCTTATTAAGTTCTTGGTTAAGAATATTTAAGGGGCCCATATATCTTCAATTTTATGGTCAATTTTATGTAATCACTAAAATTGACATTCATTTTGATCCACAAACTGTTCAATTATTTTGCTCAATATTTAGTTTCATTTGTGATTTGAACCTGGTCTGGCAAGGCTGGATTCTGTTGTAGTTTAATGTTAATGTGCTTGGCATTGAATGTATTCATAAGAAAATAGAAATACTGGGAGGAGAATTGGCCTTTGAAATAAGGAAATGCTAAATCGCCATTCAATTCGTTAAAAAAATTGTTATGTAAAATCCAAGTACCTTTTAAAACTTGTTCTCAGGAAGCAGGGATAGTTTAAAACCACGACTGCAGCGATAACACATAAAATGCAAAAGAAAATTACTACAATGCATCAGTTTATAGTCACACTAACGGTTGTTTTTTTACCCCAAAACTATATATTGCACCATATTATTGATATTTAATGACACTTAGCCATATTAATGGCAGACTCTCAATAAATATCTGCGATTTCTGTTTTTTCTCAATATATTGCACCAATCTTCAATACAGCCCACACAGGTCAATAAAGTTGTCAATGTCATGCATTGACCGTATTATTGACCATTTTATTGAACATCTATGGGTCTCTTTAGACATCAATGTGCACAAAAGAGGCAAGACAAAATCATATTGTTGATTTCCTTAGGAAGAGGACAAGTCCTCTTGAATAAAGCATTGGCAAAAAAATGATAATAAAAACAGATAAAAAAGCATTTTTCTCGCAATATAAAGGGTAGGCCACTTTCAATTTACTTCATTTTCTTATAATATCATTCTGCGGGACATGTGAACAAATTTACAACAGCTCCTCACAACAGAATATATATGTGAAATTAAATTTAGCGATACAGATGACATTATAAATAAAGGTGTTGCTTTAAGCATTTTGCTACACAAGTTTCCAACTAATAATTTCTAAAAAAAAAGTTCTCAATTAAACAAATTAAAGGCTTTTTATGATTTTTAAAAACCTTGTCTGTTCACCTTTAACTGAAGTTTAAGCATTTTTATACACAAGTTTTCAACTGCTAATTTCTAAAAAAAATTCTTATTGAAATTTCATTTAACAATACAAATGGTATATCATTGAGAATTTCATTCTTATTTGCTGGTAAAATATAATATTAACACAAAAACTCTTTCTTTTTTTGTACATGTCACACTTGTTCCAGTTAATAACTGTTTGCCTCCTTATTGGTTATATCGGGAACTGAAGTTCTATTATTTTAAAATTGGCTTAAAATACAAGTATTGTCAATAGAACTATAACATATGTATCTACGTGATCTTATTAATGTAAAACTGTGAAAATAATTATTGTTTTTGAATTTCAAGATGAAAAAGAAAAGCATGAAGTCTTCAGAAGGGAATGTCTTTCAAAAGCTATTCAAAGGCACCTAACAGACATAGTGGATAAAAGCAAGCCACACAAGAAAATACCACTACCTGACTGGGTGAGCCCCGAGGAAAGGAAAGTCATTGAAAGGAAAAGGCAAAGAAAAAAGAACAATTTAAGAAAGCTGTTACTAATCCTTATGACGAAAGACTTTGTGAAAATGTCACAATGGGTAAACACCTTAGAACAACCTTTGATGAATATGATCTGGAATACGTTTGATGAATTCCGTGACGAAGAACGCAACAGGAATAGATACAGATGCCTTCGATGCCGAATAATAATGTTGACATGTGTTACGAGAGTTGCAGACCAACTAAAAAGTGCTGACATTCTCTCAGATTCACTGTATTGTAAAGTTATTGATACTCCACTAAAGGCGGGATCCCAAGGAACTCTATGGGATGAAGTCTTAGAAGAATGCAACGATTCACAAAGTCTGCAAACAGTCACTTGCACATTCAAGGTTGCCTTTGCAAATATTGTCCCTAGTAGTCAAGGGAAAGAAAGGACTGATTATGAAGCTATATATGACGACATATCAAATCTGACTTCTGAATCCCAAGATCTACTTGTGTGCCAATGCAGTAAACTATGCTCCAAGGCTCTGCACCCAGTGTCCTGTGTGAAAAGTTTCTCCCAAACAGCAGATTACAAGAGTTCTGGCGTAGGTAGTCTTCGTTATCCAACAATTTCTTCAGGTAAAGAAAACACAATGCTAATCCATCACCAAGTAAAGCAGTCATCCAATCCGAATGAAAGTCGTACAAGGTCGGAAGTGTTTGTAGGAAAACTTCAATTAAAGATGCCATATGACATGGAGAGATCGTTAACTCAATCTAGCATCTCTTCCTCAAGTTCAACTTCTGAGGGCAGCAATTGTATGGGTAGCTGTGAACTAACAATGGATGACGATGAAACATCAGAAATTTCAGTTGCAAACTTTCTAACTTTAGACAATCTTCCGAGAAGAAGAAAAGGAAGATCAGCAAAAACAATTCAATACCAAGCAACAGAAGAACACTTTCCAGCTTTAGCACATCTTCCTATTAAAAGTACAAACAAAAAAACAGCAAGAATGCATCAATACGACCATACCAGTCCTAATACCAGACTAAAAACAAGGCGATCAAAGTCCGCATCAGTAGCATCAGCAGTTGAAGGACAACTGCATTCCAATGCAGACAGAACTAAGTATTTTCAAAAGATTGCAAAAACCGAGGTTATCAAAAAGACAGAAAATCACAGACAATTTTTGGACATAAAAGCCAACAATGTGTTTGTAAAGAGCATTGTGAAAATGCCTGCAAAATTTAGCTCAGATTGTATGACAAATCCTGGTTATTTCTGTCTGGAATGACTGGGGTATTTCCTTGAAGGGAGAGTTTCACAGTTTTTGGCTGTGAAAAACAATTGCCTAAACATAGTTTTTCCTGTTCTATAATACATTTATTGTTCATATTTCGAGGTTTGAAAAATGCCTTGCTTGTGCAAAGGTTAACTTTTGATGAATGGCTGTTATTTTTCGAGAAAAGGTGGCTGGCTACCTGGTTGACATACCCTAGTAATTTTTCAACAAAAAAGGCAAAATAAATATTAAAATAATTATCTATTGCAACCAAAACAGCTGAACAGACTAAATGTTTTAAAAGAATCTATAAATTCCTGATTCAAAATTCCATTTTTAAAGAAATGTTTTTCCAATCACAAACTGTGAACTTATAAATTATGTGCTGAAACTGTCTTGCTCAAACATGTTCAAGTAAAGTAAAGTTTACACGAACAGCTCATTTTTGGAAAGATCTAGGATCAAAAAAGGTACAGGGTGCTGCTAAAAAGGAGCAGGGTGGAAATCCAAACCAGTTTGTTGACATGTTCTAATATTTTGCTGAATCCAACGTTTCCATGAGTTTAATGCTTCTGTTTAAGGTTCTTAAGCATCGCCTATTCAATTGTCATTGAAAATTTGCAATATTTGTGTGTTGACCAGTCCAGATGGGCAGGAGGGGAGAACCAAAAAGGAGCAGGGTGCTGCGCCCTGCTATTTTGCTCTAGATCTTTCGCTATATGAGATGATTATGAGAACTACAAGCAGATAACTGACAAACATATATATCTAAAGGTGTAGTGGGTCAAAAGAGGTGAAATGTCTTTCCGGTAGTCTTTTTTTTAAAGAAAAAGATAAAAATGTTACAAAAAAAACAACTAAAAATCATTTACTTAAAGAAGGGCTGTACGATTTTGTACGAAAATTATACTGTAAAAACGTCTATTGATTCTAACCATTTCAGTGTATTTAAAAAAAAAATCTTATAATAAATGTTGGGAATAACCTATGTTCAGAAATGCGTATTAAGAGAGAAATTTAAAACTAAAATAATACATCGCTACACTGCGATCTATTATCATACATGTACATACAGTATCTAGAAATCATAGAGTCCCTCTTTACCATTTTTACAATATGTAAAGTACCGAAGTTTATTGTATAATACTTGTTCTGCTATACAAACATACATATTTTTGTACACCAGTCTTATAAAATATATTTGATTTTCATGCATTGGTACTGAGCTTTATTATCTGCAAACGAATGTTGAATGCTTGTTAATCACAATAATTGTTGTTAGTGTTCACAATTGTATATGAAATATTTTGTATGAAATAATTATATAATTCTATACTTTGTGATCTCATACTGATCTTTTCAATGTTTGTTTTGTCATTTGGTAAACGGTGTACAACATTTTTGTAATTTTTGTTTAATTTTTATTTCTTGCTATGGCTTCTATCTATGAGAATTGGTTTTGTTCTGTTCAAATCCAACACTGTGTGCTTTGAAAACAATTTTAATTTACTAATTCAATTTATAATTATGTTAATTAGCAATATGTTGATTTAAACTGATATCATAATTTAATGTGATTTTCAATTTAAAATGTCTACTGTTCTTTTTCTTTTCTTACACTGTAAATACAAATATTGCAGGCACTTCATTGTTGTTACGTTTGTAATACAATACTAACTTGATCATTTTTAAAAAAGTGCATTATTTTGAGTTTGAAAAAAAGCTTTGTTACGAAAATCAAGGCATGTCCAACTTATCGCCCATAAATAAAACGGAAAACAAAACAAGTACTTTTTGTTGTACCACATCGAATAATACTGTACAATATTTCATTTTATTCGTCTGGCTTGATACATATTGTCTATACAAGCTATGCCACTTTATGTTATGGGTTAAAATGTAACTGAAAAGGGATCAAACCTTTAAATGGATTTGTAATTTTATTATTCTGAAAAAAATATTTAAATATGCAAATTTAACTTATTTTACTTGAAACAAAAAATAGTATTATGATAGATAGTGAGGATGCAGTGCCCCATGTAAGAATAATTCTTAACAGAGCCATAACATGTAACATCCCTAAAGACCTGTTAGTGACTCCAAAATATGTTCATGTTGTTATCGATGAATGATATACACTATCACAATAAATACAAATTGTGCGTAAGTATGTACAATTAATACACTTGTAAAGTATGTTTATCACAAGAAGAGTTTACAACAATATTTAAGTTAAGTGGAGATATCTTGACAAGGTAGTATTTAGAAAAACAGTCATGCCTCAAAAATGTCTTGTGATTTAAGGAAATTAAAGTATTCTTATTGCAGGCCTAAAATGTAGATCTAGTCTTATCTAATTTGGCAGCTATTTCATGGCTTATGTCATTTTGAAATAGTAGATTATCTATTTATAACTACAGTTAAACGGTTTAAATCTGATAACTATGAGACCTTCACTAAATTTGTTTTGGACAATCAAGTTCAGAATATAACTTACCACAACTAATGGAAATATGCCAAATTATAGTTTCATTTTCAAACAATATGGTATAGTGTTCACTATACAAATCAATTTCGACTGAATGACAAATTCAATCACTATACAAATCAATTTCGACTGAATGACAAATTCAATCAGTCAAATTGTGTACAGAAACTGGATATAATAAAATATATTGGTATATTAGAACATCAAATAAGCCATTATTTTATCTTCCGAGATTATTTATTGAGGAATTGTAGTCCTGATTTGTTTACCACAGAGCTCCAGGTACGGTTTTAGCCTAAAGGGTATTTTACCCCCTGATTTTTTGGTTAAAGGGTATTTTACCCCCAGTCTGTCAGCTTTAAAGGGTATTTGAGAAATGTAAAGGGTATTTTCATTTTTTATACAAGATCAAAAGAGTATTTTATGTGCTTGTTATATATGAACACATTAATATAGGCAAATGGAATACATTGAATGTAGACCATAATCTGTAGGTCTATCAAAACATAACATTTACTTAGCAAAGTAGTAGTAGTCATTTGCCTAGATACTTTGTACTTTTTTTTCAGTGCAAATCCTACAAGGTAACCTGATTTCTTGTCCTTCCTGCTTGACAATTAGCCAATGATAATTTCTTTTCAGGATTACACCAATTTTTCAGACAATTTTGCACTCACATGATGCTTGTGTTTCCTTTCGATTTTTCAACTGCTGTGACAATAAAATCGCCACTTACATGTATCACCTTTTAAATAGGAGAAGCATCATAAGACTCATTCTGATAAACATTTTGCAAGATTTTGTCTACTGGAACTGGCTGAATGAGCTTAAAACGTTCTGTTTTCGACCCACATACACAATGCGAAGCCATTTTGAGTAGAAAGATTCGCTTGATTCACTTTTAATCGATTCAAAGGCTATCTCGAACCATTAGATGAACCGGTTACGCAGTTTAAGCAAATAAAAATACGTACCGAGATTTGCAATGCGTAACGTTATGCGCTGGGCAGATTTTCAATGCGTTTTTCTGTATTTTTAAAGCGTAAATACGCGGACACGCGTCTTATCTGGAGCTCTGGTTTACCACTGTTTTTTTTTTTTTTATTAAAAACAAATCAAAATGAGATAATAACATTTAAATTGCAGTTGTTCGACCAGTTAAATGATTTGAGCACCAAACACTGATCCATGACGATGATATTATTATGCAATTACCTAGATGCAACACAGACTGAGAACTGGGACTTTCAGACGTTATACGTGTACAACAGTTTGATGATCATCTTCAATAATATAAGGGACTGAGGAAAATTGAGAAAACCTGCTAGGCTAATTTATATAGTCAATTTAAAAAAATGTTGAGTCTATAAAAACAAGGATATCAGTAAAACTGATGGATGCTCCCCAATGCTCTCTGTCAAGCAACATAAACGTAGCATGAGAAGGACAGAGATATTAAAGTGACTAAATATCACTACAACTGCTGGACCAAATCTGACATCCAAACTGTATGTGAACATGCCCAAAAATATCATATGAACATGCAGCTGAAGCAAATTAAAAAAACAAGAGGGCCCTGAGGGCCCTAGGACGCTCACCTGAGACCTTGTAACCCAATTGGAATTTTTTTGCATCCCCGAGGCGTGGCTTATTTTTATCCCAGGGGCATAAGTCGAACAACCTTGAACAAACCTCTGGGCCTTGCGATTTCAGGTAAGATTTGTAAAGTCATTTTGCTATGTAAGTCTATATAAACCATGTGACCCCTCGGGGGTGGCCAGATTTGACCCCAGGGGAATAATTTGAACAATCTTTGAAGAGGACCACTATGCAATGTTACGTACCAAATATAGGAATGCTGCGGGCCTTGCCGTTTCAAAGGAGAAGATTTTTAAAGTCATTTTGCTATTTAAGTCTATATAAACCATGTGACCCCCCCGGGCTTGACCAGTTTTGACCCCAGGGGCATACTTTGAACAATATTTGTAGAGGACCACTATACAATGTTACAAACCAAATATGAAACCTCTAGGCCTTGCGGTTTCAGGAGAAGAATTTTAAAGTCATTTTGCTATTTAAGTCTATATTAAACATGTGATCCCAGGGGTGTGGTCTGTTTTGACCCATGAGGCATAATTTGAACAATCTTTGTAGAGGACCACTATAGGATGTTAAATACCAAATACGAAACCTCTGGGACTTGCGGTTTCAGAAGAGATTTTTTTTAGACATTTTGCTATTTAAGTTTATATAAACCATGTGACCACTGGGGCGTGGTCAGTTTTGACCCCAGGGGCATAATTTGAACAATCTTTGTAGAGGACCACTATACAATGTTACGTACCAAATAACAAACCTCTAGATTTTTCGATTTCTGAGGAGAAGATTTTTAAAGTCATTTTGCTATTTAAGTCTATATAAATAATTTGCTCCACAGGGCGTGGCCAGTTTCGACCCCAGGTGCATAAATTGAACAATATTTGTAGAGGACAACTATAGGATGTTACATACCAAATATGAAACCTCTGGGCCTTGCGGTTTCAGAGAAGATTTTTAAAGACATTTTGCTATTTAAGTTTATATAAACCATGTGACCCAGGGGCATGGCCAGTTTTGACCCCAGGGGCATAATTTGAACAATCTTAGTAGAGGACCATTATAGGATGTTACGTACCAAACATGAAACCTCTGGGCCTTGTGATTTCAGAGGAGAAGATTTTTAAAGTCATTTTGCTATATATGCTATATAAACCAAGTGATCTCCAGGGCGTGAAATATGAAACCTCTGGGCCCTGCGGTTTCAGAGAAGAAGATTTTTAAAGTTTACACTTTTAAAACCTATTTTTAGCTCTGGTGACCTACATATGCAGCGGACCGGAAAGGTTTGAACAACTTTGAAAGAGGTTCACCCAAGGATCATTCCTGTGAAGTTTGGTGAAAATCGGCCAAGCGATTTAGGAGGAGATGTTGTTTGAATGAAAAGTTGACGACGCACACACGCACGCACTAACGCACACACACACGCACGCACGACAGACAACGGGCGATCACAAAAGCTCACCATGAGCACTTTGTGCTCAGGTGAGCTAAAAATACATAAAAGGTCCACAACTACAAAATCAATCAAAGGGATGGAAAATTACTGTAATATGGTTATTTTATCCTAGTTATTTAACTTTCCATCAAGTATCATTGAATTTCATACAGCAGTTCCAGAGAAATAGACAAGAAACAACTGAAATATCAGAAGTCCCAGAACTCTGTGAAAAATCTTTGAAGCAGAACATCATGGTAATATGCATACCTCTTCATTGCAATGAAGCTTCCCATAAAGTCCTGGTAACATGCAAATTTTCACTTGGTAATTAAACTTCCCATAAAGTTTTGTTGAATTCCAGCCACTTGTTGCTGAGAAATAGCCACTATAAGCCAGTCAAGAATTGTGCACTATATATACTAATTTCAGAAATCATCCAAGTCCCATAACTCTGAGAAAAATCATTGAAGCAGAACATCCTGATAGTATGCACACCTCCTTTGGTAATGAAGCTTCCCATAAAATTTCATTGAATTCCAGCCAGTAGTTGCTGAGAAATAGCCGGACAAGAAAGTGGGACGGAAGGACGGACAAAGCGGCGACTATATGCTCCCCAAAACTTTTCGAGCAGCATAAAAATAATACAAAATCTAAGGACCAAAATGGCAATAAGGGTTCCTATGATCTTTGTCCTCCTTGACATAACTATAATGATTGACATGGTTGACTTACTGAATAATGCATACATTCCGTTGGAGTTGTTTGTATGTATTGATATTATTTTGCCATGCTATTGTACATTTTATGTTGAAATAAATCCAAGTGGCTCATTTAGCTGACATTGTGTGTAGACATTTGAAAATTTAACACTTTTATCTAAATATCCTGTAGTTGCTTTTTTTAATTCAATATATAAAACCACACTGTTTTGGAAATAGACAAACACGGTTTGTTCCCTGACCACATATCTGAGTATAATGAAATTCATTTTCAATAACTTGCTACATACCTCTCTAGAATAGTATCTTCTTTCTATAACCTGAAATGAATAGCATTCATGATGGAATGTTCAACTCCTTCATGTAAAAAGAAAACAAAACTTTTTTTTTATTGGCTATTAATTATAAAGTTATAAGATACAGTAAAGACACATTCATCCGTGACTAGAAAGACAAAGGTACACAACAAGATTCTGTGTTTGATAAACACACATGCCCCCGGTTGGTGCTGGGTAGCCCATTTCTTAGTCCAAATTAGGTCAAGGTCAAGGTCAAAGTGAGATTGGGTGATATAGGTGGAATGGGAATGGTCATAAGTAACAACTGTGTAAATATCTAAGTGTTGTAACTGTGTAAATATCTAAAGTGTTGTAGTAAGCGGTTGGTGCTAGACGAAACGGTAAAATCTAGTGAACCAAGAAATGGAACTTATTATAAGTCCAAATTAGGTCAAGGTTAAGGTCAAAGTAAGGTTGGGTGATATGGGTGGATAGGGAATGGTTATAACAACAACTGTGTAAGTATCAAAGTGTTGTAGTGAGCGGTGTTGGTGCTAGACCAAACGGTAAAATCTAGTTAACCAAGAAATAGCACATTTGAATTATTATAAGTCCAAATTAGGTCAAGGTCAAGGTCAAAGTAAGGTTGGGTGATATGGGTGGATAGGGAATAAGCAACAACTGTCTAAGTATCAAAGTGTTGTAGTAAGTTGTGTTGGTGCTAGACGAAATGGTAAAATCTACGTAACCTTGTCATGGAAGGACGGACGGAAGGACAGGACGATCACTATATGCCTCCTGCATCAAGATGCCGAGGGCATAAAAAAGATACATAAGTATAAATACCCATCAAAATCATAAGAAAAATATTAACTGAATGTACACTAATAATTAGGGATGTCAACGAATAATCAAATATTGAATTATTTGAATACCTTACCGAATATTCAAATAGTAAATAGTCATTTGAATAGCACAAATAAAATAACCGTTAAAAAAGCCCATTTCACAATAGATCTGCTACGGTGATCTTATGTTTTGACAGTTTTTGAGACATAATATAACACTTTGGGCATGAAAATGAGCGACTTGTGAAAACAGACTATGATAGCTGAGACCGACGGTCCACTGACACCTCTGCAGTTGTGTTTTTAATTACACCCAGAATTTAGAAAGGCTAGACAAACAGGTTATTTTGCTGGCACTCGTAAAGTTTGTCTTTTTATGCGATTTACAAATAAATCTGTCACGATAAAAATATATGTATTATTTACACTATTTTTTTATACATATAAAAGATGCATTATGGCGATGATAACATTGATGATGATCATGATGGTGATGTTAATACAGATGATGATGATGATTGTGATGAAGGCAGTGGTGTTTGTGATGAAGATGTTGGTGGTGTTGGTGATGCTGCTGCTGATGATGATGATGCTGGTGATGATGATGACAATTATGATGATAACGACAACCATGATGACGACTCCAAAAGAAGAAGAAATAGAAAAAGAAGATGTTGACTATGATGCTGATGTTGCTGCTGATAATGACCATAAACCTACCACGTACAACTCATTCATAAAATCACCAAATATTCGAATAATATTCAAATACTGAGTTCGAATATTCGAATAGCATTTTAGTATACGTTGCCAACCCTACTAATAATTAAATACAAAAAAACCATTATGGTCGAGTATACAAAGTCAGAATTATAGATATAAATATATAGAGGAGATACAGTAGAAACAATTTAGAGTAATTATAAGCGAATTGCAAACAAACTTTAAAAAGTAGGGTCACTTTTTTAATGGTTGTTTATATTTTGTGCACAATGTGAGTTGTTTTCGCTATATAAAAGTTATATTTGTATGCATTATTTTGACTGTACATACTCAATTATAATACTTCTTAAACAATATTGGTTAACTATTATAGTTTACATTCATTATCAAATTTTTAAACTTATGATGAATTTAAAGGTTAATGTATCTTTAACTACATGTATTTAAGAAAGCTAACATAATTTTCTTTGAACAAATAAAATACAATGAAAACACAAGAAAAACCCAGATGTGTATGCATTCAATATCGAGATTTTACCTGTTCAAATATTATTTCAATCTTGTTATCAACGCAAATAACTTCTACTTACTTTGTCAAAAAATCTGGAAAGTTTTACAGCATTCGTTGAGCCGGGAGCAAGGTACTTTACGCTATGATTGTCCTGAAAGGGTTTTCATCATATTATTTCGACTTAAAATGGAAAATAAAGTTAAGAAGAACCCTTTCTGTAAAACACATAATTGGCTAGCATTATAACCCCATAATAGTTTTCATCAGTACAGCAGAAAACTCTGATACATGTTTAAACGCTAACTCAAAAGTTGTTTTAGGTTACATGAAACACAAATAAAACATATACAAGTAAAACAAGTTCATTAATTTTACTAATTTCATGAGTGTTTCTTCATCATTTTTACACTTTTCAGGCTGATTTCAAGTTATTCTGTCACGTCACTCTGCAAGTAAATGTACATACCAAGTCAAACTGATCTGCACCAAATTCCTCTGCAACTGAAGACTGGCGGTTTTTGTCTCGTATTGTTTCCGTTTGGTCCGCTTTGGTTCCGATCACAAGCAGAGGTAGCTGGTTCCCTGCAAACTGCTCCGGGTCAAGGTCAAACCTGATAATACATATAAACAAAGCTGGTATTCATAAAACTTTTGAGTAAAATCTTAATTTAAGTTACAATTAATTGCAAAAAGGAAACAAAATATTTTTGTGAAAATCAGTAAGTATAGGGCTGAAAAATAAGGTTCTGGGCAGGCGTGATAAAGCCAGTCTTTTGGTTGTATGGAAGCAACAGAAAACAGTCTGCAGACAGCTGGAAAGTTAGGTAAAAGTATTGTAACTACAAGCATGTAGCCACTAAAACTGAACTTTAAATGACAAGACTTATAACCAAAATAAAATGGATCATTTAAACCAGAGCTCACTTGGCCCTTCACCAAATTAACCAATAACCTCACATCAGAACATTTTTGTAGATACCATACTGTTTGGGTACAATGTTTTCTTCTAAAAGGAAACTGAAAAAATATCCAAACAATCAGGATTTTAATGTTGTTGTTTTTTCTGGATCGGCAACTTAAACTATTTCCTTGTGTCATTTAGTGACAGCTTTAAACAAAACTACTTATAACATAATACTAGTTAGAGCTGTTACTATTTCTGTGAAGACTACTGCAAGCACAGAATATATACAACGTAAGTTTACCCATTTCCACCCGATATTTTGTTTTCTTTTCTCAAAACTTCACCCAGCCAGCACCCTAGGTTTTGTTGTGACTTCCTGTTTGTCAAGTCATGAACTAATATAATACCTGCAAAGAAAATTTGAAAACGAACATAAACCGACAATTCATCATTTCTATGACCGGTAATAGTGGTTATCACCTACTTGGTAGAAATGAAAAACTAACAACATTATTTTAATCATGCCAAATTGAATAAGCCGATCAATGTTTTTTTCTAGTCGATTTGGGACAGAAATAGGGCCCCATTCACAAAGCAAAAAAGTACATGAGGCGCGTTGTGGGAAAACCGGACTTAATGCATGTGCGTTAAGTGTCGTCCCGGATTAGCCTGTGCAGTCCACACAGGCTAATCCGGGATGGCACTTTCCGCTTTGATGGTATTTTCTGTTTCAAGGAAGTCTCTTCTAAACATAAATCCACTGTAGGCGGAAAGTGCCGTCCTGGATTAGCCTGTGCGGACTGCACAGGCTAATCCAGGACAACACTTTACGCACATGCATTAAGTCCGGTTTTCCCACGACACCTCATTTTTGTTTTCACACATTTTCCACCAAAATTCACAATTGCTAGCAAGTTTACGTCTTCAGTGTTTGTGTGCTGTATTTTTATTCCCTGCATGTTTATGCCTAGACTGATTAAGATGTTTATATAAAATGGCATAAAATATTTTCAAATTCAATTAAAATTGCTTACACGTTTTGTAATATAACCGTGATATAATAACTCAACACATAAAAGGTCAAAATGTTATTTTTGCAAAATATGGTATTACATCGCTCATTTTCACAATCCAAGGGGCCCCATCCCCATTCACAAAGGACTGAAAAACGAACAACTTCTGAAATGGCTGGTAAAAATACCTTAGCATGCAAATCAGTTTTCCTACAAATGAATTTGTAAACAAAGTGAATGATACATATATTGTAACATCTATCTAAACCCAAGAATAGATGTTGCATTTGTTAAAAACAGATACGTATGGCAATATATAATGTTGTCCCCCTGTTAGAAATACTTGAAAATTACATGTACTTTAAACACAACTAACAATTGTGTGTGGGTGTGTTTTTTGTAACAGTTGTAAGACTGCATTGAATTGTGTAAACTACTAATAACATCATAATGGTACTAAATTAATCTTAAATAGTAATAAACTGAAAACCATTTGTATACCATGTACATTGGTGTAAAATATGGATCGGCTATTCTGATGACCTGTACAACCTCCAATATCCCACAGCTCTATGAAGAATGTTTTCTCTGCAGCTGTGCCTGCCTTGTATTCGTGGAGCTGAAAAGATTTAAATCTTAAATAATAATAATAACAATACTGTTATTATTCATTATAACAACACAAAAATAATAATTTTTATAATATCAAATCATAATAACAATAATAATAATAATAACAATAATAATAATAATAATAACAATAATAATACTAATAATAATAATAATAATAATAATAATAATAATAACAATAATAATAATAATAATAATAATAATAATAATAATAATAATAATAATAATAATAATAACAATAATAATAATAATAATAACAATAATAATAATAATAATAATAATAACAATAATAATACTAATGAGAAGAAGAAGAAGAAGATGAAGATGATAATGATGATAAAGTAGAACATGAAGATTGAAGAACATGAAGAAGAATATCAACTGCATATTAAAATAGCCATAACAACAGTGACTCAGTATTGAAGACTTGAGAAAATACCAGCATTATTTTACAACCTTGTTCTATAAAGTTATTATACTGCCAACATAGACAAGATATTGGCATATATAATTTCACTAGTGTAACTGTCAAATGCTGCCCATAATGCATGTGCATAAAGTGTTCCCGGATTAGCCTGTGCAGTCTGCACAGGCTAATCCAGGACGGCACTTACCGCTTTTATGGTATTTTCTGTTTCAAGGAAGTCTTTCTAAACATAAATCCACTGTAGGCAGAAAGTGCCATCCTGGATTAGCCAGTGCGGACTGCACAGGTTAATCCGGGACAACACTTTACGCACATGCATTAAGTCCAGTTTTCCCAAGACACGCCTCAAATCTAGACATTTCCTAATCAGTTGCAATGATATTGATGATGTTCTTGTAGTTATATGAAAAGAAAATCATGTGATTATGATATATTTACCAAATATTTTGATTGTGGTATTTTTGGTAAATAATTCTTTTAATTTCATGATTTATGCATCCATCTTGTACATGCCCTTTTGGGCAGACAGGTCAAAATTTAAACTTGCCCCAATAGGTTTTTACTTGCCCCAATAGGTTTTTACTTGTCCCAATAGGTTTTTACTTGTCCCAATAGGTTTTTACTTGTCCCGGGCTTCGGGCATGTGCAGTATTTATTTCACCTTTGGGGGAAAGGTGGCGGGGCCCTTTAGGCGGGGAATTGTATGGCAAAAGGGGAATTTTTTTGGTAGAAAAGCATTATTACATTTTTATATTCTACTTCGTTATAAAACACTAATCAATTGTTTTGCTACGAATGATAAGTTAGATTATGCACAAACTTAATTTGATAAAACAAATTGCTGGGATTATTAACGAAAATTCCTCTATCTTAGTCAGTTTTTGTCAGATTTTGGTCAAGTTTTTTTTCAAAATAAAGCTTACATTCTGAGTGGAATTTTAAGTTTAATATAGGGGAAAAATATATACTTTTTTTTAGCAGGAGAATGGGGCCAAATTTCGGCCCCAAAACTGCCAAAAAAACACATTGAAGTGGGTTATTACAAAGACTGTTCCATGATGAAACTAATCTGAGCTCTTATGGTCATGTTAAACAAGATGCTCATGAATGTTCAAAAATTAAGTTTAAACAAGATTCTGTGTTTGATAAACACACATGCCCTCGGTTGGTGCTGGATAGCCGATTTCTTAGTCCAAATTTGGTCAAGGTCAAAGTGAGGTTGAGTGATATGGGTGGATTGGGAACGGTCATAAGTAACAATTGTGTAAATATCCAAGTATTGTAGTAAGCGGCGTTGGTGCTAGACGAAACGGTAAACCAAGAAATGGCACTTTTAAATTATTATAAGTCCAAATAAGGTTGAGGTTAAAGTAAGGTTGGGTGATATGGATGGATTGAAGATGGTCATAAGCAGCAACTGTGTAAGTATCCAAGTGTTGTAGCAAGCGGTGTTGGTGCTGGACGAATTGTAAAATCTAGTTAACCAAGCAACAGCCCATTTGAATTATTATTATAAGTGCAAATTAGGTGAAGGTCAAGGTTAAAGTGAGGTTGGATGATATGGGTGGATAGGAAATGGTCATAAGCAACAACTGTGTAAGTATCCAAGTGTTGAAGTAAGCGGCATTGGTGCTAGACAAAACGGTAAATCGACTTTACCTTGTCACGGACGGAGGGCCGGATGGACAGGACAATCACTATATGCCTCCCGCATCAAGATGCCGAGGGCATAAAAAAAATTAATACTACAAATACTGGAAATACCTTAACATCTACTGAACAGCCAATGGTCCATCCTGGATTATTTGTTGGTTCGTTTTGACAGATTAAATGCACCAGTGATGTTTTGCCTACACCTAAAGAAACAGAAACAATATTTAAGGCATAAAACAAAGTTGTGTCTCTGGTGGCATGACCAAAAAGTATAGACTCGGTGGGTGTATTTTTTTATTATACAAAGCTTTTGTTTGCATGAACTATCTATCAGTTTGTGAACATTTTATGATTTTAACACATTTAATGACCACCACTTTCCAAACAAGAGGGCCATAATGGCCCAAAGCGCTCACCTGAGAACCGGTACAGATGAACACCATACTGTTGTGACAGGTTTGAAAATTAAGGTATCTGAACAATATGCAGAGGGGGATAGGATCAATTTTGATTTAAAACATTGGTTAGTGCAATGGGCTAACTAAAGTATGAGTTGTGTAGTGGATGTGCGTTTTTTTTGCTTATGGTTCTCAAATAATTTTTCTCTTTATTCTTACCTGACCCTTTTTCATTAATTCATTGACAATTCTGGAAAATGCAGATAATTTTCTGTTCAATGATGTTAATGCAGGCTCTGAAGACATCAATGTTGCATGCACAAATAACTGCATGCAAGTCTTGCAACTGTTGGAAATCAAATTTTATCAATAAATTTTTATGGTCATGCGCAAACTGTGTAAGTTTGGTCAACATTGAATCAAAAATCGTGTGTGCAAGCCAATCATTGATAACTTGTTGATGTTTTTTTGAAACACAAGGGGCAATAACTCTGGTGTTTCTGGCCCGATCATGCTTTTATTCGACTTTACATGTAGTCTTACGTTCATAGACAAACTGTACACGATTGGATGAAAAATGAAATCTCTATCCTGAATAATGTCCATTTTTGCTTATTTTTTTCACAAACAAAGGGCAATAACTCTGGTGTTTATGGTCCGAACTTGCTTATATTCGATTTCACCTTTAATCTTATGGTTGTAGACAAACTGTGCAAAATGGTGAAGATTGGATAAAAAAATGAAGTCTCTATCCTGAATAATGTCCATTTTTGCATTTTTTTTTTCACAAACTAAGGGTAATAACTCTGGTGTTTCTGATCCAATCTTGCTTATATTCGACTTCAACTGTAATCTCATGGTAATAGACAAACTATGCAAGATTGATGAAGATTGGATGAAAAATGAAGCCTCTCTCCTGAATAATGTCCATTTTTGTATATTTTTTTAATAAACAAAGGGCGATAACTCTGGTGTATGAAAAACAATCTGGCCCATTTTTTGTGTCTGCTGAGATCTGATGGTCATACACACACTGTGAATGTTTGGTTAAGATTGGATGGAAAATAAAGTCTATACGTTGGAAAAGGGCATTTTTGCAATTTTTTTGCATGAAAAAGGGGCAATAACTCTGGTGTTACTGGTGTGATCTGACCCAATAACAATCCCATCTGAGATTTTATGGTCATACACAAACTGTGCAAGTTAGGTCAAGATTGAATAAAAAATGTTGTTTTTATCGCGATAACGGTCCAAATTCCTCATTTCCATTTTCTCTTGGAGCAGTTTTTAATGTTTCTTGGGTTATCAGTAGCAGTTCCATATTTTGAACTGCAGAAATCCTGAAAAAATAAGGTCTGCATGAAAAAAGTAGGGTCTTTCGGGCAACCAGGAACATATTTGTTTTTGGCGTAACTTAAAAAGCCATTAAATATATTTGTGTGTTTACGAAGATAGTAAGTCATTATAATTGAAAGTATGATTGAAGCAACGTTATAATCCGGGGCGTCTGCAACTTTTCAACATTCAGGCGGCGAGGTGTTTCCAGATTTAGACTTTTTCAAAGCATTTCAATGAGTATAGAATCAAATTTTAGACAATTCTAAGGACTATATTTAGAAATTAATTTGGATGCAATAACTAAATGAATATAATATTATCACATTTATTTTATTGGTGCAATTTAGTATTTATATACATAAAAGCGTATTTATCACCTGGTAAACAATCTCAAGAATTTTCAGATGCACATACAAATATTTTTTTATTAAATATGAAATATCCACAAACTTATAATACCAGTCTATAAATATCAAGTTTGTAAGTTGCAAACCACTGAGGGTTGAATGAACGTTGTTCTGGATGTTTCTTTCTTTCCGAACGAATGTTTATGAAAGATGAAATTACCTGGCTGATTTGGTACAAACATATTTAATGACAATAACAAAATGGGACATGAATTCTGTTTTGAGATTTGAAATTAAGATTTCATTTATAGCTATTATAGAATTTTTTTTCTAAAGTCCACTTTTAAAATTGTCGACAAAGATGTTTTCTGTATATCGATTATAACACTTACCGTCTATCTTAACAAGTGGCCTGTAAAAGAAACATAGAGGCACTAATCCCCACCAATCATTATCAATGTCATGATTTATGACTTTTATAACACGTTCATTGGCGGTTAATTGCAATAGATAAAGGGCCAGCATGATGGATGTCTATTTTATTGACCATGTGGAACAGCAACCGACTTTAAACAACAATGGAGGCGCGATTTTCCAATTTCCAAGAAAAGGGCGGCAGAATTTATGCATCACGATCACTTGCTGAAAAATTGGGGCAGTGGCCCCCGCCCCTGCTGCCCCATTGCTGATGCCCTTGATAATCCATGTGCAATTGCAAATTATGTTAATTTTACATCTGTTTTGCACTTGCCAAATGTTAGGTTATATAACACACATTGGCATTTTATAGCAAGAAGCTCTGATAAGTGATATGTCAAAATAATTATTATCCAAATAAAGATCAACATGAAAATAACATTTAAAATAGTATTGATCATTTAAATTTGATGAGTTAATTAATAAAAAACATTTTAAAAACAGTATAATTTTCTTTTCTTTGCATATATGCCAATACTGCAAAGTTAAACCTGAAACAATGACAACACTTTTTGATTATCATTATGTTTTGATTTTAATTAAGCATTACATATTCAGTATCCGAATTAATGAAATATCCGGAAACATATCGCATACCAATAATTATGTTTATCTCCCAAAGTACAGTCATTATGGAGATGACAACCACACTAACACGCGGTCATAACAATAATAAACACAGGAATTATGATAAAATACATACCAGAATCGCCTACAACAAGAATTTTTACTTTTTCAACATTTGCCATGTCATCTGATTCCGATCGGACGCTTTCATTGACATGGACAAGCATCTGACCTCTCCTGATCAATCAACCGCATTTTTAACCAATCACAAACGTCGAATTATTACCGTTGACTCGGAACCGAAAAGACTGTACCCTGGTAGAATTCAAAATTATTAGCTCGTGCGTGCAACAGTCAACACGCCTTCGCCAAACATTGTTGTTTACCTCACCAAGTCAAGCGTAACAAAACTGGTTTCGTTTTGAGGAAAATAATACTCAATAGTCCTTTTAACATTTTCCTTGCATTTGTTTGCAAATGTTTGATTTTTGAAAACCATTATTGTTTTATATTTTATATGAGATTTTGCGATGTATGAATTGTGAAACATTTTATCGGAATTTATCATTTTCAATTTCTGGGTGGAGTCGGTTGGGCATAGCCAAGTTAACTTACAGAGTAACAATACGTTACGACTTTACGTTCATTATACATGTCGGTTTTATGACATTCTCTGTTGCGTAGTGATCGTCGTGGATGTGTAAACAATGGATCATCATTCAATAGGATTTGATATTGCAAATGACAATGCAGGTAAATTGAATGCTAAAAATGTCGCATTATTTGTTTATATATTTTAGATTGTTAAAGTGACTTGCTCACAGAATTTCAGTTTTTTGTCATAGGTACCCAAAAAAATATTTAAATATGTTATATATAAAAAAGCAATAGAACATTTTTGACAAAGAAATAATCTAGTGTCGTTAATAAAAAATTATTGTTTGAAATGGATAACAAAATATAAAGTGTTTCTAACGCTGTTCATCTGTATTTTGGAAAACACATGTATTTCTTACAAAGCGTTAAAAATCATAGCCATCATTGTAATTCAGGATGGCTAAGTGATAAATAAAAAACAAATATATTATAATGAAAAAAAAAATGCATTCACTGAGATATAATATTTGTTTTTTGTTAGTACCACTGCCCTTGCTTGTGCAGTTGAGACATTAAAGGACATTTTTCAAACATACAAACATCTTTGAACGTGTCCTTTTAAAGAAACTATGTCAACGAAAAAATTGCCTTCCTATTTGCACTATAAATGATACATGTTAGAAATGGGCAAAATTAAGAAATTTGCTTGAAATAAAGAAATGTATTCCAGTTTTTTTATGGCCAATTTGGGGCCGAAATTCGACCCCATTCCCCTGCTTAAAATGTTTATATTTTCCCCCTATATTTTCCTTGAAATGCCCCTCAGAAAGCTATATTTTGAAAAAGAAATGACCCAAAACATACAAAAATTGACTTAAGATAGAGCAATTTTTGTAAACAGAATCAGCAAACCAAGTTAGTGCAAAATCTAAGTTATCATTTGTAGCAAAACAAATGATTAATGTTTTATCACAAAGTAGGATATAAACATGTAAATTTACTAATAATGCTTTTCTAAGACTATCCCCTCTTGCCGTGAAATTTCCCATCTGAAGGGCCCCGCCACCTTTTCCCCAAAGGTATTCTAACATGGTATTCGTAAATTTTTCCATAGACAAATAACAATATTATCATTGTTAAACAACCCAGTAAACAATGCGAACAAATATTTCCGAGAGTGCAATCATTATTTCAGTTTTTATCAATGAATGTGAGGTCCCAATGAATTTCATCAATGAATGACGTCACTGGTAACAGCATAGACATGCATTCAATATTTTGGGCGGGAAATAAGGCGGAACTAAGTAAAATGTAGTTCTCATTATAATTGTAAAAATATTTGTCAGATAATATTAGAATTAAAATAATTTTTGCATTATCATTGTATATCGGTCAGTAAACAACTCTTTGTCATTCTAATGCTTGGCTATTAAATAGCTCAGGCTAACGCCCTCGTGGTTTAATTCCTACGCATCAGAACTTCAAATTATTGTTTATTGGCTAATAAACAACGATAAATCAAACATTATTTCTTAAATACACAGTGAGATTTTTGTTAAAACAAATTAGCAAAAAAAGTCTAAAAATTAAAACCCCAAGTTGGTATCAATCTTACGACTTCCCAGCCTTACGAAGAAATGAAAGTAGACAGCGCGTTAACCAACTGCGCTATTCTGCTTCGTAATGAATCATGTGTAAAGTGTATTTATACAAAACACTCACAATTTAAGTCTCACAATTGTGACGTCAAAATGTAAACATGAAAACCCAGAAAAGGGCCAAACAAACATGATCCTTATGATAAGTTGATTTTTATCTCAGAATGCATCCGCTCTTTACCCATTATACCCAGTTTTAACCATTATTATATGCCAGTATTAATATTTTAATTTCAGATTTTTTAAAGACATACTTTTGGAGGCCCTTTTTGTTGACATAGTCCCTTTAAAATAAATCACTAATTAAAAACATGTTTAAGTACATGTACTCAAAGGTGGTAGACATTTCTTGATGATATATCAATCGAAAACACAAAGATTAAGAACCTGAGACATTATCCGAGAAGGCACTTTCAGCCTACAGTGGATTTATGTTTAAAAGAGAATTCCTTGAAACAGAAATACCATAAAAGCAGAAATTGTCGTCCTGGATTAGCCTGTGTGGACTGCACAGGCTAATCTGGAGCAACACTTTACACACATGCATTAAGCACGGTTTTCCCCACGACACGCCTCATATATTTTTCATAATTTGATTTTATGCTTTATGCAGACTGATTTGGTGGCTTTAAATCAGCAAAAAAAAACATAAACAAGTTTTTGTCCTGAACAGCTGAGCCCACTACCTTGGGATCAGAAAGTCTTTACATTAATATGTTAGGCCTGATTTAGTTTCTGAAAAGCACATTTGTATACTGGTAATAGTGGCACAGCACTCATACATGTACATACTGGTTTAGGACTACCTAATTTGGTCTTTTTTTAACTTCCCAGTGAATCTATACATGTTCAGTTTGTGTGTGTGTTGCATTCCAATAATCTTCTAGCTGTCAATAAGTTTTATTTAGTATTTACCTTTATTTACAAGTTGCATCATGGCATAGAGGGCCCTCAATCTGTCATTTTTACAGCTGACATATGACTGCTTCCCCTGGGCAAAAACAGTGTCAGTTTTCTCCTTAAATGTCAGAAATACCCCCAGAAGTTCACATTTTAAACAAAACTAACATAATTAATAGTTTTACCTGTAAAGAAAGACTTTCAATTAGAGTGACTGAATTTTCCTTACAATAATACAGCAACTGATATATCTAGAATGGTTTATTGAATGAAACAGAGTATGAGTATATAAAGTAATATGCTAATTTAAAAAATGCCCCCTTGTTAGAAAATGACGCCAAAATGCCCCCCTCTGAGGGCTGCGGGTGGCATCCCCCAAAACAGAGAGAGGGCCTTGGAGTACATTATATCTTCATTTATAATTTTTGTATAATGTTTATAATATTCTTTCTTTATGCATTTACACAATAGGACGTTCCAAGCATGTTACGCATATTGTCTACAGACCTTTGCCATCACCAGTTTGTAAGTTTCTGTTTGCAGTTCACCTGTTCCAACATTGTTATGCATGTTTCACGATGTATGCTTTGACACATATGGTGGATTCCTGGGGATACCAGTATTGCTTGTGTCATTCGCACATTTCCTGACATGTTTAGCATGATACATAATTACATGTATTTGTTATATGACTTAGGGAAAAGTCAAGAGCAAAATAGCAGGGTGCTGCACCCTGCTCCTTTTTGGTTCCTCGCTGCTGCCCCGCGGGCCTGGTCAAGACAGAAATGTAAAATGTCTTTTGAAATTTCATATATTTGTGCAGCTATTCAATGACAAATTATTAAACTGTTTAAAAACCTTAATTAGAAGCATTAGACTCATTAAAAACCTGGATTTAGCAAATTATTAGAAAATGTCAACTAACTGGTGTGCCTTTCCACCCTGCTCCTGTTTAGCAGCACGGTGCACCCTGTACCTTTCGTGATCCTAGATCTTTCCCTAGATGTATAAAGACAAACAGTAGGATATTTTTTCATTTTCATTTGTAAGCACCCATTGAAATTCTGTGTATTACTCTCTGATATTATTTTTTGTACGTTTCTAAGACTTGTTATTTTCTGTGCATGACCCTTCTCGAAAAAGTGTATTAAACGCTGCGGTATTGGCACTGTATTTTGTCTGTGTTTAACATGCATTTAATACACTTGAAAATGCAGAAAAAATACACTTATTGGAGAAAAAAGTGTATTTTTTTCTGCATTTTTCCTGCATCAACACACTTAAGTGCATTTGAAGTGTATTTTTCTCCTTCAAAAATGCACTTTTTCTTCAAAAAATACACTGAAATGTATTGAAAGTGTATTTTATGTGTATTTTTTAGTGCATTGATAAACTTTTTTGAAGAAAAAAAAAGGACAGAAACAATACACTTAATGTACTTAAAGCATATTTAAAGCGCATTTAAGGCAGACAAAAAAGGTGCCAATACCGCAGCATTTAATACACTTATTTGAGAAGGGGAATTACATATACATGTTGCAATTCAAGCCTTTCTGGTAGTCTGCGAAGGCTGGCTGCATGAGTCAGAAATTAGTGGCTAGCTCAGTTGGTAAAGCGCTGGACTGTCATTCCGTGGATCGTGAGTTCGAACCCCAGCCTGGCCACATAAGTTGTGTGTGGATTGGTCATGAAATTATTTCTACGGCCATTCTCCCCCTACCTCTGATTCAAGTAGGGCAGTTGTCAGTTACTGGCACAAGTATGTGCACTTAGTACTGGTAAACCGCTTAGGTCAGCTAAGTTTGCCCAGGAAAAGTGTAAGTAGGTTAACTGACCGCCGTGATATGACTGAAATACTGTTTAAAACGGCAAAAAATCCAAACATGAAATACTATACAGTTGCTGTATCATGTTTGTGCATATTAGGGAAAGATCCAGAGCAAAATGGTAGAGTGCTCCTTGTTGGTTCCCCCCTGCTCCTTGGTGGTACCCCCTTCTGCCCATCTGGTCTGGTCAACACAGAAATTTTGAATATCTTTAGGAATTCAATGTATTGTTGCAAATATTCAATGACAAATGAATGGACTATTAGATGCATTATACTCATAAAACCCCTTGAATTAAGCAAATTATTAGATAATTTCAACAAACTGGTCTGCCTTTTCACCCCTCTCCTTTTTAGCAGCACCCTGTACCTGTTTTGGTCCTAGATCTTTCCCTAGGATATATTCTGGGAAAATATTTAGACTATATGAGAATATTAAGGAATGTATGAGGAGATATGCTGGGAAAATATTTAGACTGTAGGAGAATATTAGGGAATGTATGTGGATATATTCTGGGAAAATATTTAGACTGTATGAGAATATTTGGGAATGTATGAGGATATATTCTGAGGAAATATTAAGACTGTATGAGAATATTTGGGAATGTGTGAGGATATATTCTGGGAAAATATTTAGACTGTATCAGAGTATTTTCGGAGAATAGGTGAAAATAAAATTTACAATCCCTGATTTTCAAATAATTTAAGAACATTTGGTATCCAGTGGGCCCTTTTGGCTTCTTTAAATGGTATTAATACAGAAAAATAACTTGTGTTCAGATATTAAAGTGACCCTATTACAAATGTGGTATCAGTGAGTATTTTGTTTCAGGTGCATCTGCTTTATTCACACATTCCACACATGGTGCTCTAGGCAATTTTCATTTAAATAAAACTTTAATAAAATGCAAAGAAACTGAACAAAAATGCAGTAAAAGTATTGTTATTCCCTATTTATGACCTAATATAAAATATTCTTACATAAAATTACACTAATCAAGTTAAGGAAATTAATTAGAGTTTGTTAAATTGCTATGGAAACAAGATCAGTCACTATCATTTCTAAGAAATCTTTAGTTACATGTGCATGGTGATGTGTTAATTACATAATGATATTTCAATTGAACCACAGTTCTCATGTTTCATTGTGCATCAAGCTGTCACATAATATATCTTCTTCATAGCTTCATTACCTGCATGGTTGTATTGATCATTCTCAGGTAGTGAACTGGCAGGTTTTATTGCCTCAGTACCTGGATTATTTGCTCCAGTATTATCACTATGGCTACTTGGCTATTGCCTTGACATCAATCTGTAACTAACTGGAAATATGCTGAATGAAATGTTTTTTAATAGTGATAGTTTATGTGTAACATATATATGGCTTATACAACCCAAGTTCTGTGTTTCTCTTGCCTTAACCTTGTGATATCTTAAGTGTCAAAACTAACTTTGGATCTAAAATTGTTACCTAATATGGCAAGTTCTTCAGAGAACTGGTGTGATGCATTATTTATGTGATTCTTGTCTTTGGTTGTTTACCAATATTCAGGTGCAGATACAGGATTTAGAGTTACTAAACATAGAAAACAAATCTTCTGCTTTATAACTCGGCTTTTCTTGTGCTTGTCAGAGTTTCTGGCATTTTTTCTAAAAAAAACTGTATAGTTCGAATGGGGCGGGAAAAATCCCAACCTAACACATTATACATGTATAAACTATATTTTGCAAATTAGTGCCAGTTATATTTCGTGATATAATAAAGCTTTTTTGCAGAGATTCTAGACTTTAATTTTTTTTTATTTGCAATGTAACATGAAAAATGGCATCAAGATATTTTTATCATTTGCTTGGAAAGATTGCAGCCTTTCTCAGCTTATGCACATGTCAATATTTTCCCCCAGGGGGGAAGCGGTGGGCATAAACATGACTTTAGGCTGAAAGCGATTCCCCACAGGTGGGAATTTGACACACCGAATGATTCCAGAATCTGGGAAAAAAGACTTTGGTTGGATTTTAAATCCATAACATTGGGCACACCCCAGGCCATTTGATACACCAAATAAATATTAATCAAGTACACCTGGGTCAGCCTACCGCCCCCCACCCCCATTATACAAGAATAGAATTTTAGACAATTTTACGGGGTGCATATTCCTTTTCCGTCCCCCCCCCCCCCCCCGCCCCCTTAATACGCTGATATTGTTACTGCTGTACCGAATTGTGGAGGAACAGCGTGATACTTATATGGTAACAATATGCAGTTTTTAATGAAACCAGCAACATTAGCTATATAGTAAATGATGTCAACATGTTAGACATACATACTTATAAATTATTCTATCATTAATAGTATGCTTTGTTTAGATTGAGTAAGTATTAATAATAGACTGTCTTGATAGTGAACTAAAAGATAAGATAAGAACTTAAAAATGAAAATGAAAATGTTTGCAGTACGAACAGGGAAGTGTTCTCAAATATCAAGCGGTAGTGTAGGCATACACGTATCATTTGCACTAATAGGTTGACATTCTTAAATTTACTGCTTTGTTTTAAAATTATCTGAACTCCAGATGGGCATAAATATGTGTTTTTTCGCAGTTATGCCTAAACGGTAACAACATGCATAAAACCAGGGTTCCCGCTGTCGATCGCCATTGTCGCCAATGGCGACAAAATAAAAAATTTGGCGACAACTTTTTGAATTTGGCGAAAGTAAGTGGCGACAACTTTTCAAAAATGGCGATTTTTCAAAATTCCACATTTTTTCTGCGTAATATTTACTTAAAATGACATAAGAGGCTCTGTTTACCAGCCGCTTTACGGCAGTCGCTGTGCAATGGATTGCCGTGATGTAAGCGACACTGCTGAAATCAATGGAGCGTGCTGATTGCCGGAAAGTGGCAGATTATGGTGATAATTGGGATTATTGGTGGTGTTGTTACAAGTTATCTTAATTGGTCGTCAGTTTTATTGCTTCAGAGATAAGACAACTGTGAAATGTACCGACTTTGCGCTGAAGTGTGAAGTGTTTGTCACAGTATAGGAAGCAGATTAAAGCCTGTTAGGTTGACAACAATGACAATCAAAAAGGTAAATATGGATTGTTTTTAGCATAATCGGTGTGTTTAAAGGCAATAATTAAACATTTTGCCTTGATTAGTGCTATATAAACATGAGATAATATTCTCTGTTTCACTCGTCAAAATGGCAAGTTCAGAGTGTATAACGCCTGTTAAAAAGCGAACGTTAGATTCAGATGATGTTGAGACTCCTTCAAAAATGTATAAAACTCTAAATTCACCAGCTAACAGAAATTTCAAAGACAGTTGGAAATCAGATTTCCCGTTCCTCAAATATGATTCCAACACAAAATCTATGCTGTGTGAACTCTGTATATCCTCAAAACTGAGCAATTCATTCACTACAGGATGCACTGTATTGAAAAAGGAGAACATTGTTAAGCATATGAAAACCAAAGGTGAGATTTACTGTAGAGTGAAGTACACAAATACTTAACTTATTTAACTGTGTTCTGTACAAGGCACTATGTAGTAGTTCATATAATATAACGCGTATTTATATTGTTTATATGCTATTATTGTTATTAGCAGAATTTTTAATGTCTTCATTTTCTACAATGCAAATTTGGCGACAACTTTGTGAATTTGGCGAAAGTAAGTGGCGACAACTTTTTGAATTTGGCGAAAGTGGCGACAACTTTTTGATTTTGGCGAAAGTAAGTGGCGACAACTTTTTAAAGCCCAGAGGGAACCCTGTAAAACCATCACTATTTGTATAGAACATGATCAAATACTGTCACAAACTGTACATTTCATTGAAAAATAGAAGTTGAGTTAACTCGCATTTTCCTTGAACCCGGTATTCCCGATTAAAAAATACCGCGGCTTTCCCCAATACATGCACCTGATTCGACACAACTAAACTGTCATGTGATTATCCTAAATATAAACGGAGCTATTTTTAAATTACTCAGTGGGTTATAGCGTCTGCATTGTTTTTCAGGTAAATAAAATAATGTCTAATTTTTTAATGCGTTCTATTCAATTATGTAAGAAAATAATGTATTTATGACAATATTCTTTGGTTTGTACGATTGGACCATCTGGAGTTCAGTCCCTTTAATCTGACAGCACATAAATGATAACATCAATGCAGTTCAAGTACTTGCAAGCAAAAGAAAACTTCCTCCTAGACTGTTTATTTACTGTTATAAATGTCAATGCCTGACTTAACAAAATGCACGTTTTCACCCATTCTTTGTTAACAAAACTTTTTAACATTTAAAACAAGACAGAAATGTTTTGAAACCTTTTTTTCTACCCCAAAATTGTTATAAACAAGACTGAAGGCACTGCATTAGATCTTTAGTTAAGCTATAAAATGCAATACTTCATGTGTTTTTCCAATGTAAATGAAACTCTACATAATAGTGTAATACCATTAGTATCTGTGGTGTACGAATTTTCGTGGATTTCGTGAGTAGACCTAACCACGAATTCAAGTCCCAATGAAATTTCATAATTTTGCATGCGAATAATACCAATATCCGAAATTTATCCAGTTGTACCAGTGCACTGTCATATTTTATTTATATTTTAGGTACTTACATGTGTAGATTTACCGCAAATGCCAATTACCATAATGTCAATAAATGTTGAGATGCGAATAAGCGGCAATTAAATTTTTCCACACCACAACCAATGACTGCCTGTTGATTTGTGAATATTTAATTTTGGAAAGAAAATTTTAGCATTCATATTTTTTTTCCAAATTTTGAAATCCACGAAATCAAGTCAAACTAAATTGTCGTTGTTAAAGAAACCACGAAATTTCATACCGACACATTTTTATATGTTTACAGTATATGAATACCATGTGAGTGCATTTAATTGAAAAACAACAGCAATGTATTCTGTGCCATGATTTGTATAAATCTCAGAACCAAAGAATTAGTCATTTCAAAATTGTCCATACCTGGTTTTGATAAAATCCTATAATTTGGCACATTAAACTGTTTATTTGAAAACTGATAAACTATTGTTCTAATCAAAACGATAATTGAATTTATTATCTTAGTATGACAGAATAAAGTTTGCCTATAAATACCCATACAATATACGTAATCAATAGATTACTGTAATGTATTGTGATATATTTTTGACTGATAACAGTGTTGATTAATATGTTGATATACTTGTTAACAAATTTTGCTATTAGCAGTTTCTCACAAAGGGAATTGCACAATGGTTGTAACAATTTTACAGGAACAAATAAATATGAGGAATAACATTGTAAGAACTTGAAAAACCAGTAATTGTAGAAAATGTGTTAATAATTCCTGTATTAATCGGAGTACATTTGTAGGTATTCGTTAATGATGTAAATCTATAAGAAAAATAGAAATTTGACTAATTAGTAATATTACAACATGACAATAATTAAGTGTGTTTAATAGTGTTTAAGAATAAACTGTGTTTCGAAATGTGTGAGAAACCTTTGTGACTTTTGTGAAATCATATTGTCGTCTGAATAGAATTCCAAAGAAATGTGGTATAATTCAGGTATGTGAATACTGCTACTTATTATTGTATTATGTTACTGTTATATTAATTGATCAATAATAATAATAAAAGTACCAAATGTAATCTAAATGAAAGAGAAAGTGCATAATGATGCTGCATATTATCCGATTAGGCGTAAACAAAAACTATGTTTGTTTCAGGTTACCCGACCTACCCTAAAAAAAGCCCCGACCCTAGACCATTTTATTGAGTGAGTCAGATATTTTTTTATTTATTTTTACTTTGTTTCAATAATTAAATCTTTTTGGGATAAATAAGTGTATTATTTTGATAGCATCCACTTCAAAACAATGTTGATGATATTAGAGACATGTTTTGAATATTCATTCAGTTTTAGAATCTTCAAGTTGACCATTTACCTAAAATAAAAAATAAAAAAAATAAATAAAAAATAATTCCCTACATACCTACCCTAATTTTGTTGGGCATGTAACCTGAAACAAACATAATTATTTGTAACGCCATACATCAGGGGTGTTAATTAAAATTTTGACCCCGTGTTCAGAAAACAAGTTGAGCCCAATTTTCAGGTTCAAGATGAACTTGAGCCAGATATTTCAGGATCAGGCTCAAAAATGATGTTCACTAAAATCAGGATCAGTTTTTATTTTTGGTCAAATATATATAATAAAAACGCTTTTTAAACTTTTAGCAACGTACATTTGCTGTCTGATATGAAGAATTTAATAAAATAAGAACAAATAATTATGTGATTTTATCAAGAAGAAAAGCTATTCCAAAAATAAAATATGTTTGATATTCCGCTTAGTTGAGCTGCAAAGATCAGCTAAGACTGATCCTGATCCTGTAATTGATCCTTTGTGAACACCGGACCTGAGGTTATGGGCCAACCCTAAAACGTACAAGCTCAGCCGTGAAATCATGAACCACTCAGCTCAGTAGAGCTTACATTTATTACCGTATTTATTCTATGTTTTCAGACGCTCAAAAATAATAATTTTTTTCAGCGTCTGAATACATAGATTCACACAAAGATAATTGATCGAAATCTGTCCGAAAACAAAGATTCTGAAATTTTTTCAAGTCGTACAAATCGCGAATAAGCTACGCACTTGTTTGTATTATTGTCTGCGGATATGGACTTCGTTTATAGCCGGAGGATTTAATGTTTTACAAGAGGTTGTTTATTGAAGCCATAATATTTTCCCTAACTTGATAATTGACATGCAGAATGGCGCTGCAAATATTTCACAAGATGAAATAGGCAAACAATAGGATAGATGTCTGTGATAAAACCTGTCGCTCCCTATGAAAGGTTTTAGTATAATTGGTGTTAATTGCCAATTGTCGATTCAAAATATAGCTGACATAAATTATCCATCCGAAAACATATAATCAAATTTTAATTCCTTTCCTGAAAGTGTCGGAAAATATAGAGGCGCAAACAATAATTATTTCGACAGATTTTGTGGGTGTCCGAAAACTGAGTTTGTCTGATAACATAGAATAAATACTGTACCTCATTTCAGCTTCATGTATTGAAGTTTGATTCACATTACTGAAATTTACATTTTCAGCCATTGGTTTGTTCAGGATTTCAAAGTCTTCATATATTTAATATTAAATTCTGTATTTTAACTGCTTGACCCAGATGAAATTCGTGGTATTTGGAAATGAACTTCCATGGTAGTCAACCATGGTAGTAGTTTATTGTTCTGAGACCATGGTTAACCATGGAATAGGCCAGCCATGTGCAGTAATTGGCACCATGTTTCATAACCATGGTCATATTTGACAATGGTCAACCATGGTCCTCTACTATCTTTGATGGTTGACCATTGACGACCATGGTGGGCAGTCGAATACCATGCTGACCATGGTCATCCATTGTAATGAGAAAGCAAACCATGGTCGACCATGGTGTAATTTTTGTCTGGGAACTTTTGTCACAGCATGACTATGGTATACAGTTCGCCAATTGGCTAATTACTGATTGGATTCAGTCGCCCAGCTGCAAAACATTGGCGACTGGGTGAGTGTAAATTTATATCCCTCTACAATTACTTCTATCACAAATAAGAAAAGTGTGAATGTCCCTCATATTTTTTTCAAACAATACAAGTGTAAAATTATATTAATAAATGTCTTTGTATATCACATTGTGATTGCAATATAACACTCACATTTGAAATAAAAGACTGCAGACTAAACATTAAAACATTACAAGCGCATTGATTCTTGAAACAAAATGGCTTTTGTTACATGAAATCACGCACTGCAGATTGGAAATGTTATATAATTGATATTTCAAAGGATTCATGTTGTCACAAATCAGTATATCTTCTGATGCATGTTGATATGCATACTGTTTATAGAATAAAACCTTACAATTATATTGTATTAGTGTCAACATCTTACATACAAAGATACAGTTAAAAATATGCATTTGAATGCATTGCTGCATGAGGTTTGGAAACTTAAAATTTCTTAGCAACATTAAAAAAAAAAAAACTCAAGGGAATTGTTGCCATACTCGCATGCAATTGTATAATTTGTGTCTCACTTCACTATGCAGATGTGATATTCATGGCATAAAAGTGCCCCAGATCTGATATTTCATGTTTACTGGTTTAGACATGATTTACACATTGGGAGTATCAGGGGAAAATGTAAAAATGTGTAACAATTTGCATACATGTAAATCAAAGTTGTTTGTATAGGCTTGTTGTATCCATTTGATAATGTTAGAATAGCCCCATTTATCATGTCTCTTTCAATTCTATGTTCTGCTTCACTTCCTGTTGCACCTCCTCTGTCCTCATCCCTTATTTCCCCTCTTTATCTTAGCTCATCCCCACCTTACCCCCATCCACACATCCACACCCCATCCCCTCCTTACTCTGCACTATTTACACATTTTCATCCCCTTCTTACCCACTCATTACACATTCCCATCCCCTCCTTACCAACTCTTGACACATTCTTGTCTCCCTTACCCACACTTTAACCTCTTCATCTCCTCCTTACCCACACATTTTCCCCTTCAGTTTCCAGCTAAGCTACTCTATACCCCTTCATGTGGGAAATCCTCTCCTTACACACTCTTTACCCCCTTTATCTGTGCGCTAGCTCTTTACCCATTGTTTACCCCTTCCTTACCCACTCTTTACACATTCCAATCCCCTCCTTACCCACACTTTACCCCTTCCCATCCCCCTTTACCCCCTCTCTGTGCACTGGAACTTTACCCCTTTTCATTCCCTCTTTACCCATACTACCCCTTCCCATCCCCTCCTTACCCACTCTTTACCCCATCCCAACTCCTCCTTACGCTATTTACCCATTTCCATCCCCTCCATACACACTATTCCCCTTCGCATTATAAAACCTCCTTACTCACTCTTTACCTATTCCCATTCATATAAGCTCCTTACACACTCTTTACCCCTTCTAACTCCCTTCTTACCCACAATTTACCCCTTCCGTCCTTAGTCACACTTTACCCCTTCCCATCCCCTCCCTACCCTCACTTTACTGCATCCCACCCCCTTACAAATTACGCATCGCCTTGTCCCCTTTCCTGACACCATCCACCCCATACCTTTACCCATGATCTTCTCCACACCCCATGCTCCTTTAAGTTAATAATAAAACCTCTTACTTCAAGTATAATGACATGCACAATTATCCCTGCAATTGACAGATCCTGTGGCTCCATTTTGCCTTACAGTTAAAACCAGATTCCCTTCAAAACCTCACCACCCTAGAAATGTGTCCTAGAAACAAGTTCTTGCTTTATAAATGTTATTCTCTGATATAGAAGATTAATATCCCAATAAATCTGTACTACATTCTAAAGCTGTAAGTACTATGTTTTGAAGTATATCAGATAAACCACACAGTTCCTAGAAGTGTAAATATTTTAAAGTATTGCTGGCATAGATGTTGATAAATATTTATTCTGGATTTTGTTGGCGGTATTATTTTCAGGAAAGTCCATGTCTAATATCAGGCCCCCTGTTCACAAAGGATTCACTGTAGGGTCAAGATCAATCTTAGCTGATCTTGATCTTCCAGCTCAACTGAGCCGAATTTCAAAAATATTTTATGTTTGAAATAACTTTTTTTCTAGATTAAATAAACATGCATTTAATGTAACATTTTGATTTAAATCTTCATATCAGATAGAAAATACACGCAGAGAGGAGGTCGTAATTATTTATAAAATATATTTGGCCACAATTAAAATTTATCCGGTTTTAGTGAGCACCAACTTTGACGTTGATCCTGAAATATCTGGCTCAAGTTCATCTTGAGTTGTTTTGTGAACACGGGGCCTGTAGTTAATTTTTTCTAAGCTGCACCTACCAGTATTTCACAAAGCACTAAACAACAAGAGCTGTTAGTAAATCAGGGCCCCTATTCACCAACCCATTCTTAGACTTTAGAATAAAGAACTTATTTAAAAACAAGAAAAAATACTTCAGGGTTAGCAAATATGCTAGGTACCAATGTTGCTTATGTCATTAGCAAATCGTTCTCAATAAAGAATGATGTAATTAGAGTTGGTGAATACCAAGTGAGATTTAAATTTAATGTGTTCTTAAAAAAGAACAGTTTCAAGAATACTCCTTTTGCCTGTCGTGGGAAAACCAGGCTTAATGCATGTGAGTAAAGTGTCGTCCCCTAATCCAGCATGACACTTTCCGCTTTTACGGTATTTTCTGTTTCAAGGAAGTCTCATCTAAAGATAAATCCACTGTAGGCAGAAAGTGCCATCCCGGATTAGCCTGTGCAGACTGCACAGGCTAATCCGGGACGACACTTTACGCACATGCATTTAGGCCAGTTTTCCACAACGCGCCTCTCTTTATTCTTAGTCTTAAGTCTAAGAATAGGTTGGTGAATACGGGCCCTGGTATGCCCCCGTCTAGGTGGAAATCAGTCTTGAAAATATCCAGTTTGGAGTTGAATGGACACTGTTGAACACAGTTCAAAACAGGCCTATTTTAGATGAGGCCATAAGGGCCGTAACTCTGTAGTTCCTGAGGCCATTTGATTGATTATTGAACTTGGCTGAGAAATTATGCCCACAAACATTTTCATCAAGTTAGGCGAAGATTGGATGAAAATTGTTAGAGGAAATGGCCAAAACGGCCAAAGTTTTATAATTTAGGGGCCATAACTCCACCATTTATGGTGTGATTTGGTTGATTATTGATCTTGGCCACAAACATTTTCATGAAGTTTAGTAAAGCTCGGATGAAAACTGTGGACTTAAACAGCGGAAACGAATGTGGTCTACCGACCTACAGACTGACCTAAGGTTATAACTGACCAACTGACATTAGTAAATGTTCAAAATTCATGTGTTCTGTTATGCCTTTTAACTCCTGTTTGAAATATTTTTGTTTTATTAGTTATCTATTTCTGCTTGACAGATGTTTGTTTGCTAACCATTAGTTACTCACTGATAACATAATGTTTAGGTCAGGGCGTATTCAAGTGTAAAAATAATCTTATCTAAAGATTTTTGGTGTTGGATTACTGTGGATAAACTTTCAAGTACTCTTTTATTACCTAATTAGTGTACACTGTAAACTGTTAGTGAATAATTGGTATGTTGTCATGCCTTTTATAATGTTTTTCCACATTTTATTACACATTATTTTGTACTGATTTAAGTTGTAGTTTATAACAAAGGTATTGTTAATAAGAAGGCATTATGTCAGTTTTGAGGGCGTGTCAAAAGATGGAACACAGAGTATAAAATGTTCTATGAGGCTTAAAAAAAAAATTGTTTGTTTCCATTAATCCGACCGACCATGTTTTTTTGCCCCCAACCATAAACTTTTTTTTTGCCGTTTGGAAATTTTTCTTTTACATAATGCGCGTTTTTGTTTCATTTTTTTTTACGTTTCTTCATGAAGACAGTAACTAGACTGGGATCCGGCCTCTAAACATGTTAGTTTAATATTCTATTACAACTGCGGAACCAGTCTAGGCAGCAACGCTAAATAGTATTGATGTTGTTTAACCGTTTGTATACAATAGTTGTCACCCTTTGTTACAACTCTGCCATTATTTGCTTTAGTAAATAAATCGCATTTTGCAAAGTTCGTTGGAGCTTTCCTTCTTAATACTGACAGTAATTGATCAGTTGGGCACACATTTAACAAGAGCAAGCTTAATAAAGTTTGAATGTGTGCAGGTGCTTATGAATAACAAATGGCAAAAAAGCGTCTATTGATGCAGAACCTGTGTATTTATCTCCAAGAGGTGTTGTGACCAGGAACCAACTGTGAAAACATGTGTGTGTGTAGTACATTTTTATCGAGTACACGGGGATTCTCGCCCATAGGGCCGTTGCCCCCAGAAGACTTGTTAGTTGGGTTATGGGGGATAGTGCAAGATACAGACGATGCCCCGTTCCAGAGGCGTCCTTGGGTCTTTTAGTGCCCGGTGTGAAGAACCTAGTATAGAGCACCTCGGTTTAACGTCTCATGCGAAAAACGAGTTAGTAGGTTAGGGCGTGGCGCGGGATCGAACCTGCGACCCCTGCATTGTGAAGCCAGTGCGTGACCACTAGTCCACAGAACCGCTTGCAAAAATTGTGAAAACCCTATTGAAACATATTTTTATACTTGCAAATTTAATTCAACTTCAAGGATGGATGTTTGTGGCCATTGTGGCTTCCCTTGTGCAAGTGTTGAAATCACACTACAGAAGAAGTACTAATTTGTACAGTGTCACTGTGTGTTTAAATTGGGAACAAACCAAGAACAATGCGTCGGCCTGGGAAAAGGAAATAGGAACTCATGGCAGAAGTGATGATTGTGAACTTGGAAACTTTGGCTTTGGTTTTCAAATTGTTTTACATAAACTGCCTATTAAATATCAAGTGTGTCTTTGTTTTATTATGAGTTTTAATAAGTTGTAAAAATTGAGTTTTAACCAGTTACTAAAAATATTGTTCAAGCGAATGTAGATCTGTGCTTGTTGGGTCACAAAGGAAAGAAAAGTTAACGGAAAAAAAAAGTTATGCCTACCCTACCATATTTTTTTCCAAGACGTTAGCGGAAAGAAACAGCTGTTTTTTTGGCCTCATTTCTAGAGTTGCCAATGATTTCAAGAAAGTATAGACACTTTTCATATTGATTTAATGCATGTTTGAAAGTCTGGAAACCATATATCCTCATAGTTTTTGTACAAAGCTGATCACACATACCGGTACAATCAAAACAGTGAAAATTAAACTCGGAACATGACTGTAAACAGTCCAGAAGTCTTCTTTTGGGCAGTCTTGCTAGGGCATTAGTTGGCACACTCCCTATTCACCCGATGATATACAGTCTGGGTCCACACAATTCTTGCTTGAAAATTGGCATGGAAGGACCTGCATGACATTAAACTTCAGAATATGCACACAGTCTTCTTTCATTGCTGCATATCTAGAGAATACTAGGTAAGTGTTGAATAAAGATACGTTTATTTAGCGAGGCTTAGAAAACTTGGAAAACCTGCACCACGAGCCTTGGCAAGTGGTTCACGTTTTTGTGCTGAGCAAAGAAACTTATCTTTATTCAGTACTTACCTAGTATTCTATTGATCCCATCAGTTTTTGTCTTTATTTTGAAAATAAACGAAACAAAACAAACTAAATATTACGAAAAACATTACATGACGTCACAAAATCAACAAGATGACATCATTATACTGCACGTGTTTGCTTTATCACCACAGTGTTGAAATAAAGCAACGTTTATTCCACGGGGTGTTATTTTGTCTATACCAGGCTTTACCATGGGATAAACATGCATGCATGTATACATGTTGACATGCATCATGCTCATATTTTGTCAAGTCATTTCAATGACATCTTAACCATGCACCGATTTATCTCACATTATAGAGCCTATTAAGCTTGGGTGATGTTGTAAACTGGTTTTCAGACATCGTTGCAAAAACGCTGTATCTATTAGATAGGTATTACTCCGGTTACGGTAATTAACTTATCACAGTTTCTACTTTTATCTTTCTCTAAGGGGCGGCCTTCATTGATAAATAAATACCCGACTTGCCTCTGTGCATGCTCTTTTTGAGAACATATTTGCTAACAATTGTGGAATTTGAAGTTAAGATGGTGGTTTGTTCGGGTTTTCTTCAAGTTTGTATGTGATAGTGATGTAGACTTGATTGTGAATCCCATATTACAGAATTAAACAGTCTTATTCTTGGAATATACATTTTGCAGCAGATGCATAGAGGTACATATAAAAACATTGTGTTCGATCTGTATTTATTGACAATGTAATGGTAGTATTTGGTAGTATTTAAAGAGGTATGTCAACGGTATTTTGCATGCCTATAGACTAGGGATGGGACCGAATACTGAAATCAATATTCGAATATTCGTTTTAGGTATTCGAATATATTCGAATATTTGTTTTGTAATTACTACTATATACGGCACTCCGTCTGAATATTTGCCTATCCGAAATATGTATACAACGTGAACGTAGTTGTTTTACCTTGCTTCAGTGGTAAATGTACGATATAACTTAGTGAGTGTTAGGCAAATATAAGGAAATGTAAGATATTGTTAAATGTATTGTTAATTAATTTGTTAATCGTTCTGTGCTCAAATTTCTCATTACATAGATTACACGTTGCCTGGATTTTGTCTAATGACTGCGTAAAGTACTTCCAAGCACATGATGGTGGCATTGTTTATTAATCAAGACTCTTGTATAATATACGGTGTTGATATAATGGAGAATAATTTACAAGTGACGTATATTTAAATTGACAATATCATGCTAATTTTGTTAAAGAAATTGATTGGCTGATAATGGATTCATTTTTATTGGTTTACTCAGAGAGTAATTGTAATTTACTGTAAACAAGTTAACCATATATATGTCACTTAAGAAAAATAAACAACAATGTACGCCTTGTGCAAACTCTCGGCCATTGTAAAGACATGGTCCCCCTGCCAATCATCAATTGTCGTTAATTGGACATGTGTTGTAAAAACGTTACGCTGCCCCCGCCCACCTGCTAGGCAGGAAATATGACTGGAATTCATGTTAACTTTGCAATAAAACTGAAAAAACGTGATTTTTTAAAAGAAATGTTGTCTTTAAATAAATTTGAAAATAGAATATTCGTATTCGTTTTTTTTATATTCGAATATTATCCGATATTCGAATATTCTGTCCCATCCCTACTATAGACATATGATATTTAAAAAAACAAGACAGTTTCCTATTGTTTGCGGATTTATGTTGCAAATTATTAACAGTATATTGATGGAATCCTTAAGGAAAATGTATATACCAGGACAAAAATAAGTCTGGGGACATGGTTCCAGCAGGATTTGAACTCACGCCTACAAACAAATTTTTGGTGACCGTGAAAGTGTCACCGATGACCACTGTTTATGTAATAAAATAATATATTGTTGCCAAATGTTTACAGACATGAAAATTGAATTCAACAAAGATTCAGTATTAATTCTATATAAATAATGAAGTATAGTTTTGCAAATGTTGTCGTCGACCTACCCTCGATACGCCCCTTTAGAGTTACTAAAGAGGTGTGTAAAAGTTAAGTCTATGTTGGCTCTGCAAGCAATCAAAGTCAGTAGCCACATTATTCATTTGGCAAAAATACCAGTCTTTCTGAAATACTTTCGTTAAAAACTTGAAAAAATACATCATTTAGAGTAAATTCAGAAATTTTAATAGGCAATTTGGCTATTTTTATTTTGGCTGTTGGTAATGCTTACATAGATGTTCAATTACCTCGCTGATCGCTACTATTTTATTCCTTAGGCAGACATATTATTTATGTAGGTTATTTTTTCCCACATCTTAGCAATGTTTCTCATTTCTGTTTTCAGCCTCCGTTGCTCCTGCCCCACCCACGGTCAGTCTGTACCCACCCATGCCTACAGGAGCCCAGGCCAACCCCCCGCCCATCGGGTTTGAAATGCATGGTAGGGTCACTGCTCCAGCAATCTCATTAAAATCAAATCCTAACATTGTTAGGATCTCAAGACGTCGTATAACAGGTCACGTTCAAATGACTCTTCGAACAATAAAATATCAGCCCAGCTGCGCCCAATGAAATTGGCTTTTGATCAGCAATGTTTGGCCACGGTTTTTGAAAAGCATTTCCAGCTGATCCTTGGAAATAAATCATTTACAGTTAATTTTCACGCATATGACAATAGATATAGTGGTACCTTAGGCTAGTTAACATTGAAAGTTCACGTTAATTTCGTGCATGGTATTTGTGGTTTATATATGAAGTTATATGACAACATTTTGAAGGCAACAGTTTGATTGGCTCCTGAAAAGGCCATCTGAATGTGACCCCCTAATGCGATTTCATCAGATCCAGTCAGCAGATAAAATAGTAGCGTCGGACTAGAGATGATTTTAATGAGATTGCTGCTCCAGACAACTTATGTGTAGAGGTTAAATGTACACTAAAATAAGAATACCGGTGTACGGGGACAAATGTTCATTCGGTGCAAAATATATGACTGTGTGTATATGAGGCGTGTTGTGGGAAAACCAGGCTTAATGCATGTGCATCCTGGATCAGCCTGTGCAGACACTTTGCTTTTACGGTATTTTCTGTTTCAAGTAAGTCTCTTCTAAAGAGAATTCCACTGTAGGCGAAAAGTGCCGTCCTGGATTAGCCTCACACGCGTGTATGTAGCCCGGTTTTTCCACGACATGCCCCAATATATATGTACATTCAGTAGGAATGTAATATGGAAAATTGGGAATTAATTAGCCTAAAAGGGTGAACAAATGCAATATGGTAACCATAAATAATGTATATGACACTTCAAGAAGATAATACATAAGTTTTATATAGGGAATTTCTATACATCCACACCTTTAACATTCGATTAACGTTCATGGGTCTAATTTTCATTTTCGTGTGAACGCAACAGGTTCTGTTGTGGATAGCTTGGGCTTTTGATTGTCTTAAGCCGATCTAAGTATATTATATTTCGCCATTGATAAAAAAAGAACATCATCTGCATAAAGAAGTAATAAGATGGATTACATTGCTGAGTTTATTACATTCTCTTCATTTCAATTCTTTGTTATAAAACTCCACACAACAGTTTTCCTTGCCTACAGTAACTGTTGCTGAACATGTCGACCATGGGCGGTAATATCTGGTTGAAGACCATGATAGAAGACCATGGTTGGCCATGGTGCCAGTTACCGTCCATGGGTGACCATAGCAGTCCATGGTCTCATAACCAAGAACTACCATGGTTGACTGAATGTCTTGACTGTGAACTCATAACATATTATGACAGCTGGCATCAAATGTCGCTAATTATTAGCGATTTTAATTTTCGCGTTTTAATTGTGACCGCGAATAAAGCGAAAATTATATGACCTAGAAAATTACCAAATATGCAGTATATGCTGTGAAAAGTTAAGGGAAGATCATTGTAAGACCTACAGTTACATTAAGTTCTGTAAATCAAAGATTCTTTACATAGTTGTCTGCCATTGCCATGTGCTGTTCCATTGCGTGACAAAATTTCATGTATGCCAGCACTTAGTTACTTAACATCCAACTTCCGGGTTTAATACCAGAATTGTACCCCTTGACACCAAGGTATTAAATGATTGTTCTGGATTTCATTATAGTTATGCATTATAGTTATGCATTATCGCCTGCAAGAATACCTACTTTCATGTTAATTGCTGCTTAATTATTTTATGTTTTCTGCATTTCACTGTACCTTTAAGTGCATTTAAAGGCCTAGTTTAATACTTCTTTATTTGACCCCCCCCCCCCCCGCCCACATCTAGGGTATTGTACCCCTGTGTATTGGCACCCCTGCTGTGGTCACAGTGTGGACACAGTGTGCGACCCTCTTATCAGCTGATATCAGTACACTGCTGCAGAGTTTCCTGCAGTGCACTTAGCCATTGCTCTGTCAGCTGCCAAAAAAGATTGCAGAAAATGATAAGATATTTTATGGTTTACCAATACACAGAGTCGAATTGAGAGGCCAGACATTCCTTAAACTGGGCCTTGAAGCCTTTGCTACACTCAGAATATAAATGTTCATTTTAATTTGTACAAAACATCTCTTTTTTAATAGAAAATTATGCGTGCTAGTTGAGAATACAATAAAAATGACATTATTGATTGTGAATGCAATAGCACCTTTCTTAATAAAATAAAATTGCACATGCAGTAGTCTTTTTATGTTTGGTAGTTTGGTAAATCATTGAATCTAAAACAAACTTAACGCAGGTAATGTGACACGGCTGATATATTTTATTTTTTAAACACTCTTCTGTAGCATTTACAGTGATTCATATGTTTCACAAACCATTAATACTGTATATTCCCTTATAAACGCCCCCAACTTAATAAACGCCCCCTCCCCAATAGACGAGTTTCACATTCCCATTTTTAGCGATTATCACGACACAATAAGTAATCGGCGAATCGAATACGAGGCTCGAGGTGTATTGATAGTGGTTAATACTGGTTGCATAGCGTGCATTTACAGTTTATTACTTTTAAAATGTTATAAATATTCACTTAGTTTACTTCTTAATAAACAGAAATGGCATGGTACATAATATAATTATGATATATGATAAGAGAGTGTCAGTTTAATTAGTATATCGTCGCTAAAAATGGAAAAAATTGCAATTTAGACTTAGTTAATTTCTATGAGACTGACAGACTTCGTATTGTCCCAAACCTGCTCTTATCAATTATTAGATCTTTATCTTGTATCAACACATGACCATTATTATGTAACCAGAATGTGTATATATAGGTCCTAATTTTAAAATAACATGTGGCACATTAACTTAATCAAAGTGCATACCAATAAGTGAAGTAATACACGGGACTTCATGGATCTACTTGATAACAAGTGAAATAACTATCATTTTAAAAATAAAATAAAATATTTAAGACAAAATTTTAATATTATTGGCAATTATCCTGATCATTTGCTTGAACTCATGATAGTTTATAAAGGAATGTACATGTGTTTGAATACAAAGTTTGAAGACATATAACGATAATTAACACTGCTTTTTAATGTTTTGATATAATCAATAACGATGTTTAATTTCTCAGTCATATTTTTGTTTGTTTTGGTTCTCTATCATTAGAGAGTACAAAGAAAAAACGTCTTTGATTAATTCTGGTGAACTCGGTAGAATTCTTAATTTGTTTCATTCAACTGAACAAAAAAGCATACTCCGGAATATCACTTTCTTGCTCATACTGCATAATAATAATATTAATAATAATAATAATAATAGAAATAATAATAATAATGTTATTTGTATAAACACCTGACCATTATTATGTAACCAGAATGTGTATATATAGGTCCTAATTTTAAAATAACATGTGGCACAATTACGTAATCAAAGTGCATACCAATTAGTGAAGTAATACACGGGTTATTGTCTCGGCAGCTATGACTTCATGAATTTTCTTGATAACAAGTGAAATAACTATCATTTTAAAATAAAAAATAACTTTATTTAAGACAAAGTTTTAATTTTATTGGCAATTATCCTGATCACTTGCTTGAACTCATGATAGTTTATAAATGGAATGTACATGTTTGATATTAAATAATGATGTTTTATTTCTCAGTCATATAAGTATGATAATAATAATAATGTTATTTGTAACTGTCAAGCTGTTATATAATTATCCCAGCCGACACTGAACCTGGAATAAACGAACTGCTTCTGTTAATTAAATATTAATTAATTAATTATGTAAACTGCAATAAATTCAGCAATTATAGACATATTTCAAACATTAAAAATTGAGATCTTTATATGAAGTAACATAAACATGAATTGATGTCAAACTTAGTTTCGTTAGCAGATTTGGCTATGTTGTGGTTAATACATTATTTGCATTATAATTTAAGTATTTGAAACATATAAACGTATACACAATTAAGTGAATAAAACGGATACATGTTTAATGAAAAAACAAACAACATTTTATAAGTTTATTCGACATTTTCTCCACTGAATATTATTTTTCTTTATGGACAATTTCATCCAATACATCGTCAGCCTGGTTCTCGATTCGCTGTATCAAGGGAGACAACTCCTACAGTACTCACTAAAGGGAATGTGAAAAGGGTCGATTGTTAATCACACCCAAACCGCCATGCCTAATAAACGCTGTCAGTTTGCTTTAAACACTCAATGTAAATGCATGCCTGACACCTGTTTTTAGCTCATCCGAGCAATAAGTGCTCAGTGAGCTATTGTTATAGGGGACCTTTCCTGCGTCGTATGTCGTCAGTGGTCCGTGTGCCGTGAACAATTTGTTTCGTTCCCACGCTGGAGACTTCACTTTTTATCCAATCATAACCAAACTTGTCCAGTTTGTGTTTGACCATAAAATCTCGGACGGGACTGTTATTTTCCGTCCAATCTTAACAAAACTTGTACAGTTTGTGTATGACCATCAGATCTCAGAAGACACCAACAATGGGCCAGATCATGTTTCAAACACCAGAGTTATTGTCCTTTGTTTATGAAAAATTAGAACATTAGTCAGGATAGAGACTTCATTTTTCATCCAATCTTCACCAATTGTGCACAGTTTGACTATGAACGTAACATTACAGGTGCAGTCAAATATAAGCATGTTCGGGCCAGAAACACCAGAGTTATTGCCCCTTGTGTGTGGAAAAAAACATCAACAAGTTATCAATTATTGGCTTGCACACATGATTTTTTTTTCAATGTTGACCAAACTGACACAGTTTGCGTATGACATAATATTGATAAAATTGTGTCTGTAGTTTCCCAATGTAATTTGCAATTGCGAAACTAGTGTCGTCCGTATTTTCTCTACCTGTCCGAATTTACCCAGTTGTGGGTGGTCTCATTTCAAACGTAGTTGAAGTAAATTTGAAGTAAGAAAGCTCAATGAAATCAACGATAAAATCCATATAAGACAGGGTTTTCCCGATTACGTCGTCAGCATATGGAGATATACTACATAGTTATGTGCAACGTATTGACAAGTGGTGTCTTGGTAAACTATCTGTATTTCCCGAATTGCCCCTACCTTGTATAGGGTAGGGAAAGATCTAGGAGCAAAAAAGGTACAGGGTGCTGCTAAAAAGAAGCAGGGTGGAAAACCAGACCAGTTTGTTGACATTTTCTAATATTTTGCTCAACCCAGGGTTTCCAATAGTTTAATTCTTTTGATAAGAGTCTTTAAGCATTGCCTATTTACTTGACATTGAATATTTGCAAAAATATATAAATAATTTCAAAAGATATTCAACATTTCTGTGTTGACTAGACCAGAGGGGCACCAGGGCGGAACCAAAAAGGAGCAGGGTGCTGCGCCCTGCTATTTTGCTCTAGATCTTTCACTAATAGAGTTATGAAGATGTCCTCCTCAGCATCATTTCTTCACTTGCCTAACATTGATAGAATTGATGACTGATATTTGTGTTCCTGTGTAGTTAACAACTCTGATTAATTTTTTTTTTTTCAAAAAGCATAGGACATTGACCCCTCACAAGTTTCTCCAAAAAATGCTGAGAGTGGGTTATTGTTATAAAGTTCCTGGTGTTTGACTTAAGTGAAATAATTGTATATAAGTACATGTGTATTATCTGTGCTGCATGTGTGTTTGCTTTTCACAATGTGGCAAATTCAGAAACACCCGTTCCTTCTTTACTGGAGTAATTGTCATCTGTTAATGTGGATTTAACTGATAATAAAATGGCCACTGTCTTTAATATTTGACAAACTTCTCACTCATCTGATGTCCAAAACATTTAGGGTGTACACATGCATGCATGATCTATTGTAATGCTTCATGGAATTTCTGTTCTATTTTCAGGTCTGCCCAGTGACAATGGCCCAACAGAGGTGGTCACAGAGAAAACCCCTGGCGGACCTCAAACGGTAATGATAACTAATCGGAAGTCTTCCATCTTGTGTGGCCTTTGGACTTTGTGACATATAACATGACGTAGGAGAGATTCAACTTGCGTTGTTGCAATAGATGGTAGTATTCCATCTTTTGCGCCCTTGGGCTCTTTTGGACTTTTTGACATAACATGGCATAGGACCGACTCAACTTGCATTGTTGCAATATAATGCTTACTTTCTATTAACCCATTATTTTATTTACCTTTAGTTTTATTATGCTCCCACAAAGTGGGAGGCATTAAGCATCATGCATTTGTCCATAGCTATGTCCCAACATTTTGTAGACTCAACTCCTCTTAACGGCTTGGCAGATTTCGCTCAAACTTTCGCAGCTGGTAAACCTTAACTTGTAGGAAGGAATTTTGGCTGTGACCAGTTTTGGGAGAATTATGGTGATTTGTCCTTTTTTTCCCCTATAGAATACATTTATATACTTCCCGAAATGTTGTGGACTCATCTCCTTTTTAACTGCTTGGCTTATTTTGCTCACACTTTCACAGCTGAAAAACCTTAATGTATAGGTGATTTTCAATGAAGGAATTCTGGCTGTGACCTGAATTTTAGCGGAATAATGGCCTTTTTGTCATTTTTTCCACTATAGAATATCTATGAAAATTAATTTTTGGAGGCAAAAAGTAGTGTTGGTGAAGTGCCCTTGGTCTGTGTCCAAACGTGTCATGGGGGCATCCATGTCTGTGACACATCTAGTTACTTCTGAAATACTTAAAAAAAAAGCAATTCAAACTATAGAAATTAAAACAGTTTCATGGAATTAAAACTCGTTATTCTTGGAGGAAACATTTTTTCATGCTTGCAGCAATCTCTGCTGGTACTCTCTTAATATAATCCATAATTACTGTATCAGTTATGCAGAAAACAAGATCAAATTATTCTGACATACTTGTCATTGTAACTTAGTAACCTATCTGTCCTTTGTAGTGAAAGGCCAACGGGGATAATGTTACTTGTGCCGTTAAGGCCAGTTAGTACATGTATTCATGAATATATGGAAATACATCACTCGGCTCAAATCCTTGTGTTATTCTTGATATGCAGCCAGTGGTTTTTTTCACCTCTGGGGGAAAGGTGGCGGGGCCCTTCAGATGGGGAATTTTACGCCAAAAGGGGTCTGAGGGGAATTTGTTTTTAAAAGCATTACAACATGTTTATTTTCTATTTTGTTATCAAACATTAATGAATTGTTTTGCTACATTAATGATAACTTAGATTATGCACTGACTTGATGTGATGACAATTTCTCTATGTTAGTCATTTTTTGTACGATTTTGTTTAAAATAAAGCTTACATTCTGAGGGGAATTTTAAGGTAAATATATACTTTTTAAGCAGGGGAATGGGCCCCAAATTGGCCCTTAAAAAAGCACTGATGCATAACAAGTTTGCCAAAACTAGCCATTGGCTACTATTCCTCCTTTTAAATTTTTGTCAAAGAAAATGTGTTTCGCTAGAACTTTTTACTGCTTATGCCAAGTTCTATTCCCTAAAGGATTTTCAGGTGACATAAGGTACATTTGACTAAACAACATCATAATTAGCCCTGCTTTAAATGCCATTTACTATATATATAGTTGTACATTGACTATGTCTACTACCTGGGAGTGAATATCATATTATAATTTTAAATGTATTATAGTTCAAGTTATTAAAATGCATACTGTATTCAGGGATTTTTGTTGTTAACTGTGCAGAGGTCTCAGGTCAATAAACAATGCACCCTACTTGGGTCAAATCCAACAAACACTGTTGACAGTATACATACAAAACAAGTCCGTCAAACAATTAATTCTGAGTCACTTTATGAATTGCTCAACACAATTGTCAATCAAATCTGGTTGTAAGGTCAATTTCAGTTCGTGAAAAGAATTCGTGAAAAAACATCACAATTTGAAAGCTTTTATGTAACCTAGGAGTTACACTTTTATCTAACTACATCAAATTTGACTCTTTACTTTGATTTAATATGTCCTTGATATTTGCTTCATTAGGCGTAAACAAAAAACATGTTTGTTTCAGGTTACATGCCTTAAAAATTAGGGTAGGTAGGTAGGGATTTTTTGTTGTTGTTGTTGGTTAATGGTCAACTTGAAGATTCTTAAACTGAATGAATATTGAGAACATGTCTCTAATATCATAAAACATTGTTTTGAAATGGATGCTATAAAAACAAAAACACTTATTTATCCAAAAAACCATTTAATTATTAGAAAAAAGTGAAATAAGCAAAAAGATATCTGACCCACTCAATAAAATGTTCTAAGGTCGGGGCTTTTTTGTAGGGTAACCTGAAACAAATATTTTTTACGCCTTAGTTGTATGTTTTTTTCGCTTTATTACCAGCAAGTTTGGTGTTGAATTTTCAAAACTCCTTTGACCCCTGTTGCCGACCTTCCAGCCCCATTTAAACAGTAATTGCTAATGTGTACATGTACATGTGAGGCGTCTCGCAGGAAACCTGGGCTTAATGCATGTGCGTAACGTGCACAGGCTGATCTGGGATGGCACTTTCCGCTTTTATGGTATTTTCTGTTTCAAGGAAGTCTCTTCTAAACATAAAACCTCTGTAGGTGTAAAGTGTCGTCCCGGATCAGCCTGTGCTGACTGTTACAAACATGCATAAAGGCCGGTTTTTGCACGACACGGCTCATTTGTATTCTTTCTTGCTCACCATGGTTGCAGTTTAAAAGTGAGGCTATACTAGTTGACCCTGATGACCCCCAGAAAGGGGTCAGAGTTCGTACTGGGGTAGGTTACACTCAACTTAGTCTGATGTTGTATTGGTATTGTGGTAGGTTGCACATAACAATATGTCATTGTAGTGGTAATGATTGTTCTATAATATGATATACTAGAAACTGATACTGTGGAATCAATTATGTTGTGATGCATGGATCTGGTCTTAATGTTGTAATTTAGAAGTACATGTAAACTGGTACATGTACTGTGGAATCAATTGTGTTGTGATGCATGGATCTGGTGTTAATGTTGTAATTTAGAAGTACATGTAAACTGATACTGTGGAATGAATTGTGTTGTGATGCATGAATCTGGTCTTAATGTTGTAATTTAGAAGTACATGTAAACTGATACTGTGGAATCAATTGTGTTGTGATGCATGGATCTGGTCTTAATGTTGTAAGTTAGAAGTACATGTAAACTGATACTGTGGAATCAATTGTGTTGTGATGCATGGATCTGGTCTTAATGTTGTTATTTAGAAGTACATGTACCTCTGCATTAAGCCTAATTCATGTTATTTATTTATTTATTTTATTTATTTAATTTAATTTATTTATCTATTTATTAATTAATTTATCTATATAGATGTATTTATCTATGTATTTATTTATGTATATATTTATTTATTTATTCATTCATTCATCCATTTATTCATGTATTTATTTTATGTATTCAAATTTTAACAAAATGCAGTGTATTGTTGACTGTACAGATTTGAATTGACTGTTCAGTCACAATGAAGGGTGATGAAATCAGGAAAAAAATTGCATGCTATAGTAATGTTTGTAGCATAATTATTGTTAATTTGCCAGTTTGTGACTTGTTTCCCTACAGCGTGTAACGTTCTGCCAAAAGCTTTTTGGTATGTAACATTAGTAATTATCAACATGATTTAATAAGTTTGTATGTAACATTAGTCACTATCAACATGATTTAATAAGTTTGTATGTAACATTAGTCATTATCAGCATGATTTAATAAGTTTGCATGTAACATTAGTCATTATCAACATGATTTAATAAGTTTGCATGTAACATTAGTGATTATCAACATGATTTAATAAGTTTGTATATAACATTAGTCATTATCAACATGATTTAATCAGTTTGTATGTAACATTAGTCATTATCAACATGATTTAATCAGTTTGTATATAACATTAGTCACTATCAACATGATTTAATCAGTTTGTATGTAACATTAGTCATTATCAGCATGATTTAATAAGTTTGCATGTAACATTAGTCATTATCAACATGATTTAATAAGTTTGCATGTAACATTAGTCATTATCAACATGATTTACTCAGTTTGCATGTAACATTAGTCATTATTAACATGATTTAATCAGTTTGTATGTAACATTAGTCATTATCAACATGATTTAATCAGTTTGCATGTAACATTAGTCATTATCAACATGATTTAATAAGTTTGCAAGTAACATTAGTCATTATCAACGTGATTTAATAAGTTTGTGTAACATTAGTCATTATCAACATGATTTAATAAGTTTGCGTGCAACATTAGTCATTATCAACATGATTTAATAAGTTTGTATGTAACATTAGTCATTATCAACGTGATTTAATAAGTTTGTATGCAACATTAGTCATTATCAACATGATTTAATAAGTTTGTGTAACATTAGTCAATATCAACATGATTTAATAAGTTTGCGTGCAACATTAGTCATTATCAACGTGATTTAATAAGTTTGCATGTAACATTAGTCATTATCAACATGATTTAATCAGTTTGTGTAACATTAGTCATTATCAACGTGATTTAATAAGTTTGTGTAACATTAGTCATTATCAACATGATTTAATAAGTTTGTGTAACATTAGTCATTATCAACGTGATTTAATAAGTTTGTGTAACATTAGTTATTATCAATGTGATTTAATAAGTTTGTGTGCAACATTAGTCATTATCAACATGATTTAATAAGTTTGCATAACATTAGTCATTATCAACATGATTTAATAAGTTTGTGTAACATTAGTCATTATCAACATGATTTAATAAGTTTGTGTGCAACATTAGTCATTATCAACATGATTTAATAAGTTTGTGTGCAACATTAGTCATTATCAACATGATTTAATAAGTTTGTGTGCAACATTAGTCATTATCAACATGATTTAATAAGTTTGTGTAACATTAGTCATTATCAACATGATTTAATAAGTTTGTGTGCAACATTAGTCATTATCAACATGATTTAATAAGTTTGTGTAACATTAGTCATTATCAACATGATTTAATAAGTTTGTGTGCAACATTAGTCATTATCAACATGATTTAATAAGTTTGTTTAACATTAGTCATTATCAACATGATTTAATAAGTTTGTGTGCAACATTAGTCATTATCAACATGATTTAATAAGTTTGTGTAACATTAGTCATTATCAACATGATTTAATAAGTTTGTGTAACATTAGTATTATCAACATGATTTAATAAGTTTGTGTGCAACATTAGTCATTATCAACATGATTTAATAAGTTTGTGTGCAACATTAGTCATTATCAACTTGATTTAATAAGTTTGTGTAACATTAGTCATTATCAACATGATTTAATAAGTTTGTATGCAACATTAGTCATTATCAACATGATTTAATAAGTTTGTGTGCAACATTAGTCATTATCAACATGATTTAATAAGTTTGTGTAACATTAGTCATTATCAACATGATTTAATAAGTTTGTGTAACATTAGTCAATAATAACATGATTTAATAAGTTTGTGTGCAACATTAGTCATTATCAACATGATTTAATAAGTTTGTGTGCAACATTAGTCATTATCAACATGATTGAATAAGTTTGTGTGCAACATTAGTCATTATCAACATGATTTAATAAGTTTGTGTAACATTAGTCATTATCAACACGATTTAATAAGTTTGTGTGCAACATTAGTCATTATCAACGTGATTTAATAAGTTTGTGTAACATTAGTCATTATCAACATGATTTAATCAGTTTGTGTAACATTAGTCATTATCAACGTGATTTAATAAGTTTGTGTAACATTAGTTATTATCAATGTGATTTAATAAGTTTGTGTGCAACATTAGTCATTATCAACATGATTTAATAAGTTTGCATAACATTAGTCATTATCAACATGATTTAATAAGTTTGTGTAACATTAGTCATTATCAACATGATTTAATAAGTTTGTGTGCAACATTAGTCATTATCAACATGATTTAATAAGTTTGTGTGCAACATTAGTCATTATCAACATGATTTAATAAGTTTGTGTGCAACATTAGTCATTATCAACATGATTTAATAAGTTTGTGTAACATTAGTCATTATCAACATGATTTAATAAGTTTGTGTGCAACATTAGTCATTATCAACATGATTTAATAAGTTTGTGTAACATTAGTCATTATCAACATGATTTAATAAGTTTGTGTGCAACATTAGTCATTATCAACTTGATTTAATAAGTTTGTGTAACATTAGTCATTATCAACATGATTTAATAAGTTTGTATGCAACATTAGTCATTATCAACATGATTTAATAAGTTTGTGTGCAACATTAGTCATTATCAACATGATTTAATAAGTTTGTGTAACATTAGTCATTATCAACATGATTTAATAAGTTTGTGTAACATTAGTCATTATCAACATGATTTAATAAGTTTGTGTGCAACATTAGTCATTATCAACATGATTTAATAAGTTTGTGTGCAACATTAGTCATTATCAACATGATTGAATAAGTTTGTGTGCAACATTAGTCATTATCAACATGATTTAATAAGTTTGTGTAACATTAGTCATTATCAACATGATTTAATAAGTTTGTGTAACATTAGTCATTATCAACATGATTTAATAAGTTTGTGTGCAACATTAGTCATTATCAACGTGATTTAATAAGTTTGCATGTAACATTAGTCATTATCAACGTGATTTAATAAGTTTGTGTAACATTAGTCATTATATATAATGAACATGATTTAATCAGTTTGTGTAACATTAGTCATTATCAACATGATTTAATAAGTTTGTATAACATTAGTCATTATCAACATGATTTAATAAGTTTGTGTGCAACATTAGTCATTATCAACATGATTGAATAAGTTTGTGTGCAACATTAGTCATTATCAACGTGATTTAATAAGTTTGTGTAACATTAGTCATTATCAACATGATTTAATAAGTTTGTGTAACATTAGTCATTATCAACGTGATTTAATAAGTTTGTGTAACATTAGTTATTATCAATGTGATTTAATAAGTTTGTGTGCAACATTAGTCATTATCAACATGATTTAATAAGTTTGCATAACATTAGTCATTATCAACATGATTTAATAAGTTTGTGTAACATTAGTCATTATCAACATGATTTAATAAGTTTGTGTGCAACATTAGTCATTATCAACATGATTTAATAAGTTTGTGTGCAACATTAGTCATTATCAACATGATTTAATAAGTTTGTGTGCAACATTAGTCATTATCAACATGATTTAATAAGTTTGTGTAACATTAGTCATTATCAACATGATTTAATAAGTTTGTGTGCAACATTAGTCATTATCAACATGATTTAATAAGTTTGTGTAACATTAGTCATTATCAACATGATTTAATAAGTTTGTGTGCAACATTAGTCATTATCAACTTGATTTAATAAGTTTGTGTAACATTAGTCATTATCAACATGATTTAATAAGTTTGTATGCAACATTAGTCATTATCAACATGATTTAATAAGTTTGTGTGCAACATTAGTCATTATCAACATGATTTAATAAGTTTGTGTAACATTAGTCATTATCAACATGATTTAATAAGTTTGTGTAACATTAGTCATTATCAACATGATTTAATAAGTTTGTGTGCAACATTAGTCATTATCAACATGATTTAATAAGTTTGTGTGCAACATTAGTCATTATCAACATGATTGAATAAGTTTGTGTGCAACATTAGTCATTATCAACATGATTTAATAACTTTGTGTAACATTAGTCATTATCAACATGATTTAATAAGTTTGTATAACATTAGTCATTATCAACATGATTTAATAAGTTTGTGTGCAACATTAGTCATTATCAACGTGATTTAATAAGTTTGCATGTAACATTAGTCATTATCAACGTGATTTAATAAGTTTGTATAACATTAGTCATTATGAACATGATTTAATCAGTTTGTGTAACATTAGTCATTATCAACATGATTTAATAAGTTTGTATAACATTAGTCATTATCAACATGATTTAATAAGTTTGTGTGCAACATTAGTCATTATCAACGTGATTTAATAAGTTTGTATGTAACATTAGTCATTATCAACGTGATTTAATAAGTTTGTGTAACATTAGTCATTATCAACATGATTTAATAAGTTTGTGTAACATTAGTCATTATCAACATGATTTAATAAGTTTGTGTGCAACATTAGTCATTATCAACATGATTGAATAAGTTTGTGTGCAACATTAGTCATTATCAACATGATTGAATAAGTTTGTGTGCAACATTAGTCATTATCAACATGATTTAATAAGTTTGTGTAACATTAGTCATTATCAACATGATTTAATAAGTTTGTGTAACATTAGTCATTATCAACATGATTTAATAAGTTTGTGTGCAACATTAGTCATTATCAACGTGATTTAATAAGTTTGCATGTAACATTAGTCATTATCAACGTGATTTAATAAGTTTGTGTAACATTAGTCATTATATATAATGAACATGATTTAATCAGTTTGTGTAACATTAGTCATTATCAACATGATTTAATAAGTTTGTATAACATTAGTCATTATCAACATGATTTAATAAGTTTGTGTGCAACATTAGTCATTATCAACATGATTGAATAAGTTTGTGTGCAACATTAGTCATTATCAACGTGATTTAATAAGTTTGTGTAACATTAGTCATTATATATAATGAACATGATTTAATAAGTTTGTGCAACATTAGTCATTATCAACATGATTTAATAAGTTTGTGTAACATTAGTCATTATCAACATGATTTAATCAGTTTGTGTAACATTAGTCATTATCAACGTGATTTAATAAGTTTGTGTAACATTAGTCATTATCAACATGATTTAATAAGTTTGTGTAACATTAGTCATTATCAACATAATTTAATAAGTTTGTGTAACATTAGTCATTATCAACATGATTTAATAAGTTTGTGTAACATTAGTCATTATCAACGTGATTTAATAAGTTTGTGTAACATTAGTCATTATCAACATGATTTAATAAGTTTGTGTAACATTAGTCATTATCAACATGATTTAATAAGTTTGTGTAACATTAGTCATTATCAACATGATTTAATAAGTTTGTGTAACATTAGTCATTATCAACGTGATTTAATAAGTTTGTATGTAACATTAGTCATTATCAACATGATTTAATAAGTTTTTCTGACTAATGGAAATGGCTTATATATAATTTACAGTTAATTAATCTGCATCTACTTTACCATTGGTAGTCAAATGCTTATATGTAATAAACACATATGACATGTTATTGTGAATTTTATTTATTGTGTTATTTGAAACATTTCATCTAAACATATTTTATGCCACCCAAAAGCAGTTTCATAGATCTATTGAACACGAAGTCCCTTTAAATCATTCAGCATTACAATGAAACTATATACTTAAATTATCTAACAATAAAACAGACTTGTTCACAAAGTTTTTATTTAAACGATACCATATGGTATATTTTTAATTTAACACCTCAACACTAATTAAAGGGACTTGTTTACAGATTTCTGGATTTTTGAAATATGCCATTAAACATCTTAACATGTCAAATTAAAGCATCTGAAATAAAAAGTCCTAGTGCTTTAACAAGAAAAAAAAAAAAAGAAAGAAAAAAAAGTTACTCCCACTGGGGTTCGAACCTCAGTCCACCGGATTAAAAGTCTAACTCGTTATCTCTCAGCCATTCCGACTTACATAATTGATGGAGTATTTTGTACTTTACGTAAGTGATTCAAGCATTTGTAACAATTTCAACAAAATCAACAGAAACACTCCAAAATTCTCCATCGTTTAGCGGTACTGTCGCTTTATAATTTTATATATTCTAACTTATGATTACCCATGAACAAAATGGTATTTAGAGTATATTTTTAGGTCAGTGGTCTTATTTAACTCCTTTATATACACTGTTCTTTTATTTTTCGAATCTGTGACAAAGTGTTTGAAAATCGTCAATTCGTCAGTCTGTGAACAGGTCTCTTTAATGCCACCAATCCCTTGTTTTTAATATTACCATATGCTCTTTGCCTAATTAATGCCTCAGTTTTCTTGTATAAAAAAAATCAAAAGTAAATGCAGTATCTGGTCTGCAAGGACATTGTGAGGCCTAACCTCAGACCATAGATCATTGTCAAATGGCTAACCACTGTACCACTAGCATTTTACCTAACACTAATGTAACGTGAAGTAAAGTTTTGAAGTGGAAGTATTTATTTCCAATATTGTCAGCAAATATATAAAAACAGTTCTTGTGATAACGTTTTTTTTTACAAAATTCAAGTAGGGCAGTTGTCAGTTACTGGCATAGGTATGTGCACTAAGTACTGGTAAACTGCTTAGATCGGCTAGGTGTGAGTAGGTTAACTATCCGCCGTGATATGACTGAAATACTGTTAAAAACGGCAAAAAATCCAAACAAACAAAAACAAACAATGCATTATTTTTTAACTTTTTGAGATTGCTCCTGCAGTATGCATGTTGCCTTCATACTTATTCAAGTATATTTTGTTGTCTTAGTTCACTGTTTCATGTAAGTTTGTCTATTGTTGAATAAAGTTTGCACATCTATGAAAATGTAATTAATTTTATTTTGTTTTATATTTCTAGATTTTTGTCATAATGTCATAATGTCATACATTAAGAGAAATGCTAAAAATGTGTTATACTGTTATATTGTAGCAGTTAATCAATTGAGCGAGTATCCAAAGTAACAATATTATATAATACATGAAACAAAATTGCTAAATATTGTAAAAAGACAAACATCCACTGACACACCAATTTAACTTGAACATAACACTTTTCAAAGACTTTTCTAACATTAAATTAATTCAGTATATGGTACAGTTCCACTTGTAGCAGTGAAGTTTGTTTTCATACTTGCATTATTTTAGTGTATGTAACCCGTGTTTGAATTTCAGAGCCAAAATGAAGAGTTCACAATGTTCTTCAAAGATGGGGTACGACGAATTGACTTCGTCTTGGCCTACGAAAGTGGGACGATAGCAGAACAGGAAAACCGGGTGAAAAAGCGGGACTACTTCCTCAGAATGATTGAAAAAGAAGGTTTACAACTGGAGCATGAGAGGGTGGAGGTGATTTTTTATCTTTGTACAGCTGAGACAAATGATCCTGACACTGACCTTAATACACAAATATTTTATCCGTTACGATGAATATATTAATTTACGTACTGGAATCGACTTGAATCGAAGAAAGAATATCCCACTGATAATACAGTTTATTGTATCACTAACCATGTGAAATATGTGCATGAAAAAAAAACGAGTATAATGATGAGTACTAATTCTGATGTGAAGCGCTTAAAGATGTTAAAAGAGTTAATGAGTTTCCAGTTAAAGTGTTAGAGGTATATAAGTTATAGTTGCAGTACATGCAGTATTGAAATGAAAAGTTTCTGTCACTTTTCTGAAACATTATATTATTAAATTGCTTTAGATAAATTATATTACAGTCTTGCCGACCCAATAAATTTTTTTAATGTACTTGCCAGAATGAATGATTAGATGCTTCAAAGCTCTGGGCATTTAAGTTTAAACCTAATTGTTTTTAGCTCTTTTGCATCGAAAGCCTAAGGCGTATTGAGACACTCTAGAGTCCGTTTTCTGGGTAGAACCAGTACTGGGTGTCTTTGGGGGAGATCGTGAGTACGCTCCCAGAGTAGGGATCAAACCCAAAACCTCCCGATCGCTAGGCGGACACCATATCCACTACGCCACCGCGACCTCTTATTTTATTGCATGTATGGTACCGGCATATGTGCCAAGTAGTGTACTCTTTATGTGGAAATAACAGCAGTGAAACTTATGAACAGACATATTAAATGTTATGTTCTGTCTGATAAGGATAAGAGAATAAAAAACTTGATCAAGGTCCAAACACAATTATCATGTACTTCGGAAATTAAAATGATAAAAATGATGTGTTTATTGCATTGTTCATTACAGATTCAGGGTTTTACAGTAACATTCTCTTAATAGTTTGTTCAAATAAATTGTTTGGTTTTTTAGTGTTCTTAACAACAAATATTATTTATAAGGTGCCTATGGTATATCACTAAATTACTTATGTTTTATACTATGATTGTATGTGCAAAATGTTTCAGGGCTCCAAGAGTGGCAAGGTCGCGTTTATAAAGTGCCACGCCCCCTGGGAGGTCCTGGCCAAGGGGGCAGAGCTTATGAACATGAAGATGCCCCTAGCGGTTGGTATTACAGTCATCCTTGCCTCCTGCTGACGTAGCCAATTTATTTAGTATACTAATTAAAGCAGCAGTCCAGAAGAATGTTAATAAAAATAAAGCTTTGCAGAAATTGTTTCTAATGGACATCTAACTGATCAAAATACAAAACAAATGCATTGAAATCGGTAAAAAAAATCGGTTTGGTAGCTTTTTAGCTCGACTTTTCGAAGAATAGGTGAGCTATCTACTACCCCCGGCGTCGGCGTCGGCATCCGCGTCAGGGTCCACGTCTGAATTTGGTTAAAGTATTTATTCAAAAGTCTTGTAAGTTCAAAATTACATCAGTTATTCACTTGAAACGTGGAACTAACTTTTGTCATCAACTCAAGTATCAAGGGCAACATTCCCCATAACTTTATTTTGTATTTTGACAGAATTATGCTCCTTTTTCACATCGATTTTCTGGTTAAAGTTTATATTCAAAAGTTTTGTAACTTCAAAACTGCATATGTTATTCACTTGAAACTTGGAACTAACCTTTGTCATCAACTCTAGTATTAGGGGCAACATTACACATAACTCTGTTTTGTATTTTGACAGAGTTATGCCCCCTTTGGACTTAGATTTTATGTTTAAAGTTTATATTCAAAAGTTTTGTAACTTCAGACTACATAAGTTATTCACTTGAAACTTGGAACTAACCGTTGTCATCAACTCCAGTATCAAGGGCAACATTCCCTATAACACTGTTTTGTATTTTGACAGAGTTATGCCCCTTTTTCACATAGATTTTCTGGTTAAAGTTATATTCAAAAGTTTTGTAACTTCAATACTACAAAAGCTATTCACTTGAAACTTGGAATATACCTTTGTCATCAACTCCAGTATCAGGGTGAACATTCCCCGCAACTCTATTTTGTATTTGGACAGAGTTATGTCCCTTTTTTACATAGATTTTCTGGTTACAGTTATATTCAAAAGTTTTGTAACTTCATAACTACATAAGTTATTCACTTGAAACTTGGAACTAACCTTTGTCATCAACTCTAGTATCTGTGGCAACATTACCCTTAACTCTGTTTTGTATTTTGACAGAGTTAGCCCACTTTTTACATAGACTTTGTTGTTAAAGTTTTTTTTCTAAAATGTATAAACTATACAAGACTTCACTTAAAAGTTTCGTATTTTAACAAATTTATGCCCCTTCCACTATCCAAAATATGTACCAACTGAAATACTTAGAATAGTCGAGCGCACTGTCCTCTGACAGCCCTTGTTATTGTAAAATTATCTGTATGCGATAGCTGGTGTACCAGAGGTTTTTGAACATGGACATTATAAAATGACTTTCATAAATAAGAAACAGTTTTCAGTTGAATAAACATAATTTAAGTTTATTAGAACTAATGGCATTTTAAGATGTATTGAATTAGATTATATGGACTGTGGCTTTAATGCAGTGCTCTCTTTGCTATTTGTCAACTTAGCCAATGACTGCAAAGTTGAACATTTTGTAAAAGCAAATTCATGTTTGTTTGTTTATTTGGATTTTTCGCCATGTTTAACAGTATTTCAGTCATATAAGGTCGGTCAGTTAACATACTCACATTTTTCCTGGGCAAACTTAACCTATCTACCCCTGTGAAATGTTTAGGCATACTTCATGAATTCTTCTTAAAATCTTTGTGAATACTTCATGCAGTGGCTTCATGAAGACTTCATGGAAAAGAAGTGAACTATAAATGAGGCAAATGCATGAAACATTCATAAAACATAGCTTCATGAATAGTTGATGCATTTTCACATGCAGAAAAATGCATGAAATAAAGAATGGGTTTGTTCATAAAAACTTCATGAACTATGCACTTTTTCATGAAGACTTCATGCACGGCTTCATGAAAAAAATATTTCATGAAGATTTCATGAATAATTTTGTTCATTATTCTAATGTCTCATTTATAATTCACGGATATTCATGAATACTTCATGAACAAAATTTTTGTAATTTCAAGAATAAATTTGTTGTGCTTTTCTTCAACATTCATGAAGAATTCCAAAAATCATGAAGACTTCTAAAAATAATAGAGCTATCAAAAAAGTGGACATAGTATCATCATTTGTTCCGCTTTCAGTGCGGACATTTCTATTTCCATATATGCGGAACTTCTGCGGAAAATTAATGCATTTGTTTTTCAGCAGGTGGAAATAATCCACAGAAAATTGACACTCAAGGAATAATTGGGTGATCCTCCTTTGGATTTTTCTCTTTTTAGCTCTGGTGGCCATCTTGTTCAGTGGTGCAGAATGGTATCAATTTATGTAAAATTGGCCTTTTAAGCTGTTCCCGCTCTCTTCCCTCATGAAAAAGTACTTTCTGAATTGAGACGGACTTATCTTTGAATAGACTGATCTGGATTTTTCCACAAATAGTTAAAACTACACCCCAGCTATTGTTAAGAATTAATTTCCATTCATCGAAAATCACAAACATTGCCACGTGCACATTTGAATATCACAAATATTATGCACGGGCTCTTTTGTATCAAATATTTTAATCGCCAAACACATCATATCCAAGTGCAATGATTGGATAATATTGCAGATTAATTTGAATGTAATTGACATTTGTGGATGTGTCTATTATTTCTGACATTCCTGAAAAGACTTAAAATGGAACAATTCTGACAAAATTCATAAGAGTCCAGAGGGCTATTCAGACAAGTTATTCAGACTGCATTCAGACTATAACCACAGATACAGTAATTATTATGAACTTTACACTAAGTACTCAGGTGGCACTTGATATTTATTAAGGTTCAATGGTTTACTCCCCTAAAATGGGTTGTCAGACATTAAATAATATGTGAATATTATAAACATCCAACTGGAAATGATTATAATGCAACTTTTTTCATGATACAGTACAATTGTGCTAAAATAAATCAACAAAACATCAGAATTTTGTGCAGACAAGTATAACAGATACATTATTTTCCATTTTCCAGTTTATTATGTCTAAAAATCTTAAAGTACAATGTGGTTAGGAACAGTAAACAATATAATGATTATGCAACTTTTCACAATTTTATGGTACAATTGTGCTTCCATAGTTAACATTAAAATACAGACAAATGATTAAGTACTGATTGTCCATTTTGCAAACTCATTATATCATCAACTCCCCTAAATTCGCGACTACCATTGGTTCGGGGATGTTGTTATTGTCACGTGATCGTCTACGGCCTTTGCGCATGCGCATACGTGGCCGGGGGAATTTCTTTATACATGTCCAATGGACCATGTGACCGAATATTGTGTGAAGATACTGCATTTTAAACAGACGAAAGCATTGGACATGATACCTGATATAAAAACACCATGTTTTCTTATTCCCAAAACACCAGGAAGTTACATTTTGTGTTTTTGAATAAAAATACAAACCGGAAATAGTTGTTTTCGTCCGATGTTGTAGTAGAACTTCCATATATGAGACATGATTCGGCAGTGTGTCGTAACTAAGGCCGAGCAGAGTTTTTTGTATGTTTTTCAGTACCTTAATTTTAAGTGAAGTTTAGCCTTTTTCATAGTATTATGGTTACGCAAGAGGCATTTAGGAAATTGTACAGGCTGTATTCACCTACAAATTAAAAACACACAATACAATAATATACTGCAAACAAAATGAAAACAGTAATTGATTATGTTTTCTTGCTTAAACTTAATCATCCTGGATTTAAGAATCTATAAGCCACCTTAAAAGAAATAATCCATTTGCCTAAAAACGTTTTTCCCGACTGGTATAGTATTACTTAAATGTGCTTTTGTGATAAGGAAGAATTACATTTCAGATTTCTTTTTTTAAATAAAATTCACTGTTGAATACGGTAATCCAAAACTTGTTGTACATGCAGCCTAATTGAAGATTATTTTCTAAGAATGATGGGATGACGTCATATCCGCAAATCAATGATAGTTAGATAAGATGGCGACTGCTTGACACTTACGTAAACAATGTTGACCTGCTATAAGATTTAAACGTTGTTTTGGATAAAAAGTTTAAAAAAACAGCGGTATATATATTTATTTTCAAATATTTGTTTTAAATATTATGTTCAAATTGTTGAAATAATTTGATTATTGACATTAAATGTTAGGGTCGCGAATTTACGGTAATTGAGGATATAATAGAACATTGATGGAACGATTATATTGTAAGGAAAACAATAATAATAAGTCAAACGATTGTTGTTTAAAGGAACATAACTGTGAGTAGTAAGAAGACATGCAGCTTAAGCCTCTGGGCATATTGTCGCGAAAATATATTACAATTGCTTAAAAATGTCAAACCCTTTCAAATGTGCAAAATCAGTTATAGTTTATTGACTTGTTTGTAACTTAAATGAAATAATACTTACAGACACAGGTTCCAAGTGTTCAGTATTCATAGATATTTCTGTTTTAAAATCACAATCATGTTTAAATCATTTCAGACTTGAGCAATGAAAGTCAACTGATGACATCACAAATGACATCTTATCCTGCATAGCATTGCATGGTATGGTGTACTGTAAATGTCCTAAAATTGCATTATTTATGCCCTTTTGTAAGTTCCAATTTACATAAATTATAATCTTGTAACTTGGAATATACCTTTATCATCAACTCTAATATCAAGTGCCACATTCCCCATAACTCAGTTTTCTATTTTGACATAGTTGTGCCCCTTTTTCACATAGATTTTCAGGTTAAAGTTTATATTCACAACTTCTGTAACTTCAAAACTACAAAAGTTATTCACTTGAAATTTAGAATATACTTTAAATGTCATCAACTCCATCACGTGCCACATTCCCAATAACTCAGTTTTTCAGTTTTATATTTTGACATACTTATGTCCCTTTTTCACATAGATTTTCGGGTTAAAGTTTATAATTAAAACTTTTGTAACTACAAAATTAGATAAGTTATTCACTTGAAAATTAGAATATACCTTTGTCCTCAACTCCAGCTTCAAGTTCTACATTCCCCATAACTCTGTTTTGTATTTTGACAGATATATGCCCCTTTTTTTCACATAGATGTTCAGGTTATGTCCCAGGTTATGTCCTCAGGCTGTATTCAGTATTTATTCAGACAGAGATTAGACAGAATTCAGACTTGTGGTTTCATGGGTGTATGTTCAACAATTCTCACCACATTGATATTAAAGATTGTTTTTGACCTAGAGGGGGCATATATGTTTTACAAACAGCTCTTGTTTTAATAAATAGATTAACAAGCTTGTGATTTTTTTCAAAGTATAACTTTTCCGCATCATGAAAATGTCTAAGTCAGAATTTCCGCAACTGTACAATTTCTAAGTGTCAATATTCCGCATACTCTCCGCATGTTCTCCGCATATAAGAAATTTCTCCACAAAGCCAAAATCATTTTTGCAGAAAATATGTGGAGAATCTGCGGAAACTGATGATTTACGCAACATTTCTGCATCTATTCAGCATTTTCTCCGCTTCTTGAAATGCAATGTGGAAATCTGAACTAAGGGTGGTGTTCATAAAAAAATATTGATCTATTCTTTTTAAAGCTTCATGAATGTTTCTAGAATTTCAGTAATGCATGACGCCTTCATGAAGTGTACCTTAAATCACTTCATGCATAAAACTTCCTGAAGTTTGTTATTAGAGGTTTTCAAGAAGATTTCATGAATAATGCTTAATGGCATGAAAAATTCTTGATCTCATGAAGTCCTTTTTGACAGGGGTAAGCTGTTTACCAGTACCAAGTGCACATACGTGTGCCAGTAACTGACAACTGCCCTACTTGAATCAGAGGTAGGGGGAAATGGCTGTAGAAATTATTTCGTGACCAATCCCCACACAAGATATGTGGCCGGGTTTTGGCTCGAACTCAAAAACCCCGGAAAAGAAAATTAAATGTTGCCACAACTCCTTTCTGTAAACCGTATTCAAAAATGCACAAAATCATACGATTTCATTTCAGTCAGGTAATACCAGCAACAGAAAATGTTCAAGCTACACTGCGATTCCAGCTGGATCAGAAAATAAAAAAATCATTTTGGTGTCAGATACAACTATAGTCTTATGAAGTCATTCAATTGCCTACACAAAACAGTTCAACCGAGCACAGAACAAGTGGTAGTCAAAAAACAAACTAATGTACATATGAGGCATGTCTTGGGAAACCCAGGCTTAATGCATGTGCATAAGTGTCGTCCCGGATTAGCCTGTGCAGTCCGTAAATGCTAATCCAGGACGAAACTTTTCGCCTACTGTAGATTTATGTTTAGAAGAGACTTCCTTGAAACACAAAATACCATAAAAGCGGAAAGTGTCATCCTGGATTAGCCTGTGTGGACTGAACAGGACGATCCGGGACAACACTTTATGCACATGCATTCAGCTCGATTTTCACACGACACGCCTTATATATTTTGAAGGTCTATCATTAGACCAAATTCATGATATAATTATTTTAGAAGGCAATACAATGAAAATGTCATGAAAATGTGTGTGCTTCATCTATTCCAGCCCAACGACATACCTACGCAACTGAGTATCTTCCAATGCTGCCCGACCCCGTTTGATCTAGATAAGGACCTGATAGACGAAGACGACAACTACTTCATGGCTCCTTTCAACAGGAGCCGCATGGAACAGTAAGTGTGAGCCAGTCCAGCCTCGCTTTCATTGGTGCCAATTAATTGTTATTCTAATGAATCAAGCTATAACAGTGGAGCGAATTAAAAATATGTCTGCTCACAAATGTAACAGTTGACTTAGATTAGTGTGGGCAAGACTACAGTTACTGGCTTGATTTCCTAACCCTAATTGATGAAGTAGTAGTAGCCTAAGGCATACAAAAAATATGTTTGTATCAAGTTATCCGATCTACCCTTTTTGGATGGATAAGTGTTTTGTCTTGATAGCATCCAGTTCAAAACAATGACTAAGCATATTTCTGGTATTCTTTGAATATTTATTCAGATTTAGCAACTTCAAGTTGACCATTTATCCAAAAAAAAAATCCTTACCTACCTACCCTAATTTTTGTGGGCATGTAATCTAAACAAACATATTTTTGTATACCTAACCCTATTGTTGGGACATAGGACATAAAATGTCTTAACATTATTTAAGCTTGATGACATTTTATCAGCATTGAGCAGTTAGCAACAGTTGCAGACAGATTCTTAAGTTTATCCAAAACAGTTTCCCAATGTTTGGCAGTGTTTATGTGACAATAAAATCCAAAACATGTTGGGCATTGCTGATTTTCACAGTATTACATGTTACACTTGTGTCAATATACTCATACGATTGCTTTCGTATAATTGCTAATAGCAACAGATAAAAAGTAGGTCAGTTTGTAGTCTTGTTTTAAATTGGAAATTTCTCATCGTAAAAGTTGCCAAATTGGGAAAAGAATGTACGGATAAAACTTGATGTCAGTAGCAAATTTCATTGATTAGTTGATGAAATTGTAGTATAATGCATTATGTTATTGAGAACTTCTATGTTTTTATTATTAATATGTTTTTTATGTCATTTTTTCTTGGATGGGATTGCTATTGGGTCAGATCACACCAGTAACACTAGAGTTATTGCCCCTTTTTCATGCAAAAAAAGTGCAAAAATGCCTTTTTCCAACATGTAGACTTTATTTTCCATCCCCTATCTTAACCAAACTTTCACAGTTAGCGTTTGACCATCAGTTCTCAGCAGACGCCACAAATGGGCCAGATCGTGTTTCAAACACCAGAGTTATTGCTCTTTATTTATTAAAAAAAATACACAAAAACGGACATTATTCAGGATAGATAATTCATTTTTCATCCAATCTTTACCAGTCTTGCACAGTTTGTTTATACCATGAGGTTACAGTTGGAAGTTGATTATATGCAAGATGGGACAAGAAACACTGACTAATTGCCCTTTGTTTTTTGAAAAAAATATGCAACAATGGACATTATTTAGGATAGAGACTTCATTTTTCATCCAATCTTCACAAATCGTGCACAGTTTGTGTATGAACGTAAGACTACAGGTGAAGTCGAATATAAGCTTGATAAGGCCAGAAACACCGGAGTTATTGCCCCTTGTATTTGGAAAAAAAAACATCAACAAGTTATCAATGATTGTTTTGCACACACAATGTGTTATTCAATGTTGACCAAACTTACACAGTTTGCATATGACCATAACAATTGATTGATAAAATTTGATTTCCAACAGTTGCAAACCTGGCATGCAGTTATTTGTACATGCAACATTGATGGCTTCAGAGCCTGCATTAACATAATTTATCATCATTGGACAGAACGTTATCAAAGAAAAAGCAAAACTTGACCTTATAGCACAGCCATCGCAATTATCGCATTGCAACTAGTTATCCGAAATTCCTGCAAAAAGACTTCAACATCTACTGTTTTTGCATTATCCAGAATTGTCACTGACTTAATGAAGAAGGGTCAGGTAAGAATGTCGAGAACAATTATTTGAGAACCATTAGCAAAAACACCACACATCCACTACCCAACTCGTACTTTATTACTTTAGTTAGCCCATGGCACTTAATCAAATTGATCCTATCCCCCTTTGCGTATTGTTCATATACCCTAATTTTCAAACCTGTCACAACAGTATGGTCTTCATCTGTACCAGTTCTCAGATGAGCGCTTTGGACCATCATGGCCCTCTTGTTTTAAGACTGTTACAAATGTCAAACCACATTTTGTAGCGGTGGTGAAAATTATTTTTGAATCAGGAAAAAAAACAGCCATATTTTGCATTGGGAATGGGTAAGATATTCTGAGCCCTATAGAAAAAGGCCTGTTAGTGCATAGGTAAAGAGCAAATGTTCTAGTCACCTGTTTATATTACATAGATTTTCTCAAGGTTTTGACCATAAATAACAATATGTGCACATAATTTCAAACACAATGTTATGGTACCAGAATGACCTTGAGGGATTACGCTTGGTGGCCTCACTATGTGTTATGCCATTGCACCATTTTATTCCAGTATTTAAAACATATACACAATGCTTTTATTCATGTTTGTATTATAAATATGTTACATATTTTATGTCCATGAAAAAATTGCTTACTCATGTGTTTTTTATTTTCATCTTCAAATTAATTTTGTGATGTTACCTCTCCTGCGATTGGCTGAAACAGCGGGCAGTAAGAAGCTTTTTCATTGGTTGATGCTATTTTCTTACACAGCATAGAATGAGTGGATTTTGCTGAATAGCATTTTAGTTAGTTTAGTTTTCTTTTAGATTTAGAGAGGTCGATTATCTAGCAACAATAATCTGCAATAAGTTTGTAGAAATCTAAAATACAAAGTTTTCTCTTGTTTTATAAAATTCTATATTTATTTGTATTTATCTTAAATAATGTAATTCTCTTGAATAATAATATACTGTAATAATTTTTTTTTTAAATCTAGTATAACGGGTATCGATTGCCAGTAAGTTATTATTTCCAAAATGACACTTTGATTTATATCTGTAGAACATACCCAGTACTCCATTTTTAGTACAACTTTTTTTAAAAAAGGCGAGCTATTCTACTCGCCCCAGTGTTGGCGTCAGTGCCAGGCTAGGTTAAAGTTTTTCTGTATGGTAGTTTCTCAGGAAAGGCTTGAGGGATTTCATTCAAACTTAAAACACTTCTTTCCTATATTAAAATGAACCCATAGGCCAATTTTATAACTCTAGTTTGAAATATGTCAAAATTATGGGCATTTTTACACTTAGAAATTTTACATTCCTGCGGCTCGGGTGGTGTCGTCAGCTTTTGATTTAGAATTTTACATTCCTGCGGTAGGGGTGGTGTCGTCAACTTTTGATTTCCACTCTCAAACTCGAGACTTAATCTTCATACATAGATACCCTAAAGCAATACTTTACTTGGGATTGCATTTGGGGTGGGTTGGGTGGTGTCAAGATCACTGTTACTGAAAATAGAAAAAGTAGTTTTTGCGCAATAACTTGAGAACAAATTGAAATATTTTAATGAAACTCAATTTATACAAATTGAAATATTTTAATGAATTTCAATTTATAGATACCGTATAGCGACACATTGCATCAGATTGCATATGGGGTGGGTGGGGTCAAGGTCACGGTTTTGAAAATTACAACTCAGTAACTCAAGAACAAAATTAACTTTGTTTAATTGGCACCTACTATTGTTTTAGAAAAAAATGTATGTATCTCTGACAAGTACAAGAAAGGTCGAGTGTATTGTCCTCTGACAGCTGTTGTTTTAATAACGTTAATAACATTTCAATAACATTTTCATTAAAGCAGCAAAACAGTATTCTGAAACAAAATGTTCTTTTTTTAAATCACAATTACTGCATGACAGTATTTTACATTGATGATTTTATTTCAACTAGAATGCAATTGCTATTTCTAGGCAAGTTAATGCAGTCGATATATGAGGCATGATTTAAAGGGTATGATAAAAGAAAAAGGTTCTCGGTACATAATTATAATGTATCCTTGTATGCAGTAAATGTATCATTTTATGCTTCTTATATGGCAGAAGGATATTCTTGCTGATAACAAAATGTATTTTCTGTTATTATGTATATGTAGTTGTACTGTTGTTTTAACTTATTCAATGTTTGTAATGATATGAGGGGCGTCCTGAGAAACCCGGTCTTAATGCATGCGCGAAAAGTGTCGTCCGGCATTAGCCTTTGCAGTGCGGACATGCTAATCCAGGATGGCACTTTCCACTTTTATGGTATTTTTTGTTTCAAGAAAGTCTCTTCTAACCAAAAGTGCCGTCCATGATAAGCCTGTGCGGACTGCATAGGCTGATCCGGGATGACACATGCATTAAACCCGGTTTTCCCATGACGCACCTCACATATTTTAAAATCTGCATGTTAATATTTGAATCCCCTTATAGTTAAGTAAACACTAGTTAATAATAAGTTGATATACAGTGTTTTTTTAGGGCCAATTAGGGGCCAAAATTCGGCCCCATTCCCCTGCTAAAAAAGTATATATATTTTCCCCTATATTTCCCTTAAAATTCCCCTCAGACTGTAAGCTTTATTTTGAGAAAAAAATTGACCAAAATCTGACAAAAATTGACTGAGATAGAGGCATTTTCGTTAACAATGCCAGCAAACCAAGTAAGTGGATATCTAAGTTATACTTTGTAGCAAAGCAATTGATTAATGTTTTATAACAAAGTAGAATAAAGACATCTAATAATGCTTTCCAAAAAAATAATCATTCCCCTTTTGCCGTAAAATTCCCCATCTGAAGGGCCCTGCTACCTTTCCCCTTAAGGTGAAAAAAAACATTGATAAATAATAAATACTTATCACAATATCATTTCAGTAAGATATAAAATGCTAGAGAACTATGATTTTAATGTTAAGGATAAGATTTTATTTAAGATGTTTCTGTAATACGACCCCTGATTTAATAACAAAGGATCATTGCATTTAAAGTTCAGCTTATCAGTAGAAATGCATCATTCACCTGTTTTTCGTTAACCATTTACTGGTGGCCATGTGTGTGTTTTGCTGCATTGTGCATTTCCGCTATTTCAAGGCTTTTCATTTTTGATAAGTTTGAAAATGGAACATGTACTACTCATAGAGTGCTGTGCATAAAAACATTCAGAATGGGCGTGCACATTGCATGCAAATACTTTGACGGTATTCTTAAATAACCCTTAGTATTTTTTATGTCTTTGTGAGTAAAAATACCACACTGGTTTTACTGATAATTTTTTTTACAACATGATTGTACCAAAGAAGAAACATGGTTATGGTTGTGTTGTTGCTGTAAGAAAGTGTCTATAAAATTGTATACTAAAACAAATTGCCTCAGACTTAAATAAATTGAGTGCATAAAGAAATGTAAAAGACAATGCAAGGTTTCTTAAAATGTGTCCTGGCCATACAATCATTTTCATTAATAATCACAGTACAGTTGACCGTATTTTAATGGTCAACTGCTTAGTTAATGTTTATTATTATATGTAGTGATGTATTTCCTTAAAATAATTTTGATTCAAATGTGCGTACAAGAGTATTAAAATCTGGTCAGTAAATCTGAATTTTGGCACATATCTTGTCTACATACTTGTTTAAGTGAACATTTTATTTCATAATTGAATAGGGCAGTGTTTTGAAATGAACACAATTGGTGGTTACACTGCACTCAGTTTATTTTTGTATGACTATTTAACTAACATTTGTTCGCCATCAGTCTTTGCCTATTCTAGTCCAAAGCCAAAATTCTGTGCCTAAATTACTTCATCCTGTTTGATTGCTCTTGAACTAATATTCAGAATTTGTTTTGTTCCTTTTATTCTTTGAGCCATATAATTATTATACCCCCACTAATGAAGGGGGGTATATAGGAGTAAGCTCGTCGGTCTGTTGGTTTTTGGTTTCCGGATGATAACTCGAGAAAGGCTTGACATATTCAAATATTTTTTTGGTACACAAAATAGAATACAGGTCAAGTTATGTGTTTGTTACAAACCACTAAATTTTGACAGAGTTGTGGCCCCTTTTCGACTTAACATTCCGCCAAACATGGTTTCCAGATGATAACTCAAGAAAGGCTTGACATATTCAAATTATTATTGGTACACGTGTAACATCATAGAATATGTTGTTGACAAAGCACTAAATTTTGACAGAGTTATGGCCCCTTTTTGACTTAAATTCCCGAAAAACATGGTCAATAACTCATGAAACACTTCACATATTTAATTTAAATTATTTTTGGTACAATTAGGTGTAACATCATAAAATACAGATCAAGTTCAACTTTGGTTACAAACTACTAAATGTTGACAGAGTTATGGCTCTTATTGAAATTAATTTCTTCCAAATACACTGTTGACCATGCACAAATTAAAGCATTCTCTCTCTGTCCATTTCTTTCGAATGGATGCCATAGTTTTGTGACAAGGCGATATTGTGGGGGTATATCCGTCACTCATGTGACAATTCTAGTAGGCACTTGTTATTGAGCATAACACATTTTCCCCAGATACTGAGTTTGTCACGAAGTTTGGTTGTATTGTATGATAAGGTACTCTTTGACTTCAACTTCAGGTTTTTTGAATCTCCACATCAGCACAACTGGTAAAGTTAGAGTTTTCAGAGCTCCAGATAGGGCATTCTATCAATAGCAGTCAGATAGGGCATTCTATCAATAGCAGTCAGATAGGGCATTCTATCAATAGAAGTCAGATAGGGCATTATATCAATAGCAGTCAGATAGGGCATTCTATCAATAGCAGTCAGATAGGGCATTCTATCAATAGCAGTCAACAGCCCTCTCAATTGGATCACAATCACATATAGGACTTTTATATACAATGCTTCGAAATAGTTGAAAAAACTTTTTCAAAATTAGGGTTTTGCAACAAAATAACGTAATCAGGAGTAAATTCATTCATGCATTGCCGTTTTTGAAAGGGACTAATGAAAAAGTTATCTCCTATGGCAATTTAAATGATATTTTATTATAGAAAATGCGCAATGCCAAGGCATCTGCATATAAGAACATTATAAATAATTCTAACATGATACTCACTATTTTTTCTGTAGACAAAGAACACAAATTCTCGATGTTAAAATACCCAATAAACAATGCAAAAAGAAGTGCCGATTCTGAGCGGAGCGTAGTAAAAAGTAGTTCCAATTACAATTGCTAAAATATATCTCAAATCATGTTAGACTTTGTCGTTTTGATTGGTGGCGGGATAACGCCCTCATGATTTAATTCCTTCGCATCAGAACTCCAAATCATTGTTTATTGGCTGATAACAACAATAAATTTAAAATTATTTCTTAATTATGTACCACGTAGTCAATACTGTTTTTTCAGTGTAATAACATTTTATATTATCAAAATTTAACAGATTATTATTGTATATAAAGCCTTGACTGCTTAGTTTAAACGCTTTTAACAGAAAACAGTTGTTACATATACATTTTAGACAACTCCATCCAAAGGAAGTCATGACTTTGTGGATGGCTGAATTCATTGTCAATCTGTTAAGGTCTCATATATCGGCCTTTAAAGTTTGAAAAAAATTGGGGAAAAATAAATATGAGGTGTGTTGTGGGGAAATCAGGCTTAATGCATGTGCGTTAAGTGTCATCCCAGATTAGCCTGTGCAGTCCGCACAGGCTAATGCAGGATGGCACTTTCCGCCTACAGTGGATTTATTTTAAGGAGAGACTTCCTTGAAACAGCAAAAAAGTATAAAAGCGGAAAGTGTCGTCCTGGATTAGCCTGTGCAGGCTGCGCATGCTGATCCGGGACAACACTTAGCCGGGTTTTCTCGCGACCTACCTCATATATCCTTAACATTAATATACTCCCCGTCTAGACCTCTGTAATAGTTTTTCAAACTTATTTCACCGAAGTTATATGGAAAGATCTAGGATCAAAAAAGGTACAGGGTGTTCGTAAAAAGGAGCAGGCTGGAAAACTGGAACAGTTTGTTGACATTTTTTAATAATTTGCCAGTGTTTTAATGAGTCTAATGCTGCTTACTTTTTAAAACTTTTTTAAGGTTTTAAAGCATAGTCTATTCATTTGTCACTTAATATTTGCAAAAATGTATAGAAATTTAAAATATATTCAACATTTCTGTGTTGACCAGCCCAAAGGGGCAGCAGGGGGGAACCCAAAAGAGCAGGGCGCAGTACCCGGATATTTTGCTCTGGATATTTGCCTAAGTTAGACATCTTATTCCGTATGTTACTGTTGTTGGGAGTTGGGCATAATGACAGTCTATTAATATTAACATAATTTAATATGTTCACAATTGTTCATTAATTTAGTATTACTGTTGTCACCTTAATATACAAACCAAACACCCGTGTCACACTAGGGCTGCGATCCCATGGTGTCCAAGAAAAATGCAGAATGCCGAGGTGCGCACAGTACGATCGCAAGCATCGCCGCAGTAATGCAGTGGCATTGCCAGTAGACGCGTTGGGATCGCATAGAAGACCGAGCGACGGCGCGCACTTTGAGCATGCACAAAACAAACGCCGTCGCTCGGCGTTCTGAAAAGAGCGCAGTGGGGTCGCTGTAAGGTCGCCATAACAGCACAGTAAGGTCTCCTACAATACCAAAGGAGCTCCGCGGGTGCGCACTGAGGTCGCAGTGCGAACACTGTGTTTGTGGTTGGCGCATGCACGGAGATTGTACGGCGTCCTGTGAGATCTTACTGCGTCTCTACTGCGCTTATACGGCGCGTCTACTGCGCTTATACAGAGTGTTATTTATTTTACTGCTCTCTAACAACGACTGTACGGAGCTGTCACGGAGATCATTGCGCTCCCAAGGTGCTTCTTCTGCGTCCATCTGCGTTTGCATGACAAAAATGAACAAAATTTGTATAGGTAGTGCAAACGAACGTCTTCAACATGCCGTCAGCGCAGTGTGAGCACAATGAAAGCGCATTGCTCGCAGTAAAAGCACCGTGAGAGCCCAGACAATCGCCAACAACACGATATAATGCCATGAGAGCTCCGTAGCAATGCCTTGGTCGCTGTGAGGACACCGTGACATCTCCGTTATCACAAAATAATATCAGATTTTACTTGCAATCTCGCGGCGCTCTGACAAATTAAACAGTGCCGTAAATACGCAGTGGAAACACTGTATAGTGTGACAGGGTTATAACTAGTTATATTCCACTGAAACATTAGGTGTTTTATTTGTTTGATACTTAATCTAAAAATTGTATTGCATTGTTAATAAAAATAGGTCAGGCACCTTTGAATGTTTGACATCAGAAGTTTTAGCTGCTACTATTGACATATAAAGATTTATGTCCGAATATACCAGGTTTTATCATTTACAGTGTGGAATTGCTCAAGTGAAGTTAAAATATAGCTTCACGGATATTATTAGAACAGTTTTTGCCGTGATGTTATTCTCTTGTGTCCAGTACATGTGGTTTTGTAGCTCTCATAATGAGTTAGATTGTTAATGACCAGGAATAAACTACATTAGTCAATTAACACACATAGTGGTGGCCCACATAAATTTTGTAATGTTTATTTATAGATTGTTTTATGTAGCTTGTATATAGCAAACAATATCAAGGATAGAATTAGAACTCACATACTCACAAAATGCGAGTAAAAAAGAACAAAATGCAATTATTATTTTTTTTCAAGCTTGCACAATTTAGCGAGTGAAAAAAAGGCATGTATATATAATTGCTCAAATTCGTTAAATATTCATGATCAATAGTAGATCTAGTCTGTTCTGTGTATTGAAGAAAGGAAAAACATTGTTCTTTATGTAAAGTTGGAAAAATAAAATAAAACTCCGGTATTGCCATATTTTAGGGTTATATATTTGTCACATCACCTAAAATAAATATGTGTTTTTTATGCAAGTTAAATTTGTCATTTTTTGAGTTGACACAAAGTAGCTTGCAAACTATTACATGTGTGTTTTATAGACAATTTCTAACCCTAAATATTGACCTCTACATTGAAGTTAAAAATTGTTTCATTTTTCATAATTTATGTTTAAAATATGTTTGTGGATGTATAAGTTAACATGATAGCAACATATAGCTGTTGATTTATTGCAGTTATTTATGACTAAGCAGGGATTTTAATAGATGCAGAATTCTGCATTTTACACAAGCAAAATGCAATTTACATGTTTTTGACTCAAGCGAATAATCTGCAGTGCATCATTTGATGCATTGTTTACCATTTGCCAACTTCAAAAGCATTAGAAACTAATATTTAATATCATACTCATGGTGTTTATTTTTGCTATTTTTTTATTCCTTAACTTTTAACTATCACTTATTGCCATTTTCATATAGAATTGTACAAATATGTAGACAGAAAATTCCTGTGACTCGAGTATTTTGACCCCAGAAATTTTCATTTTAACCCCTTGAAATGTCAAGCCAGGGGTCATTTGACTCATGGTTTTCAAAATCTACAGAAATCCCTGACTAAGGCGCAGAAAAAAGTTAAAAAAACAAACAAACATGTCGCGTCGTGAGAAAACCGGACTTAATGTATGTGCGTAAAGTGTCGTCCCAGATAAGCCTGTGCAGTCTGCACAGGCTAATCCAGGACGGCACTTTTCGCTTTTATGGTATTTTCTGTTTCAAGAAAGCCTCTTCTAACCATAAATCCACTTTCGGCAGAAAGTGTCATCCCGGATTAGCCTGTGCAGTCCGCAGATTAAAGAGTAATCTGGGATGACACTTTAGAGTAATCTGGGATGACACTTTACGTACATGCATTAAGTCCGATTTTCCCACGATGCGCCTCAAACAAAAAAACTCCAGTGTCTGGAGTCTAACCAAGACAGAAAAAACTCGATCTGCGAGGCATATGTAATTCTACATGTTATACAGGTTATATTAAATATATGTCAGTTTCTGCAAAAGTTTGTCAGACCTTGGGCAAAGCAAATAAAACTGTACGAGGTCTAAGAAAAATGACTAGAACACTGGCTCTCATGGTTAGTGAAAAATTCTGATAGATATAATCTACTTGCATGATAAATGTTTTTCAGTGGTCAGTTATATGTAATTCAGGCCAGTAATATTATTAAGGGAGACTGATTTGTTATACATCAATGTGTGTTTGATAGATGTTCTGTTGTCTGTTACTGCCCCATCAAATTGCTCTGTCATAGTGGTATTAGATATAAATGTATAAACTGGGTAATTGAATACATATATATATTTGTTCATTAGGCATTTTTGGCATACCTAAGTTTACAAGTAATACATCTTGCATAATTTTGTGTTTAGTGGACAAGTTTTTTTAAATTAGCAACAGAGTCATTTGTAAATTTATAAGTAACCTAAGGTTATTCCCTTCTTTATCAATACCAATAGTGATGATGTGGTATATACATAGATCTAGTTTAAAAAATATATCATACTAACACGGATCTTCGGGCTTCATATTAACAAAAATTATTATAACACGTTGTGTAGTTTTTTTATGGCATGCAGTTTATTTTGTGTACTGATGAACTAACATATGTATTGCGCATATAATAATTACATACTATTAATGGCATAGTGAAGGAATTTTCACATTTAATTATTTAGAATTTAGAAGCACATGCAATCCAGGTGACAAACAATGTATTACACAAGTATGCATATATTGCTGTTACATCATTACTGTATTATGAAAACAACAAATTTCTTTATTTTACTTTGTTTTTCGCATTAGCAGTCATTCATAATATCCTGTTCAATGAAGCACACATTAAAATATATTTGATTAAGCCCCCGCCGCGAAGCGGGAGGGGGGTTATAGGAATGCCCTTCATCCGTCCGTCCCTCCATCTGTCCGTCCGTCCGTCTGTCCGTAGCATTTTTGTGTCCGCTCCATATCTCCTATACCCTTTGAAGGATTTTCACAAACCTTGGCTCAAATGTTTAGGTCATTGAGACAATGTGCAGAAGGCATGTGTCAGTCACGCCGGCTCAAGGTCAAGGTCACACTTGAAGGTCAAATATTCGAGCCTCCATTTCGTGTCCAATCCATATCTCCTATACCCTTTGAAGGATTTTCATGAAACCTGGCTCAAATGTTTAGGTCATTGAGACGATGTGCAGAAGGCATGAATCAGCCACGCTGGCTCAAGGTCAAGGTCACACTTGAAGGTCAAATATTCAAGCCTCCATTTCGTGTCCGATCCATATCTCCTATGCCTTTTAAAGGATTTTCATGAAACTTGGCTAAAATGTTTAGGTTATTGAGACGATGTGCAGAAGGCTTGACTTAGTCACGCCTGCTCCAGGTCAAGGTCACACTTGAAGGTCAAATATTCAAGCCTCCATTTCGTGTCCGCTCCATATCTCCTATGCCTTTTTGAAGGATTTTCATGAAACTTGGCTCAAATGTTTAGGTCTTTGAGACAATGTGCAGAAGGCATGGGCCTTTCACGCCAGCTCAAGGTCAAGGTCACACTTGAAGGTTAAATTTTTGAGCCTCCTTTTTGTGTCCGTTTTTCGTGTGTGCTCCTTATCCCCGATACCCTTTGAAGGATTTTCATGAAACTTGGCTCAAATTTTTCCTCATTGAGACCATGTGCTGAAAGCATAAGCCAGTCACGCCAACTCATGCTCAAGGTCATACTTGAAGGTTGAATGTTTGAGCCTGTATTTTCATGTCCGTTCTATATCTCCTGTGCCCTTTAAAGGATTTCCATGAAATTTGCCTCAAATGTTTATCACATTGAGGCAATGTGCAGAAGGCATGATGCAGTCACGCCACCTCAGGTTGAATGTTTGAGCCTGTATTTTCATGTCCGTTCTATATCTCCTGTGCCCTTTAAAGGATTTCCATGAAATTTGCCTCAAATGTTTATCACATTGAGGCAATGTGCAGAAGGCATGATGCAGTCACGCCACCTCAAGGTCAAAGTCACACTTTAAGGTCAAACGTTTGAGCCTCCATTTTTGTGTCTGCTCCATATCTCCTATGCCCTTTGAAGGATTTTCATAAAACTTGGCTCAAATGTTTATCACATTGAGGCGATGTGCAGAAGCCATGGAGTAGTCTTGCCACCTCAAGGTCAAGGCCGCACTTCAAGGTCAAATGTTTGAGCCTCCATTTTCGTGTCGGGTTCCTATCTAAATTTCTGAAACTGTTCTTTCATATCTGGTCCAACTGTGCCAGATAAAGGTCAGTGTGATACTTCAAAGTCACCTTTAAAATCTAATGAAGGATCACGGCGGGGGATATAGCTGTCCTTTGGACTGCCTTGTTTTAGTTAATATTGTAAAGGTTGTTCAATGATAATTTCAAGATATTCTTTTATTTGTGCTGTTACATGATAGTGAATATGTATATAGTAGCCAAATTTTGTTTAATATTTAATATGAGTTTTTTTGTATTTATAACAATTTAGTTATTCCTTTCAAACTATTTATTTTGTTGCACTGTGCTAATAAAAAAGAGGCAACTTTAAGGTATTATAAGTTACCAATGCCAAAATAAGTTCAGAATATAACATTGAAATTAGAGTCTTTCATTTTGAAATGGCACTCAAAGTATTTCTTTGTTAATTACGGTAGGACTGTGTAGGTTTGTAGTTTCTCATGAATGTTGCTATTCCTAAGGTGATGACCGATGTGTGCACATACCGATATTGGCATTCTGCGATTCTTAAGTTGGCATACTGCCATGTATCATTACTTATTTTCATGCATTATCTATAAAAATGAGTCAGTTATGTGAAAGTCACAGAACAAATAGCCCCTCTGTTCTATGATTATAGTAAGTGTGAGAAGACTGCAGTTTTCTTTTTCCAGATTAAGTGACACAATAATCTTCAGTTAAAAGTGTGACAGTATGACAAATTATAGATCAATTTGCGAATTCTTCAAACAAAAACAGCGGCAATATTGAAGTTGTTGCATTGGTTGTATCACAATGGGAATAGGCCTTAAACTTTGTGCTATTAAACCTTTACATACGTGGCTGCTATTTCCAGATAATACATGAAAACCGTAATTAATTGATACATCGCACTATGCCAATTTTGGAATGCACATGCATCAATTTCCAACCTTGTATGCAAGACAATCTCCTTATCTCCTGAATCCATCAGTATAGATAATCGCACTTTGGTATCATGTGTTTAGCTGTTAAATTGTTTCATACAAAAGAACACGTGCGTAATGTTTGTGATATTGAAATGAGCATGTGGTAATTTTTGTGATTTTTGATGAATGGATATTAATCCTTTTACAATAGCTGGGGAGGAGTTTAAACTATTCGTGGCAAATCCCGGATCGGTCTATTGAAATCATTGTTTAACTTGAGATGCGCATATTTCTATAGGAAATAGAAGGCTACATGTATTATAAAGATGGTCTAAGATAATGTTTGCAACTTGTCATGGGCGTCAACAGATTGTGATAAGCAGAAAGGCATGTGAAAATATGTAATAGTATTGGAAACATTATTTTTTTTAAGAATTGGAGATTACATTCAGTAATTTACATAGAATAAGAAGTAAATTCAGGGACGTTTTTATCCTTCGACATGTCCAGAATTTTGAAATGAGCTGCATATTATTATCCATCTTTGTTTACATATGAGCTGCGTCGTGGGAAAACCGGACTTAATGCATGTGCGTAAAGTGTCGTCACGGATTAGCCTGTGCAGTCCGCACAGGCTAATCTAGGACGACACTTTCCGCCTACAGTGGATTTATGTTTCGAAGAGACTTCCTTGAAACAGAAAATACCATACAAGCGGAAAGTGCCGTCCTGGATTAGCCTGTGCGGACTGCACAGGCTAATCCCGGACAACACTTTACGCACATGTATTAAGACCGGATTTCTCACGACGCGCCACATATCGTTCCTCAAAATCTCATAGCTTTCTCCAAAAGCTAAACAATTATCTTGTGTTTGCAGGTTTGTCATACACGATAAAAACACATTCTTCCCGAATGCACAGCGGAGCAGGATAGTGTACGCCATTTTGTCACAAGCGTACTACGAGGATGAGGACCAAGAAAACCCCGGCAAACGACGATTTGGTAATTGACCTCACACCTCTGGCAATTGACATGTGTGCCAAACTCCATTAAATCTCCCACCTTTGGCCTACATACAGAAATGAGCTCACAGAATACAGTAAAGTTCTTCATATTGTAGTATTGTTTAAATTGATTTATGTGAGCGACACATTATAATCTTTATACATCTTGATCAAGCGTTTTCTAGTAAGTATTTGATATTGGATTTTCTGTTTGATTTTGTAACAAATAACATGCATTGTTAAAAGTATCCGTACATTTGATACATATACATGGCATGCATTCCAAAACCAACAAACAGCAACCAACGTTTTCCTTCTGAAACATAACTGTGTAACCAATTTCAAAATGGTGGATCCATCAATGAAAAACATACAACAATAGTAGGTGTCTTTGGTCAGTAATAATTTTACTTACTTTTTTCTTTAATTTGTATATTGCTCAGTTTATAGAGCGCTTGACTGTCAATCCGGGATTTATAAGTTTGAGTCCCAACCTGGCATAAATAACTTGTGTGGGAATTGGTCATGAAATAATTTCTACGGCCATTCTCCCCCTACCTCTGATTCAAGTAGGGCAGTTGCTGGCATAAGCATGTGCTCTTAGTACTGGTAAACCGCTTAGATAGGCTCCGCTTGTACAGGAAAAGTGTGAGTTAACTGACCGCCGTGATATGACTAACATAATGTTAAATACGGCGAAAATCCACGCAAACAAACTTCATTTATTGGAGTGTACTCTGCAATGTGTCATTGTTTATATTTCTTGTATTGGCAGGAATAAAGAAGCTGGTTGCAAACGGAACATTTAGTGCAGCTTATCCTCTACATGATGTAAGTTCAATGATTATTACTTATTAAAAGCTACATAACAGTAACTGTTGCTGTCTACATTGTTTTTATGATTACTTCAAAACATACTCAGATTTAAAGTTTGCCATTAATGCTGTAATTGACTAATGAAATCCTTCGCTTCTTTATCTTTTTGACTCCGCAAAGGAGGTAACAGGCTTTTGCTCGCACTGGTCTGCCTGTTAGCGACTTGGTGCAAATATTTATGAGCAGATTTGCATCAAACTATCTGGGAAAGTTGGCAATGGACCAGTAAACAAATGATGAGATTTTGATGGTGATCATGATTACGGTCTCAGGCCTTTCAGCGTTCCTACTTTTCCTTTTTTCCTACTTTCTTCACAGGTTCCTACTTTTTATGCCCCTAAAGGAGGGCATATAGAAGTCGCACAATCCGTCTGTGGGTGGGTGCGTGCGTGCATGGATGGGTGGGTCAGTCCGTCCAGACTTCGTTTCGGCTCTGTAGCTTTTTAATGCCGGGATTGATTTTAATATAACTCAGATTATTATTCCCCATGAGTAGACGATGTGTCACGTACAACTCCCATGCTCGTTGGTCAAAGGTCAAGGTCACAATTCAAGGTCAAAGGTCATGAATTTTTGTTTCCGCTCCATAACTTCTCAACACGTGGATGGATTTTAATATAACTTCAGATTATTATTCCACATGACCAGATGATGTGTCGCGTGCAATACTCGTTGGTCAAAGGTCAAGGTCACAATTTAAGGTCAAAGGTCATGAAATTTGGTTCTGCTCCATAACTTCTAAATTCCTTGATGGATTTTTATACAACTTCAGATTTTTCTTCCCCATGACCAGACGATGTGTCGCGTGCAAGTCCCATACTCGTTGGTCAAAGGTCAAGGTCACAATTTAAGGTCAAAGGTCATGAAATTTGGTTCTGCTCCATAACTTCTAAATGCCTTGATGGATTTTTATAAAACTTCAGATTATTCTTCCCCATGACCAGACGATGTGTCGCGTACAACTCCCATGCTCGTTGGTCAAAGGTCAAGGTCACAATTTAAGGTCAAAGGTCATGAATTTTTGTTTCCACTCGGTACCTTCTAAATGTCTGGAGGAATTTAAATGTTACTTCAGATTATTATTCTCTATGACCAGACAATGTGTCACATACTCCCATGCTCGTCAGTCAAAGGTCAAGGTCACAATTCAAGGTAATAGGTCAAGGATTTTTGTTTCTTCAAAATAACTTCTAAGCGTTTGGAAGGATTTTAATATTACTTTAGATTATTATTTCCCATGACCAGGTGATGTGTTGTGTGCAACTCCCATGGTCCTCAGTCATAATTCAAGGTCAAATGTCAAGGAATTTTCTTTCTGCTCTTTAACTTCCAAAAGCCTTGAAGGATTTTAATATTCAGATTATTTTTTCCCATGACCAGACGATGTGTCACATAATACTTACATGCTCCTCGGTCAAGGTCTGTGGGTCCAAGGTTACACTTTAAAGGTCAAATATTAGAATAAAATTTTTGTAGGAAGCATCATTTTTGCCAACATGTAAGGAATGTAATAACTTGGTGGGAATGAAGATCATTATGAGGCAGTGTGTCTAAAACAACAAACAGCTGTGTTGCTGAAATCTCTAGATATTTGTTCAGGGCATAATATTGTACTCTGACATTGTTTTGCCTTCCTCTGACAAGCATATGCTTCTGGGGCATATGTCAAATCCTGTGACAAGCCTTGTTCCGACTTTTCTGCAAAATCCTTCTATACCTACTTTTTGAGCGTAATTTAGTGATTCAGAGTATACTTTTGACCATTTTGCCCATTAATCTGGACAAATTATGTAGCTGATGCTTCGCTGGCAGTGTATTCGTTTACAGATATTTTCAGGAAAATGCTTACCTCAAAGTTTTTCATCAGAAACTTTACTGTAGATGCATAAAATTAAGATGATTTTGTTTTAAATGTTTTTATTGACTTCAAAACATGCAGTTACTTTTATTAACGTTATTCGTCCTACTTTTCCTACTTTTTAGAACAACATTTTCCTACTTTCTCCTACGTTTTGATGGCATATATTCCTACTTTTTAGACCAAAATTTTCCTACTTTCTCCTACGTTTTGATGGCATATATTCCTACTTTTTTTCCGACACTTTGGTTGAACCTTGCTGGATCCAGGAATTATTAATGGATTCTTTGTTATTGTGATATATGGCAAGGGAGGTAACTGATCACTGGACAATTAAATTAATTAAATTGTTAAGTAGGGTTACCAACCTTGACAGAAGTCTGCAATGCCTGATGGCTCTCTTGCTTTGCTTTTGTATTCATCACAACAAATTATATTGTTTGTAAATGTCTGATTCTTGTTCATTTGCCAATCTCATTAAAATCATCTCCAGTCTGATGCTACTATATTATCTGATGACTTCGCATTAGGGGTCACGTTCAGATGACCTCTTCAGAAGCCAAACTAAGTGTTGCCTTCAAAATGTTGTGGTATAACTTTATATATAAACCACAAAAACTAAGCACGAACTTAATGTGAACTTTAGATGTTTTATCGCCTAAGGTACCACTATATCCATTGTTATCCACATGAAAATTAACTGTAAATGATTTATTCCAGAGGATCAGCTGGAAACTTTTCAAAAACCGTGGCGAAACTTGGCTGTGCATGAAAAAGCAATTTCATTAGTGCAGCAGGGCTGATATTTTATTGTTCTGAAGGTCATTTAAGCGTGACCTGCTATGCGATGTTTTCAGATCCGAACAACGTTAGGATTTGATTTTAATGAGATTGGTTCATTCGCATATCTGCACATCTTTTCAAGGGTAAATACACCAGTGAACATTCTTTGCTGACCAAGGGAAAAGAAAATGATAGACATGTAAGTAGATGTTACATAAGGTTTTTATTGCTTATTGTTTAGGTAAAACTGTATCCTATCATAATGCCAGCATTGACTAAATAACACCCAGTGGGATAAACTTAGCTGTATTTATACACTAACAGTGGGCTAAGCAAACACATGTTGTCTAATGACATCATTTGTTGGTTTTTGCGTTGTCTTTGTATGTTTTCTTTTGTTCATTTTCAAAATAAAGACTTAAAATGATGTGATAAATAGAATACTAGGTAAGTGTTGATTAAAGGTAAGTTTATTTGCTTGACACGAAAGCGTGAACAACCCGCCAAGGTTTGTGGTTCAGGTTTTCTAAACCGCATTAAATACACTTATCTTTATTCAACACAAAGATTTCATTATAATGTCACAACTTAAAATTCAAAATTAGGCAGGGGACTGCAGGTAAATAAACATAGATTCAATAAATACAGATTACAATGCAAAAAGTAGATGTTTGTAGATGTTTTAGTTGACCAGTGATTTCACCTGCTCATTTTAACAACCCTGACTTTTGGTTTTAAATAACTGCTTTCTATGCACTTGTAGCTTCTATATGAGCTGTGGGCAAGACCCGGCCAATGGTATAAATTCCAGCCATTGGACAAAATCAGGTATGACCTAACATGATCAAGGTTAATTTTTCACCAAGTCATATTGCAATGACTGCAAGTATGTATCAAATCATGAAATATAGACAAACTATAAAATACAAGGAATTTAAATTACTTACTTTGTTGTCACTTTTTGTTAAAATAATATTTTAGATGGCTACCTCAGGCACCTTAATGTTTAATTTTATACAACATAAATACCTATTGTGTCTCGTAGTATTTCAAATTACCATTATTACAAAAAAAATTATCGGTCCCAATGACTTTGAAATTATGCGGTTCAACTAAGGGTATTTTTTATTAAATTTACTGGCCCATGTCAGTCAGTGTGTCTATATTTGAGAAAATACTTTGGATACAGTAAACTCCACTTATAACGACATTGAGCGGACCATACAATTTATATCGCTATATCCGAATATCGTTACATCCGTGATTAGGCAACCAATACCATGGATATAACAAGTATATTACAGAGATGCAACACCGATCATTTTACTTACACATTAAATTTAAAACTTTGTTAAATGGAAAAAAAATCATTAAGAAATGCAATAAGTTTATGGCAATTTAATGTATAAATATTCTTGATAAAAATCAAAGATGGCCACAAAAATAATTAATTTTTTCGCGGTATGTGTACACGTATATAACTTTCTATTATTAAATATTTGTTGATTGCGTGTGACGTCATAAAATAATGTCCCAACCCCCTGAAGCCAATTTTAATTGATTACCACAACACTGATTATTCAATCTGATTATTCCACCTGATTACCCAGAGCATTGTTTTTCACACCTGATACAGACTCCAAATATCGTAATAAAAGGGGAATATTTGCGACTGGGTCTTGAAAACAGCATCGTTATCCCCGAAAGTTGGTTACTTGTGATATCGTTACAACTGATGTTATATCAGTAAAAATATATAGGGATTAGGCCGGGACCTTAGACTCGGCATCGTTATATCCGATATATTGCTATAAGCGATATCATTACAAGTGGAGTTTACTGTGTATGTTATTCTACTGCCCCATGTCATTAAGTATGTCCCATTTCAGGAAGTACTTTGGAGAGAAGATCGGTATCTACTTTACCTGGCTGGGTTACTACACGAGCATGCTTGTGCCGGCCGCCATTGCTGGCCTCATAGCGTTCATATACGGACTTGCTACCATGGGAGATGACCAAGTCACGTGAGTAATGGAAACACAGAGTTTCATTGTAATGTTTATGCAATCATTTTAAGAAGGTGTCCCACTTTTGGTACATTCGGATGACAGACGTATTTTGTTCAGTTAAACATCTAAGTCAGTGCTTCTTGAAGAGGCAAAACATTATTGTGTCCTTGGGAATTTTAGAAGAAGGCATGTTCTGCAAAAACCAAATACATGTAGCGTACCTCCTGAATAAGATGTAGAGTCAACATATTTTATTCCTTGGCCAATTTTTTATTAGAATGATTTTGAAGTGTTATTTGTACTCAGCATATGTATGATCACATTCTTTCCTGAGTCTATTCTTTATTCTTCAATAGAGCCGCGTCGTGGGAACACCGGACTTAATGCATGTGCGTAAAGTGTCGTCCCGGATTAGCCAGTGCAGTCCACTTTTATGGTATTTTCTGTTTCAAGGAAGTCTCTTCTAAACATAAATCTACTGTAGGCGGAAAGTGCTGTCCTGCACAGGCTAATCCGGGACGACACTTTACTCACATGCATTAAGTCCGGTTTTCTCACGACGCTCCACAATCTAAGAATAGATAAGTACGGGCCTAGGCAGTGTAAATCAAATAAAACGTGTTGTTTTCCATATGGCAATTTGTAAATTGTGTAAAGACTGGACAGTATCCACTTACAGGAATGACCTGTGCTCAGTGCAACGTGCTGGCAACATCACGATGTGCCCACTGTGTGACAAGCGGTGCTCATACTGGCGACTCGAGGAAAGTTGTGGATTCTCCAGGGCCACTTACCTCTTCGATAATCCTGCGACCGTTGCGTTTTCTTGCTTCATGGCTTTATGGGGTGAGTCTCTGTTATACCATGGTGGCTACTTTATTAGGAATATTGTTGTGACTGATTTATGTTGTCTTGTTAACATGTAGTCAATTTTAACTCAGTTTTTTTCTTTTTATATGGGCTGGTATTCACAAAGCTCCTAAGGAAAATCTTAACTAAATTTGTACTTAAATTAAAATGTCAGATTCAATTTTTCATTTGGAATCCAATCATTTATGTACAGTATTTCAGTGGGTAACATACTAAACATCCCAATGTTTACTCTGCCATTGGCCAATTTAGCCAATGGCTACAATCTCATTAAAATCAATTCCTAACATTGTTAGGATCTGAAGACATCGTATAACAGGTCACGTTCAAATGACCTTCCGAACAGTAAAATATCAGCCCTGCTGCACCCAATGAAATTGCCTTTTGCGAAGCAATGTTTGGCCACGTTTTTTTTTATACGATATGCATTTCCAGCTGATCCTCGGGAGTAAATCACTTAAAGTTAATTTTTACGGGGATAACAATGGATATAGTGGTACCTTAGGCGAGTAAGCATCAAACATTCATGTTAATTTCGTGCATAGTAAGGTCGTCTGAACGTGACCCCTAATGCGAAGTCATCAGATCCAGTCAGCGGATAATATAGTAGCATCAGACTGGAGATGGTTTTAATGAGATAGCCAGTTGCTACAAATTCGCACTTTTGGCTGAAGAAAATTCTATTTGGCTACAACTTCTTCTTCATAAAACCCCATATACAATAGCCTGAAGGAGAAGAATTTTAATGTAGTAAGTTACATTTGGCTAGATAAAATTTTGAGCCGGGGGAGCCCTGCATGATCCAATCAAAATTTACTAGTTTAAAACAATTCAATGTTAAAGGACCTATTTATGAAACAGTTAGAGACTTAAGGAATTTTATGAAGTTAAGAAATTTACTTAAAGACGTTCGCAACAAAAAGAAAATAATTGGGTTAATTTCTCCTTTTGCTTCATTATTTCTTTATTGTTTATAGGTTACAATATACTAATTTCAATCAATAAATATAAATCTGTGTAAGTCATTAAGTTCCAGTCAATGGTTAAAAGTTCATAAAGCATTATAATTATCAAAACCACACGTATACAATGTATTGCCAAACAAATTAGTTAAAAAGAAAGATCCATTAAATATCTTAATTATATTTTGGCAATTGATACGTTGTTTACGTAAACACGAAACACGAAAAAGGCTACACAGGTACCCTATTTAAAGTCCAATAGTTCCCAAACAAATTCGGTGACCCATTCTTTTTATTAATGTTTTTATGTAAGTATACATCGGTGTATGTATGTGCGAAAATTTAAGAAAATCTGTCGTTTGGAACAAAATATATTGATGCATAATGAATGACGTTTCAAAAGGTATTATTAATACCCATTTGACCTACTTAAATGTCCAGCCAAATTCATTATTTTAACAGTAAATATAAGTAAATCATTTTTTATTATCAAAATACACTTGTATATTGCCAAATAAGACATGCGAAAACATAACAGTTGAAAGAACCATAACCTTGTTTGAAAAAAAGCTCTCCTACATATACTTAAAACATTGATAACAAAATCCAAACTGAAAAAGTGGCTTCGACAGGTACCGTAGTCAAAACCTAATATTTCCGGACAAAGGCCGGTGACCCCTATTTTTTAACACTGTTATAGTTTCAGTATACAATGACACATGTATATGGAATTTTTTAACAAAACCTGTCATTGGAACAAAAGATATTTGAATATTTGATTATTAATTGATGTTTTCAAAGGCATATTCCATGCGTAATTAACCTCATTAAGTGTCCATTAAAAGTCATTTTTTAAATGGTAACTATAGATAAAGGGCTTTTTATCATTAAACTGCACTTGGATATTGCCAAACGAAAGATTAGAACAAAGATGCATTTAAAAATCTCCGTCCTTGTTTGAAAATGAACGCTTTATATAATTGAACATTGCTAGTCACACAAACTGAAAAAAGGCTTCGACAGGTAGCGTATTTAAACCCCAATATTTCCGGAACAAGGCCGGTGACCCCTATTTTTTAAGACTGTTTTAGTTTTTGGATACATTGACACATGTTTAAATTTTTGAGAAAATCTGTCGGAAAAAAATTGGACGAAATTGTTGCGAACGTCTTTAAGTGTTCCCTAAAGAGCTGTGTGTGTACAGGCCATGATTTGGCTTATATTTCCTGAATCTTTTCGGAAATTTAGGAGTTGCGGAGAACCATTTGAGTGGGTAAGGGTTTTTCATCCACCAAAGTTTTTCTTGAAAGAACAATATAGCACATTGTCCAGCTCTCACAGAAAAAAGTTCCTGTCATTTCTCATTGTTGCCCTTTGATGCTTTGCACATTTCTCAGTAGTACTGCAGCATTGTGAAGAAGAATATATTAAGTGATACCAATGTTTGTGATAACTTTTGTTTGAATGATCCACTGTAACCTTTAAATATTGTAAAAATTGTCCCGCCTGAAACATAATCAACATGATTCTCGTCTTTTTCTGATGATGAAAATAACACTTTTTTTTTTGTATTACAGCGTCATTTTTCCATGAGTTTTGGAAACGGAAGCAGGCAGAACTGGAGTATGATTGGGATGTCGCCAATTTCGAGCAAGAGGAGGTATAAGAATGCAAAATGTTTTTGTTTTTTTCAATGATTCTTCCATCAAATGCTTTAGTGGCATTCTTTCTGTTATTAAAGTTAGCTTAGTTAGATTATTATCATGAGGTATTTGTTACACGTCATTTATTGAAAAAAAAACATTCTGCAGTATTTTTGACATAAATAAATTTATCCCATCTTCACAGTGACATTGACGAAACAACACCCCGTGGGATAAACTTACCTGTATTCCACACTGTTCAATACAGCAAACACGCACAGCATAATGACGTCATTTTATATTTTCCGTGTTATTTAGTGTGTTTTCTTTAGTATATTTTCAAAAGGAAGGTAAAAAATGACGGAAATGATGGGATAAATAGACTACTAGGATTAGTTTTGAATATATAGGCCGGTGTTCTAAGCCTCGCCAAGGCTCGTGCTTCCGGTGTTCTAAGCCTCGCCAAGGCTCGCGCTTCCGGTGTTCTAAGCCTCGCCAAGGCTCGCGCTTCCGGTGTTCTAAGCCTCGCAAGATAAACTTCTCTATATTCAACACTAACCTAGTATTCTCTCTGTGCTCAGTGCTTAAAGGCATTCAAAAGGTGAAAATAATCACATTTTGAATGGACAATTAAACCAGACATAGAGCCTTGCAAAATTGTCCAATTATATCAGTTTTTTTTATGGCCAATTTGGGGCCGAAATTCGTCCCCATTCCCCTGCTAGAAAAGTATATATTTTTCCCCTATATTAACCTTAAAATTGCCCTCAGAATGTAAGCTTTATTTTGAAAAAAACTTGACCAAAATTGGACAACAATTGACTAAGATAGATGGAATTTTCGTAAACAATCCCAGCAATTTTTTTATCAAACCAAAGTTTTGCATAATCTGAGTTATCATTTGTAGCAAAACAATTGATTAATGTTTAATAAAAAGTAGAATATATACATGTAATAATGCTTTTCTACCAAAAAAATTCCCGTTTTGCCGTAAAATTCCCGGCCTGAAGGGCCCCGCCACCTTTCCCCCAAAGCTTACTTGCTTTCAAAGTAAATCTGTTATTAGCAAAGGCTGCCCGGAACCAAGAAAGCGAGTGCACACTGGGCGATATGATCAACCGGTTTACACTAGAATTTACAGTCATTCCGAGTTATTACCGTTTTACGTACAGTAAGGGAACTTACATTCATGCTGTGAATATTTGCTGTTTGCTTAATTGCGATGTTTGACCTTAGATCTGGCAATTAATTTAAAATTAAAACAAAATGATACACAGATGAATTATTTTCCATTTCCGCAATTAAAACAATCGTAACAAACACAGCGTGTGAAAAGTAACAGATAATCCAATTCCCATTTTGTAGTAAATGACGTCATCAAAACAAAAGCATTGAATAACACGCGACACCATTACATCGTTATTTAATTCTCCTGTGGTTTCTGACACCGACTAACGGCGGGAAAATTATGTTGCACGATTTCCACGTGCAGCTTGCTGACAACCAAGTGGTGTACAATACCGGTACTTGTCTACCTGAGTGTTGTAACTTGTATAACATGTAGCGTTATTAGGAGAAATATCAAGTGCGTTAATAATTTACATTGTAACATTTACTCTTTATATAATGACATTATTTTAAAGGAAACCAGTGACTGCCCTATGAAGTGTAAGTATCAAATGTCATTAACATAAACATGAGTGCTTGTTTTTTGAAAATACTGTTTCTAATGCCAATAAAACTTATTAACCTATTTTGCGTTTATCTTTCATTACTACAGGTTGTAGTCTTTATAATTAATTAATTATACATAATTCAATTGATTGATTGGCTAAATAGCTGCTTTACGCGCCAGTGTCAGTTATCGATAAACTTCTCCCTAAAATTTTGGGCTAGGATGATCCCTGTAGGTCAGTATAGATCTATGACATACAGTTACTGTATACACTCTCCACGTGGACGGCTTGTAATTCGGGCAATTCGCAACCCTTTAATTCACCTGCTAATTAAAAGCGACAGCAGTGGAAGGACGTCATGGGTGGCACGCGCGATGTAAGCTGATGACGTCAAACTGTTACACTTTGATGTTGAGCGGATGGCGTTATTGTTTTTCGCACTAAAAGAGTGTGAATGAAAGAGTAGCTATGTAGGCTCGAAAAACTGGACAAAACTGGATTTATTTATGAGCGTCGTGTAATTGTAAAGTACATCAAAAAAATCGGGATCCACGTAGTCGTAGAACTTTTTCCAATTCTGTTGGTTGGGGGTTGAAAACAAAATAAAGTTGTGTTGGTAGTACCCCATTGTTGGACTGGTGTTCCACCCCTCCCCCCATCACGTTTTTTCCTGGAACAGCCCTAAACTTGCTCAAAAAAAGTGTGAGTAGGCTAACTGACCGCCGTGATATGACTGAAATACTGTTAAAAACGGCGACAAATCCAAGCAAACAAACAAACCAAACCTGTATTTGTGTTGATATTTTTGACATTTTGAGAGCTCAGTGCATAACTGTGTTATCTTCGTATTTACGGAAAGATCCAGGCCAAACGACTACGAACATTCGTAAGGTTAATCTTAATATGAGGCGCGTCATTAGAAAACCGGACTTAATGCATGTGCATAAAGTGTCGTCCCGGATTAGCCTGTGCAGTCTGCACAGGCTAATCTGGGACGGCACTTTCCGCCTACTGTGATTGAATGTTTGGAAGAGACTTCCTTGAAACAGAAAATACCATAAAGCGGAAAGTGCTGTCCTGGATTAGCCTGTGCAGTCTGCTCTTTCCCTTTTTATTGTATTTTCTGATATTAAGGAAGTCTCTTTTAAAGATAAATCCACTGTAGGCGCAAAGTGCCCTCCTGGATTAGCCTGTGCAGACTGCACAGGCTGATCCGGGATGACATAATGTATGTGCATTAAGCCTGGTTTTTCCAAGACATGCCTCTTATTTTCTGACCTTATTGATCAACATGTTATATAAATTCATCCCATTTTTGTGCCGATTGTTATTTAACCATGCAAACTAACATTTCCATTTCAGATTGCTAATACAGTAACGTTGATATTTTTATCCTAATTTAAAGGTTCTGCTCTCCCAAATTCATTACACCTACTTCTAATTGTTTGAAATATATTTATTATATAATAATCTAACTTTTCTGGCATTCTAAGTCATTTCTCCTTTTTTTGCAATTCTGCTACCTTTGTTACTGTATGTTCTTGCATTATGTAATTATTCAAAAAATGCATCAATTCTGCATTTTAAACCATTTTCTTTCATAATATGTTCTTATTGCCATGACAACAATAGTCATATTCAGTCAATAAAGATTTGATCCCTCTTCAATTTCCCTTGACCCTTAGGTTTAAGCATTTTCCGTGAAATCTATATTCGTCAAATTTTAGATAATTAAAAAATGTTTTTTTTTACCGAAATGTGTCTTGAAAAAAAATCGTTAATAAAAATCTCAATCCCGTCCCTACCTAACTTTTTTGAAACTGTTGTCCGAAACACACAATTTGAGACGCGTCGTGGGAAAACCGGACTTAATGCATGTGTGTAAAGTGTTTTTCCGGATTAGCCTGTGCAGTCCGCACAGGCTAATCCAGGACAACACTTTCCACATACAGTGGATTTATGTTTAGAAGAGACTTTATTGAAACAGAAAATACCATAAAAGCGGAAAGTGATGTCCCGGATAAGCCTGTGTGGACTGCACAGGCTAATCCGGGACGACACTTTACGCACATGCATTCAGTCCGGTTTTCCCACGACGCGCCTCATTATTTTGTTTGGCCTAATAAGAGTTCTCTCCTGCTGATGTAGCTGGAGTTCCACTTTGTTTATATTTGGGGTATAATCAAAACAAACACGCATTATTAAATGAAGTTGAAACACCTGGAATAGTTAGACCAACTTAATTTGGCCGGCATAAAAATATTAACTATAATAAATATTGACCTGTCCTGAATATCGGTTTGTTGTGGAAAAATCTTTTCTACCATCGTTTATTATTCATTTGCATCGTTAGTACAGTGGTAGCATATCAGTCTGTTAGTTGCACAGCGGTATGATACAAATTTTGCGGTTTTGCGAGTTCGAATCCAACCATATGCTACAGATTTTCTATTCAATGTGCCAGCGCTGTCTTTTCTAATTATGAAATTTTTCCATCGCACAGAAGGTTGTCGGATGGAAGAAGTTTTCGACTTAAATTTCTGTTGGTATAATTAATAGTGTAAGAATAAAAGTTTACAGGATTAAACACGTTTCCTGGATTTAAACAAAAATATCAACACTCTATCAAAGTTCTAAAATACAGAAAGGAATCCAACTGATTACTGGAAAATTAAAGTTTGAACATATATAAATATGAAATTGTGATGAAAAAATGTTGACAAGAATGTTCCGACCCTGAATCAATCTCAGGGCAGCAAAATTATGTTGTCAGAATTACAAACTCGACATGTTACCAGTTGCGCCACGAATACCTCGAAAATATAGATATGATTGTGAATCTACCAGTTCTTATTACCGCTGAACTTCGGTTGTGTATGTTTTGCTACTATAATTAGGCCGGTCAATTTATCTTGGTCTGATTATAACTCCATATATGTCTGAATGTTTACATATTGGACACACAATTATTTTTTTTTTGTATGTGGACATCTGTCAACTATTAGTCAAAATTTATCTAAATTCCAAATTTCTGCTACTTGCATATTGTACATTTCGCTAATATCCAAACTTTGCAAACTTACAATGATTAAAAAGTTTCGAGAGCTTGACCTTTAAACTGATTATTGTGATATTTTTATTAGAAATTCACTTTATGTTATGTACAAAATGTGTTTAGATAGTTAGTTTTTCACAAGAATATGTATTATTGTGGCTTAAAAAGTTGTGTTATATGTGCAATATGAGATATATGTACTATTTAAAAACTTGAAAAAAAAATAGCAGGAAAAAAATAATCCCTACTGCAAATCAAACTCATGAAATGGTAGCCATACCAACGGAGAGTGATTTAAACAACAACCTAATAAACTATCTACTCAGATTATTCTGCCTTATAAGAAGTATGCATGAAATCTCCGGTTATATAAGACACTCATACTTTTGTCATGACATTTATTAACAACTCAAGGAAAAAGTTTTCTATGAATTGGAAAACTCTTAAACATTATTTATACATAATATTTGCCTCTACATTTAAATATCTCTTATTTTCAGATTTTAAATGCTATTTCTCCAATTTGACCTTTGTCAAACATCGAGCCCCTTTAAGTCAAATTAAAGTCAAGTTGTGAGACCTGTTTTAGTAAACATTGCCCATTTAGGTCATGTTCGATAGTGTTTTGAATGTTTTGTCTACAGTTCTAGGCATCTCAGCAGCTGTTATATTTGAAATTAAATTTCTTCAAACATGGTATAAGATTATCAATTATGTTATGTGTTATGTGGGTAGACTAGATAAAATCGTGTTGTTTTTTATCGAAGCATGGTTTTGTTAGTTATGAAACTATGGATAGTTTTTTAAGCTTTAATTTCAATGTTATATGTTCACTTCATATGGAAAGATCTTGAGCATAAGAAATTCAGCAGAATGCGCAATGAACCATTCTATGTTTTGGAGTGCCTTGACCAGTTAGCTTAAGAACCAGGTAGCATATGAATCAAGTATTATGTGAAGCACCAGTACAATTGCCACTGTGTTGTGCATAAAATTTATGGTCCACAAATTTTCATGGCCAAACTACCGGTACTAAGACATTTCAGTCCTGTTTAAGTGGTTACCGTGGTTACCGGTATGTTTTGTGGCTATAAATGTTGAACATTTTCAAAAGCTTATTAGAAATAACATAAAACACTGCATTGATTTTAAAAGGTAAAGCATTCATTAAAAGAACAATAGCATGACTAAGCTTGAAAGAAATTATTAAAATAATAAAAGGCAGAAGTATAATGTAACACTCATAAAAGAACTGAAGCATAACATTGATCGGAATGACAGAAGCAATAAATAGCATTGATTTAAAAACCATCACATCATTTTAATCAGTTTTGTTTTATTAACTGATAGTTAGCCACGCACATTACATCATATTTATATGCTTTAAAGATCTTTCCATGTTTTATTTTTTATCAAATAAGTGTAATCCTGTCACATATGGTATAAGACACTTATATTTAGTTGTTTCCAAAAAAGTTGTATTGCATTTAAATTTAAATATGCATTATGCATAACTAGTCTTGTTTGGCATAAAAAGTGTATTGATTCACATTTGTCAAAATAATACAGATTAATTTACATGTAGGTGTCAGTCATAAAATTTTTGTCAATCTGAATATTTTTGAAAATGATGAAAACCACTTTGAACACTATTAACTTGAACAGTTAAATCAGAGTTGATTTAATTGCCTTGTATTACAAACTGCTTGCTAAATTAATAAATGACTACTGACAACATAGTAATGTTTAACAACTAGTTCACATTAATTTTATTTTTATATGTTTTATATACCGGTATTATATAACAGTATACATAGCTAATGTATGTTATTAAAGTCAGTTATATCCTATTTGTATGCTAATAATATATCCAAATAACAAACTTTGTTACAGAATAATAGACATATGTTTGGTTATCATGTTAGACTTTTTGTTCTGAATTTCCTTAATTTTCAGGAAACTGTTAGGCCAGAATTTGAAATCGCTGTTCGGAGAAAGCGAGAAAATCCAGTCAACAAGGTATGCCCTTACGGCCTTCATCAAAGCTGTACTGGGCTGGTATTTATAAAGATTCTTAAGCCATTCTTAACTTAAGTTGAAGTCAAAATTAAAATTTGTGTTTAAAACACTATGCTTTGGAATATTTGCACGACTAATGCTAGATATTAATACACTTTGAATTATATTGCAAATTATGTGTCAAAATCTTCTAGAAATGCATTACTTTATCAGAAAAACCAATAATTAAATTAGAGAATTTTAAGATATTTCTTAATTTTCAACTAAGATTCTTAATAAATACCAGCCCTTGTATTAATTGTGAACTTGGTTTTTTGTTATATATCATAATCTGTATTGCTGTTTTACACTGCACAGTTGAAAATTATTTGGGGATCAAATTGCCATCTAAACTTATACACTGTAAATGTTTATAAAATATTATTTTCATGCTTTCAGAAACTTGAGCCTTATGTGCCAATGTGGAGCAAATGTTGTCGTACTACTACTACCTCGGTAGTGCTGCTGTTCTTTGTAAGTATACATGTTATGTACCATAATCGTTCGAATATAATACGCACCCCTGACTTTGGCCCGAATTTTTCGGTAAAAATTGAAATTCCGAGTATAACACGCATTTAAAATCCAGAGGTTGTGTCCAAATCTGCAATCAACAAAAAACGAAGCCATTGATATTTTTGTGGCAATATATTTCCGTCTTGTGGAAAATGCAAAACGTAATATCGTTATCATTCACTTTCATACCCAGTTGATATATTGTTACCGGTAATTATTGGGTATTTGACAGTTTCATTGATAATTCTATTGTCAGCAATTTGTTGCCAAAAATAGGCTCGGTGTTGTGCAGTTGATATTTGACCATTTTTAAGATAATGCACAGAAAATTCACCGTATTTTCAGAAAATGATTTATACATCTTAATTTAATTTATTACTTGATTAGTCACTATTTTTTTTAATATGACCTTTACCCGATGGGCGCACATTGCAGTACATGATTTACGCATGTTCAATAGGAATACCTTCATCCCGGTTGGACCTCAATTACAGCATATCTTTAAATCCCAAAATGCACTCGATGCTTTTCGAAAAATGGCGAAAGTTTTTGCGCTTATGTAATTCTTACACAAAATTATCGTCAATATTGGCCAGAATTTGCTTTTAAAAATAAAAGTCGCGAATATACGGGATTATAATGGATAGAGACGTGAAAAGTCGTGTGTATCCAGTAATTGGTACGGTCGGGTTCGCACGTATCTATAAGGAAAAGGGTTAAGCAAATATTTGGACAGAAAATTTTCAGGTAAACTCTTTACATTCAAGTATAATACGCACCCCCTACTTTTGATAAAAATGTTCCGGTAAAAAAGTGTGTAATATATTCAAACGATTACGGTAATGATGATTATAATAACTGCAACTATATGTAACGCATATAATGCATATATGTATAATATGCCTATAAAGACCATTGAGACCAGTGATTGTTTCTGTCTTTGACCTGTTTCTGTAAAGGTGTCCATTACCAATAAAACAAATGAGGCGTGTCGTGGGAAACCCGGGCTTAATGCATGCGCGTAAAGTGTCATCCAGGATTAGCCTTTGCTGTCTGCACAGGCTAATCCAGGACAGCACTTGTCTTATTCCATATCGGACTGTTAACAATACCAATTCTATAGTGACAAAATCCTAAAATCATAGGAAATGTTGATAGTTAATGTAAGTCATGTTTTTTTTAAATAAATAACTATTTAAATACTAAGTTTAACCAGTATGCATCTAGTTTAAATATATAATCAATTCAAATCAATTTTCCTTCATCATATTTTCCCATTAACAAAATTTGCAACATGAACAATTCAAATCTGAGGGGAACTAGACTCGACCATGTTAAAAATCACTGAACACTTACAAATTATCAGTGCATGATAAGTTCTGCCTTCTCAATATTTGTTACACTCTTGCCACTGGTAACTGCCTCTAAGGTAGTCACCAGTACAAAATTGTTAGTGTGAACTTATTTACTAAACCCATTAGCATAATTATTGTCGTATCATTCATGCTATATTCACAATTTTCTGATTCCAGTTTGCACTGGTCATTGTCGCTATCGGTGGGGTGATCATCTATCGTGTCGTGATCGCAGCCGTGTTGTCGGCGACAGACCAGGACATGGTGAAAGGACGTGCTGGAATCCTTGCTTCTTCTACTGCAGCTTGTATTAACCTCGTCATCATCGTTTTCCTGAACTTTGTAGGTTTCTGCTCAGTTTCATCTTAGGTCTAAAATGAGTATGTCAATAATTCTTTTTTCCAGGTCAATTCAAAAATGTTTTGTAAATTTGTCCATAATCTGAAGACAGTGTTTGCTGAGATTATCATGTTTTATGGCTTAAATTTTGATTATGTTTTGTTCGTTCAATTGGAAGTTTTGCTATTTTCTTTTACAATTGACGTTTTGTTGCATCGGGGTCGTAACCCAGATACATCTTAAGTAAAATCTTACTCTTAGCCTTAAACTCATCTTATTTCTTCAGCATTTTATTCAGTGTATACGGTACATGAAATTCCGCTATGTGGTCACTAATTATCAACTTAATATTAATTATTATTTAGTTAACTGTAATAAGATTAATAAATGTATATGTAGTTAATGAAAGTATTACCTTTCACAAATTGGAAATTAAGTAAAAATAGTGTAAGATTTTTCTGGAATGTGGCCCCAGATGTATTGATGTAAGAGAAAAATAACTCTTTTATTTTGAAAGATGTAACGAGTACAATGCAGGGTTGTCATTATCAAATGAAACGAGCGATTTTTATCTAAATCTAAGCGATTTAGCCAGGGGTCAAGGGGGGCCCCTTGTGGTATTACCTATTGCAATTTTTAAGTTCCTGAAAAAAACAACCAATTTTCTCATGATTTTAAATGATGAATTTGATCGGCAATCGGTTAATAATGACAACCCTGCAATGTTAACATTTTTGTTGAAAAGTTGAAATTGAATTGTGTATATTTTCTGTTTCAGATATATCAAAGAATTGCGAAGGGTCTAACTGAACTAGGTGTGTCTGATGTTAGCATGAACTCTGTTTTAGTAGTTTTCTATCGTTGTTGTGTCTGAAATGCTAATAGTGTTTTCCTGTTAACCATTTTGAGGTTAACATTCAGACAAAGTAGAATATTGTGATGTAAAGAATATCTTGATATAAATATGACTATTTACATATACATTTTTAAGTTTCATGTATTACATACATATTTTTATAAGATTGTATCAAGAAAAATATAAGTACTTGTTTCTCAGAAAGTCAGGTCAATTAATATGTAACAGCATGTTGAATCAATGCACACATTTTACCTTATGTTGAAAAAGCACTTTGAATGAACCTTTCTAATATGAAACATGCATAGAACTCTATAGACAAAGAACACATTTTGCAGTTTTTAATGGTAAAATAAACAACGCAAAAAAAAGTTCCAAAACTGCAAAATATAGTTTGCATTGTAATTGCAGAATTTGTTGTCAAATAAAGTCGTTGTTGTTTATGTCAATAAACAACTGTGAGTTGTTTTAATGTGCAGTTATTAACTATATTGAACTATCACGCTCGTGATTTAATTCCTATACATCAGAATACAAAACCATTGTTTATTACTTTAAACATATTTTATTTCCAAAATGAAGTACATGTACAAATGACTTAAATACATATATATATATATATATATATATATATATATATATATATATATATATATATATATATATATATATATATATATATATATATATATTGAATACATTCATTTGAAAAAAGGTAGGACCTGAAGTTCTAACAACATTATTTATGGTCTTTCCCTTATGGATAATTTACATGTTCGTGGCGATTAACAGAATACAAAACCATTGTTTATTAACCGTTAAAAAAAGGAAATTATTTATGTATTAAAGTGATTGTTCATGCCAAGTATTATTTTCATCATTGTAATTACATGTAGCCAAATGTTAAGCATATGTCCATGATTGTTAAAAGAGGTATTTGTGTTTGTGTGAAAGTTGAGTGTGCCTCAAATTCAAACGTTTCCTTTTAACCATTCTAGAGCAACACCGGACAGAATCCGAGTGGGAAGATGCCTTCACCTTCAAAATGTTCCTTTTCCAGTTTGTCAACTACTACGCTTCCATCATCTACATCGCCTTCTTCAAGGGCAAGTAAGTAAACAGTTTATTTCCTCTGCCAAAGAGTTTGGTTTTGCCAGTTTTGGTTGTTGTGTTTGTTAGTTAGCAAATGTAGGCAAACAGTTATGAACGAAATGGCATGAACATTTCTGGGAAGATGGAAAGTTGACCAATAAACAAATGGTTAGTCTACCGTTGGATTTTAATAATAATCCAGATAGCTGTATGAACATTTCTGGAAAGGTGGGAAGTTGACCAATAAACAAATGGTTAGATTTTGATGATGATCCAGAAAATATTTGGATCCAGGAAGATTTTAAGGAATTCTTTATTATTGTGACAAATTGACTACCTTGATGGAGGTCTGTGCTTTCTTAGTGCTTCCTAGTGTCAAATATGAGCACTCAGTGCTGCCATTTTCCTCATATCAGCTGATTTCCCCCTTTAAAAGCACCAATGCTGCGATTCTTCCTCCTTTCAGCTGATTTCCCCCTTTAAAAGCCTCAGTGCTGCCATTCTTCCCTCCTTTCAGCTGATTTCCCCCTTTAAAAGCCCCAGTGCTGCAATTCTTCATCCTTTCAGCTGATTCCCCCTTTAAAAGCCCCAGTGCTGCGATTCTTCCTCCTTTCAGCTGATTTCCTCCCTTTAACAGCCTCAGTGCTGTGATTCTTCCTCCTTTCAGCTGATTTCCTCCCTTTAACAGCCTCAGTGCTGTGATTCTTCCTCCTTTCAGCTGATTTTCCCCCTTTAAAAGCCTCAGTGCTATGATTCTACCCTCTTTCAGCTGATTTTCCCCCTTTAAAAGCCCCAGTGCTGCGACTCTTCCCTCCCTTCAGCTGATTTCCCCCTTTAAAAGCCTCAGTGCTGTGATTCTTCCTCCTTTCAGCTGATTTTCCTCCTTTAAAAGCCCCAGTGCTGCGATTCTTCCCTCTTTCAGTTGATTTTCCCCCTTTAAAAGCCTCAGTGCTGCGATTCTTCCTCCTTTCAGCTGATTTCCCTCTTTAAAAGCCTCCGTGCTGTGAATCTTCCTCCTTTCAGCTGATTTTCCCCCTTTAAAAGCCTCAGTGCTGCCATTCTTCCTCCTTTTTGGCTGATTTCACCCTTTTAAAGCACCAGTGCTGTGATTCTTCCTCCTTTAAGCTGATTTCCACCTTTAAAAGCCTCAGTGCTGCGACTCTTCCTCCTTTCAGCTGATTTACCCCTTTAAAAGCCTCAATGCTGCCATTCTTCCCTCCTTTCAGCTGATTTCCCCTTTAAAAGCCTCAGTGCTGCAATTCTTCCTCCTTTCAGCTGATTTCGCCCTTTAAAAGCCTCAGTGCTGCCATTCTTCCCTCCTTTCAGCTGATTTCCCCCTTTAAAAGCCCCAGTGCTGTGATTCTTCCTCCTTTCAGCTGATTTCCCCCTTTAAAAGCCCCAGTGCTGCAATTCTTCCTCCTTTCAGCTGATTTTCCCCCATTAAAAGCCTCAGTGCTGCGATACTTCCTCCTTTCAGCTGATTTCCCCCTTTAAAAGCCTCAGTGCTGCAATAATTCTTCCCTCTTTCAGTTGATTTTCCCCTTTAAAAGCCTCAGTGCTGCGATTCTTCCTCCTTTCAGCTGATTTCCCCCTTTAAAAGCCTCAGTACTGTAATTCTTCCCTCTTTCAGCTGATTTCCCCCTTTAAAAGCCTCAGTGCTGTGAATCTTCCTCCTTTCAGCTGATTTCCACCTTTAAAAGCCTCATTGCTGCCATTCTTCCTCCTTTCAGCTGATTTTCCCCCTTTAAAAGCCTCAGTGTTGCGATTCTTCCTCCTTTCAGCTGATTTCCCCCTTTAAAAGCCTCAGTGCTGTGATTCTTCCCTCTTTCAGCTGATTTTCCCCCTTTAAAAGCCCCAGTGCTGCGATTCTTTCTCCTTTCAGCTGATTTACCCATTTAAATGCCTTGGTGCTGCGATTCTTCCTCCTTTCAGCTGATTTTCGCCCTTTTAAAGCCTCAGTGCTGAGATTCTTCCTCCTTTCAGCTGAATTTCCCCCTTTAAAAGCCTCAGTGCAGCGCTTCTTCCTCCTTTCAGCTGATTTTCCCCCTTTAAATGCCAGTTTTTGTCTACAAATTCTACAATTTGCTGGATCTGTTTGAAGTCATATTTGGTGAATGCTTTGAGCAGGATAATGTAGTTTTCTTCCAATCACATGTTTCTGATTTCACAATCCTGAATACTAGAAATGTGTGTTGTTGGATGAAAGTAATAGAGGATATTTGTTGATTTTGGTGAATGTTCCAATTTTATTTCATGAGTGGTTATAGAAAAAAAAAATTCTATGACCACAAGTGAAATTAAATTTGATCATTCACTAAAATCAACAAAGTTGACAATAAATAAATACAATTGTGCAAGATAAGCTTAAACATCACACGTTTGTATATTCTGACATCAAAAATTATTCCAAAAGTGTCACTCTTTAGTATGGTGGGAAAATTATGTTCCATACTTTGTGCGTCATCGTTGCTAAATTATAATTTTGTTGAACTTTATAATGTGTTTTTTGTAAACACTGGTAACTACTGTACATGTATATAAATTTGCCAAGGGAGGTAAATCACTATTTGTAGATCGATGCTATTTATGTCAAAATAGTCTGTTTTATGTTATATTTTCACAGCAGTGAAAATATTTTTTTATTTTTTTTTTACTGTTCCAACAGTGGAAGTATCAAATTTTATTTCACCAATACAATTCTATATTTCACTGAAAAAGAATATAGATCGAATAAATGTTGTGTTGCATAGCTTAATAGAAAAAAAATCATTGCAAAATTGTTGTAAAGCTTATAAATACATTTGGTAATGAAATTGTAACAATTTAGCTTAACATGAGTTTCATGCTTCAGGTTTGTTGGGAGACCGGGGGCCTATGAAAGGAATTTCTTTGGCTACAGGCAGGAGGAGGTGAGAAAAATATTGTGTTTCCCTAGCAACCTGTTTGGTTCATGTTTGGATCAAAATATTCACTAATTATTCAGGATAGTGTCTGTTTGAATCTTTTCTATGTTGCAAATTCAGGTTTAAAATACAAGTTTAGTAAGGAACATACTTGTGGTGTTCGAAAATTCATAGCTGCAATAAAGAGAACAAAAACCCAGTCAGTGCATGTGACAAATTACCAGCATGTGGCAAATTACCACAATTAATTTGTTAAAGTATGTTCAATTTTTTATATCAATCCTTTGCAAAATAAGCTGTTGAAGTGATAAAATAACTAAAAATCAGATAGAAAAACATAAAGATAACGAAAGCAACAATACTCTTTCCAATAAATAAGCAAACACGTGTGCTTTGTTTATTAGTGTTGTGTAACCTGAACAGTGGTTCTTCTTAACTATTCTTCCATTTTAAGTTGAAGTTTATAGAAATTAACTTTATTGGATTGTTTTATTTATTCCACTTTGTGTTTTGAAAGATTGTACATACACACTTTAACAGGAACAAAATGCAAGAACAAGTTAAACTTGTGGTTAAAACTGCATGCTAAGGAACAAAATGCAATAAAGTTAAACGTGTGGTTAAAACTGCATGCTAAGGAACAAAATGCAAGTACAAGTTAAACTTGTGGTTAAAACTGCATGCTAAGGAACAAAATGCAATAAAGTTAAACGTGTGGTTAAAACTGCATGCTAAGGAACAAAATGCAAGAACAAGTTAAACTTGTGGTTAAAACTGCATGCTAAGGAACAAAATGCAATAAAGTTAAACGTGTGGTTAAAACTGCATGCTAAGGAACAAAATGCAAGAACAAGTTAAACTTGTGGTTAAAACTGCATGCTAAGGAACAAAATGCAATAAAGTTAAACGTGTGGTTAAAACTGCATGCTAAGGAACAAAATGCAAGAACAAGTTAAACTTGTGCTTAAAACTGCATGCTAAGGAACAAAATGCAATAAAGTTAAACGTGTGGTTAAAACTGCATGCTAAGGAACAAAATGCAAGAACAAGTTAAACTTGTGGTTAAGACAGCATGCTGAGGTATACATTTTATAAGGGATGATGCCTTTATAACACTCAAACTATAGATCCAGTGGGTCAATTATGGAATATGCTAGAGTTGTGTACATGTTCTTTCTCCACTCCAGTGTGACCCCGCGGGCTGCCTTATAGAGCTGTGTATTCAGCTGGGTATCATCATGGTGGGCAAGCAGGCTTTCGCCAACTTCAAGGAGATTATCCTGCCGTAAGAGATGTCTTCATGATGTTGCTTAGTAGAGTGTATTGTCATATGACAATAATTAAAAAACTGATATAGGCTATCATTTACATAAAATCAACAGTGAATATACTGGCAAGGAATTTGATTGCAAACCAGAAATTATTTTGTTTCCAAATCCTCTAATGTGCTGGTTTGTCATTTCTGACAATGTGCTGGTTTGTCATTTCTGACATTCATTTCATTGATATCATTCATTAATTGTGTCTTTTTACTCTAAATGGTTAGGGTACTTACCATATAACCGATAATTTTTGTTGTCATAAAATGTTCGCTATATTCGCTATCTCAATGGAAATGCGAAAATTAACATCTCTAATAATTAGCAAGCTGTCATATGTTAGCACTGCAAGAGCTCTCAGCCTTGTGTTTGATGGGTTTCTCACTGTAATTGATCATACTCATAAAGTGGAAATTATTGAACTTGATGATGAAAGACAGATTATTTAATGTTATCACACCCCCTGTCTTATAATCTAAGTTTAGTCCCTTATATAAAGTATTGATGGTTTGGACAGGCTTTTAAAAAATATAGACTTAAACCTGAATTACGAACAAAGTATTGCATTGACTCACATTTACATTTGTTGATCAACATATCCCATTTGAATTTAAGTGTGAATAATTGTTAAAACAACTTTCTGAATAATTTTCAAACATACAAATCAGTTATATTTGCTTATGAGTTTTTTTACATCTTCACTGCCATCATGTTTCCCTCAGGAAGGTGATTAATATACATGTCCATGTATTTTTTACTTAACTTTAAACAGTGTTTTTTTATGGCCAATTTTGGGCCGAAATTCGGCCCCATTCCCCTGCTTAAAAGGTATATATTTTTCCCCTATATTTACCTTAAAATTCCCCTCAGAATGTAAGCTTTATTTTTTTTTTAAAGAACAGAATCGGACAAAAATTGACAAAGATAGAGGAATTTTCGTAAAATGTCCCTGCATTTTTTATCAAACCCAAGTTAAAGAAGTTATCATTGGTAGCAAAACAATTGATTAATTTATGTTTGATAACAAAGTAGAATATAAACATGTAAGTGTACTAATAATGCTTTTCTAAAAAAAATCCCCTTTTGCCATAAAACTCACCATCTGAAGGGCCCTCCACCTTTCCCCCAAAGGAAAAAAAAAAAAAAAAAACGGTTAAAGAGAACAACAGAAGGATTCTTATCCATTTCAACTTCTAATGTTCCCTCAGAAAGGTGATGGTGTGATACAAGTCTGGTGTTGTTTTGTATGATTACCTAGAATATTACACCGCATGTTTCCCTCAGGAAGGTGATGGTGTGATACAAGTCTCATGTTGTTTTGTATGATTACCTAGATATTACACCTCAAGTTTCCCTCAGGAAGGTGATGGTGTGATGCAAGTCTCATGTTGTTCTGTATGATTACCTAGATATTACACCTCATGTTTCCCTCAGGAAGGTGATGGTGTGGTGCAAGTCTCATGTTGTTTTGTATGATTACCTAGAATATTACACCTCAAGTTTCCCTCAGGAAGGTGATGGTGTGATACAAGTCTCATGTTGTTTTGTATTATTACCGAGATATTACACCTCAAGTTTCCCTCAGGAAGGTGATGGTGTGATGCAAGTCTCATGTTGTTCTGTATGATTACCTAGATATTACACCTCATGTTTCCCTCAGGAAGGTGATGGTGTGGTGCAAGTCTCATGTTGTTCTGTATTATTACCTTGATATTACACCTCATGTTTCCCTCAGGAAGGTGATGGTGTGATACAAGTCTCATGTTGTTCTGTATGATTACCTAGATATTACACCTCATGTTTCCCTCAGGAAGGTGATGGTGTGGTGCAAGTCTGGTGTTGTTCTGTATGATTACCTTGATATTACACCTCATGTTTCCCTCAGGAAGGTGATGGTGTGATACAAGTCTCATGTTGTTCTGTATGATTACCTAGATATTACATCTCATGTTTCCCTCAGGAAGGTGATGGTGTGATACAAGTCTCATGTTGTTCTGTATGATTACCTAGATATTACATCTCATGTTTCCCTCAGGAAGGTGATGGTGTGGTGCAAGTCTCATGTTGTTCTGTATGATTACCTAGATATTACACCTCATGTTTCCCTCAGGAAGGTGATGGTGTGATACAAGTCTGGTGTTGTTTTGTATGATTACCTAGATATTACATCTCATGTTTCCCTCAGGAAGGTGATGGTGTGATACAAGTCTCATGTTGTTCTGTATGATTACCTAGATATTACATCTCATGTTTCCCTCAGGAAGGTGATGGTGTGATACAAGTCTCATGTTGTTCTGTATGATTACCTAGATATTACATCTCATGTTTCCCTCAGGAAGGTGAAGGTGTGATACAAGTCTCATGTTGTTCTGTATGATTACCTAGATATTACACCTCATGTTTCCCTCAGGAAGGTGATGGTGTGATACAAGTCTCATGTTGTTCTGTATGATTACCTAGATATTACATCTCATGTTTCCCTCAGGAAGGTGATGGTGTGATACAAGTCTCATGTTGTTCTGTATGATTACCTAGATATTACATCTCATGTTTCCCTCAGGAAGGTGAAGGTGTGATACAAGTCTCATGTTGTTCTGTATGATTACCTAGATATTACACCTCATGTTTCCCTCAGGAAGGTGATGGTGTGATACAAGTCTCATGTTGTTCTGTATGATTACCTAGATATTACATCTCATGCTTCCCTCAGGAAGGTGATGGTGTGATACAAGTCTCATGTTGTTTTGTATGATTACCTAGATATTACACCTCATGTTCCCTCAGGAAGGTGATGGTGTGATACAAGTCTCATGTTGTTCTGTATGATTACCTAGATATTACACCTCATGTTCCCTCAGGAAGGTGATGGTGTGATACAAGTCTCATGTTCTGTATGATTACCTAGATATTACACCTCATGTTCCCTCAGGAAGATGATGGTGTGTTACAAGTCTCATGTTGTTCTGTATGATTACCTAGATATTACACCTCATGTTCCCTCAGGAAGGTGATGGTGTGATACAAGTCTCATGTTGTTCTGTATGATTACCTAGATATTACATCTCATGTTTCCCTCAGGAAGGTGATGGTGTGATACAAGTCTCATGTTGTTCTGTATGATTACCTAGATATTACACCTCAAGTTTCCCTCAGGAAGGTGATGGTGTGGTACAAGTCTCATTTTGTTTTGTATTATTACCGAGATATTACACCTCATGTTTCCCTCAGGAAGGTGATGGTGTGATACAAGTCTCATGTTGTTCTGTATGATTACCTAGATATTACATCTCATGTTTCCCTCAGGAAGGTGATGGTGTGGTACAAGTCTCGTGTTGTTTTGTATTATTACCTAGATATTACATCTCATGTTTCCCTCAGGAAGGTGATGGTGTGATACAAGTCTCATGTTGTTTTGTATTATTACCTAGATATTACATCTCATGTTTCCCTCAGGAAGGTGATGGTGTGATACAAGTCTCATGTTGTTCTGTATGATTACCTAGATATTACACCTCATGTTTCCCTCAGGAAGGTGATGGTGTGGTACAAGTCTCATGTTGTTTTGTATAATTACCGAGATATTACACCTCATGTTTCCCTCAGGAAGGTGATGGTGTGATACAAGTCTCATGTTGTTCTGTATGATTACCTAGATATTACATCTCATGTTTCCCTCAGGAAGGTGATGGTGTGATACAAGTCTCATGTTGTTCTGTATGATTACCTAGATATTACATCTCATGTTTCCCTCAGGAAGGTGATGGTGTGATACAAGTCTCATGTTGTTCTGTATGATTACCTAGATATTACACCTCATGTTTCCCTCAGGAAGGTGATGGTGTGGTGCAAGTCTCATGTTGTTTTGTATGATTAGCTAGATATTACACCTCAAGTTTCCCTCAGGAAGGTGATGGTGTGGTGCATGTCTCATGATGTTGTGTATTATTACTTTGTTATTACACCTCATGTTCCCTGCAGGAAGGTGATGGTGTGATACAAGTCTCATGTTGTTTTGTATGATTTCCTAGATATTACACCTCATGTTTCCCTCAGGAAGGTGATGGTGTGTTGCAAGTCTTATGTTGTTTTGTATTATTACCTAGATATTACACCTCATGTTCCCTGCAGGAAGGTGATGGTGTGGTGCAAGTCTCATGTTGTTTTGTATGATTACCTACATATTACACCTCAAGTTTCCCTCAGGAAGGTGATGATGTGAAACAAGTCTCATGTTGTTTTGTATTTTTACCTTGATATTACACCTCAATTTTCCATCAGGAAGGTGATGATGTGATACAAGTCTCATCTTGTTCTGTATGATTACCTTGATATTACACCTCACATTTCCCTCAGGAAGGTGATGGTGTGATACAAGTCTCATGTTATTTTGTATGATAACCTAGATATTACACCTCATGTTTCCCTCAGGAAGGTGAAGGTGTGGTGCAAGTCTCGCCAGGTGCTGGGGGACAAGGACAACAAGGTGTACACGCACTGGGAGCAGGACTACAACCTCGCCGACCAGCCAAACCTGGGCCTGTTTGATGAGTACTTGGAAATGGGTGGGTACACATCATGTATTAATTATGATGGTTTTAGGGATGTTAATCAATTATTTGAATGCATTACAGAATATTCAAATAGTAAATGTAGGTTAAGAAATATTATATTACAAAAATGACTTCAGTGAAATCATTTAAATACAAACTTAAGTTGTTTACTGCAATATTGCCCCGGATCATTTGGAAACAAATGAAAAAGATAAAAATCGTTGGTTAGTAAAATTTGTAAAAACTATCAAATAACCCCCCCCCCCATCCCTTCTCTTTTTGAGCAGTACCATTTCTAATCCAAGATCTTTCCCTACATCAATGCTTTGTGAGTAGGAAAGAAACTCCTAATCTCAAGGCAGACATAGTATTCATATCACCTCTGTGACTGTATATCTAAGTCCAGGACCAGTACTTATTGTCTCTATATCACCTCTGTGACTGTATATCTAAGTCAAGGACCAGTACTTATTGTCTCTATATCACCTCTGTGACTGTATATCTAAGTCAAGGACCAGTACTTATTGTCTCTATATCACCTCTGTGACTGTATATCTAAGTCCAGGACCAGTACTTATTGTCTCTATATCACCTCTGTGACTGTATATCTAAGTCAAGGACCAGTACTTATTGTCTCTATATCACCTCTGTGACTGTATATCTAAGTCAAGGACCAGTACTTATTGTCTCTATATCACCTCTGTGACTGTATGTCTAAGTCAAGGACCAGTACTTATTGTCTCTATATCACCTCTGTGACTGTATATCTAAGTCAAGGACCAGTACTTATTGTCTCTATATCACCTCTATGACTGTATATCTAAGTCAAGGACCAGTACTTATTGTCTTTAGAAGAACCATCGCTTCAATGCTACTCATTTTTCAACTCAAAATCAAAATCCAAAGGTGGACACAACATTGAATTATGAAACCACTGTATTTGAATAAATATAAAATAAAAATATCCTAGTACATTTGAAACCAAGTTGATATGTTTTCACCAGTGATCCAGTACGGGTTTGTGACCATATTTGTGGCTGCGTTCCCACTGGCCCCGTTCTTTGCCCTGCTCAACAACATCATTGAGATACGACTGGATGCGTACAAGTTTGTCACGCAGTGGAAGCGCCCCCTGGCTCTACGGTCCCAAGATATCGGTAAGAATAAGAGACTTTGGTCTTGATTTTTGTCACATACATCAGAACTTGAAGAAATACACGTGTAGAATCATGAGGCTTCACTAGCTTGTGCTACACTAAAATGTCATATAGTGTACTTGAATATCAATGATTCTAAAAGTTGTACTAAAATCTCTTTAAGAATTTTTTGTAAGATGTTATATTTATAGTATTTGATACTTTGTCTGCCTTTGTATACATAATAGTTGACATTCAGTACCGATAATTGCATTCACACAATTTTCATATGAAATTATGATGTGTTCCTGTAATTAAACCCCTTTGTATAGTAAAAATACTCATGCACTGTCCTTTTAGGCATCTGGTTTGGCATTTTGCAAGGAATCTCAGCCATTGCTGTTGTCTCAAACGTAAGTATTGCTGAATAATAGAACATTTTGATAAGGGACCAGTGGCACAAAAATTTTAATGTCTCATTTTAACAAAGTTTTGAAAGGAAAACCTTTTTTTTTTTAATTACAATAAATTTATTGGAACAAAATCTGCATTATTTACTTAAAAAATAATTTAAAGTAGAAATGTTTCCCAAAAATTAGTTATAAACTATTAACTATTGTTAGTTAGTAGTAAAACTTCAAGAGACTGAACCTGTGATACATAATATTTTGGCTGACAGAATTATACTGTACAGCTTTAGTGGCTCTTATGTTGTAGTTTTCAAAAGTTATATGTAGTTCTTTTTTAAGAGATACACATGATTATGTACAATACAATACAATTAAAGCATACTTAGCAAATAACTAAAACGTTTCAAGTTACGGTTTGCGTGCAACAAGTGCATATCTCTGTAACTACTACAGATAATCAATTAAAACTTCACACATGTCTTCAGGGTCATTAAATGAGGTCACTGACCAAGGCCTATAACTCTGACCTGCAATTCAGCAGAGTTATGCCCGTTTTGTACTTAGACATTCAGGTTAAAGTTTACAGGCAACAACTTCATATATCTATATCTTCTACAGATATTCAATTGAAACTTCACACATGTCGTCCGCGTCATTATATAAGTTCACTGGCCAAGGCCCAAAACTGTGACCAGCATTTTAGAGAATTATGCCCCTTTTTGTACTGAAAATGCAAATAACTCTGACAAAGCAGTTGACTAGTCGAGCACGCTGTCCTGAGACAGCTCTTGTTGAAAGGAAATGTAACCCAATCTGTCCCTTACTTTAGATACATTGTGCATGGTATTATGCTAATGTTTGTTTATTCTGATGCAGAGTGTCAAATGCCAAGACAATTTGCTATGTTCTTTTATAATATCTCAGTATGCCAAGATATAAATAAACTATGCTTCAAGTTTTGTTTCCAAACTTCATTTCAGGCGGCAATTATAGCCTTCACATCAGAGTTCATCCCTCGCATGGTGTACAAGTACGGCTACAGCCCGGACCGGACGATGACCGGCTACTACGAGACGTTCCGTATGTCCGTGTTCAACACTGCTGAGTTCCAAATGGAATCCAAGCCAGAGGACCCTAACTTTGACGAGTTTGGAAATGTTACCACATGCATGTAAGTAACTTTTCTGTTTCAATACAGTCTCTTCTGAACATATAGCGGACTGCACAGGCTGATCTGGGACGACACTTTACACACATGCTTTAAGCCCTGGTTTTCCACGAGACGCCTCATGTTTGTTTACAGAGGGCAATGAGAAGATTACACGCATTGTTTTATTATTACACTGTATTGTGGTACTATTATGCATATGACCTACATTATCTAATCTCCAGGTACCGAGGATATCATGAGCCCCCGACCGCCAGTGAGCCCTACACCTACAGGATGGCGTTCTGGCATGTCCTGGCAGCACAGCTGGCTTTTGTTATCGTGTTTGAGGTGAGACTGAATATATTGGATATTTAAAGATACTGAACTCCAGATGGGCATAAAAATGTGGGTTTTTTTGTAGTTATGAACAATAAAAGCATGTGTAACACCTTAAAATTTGTATACAAATCGATCAAGAAACTGTTACAAACTGTATTTCATAGAGAAATAGAAGTTGAGTTAGCTAGCACTTTCCATGTACCCAGTATTCCCGATTTAAAAATACCACGGCTTTCCCCAATACACGCACCTGATTCAAGTTAGCGCAGGAGCGACTCAACACAACTAAACTGTCACGTGATTATCCTACATATAAACGGCGCTATTTTTAAATTACTGTATGGGTTATAGCATCTGCAGATGCTATAGATTTAAGAATGATAAAAAGAAAAAAAAACTATATATAATCATTGTTTTTCAGTTTAATAAAAACATACATGTCTAATTTTTTAATCTTTCTATATGATTATGTAAGAAAATTGTGTATTTGTGACAAATTTTCTTTCGTTTTTGCGATTGGACCATCTGGAGTTCAGTTCCTTTAAACTTGATACCTATAATGAATTGTTGTTCTTTTGCTGTAAAAATTTTGTACTTGACTACAGTTTTATACCTCTAAAAGTAAATGCTCATATTAAGTTCTGTTGCTAAAGAAAAGATGTAGTTGTTTTAAGTATAATTCATTTTTATATATGATTAACGTGGGCTTGCATTAAGGGTAGTTTGGGAGTAAAATTTACTCCCAGTTTTTGTCACCTGACTTCCAAAATTGCAGACATTGAAGTATCAAAAAGTCAAAAAGAATGCTTAAGGCTTCAATATATCCAACACTTGGAAGTGAGGACTTCCAAAATTTTCACTTAAGTACAAGCCCTGATTATAATTCAAAGTTTACAATAGGTCTGAAAAATAACATGGAGTGAAAACATGACTGTAAAATATAGCTATACTAAGAGTAGTGATATATGCTGTGAACATGTATTGTACATATTTATGTCACACAATACGGTCAAAGCTTCCTAATATTATGAACAAAACTTCCAAAATCAGAGGCCAGGAAGTTCAAACTTCCAGTTTTCAAAAGTTAATGAAAGCCCTGATCAACCAGTTATGTTTCCTTTGACATTACTCTGCAAATACATGTACAGAACAAACCATTTAAACCTCCAAATATGAAAGTTCATACGTTTGAGTTTTTCACTCAGCATATGTTAACTGTAGATGTTTTAGTCGCATCCTAAGCCTATTATATTAATTTACTATAACTATATATTTCTGCTGTAGAATCTTATCGTGTTCCTGACGTGGCTGGTGATGTATTTGATCCCGGACATGCCATACTACGTGAAGATGCAGATGTTACGAGAGAAGTTCCTCAGCAAGCAGGCGCTTTTCGATGCAGAGGAACTTAAAGAACAAACAAGACCCAAGGCTGAATAAGTAAGCTAAAGAACTGAAAGTGAATAAATCAGCTAAAGAACTGAAAATGAATAAATTAGGTACAGAACTGAAAGAGAATAAATCAACTAAAGAACTGAAAGTGAATAAGTCAACTAAAGAACTGAAAATTAATAAATTACGTACAGAACTGAAAGAGAATAAATTTCATCATGGCCTAAAAGTGAAAAAATATTGTTACCTAATTGTGAATAGATTTAGGCACTACTTGAAAGTCAATAAATCGTGTAATGACCTAAAGCTAAAATGATCTCTTAATGAACTGTAAGTGAATAAATTTCCTGAAGAACTGAAAGCAAATAAATCTGAAGAACTGAGTGTGAATAATTATCCTAAAGTGCTAAAAGTGAACAAATCTCCTTAAGTGCTGAAGGTGAATAAATCATCTGAAGAACATAAGGTGAATAATTCTCCTTAAGAACTGATAAAGAATAAATAAAACAGAAATCGACAGTTGTGTTGAGCAGTTAGGGGAGTAGGGTGGCTTTATCTGAAGTGTCAATTAGCCCTGTTTAATGTTACATCCCTCATGATTTGATTCATATTTGGTTTTTGTGTTTGTCAGATTCTCATACTGATATATCCACCTTACACCTCTTGTTGCCTTAGATATTATTCAAAGCACTTCCTGGCTCAAGCTGCTATTACAGCAGCATATTTTGGGGCCTTTTACATTCTTCCAAGATCGTTTTGCATTGTAACTGCTATAGTATCAGATTCATCATTCTTTGCAATAGATACACTTTAGTACAATTATTCTGGGCCTTAGATCTGATGTCCGTATTTTCTATAGCAACAGAGTATCCATAATATTTATGGATCATATTTGGACATTCTCAATACATCTTGCGTTGATATCTTACCACCAGCTACAAGGTCATGTTTTTGTTACGTTGTTTTGTCTGTGTCAGATTTTTAGCAACTCGATTCCAAAAGTTATGAACGAATGTGAATAATTTTTTCGAGGAAGGCTAGGAATGGGCAAATGAGTACACATACGTGTTAACAATAACATTTTCATGAAATTAAAGTACATTGTCTTGGATTTGAATAAATACGTATTTTATACCTGAATTGATATTGCCCATGTTCTTTATGAAAACATGCCCCTATTTCCCGCCAAAACGATTTTCCCGCCAAAATAAGAACGCTTATCAGGACAGATAATTCATGCAAGTACATGTTCCGGAAAATCAGTAAAAATCCCTGAAATTCGCGGGTAGAGTCCCTGAAATGATCCAAAACATTATGGCATGTATGGCAATGTCCACGTTTCTTGTTATTGGAATATACCTGAAGGTCGAGTAGGCTGCCTTGTCAGAGGCCTGCACTCTCATAGTTCTGTATGATATTGCTTTATTGGAAAAAACAACACCGGGGCATTTTTCCTTCTATAGTAGGGGCCGTTATAAGGCGTCATCCCGTCAGAAAAATTCATTCAAATCATGCAGTTTTCTCCTTATCTTACCTCAGGATTTATCATTCCCCTGCTATAACATTTTTTATCCAAAATGATGGCAAATGGCCCCATCCCCAAGAGGTGAAAAAAGTATTGAGCATGTTTAGTTAATTTTCATTAACACATTTCCCTCGGTCAGTAAGTTCAATTGCTGTGAATATTGTAAGCCTCTACCAACATTGTATCGAGAGTATGCTTTGTTTTTAAATGTTGTTTACATATTTTTATTTGAAGTGTTAAGTTGTTTACTTGAGTATTGAATATATGAGGGGCGTCGTGGGAAAACCGGACTTAATGCATGTGCGTAAAGTGTCGTCCCGGATTAGCCTGTGCAGTCCGCACAGGCTAATCCAGGACGGCACTTTCCGCCTACAGTGGATTTATGTTTAGAAGAGACTTCCTTGAAACAGAAAAAATCATAAAAGCGGAAAGTGCCGTCCTAGATTAGCCTGTGCGGACTGCACAGGCTAATCCGGGACGACACTTTACGCACATGCATTAAGACCGGTTTTCTCAGGACGCGCCACATATATATTTCATAATATCTTGTTGTATTTTTTAAATTGTAATAAATTATTGTATTCATTGGAAAACATGTCCAAGCAGCCATTTTGTTTGTACAACAAAGTTAACGCCAGATGCATCAGAAGTAATGTCTCACAGTAAAATGTATATGGACACATTATCATACTTTACCAACTTCATATACTGTAAGACGCAATACATTCATTTGCTTTCATGTTTTAAAACTGTATATCTTGTGCATTACAGAACGTGTTCTAACATATAGATAAAGCTTCAGCCAGTTCATGGCAAAGTGTTTTCACACATTGCATACAGGTTCAGTATTTATTGTACACTTGGCCTAAATACATTTTAAAGTCTGTTTTCAGACATGTAAAAATTCTTATACATGTATTTCACATTCTTTTCAAATTTCACATTAATACCCATCAAAGCAACACATCAGCACAACTCTGTCATCAAATCAATTTTGCGAACATCCAACCATCTTAACTTTTTTCTGAATTCCTAGTCATCTATTTTTGAAAAGATGATATGCTAAGATATATTTTTATGTGAACATTTGCATATTGAAGAAATTTCATATTTGAAGGTAGCTTTCATTTTCATGAGTGTGTCTCTACTAAAACTATTGCAAGAATGATCTAGTACGTTACCCAGTCAATGTTTTAACTACAACATAAATTAAAATGGCTTTTTCTCTAATTGTAAACTTGGAAAGGGTTTTGCTCATTTTAATGTCTGCCTGTTGTTTTTAATAATAAATTTCAAAGTTTGTTTAGTCAATATAAACTGTATGCAGAATACATTCAAATTATTTACATCTGAAATACATATAATTTATATGTGAAATAAGATGAGGTAGTTGAAAGAAGAAGTTGTTTGTTCTTTAATGAATAAAGAATGACTATGAATTTCACGGTTTGATGTTTTAAGTTTGCTTGAATTGTCTTGTGGGCTAACTATTAAAGCATGTAAGTGTATAATATTGTGTGTTACAAGATATGAGACCTACTTAGGAGGTCTGGCGGTATATATTTTATTGTCTTATGTTTATGTATAGTATGTAAATTGTTAATCCTTATTATATGCCATCATATTGTATATGCGATATGAATATTACTTGTAATCTGTATCATATACCATCATATTGTATTTTATGCGATATGAATATTACTTGTAATCTGTATCATATACCATCATATTGTATATATACGAGATGAAAACATGTGTATATGTATTAACATTCATTTTATATTAACCTTTATTTTTGCTGTAGTTACTTGTGATTTGTTCTACGTTTCAGTCACGCATAGCAGCTTACATAGTTTTGCATTATTTTGCTTTATTTCCTCTATTAACCTTTATTTTTGCTGTAGTTACTTGTGATTTGTTCTACGTTTCAGTCACGCATAGCAGCTTACATAGTTTTGCTTTATTTTGCTTTATTTCCTCTATTAACCTTTATTTTTGCTGTAGTTACTTGTGATTTGTTCTACGTTTCAGTCACGCATAGCAGCTTACATAGTTTTGCTTTATTTTGCTTTATTTCCTCTATTAACCTTTATTTTTGCTGTAGTTACTTGTGATTTGTTCTGGGTTTCAGTCACGCATAGCAGCTTACATAGTTTTGCATTATTTCCTCGGTTGTGTGAAAACCTTTGTAATTACTATTTATTCTAGATATGTTCTTTTTGTTTTACATATTTTGTTATTTGTTTTTTACCTACTGTTCTTCTTGGTTGAGGAAAATGCTAATTGAGTGTTTTTTATTACGGTTATTATTAATTTTATTTTTTATTTCCTTTGTTACACATCATCCATTATTTAATGAACATATATAATTATACATACTGACAATGCTTTTTGCATTTTTGAATTTAACCTTTGTTAGTTTTTTTTTGTTTTATTACAAAAATGCTTTTTGCATGTTGCAATTCGAACCTTTGTATTTTTTTTTTGTATCACTACAATGGCAAATAGTTATTTGAGCAGTTTTACTACTTTTTGTGTATCAAATTGATATAATTGTTAAGATCAAAAAATGTTATTATTATTGTTATTATTATTATTATTGTTATTATTATTATTAGCTTGACTTCCACTTTGCATTACAAAAACATTCATTTACTAAGTATTTGTTTTGAAGGAAGACTAGACTTTCCGTGGGAAAAGTGTTTATTGGAAAAGCCTTAGTAAACCTGGGCCAATATTCATCCATCCCTTCAGCCTTCATGTATAGGTCAGTTTACACAGGTATGGTAATTCTAGTAAAGATTACAGAATTGCTTGAATTTCCCAAACAGAATTTGTTCCTGCATTTGAAACTTAAGCGCAGATTAATTTATGAGTTTCCTTAGGAGCTTTTTAAGTCAGAAATACTGGACACATTACTATGACATCTCTCCAAATACACCTGCCCTTTACTTCAAATATTTTCAGAAAGCAGCTGTTAAAAATCTGATTAGATTTATGTTCAACACTTCAGTTTTAAGAATTGCCATAGTCGTTGGACCTAAAACGAGCTAAGCTAGTGAACGATTTCAATTTTGTTACGTTTATTCGCTCATTTGTCGCAGGTTTATTACAATCAAAACCAAGATTGCATTATCATAAAATATCCGTTCATGAAATCAAACATTACATATTTGTTTTATATAAAAACAGCTTTATCTAAAGGTTGTGTTATGTTGAAAAAGAAAAACAGATGGAAGAAATGTGAGATTTTACATTCTCTGTTGACTAATGCTATGAAAAGAGAAAACAATGTCATTGCATTTAGATATTTCATAATCATAATATCAACAAATTAATAATACAATTTTTAGACCAATGCCATCCAAATTATTTTTGGGGATGCATAAATTATGTAAATTCCAGGTAGATATGATGTTATGAATTCTTTGATATAGTCTTGATTTTAGAGTGAAGTTTTATATAAATACAAGGCAACAAACCTAGGTTGTTAAAAGATGTACATGTCTTCACCAGAAACATTAATTGTACATTTAGAGAATCCTGGTTAATATGTGTTAGCGCTCAGGTTGAGGTATTTATTTGAGGCATTTTTAGAAAATGTGTTTATCAAATTTCTTGTTTTTGTTCATGTTTGTATTATCGTAAATAGGGAAAGATCTAGTATAAAACAGTAGTACATGCTGCTGCCTAGGAGCTGGGCCCGTATTCACAAAGCTCCTTAGGGAAAACTTAAGAACATTCCTTAAATTCATAAATTAGGGAAAACTTAAGAACATTCCTTAAATTCCTTAAGTCTCTGGCTGTTTCATGTATAGGTCTTCTAACATTAAAATGTTGTAAACTTGTAAATATTGCTTATATTTTTAGTATTGCAGCATTCTTTGTACAGAAATCATTAGATTTCACATAGAAAATATGATCCTAAATTTTCACTTAAGTACAACTTAAGTTAAGATTTCCCTTAGGAGCTTTGTGAATACCAGCCCTGGACGTAACGCCAGGGGCCATATCCGCAAAGCTCCTAAGGAAGATCTTAACTTGAAACAAATTAAGGCCAAAAATTGAAATAAGTTTTCCTGGTGAAAATCAATATTTAATACTTGAAATATGCTAAGATTAGAAGCATCTGTTGATTCTTTACCAGATTAAAACCATTCAAGACAATATGAACTTTTAATTGGATGAACCTGCCACAGACTTAAGGAATTTTATGATTTAAAGAAATGTACTTAAGTTTTCACTAAGGAGCTTTGTGTATACGGACCCAGAGCAATTCTTAAATAATAATTTATTATTGGTCAATGTTAGGGTTTTAGACATAATTTGAAATTGAAAATTTGCAAAAAAAAATAATATTTAAAGGTGATAATTATTCATGTGATGATCAACCCAGAGTGGCAGCCAATGTTTTTTTTTCACCTTAAGGGGACAGGTGGCAGGGCCCTTCAGATGGGGAATTTTATGGCAAAAGGGGATTATTTTTTTCCGAAAGCATTATTAGATGTTTATATTCTACTTTGTTATAAAACATTATCAATTGCTTTGCTACAAATGATAACTTAGATTATCCACTTACTTGGTTTGATGAAAAATTGCTGGGATTGTTAAAGAAAATGCCTCTAAGTCAATTTTTGTCCGATTTTGGCCAATTTTTTTTTTCAAAATAAAGCTTAGATTCTGAGGGGAATTTTAAGGGAAATAAAGGGGAAAATATATGTACTTTTTTTAGCAGGGCAATGGGGCGGAACTTGAGCCCCAAATTGGCCCTAAAAAAATCACTGGCAGCACACAGGAAACATAAAGGAGCAGGCTGTAGCACGTTGCATCCTGCTATTTCACTCTAGGTCTTTCCCTAGCTATAAAGGTATAATGGTATTATTCTTGTATTTTTTGTGTTGTCCTGTTAAAATGTTAACAGTTTGCTTTACTTCTGTTGTAGGCATTTCTATTTTTGTGCTTACATAAATTGTCACTGCAACCCCTTTATAAAAATTAAGAAAAATTCAAAATGCTTGTGTTGTTTGGCAACACTTTATTTAAAGTCCAGTAAATATAAATTAGTGTTTTATTTATAGATTTATTGTACAGTTTTGTTTAACATTGATATATCAGAACAAAAAAGGAATATATTCTTAAGCGAGATTCAAAATATTTGCATACCATTTGACATAATATATTTTAAAGTTTATACCAAAGAACATGACTATCAAAAAATAACATATTGATTTTTACATACTAGTACAAACTGAAAATAACTAATTGACAAGTGCTAAGTTATAGTCAATAATGAACATCGTGTTTTTATGCTGCTTACTATTTTAATAGTAAGATTGAAACCGAATATACAACTTCGTACGTCTTTAAATTGCACCTGTTATATGTATTGAAACAAGTGATGTCGTCTTTGAAAATTTTTTCATTTATTAATTTATTTTATTATAACAGTTATGTTGGTCATATATACTGTAAATATAGTTAAGATCGAAATATCTTTAGCATGTTGCGACTATTTTGCTGTACCAGTATGAAACTCCTGCTAATCTTATATATTAATCATTAATTTAGCTGTTAGCCATTTATTGTTTGTGCAATCATATATTGACAAATAAACATAGACATATAGCACTGCAGTGTTGATAAAATATACCTTAATTGGTCACCTATACATCCATGCATATGTAAAGTTGTATGTGCTGCAATACGTATTTTAGTTTAAAACATATTTATTTGGTTTGATGTTTTCGTTTTATTTACCATGTCCCTTGTTAAGCCAAGTGACCGATTACAGCTTAGAGAATCGTTACATTACACAGAAATCACGATTACAACTTACAAAATCGTTACATTACACAGACATCACCAAAACATGAATGATTAAAACCGCCTTGCAACTTTGTGTCTAATGATTTATATACTAGGGGTTTCAGTTATTGGCGCACAAAACCTCAGAATTAATAAATATTGAGTTTCAGTGTAGCCATGGTTCAATGTACATAATCTACAGAACTGGTTAATGATGCATAATCAACAAATACATTTTAATATATCACTAAAAGAATACCAGTATAAATTTCTGCAAACCGTGTAGGGGTGACAGGGATTTCAATAGACAAATATTTAATTTTATGTATGTTTATGTAAAACACACAGTGCTTAGAAAACAGAGCCACCATTGTGCAGGTTATATGTTAACCTTGCTTTATCCATTCTACTGTTGACATGTTTCATCATTCTTTTCACTTCGTATCGTTTCCATCACTTTCTCCCTCTCTTTACCTTAAATTAATTTTAACCGTGTTCTTTTCTATTTCCTCCCTTCATCTGGAATCCTTTTATTTCTTCTTTCCTTAACTATTTTCTGTCGTTGTTTTATTCATTCTCTTCATACAATTTTTACCGTAGATTTCTCTTTCAACGACCCCCCCCCCCCCCATCCATCGCTTCATTGCAATTCGCTCATTTTCGATGAAAACCATACCAGATAAGAACCTGCATATGAGAAATATATAATCTGTTTTATTTTCTTCTCTTCCGGATCAGGGTTATCATTGAATAATTCCAATTTTAAGCGTTCTTAATAATCGCGTTCTTTCACGTTCCAACTAGTAAGTGTATGTACATTGTTCTAAGGATAATAAGATACCTTTGCAAATACGTCCAATAGCGAGCGTGCGAACGGGTTTTTCGTTCACTGATATGTTAGAATGCATTGTTTGTAAAACCTGGGTTCCAGTTTTCTTAAGCCACACATTATGCCCTTATCGTTTTCAGTTTTTAGGGATTATCCAACATAGCAATCTGCATGTACGCATTCATAATTCACCTAAATCGACTGCTATTTCTAACTCATATAGTTTACATATGTAAGATATGATAGGTCGACGGGTTTCTCAAACAACTGATAAGCAAGTGTTTTCAATTTACAAAAACATATGCAATAAACGATATGTTTTTGGATTTCCTTTTAAAATCAGATGGACTTGATTCGCATACGTTTTCTTTGATTACAGGTAAAATCAAGAATTAACGTGCAAGAAAACAAACGTAAATTAGCGAACCTATACTTTTAAAAGATATATGAATGATCGCAATGCCAGAACGGCTCTTTCTTTACTTGATGAAATAGGAACAGCTCGACAAACATTGGTCATTTGTCATAAATAATTATAAAGTACTAGTGGTGTCGCAAATGGCATAATGACGTATAGAAGTTATAGTCGACACTTCTATAAAAGTTGACACTGACATACTGGTAAGTTACAACAAAGGTGGCGTGTCGTGGGAAACCCATGCTTTCAGCTTTTATGGTATTTTCTATTTCAAGGAAGTCTCTTCTAAACATAAATCCACTGTAGGCGGAAAGTGTCGTCCCGGATTAGCCTGTGCGGATTAGCTTCAAGCACATGCATTAAGCCCGGGTTTCCCACGACATGCCTTCTATTTAATTTAAACCAAAGGTATTCTTTGAAAAGCCATGGATACACATGTTACCATCAAGTGGACACTCTGTTCACATTCCTGTGCCCATATCCACAAAGCTCCTTAGTGAAAACTTGGGTTAATTTCTGAAAATCATAAAACTCCTTAAGTTTGTAGCCGGTTCATTTCAAGCTCTTAACTGGAGTTTTCTGCTAAAGAATCAACATAAGCTTCTTACAGTTTACCATATTGCATTTTAAATTACTGATTTTTAAAAATTCACTTAAGTATGACTTGAGTTAAGATTTTCCTTAGGAGCTTTGCGGATATGGGCCCTGGTAACATCAAGTAGAGAGCGCAAGGTTAGTGCAAACGCCATGTAATTTGCAGAACAGAACCGAACATTTTATTTTTATTTAAGCATATGCAGCTTATTATCAAAGTGAATATACATTTGACAAATATTGCATGCGCTGAAGTATAACACATAGTGCTAAAAAATTAATTAACAATTAAAATAGTGATAGTTTATTAATGTAGAATGATAAAATTATTGGCAAATATGTGGGAGAATAAATTGTTTTATTTAATGCTAAGCAGTGAAATATAGAAAAATATCAGTGGGATATATCCCTATATCACTCACAGTGAGGGACTACTTTTTGGGGTCCCGATTTAATACGGTAAATGAAACGCACCGTCATCGATGCCGGGCTCAAAACTGTGAAATGACGTGATTATTTTGACTTCATGACGTTATGATTCCCGTGATATTTTCCAATAAAATGTCAAATAATGGTTAATAAAGCATTAAATAAAAAGAAAATGTGTTTGTTTTCGGTGTGATAACGCGTGATATCATCACCGGAAAGGGAGACAATTAATATTTTCACGAGCGCTTGTCTTTTTCTTTACATTCAACAATTGTACAAATTTTAACATGCTCGGTGTTTGCGTATAGTATGGAGGAATGTAGCGTTCTCGTAATTTCCTGTAAATGTCACAAAGCAGCAAGAAATGAAACTCCTCCTCGATTTCGTTGAGATTGCAGAATTCACACTTTTAATTTGCAGTTTAATATTATCTTTTATTAAAGGCACACACAAGGTGCTACAAGTTACGACAGCCATTACGATTTTAATTAGGATTTTACAAACACATAAAATTAATCAAACATTATGACCAAAAAACTAGTTTACATTTCCTTATAACAAATGGTATCTGACTATATTTAATTCCCCTTAACTGTTAACATTTTAAACACAACGAAACCAACCAGTGTTACGTGTTTTATTAGTTGCAGCTCGCCGAAAGGTATCGGTGAAAATTCGGTTTAAAACAGCTTCGCCACGATGATAAGCATATGAACAAAGCAAGTGTTTATAAACCGTTTCCTTGGAGGATCAGTGTTTTAATTTTAAATAGTATTCACAGACCAGATAGTTTCCTGACGCAGGGTATAACAGAATCTTCAACATATGCAATATGACATTTTTACCAGACATTTAACAACTGTTTTATTCGTTTATTTTTAATTTGACCATTTTCACCTTTAATGTGGCTTTAAATATATTTGTACATTAGTGTGGCTATTGAAAATGGAGTTTTTACAAATGATAACAAAGTAAATAACACCATAGATAGTGGTGTTTGCTATTAAAGAGATAATGTCGCGTTTCCTGATCGCCTTTACAAATATAGAGAATATTAAAGTTACATAACCCATCAACATTCAATTGCGAAACACCTGTATACTAAGTAGTAGTGTGTATATCAAGTCAAAATAATACATAAATAGTGAATATTGTGGGGGATGGGGGAAACTGCGGGCGTATACGGGACTTTAGAGTGAAATCGATTCACGACAGGCGGGAATTTGACACGCCAAATAATTACGGGCCCGAGAAATATACTTGTGTCGGTTAGATCCCGGTAATATTGGGTCCCTCTGGCATCTCCCATGGTAGGCATTCAGACAAAAATGCTTGGCTCTAGGGTGGGGAATTTGATCCCCAAAAATATAATTTGTCGAATTCCCCTAGGTCAGCCCGCCGCTCCACACCCTTTGGGGGAAATATTGATAGGTGCATAAGTACACACTGTTTACACTAGCTATATACTGTTCATCTGTGTTCTCGCGGGACTTAACTTTTAAGTAAATAGTTGGAGCAAAAAACAACTAACAAAACATTATCTTTCAATAACATGCTATAAATTGAACCTTTTCACGAAAATAACAACTGGACATCCTGTAGTATTCGTCCTTAAATTATTTTGTTTTTCAATGCACCATGCAGCCATCTTGAAAAATTACGTCATCGGTAATCTCGCGGTAAAACTTTTGTTTTGAAATAAGTTTGCTGTTAGTGTATAAACAAACACAAATACACTTTAAATTGTTGGATTTTAACCTTTAACAAATATAACAAAACAATAATTTGAGTCTTCATTTATATTTACTCAAGCAGACGAAAGTGTAGACGCTGACCCCCTAATGTCTACCGATAGCTGCAAGCTGATACGACAGTTATTTATATTTATGGTTTCAGATCATGTAACTTGTTTAAGTTCGAATGAATTAATTTATATCTTAATATTTTCTTCAAGAAAACCAAAAAATATGTTAGATGTTGACAATTAAGCATGAAAATCCGAAGATAAACAATTACCGCGAAAATAGAGATACCGCGAGAATACTGATGCCGAGTATATTATGCATATATCTTGAATAATTTAGACAGTTTACTAAATATATTAACATTTAATTCCATTATTATTATTCATTCAATTCGTGAATGCACATGGTTTGGTCAGGTTAAGATTCTTTAAACGATATCAATATGAAAATGAAGTACAATGAATACAAAAAAGTCTGATGTATCCCTTATTCTTTAGATACCGTTATGCACGCGATACCGTTACGTCATTCAAATCACAAGAATAATAGCACGTGCGAAATATTTTTCGTCCGATAAGTACGCCATTTTTGGTTGACAGTGTCTTTCATAGAAAAAAAGAAAGAAACGATGCGTTATAAGCAGGAATGTTAATACAAATCACAACTAAGTGATAATTATATTTAAAAAATATGCAAAAATATATGTTTTTACCCAAATATGCCGCAAAATCCGATTGGGTTGTTTGTTTGTAATGAAGGGAAGTAACTCACGCAGCGTGTCCAATGTTTGCAGGCGCTTCATTTATACAAAGTGTCAAAAAGTCTACGCCAAGCTGTGATCCGGATGTGTACAAAAATCCATTAAAATCCAACTTTGATAAAAACAATTTAGTAAAATTTGGCTTTTCAGCCCAACCCAAGAAAGTACAATGCTGGTAAACGAAAATATAACCCAGAAAGTATGCGTCTTGCTTACAACGCAGTGAAAGAAAAGGGTTTAAAAATTAAAACTGTCGCTCGTAATTTCGGAGTTCTTACTCAGACATTGAGGGATCGGGTTCTGGGCCTTGTTAATCCAGAAAATCCACATGAGAGATGGAGAGCTTTGTCACTTGAAGAAGAACAAACCCTTATTGAGCGAATCACACAGTTGTCTCATTTGGGTTATGGAATCACTAATTCGAAGCTCAAACAACTTGCTGATGAATTGCTTCATGAACTTGGTAGCAAACCTGACAAGACCCAATGAGCAACATCTGGCCGTATGGGTTTAGAAAAAGGTGGAATTGCACAATTGTTTCTTTAAAACCCAGATCACTTGACACCAACCGCGCAAAGTACACAACACCAGAATCGTTGAAGCAGTATTTTAACAATTTAGGAAACACATTGAAACAGCACAATCTCTTAAACAAGCCTCACCTGATCTTCAATGTAGACGAAACAGGAATTCAGCCGGATCACAGACCACCAAATATAATCGCTCCAGTCGGCAGCAAACCACAGACAATAACGTCTCCCAGACCCACCACTACAACAGTAATTGCGTGCGCTAACGCCTCAGGAAACTCGCTCCCACCGTACTTCATCTTCAAAGGGAAGCGGTTTAACCCAGGGGCCAGAGGTGTTATATCGGACTCAGGATGGTCGAACGGCGATGTCTTTCTTGACTACCTGAAGGCGCACTTCATAGAACACGTTCCGGCCCGTGGACCGCAGCAGCCTGTCCTCATAATATATGACGGCCACGCATCGCACATAAACCAAGCACTGATTGATTGGGCCTGCCCAAACAATATAGTTTTATTTGTGCTGCCGGCTCACACTTCAAATGCCTTCTAACTATGGGACGTTGGTATTTTTGGCCCTCTTACTACCACAGCGAGTGCGCATCTTTCATGAGCGAGCACATGGGGCAAAAAATAACCCGTTTTGAAATGGCGAAGTTGGCAAGTAAGGCCTATTTAAAGGCTATGACACCATTAAATGTCTAGTCCGCTTTTAGGAAAACCGGGATATATCCGTTGTCAAGGGACGCTATAGCCATGGAGAAACTGATGCCATATGAGGGATTCCGCGAAGTCAGTACCGTATGCAAAGTAGCGGCACTGAAGGGTGGAAAAGATGCGGTGCTCCAATATCTTAATTCCAAGAAAGAGTCTGAAATAACGTTACAAAACAAATGTACCACGTGTCAAACCGTTATGAAATGTCCATCGTGCAACAACGTTAAACCACGGACCACCAAACCCAAGTCAGGAGGAAGAGAAATAACATGCGATTCTTACAAAAATGAGCATTTAACGTACGCCTATCGGAAAAAAGGAGCAAACTGGAACAGATAAGACCGTGCCCAACATTCCACAACCTTCCACAAGTGGTCTCCAGACAAACCACCCCGTTGTTGCCATGGAAACGAAAACAGACGATGATGAGCTGGACGTCACCATACCATGCTGCGTATGCAAGCAAATCACACCCCAGACTTCAGTCTCCATCCGAATTTGAAGATCGTGAACTGGGCACAGTGCGATTTATGCGTAGGCTGGGTCCATCTGGGTGTTTGTACCACAGTGCGTGTCGTGAGAAGTCAGTCTGAATTTGTGTGTCCAAATTGCGAAAATTAACTAACAAATCAGCTAAAGTTTTATCATAAATTTCTAATTTCTGTTCTTTAAATTGTTATTTAAACTTTTAATGTTACTTGTTTGAAATAGTAACCCCTGAACTGATCGGCATTTTAATATAGTTTAATTGCAAATGTCATAAGATATTGCACCCTTAATAGATATCTAATACATGGATTAACTTTATGAGCTGAACAGTAGCACGTGCAGCGCAGTTTTATATGACGTCACCACTCGGCCAATGAAAAGAACGGTAGCGAGAAAAGCGCTTGTCGTAGGCAGAACGTCATGTTCGAGTAGCTTCAGGTAGAGGCCAGAGTTTAGAACGCTATACTGTTTGCCTTTTTAGGTTAATAAATTAAAGTTGAATGTTGTGTTCATAGTTTATTGTATTTCAATGAACTGTGCGTTGAAAGTATTATTCATAGTACTCAATATCTATTCTAACGATTAAGAGGAACTGTATCTAAAGAACAGAGCATATGTAATTTATATATGATATACGCCAGACGAGTACCGACAGGGGCCCGTATTCACTAACCCATTCTTAGACTTAAGTCTAAAGAATAAAGAATATTCTTAAGGTAGAAAGATCCTAATGACTTCGGAAATACTCGCGAAATATCAGTTAACTTCGGCCCATTCGCCACTAACCGTAAATCTAATCGATCTAATCCGAAACAGAAATTATTTTCGCGAAATAAACATTACTTTTCGAATGTTGAGTCATTTTCAATTAAATGTGTGAAATAAATGCTTATTTGTGTTTAAAGATGAAAGTAACAATGTAGTTTGATGAAAAACAAGCTATTCTGGCATGGGAAATACCTTCAAATGACGTCATTGTTGGGAATTTCTGTTTACAATTAATCATGACATTTTCGCGATGTCTGGTGTATTTCATTTCACTAAAGTTAAAATAGTTATAAATAAACATCCAATGAGTATTAGTATTATTGAACATAATTATTCGTATATAAAACATATCTGCGTGAAGGAGATACGTGCTCCTTGCTGTGAAATAACATTCATTCACACCAAAAATTTGGAAAAATAGTCAGTCGAGATGGGTGGAGAGCGGGTCGTCGGGTGATCGAGTTTGTCGTTCTGTTGGATAATTTAAAATACTGTTCATTGTGTAAACTTGGACCTGTTCCACTGAGGAATTTTTACGAGATCTACCGCTGTAAAAAAAACATGAAAATTGTGTATCGGCGAAATGATGAGAATGGTCTAAGAGACACCTTTTCATCCAAAAACAGTGACATTTTTTACCAATAGTCACAAGCTCCAAGAAGAGTCTTGATGAAGTTATCACAAAGATTTGCCAGTTTTTGAAGCTCTTGTTAACCCAATGTAATGAAAATGTCAATTGAATGTTTTGAAACACACACTTCTAAAAAATGTTTAATATTTTTCTGAATTTGGTAACCAAGGACATCATCATGAACCTCAGCTAGTTAAATTTGTATTTAAAATGTTTACACAAAACACTATTCCTTTAACATTAAATGCAAAAATAATTCATTTAATATCGATACTGCTATTAGATTATAATTAGAAGAGAAAAAAATATGTTAACATAGAAGGAAAATATTTGCTTTTTTACTTGTCTTATTTTTCTTAATTTTCATTTTTTTTATAACATAGGGTTGCTTCACTCCAAATGTTATATCTTGAGATGTTTGTGGTGAACCTATGTCAATTTATACCTTTTTCATCTCAGATAAGATTATATTATATTTTGGTATTACTGATTTTGACATACTATGAAATAAAATACATTTTGGCAATATGACAGTCATTTTTGTAAGTGTACCCCATCAAACTTTTAGGTTGAAGTAGAAAAATGAGGGGTTATAAAAAAAATCGCCTTTTTGTCAAAACGTGTGGTTAGATTTTCTTTATATTTCACAGATAAGTCTCATAATAGATTTAATGATCAAAGATAATAAGAAAGTCAAGGTCTGAAAAAAGTCCCATTAGGGACGTTCTACCTTAAAACTGTTCTGTTGTAAACATAACGCATTTTGTATTATACTTGGTGTTCGCTGATTCTAATTATAGCATTCTTTATTTACAGCAATGTATTAATGACATTAGCGACATTTGTGCAAGCATATTTGTGAACAAATAATAATTTTTTATTGAATCTAAGTCTATTCTTTATTCTTAAGTCTAAGAAAGAGTTGGTGAATACGAACCCATGTATCAAACGCGTTACGCGTGGCCATAATAGCAAATTGTGAGTGTAAACCTCATAAATATGCGATAAAATTTCAAGAAGTGACCTTGTAACAAATTCTACCATTGTGTTTTCTATTATAAACAAAGTGAACCTCCAGCTGCAACAGCAGGAGAGAACTCTTAATTATCAGCACGAGGTCCTTTATTTATGGCAAGTAACCAATTGCCAAAACAACACGTCACAATACAGAAACACATAACAAACACAAACACAACTGAAAAAAACTGGAGTCACCGCCTTGAAACGGTCAATGCAGAGCATTGGGCGTTTAAACCGGTTTGTGGGTACCCGAACTTCAAACTTAGTAAAAGTTCTTCACGTTAGCTCTATTCATAAATATATTGTACTGTGTGCCCCAATTAAAATACGTTAGTCTTTAATTATTTGTGCTATTGTCACATTTCGTACATTAACGTTCATATAACTCTTTTATCGGAACATTGGAATTCCGAACTAATAATTATCATGGCTCTTAACGGAAACATAAACATAGTTGTAAGCGTAATGGAAGGCTCACTGTACAAAATACAAGTTATTCCACTACCTCCCGCTACGGATTGAGTAACATCGTATTTCATATATTATTTTTATATTGTTATTGCCTTAGACGCCTAGTAACATCTTAAAGAACTACGAGCACATACCATTATGTCTTGTTCGTTGATAGGGCACCTATGTAAATGTAAATTAAACGGGCCTGTTTGTCTTTCGGTATTTATATTGAAAAAAGTTTATAACGTTGACGTACAAATCCAGATATGTTTCATTAAAATTATAATAAATTATTTAATTTTCAATTTATTTGCACCTGTACTGACGACCAGAATCGGGGCAGAGTAGTTGTTAACTGCAGCAATTTGGAGGAGATGCCGAACGCATTACCAGTAGGTCATTGGACCAACATAAACATTGAGCTTAACATAAATGGCACACATATCACAAATATTGATACTCTTCCATACCTAAACCGGGCGGTAAAGTTATTGCTTCTAGATGTCCCACTTTCAAGAATAACAAACGAAGCTTTGCAAACCATGCCTAAGGACATACAACTCGATATATCAAATCAACAAATATAATTCATTTCCAGTGAATTATATGACATGAATCCTTATCAGATAAATTTTGGAAATAACCCTGTTACTTGCAACTGTGACAACTTGTGGATAGGAGCGTGGATTCGAGTTAAAGGCCAACGCGTACAATTGCTTTGCAAAACACATACTGGCGTTATAGATGCCTATGTCGTTAAACATGATGTTTTTGACTGCCCATTGAATGATAATATGAGCGGACAACTTTTATCCATTGTTGGAACTGTATTAGCTACCATTGTTTGACCATTGTGATAGTACAATGTTGTTGTGTGTTTAGGTATGAAATTCTAATATTAAAAATGAAGCACCTACCGTCGCGGAAAGATTACAGATTATGCAAAACAGACGTATTAATATCATTCTACTCCGGCAATCCACATGTTATGACATTTATGGAGACGTTTCTTCTACCAATGCTAGATACGACATGCTGTTCTATTTTTAATACATTTCACAACCTTGAATTTGGGAATGATCTCGAACTGCAACTGATCAAAGCAGTTAGTGAAAGCAAACAGTTTCTTATCGTTCTCTGTGAAGGCTATTTAACCGATGAACAAACAAGTCTTGAGTTCAACACGATTTGGAAACATTACAAACGAATATCACACAGACCATTCATCATTCTAAACTTTAACTCTGTTGAAAGTTCTGAGGTATTTTGCGACTCAGAGAAGATGTCAATTTCAAGAACACAAATAAGAAATTTATTGAAGAACTGAAAGCAAGACTTGGTCCACCTATTGCGTCCAAACGTATACCAGAAGAAGAGTTTGCGGCAAATGGTAAAGGCAAAAGTGATATACGACGAAGGAAACTCCACCGCATGGTTGTCTTTCCTAAAGGACTGAAATGAAATGATTTAACCTGTATTTTACTAATCGACATATCGGATAGACTGTTAATTCATATTTATTAAATATTTCTAATTTCCTCAGAAGTATATCTGGAGCCACACAAAACGAATGATGGATTTGATAATAGAGCTTCGAAAAAAAGAGAGAGCATATGTTTATCTTAAAATATGTTCCCTTAAGTTCAACTTTGTATCGTGTAAACTTAAAAAAAAACTACATATAAAATTAATAACATAAAAATAGTATGTAAATAAATCATTTTCAAAACGACGCAACATTTCTAAATAAATATAACTTGCAGACACTTAAAAAGTATTTCATGTTACAAGATATAAAGCAAATTTACTTCGCTAATAGCGCGCCCCTAAAACATTTCGCGATTTTTTTTATTCGTTATATTTGTTATTTTCATTTTTTATTTGTAAATGGATCAGGTTATAATTTTATAGTATTTTCATTATTCTTCCAAGACCATTTGAACTCATTGCCATATGCATATTGTTCGAAATAAAGTTCGCTTCGCCGTACATTTTTTTTTATCTTATCATGACGTCTCAATATGATAACATTTCTTTTTATCACATGCTATACCTTGTTTTCTGTGTAATGAACTCATTGCAACTATTTCATCTTACACGTGTGTAAGATAACCTGTAGAGCATTTCTGTCGGTTAGACTCATCACTTATTTGCATAGTCACTGATTGACTAGTTTCATAAAATCTTGTATTAAATAACAACTCGTGACAGATCTTGTATATTTAATACGATTGCGATGAACATATGTTATAAATATTTGAACTTGTATATGTAACATTCAAATAATCACCGAACCCACCAACATATTCAGGAATCAAACATACGCCTAAAGTATTGGAGATAAGTTTAGGTTCAGTTTAACATTACGACCTAAAGAATACTGTTGTCAGGATGTGCATCCCGTCATCGATATATGAGTCGTGTCGTGGGAAAAACGGGCTTAATCCACGTACTTTAAGTGTCGTCTCGGATCAGCCTGTGCAGTCCACACAGGCTAATCCGGGACGATACTTTCCGCCTACAGTGGATTTATGCTAAGAAGAGACTTCCTTGCAACAGAAAATACTATAAAAGCGGAGTATCGTCCCGGTCTGCATAGGCTAATCCCAGACGACACTTTACGCACGTGCATTAAGCCCGGTTTTCCCTAGTCTGACGTCAACCAATCCATGGCCGATTACGCATGGACAATACAATATGGCGGACTAACGGTATGTTATACATAAAAACATAATTTTCTAAATTGTTTGCGTTCGTTGTGCCTGTCGTTGTAGCCAAACATTATATATCATTTTAGAATGTCGCGATCTTTTAGTGGTTTTAATCTCGTTGAATGTATATCGATTAAATATACTGAATAACCTGTCTGAACACCCATACTTATATTTCGGATATTCGGACGTGTTGACTACTATTGAATAAAATACACCAGAAATTTAGTAATTCTTATTTATAGATCTTTAAATACACTGTTCTAATATTTCAAATAATTAACAACGAATAAAAGATTTCAATCTTATGTTAATAAAGACAAATGTTTTTTATTAAAATAATATGAATTGGTCAAACATACTAGCAATAAATAAATAAATAATGTATTGTTATATTTTTTCAGTGTGCAGTTTCCACTTCAAGGCATCAGTACATCAGTAATCAGACAGAAGGAACAGAAATAAGCCAGTGTGCAGTTTCCACTCCAAGGCATCAGAACAACAGTAAGAAGATAGAAAGAACAGAAAAAGAAGACAAGAAAGTTCATAAACAGAAATTTCGCTGTTCATCTGTGTGATTACCATTGTATCAAGTGGATTTACGATGAGATTATAAAATGTCAAATGTAAAAACTATACTACAATAAGAATTTTATATGAGTTAGTTATAAAATGTGAATATTTCCAGTGTGTAGCAATCAAAGCAATAATGAGGACATCTTACAAACTTTGCAACATATCCCAAGCATGTGTTGTCCTTTTGAAAGGTGAAAGTAAACTTATTATATGTTTAAAATGATAATTTAATTACTTTTATCTGTAGCTTTAGAGGACATTGAGCAATTAAATTTAAATATGTTCAATTATGTAGTACCGATTAGTTCGATAGTATGCATTGCCTAAGCCTATACTGCCTCAAACTATTCAGTGAAGATTTTAATGTAGATATTTTACTTTAGGAATATGCCCATTATTTGTATACAGTTGAAATGGTTGATTTACAAATATAATTATATAAATAATACTTCACATAAATACATTTATTTTGAAAGTAAACATGTTCGGTCATTAAAATATATTGTATGCAGTAAATTTACAATTGTATTTCACGGAATAACATTTATTTCACTTATGTACATTAGCATTGTGTCATTATGAACCATAAATATATATGTAGATGTTTTGGTTTAGAAAAGACATAAGAATCTATCTGTGAATTAACTGTGTTATTATTTGTTTGATTTGAAATTATAAATCAAATAAAGGTTTAAACTGTGTAATCTAATTTGTCAATTATATGTATGCTCAAATAATTTCACTTATAAGCTGGCATAAGTCTTATATATGAATGATTTAGTCAATATTTCCAGTCATATCACTGTGATAAGTGTGACATGTACAGTGTTTTAGCTGTAAGATTCAAGGCATTGTCATTAATTGTATAAATTAATTGCTATTATCTTTCTCTGAAAGGCATGCCTACTTTTCCACCTTCTTAATCATAATACCTAAGGTGTATATGATTTGTTAAGTAATACTGGTAGTAATGAAACATTTATTTAAAAAAAACGCTTCTGCAGAAGAACTTTTTTTAAAAATATATAACAATCAATTTCAAGATCCTTTGAATTGCCAGTACAGCTGGCCAGCCATGCAAACAAAATGAATCTAGCAATTTCTTAATGAATCAGCAACCTGAAAATAAATACAAAAACAAGAATTATACTGTAAGTTCTACTAGCATCAAATACTACTAGCTAGATCTACATTGTTAATGTATGTCCAAATGTAATAATTCTAAAATGGTGATGCAATACACATTTACTTTTGCTGTAATACTTTTTACTTTAACACAAACTTAATATACAGTAACGTGATTGGTATTTTGAGCATTATAATAAATCAAATTAACTACCAATACGCATTAACTGCTTACACTGAATTAGTTCCTGAACACTTATCCGAGAATCCGAAATAGACATCCAGTTAATTTGGGTGAGCTTTTCAACAAAACTACATTTTATACTGCAATGGCTCGCATGCATACAAACATACGAGACAAAGGTTGAATGAAATGCGGAACGATATTACAACGACAGGTACAGAAGTACTTAATTTTCAAGCTCGTTTAAAATTGCCTATAGCAAGTAACGTACCTCAGCCATCTTGATTTAACCGGTGTTACCATGGAGATTTGGGTGATGCCAGACCTTTACCAGGAAGTAAGTAAAGATCGAGTACCAGAATAGGTTTTCCCACGAAAATTATATTTAACGGTGTGTGTCATTTCTGTTTGTATCGTTTTGTGCAGTGTGGTATAGACAATTTGTCACTTGCCTTAAATACGTTTTTATTTAGACAAACGAGCATATTATTGCATGTCATTAACTACACAATACATAATACAGATTAGAAAACAAGCGTCAGCAACGCTTATACAAATTCTTCTCCATCTGCAAATATCAGATATCTGATTTTTGTTGCAAAAAAAAGTATCTATTGATTATACAGCTGGTGTTTTATAACAAGCAAATCGTTTTGCAGATCTGTATATTTATTTTGTAAGAGAGATAAAATTACGTTTCCACATATAAACATTTGTACATCAAGAAAAAAAAGAAAGGGCATTTACTAACAATTGACCTGTTATTGCTTGTCAATCAAGGATTGAGTTGACCAATTATGGGTTAATATTTCGGTGGTAAATAATAGCACATGGTTGCATAATCCAATCAATTTACTTCAAATCCTTGGACAAACAACCTTAGACAAACAGAAAGGCAGAGCGATCTATGATTTTGCAACTGGTCAGTTGTGTACCACCGTTAACCCTTTACTGGTATCTCTTAGAACTCCCACAACAAATACAGTATAGTTAGTAGCATAGTATTTGTGACCTTACTGTATTACACACATACTCATGGAGTTTACAAATAACATAATAATATAAGGATTGTCAAACATTTCGCGTGTGTGTGCAGGATATGGAAATACACACACACTTCTTTACACATCTTTACAAATAGATATAACATGTAACATGACGTGTTGAACGACATGGACATACTAGGAATAGTTTCATAGACAATGACACTAAAACGTCGTGCAGCTGTGCAACTGTCGAAGGTGCATGTCAATGGTTTGTAATTGCAAAATAAAATAAAGTTACAGATACTATATAATATGTATTACTCTATTTTGCGATTTGTTTACTCGCCCTTAAACGGGAATCGTACTCTGCATGATTCATAAATATGCGTACGCATAAAAAATGCGTAAGCTTACATATAGAACATCGCAAGACACGGATTAAATCCGAATGTTCACTGTTAAGTTTCGGCACAGTGCACGGTATTATAAATATTACAAAAAAAATGTGATTTATTTAATGCAAACATGCATTTATATGTTCGTGCCATAAGTATTATTTTATGCAATTTTCTACACGAAATTAAACTTGAAAAGTATTTACCGATCTGGCAACGCCTTGTGTGTGCCTATTATTTGTCAATAGGCTAGTGAGAATGAAAACATGAAATCAGATTATAAACACAACAAAACACACAAACTTTAAAAAGCAAATCATACATTAGAATATCGAATAAATAAGAAAACGCATTTATGGACATGTGATGCAGTTTCTGTACATGTTTTATAGTGTTACAATTGTACAGCAGACAACTCTTAACGTATTGATAAATTGCCTTAAACGAAAACTAAACAACAACAATAACACATAAGCTGCAACGTAAAGATTGACACTTCTCGTTTACATTTCGTGGGCTTTCTTAAAGTCGATCAGTTGACTAAACTACTCCGCACAGATCACAGAACACGAACAGCTATACAATAAATATACAATAAACACATTTATAATTGAATAATTGAATTAATGATTTTTGAACCATCAATCTAACTCATATTTCTCAAAAGCGGTATTTGAAATAGCTTCTGCACCTATCAGTCCCGTGGTCTTAAAACTGCAACTGCGCTATCATCGATATCGAAATACATGTTTAACTACAACACCAGATTTAAAAGTCTGCCTCGTACCATCAAATCGATCAATCTGTTATTGCTTTTTATAACTGTGTTTCTTTGCTTTTTGTGTTGTCTTTCTCGGTATGTAAATATATATATATATATTTACTTATTTATTGTTTGCCATATCATGTCTTTATATGTTTCCTTAATCCCCTTGTGTCTTTTGCCATTATTGTAATACTTGCCGACCCCCAAACCATTTACAGTAAGATACTAACCATAGTCGTAAACATTTAATTGTTCTCACTCAATTGTCATTTCTGTAATTTTAATGCATATGAAATTGACTTCCCCGCCACGTATGTCTTCTACCTGTCCCTTTCCAAACCGGGACCATTTTAAAGTTCAATTGGTTTAACCAATATACGAGTCCCATGTTTCACTGTGCCTTTAAGCATTCTTGGCTCACCTTCGCAATCAGCGTTCGGTCTCCCAAGTCGCGATCGCAATCGTTCGACAAGTTTCGTGTTGCGCTCTTTGTAATTGAGGTCATGTCCTAGTCTCACGAAGGCTTTTATTCTTCGGTCTTGAATAAAATTCGCTTCGCATGATTGTACATTAATAATAATGATGCGTCTTTCAGGATGCTGCTTAAAGCATCCCCAAATACCTTTGAATTCAATAATAGTGCTTTCGTCGGCTTGGAAATCATCACAAACGAAAATTACAAATGTTCTGCTCATCTCAATGGCTTGCAGAATTGACATTTCCAAGTCGTTTCCAAACCGAATATCAAACAATGGAGCAAACACGGAATAGTGATATGACAATAACATAGGACGAATGTCTGTTTCTATCAAGTTTCTAACGTATGCACAATTTGATGAATAAGAAAACAATGTGTCAAAACGAAATGTATTATTATTTGGCTTATCCTTTTGCAATGAGCGCTTTAAAATAAATATCTCATATCGGAAATAATACCACAATGCACTGGCAGTAAGCAAAACACAAATAACCACCCCTGTCGCAATAAACACTCCTAGGTATTTAATTATACCCTCATCATCAGTACATTGGAGCATTTCGGATGTGACATGAAATGCGTCATACACACCAAGTGCCGTTTTGCAATACAACTGCTGTTCCCGACCTCTGCTCCGTATCCACTCCCCGATCCATAGGTTGGCGCAATCACAGTCTACTGGACTCGTTCCGAAATTCAGTTTATTGGGGTCCAGCGAATAAAATTCTTTAGGTAATGCATCTCCCTTACGTTGAGGAATAGCCATTGCGATATCCGGTTGTAAGTTATTAAAAAACGACGGATGCATTTCCGTTACTGTTGTATTCACAAACGACAGCGACTTTAGTCTGTTGAAATAATCTTCATGATTATTCAATTTCATTGTCCCATTATTTATGATCACATCAATATCAGCGGTTGCCCAGTGTCCATACGGTACAAACTCTGGCATGTGTTCGAGATTTATACAGTTCATAACAACTTTGGACAAGAACTGGTTATCAGTACATATACATTCTGGTCGACCTTTGCAACTTTCAGTATCGCAGTTTGGATCCGGTGGATGGGGACAATCTACAAGGTTGCACGTCAGTTGGCTATAATCTCCACTTTGCACAATGTCGAACAGTTTTTTACCTCGCAGGTGCGCAGGCTCACTACAGTAGTGATCGTCGAACTCTAAACGGTGGTAAAACTCAAACCACACATTCGACTGTTTCAGAAGTGGAACTAAAGAACAGTCACAGTTATATCCAGTTTTTTTTGCTTAAAATTCGTCCAAGAAACATCTTTCCTAAATTCCGAAGATCTGACACGCCTGCTGCTGTGTAGTTAGCAAACGTAAATCCCTTTGCGTTGACTAGTTTTATATCACCTGGCCCGTAAGAAACGTTTTCATTGAAAGAAAAGCTTCCTTCGCTCAAAATTGATGTAAAGGAACAATTGGATAAATCTAGTATACAATAAGTCCCAATTCGGTGCAAGTCACTCATGTGTATATTTTCAAAATCAATGCTTGACAGGTCCACCTTTAAAATGTTGCCATGTTTGATTTGCAGCGTGTTGGGCTCTAATGTCGATATGGGGTTGCCATGGAGGTCTAAAAATCGCAAGTACATCATGTTGGTAAACGTTGTATTGGCGATGTGATCGATTATGTTATTTCTCATATTTAGATAATCCAAATTGTGCATACACTGTAAAGCGTCAATATTTTTTAACCGGTTGTGTGACAAATCAATGTGCATTATTTGGTTTGAATATTCACATATAATCTCAGGCAACAACATAAGTCGTCCATCGTTGTTGCGCAAACGATATAGATATGAACCGTTATTAGATGAACTTGTACTACAGATAACCTCACTTTTTCTCGGCGTCCTGTGTTCAATATCGCAATCTGAAATTGTTACTCCGCATTTAACTGATGACACGTTTTCAGCAATGTCCCAACATGTTCTCGATTCACAAGCACAGCATTGCTCTCTCGGAATATCATGACCTGGATCTAGGCATACATTGTTACAATACAAGTAGCCATGTATATGCCCTGAAATATACGAATAACACAATAATTAATATACTCCAGCTATGATTATTAATAGTTAGTTGTCGCCAACATGTATGGAACATGTCCAAATTATTAAACACTTTATTTCTACATTGTTAATACACACAGAACTCTTCTTTTATTTTGTATACTTTAAAAAAAAACATTAATTATGGGCATACACATTGCATTTCTTATTTGTTAATGTCATTGTAACATATTTTCAAGAAAACCTATCAACAGTGGCAATATCATATCAACAAGAAAACCTATCAATAGTGGTATATGTATAATGGATCTGTCAGAGTCAAATATTCGCTTGTGGTCGTATAAAATTCATATACCTAAAGGGGATGTCGCTGGCGGCCCTGAAGGTGATTTTAGATGTATTACGAAAAATGGAGCTAGTTTAGTTGGCTGTCATATTATTTCAAAGAACACACTTCATTGCGCAGTTTAGTATTCCATTTCGTGGTGTATCAGACCCTTTCCCTATTTGTGCTACTTTAACTTTTGATAGGAAAAAGCTATCATACCCGGGCCCGATGTTCATTTACCCTGTTCACATTGTATTTATAACCACAGTTATGGTGACAATTTAGAACTTGTGAAATTCAAATGGAATGATACTTACAAGAATCAATTCATTGAGACTTTTATAAATGTGTATGATATATTCGCAGACGACATATTGCAAGAAATTGCACACATATAAATCGGACTCTTGAAAAAATAGTCTCACTCTATAAAACAGCTGCAGAGTACATGGAGGTTCGTCACTAGGATCGCAACTCTATTAATGCACAAGGTAAACCGTGGTGGGATTATGAATGTGATGCATTGAAATACGCTTAGTATTATGGTCTTAAACAATTCCGTGTGACAAACTCACAGGAAGACTTGCAAATTTATTTAAACAAAAAGAGACAACTTGAAGTTAAGTTTAGAGAAAATAACGAGGTTTACCAGTTTGAACGTGAAATAAGTATTGTCATTCACGTTGTAATCCAAATTTATTTAATATGTCTCATTCTTTGTTCGCTATTTAATCACATACTAAATACGGGAGTCTTTCCTGACATGTGGTGCGATTAAAGTATTATTGTCCCTTTACATAAATCTGGTTCTAAGTCAGAGCCAACAAATTATAGAGGTATGTCATTGATATGTTATTAAAGCTTTTTATGTGCGCATTTTTTCCCTTAGTTCAACTATGTGAATCTACACCTACTATTAGGTTGGGAAAGGTCATTGTTCAAACAAAATATATTAATACAGTGCTGTACTTTTATTGTTAATACGGTTTATGTCTTGTGTAAACATACGTTGTTTGATACATAGTAACTTGTATTACATTCAGTGTGCGCGCATTTGCTTTTACCTCATAATTGTAAGTTTCTAATGTAAATTGTTTATCTCTATTGCGCTTACCCCGTGGGTATAGTATATATGTACCAATTATGTAATATGTGTTTTAATTATATACAGGTATTTGATTTTTGTTTCTGAGCGCACATTTTTATTACTTAACTAACATGCGCGCGCTTCCTTTTATTCTTTATATTTGTGCGCGCGCTTCCTTTTATTCTTTATATTTGTGCGCGAACTTTTTATAGGCTGGAGCTGAACGTAGTACGTAGATAATAAAGCTCTCTTTTTCCTTCCTAAAATTGTTTGGTATTTCGTTTAAGTGTAATTAAGATTCTTAATTGTATCTAAACCAGCTGCTCCCCGTCTGGGTCTCCTGCCATTTATATTTTATGATGACATGCCCAGCAAATTATTATGTTTACAGCCCCTATGGGTGATCACGTGTTGGTAGCTCCCGACTGTCCAGCTTGCAGCCCTATCTGCCGGTCAGTGCGCGCAGCTCAATTATTGCAGTTTTCTCCCTCTTACCGTCCTTGTTTATTTCATTTTTTTGGGACTTAGAGCTTGAGTTTAATATTCCTCTCTGTTAGGAAAGGTCATTGTTCAAACAATGTATATTAATAGAGTGCTGTTCTTTCATTGTTGATATGGTTTCTGTCTTGTTTTCTTAGCGCGCATTCTCTACTGCTTAATTTTGTGAAATGTTACATGCACGCGCTTCCTTTTGTTATTTATATTTGCGCGCGCGCTTTTTATAGACTGGAGCTGTAGTAAGTACGTAGATAATAAAGCTCACTTTCCCCCCTAATAGTGTTTGGTCTTTCGTTGTGGGGCGAAAGCATGATTGTCCCTTTACATAAATCCTTTATCTAAATAAGTCAGAGCCAACAAATTATAGAGATATGCCATTGATACAAGTTATGTACAAAATATTCGGTAATATTGTAAATTTAAGATTATGTGCATAGCCCGAAGAATTTAGCAATATAGATGAATCACAGTCAGGTTTTCCTAGAGGTTACTCTATAATCTGTATAACATATTCATATTAAAGAGCATAGTACATAAGAATATAACTAAACCTGGAGGGAGGTTTTATGTCTTATACTTTGATTTTCAGAGGGCATTTGATGGGATTTTACACTATACACTATCTGACACAATGAAGAAAAAAGACTTGAAAGGAAAGCTGTATAAGGTTCTGGTTTCAATGTACTCTAATTTGAGAAGACGTGTGCGTGTAATAAATAACCAAGGCACTACCGAATTTAAGTGCAACCTTGGAACCAGGCAAGGGGACGTAGCCAGTACGACAGTAGCCAGTTTTAACATATACATTAATGAGTTATCTCTCTTCCTTCGTGACCTATTGTCATCAAAGAATATTCATTACAGAAGACATGCCAAATATATAATATCTATTATTTGCAGACGACGTGGCGAGTTGCTCTGAAACCGCTATCGAGCTTTAACGTCAATTAAACAATATTTTTGAATTTTGTCAGCATAGTAGAATGGCTGTAAATGAAAGGAACACCGAAATAATTGTGTTCCGTAATGTTGGTCTTAGAGCGATCATATGAAAGTTGGTTTTACAATGGGAATCGTGTAAATGTTACATTGGTATATAAATATATGGGATTATTATTTACTCCTAAATAAAGTTGGACTTAGACAAAGGTTAAGCTTGCAGCGCAAGCTGGAAATATATAAATGCTACACAACATGTTCAGGGCACATTTGGAAAATTCGACATTGAGGCGTATTTCAAACTTTTTGATTTATGGTTAAACCTATTCTAACATACGGTGCTGAAATTTGGGGTCATACCCTTTCTGATAATATAGAACAAATTGATACGCAATACTGCATATATTTTATTGGTCTTAATAAGACGGCCAACAATTGCATGGCTCTGGGAGAGTGTGGGAGATTTGAATTATGTGTAGAATTTCATTTGAAGTGCGCTAAATATTGGTGTAATCTTATACATATGCAACTACAGAGATACCCTAGAAACAGTTATATTATGTTAAAACGCCAAGATAAAATAGAAAGGATCAATAGGGCTACTTCTGTTAAAAATTGTTATTTAATTATAGATCTGGTAATGAATGGGTAAATCAGGAGGTTGGTAATATTGATTTCTTGTTACGCATTTTTAAAGATAGATTGATTTGTTGCAACACACACACACATGGTAAGCGAGTTTGATTGACTCGTCTAGATGTGAAACGTATCGGCAATGTAAATCTTTGCTAGAACCAGAGAAATATCATTCATTGAAAATACCATTTTACTATAGAAAAGCATTTGCAAAGTTTTGATGCTCGAATCATTAAGTTCCTTATTGAAACTTGAAAGCACCACAGTATAGAGCTTGAACTTAGATAGTCTTTTCATTGTTTAAATATAGAAAACATTAACGTCATCGAAAATGGATTTCATGTGTTTTTTCATTGTTGTAAATATCACGAAGAACGTAATATATATACCTCTTTTCTTGGTAAAATGGAAGCAGAGAGCTAAATGATTTTATTAATTTGATGAAAACGAAGAATAAATAACAATTTAATAAACTTGCGGTTTTTGTTTATCCTTTGACGCAAAAAGTATTTTAAAAAATACAACTCTTTCATTTATATTTTGACTGCCGTGTCTTTTGCATTTTGGGTCGAAGGGTTTTAATTACGAAATAAATTGTCTTGTCTTGGTAGATAACATAATGCACCTATCAATATTTTCCCCCAGGGAGGCGGGGGGGGGGGGGGGGCGGCGGGCATATACGGGACTTTAAACTGAAAGCAATTTCCGACAGGCGGGAATTTGACACGCCGAATGATTCCGGGTCCCGGTGTTATATACTTCGTTTGGATTTTAGATCCTGGTAATATTGTCCCCTGGGCCCTTTGATAATATTATAATATATATATTATAATATTCAATATGAAGTGGAATTCTTACTTGCAATAATTTACAAGTATTAACACGGCAATATTTAAGTCAACTAAGACACCTTTAAAACGAACAATGAGAACAATTTCTTCAAAACAAATATATACACGAAAGTTCATTCATTATGTCATTCAATATGTCCTTTTATTCGCGAACAATGGTTTATCGAATCATTTGCATTGTTTGAATTGTAAGCAATTCTCCATACAGCCCTTATCGGAAGTGCGGAATGAACGCTATTGATCTGAGATCGGTAATCATTTCATTGGAATTGCCAATCTTGCGAAGGAAACAGGGGGGGGGGGGGGGAGGGTTATTGTGGTGTGTGTGTGTGTGTGTTTGGCGGGGGGGGGGGGGGGGGAGGGAGGGTTTAAGCAATTTGCCCATTTTTCGTATGGGAACCAACCTCAAAATCCTGAGATCTGAACATTTATGTTCTCAATACTTGATTTAAAGTTATGACAATAGATCTTTGTGAGGCCAAATATAATTATTTGTTATCTGTGTATAGCACTTAAGTCAATATTTTTGTAAGGTAGTGAACATTCCTGATCAGTGACTACAAATATGCATTGAACGTGTTTCATATTGAATACATTTGATATTAAGGAAGATATAATCGAATTATACAAAAATAATTATGATCTGAATCAAAATGCAAAATATTAGACTGATGGGGAATAACATGAAGTCCAGCTATTAAAACTCGTGTGTATAGCCATATCTCTACTTGTATTAACTTATGTGTACCCACTGAAGGAAATGTTTGAGAAACCAAAAGGTCACATCGAAGTATAAACAGGGTTCACATTTAACACATGTTTTACACATAGTTCTTATAATTTGTAAAATAATTTAAATACAAAGTTCTTAATAGACTACCATTGCTTACACATCACTCAGTGTCCATCCTTGCTTACACATCAACCTGGGTCTACCTTTGCTTACACATCATACTGGGTCTAGCTTTGCATACACATCATACTGGGTCTACCTTTGCATACACATCATACTGGGTCTACCCTTGCATACACATCATACTGGGTCTACCCGTGCATACACATCATACTGGGTCTACCCTTGCATACACATCATACTGGGTCTACCCTTGCATACACATCATACTGGGTCTACGCTTGCATACACATCATACTGGGTCTACCCTTACATACACATCATACTGGGTCTACCCTTACATACACATCATACTGGGTCTACCCTTGCATACACATCATACTGGGTCTACCCTTACATACACATCATACTGGGTCTACCCTTACATACACATCATACTGGGTGTACCCTTGCATACACATCATACTGGGTCTACCTTTGCATACACATCATACTGGGTCTACCCTTACATACACATCATACTGGGTCTACCCTTACATACACATCATACTGGGTCTACTCTTAAATACACATCATACTGGGTCTACCCTTACATACACATCATACTGGGTCTACCCTTACATACACATCATACTGGGTCTACCCTTGCATACACATCATACTGGGTCTACCCTTGCATACACATCATACTGGGTCTACCTTTGCATACACATCATACTGGGTCTACCCTTACATACACATCATACTGGGTCTACCCTTACATACACATCATTCTGGGTCTACCCTTACATACACATCATACTGGGTCTACCCTTACATACACATCATACTGGGTCTACCCTTACATACACATCATACTGGGTCTACCCTTACATACACATCATACTGGGTCTACCCTTACATACACATCATACTGGGTCTACCCTTACATACACATCATACTGGTTCTACCCTTACATACACATCATACTGGGTCTACCCTTACATACACATCATTCTGGGTCTACCCTTACATACACATCATACTGGGTCTACCCTTACATACACATCATACTGGGTCTACCCTTACATACACATCATACTGGGTCTACCCTTACATACACATCATACTGGGTCTACCCTTACATACACATCATTCTGGGTCTACCCTTACATACACATCATACTGGGTCTACCTTTACATACACATCATACTGGGTCTACCCTTACATACACATCATACTGGGTCTACCCTTACATACACATCATACTGGGTCTACCCTTACATACACATCATACCGGGTCTACCCTTACATACACATCATACTGGGTCTACCCTTACATACACATCATACTGGGTCTACCCTTACATACACATCATACTGGGTCTACCCTTACATACACATCATACTGGGTCTACCCTTACATACACATCATACTGGGTCTACCCTTGCAAACACATCATACTGGGTCTACCCTTACATACACATCATACTGGGTCTACCCTTACATACACATCATACTGGGTCTACCCTTACATACACATCATACTGGGTCTACCCTTGCATACACATCATACTGGGGCTACCCTTACATACACATCATACTGGGTCTACCCTTACATACACATCATACTGGGTCTACCCTTGCATACACATCAAACTGGGTCTACCCTTACATACACATCACACTGGGTCTACCCTTGCATACACATCATACTGGGTCTACCCTTGCATACACATCATACTGGGTCTACCCTTACATACACATCATACTGGGTCTACCCTTACATACACATCATACTGGGTCTACCCTTACATACATCATATTGGGTCTACCCTTGCATACACATCATACTGGGTCTACCTTTGCTTACACATCATACTGGGTCTACCCTTACATGCACATCATACTGGGTCTACCCTTACATACACATCATACTGGGTCTACCCTTACATACACATCATACTGGGTCTACCCTTACATACACATCACACTGGGTCTACCCTTGCATACACATCATACTGGGTGTACCCTTGCATACACATCATACTGGGTCTACCCTTACATACACATCTAACTGGGTCTACCTTTGCATACACATCTAACTGGGTCTACCCTTGCATACACATCATACTGGGTCTACCCTTGCATACACATCATACTGGGTCTACCCTTGCATACACATCATACTGGGTCTACCCTTGCATACACATCATACTGGGTCTACCCTTGCATACACATCATACTGGGTCTACCCTTGCATACACATCATACTGGGTCTACCCTTACATACACATCATACTGGGTCTACCCTTGCATACACATCATACTGGGTCTACCCTAACATACACATCATACTGGGTCTACCCTTACATACACATCATACTGGGTTTACCCTTGCATACACATCATACTGGGTCTACCCTTGCATACACATCATACTGGGTCTAACCTTGCATACACATCATACTGGGTCTACCCTTGCATACACATCATACTGGGTCTACCCTTGCATACACATCATACTGGGTCTACCCTTACATACACATCATACTGGGTCTACCCTTGCATACACATCATACTGGGTCTACCCTTGCATACACATCATACTGGGTCTACCCTTACATACACATCATACTGGGTGTACCCTTGCATACACATCATACTGGGTCTACCCTTACATACACATCATACTGGGTCTACCCTTAAATACACATCATACTGGGTCTACCCTTACATACACATCATACTGGGTCTACCCTTACATACACATCATACTGGGTCTACCCTTACATACACATCATACTGGGTCTACCCTTACATACACATCATACTGGGTGTACCCTTGCATACACATCATACTGGGTCTACCCTTATATACACATCATACTGGGTCTACCCTTACATACACATCATACTGGGTCTACCCTTGCATACACATCATACTGGGTCTACCCTTACATACACATCATACTGGGTCTACCCTTACATACACATCATACTGGGTCTACCCTTGCATACACATCATACTGGGTGTACCCTTGCATACACATCATACTGGGTCTACCCTTGCATACACATCATACTGGGTCTACCCTTGCATACACATTATACTGGGGGTACCCTTGCATTCACATCATACTGGGTGTACCCTTACATACACATCATACTGGGTGTACCCTTACACACACATCATACTGGGTCTACACTATACTGGGTCTACCCTTGCATACACATCATACTGGGTCTACCCTTGCGTACACATCATACTGGGTGTACCCTTGCATACACATCATTCTGGGTTTACCCTTGCATACACATCTAACTGGGTCTACCCTTGCATACACATCTAAATGGGTCTACCCTTGCATACACATCATACTGGGTCTACCTTTGCATACACATCATACTGGGTCTACCCTTGCATACACATCATACTGGGTCTACCTTTGCATACACATCATACTGGGTCTACCCTTGCATACACATCTAACTGGGTCTACCCTTGCATACACATCTAACTGGGTCTACCCTTGCATACACATCATACTGGGTCTACCTTTGCATACACATCATACTGGGTCTACCTTTGCATACACATCTAACTGGGTCTACCCTTGCATACACATCAAACTGGGTCTACCCTTGCATACACATCATACTGGGTCTACCCTTGCATACACATCATACTGGGTCTACCTTTGCATACACATCTAACTGGGTCTACCCTTGCATACACATCATACTGGGTCTACCCTTGCATACACATCATACTGGCTCTACCCTTGCATACACATCATACTGGGTCTACCCTTGCATACACATCTAACTGGGTCTACCCTTGCATACACATCATACTGGGTCTCCCCTTACATACACATCATACTGGGTCTACCCTTGCATACACATCATACTGGGTCTACCCTTACATACACATCATACTGGGTCTACCCTTACATACACATCATACTGGGTCTACCCTTACATACACATCATACTGGGTCTACCCTTGCATACATTTCTAACTGGGTCTACCCTTGCATACACATCTAACTGGGTCTACCCTTGCATAGACATCATACTGTGTCTACCTTTGCATACACATCTAACTGGGTCTACCTTTGCATACACATCATACTGGGTCTACCTTTGCATACACATCATACTGTGTCTACCTTTGCATACACATCTAACTGGGTCTACCCTTGCATACACATCATACTGGGTCTACCCTTGCATACACATCATACTGGGTCTACCCTTGCATACACATCATACTGGGTCTACCCTTGCATACACATCATACTGGGTCTACCCTTACATACACATCATACTGTGTCTACCTTTGCATACACATCTAACTGGGTCTACCCTTGCATACACATCATACTGGGTCTACCCTTGCATACACATCATACTGGGTCTACCCTTGCATACACATCTAACTGGGTCTACCCTTGCATACACATCATACTGGGTCTACCTTTGCATACACATCATACTGTGTCTACCTTTGCATACACATCTAACTGGGTCTACCCTTGCATACACATCATACTGGGTCTACCCTTGCAAACACATCATACTGGGTCTACCCTTGCATACACATCATACTGGGTCTACCTTTGCATACACATCTAACTGGGTCTACCCTTGCATACACATCATACTGGGTCTACCCTTGCATACACATCATACTGGGTCTACCTTTGCATACTCATCAAACTGGGTCTACCTTTGCTTACACATCACTCTGCTTATATCCTTGTGTTCACATCACCCTGGGTCTACCCTTGCATACACATCATACTGACAGGCGGGATTTTGACACGCCGAATGATTCCGGGTCCCGGGGTAATATACTTTGTTTGTATTTAAGATCCTGGTAATATTGCCCCCTGGGCCCTTTGATACACCAATTAAGCAACCCCCATTGACGGGATGTTGACAAAAATGCTTGACTCTAGGGTAGGGAATTAGATCCCCCAAAATGCAATTAATCAAATTCCCCTGGCATTGCCCGCCGCTCCCCCCCCCCCTGGGGTAAAATATTGATAGGTGCATAACGTACCAAAGCATATTTCCTCACAATCATACTACGTACTATTAATATTAGTTATAAGTGTTAAACGATACCTGTGCCGTTCCATTTAGTATATCCAGGAATCTCTACGTTAGTCGAAACAAAACAATGACATGTCGAAATAAACGAATATAGCCATATGCCTATCAAAATCATCTTACACCGATCACTTTTCATTTTGAAAATCAAATATGGCTCCCTTGTTAATTTTTGATACATAAAGTAAGCTATTTAAGTTGCCGAATGCAAGCCACATACTATTGCGACTATTTTAAGTGAACCACAAAGAATACACTTAACGTCACGTTTTATTCAACACTTCTTTTATAGTTATGAATCTGTATTCGTATACATTTCCTTACTTCCTGTTACATTAGATAGGACCAATGAAATGACATGCTCTAATCACTTTCAATAGATTATATTTTTGAAACCAAGTTTAAACACAAAACATTGCGAAATCCAATCAATGACTAAAACGCAAACAGTTCATTCATTGGCAAACTCGAATCCAATACGAATCATATTCGTCTTTGTATTTTCATTGGTGAGTATGTATAGAGGATATTTGTTGAATTCGGTGAATGATCGAATTCTATAGTGGTAATATACAAAAATATTTTTTTTTCTATAACAACGAGTGAAATAAAATTCGATCATTCACCGAATTCAACAAATTTTCTTTTTATTATATGCTTTTTCTGCGATTATTTTTTTTTCTTCATATTATTTTAATGAACAACCCTAAGGTGCCCCGTTTGTACCCCGTATGGAGCCTCTTTGATTATTTGTTGTGACGTCATTAAATATTCTAAACGCACGCATAAAATAGTTCGCTTCAACGAAGATATGTTCCTATTTTCTGACTCTTTCTTGCACCAGAAGAAAGGTTTTTTTTTACTTACAAATAAAATGTTTATTAACACTCAATTATACATACAATTTCATATGTCCATATTTTTCAAACAGAATCAAACAACAACTATGCGGATGAATTTCTAAATGGAGCAAATCGATCATTCATTCATTGATCACAATTGCTTTAAGCGCGATAATTAACTGTGCCTAAAGTATGAAAATACAAAGCAAAAACACAATAACTGGATTAACATTTTGTGAAAACGAACAATTGGAAGTGTGTTGATTCCGTGTCACTGTCGGAAAGCATCCGATTTCGCTTATGAACAGGGCGAATTGGACTGTCATCCGTGACCGTGTGAGAAAATGGAACACGTGCAGCTGCAGCATTGTTCTGTACATTCTGAGACACATTTCTGGACTCGTTGCTGCTGAAATTAAAGGTCACATTTCCATGAAACTTTGTGTTAACAAAGAATCATCTTGGCATCATATTCGGAAAGCCGGATGAACAGGAAGACTTGTCGCTGACGGTTGAAACTCTCGTGTCCGAACTGGCTGTGTCCGAAGCTAAAAATAGATTTGAAAAGTAAAAACTTTAAAAATCTGCTCCTATGAAACCGCAAGGCTTAGAGCTTTCATATTTGAAATGTGACATCCTCTAGTGGTCCTCTACAAAGATTGTTCAGATAATGCCCCTGGGGTCCAAACTGGCCACGCCCCAGGGGTCACATGGTTTATATAGACTCGAATAGCAAAATAACTTTAAAAATCTTCTCCTCTGAAACAGCAAGGCCTAGAGGTTTCATATTTGGTATATAACATTTAATAGTGGTCCTCTACAAAGATTGTTCAAATAATGCCCCTGGGGTCAAAACTGGCCCCGCCCCGGGGGTCACATTGTTTATATAGACTTATATAGCAAAATGACTTTAAAAAACTCCTCTGAAACCGCAAGACCTAGAGGTTTCATATTTGGTATGTAACATTGTATAGTGGTCCTCTACAGAGATTGTTCAAATGATGCCCCTGGGGTCAAAACTGGCCACACCCCGGGGTCACATGGTTTATATAAACTTAAATAGCAAAATAACTTTTAAAATCTTCTCTAAAACCGCAAGGCCCAGAGGTTTCATATTTGGTATTTAACATTGTATAGTGATTCTCTACAAATATTGTTCAAATGATGCCCCTGGGGTCAAAATTGGTCACACCCCGGGGGTCACATGATTTATATAGACTTAAATAGCAAAATGACTTCAAAAATCTTCTCATCTGAAACTTCAAGACCTAGAGGTTTCATATTTGGTTGGTACCATTGTATAGTAGTCCTTTACAAAGATTGTTAAAATGATGCCCCTGTGTTCAAAATTGGCCACAACCCGGGGGTCACATGGTTTATTCAGACTTAAATAGCATAATGACTTTAAAAATCTTCTCCTTTGAAACTGCAAGGCCCAGAGGTTTTATATTTGGTATGAAACATTGTATTGTAATCCTCTACAAAGATTGTTCAAATCATGCCCCTGGGGTCAAATCTGGCCACACCCCAGGGGTCACATTGTTTATATAGACTTAAAATAGCAAACAAACTTTTAAAATCTTCTTCTCTAAAACCGCTTGGCACAGAGGTTTTATATTTGGTATGTAACATTGTATAGTTGTCCTCTACAAACTTTGTTCAAATAATGCCCCTAGAGTAAAAACTGGCCACACCCCGGGTGTCACATGGTTTATATTGACTTAAATAGCAAAATGACTTTGAAAATCTCTGAAATCTCAAGACCTAGAGGTTTTATATTTGGTATGTAACATTGTATACCGTAAATACCCATTCATAAGTGTAAACGTCTCATAAGTCAAGAAGTTAAAATTCATTCCAGAAACGTATTTCTAATAATAGCCATTCTATAAGTCGAGTTAGAATGATCATAAAACACCATCTGAAAATTGGCCAGAGTATGCCCTAATAAGTATGTATATGGTACAGTCTGCAGTAAATGCCTTGAAGCTGAAATCACTGCCAAATCCTCTTTAACAGATCTTGATGTACACAAAAACCGGTTCCAGCCAGTTTAATTAGCAATATTCTATACAAAAAAATCATGGGTTTCGTCGGCAGATGTATTGATTTTTTTATTGGCGGCTGATGGTCTAGCTGGGGCCTAAAGTGGGGAAATTAAGTCAATTAAAATAGAGTATATAGTTTCATTCACAGTTTGCATCTTATTTAAGAATAAAACAGTTATGCATTTTGTCTTAATTGTCGGTAATTAATAGAAAGGGCAAACTGTGATAATTATAAATGGATCATAATGTGTGGATTAGCAAATATGCAGGTAAGAAATAAAATGCATTTGACAAATATTTTAATATAATAATTATATTATATGCTTCGATTTTTTGTGAACTGCCTCATGAGTCGAATGTACTTGATAACCACGATTTAAGAGGCTTAAACTCTCGACTTATGACTGAGTAATTACGGTAGTGGTCCTCTACAAAGATTGTTAAAATGATGCCCCTGGGGTCAAAACTGTGCACACCCCGGGGGTCACATGGTTTATATAGACTTAATTAGCAAAATTACTTCAAAAATCTTCTCCTCTGAAACTGCAAGGCCCAGAGGTTTCATATTTGGTATGTAACGTTGTATAGTGGTCCTCTACAAAGGATGTTCAAATGATGCCACTGGGGTCAAACTGGGCTACCCCGGGGTCACATGGTTTATATAGAATTAATTAGCAAAATGACTTTAAAAATCTTCTCTGAAACCGTAAGGCCCAGAAGTTTCATATTTGGTATGTAACATTGTATGGTGCTCCTCTACAAAGATTAAGATTGTTCAAATGATGCCCCTGGGGTCAAAACTGGGCAAACCCCGGGGGTTACATGGTTTATATAGACTTAAAAGTTAAATAGCAAAATGACTTTAAAAATCTTCTCCTCTGAAACTGCTATGCCCAGAGGTTTTCTATATGGTATGTAACATTGTATAGTTGTCCTCTACAAAGATTGTTCAAATGATGTCCCAGGGGTCAAAACTGGCCCTGTCCTGGGAGTCACATTGTTTATATAGACTCAAAAAGCAAAATGACTTTAAAATCTCCTCTGAAACCGGAGTCTTTTCGTATTTGATATGTAACATTGTATAGTAGTCCTCTACAAGGATTGTTCAAAGTATGCCCCTGGGGTAAAAAGTGGCCATGACCCGGGGGTCACATGGTTTATATAGACTTATATGGCAAGTGGGCCTTAAAAATCTTCCTTGTTGAAACTGTAAGGCCCAGAGGTTTTATATTTTGCGTGAAACATTGTGGAGTGGTCTTTTACACAGATTGTTCCAATGATGTCCCTGGGGGTCACATGGTTTATATACATTTAAATAGCAAAATGACTTTAAAATCTTCTCCTCTGTAACCGCAAGGCCCAGTGGTTTCATGTTTGGTATGTAACATTGAATAGTGGTCCACAACAAATATTTAGCAAATTATGCCCCTGGGGTAGAAAGTGGCCACGCCCTGTGGGTCACACGGTTTATATAGACTAAAAAAACTTCTGAACCTGCAAGGCCCAGATTTTTATACACAGGTAAGGGGTTTAGTGCCATTTTGCCCTCTTGTTATTAGCCATTATGATGCCTTAAACTCAGGTGAGCGACCTTGGGCCATCATGGCCATCTTGTTTAAAACTTCACGACACTTGGAAAACTCATGATCATTTATGACTGAAAATTTGGAGTTGCAGATCTTCAAATGACGGTCAATGGAGCTGACAAAACTTCTGAGTGTTACTGGCTCATACTCGCTACCATCTTGTTTTGTTACAGACAACAACAATTTAAAAATGTAGACATTCAGAATGTCTGGAGGGATGAATTCAATGCTTCTCTTCTCGTTCTTGTGTTCTAGGAATTCACGGAAGATTTTCAGATCACTTTCAGTTTTTTCTTTGTATTTTTGTTTGTGTTTTCTTCTAGGAATGTATCAATGTTAACACTTCTAAATGTTCTGTTACTTACATTGTGTGTTACAGTTTCTGAACTTCCATCTTCTGTTTTGTTTTGTTGATTTTCATGATTTAGTTGAATTCCTTCACTTATTTCAGTGTTTTTTGTAGCGTGTTCATTGTTTTCATCAATTTATTACAAAGAATTGTAGCCATGCTTCACAGGGAAACGAAATTCTAATGTAATAATCAGAATTGATGGAATTTTACACACATGCTTATTGGACGTTATCTTAAAGATCTGCACAGATATTTGCAGTTCCATGCACACACACACAAAAAAAGAAATTTATAAGCAACATTTTCTTCTAATAATTTCACACAAATGTTTCTATTTTCTATTCTTACGTTTTACATGGTTTCAGTCTATTGCACCAAATGGTCACTAGATCTTACAGTAGACTTGTGCAACCCTGTCTTATTTTCAACTGTCTTAGTCGCTATTAATGAAACTTATAGCCTTCCTAGATTGAACTCTGTCACTCTTGTTCAGATAAATATGGTTAACTGTATAGGATGGACACTAGCGCTAAGAAATTAAAATGTCTAATCAATATCGTCTTACAAAACATGCGGCTAGATTGTCAAATAATTCCACAAGAAGGTTTCTTTAGTTGCCCTGTACCGAAGTTGTTCAAATAGTTCCATTTGGCGGCGCGTGATGGCCACTGGTGAGGAATATAGGAAAACAATCATTCTATACCATCTCCTTTTTAATCTGTAACCAGATCTTTAAATAGTCCAACACAAATGCTCCCTGAGTGATTGTCTATCACTTTTGTGCATATAGTTTCGATTTCCAGAACGGATTAGTCACCATATATAAAATAGCAAAATCTTAAAACGGTATTCAAGTGAAATAAGTAATAGTTGTAGCACTCTTTGACCGAAATATGTTAGTTATTTAACGAGCCCGCAGGGCGAGATTAAATAAATAACATATTGAGGTCAAAGGGTGCTACAAGTGTTTTATACCATATTAACCTATCAAATCGGAACTTTCCACGATGCCGATCCCATGGGTGTTTCATAGACGTCACGTGATGTCTAACACATGTTTCGTTTCCAAATTTAGCGCTGTCATTAGGTCATGTGATGTCTGGCATGCCTGGACTCATGAGTGTCGTTTCCAAATTTTAGCGCTGTCGCCAGGTATCCATTCAGTGCAGTCATTATAGTCTAGGATTTCAAGAGATAAACACTTCATTATGGATGCCTTAGATGCAGGTGATTTAATTTTGAGTAAGATTGCTAATATCATGGAGTTTGACTACCTCGAAATGACATCTTTAGAGAACTCGCATGAAAATCTCATTCTTTCACAAGCTGTGGATGAAATAGAAAGTCCTATTGGACAGTATGATTATGATGCAAACGTGTCTTTTGATCTAGGGTTTTTGGACGTAATAAAGACAGAAGAGGCCGAGGATGACTTGGGACCGACCGGAAGTGGTCTTGGAGCAACCGGAAGTGGTTTTGGAGAAACCGGAAGTGGTATTGGGGTTTTGGACTTACTAAAGACAGAAGAGACCGAGGGCGACTCGCGAGCAACCGGAAATGCTGTTGAAGCCGGAAGTGCCGCCACGGTCCTCCATCAGAAACCGCCCTCCATTACTGCAACCAGATTTGCAAAGCCAGTTACCGATGAAGACATTAATAACCTCAATGCTTCAAACATTAACAAAAACACTGAGAAAAGCACGCGATGGGAAAGACTTGTCTTCGACGAATGGAGGAAAAAACGGGGAGGTGATATTCCCGACCTAGCTTCTATGAGCAAAGAAGAGATGAACCACTGGCTGCAGAGGTTTGTGTTGGAAGTGCGAAATCAAACAGGAGATTACTACACAAGCAACACGTTTTATTTGATTCTGTGTGGACCTTTGCGTTACCTTCGAGACAGAAATGTGTAGGACAAACATTTTCTCGATGAAAAGGATCCTGACTTCTATCCGTTAAGAAAGACAATTGATAGTCAAATGAAGGATTTATTAGAGAAGGGAGTAGGTGCAGATGTGAAACAAGCAGATCCGATACCAGAAGACGCTGAAGAGAAATTGTGGAATTTTGGCGTTTTTGGAAAACGCGGTGCTAAACGGTTGCAATACGCAGTATTCTTTTACGTGTGTAAACTCTTCGGTCTACGCGGACGCCACTAACACCGCAACCTGGTCTTCGAACAACTTGAAATTAGGGAAGATGAGACCGGGAAGTACGTTAGATTTATCGGAAGTGATAACAAGACATTCAAAGGAGGACTCGGGCATCCACATCTGCAACGAAAATATATAAAACACTACTGCACAGAACGTAAGCAAATTATTTCTTTCTATTTTTAGATTAAACCTACGGTATTTATTTTAACTCGGTTGCATACAAAGCCTCATGCTTATTGAGACACTCCCGAGTCCGTTGCCTGGGTAGAACCACTATTTGGTGACTTTGGGGAACGCTCCCAGAGTGGGGATCGCACCCGGGACTTCCCGATCGCTAGGCGGACACCATATCCACAACGCCACCGCGACCTTTCTATTTTAATAGTCGTTGCTATGGATGAAACGTGAACCCGGTGCGGTTCTAGAACCCGCGACCGTCGTAAAACGGCGCTTTACCATCTAAGCTAACCGGAAGACTCGTTCTTAACAACGCACATTACATAACTAATACATTTGTACTTGCAAGAGCAAAATCTAGGGAAAGGAATTTATGTTTTAAAGTTAATTCGGACCCATACTGAGTTTTTTCTTGTTGTTCTATTTTCAGGCCCCAGGTCGATAGCAGACCATTTAATGAGTTACTTGGATGGGCTTGCAGGCCACTTGCTTGTGATGGTCTTAGGTACGGCAAGCATCCTGTGGGAGTCAATAGCCTTGGTAACGTCATGAAGGACATTGCTGCCCTGGGCGGTCTTAAGGGCAGGTTCACGATTCATAGCGGAAAGCTTACATGCGCCACAGAACTCTACCATAAAGGAGTGGACGAGCAGGAGATCATGGCGCGCACCGGTCATCGCTCTACGGCCGGCGTTCGGAAGTACAAGCGGGCGGAAGAGACAGTTCTCAAGGAGGTATCGGATGCTCTAGATCCTAATGCCAAAGTGAAATGTGACAAGATAATAGAACAGGAGTCATTATCAGTGGAGAAAAGTAGTGCTCTAACGGACATTACAAGCAAGCTCGCGAACGCCTCCGGATCTGTGTCATTCACAGGCTGCACATTCAATTTCTAATTGTTTATAACTTGTTGAGTTCGACATGTTCACCCCGTTCACTTGTAAGAGTTTATTTGTTTTAATAAAAAAATCAATACAGAAACTCACAGTGCAATAAGTAGCGTACGTATAAATTACAACTAAATTCCAATATACCGCACGCTACTTATTGCATGGTAATCTTGCATACTAGGCTCCGCCCACCAGTCAGCGTTCTGATATCACAGTTATTGAATACCGAAAAGCAAAGAAAACCTTCAGAAATATGGTATAAATTTGCTTATTTAATAAAACCGTTACAGAAATTTTCCATGTCTGGTTATCTACAAATATTACTAAGATGGTTAATGTCAGCTTCTCAGAGATCCAAAAATAGAAAAAAAGAAGAGCATCACCACCGAAACATGTGGCTAAATGTTCAAATAATCCCATCCATATATACATTGCGTGATTTACAACCGACTTGTTCCCGTCCTGTGCACAAAGCAGCCACCACAACTAAGATATTAATATATATTTTGTGACATACCATTTGAAACAACTCAGGTAACGTTACATAAACTTTACAGAAATGTTCCTTGGACGGTTCCCTAGCAAATATCAAATTTACAATACCAATGTCAACTAAATACAATTCATATCATCTCCATGAAACATCTAACTTTCTTCGTCAAGTTTTACTCATACATGTTCTTCAACACAATTAACAAATTCGGCTTTAATGCGGTTTCCGCAGTTTCCTTTATTGTTTATATACCTTTATAGTTCTAGAAGATAATGCCAAAGTATATACTACTGTGCTTCGCTTATCTATAAAATCAAATCGACAGCCAGTGATAGGACTGTCATATAGAAAGTGTAAACATATACTCGTAAGTGCTATTCCATTTTGCAACTGGCACTATTATACGTTTAGTTAAGCTTTTATACTAAACACAATTTGCACACATGTACTTATAATGGAAACGATTACATAGAACATGTATAATACTATTCACTGCTAATAATAAACGTTTCAGCGCGAGGTATTCGATGACATCACGTGAACATCTTTTTTCAGGGAGTGAATGCTGTAACGTTTAAATTCCTATTTTATGGACCCACTTTAGCATCAGCGTATAGAATAGATTAAAATACATTGGTAACGGTTTAATGGACCCACTTTAGCATCAGCGTATAGAATATATTAAAATACATTGGTAACGGTTTAATGGACCCACTTTAGCATCAGCGTATAGAATAGATTAAAATACATTGGTAACGGTTTAATGGACCCACTTTAGCATCAGCGTATAGAATATATTAAAATACATTGGTAACGGTTTAATGGACCCACTTTAGCATCAGCGTATAGAATAGATTAAAATACATTGGTAACGGTTTAATGGACCCACTTTAGCATCAGCGTATAGAATAGATTAAAATACATTGGTAACGGTTTAATGGACCCACTTTAGCATCAGCGTATAGAATAGATTAAAATACATTGGTAACGGTTTAATGGACCCACTTTAGCATCAGCGTATAGAATAGATTAAAATACATTGGTAACGGTTTAATGGACCCACTTTAGCATCAGCGTATAGAATAGATTAAAATACATTGGTAACGGTTTAATGGACCCACTTTAGCATCAGCGTATAGAATAGATTAAAATACATTGGTAACGGTTGAATTCGCAAAGATATTTTAACATTGTTAAAATGTCTTCTTTTAAAATAATATTTTAGGAAGCTTATTATTGAGTATTTCTTTTTTCTTTTTCTCAGGGCTTTCATTAACATTTGAAAACTCGAAGTTTGAACTTCCTGGCCTATGATTTTGGAAGTTTTGCAATAACATTTGGAAGTTTTGACAGTATTGCGCTACATAAGGCCTGAGCATTTCACAAATGAAACAAAGTATAAACTACAAGTTTTTTTTAAGGTCAGTTCTTTTTCATCAAGTTTTTATATGCCAATTTATTCAGTGAAAGAGGTATACATTTAGATAAATTACCTAATTTTTCTTTTTACGTGTTCATCCTTACATGATGGAACTTCCATGGCTGCAATTTTGGAAGTTCTGCAAATTCCATGGCTGCAATTTTGGAAGTCCTGTGACAAAAACTGGGAGTAAATAACTCCCAAACTTCCCTTAATGCAAGCCCGGTTTTCTCAATATATAAAAATAGTCTTTAGAGAGATGGTGCAATTTATTATTTTGCTTTAAATCGTAATTTCGCTTCGCTTTGCGTGTAATACCATTCAATAAAATATGCTTATCGATTTATTACCGAATACATACATCAGATTCATTTTCTGTAGGTTAGATTGCAGATCTGTTTACTCAAGCCTTGCCAGTTCACATTTGTTGGTAAACCATTCTTGTTTACGATCACAATCTGAATCCCCTACTCGACAATCAGCTACAGGCTTCCTTTGAGAAGGAATCTCTAATGTTGTCAGAGGCACCATGTCCCCTAAAATGCCATCGAAAAAAGCATGCAAATAATTTTACATTAATTTACCCATTATTTGTCTAGAAAATTTAAATCTGACGCTACTTGTTAATTTAACACTCAATGTTTCATTATTTGTATTGTCTGGCATGTGATAGATTTTCATATATATTAGCAATCTTGATGATATTGAAACATGAAAAAGAATCTGTACACCACACGTTATTAAATAACGCTTTTACATGCACTGAACACATACCTGTAAGTGCAATTTCCCATATAAGCAAATCAACCATTGACCATTTTAGGTTTATTGATAAACACAAACGGCCAGATTTAATGCCTGGAATATTTATTTACACACTTATCCGTAGAATGTCGAAATTTATAATGTTAGTATGGACAGTTTAAAAAATATTTTACAGAAACAGAAGATGAACGTTCACCCGAACGTAAGTTTAAATCACAATTGCAATTAAACCACGATCACAGTAATTTCTCAATCAAAGTCCATATAAAACCATTGCTGTCTGCTTCACAGACCGTTATTCCAAGAATAATGAAACTCCACGCGTCAATACTAAAGCCACGTTTGATATAAACGATACTATTTTCAATTATTGAGCTTCCTAAATTAATTCAAAGTCTTTTACATGGGATCCAAAGCCTTAATATTCTAAAATGTATTAAATATTCAAAAACATTTGTTTTCACATTCCTACTTAGAATTGGTTCCAACTAATCGGCCGAATAGTTGAAGTCGGCAAAATATGTAGGTTGACTGGATCACCCTTGTTTTTGATGGGACTTGTAGTTTAACTTTGTCGCATTTTGAGTTGTCCCCCTGCTCTTACGCTGCGCACACTTGAGCCCGCGGCTTTGAGGCAGGGATTGAAGCTGGAGGCGCCGGTTGGGCACAGTCTCACTATACGAGTTTGCACGAATAGTCGCTTTCAATCGACGTTACTAGGCTCAGTATTAATACTTTCCAAAGCATTCGTTTTGTACATTGATCTACCAAGACGAGTGCGCAATCGTTCGACAAGTTTTTTATTGCGTTCTGTGTAATTGAGGTCATGACCGAGTCTAAGGAAGGCTTTAATTCTTCGATCGTGCATGAGGTTCGGTTCGTACAAATTCACATTAACAATAAAGATGCGCCCTTCAGGGTGATTCTGGAAGCATGTTCAAATACCGTTGAATTCGATGATGACCGAACAATTTTCTACAATAACTGGTTATGAATACAGATAAATTCTGGTCTATCTTTGCAACTTTCAGTTCTGGTGGATGCGGACAATGAACAAGGTCGCACGTCAATTGGCTATAGTCTACACGTTGCACTATGTCCTGCAGTTTTTGCCCCTATGGTGGGCAGGTTCTAGACAAAGGTTCTGCCCAGTGTCTGGGTTGTTGAAAAACACAAACCACTCCTTCGCCTGTTTCAGAATCGGAACCACCGAACAGTTACAGTTTTATCCAGTGGTTTTGTTATTAATTCGTCCATTAAACATTTTTCCTAAATTTCGCACATCTGATACGCCTGCTGTTTTGTAATTTGCTAATGTCTGTCCTGTTGCATTATTTATAATCAAGTCGCCCGGTCCATACACCGCGCTTTCGTTAAACGCAAATATATCACTGGATATTGAAGCAAATGCGCAATTAGTTAAATCTATTTCACAGTAGGTACCGATTTTGTGTAGATCCGTCATATGCATACTTTCAAAATCAATGCTTTACAGGTCCACCTTTAAATTGTTGCCATGTTTGATCTGCAGCGTGTTGGGCTCTAATGTCTCTATGGGGTTGCCATGGAGGTCTAGAAATCGCAAGTACAGCATGTTTGTACAAGTTGTATTGGCGATGTGATCGATGCTGTTATTTATCAGATTTAAATGATCCAGGTTATTCATACAAAGCAGAGCATCAATGTTCTTTAAGCGGTGTTCAGACAAATCAATGTGTATTAATTGGTGTGAATGTGCACAAATATTCTGAGGCAGAGATAATAGCATGTCTTTATTGTTTTGTTCGATATAAAACAGTGTTGTTAACATTTGCACTCATCGCCTTGCAAAGTATCAAACTTTTTGTTGGTAATCTTATTTCTATTTCACAATCTTAAATAGCCACACCGCAGTAAATCGACGGGTTCTGTTCAGCAATGCCCCAACATGTCATCGAATTACAGGCATAAGAATGCTCTCGGAATCCTCAGGATCAGGTTGTGGGCAGGCGTCGTCATCGCAATACAGGTAGCCGGTCATCTGAGCTGAAATGAAATACGATCGGTTTATGTAGTGAACTAATTCTGTAGGGTCTTGGCATTGTGTACACATCGGCCAAAATTGACTTGTGAAGGTTCGCGCAATGAGTTCTCGGGAATTAAACTAATGTGTGTTGATTTCCCACCAATTGAAGATTTCCAAATCGGTTCACTGCCCACGTATGGGTTAGCGGTGAATACCTTTAAAGGGAATATCCATGTAGGAAGTGTAACCGAACTGCATTGCATAAAACACCATTTCACCAGGTCACATTCGCCATGATTTAAAAATTGTATAAATTTACTATATTTGGAGGTTTATTTCTTTGTTTTACCGACGCTTATGTAAGGAAACACTTTAAAGGGACTTAATGTCATCGAAAAGGACCTCAAGGGGGCAATTTATTTTAAAAAATCTGAAATTAAAATATCAATTCTTGCATATTATTACGGTTAAAAAAGGGTATAAAGTGCCTTGAATTAAGCTCATGAACCGTCTTTATATAGATGTTTATGCCATTTACGCATCCGCTATCTATAGAACTGGTTTTGGCCTGTTGTTAGATAAGTTACTGAGCCAACTTCTGTAAATCAAAGTCTAGTTACTGAAGTTACAAATACACACATAAATGTAGATTTATGTAGATGTATTGCTTTACCATACCTGTCCCGTTCCATTTTGTGTATCCAGTAATATCTATGTCGGTCCACACGAAATAGTGACACATTGAGGTGGAAAGCAATATTTCTGTCAAAACCTTCCGGAAGAGCGATTTCATGATATCCCTCCTTAACAAACTGCCATGGTTGTAATTATGACATCTCATGAATATCGTGTTCAATTTTCAGTGCGATGTTTATATGTAATGTAATCAATAAAATGTACTCACCCGATTTAGCATTTTGCCGAATCAGTACTCTTTGAAACATCTTTACTTCCTGTTTAAAATGTAATTGTTCAATTATCATCTTACATGTGTTATTATATTAAACAGATTGAAATAGATCTATCCACCGTTTGAATTATTTGAATGCACTACGCATCGTCAAACATTATCTGAAATAATATATATTCAAATATAATTAACATATCTGATCTTGAGAATTATTTCACGACATGTCTGCCCAAAACATGATTTCATATTCAGATTTATGACTTTAAATTTGCTCAACACAATACATTACAAGGCAGTCCAAAGGACAGCTATATCCCCCGCCGTGACCCTTCATTAGATTTTAAAGGTGACTTTGAAGTATCACACTGACCTTAATCTGGCACACCTGGACTAGATATAAAAGTACACTTTCAGAAATTTACATTCTATTTGGCCTATTGTAATTTATACTGAAAATACACCAGTATTTGAGTCAGTTTATCTAAAACTTGATATTTCTATTGCAAGTCTAATTGCATGTGTTAAGAGCAGTAACAGTTGCATGGTAATCTATCTAACGTTTTGTCATAATTCATAATTGTCAAATGTAAACTTAATTACTACCCTACCAAAGATATTTTACCCAACTATTGTATTGTCATAAGTACACAATAGAGCGAAATAACACTCCTGACATAAACTTTTATTCGAAATAATATCATTCATTCATTCAAGTGATTTGCATTAAACATGATTATACATGTTTATAGCAAACAATACATAGTTAATACAACATGTCGTCATGATTTAACAGAAGAGCATATATATATATTGTGGACATATAAGTAAAACGTAATATTCATTTTCAATTAAAATGAAGTTGCATTTGGTACAAAATCATGTATTTCTAGGTATATCTTATGTCTTAAATATTTTTTCTAAATCATTCGAGTTTTTAAATACGCAGTAAGTTTCAAGACGTGCCGAGTTAGTTACTGTTGCATAACATGTTTCCTTACAAATGTTCTGTATTCTGTGTTTGATTGGTAAGAACTATACAGACAGGTGTATTTATCTGACCTGCCCATACCATCACAAGTCCTATTTCATTTAATATCACTAGAGTATCAAACAATTTAATTTGCTGACGTTGTTTTCGTACTCTGACAAAAGGGAAGTCATTCGTTGGACATAAGTACTTCATGTATGGCCGGTTGCCTCTCTGAATGTAAGCTCGCATTTAAATAACTATAAATTTGTAATGTTCTGGATGAAATAATCTACCTAACAAACCAACTATGCTGATCACTTTTAATGTTATATATAATATACATATAATTTAATTATTATGTTCGTCATGCCTACGTATTGGTCCCAAACTGTTGCGTAATAGGAGTAAATTCTTATCATTATATTATATTTATTTATTTATTTATCTATTTATTGATTTATTTTATATTACCAAATGATAGACAATATTTATAACAAGTGTAAGTATATATAGTTAAGTTTCTTTAAGGTTTCTGACTCTTGGGTTAGAGTTAGTGTTAGGCTTAGGTTTGGGTTGCCTTAGTTAAGGCTAGGGTTAGGTTTATGGTTAGGTTTAGAGCCCCAATTGTTGCTAGTTTAGGAGTTGCCCCTACGATTATTGGGTCCGTCCCGATAATCGACCTATGGGAGTTTACATTGTGCAAGACCCAATATGTCGGCAAGTTAAAAAACAATAATCTAATTTATTTATATATCCAAATGATAGATACTATACATAACACGTACACGTATGGTCTCTCACTGAAACATAAATGTCGGCACTGATCTGTTTTTACAACTCCAGCAATGTCAAACCGAAAATATCAGTGGAAGGTAATAATGCCTCAATGTTGCATTCCCCATTATTTAAATACCTGACATTTTTTGCTTTCAAATGATATATGAAATATTTACAATGATCTAGAAAACAGCAGCTCTACGTAGATTTAAGACAATGAACGTTTCTTACAATACAGACCATATAACAATGGAAGTATATATATTTTATTTTGGAAATCGGTTTTCGAAAAAAATAAAATAGAGAAACATTTATAAACTATCCACTCCTGGGATTGTACTCTAGCTGGTGTTGAATGTTTCATTTACTCTATAAGTTAAAATGCTTATAGTTTGGACTAGTACATAGGAACACGTATTCAAATTGAAACTAGTTAAAATTAGTTGTAATGTTTAATTAAACTATAAGCACGTCTACACGTCAAATATTTAATCTTCTTTTTACGGTTTCATCGCAGTTAGACGTGATGCATTTTATTTGTATTGGCCACGGGTAGTATTCACAAAGCATATTAAGATGATCTAATTCTTATTCTTCAATCTCAACAGTCCTTACTCTAATTCCATATCACAATAGTGCAGCGCGAACTAATTTTTCAAAGGACATTACTATTAACATATGTTCTGGAGAATGTAAACAACGCACAAATGTACTTATTCAGTTAACAAATACAATATATTATCTGATAAATTACTTAAAATGATTTGTGGACGCTGACACTGGATGTATCGAATGTACATGTGTTTCAAGGAATATCGAGACATTGATAATTCTGGAATTTCTCTGTACCTTCCATCTTATAACAAACAGAAAAAAACACCGTTGTGGTGGTAAAAAATGAAATTTAGCCAACGAAAAGTATGTGCCCGTGTCTTATTGATTTGAAAGAAAAGTGCACTTTATAATAGACGCGTTTTAGGTGCATCGAAAGAAATATTTTATTCATATTAATTGTTAATATCTCTGAACGCTATGATAGTAATATAAAATTAACAACATCAGAACTTTTTCTGACTTTTTGGGAAAAAGTACCTGGTTTCAAGTTGGGAATTTCTTAACGTTAGATTTGCCAAATTGGGAAAAGAATGTACAATTAAATCTTGTAGTCAGTATCAATTGCCATTGATTATTTTATAAAATTGCCCTCTATATCTAAATGTGACTGTGATTTTTAATGTTTTTTTATCCTTAAAATATTTATTGAAGTAATTTCTTCAAGATTATTAATAATGGCAAACCAAATTCTGTAGCAGAGGGGAATTATTTGTTTTAATTGGGAAAAATCAACCATATTTTTCAGATATTCTGACCCGTGAGGGTTATAGAAAAAGGCCTGCACATAGATCCAAAGTCCGTAGCCACCAACCCATTCTGACCCGTGAGGGTTATAGAAAAAGGCCTGCACATAGATCCAAGGTCCGTAGTCACCAACCCATTCTGACCCGTGAGGGTTATAGAAAAAGGCCTGCACATAGATCCAAAGTCCGTAGTCACCAACCCATTCTGACCCGTGAGGGTTATAGAAAAAGGCCTGCACATAGATCCAAAGTCCGTAGTCACCAACCCATTCTGACCCGTGAGGGTTATAGAAAAAGGCCTGCACATAGATCCAAAGTCCGTAGTCACCAACCCATTCTTAGACTTAAGACTTAAGAATAAAGAGTATGCTTCAACTGATCTGTTCTAAAAGGCTGTTACTTTGAAACTTTGAATATTACTTGGTAACTCCTGTCATAGCATTCTTTATCTAGAACGATTTGTTAATGACGAAATCAACATTGGTACCAGCATAAGTATGAACACTAAAAGACTTTTTCCTTAGCCTAAGTCTATTCTTTATAATTCCGAAATCTAAGAATGGCTTGGTGAATACGGTTTCTATAACTCGAGACAAACGAAACGAAACCACCAAGAACTGTATAGATATCAGCGGCGTAGCTTACTTTAGACCATATAGGCCGCGGCCTACACTATTTCTGAAAATAAGCATGCCAAATCTGCAATAAAAAGTTTCTGGGGTGGGGGTGCGGGGAAGTGTCTCCAACATCCCTCTAACAGATTTGAGCGGAGTTACGGAGGACAGTGCGCTCGACTTTTCTTGTGTTTGTCAGAGTTACTGGCTTTTTTTTCTAAAACAAGAAATATGGAAATTCCACCCAAAACAATTTTTTCTATAAAAATGAATTAAAGTCAGCACATCAATAAATTTTTAGTAAAAGTGACCTTGACCTTGACCCCACCCACCCCATGTGCAATCCCAAGCGATGTCTCAATATAAAGTATCTATGTAATAAGTTTCATTAAAATATCTCAATGATTTTTCAAGTTATTAATCGGAAACCGTTTTTCTATTTTAGTAACAGTGACCTCGACCTTGACCCTATATGCAATCCCAAGTGAGGTATCGATATATGGTATGTATGTATTAAGTTTCATTAAAATATCTCAATGCGTTATCAAGTTATTGAGCGGAAACCGTTTTTCTATTTTTAGTAACAGTGATATTGACCCCACCCACCCCATATGCAATCCCGAGCAAGGTCTCTATATAAGGTATGTATGTATACAGTTTCTTTAAATATCTCAATGCGTTCTTAACTTATTGAGCGGAAACAGTTTTTATATTTTTAGTAACAGTGACATTGACTCCACCCACCCCATATGCAATTCCAAGTGAGGTATCGATATCAGGTGTCTATGTATTAAGTTTCATTAAAATATCTCAATGCGTTCTCAAGTTATTGAGCGGAAACCGTTTTTCTATTTATAGTAACAGTGACATTGACCTTGACCCCACCCACCCCATACGCAATCCCAAGTAAGGTCTTGATATAAGGTATCTATGTATTAAGTTTTATTAAAATATCTCAATTTATTTTCAAATTATTGAGTGGAAACCGTTTTTCTATTTTTAGTAACAGTGACCTTGACCCCACCAAGCCCATATGCAATCCCTAGCGCGGTCTCGCTATTAGGTATCTATGTTTGCAGTTTCATTACAATAGCTTAATCCGTTCTCGAGTTAGAGAGTGGAAACACAAAGTTGAAAAACTAGCTTACCGAAAAACTTTAACCTGTCCATATAGATTATATGTAAAATTTCTAAGTGTAAAAAGGCACATAATTTTGACAAATGTCAAACTAGAGCTATCAAAATTAGCCTCTAAGTTCATTGTAATATAGGGAATAAATGTTTTAAGTTTGAATGAAATCCCTCAAGCCATTCCTGAGAAACTAGCTTACCGAAAAACTTTAACCTAGCTCGGACACCTACGCCGACGCCAATGCCGACGCCGAGGCGAGTAGAATAGCTTGCCTTTTCTTCGAAAAGTCGAGCTTAAAATGATAATGTTGACAATCATTCGTGTCTTGAAATCTATACATGCGCACGAATGTGTTCTTACATAGGTTTTCACTGAGCCGAAGTTAGTATACCAGGTTTGTTAATATAATCGATCCAAGGTTATGCATATAATGCTGCGTTATTTGACCAATTTAACTGTGTTCAAAATAATAGATCACAGTGTTGTGAGGGTAGCAAATATTAACCCAAAATCATCTCCAACACCTACCGAAAAAAGAAAAGCCGGTGCAACCCACTCCCTCATACACCCCGGACAACTTATTACGTGACCTACACACATTAAGGGACCAAGCTACATCCCTGGATATCCCAATAACAAATTGGTATTCTTTATTATTAAAATACCCGTCCACGCGTTCGCAGAAGCAATTAATTATCTACAGTAGAAGCAATTAATTTCCTACAGTAATCGATAATACAGTCGTTCTACGTCGATTAAACATCTCAAATGTTTCGTTTAGCAGAGCATTTTATCCATGAAGACATAATGTATATTTCATTATGCAAATGGTTTTTCGTTAAACATTAGAAGAGAAGATACTTCCAAATTGTTATTTTCTATTGCCGCTTCAGACACTCTTTTGTATACATGTGCTAAACGTTTTATTTGCTTTTCAAGTTAAATTCACTTTTATTTGTATTGATATATTTGATAATTGGTTTCATCTCCTTTAAATCACGTTTTATAGACTGCCCTTGTAAGGGTATTTTTTTTTTAAAAAAAAGCATATGGAAATGCTTGAAAAACTAAATAAAACTACTAGGCTATATGTAAAGTTAAGAAATTAAAAAAGACATGATATAATTTACAAACGTTTGTAAGGCGTAAACAAAAGTTGCGGATTACCCGATCCCCCCCCCCCCCCACACACACACACATTTTTTTCCACCGACCCTACTAAAAGTTTCTTTGTCTATCCGTCAACTTTTTCTGAGGTAAAAAGTGCAGTTTTCGCTAATATGCGGCTTTTCGGTAATTAGCAAACATTTCGAATTAGTCTGCGTGAGAGAGGTGCTCTTGGCAATGACATACCGTAAGGTGCAGTTTATTTGATGGGAGTTTTTTAACATTTTACAAGCAGTCCGATAAAACTAAACTGGTGAATATGCCGCGAAGAAAAGAAAGTCAAAATAAAACAAGTTATTTTTTACCTCACCCCCTGGATTTTTTGCAGTCGAAAGCGGAAACCAACAATTATATTTGGCCTAATTTATAATTGATATTAGACATTTCGAAAGACTGGACAAAAGTGTTTTTACAGACAACAATGTTAAATATTTAATAATATCATTTATCGTCTATATAGATATTAAATGCCTTATGTAGATGGTATGCTAACTCTTGTCAAAGAAGGGTATTACAACAATTTTGTTTTCAAATATTTTACTATCATTTTCCACCTCCTAAAATCATATTTGCAAATTTCCCTTTAAATTGCAAACTGTGTATTTAAAACAGTCTTTATACCATATGCCACAAACACACATACTCAAACAATGGGCATATTAAAATAACACGTATTTGCGTGGGAACGTACGATAGATACTCTCGAAACAGTCAATGGCTACCTTAAGAAGTACCAATTGGCAACAGGGAAAGCTTGATGCGAAACTGGCATTAAAGGTAAGCGCTTTCTACAAAAATGAATTTTATTGAATTGCGAAAAATTATCGATGAATACAGCTATTGTTTCCTGAAACATGTTTGTAAGAGCCGAAGATTTTGGTTCAAGAAGTTTGCTATTGAAACAATTGCCTTCATTAACATCTTACCACATTTACGACTGCATAAGAATGTTGTATAATTCTGTACCATAATCTTATTACACATCCGCTCCTGAGCCTTGATATGATGCATACTTGATGTCTTGCAAAATATGTTGAAAATAATGAATAGCTCTTAGAAAAGACAACTACGTACAATAATACTTACTGCAGAATTACCTCGGTTAATAGTTATTCAAACAATACTAAGTCTGTCAAAGTGGGAACGTATGAAAACAGTAGTCATTTAATAACGAACGAACACTTCTTATGTTACTTCCGTTTCGTTTGGCTTACACTTATCAATATGTAATCGAAACTGTATATTTTGTATAGACACCTAATTACGTCTTCTTCATGAAATGCTTGATCTGTGGTTCTTATGGCGCTGAAGTGTTATGATAAAATCTGTATAATATTAGAATTAACAATGTAAATATGTGAAAAACTAATGTAAATATTTGAATATGTTACATGTTAAAAATACTGGAACTGTAAATGCAAGGAAAACATTAAACAGAAATGTGATATTTTGGGTGTCCAAGTAATTATAATTCTCGGTCGCCGGAGACTTATTCCTACAAAACTGTGGCAGCAACATCTCTCTTTTCCACACTAAATAGATTGTTTCCTTCCCGAGCGATGGCATGCACCGCCTCATGTCATATACGTGGCTAGGATTTAAATCAGCAAAACGTGGAAAACTGCTTATTTGCGTTGGACGTGTCGGTGGATTATATTCAAGCAGTGTTGATGCACATAAAATGCAAAAAAATGTCCATGTACTTATAAAGAAGTGTTCATAAAAACCAATATTAGAATTTAACAAAAGACAATCGTGCTTTGCACCGGTTTCATGTTTACATGAAATCTCAACCAAATAATTGAACCCAATGCTTTAAACAATTTTCCACATTACTCATTCGTACTTGTATAATATGTCGTGCTTTTGCTTGACAATCGAATATGTGTGTTTTAATAATAAATTACTGACTTGGTCCGTGTTTACCAATCTTCTTCGATAAAAATATATTTCTTAAGTTCATTAACTTGCTTAAATATGTGGCTGTTGCATATATAGATCTTTCTATACTAAAGTGTTTTAAACTAGTAAATTTAATGTGTAATGTTTTACCCTTTTGTAAACACATATCAATGGATTTCACCTAAGTACGAAATAAGTTAAGATACCCATTAGGAGCTGTGTGAACAGCGGTCCATATGGGCTCTGTAATTTTACCTGACAAACAGAATTATCCACGTGGACACATTTTTCAACGTTCCCTAATAAACGCTCTCGTATTTTCCATGTTTCTATATAACGTTAATGCAAACATTTTTTTTTCAATTTTGCTGAAAGGTATGTCTAATATTATACACTTATTTTTAAATGAAATATTCAACATCATATTTTTAAATACTTACTTGCTCAATATCACTTTCTTGTGATTCGTATGATTCATTACAATAATGCATTACAATTTTACGAGCACTTAATCACTCCACTAAAGAACTCCATCAAAAAACAAGAATTGTTTTTTTCCTTTTAATTTTTAGCATTTTGCATTTTATGGTACACTTATAGTTAAATCACAAATGGGTTTTACGATACCATATGTATAGACGTCTTATTATGAACAAATTGGTTCACACAATTTCAAAAGAGATTTTGCACATTTCAAATATTTGACTCTACCTTTGAATATTTAAACATACCAATCTAGTACTTATATGCTGCTTGCAAATCTGACAATATAGTGGCAATATCTTAGAACGCAGCTCCATTTTTATTCATGTTATTACAATTCAGCACGTGTTTTTACAAAACAAAATAACCGCCCTACCTCAAAGCAATTGCATCAACAAGTTGTTAAAATTATATGCACACGCATTATCACTGGATTATATCGAAATTTCTTCTACGCACTATTAAACATAATGACTTACTAGCTTTACTTATTTTTTAATATTGCTGTGTGTATATTTGTTCGCTTTCTAATCCTTAATGCATTTTGCATGATCGAGATCATGGCCTTAAACATTACATTTAATGTTTTTATAATATTGCATATAGTGAGAGATATTTGCATCCGTGTTGTGACAGAAATATATTGACATAAATTAATAGCACAGCATAACCACGTGTATCATGTGGAGTTATACTGGAATAAGGCTTGATACTTATTGATGAATTATTAGATTGATTAGATATCGTGTACAGCTTTAATTATTGAATTATTTTTGCAATTACATAACCTGTTTTATTTGATTTAATCGTTAGTAGTAGTTACACGTAGCTTCTAAAAATTAAATAAATGACCCGTTCTTAAGGTTTATTATATTTCAATATATATGAACTGCATTTTGTATAACGCTAAAGAGAACCCTTTCCGAAACATGGACATCCCTCGTTTTTTTCTAATTACTGCAGAAAATGTTATAAGAGAAAAATAATGACAGGCTTTGAAGACGTACATATTTATTGATGTAATATGTATTTGTTTAAAATACGATAGTCTTTTCTCATAGCTTTGCTAACGATAAATGCATAAGATAGCATTGCTAATAAAAAATATAAACGATAACAACACCGCAAAACTGTTCGTGAAAATTTTTCATAGAATTGATGCAATCATACCCGCATGCTTTTATGAAGTAACTCAGTCGAAAATGTTTGAAGTTCTTGTTATCGAATTTATAAATCATATGAATATAAAAACTGGATCACATGTTAAGCATGCCTTATGATTTTCTTGCAACATGAATAGACAAATATGATACCCAGGTGTACAATCGTCAGAGATAATGTTTATATTTCTTGTGTGCGATAAAATGGAATTGCGAATACTTAATTTATATTATATGTTACTTAAAAATAAAAAAAGCTATACAGTATTATTAGCAAACATGGAACAATATAGATAGAGATGCCCAAAGCTTTTTTAAAGTACTGGCGGTATCTTACATGTAATGGTTTTGCAAATTAATATATGTAAATTGGAAGCCGTCACGTGGGCTTCAATCATTGGTACATGGCGTCAACAAAATGTAACAAATGTAGGACATATTAAACCACAGCGATGCATTAAAAATGAAACAACAACCAAAACTTCATGCAAGTACTAAAATCACTGAACATTTAGTATTGAAATTTACATTATAATATGAATTAAAATTGAAAAGTTTAGTTGTTAATAGTTGCTGATGACAAGATCTGGTATTCACAAAGATCCTAAGGACGGTTAATTTTTATATATGACCGTACTTTATAACCAGCATCATTACTTTAATGTGTACACACTCATAAATATGTTTACAAATTGAATATACTCTAGCAAAGTTGCTAAAAGAACAATAGCATGTTGTCATCTATTTCAATATATCACAAACGAATAAAAAAAATAATTATATTCTTTTTATTTAAAAGGTTATTATTATATTATATAACGTTCTTACCTGTTTTTATACAGATGGGAATCGAAGCCGGAAACATTATGATTTAATTTAAATAATTAGACATAACATTCTGATTTTATATTCCGTAAGTGGCAGCATGTGTATTGATTTGTTTGCTAATTATATTCTGTGAACAAATACCAAATCGACAAAAAGAAATAATAAAACTACTAAACGTATGAAACCACTAAAGCGTTTTAGTCTGTGGTATTACATCGATAAATAGATGTAGTGTTTATTCATGAAGTGTTTACGACAGAATATAATCTTCAGATGCAAACCGATATTACAAAGACATTTTTGATTTGCGGTAAAACTACTGTGCCGTTAAGTAGTAATAACCCTCAGTTTGTAACATTCGACGTTTGCAATAAAAACCAAACGAGGGAATGTTCATTTAGTTCTCCATATGCAAATGACGGCCCTAGGATAAACGTGAAAAGTATTATTGTTTTTCCATTTTTAATACTTAAAACATTGAAATACTACTCAGTAAGTGATTAGATGCAAGAGATTGTGATTTCTTAATCATGATTTACACCAAAGTTTTGTACTAAAAACTGTAACTGTAGAACTTACGTAGGTTGCTAAAATTATACGTTTAGCATTTCGGCGCGGCATAATGATAGTATAACATTTTAGTGGTAAGTATTTGAAAATATTGCGTAAACAGTTATGTCCAAACATAAAATTAACATTAGAACAATTTTGATCCACATTATTATATAAAATGATCCAAACGTAGCCTGCTTATGACCCATATTCATGTACCTTGTTATTTGTGTCATGCTTCTCTGTTCTGTCCTGTAAAGGAAATTGATATCTTGCCTTAAAGCCGCAGTCCATAGAATATAATTCAATACATCTTAAATTGGCATTAGTTCTAATGAACATTAATGACCTTTACTCGACTTAAACCGTTTTTTATTTACGTAAAGCATTTAATAATGTCTGTGTTCGTAAACGCTTGGTACGAACGGAATACACAATAATGTACATGGTGAATTACTCCAGAGGCATCACCAGCTATCTCATACAGAAACTATACGATAAAACGAAATTACTTTATCGATTTCAATGCGATTTTTTATTTTGATCGGTAAGTTATCCATTAGAAACGATTTCGGCAAAGTTTTAAATATATTTGGACTGCTGCTTTAAACAGTAGGTTGTTTGCTACTGCTTATGTTTAGTGGAACAAGTCGTTTGTTACAAATGTATCAATTATTTGTGTACATAACTGTCCTGACGCAGATGGACATGGGAACATGTATTAATCTTTAAATTCGATTAAAAAACGGAAGTCGGGATGGATAGTCACTGTACAAGTCGAGTATGGTAACTGATGATATCAAGCGTTAGCGAGGTAATTATTGAGTGACCATAATAAAAGTCGAAGATATATTCTCGATTAAAAGCTTGACAACTGACCACATTTATCCACATTCATACATATTTGTCATATTACTACAGCCGAATCGATCGGATAACAACCTATCGTATGAACTTAAGCTTTATCCGATCGCTATTTTAGCACACGTTTATTCGATCGTTATTTTTAGAACGCTATATATTTATGTGACGTCATACCAAATAATGACGTTTGTAGTAAACCAAGCGTTAAAACTGGGAAACCAACGTTATTTTAACCAGCGTTAATTGTGACAACGCCGTTTACATGGTTTTAAAGCATAGCAAATGTTTCGGCACGAAACATTTGAGCGCTCGGCAAGCCTCGCGCTCATCTGTTTGTAAGCCTCGAATTATAAACTTCATTTTTATCCAACACTTACCAAATATTATCTATATAATCGCAGAATTATCGTTACTGATAAAAATAAATATAGTAAAGTGTACAGAGTACAATGTACAAAGGTACTGGGTATAACATTTGTGACACCAAAATGCAGTTAAGATTTTTTTCCAAACACGAGATACCTGCAAATATGCCCTAACATGTTGCTCGTTTGAAAGGTAAAATATACCAACAAATATTTTGGGGGGGTGGGGGTGTGGGGGGGGGGGGAAGTCTGTGTTCGATAATTTATTTGAAAATGTGTATCGGTGAGAAGGTATGCAATCATATATGATTCAAATGAAATGAAATGTTTTGATATAATACCAATACTTTTGAATTTATATTCGCAAATGTCATGCAACTTCATTTTGCAATGAACAATCAAACATCAATTAACATATATTGAGTCCAATTTAATTATTATGCTATCAATGAATATGCAATACTTAAAGTCATAGTTTGACATATAAATGTAGATGGGTCCAAAATAGTGTACTTACCATATTATATTAGTCAGTTAGTATATGTTAAGGTTCCCGAGGCCAAACCTTGACATCGCATTTTTCTCATAATTGCGATGATAGTGTCGTGTTCCATTTCAAATTATGACAGCCATCGTGTGCTATCCGACTGACCTCCAGATTAATATTCCGTTTTATTCTTACTACTAGAATTGACTTTCCAGATTTGTAGAATTGTAGGCACATGGTAAAATTACTCTAGCAGATGCTGACAGACGCGTCAATTAACTGGTGATTCATATAGTTGGCGTAACCGATGTGCCCTTAATATATAATATTATACAAAGTATGATGATAATAATTATAACAATAGCCATTTTTTAATAAAAATTATACAACAACGCATGTATCGCCGTGTAATACTGTTATTCGTATTGAAAACGCTTTTACTAAGACAAACTTTTTAAAAGAAACGTGCAGCGCAATGCTGACGTTCAGTTCATCTCTCCCACACCACACCACATCACATCACATCACATTATATGGCGTGGCGTGGCGTGGCGTGGCTTGGCGTAACGTGACGTGACGTGACGTGACGTGACATGACGTGACATGACATGACATGACATGACATGACATGACATTACATTACATTACATTACATTACATTACATCATATTATATACGAACATATATAATTAAGATAAAGTTCATCAAAGTTCATCAAAACATACATTCATACATTTTAAACATTAAAAAAAAGATCAGAGACGTTTGCAGAATGACAAAATATGCAACTGCGACTATCCGAAATATTCATTAAAGAAATACATTTTTAAACCATTTTTTTGCTAAAATACAAAATGTATTCCCTAACCGCGCCGGCCTATATTAGGCAATTATCAGAGAGTTGAACGGCACACTATCGCTATTTATTACCTACATGCACACACGCCAATGTATTAAGTTATTGTCCAGATGTTACCGTCTTAATAAGGGGAAAAGTGAGATGTCAAATTCAGGATTTGCTTGTAGCAAATCTCCCGTGGCGGCGCGTTCTCAATTATTAACATCAAATATATTATTATATAGCTTTCTATTCTACATTTAAAGTGTTTGTGCAATGGTAGGAAGAACTGGATTGGAAATTGGATTAAATGTCTTTATCAAAACGCATGTACATGCACTTTATATTATGTTTTAACATGCATTAAGGCACTTTTATTTTTATAATCCGGTGTAAATTTTTGGTAAAAAATGAAATGGAAATAAATGCCATTTATTTTAAATTGTTTGATGTTTAAGGTTTATCGATGACACTGTCCTCGTTAACTGTCCATCCTATATTTTAATTTTAGGTCATGTCGATCAAACCTTTTCAAAAGGAATTTAAAAAAAAACACATTAAGATGATGTTGAATGAATACAAACGTTTACTTGTTGTTATATAAATATGAAACAAACATATTTAAATAAAATGAAGCTATTTGTGTTACATTTTATTCGACTTGCTTATTACAAAGGATACTTGCGGTCGGTGACTTGTAGCATTAGAAACGGCTACCACGGGTTCAATGAAATGAAAATACAACATAGCATAAATATGTGTATTATAATCGCAGAAGAATGTTGAAAAAAAACAACAACAACATGTATATGAAATATTGAACAATTAAAAATAACATTTAAAAACCGATATTTACATAACCATTTTCTCTCTGTTATCGTTTTAGTTAAACATTGGCGCATTCGTTGACAATTATACGGTACTTCGGTGTGAATAATGTTATTCACATGCCTGGAAAATATATTGCAATTATTATTAAGTTTAACTGAACACTCTTCTCAAGGTAATACCTACACATATGCGATAATTTGAAAGCAAACTCTTTAATGAGGAAAGGTAAGATGTCAAACTCACGGTTTTCTTGAAACAAGTCTCCCGGAACGGCGTCTGTACAATAATTGGCTTCACGTATCGTTGTTTTTTCATCTGTCCAACATGCGTTCACATAAAACAATTATACAATATAGTAAACTATTAAAAATTTGGGTAGAACCAGTACTTGTGCGAAATTCGAACGCTGCACAAGTAGGGATCGAATACACGACCTCCCGATCGCAAGGCAGACACCATACGCATTACACCATAATATTTAACAAATGTGACAAGAATAGTAAACCACCAGGAAGTTGAATGCATTAAACATTAAGTAAATACACGTTTGATCATTACCATTTTTGTATCTAATGGATATTAAAAGTAATAGTATGGCTGTGTTAGGCAGTATATAGTTAAACAGAATTAAAACAATAATACGAATCTGTATTTAATGAAGGTAGCTCATTTAGTACATAATACCATATATACAAACACATAGAAACTACTCATGAGGTTTTCAATGAAACATAAACAAAACATAGGCCTAATTACAGTTAAAACAAATATCATCATCGGGTCGAATAGAAAAATCAACCATAGTAATAGCAGCAGCAGTATCCTCCTCGATATCACAACGAACATCACCAAAAACAACAGCGGTCTCAAGAATTGTGGTAAATACAAACAAGAGGCAACAACCACTATATCGCTCACCTGACAACACCTGCATTGAGACCCATGCTTATAAGCCCAGCCCCTGTCGACCATGTTCACATTTTTTTAAAGGGCCAACCGAAGAGCATCTGTGCCAAACTACATATAAATATGCTCAATTGTTTCAGAAAAGAAGATTTTAAGAGTGTTTCTCGTATAAACATAAGGGACATAATCCCCACTCCTGGGCAGCCATATATTTTTCACACTGATTGACTCCCCGGTGATATCATTTTGACTTCCCCCTGTCATAATATTATGACCCCCCAAGTTAAGTAAACTGCGCCCTCACCCACAACTAATCTACTGTAGAATAATGACCCCTGTTATGTTTCTTATGAAAAACGAACACAGAGACGGACGGAGGAACGAACGGACGAACGGACAGACGGTAAGACAGACAGACAGACAAACTAATAGACAGACAGACATACAAGCAGACACTACTACGTTCATTCGCAACACTGTGTTGATGACGATGCTGGTGCTGATGCTAATATTGCTGCTGCTGACATGAGCTCACGCGTAAGATATATACGGCGTAAGCATTGTACAGCTATAAAAATTGTTTATAGATTCACAACTAAGTATAAAGCACGGGTTAAATATATATTAAAACATAATAAAACGCATTAAAAATGTACTTGTAGGCTTGAGTAGATATTTAAGTGTACTCTAGTATGAGCACAACAACAAACTAGCGGCTTGTGTTAGGAGAATAAATGAGAATGCCAAACAAGCGTTTATTTATTCACATGTCTTAATCTCTATAGCCTCTATATCAATGTACGGAAGTGTCAGTCAGTTATCAGCGTATCATATCCACCCTCATAAACCATGTCGGACTGACTACAAGATCGATAAGACTTATTAATTGAACGTCAAATGATAAATATGTTAGTCATGCTTGTGTACTTTCTTGTCTGTATTATAAGTGAGTTCTGTTTTGCAGATGCTGTTATGGCAATGATTTATTGTATTAACAGCAGAATAATCTAACGATTTATAATTTAATTTAAGACTTTTAAATAAAACAGTTATATCAGAAGAACACAAATTCATTTCAAACTAATTGTCGTCCTTTAAACATTATAATTGACCACTTGCCTAATAAAACGCAGCGCAAGAAACCACCACAAAGCACAATATATATCTAAGTCAAGTAACAGATTTCGAACTATTGACATGATTAATAGGGATACCTATGACAGACAAGGTGACATTTTTTTCATATTTCTTGTAAACGGACAAGCCTTAACTTCTTTCAGATAATAGGCGAAACATTTATAGATCAAGAGGTGATGACGTCCAATTATCATTGCAAGAGTAACATGTATTGTTCAACGTTGCCGTTTGAATGGGACACGGTGGTATTTTGGAAAAGTTATTTGACTGTAGACAAAACATACAACCATCATTTGTTAGTAATGAAATTTTAGTTGCGAATGAAATTAATTGTTTCTACTTTTGTTCAATTGCTAAATGCAGCAAACAGTTGCCTTTGTCATTAATTTTGCTATCCAAAAAATATGAAATACCATGGAATAAACCGACAGCATTCCAGAAAAGTGAGACAATTTTAAACAATTTCAATTTTGATTTTATCACTGAAATGACATCACCTTTACGAATATCAAATGTTAAAACAGACAAGGCTTTATCTTCTTTAGGTAATAATTATATTTGAAATTATAATATTGCGCCATGGTACTTTTTTTATTTAGTTTAGGCATACAATATGCAACACAAGTCCAGCGGTTTGAAACACACACTGTTTTATTCTAAATATTGCAGAATGCCTATGAAAAAATCGTGAAATATTTTACATGGTGGTAGGATTTATTTTTTGTCAGTATCGGGAGACGTGAATGTTTAAACAATCGACACATTTGAATTGAACGTAACTGACCTCACGGTCAAAAGCGTTATGCTATCAATTAACTTTATTCAATTCAATTTATTCAGCCGGGCATCTTTGTAGCGTTTATCATTAAATGAAATCTGTAGCATTAACTCTCGGAATGGCCAAGACAAGTTCTATTAGGTTGCACCTCATATCGAAACTTTGAATAATGTACACACTTTATGACGTAATCATTGATACTAAAATGCTTTGTTATGTCTGGGATCTGTTATGTTTACTTCAAATCAGACTCTGCCTAAACCTTTCGTCGTTTAAATGATATACTTTAATACATCTAAGCAATTCAGACTAGAAACACTCTGAACATATTTCTTCATGAGTGAAAAAAAAAACTTTCAACATATTTGAATGGATGAATAGGACTTTGTTTCATAAATTGCCCACTGGTATGCTCACTACAGAAACATGGTAAATACAAACTCATCACTGTGTGAATGTGCAGACATAAAATATTTGATGAAGGCAATTATTGCTGTCTAAAGAGCCACATCTTGCCTACAAAATATACGCCCAAAAACTCATTGCGTTTGGTTTCACATATATAGACAGAACATATACATTTTTATATTTATATAAGATTTTGCACCATAGTTAATATTCTCCGTCGATTCATTTGGGAATGTATAACGAACTTTACGTTACAACACATCAAATCAACTATATATAGATAGTAAAAAATAAGAAATGTGACCATTTCAAACTTTGAAGAATACAGCAATTATTTTCTAGACGTACCTTTCACTGCATAACCCATATCTGTGTCATTATGAATTACAACATTATATCCATACCAGACGTTTCTTAATGCCAAAATGTAGTTTTTTTGAGAATAATTGTGTTTGTATTGATGTTTTCTCTATATTGAGTAACGTTTGCAACGATGCAAATAAACGCCACATTGCTATATGTTACAACGATAAACGGCTAAACTGAATTGGACAGACAAACAATCGCTATTTTGATAAACAATATTGACGAAAGATAATTGCTTAGCCATAACTTCTTTCTTTAATATAATCAAGCAACATATTTGCAGCCCTTTTGTCAGATGTTATGAACGAATAAATGAATTTTCTGACAATATAGCCTATCAAAAATAGGAATAATTAAATGTGGCAGAGATATTATAATTGTGTGCTGTTATTAACGAGGTCTTTAAAACGTATTTGATAAATTTGCATATTTGTTCCTAACAATATCTAATGAGTGCTTATTCAAATTAAATTATGTTTGTTATAGATCTACATGTAAATTTATGCATTGTTGGTGTATCTACAATGCATGAAATACATGCATATGTACCGTCGAGATGTCAAGAAAGAAAAGTCTACTTGATTTACATCCTAACCGCGGATATGATAAAATATGCATGCCATAGCTCGGGAAATATTATATATTGTGCGGGAAAAAGAGGCAAAGAGAGATCACAAGTTCACGGTTGTGTAGCTTTACACCTCCCGTGAACGAGCATTCTAACTAATTGGACACCAAACATATCTCCTTTCAGTGTAATATGTTATTTGCATTTACTGTTCCCTATATATTTTCATACACAAGTTCTAGTATTTCCACATAAAGTACCTTTATTAATTTATAGATTGCAGCATTAAGTTTTAGCGCCAGCAGAACTACAGAAACTACCATAAATGCATAGTTCTTCATTGACGTATTTTAACCATTTTCCAAGCCAAATATCTAATTACTTCTAGTTTGACATATAGAGAATATATGGTTGGTGACTTTTTATATAATGTAATATCAGACGAGTCCGATATGGCGTAGGAAAAGGGCGAATATTCAACAACGAAACAAATTTAGAAGTAAAACAACCAGTGGATTTAATATCAAGTGAGTCGTTAATCAACTTTTCCATCAGTGCATAATGCGTTCAAGTTGAGATGACCATGTTGACGAATGCTCTGAAAAACTATCCCCAACGTGTGATGTCAAAGTGGGTGGGGAACGCAACTACAGGATTCAGAGATGCAGCTTGCTGTAATTGTGATGTGGGCTCGCATGGTGACTTGAGATGCAAACTATTCGAGGCACAACGACGGGTACCACGAAGCGTCTGTATCATGTGCTTCCTGGTAGATTCAGCAATTGGTGAGTGTCCTGGTAATAGGCCTACCAGCTTGAGACTTGAGTGCACATTATCCTTGGACTTGGCCTTGCTTATTCAATAAACATTTTAGAGACACATATTTGTATAATTAATTAAATCATCTATACACATATGTTGTTTTGTCCATGTTATTGTGAGTTATTTTCAAAAGGTGGCTGAATTTCTTTAATATTTTCAGGTTGACAGCCAGTGAAAGGAAAGAATTGACATGTGAAAGTTGTTGCAAAGTACTGAGTACAATTATGATATTGATGTGACATTTTAGACACTTTCTAGTGGACATGTGTTAGTGTTTCAATGGGGAGAATATCTTGTCTATGAGTTCCAAATAGTATATAACTAGTTGTTTTACTGTACATGTTCTTCTATTGTGTGTGCATCATTTCCCTTATTTTATTTTCCTCATTCATTTCCGTTTTTCATGTTGGACTGAAGTTATTTAAAACACACTCAGTTTTCTGCATTTTATTTCACTAAAACCTATTGTTTTTAATTCTCAAATACACATGTTTTTCTGTAACTTTAACATTTCATTTAGAAGTAAATTGATTTGTTGTGAATCAACTTAGATTGGCTAATACTGTGTATGTAATTGAATTTCTGATGAAAAGTAAGAATTCAGTTTGTTAATTTGACCATAATCTCTTAAACCATGTTTTTTTTTTTTACTTTTACCTTTCATTTCAATTAAAATGATTGTTAAATTGTTACCTGGCTAGATTTTGATTTCTTTTGATTTCCATTTAAATTCAATTGTATATTTAAAATAACTGTTCTTTACAGCAGTTTTCGAAAACATTGCATTTGTAATAAAGTGACATTAGACATGATTTTACTGCCTTTTTTCTTAGTAAGACCTATACTGTAACTTACAACAATTGTTTTCCTGAAACTGTGTACTGTAATTGTGTTTTTTTTCTGTATAGATAAAATAAACAGGCATAAAATGTCATCCAATTCGTTCATGAATTTCAATTTTTAGCTCACCTATTCGAGGATTAGGTGAGCTTTCCTACTACCCCTAGCGTAGGCGTCGGCGTCCGCGACTGAATTTGGTTTAAGTTTTTATTCAAAAGTCTTGTAACTTCAAAATTACATAAGTTATTCACTTGAAACTTAAAATATACATTTTTCATCAACTCCAATAGGCAACATTCCCCATAACTTTGTGTTGCAGTTTGACAGAGTTATGCCCCTTTTTCACTTAGATTTTCTGGTTAAAGTTTATATTCAAAAGTTGTGTAACTTCAAAACTACATAAGTTATTCACTTGAAACTTGTACTTACCTTTGTCATCAACTCCAGTATCAGGGCAACATTCCCTATAACTCTGTTTTGTATTTTGACAGAGTTATTTGCCTTTTCACATAGATTTTCTGGTTTAAGTTTATTTTAAAATGTTTTGTAACTTCAATACTACAAAAGATATTAACTTTAAACTTGGAATATACCTTTGTCATCAACTCCAGTATCAGGGTGAACATTAGCCATAACTCTATTTTGTATTTTGACAGAGTTATGCCCATTTTTACTTAGATTCTGTTCAAAGTTTGTATTCAAATGTTTTGTAACTTAAAACCTACATAAGTTATTCACGTAAAACTTGCAACTAACCTTTGTCATCAACTCTAGTATCAGGGGCAATATTACCCATAACTCTGTTTTGTATTTTGACAGAGTTATGCCCCTTTTTCACTTCGATTTTCTGTTTCAACTGTTTGTTTCTAAAATGTATAAACTATACAAAGCTTCACTTAAAAGTTTTGTATTTTAACAAATTTATGCCTCTTCCACTATCCAAAATATGAACCAACTGAAATACTTCGAATAGTCGAGCGCGCTGTCATCTGACAGCTCTTGTTGTGATGTCTGATTGTAATTGCTTCAGCTTTTAAAAATACCAGCTTTTTAAGATTTTTAAGATATTGACGGGTTTTCTATGCTGTAGATTGCATGGTTTTGAATAATGCTTACATGTCGTAATAACTTAATTCTTGTTAATTGAATAATGTTTGAATGTTTTGTTCCAATAAATTATATTTTAGTGAATTAAAGTGTTACGATTGTATAGATCTCTTCTTTGTTTACATTTTAACGACGTAAGCGACATTCCACGACTACAAAAAGTAGTTCCGAGAAGTGGGCGACTAAATAATCATTGCACGTGCCAAAGTAGCATGATAATCGTTACTGTTATCAATCAGTGACATGATGTTACAGAAAGTGGGAGGAGTTTATTTATGTTATCGGTCAGTGGTATAATAACGCTTAAAAATATTGGGTCATCGTCTTCAACGTTCATGTGCACTAGTGGCATAATAAATTACTTGCTTTTAATCCAGTATGTTCGTTTCAAAAATACATGTATTTAACTTATATTTGTTTTCGTGCAAAGCATATAATAATATAATTGATATAATAAAATGGCCAACTATTTATATTTCGTAAAATACATTAGTAAACACATTAAGATGATAAACGTTATATTCAACGTTTTCTTCTTTCTCGCATATATATTCTGTTTTCAATGCTTCAATGATATATTTTTTGGCAAGATCAATTTCAATAATGCATGTAAATGTTAGAAGTACCTAAGTACTCTGAAGAAATTGACAAACAAAACATGGATTGTTATTAACTTGTTAGTTATTAGTTGTTAAAATTTTGCGTTTTGATAGTGCAATGTTACATCTGCTTAATATAAATATTTTATGATGCTAAATCCGAATGCACAGATGATATACTGTAGTAATCATAACCTTATTTCGAAATAGATTTTGCACATGTCAAATACTCGACTTTACCTTTGATTATTAAAAATACTAATTTGGTACTTAGGAGCTACTTGCATATCAAACAAAATGGATGCCATATCTAAGAACTTACCTCCATTTTAATTATTTTATTACAATTCAACACGTGCTTTAAACAAAACGATTTATCGATATACGGATACCATATTCTACGACTAGTCGAACCACCCTACTTCAAAGCAACTGCATCAAGAAGTTGTTATCTACAAAAACATTATTACCGGATCATATATATACTTCTTTCAATCATACACACCTGGGCTATTAAACAGAATTTAGGTATATATCAGCCATACACGATTTCGAGGGTTGAATGTGGAACTGGTGTATCTGCTTAACATTTCTATATCAGATTTACTAGTTTCGCATTCAACCCTTGATTTGTTGTGTGTGAATTTGCGTGATCTTTAGTTCATAATGCATGTTAAAAATTATGATCAAAACTGTTACATTAAAAACAGAAAAACATAAATATTGCACATTGATTCAAATAGGAATCGTTTTGGGACCGAGATTTTTAGACAGAGAGTCATAGCATTGCTTCACAAGGTTTATCCTGCAATCGTTTGGTATTATTTGACGAAGAGTTGATTGATTGATGTTCTTGTGCAGTTACAAATATTGTATTCATATTGTTTAAAATTAAAACCTTTTGACAAATTTCTTCTCATTTTTACATTAAATCATTTTTGAATATATTGTGTGTGTGACGATATTTAGCTACTTGCTATTAAACAATAATTACCGGAAGATATGCTTCATTGTATTTTATTATAATTGAATTGCATACTGTAATTTTATCTTTTTGTCATTAATATGTACGTCATTCTGAAGAATTTGAAAGACATTCGTTATATTGTAATAACCGTGTGTTGAAACGGATCTTCAAATGGGAACAACAAATGTGTATGGCATATTCTTGAACTGTGGAAGACAATGACATATGAGACGAATTGTGATACATTTTGAGATCATTCATATTTATTGAAATGAAAGTTATTATTTACGAAAACGATGTACAGTTTTTCATACATTTTCAATTGATAAATGCATTAGATAATATTAATAATACCATAATTATAAACGATAACAACACTGTGAAATAGCTAGTGACAATTCTTCATTGAGCTGATGCAATCATTTTTGCATGTTTTTATGGAGTAATTATAATTATAAATGTTTGAAGTTCTTGTTATCGGATTTATGAACCAGTTGAATATAATCTTTATCTCGTGAAAAGCATGCCTAATGATTTTCTTGAAACATTAGAAGACACATAAGATACCCAATTGTCAGAGATAATGTTTACACTTATATATAACTGCGAATGCTTTATTTACAATGTGCAACATAGCATAAAGAAATCAGTTTTCTTTATGCACGCTTTAAGAACAACAAGAAAAATTATTGCCGAAATAGTTTTAAAACCTAATCCGTTTTCAGTAGGTTCAAATTGAAAGCCAATATACGTGCTGAATACGTTCGAGAATGAACAAAAAAAAAACATCAGTGTCACAAATGTTGGACATATAAAATCAAATGGCTGAACGGACTGCAGATGTTTGTACCCTAAACATAGAAATCGACGCTCGCTCAGTGTTTTGAGATACACCTGTAATCGTAACATCAACTTTACTAAACATTGATAAGGATGTACATTACATGAGTGAATTGTTTGATAACCTTGAACAGACTGTAACTTCTTTCAAGCAAGAGACAATCAAGATACGGAAGGAAAATACGAAGAAAAATGACAGGAAATGAGAAAAAAAACCCAGAAAAAAACATGGCATGCAAGCAAACAATCTATAAATACACATAATAAACTTCAGTGAAAACTCTACTCATACAGAACAAAGAGTTTTCATTTCCACCGAACATTGTGATGTCATGACCTTACTAATGTTGTGCTAAATATGCGGACATACGGGGTGTCCAGTATGCAGAGTTCAAAAAAACTATTGTGATCGTCTGTGTGGACTGAACAGATCAGTGTCGAACGTCTCTGTGAATGTGGCAGATTACCAGTATCTTTAACTTACATGTTTAAATGTTACTCCTACTGGGTTTAAACATCTATAAATGACGCAAAACACATATTCAAGACAACTGTACCTTATAGCGAAATAATGGCTCGTCGCGTAGAACCAAATGTGCAAAAGCACGTAAAACGTTTACTATTTGGAAACGGATTTGGCTACACATGGATTGTAATTGACGTCGGCGATGAATATATCGAGGGCTGAGCGTGAAACTATTGTATCTGATATAGCAATGTTAAGCAGATACAATAGTTTCGCGCTCAACCCTCGATATGTATCTCAATCGATTTCAAACAAGACCTGCTGAGGCAGCATGAGTTTCACATTGTTTATATTAAAAAACTGTGCTTTGCAAAACTGCAATCGCATATAAACGTTTCTTCAAGTGCCATGTATTACCGAGACTTCAAAACTAAGAACAATATTTATCCGTTGAATTACCGTATTGTAGGTCGCCTTCCTAAGAAAACGGTCATATAGTAACTTGTTAATAATTTTTTTGGTGTCAATGTATAAGTATAACACTAATGATGTATTCAACCTTCTTCATGACAGTAGCAACACAAATAACGTGAAAGGTTTCTACAAACGAAGAGAAACACAACATGATAAGCTAAACAGTCTGAAATTGCGTGTTTTGCAACATTGCAACTGACAATAGTGTAGGAAAAATGTTTCTTGGTGATTTTAAAGAAGATATGGCGAAGCAATTATATTCCGTTCATTTTGCATTTGAAACCAGAGGCAATTGCGTACCGATGCCAATTTAGCTATTTATCATTTTAACATACATCAATGCGGGGTTATTTGATTTATTACAAACGTAATTAGATGTAGGGAAAGCATCAATACAAATATCAGTATTCTCCAGTAAAGTAAATTTTTATTTCGAAACGTATGTTGTGACTGTAATTTTGTAAAGCAAAATGACACAGATAAGGTTTATGGAGTGAAAAGCCAAACGGTTATAATAATTATTGCTTAAAGTTTGCCTCCATGTTACGCAAAGGTGTTACAGTTTATTGCATATATTGCTTTTGTGTGTGTAAAATTTCCAACATATTCACGAACAATATTTTAAATTTTTTGGTAAGTTACTATGTAATCTAAAATGAATATAGTCTTGTTTACAAATGTTTATTCCATAATAAATAATTTGATTATCTCCTAATTTCAAAAGAACTATGTGACTTCTTATATAAATGTAATTACCTTAGTGTTGCATTATATATGTTATGTCTGCACATTCACACAGCATTTTGTTTGTTGTTACCAAGTTTCTGCAGTGAGTTTTCATGTTCGCAATTATCGATACAAAGTTCTATTCATCCAGTGAAACATTTTGGAAGGTAATTTCGCGTAAAGATACATCTAAGTAATATGTTCACAATTAAGTTATTGGAACGATATTAGAAGTTGAAATAAAAGTAGATGTATTAGAACATTAAAAAGAAAACAAAACATTAAGGCTATTTTGTTGTGAAGTACCACATCGAAGATCAAAGACAAGGCTAAGCCTTTTAGTATGTTAGAACATTGATGTTGTCGTAACATTGTCAAAGGGGAGCTTGATGTGCAAACTAATAGAACTCGTGACTGCAAAACAGAGATAATGATAGTCTTCGTGTTGATTTCATGATAACCAGTAACATATTAAGAATGAAATATTAAGAATGATGTTCACTAAAATGTGTTTCAAAACCATTGGAAGTTTTTTGTTGAAAACAAAACAAAGTATGGTTGCCATACTACAGTATCCAAAATAAATTATAATCGAGGGTAAAATGGTAAAAATGTTAATAAGTGCGCACAAATATATATCCTCGTACTTACGTTAAAGTAAATACATGTAAATTTCTTTTAGCGTCCATATAAGTGATTGAATATATATTTTATTAATGATCGAAGGTTATTTCTTACAACAAGCATATATATATATTTTGTATCACATTTTTAATAGACCGCAGATATAGAGGATATTTGTTGGTTTCAGGAGAATATCGATTTTTATTCACGAGTGATCATAGAAGTTTATATTTACACGAGTGGCTGCGCCACCCGTGAAAAAATATATTTTCTATGATTACGATCAAAAATCGATATTCTACCGCAACAAACACATTTGCTATTTTATTTTACGATTTTACGCCGTTTTGTTACATTTTAAGTGCCATCTAAATGCGCGATTTCTTACACGATGGTTCATTCAATTCATGTTTGTGAGTGAATGGAAGAACAAATCTGTAAAAGAGATTGCAAAATGCGTTTAATTAAAAGATATATCGAAATTATAATGCCATGACGTCAAAATAATGACGTCATTTCGCAATTTTGAGTGATGCATTGTTGACGGTCCTTTTCATGTACTGTACTGTAGGGTGAACCAGTTATGAAACAGTGAAATTTACCAGAGTGATAACTTGCACTGTGAATTACCAATTTTATTTCACTGATATGTCCCTATAAATCACTAGAAAGCATAAAATTAATAGATTTTATTGTAAATCACCACAGTTGGTCATAAGGTTAATAAGGCGCATACCGGACTAATTGAAGGAATGGTTTTTGTATATGTCATTGTTCATTTGGGCACGTGCGTGTAATTTAAGTTATCAAATCATACCATGAAAATGTTTTCGAATATGTCGCTTTCGTAGACCATCAGTTTAGGCCATCCATGTCATATTTGTTAGTTAGCAAATTGAAATGAAATTGAATGTGAAATGAGTTGTATGTATTACAATTATATGATTACTGATGTTAAATTAACCATAATTACAAATACATGTATAACTATGAAGTCAATTTATATTAATTCAAAACTAATTGTTCAGTTACAAGACGAGATATTATATAAATAACACATGGCTGAGAGGGTAATATAAAAGAATATCAACCCGAGAAATGTTATATCAACCGAGGCGGTAGCCGAGGGTGATATGACTGTTCAAGGGTTGATATTATTATATCACCCTCTCAGCCATGTGTTATTTATTTTATTACACCGAACAATCCGTATACCACCGTGGAATGATACGCTTCGTGATTGTGTTCACCATTACTTTAATGTAGAATCTAGTAATAAAAGCTACGTAAGACTAGGCTCAATATTACCATTTCACAATACAATAGTTATGTAGTTTAAACATTGCAGAATCAGCCTTCCGTACTTCCCAATGCTTCGCGGACATGACCTTAATCCTTTTACTGGCATGACAATGGAGTGTGTGTAGCTATATTTAGACGTGTCAGTTTTAAAGATGGCGTGACCGCTATGAAGTTTCTACAGCGCGTTATATTAAATCGGTTATAAACATGGCGAAATACGGGCGAACGTTATTGTGTGTTTTAAAAGGAATAATATACAGTTGATGGAAAGTGTTTAATGGATTTTCAGATCATATAACGGATAAATGTGTGGCATAATCTGTAAAAAAAATTGTGTAGTGACGACACAAACCGCACTTTGGAGGTAAACGTTGCATAGTCGTTCAATTTTGTTGTGTTTTACAAGAAAAATCGCTTTTCTATTTGTAGCCCGGCGCGAGGGTGATATGAAAAATATATTACCCTGTAATATAACTTTTGGTCTATGGACAAAATAAACAGAGTGGTCACGTTAAAGTTTAGCAATTTATCCACATAAATTACCTGGATCATTGTTTCTACAGTTAAATAACAGCTATACCGCTTGAATCTTCGTCTAAATATCTGACGTATCCAAGCATCATGGCGACGTTGAACACTAAATGCTACTCTTGAAATGATAATGAGATGTAATCACCACTTTATCTGAATGCTTCGCCTGGACAAATTATCTAAAAGTATTTAAGGCTTATCAGTTTACATGAAATATGAGAAAATGGTAGCTTGTCTTTCATCTGTATCCATATTAATCATTCCAATAATCAGATACCTTCCATTTTACTGTTAGGTCGCAACCACTTGCATATTGTTTGTTTCGTGAGTTCCGTGTTTTGTTTTGAGATATATTGGGCAAGTGGTCACTTGCAATGTGAAAAAGGACGCAGATTTAAAAAATGCATTTTCTTCCTTTGATGCAACTGGTTTATCTAATATCGTATATCTTAAAAGTTGTGCTATATTCGGGGTCACAATGGGAAAATTTAAATCGCTAATAATCGCAAATCCATTTCGCTTAAAAAAAAAGTCGTAATAATGTGTTAGGATATTCCGCCGTCAATATAACAACTCATTTCCGCAAAGCATTGGCAAAATAGAAAATATCCTGTGGTACACACACACCAGTACAAAAGAGCATGACGACACCGCATCTGTGTATTTAGCGTGTTGAGTTCAATTAATAAGTTTATGAAGTTGATTATGAGCAACTGATAACTGACCGACGCGCTTACGGCCATTGCTTGATTCTATAAAGATTGAGTCTTGGCGTGAGAATAAATAAAAAACATAACGAAAGTAAATATATTAGATCTGTTCCAAGAATCTGCAAGTCGGGGATGTGCCGAACACACATTGAATTTAAAGTAGCCACATAAAATACATGCACATACACGAATACTAATCTTCCAAATAATGTCCTAAGAAATGGCGGATTGACAACAAACTTGAATATCCATTTAATGAAACGGATATGCAACCGCATGCTTTGGACTTCACAGTGAGGCAATTGATATGATGTACGCCTTGCGACCGCGAGGACGTGAGTTCGATCCCTACTCGGGGAACGTTCGAAGGATCTTTTACAAAATACACCAAGTACTGGTTCTTCCCAAGAAACGGACTCAAAAGTGTTTCAATAAGCCTATGGCTTTCGACATAATCGATCTAACCTAAATGGGTTCAAACTAAATGCCTGCTTTATTGATTATACCAATCTTGATGTTACCTATTAATTAGTTCGTTTTATTTCTGTACAGAATACACACACATTCGGTAGAAAACAAAAATGACCCTGTTACAAGTACATGTATATGAATTAATATATTAACATAAGTAATATCGTCTTATCCATTTATATGACCGCGTCCTATGCGAATAAGAAAGCGTAGATATTTGAAGCCAATTATTGAGAACGCGCCGTCACGGGAGACTTGTTGCAAGAAAGCCGTGAGTTTGACATCTCACTTATCCTCATTAAAAAGGTTTGCTTTCAGATTATGGCATTTGCGTAGGTATTACATTAGCCAAAGTGTTGCAATTTATTTTCCAGGTATGTAGAATACAAATTACTAATGCAATAGATTTGCACAGCAACTCGACTGTCATTTACTCTGTCTCAGACCGTAACATATTTGTTATATGTCTGTGTAATTAAAGGTGTTTATATGAAATTTCGTTAGATATTTGTTTAGTCGTAAAAGCTATGTTTTATTGTGTGTAGCCATATTAATTTTGTAATACATGTTGAATTAAAGCTAAGAAAACAGCTTTTTTATTTCATAACTATTCTGAAAAGTAAACCAAGATGTTTCATACAAAATGTAAGATGCCACCAGCATCAATTGTGTACAACTGAATAGATTTACCATAGATAAAAAGAAAAAACAAAATATTAGTAAATGTATTTTTCAAAATACCTTCCAACAATAATAAAATATAGCAATAGTTGAACTATTGAACCACATAATTATGCAATTCATTTGCATAAAATGTATAACAAATTGCTTCAATTTCCTTATTTGCGTTGAACATTTGTATTACAAAAATAAACTATGTATTAATTCAAAATCATCTGTGCTAATGTATAATGTTGAGTTTATTGTAATAAGGTTTATCTACTCGATGTCGACTTTTTTTATCGACATGATGTTTGGTGTTTGCCTTGGAATTAATGGATTTTTGTATTTTTTAAATATGCCATTAAACGTCTAAACATGACAAATTGAATCATCTGAACTAAAGAACTCCCGTAATTCAAGTTAATTCAATTCAGAAGTAAGCGTAGGTGTTATACGCGCCGTCACGGAAGACTTAGTGTAAGAAAACCGTGAGTTTGACATCATCATCATCGTCGTCGTCGTCGTTATCGTCTTCGTCATTTTATTAATAACAATAATTAATACTACTACTACTAATAATAATAATAATAATAATTATAATAATAATTATAATAATATGTATTATTATAATAATAATAATAATAATAATAATAATTATTATTATTATTATACGATTATTATTATTATTATTATTATTATTACACTTTGTAAAAAGTATACCAGTTATGCCTAATGTAATACTAAACTGAATCACCAATTAACTGAAGCATCTATCTGTTAGAGTAATTCGAGCATGGGCTAAAATTCTACAAGTCTGAAAAGTCGATTGTGATGATAAGAACTGGTAAGAAATAAAGGGAAAGAAACAGAATATCACCCTGAAGGCAGGTCGAATAGTACACGTAGGGTGTCATAATTTGAAATGAGCACGACACTATCATCGCAATTATGAGAAAAATGCGATGTCAAGGTATGACTAATAGACCCAAAACCCAATTCGCATTCTTCATTAATTTAACATTAAAAGTATAATGATCATTACACATAGGTTATGTGTTAAAATATGATTTAAAACACTACATATAAGTTGCTTGCATAATTGTATCATGGCAATGTTTGAATTACCAATTTGCCTCAATATTTATTTATAGATTTCCTCACAAGGTTCATTACTAGTGGACAGTGTTAGTCAAAAGCATGACGTTCGTTCTCCCATGCAACAAAATAATGGAGTTTGTTATTATTATTATAATTATTATAATAATATTATAATATTATTATTGGTATTGGCACACATACACGGCAAATGTATAAATTTGTTACTCTGAGAAGAATGTCATAATAAATATATTCCCAAAAACTGTTTCCCAAAATAACCGTTGGTACCTTTCACCGTTCAACATCGCAACATATCAGTACATAATTGCAAGTATGCCAAATGTGGTAAAAATCAGATAACTGCATTGTGTTGGAAGATTTTCATACTTAATCTAAGTTGTACCCAGTGCACTGAAATAACATATGTCAATAAGTAACAATGATGTACAGGCGAATATAAATATAAATGTGGATACTTCAAAGCGGCCAGTAGTCAATATTGTAATCAGGAAATATATCTTTGACGGTTTGAATGGTCAATCAATAATCACCTAACCCTGCCAGCTAAATCCGAACCCATGTCTAGGTGGTCCAGCACTATACCGGCCCATCTAAAATTATTAATCGAATTTCAATGATAAATATGTTTTTCCCGTATTAATCTGTGTCATGACAGTTATGTCTGCATTTGATTGATTCGTTTGATAAGTTTGTAACAAATGTCTTGTTCTCCTAGACAGTAGCACAACGCTTAGTTCTTTATTTAAGGCAAGAGTTCAATCGTTTTACCGCGCACTACATAACACGACAACGTGAAACAAACGCTGTTAAAGAAAACAGAGTGTCGCGATGGTCCGTACATGTGTTATTTGGTTCAGAAGAACGCCCGGATCAAATATATTTGTTAAATCATGTCTGGCGCAACGTTTCCATATACATTTGATTTACCTTAATTGTTTTTGATGCTTATTCGAAGTCTTTTACCCAAAACGTTGTACTATCATCATGTACTGCTGATTTAAGTTTAAAGAATAACTGTGCGTTGTCCGTAAACTATGAATATTCTACAAACAATTGCAATGTTTGGGTGCAATACTTGAACAAATCATACTGTTGTTTGAAGTCAAAATTCTTAGCATCTAAGCACGTACAGATAATTATTTAATGTATTATTATTAGGAAAAAAGTAGTACTTCACTCGTAATAAAGGGCTATCATTTGCAAGGAAACTCTATATTCATTCACAACTTCCGTGCTAATCTATAATTTTGAGGCAAGGTTGAGGTTCAGGCGCCTTTAAACCGATTTAAACTGCCATTGACCGTTCCAAGGCGGGTCAACCAAATTTTGGTGTCGCCTGAAAAGGCGATATATAGAAGTTACTTTTGGCGGCGTCGATGGCGGCGGCGGCGGCGTCCCTTTCAGTTTGTGCAGACAATGACTTGAGAAGTTTTTATTCAACCTTCATGAAACTTTATATAATTATTAGTTGGCATAAAAGGAATGTTAAGTTCGATTTTCGGCATAATTGCTCATATCCTACTTGGGTTATTTTACTTAAAAATAGTTAAATAAGGCTCGTTCAGACAATAACTTAAAAAGTTTTTGTTCAATCTATATGAAACTTTATAGAAGTGTTAGTAGGCATTAAAGGAACGTTTTGTTCGACTTTCGGCATTATTGCTCTTATCGTACTTGAGTTATGCTCCCTTTTTATAAAACTTTCAAATAAGGCTTCCGCAGACAATAACATTTTTGTGCAATCATTATGAACCTTTAGGGAAGTGTTAGTAGGCATAAAAGGAAGGTTAGGTTTGGTATTAATTAAGTTTTGAACATAATTAGATCAATGTATCACAGCGTTAAAAATCAAAACTAAAGTTAATAACGAAATCAACAATGAATCTTTTAGACGCATTTAAGGAATAAGACAAGGGAAATCATTATCACAGTTTGCAATGTATGAAAATGAAATTGAAGAACATTTTATGCTAAATAAATATAACTGTTTTGATATCGGTATATTAAAACTGTTTTATTATTATAATTATGCTGATAATATTGTTACGTTAAGTACCAACAATCGATGCTCCTAACTACTACTGTACGCTTCATTAGTTATTAGTTGCACATTGACTTGTTAATTGGCAAGTATATACTTCCATTTGCATTGCATAACTAGTAACTTTCAATAAAAGCACTGAACATTGATTCGAATTTATACGGTTCATCGACTTTTGCTTTTTGAATAGTTTGCAAAACAAAATATTTGCCTGTCACGAATTACCACCAATAATGATGAGAATGTCGTAGATAAATAGCATTGAATTAGACGCGCGCTATATAAGGTTTAATTTGCAAAAGACAGTGGGATGGATCTCCATCTTCAATTAGGTTAAATACCAGCTTATTTTAGTTCAAACTTTATTTTAAGTATTTAAACATTCATGTAGACATGTAAACACGTGAACATTATACAAAAACATATACATAATAAGTGTGCTACGGATTGGAAAAACAAGGTCGATTGGACACTTATATTAATTCCTTTGCGTTTGGATGGAGTTACGATTGTTAATTTACAGTGGTCAGAAACAGATCGGTAAATGTCAGAAGTTTTAGTGGTTGTATACATTTTGAGTGATGAACAAATGTAACAGATAACTCTATATTTTGGTTTGTTGCTGGGTTTGGAAAAATGGAGTGTCGGTCTTAAAAACTGACTGGACACAATTGGCGTCATGTTCATAGTACACGGTTTGTCGTCAAGGTCCGGGGAGCCGATCTACACATATGTTGCAAACGTTTTGTTGCTATGACGTAGCGTTGGACATTGATAATCAAGGACTCGTTTTCTGGAAGGGAAAATCGATCGAAACCATTAAGGAAATTTGATGTAGTTACAGGGCATGGGATATCAGCAAAACAGGATGAACGAAGGTCTGTATAATTTGCACATCGCAAGAAAAAGTTTTTCTGTGGACCCGCACGTGCACAACGGATAGTTAACGAGTGACCTTCTGTGAAGGTCATGATTCAATCCGCTGCAGCCAAGACGAAGACGTGTGTTAAGAATTTGTCCTGTGCGTGAGCCACAGCTGAACAAAGGTGAGGATTTATTTTCAGTTTTGTTTAGGGCTGATTTAAAGGATTGTACATTGGGTGCCTTTTGTATTGTTGTGGGTAGTTAGTTCCAGTCACGTATTGTGTTAGGTAAGAAAGATGAACTATATATTTGTGTATTTGATCTGGCGTGTCGAATATGCCGTAAAGTGTATCTGCCAGCTTGAGTTCGGTTTGTGTTAGGAATGAGATCAGACATGTAAGATGGGGTAAGCCAGTGGGTAATCTTATAGAATAGAACGAGACGGTGTTGTTTCCTTCTTTCCGAAAGTGTATCCCATTTCAGGTCATTTAGTAACTTTTGGATGTTGCAATATTTCGTTGCGCCTGTACATATTCGGGCAGCTTTAATTTGAACAGATTCGACTCCGTTCTTTAGATATTTACTAAAATTGTCCCAGACAACGTCAGAATACTCAAGTATAGGGCGGATGAAAGAAATGTACATTTTTTCGAGAGAAGTACGATTAAGAAGAAATTTGAGTGACCTCAGAAAACCGATAAGTCGCCAAGCTTTCTTCAAGATGAGTGAAATATGGGTGGTCCACTTTAAGTTAGATGAAAAGTTGAGGCCGAGGTGCTTGTGAGTGTCCACTTCTTCAATGTTGAAGGAGTTCATAGATAAAGGGGGATGTTTTGGTGCATTTTTCTTCCTGCTAAATAACATTGATTCTGTTTTCGAAGGATTAAAGGAAACACGCCAGGTCTGAAACCATGAAGGTATAGTTGCAAGGTCGTTATTCAATATAGTTTATTCAGTAATAGCATCTTCTACGATAATATAACGACTGGTTCATCGGCAAAGAGTCGGATGTTCGAATTGACAGCAGAAACGATATCGTTGATATAGGTAGGACAGAATAAAGGACCTAAGATGGAACCTTGTGGAACGCCAGCGTTGCTATGAAGCCAAGAAGAAGAGGAATTTGCATACACAACGCGTTGTTTACGATTTGACAGGTAAGATGAAATCCACGAGAGAAGAGAGTCGCAGTTTCCAAAAGACGGAAGTTTTGTAATAAGCCCACGATGCCAGACTCGGTCACAAGCCTTTGAAATATCACAGAAAACAGCTCGCGCTTCCTTGCCCTCGTCCAGAGCTTGACAGATGTCGCTGTAGAGACAAGTAAGTTGATTAACAGTTGAGTCACCTTTGATGAAGCCAGATTGGAGGGGAGTAAGAAGTTTATTGCTGATAAGGTAGTTGTATATATATTTATGAATACAGCGGGACCACATGTTTTACTAGGGTTAACAAGAGAAAGGGCGTCTTTACGTCTTGCGAAGTGATTGAGATACTCGTTAATGAAGATCCTGTCAGGCGATTAGTTGGAGGAGGAGGATCTCGATCGTCGACAGCAGACTGAGAACAGAAGTAGTGGTTAAGATTTGCTTTGTCATCGTCAGTGGATGCCTCATGAGTGTTTTCGTAGAAGGTCGGGATTGTTTGTGACTGTGTTTTATTTGTTAATTGTTTGGCTGTTTTAAACCATACTATTGGTGATGTGTTACATGTTTTTATTTTTTCAATTTATTTATTCTTATAATTATGTTTAGCCTGCCATATGTGTTTAGTGACTAATGTGATGTGTTAGATGTGTTTATTTTCTCAATTAATTTATTCTTGTTATTATGTTTAGCCTGTCATATGTGTTTAATGACTAAGTTGCGTGTTTGCTTAACAATTCCCCATGCCTCAGGCGTATTTGACTTTTTAGCTGTTTTATGTAGTTTTGTCTTTTTTAAATAAGTTATCTAATTATATTATTCATCCATGGGATGTCGTTAGGTCTCACTGTAATGGTCTTGTTAGGAATGCATTCTGATGCTGCGGATAAGATTGTGTCTGTTATTGTCTGAGTAACTACGTCCAGGACGTCGTTGTCAAGAATACTGTCCCAGTCTGTCGTCCGTAGTTAGATTCCTCTGTCGTAAAGCCATATGCGTCGTTTGTATGAAGTAACTTTGTGTTTATGAAAGTGGAGGACTGCTACTACTGGACAGTGGAAGCAGGTCAAGTTTGGAATGAAAGGGTCTGCAACAAAACTAGAGAGTATGTGATATTTTTTTTTTTTACAACGATTAAGTCGATTAGTGATCTATTGTGTTCTGTGAAATGAGTGGGTGAAGATAGCAGTTGTTCTGCATTATATGATGTCAAAAGAATAATAATTTTGTTTGGGGTTTGTTTTAAGACGTTCATTTTAAAGCCGCCGGTAATGATGACGTTAGAAAATGGTTCTATGTTAAAGGCTTGATCAATATTCTGTTCCAGTAGATTCCAGTTGTCGTTGTTTGCATCCGGAGAACGATAAAAGCCCACCGAACAAGATATTGCTCTTGCCTGCGGTTATGTCAATCCACCATTTCTAGACCATTGATGGAGAGATCCGATCGTTTGGAAGCTTTAATACCATCTCGAATATAAATAGCTAAGCCGCCACAAGACGATTGATTCGATCACAGCGGAGTGGTTGTTGAAAATTCGGTAGTACAATATCGTCGTCAGATACAGATGAGTTAAGCCAAGTTTCTGTGAAAACTAGTACGTCGTAAGGTTGAGCTTCAACTTCTAAGATGTCAAGCTTGGATCGAAGACTCTGAATGTTTAGGTGCATGATGCTAAGTCCATTGCTTAAAGTCTGGCTGCAATCTGAGAACTGTGTGATGAGTTAGGACCGGGATTCGGGTGTACATCTCCCGAGTGAAGACTGTATAATGTACATAGATACAGCAGAATTTGTTTCTTGAATGTTAAGAACTGGTTAACGAGAAATAGCAACAAGAGAATTAGTCTGGCGGATAGTGGGCGGCACATTCTATAAGAGTTGAACATCACAGATTCAAGGAAGATGAAGTCTCGTGCAATTCGACAGAAGCCATGCCGCCTTTAGAGATGTAGACAACGTGATTGGACCAGCTACCAAGCTCGCGAGCAGTGACCGTGTACCATGAAAATGACAACCAATACTAAATATAATAGTAAAAAGAAATATATTAATGACATAAATACTGTTTGAAGTCGTTAATCGGGCAGTGCAATGAAATTACACGATCACGGGAAACAGAACAGTTTTAACAAAGCATGATAGCGCAAGTGTACTTCCTCTTGGTGGTTCATAAAAGGCAAGTGCCTTGTGGTTGGTTAGTGTCCGCTTTGTAACCGTAGCATAATTAGAAATCTCACTGACCAAAATTTCAGTACCATATATAATGTGTCAGTAAATATTTGAGAGGTATAATACGTAAGTTTAATTACAGTTTATGAATATTTCATTAACAATTTTGAAGAGTTCTTCTTATATTTAGCTTACATTGGATAAAAGTAATATGCATCTGTCTATTTAAGACAGTATTTCAAAGAGAAAGTTTTACATGCAATTTTGATATCAAGTGATAGCAAGGCTATGCTTCACTGACATCAAGCGCTTGCTTCGCTACCAGTGCAATACGTAATAGATACCTTCTATGAACATAATCAACTCATTTATGATTATAACATAAACCTTTACAGATAACGTAATCAAGTTTCGGAAGAAAATGAAAATAAAGAATTTCGACGAACAAAGATATAGGTAGCTTGCAAGACATGAGCCGCGACAGCCTTGTTTACGGTATATTAAGGTTACACGTTCATTAAAAAAAATAATAAAATAATAATATGCTATTGTCAAAGTAACGGCTCACGCCTCGCAGTCCAGCTATACATGTGTACTTCCGCAAAAAAGAACAGCTTGTCAAAGGCACATCATACAGGTAATTGTCAGTTAAATGATATGGTAGAGTAAAGCGTATAAACCTCGGGTATCGTGATGGAATTAGCCGATGCATTAACACTCTGTAGTACGTACACAGTATTGTCATTGCAAATCATGTACAGATAATAAATCGTCAAACCGTGACGTTGTATAGCTCGTTTTAATTACAGTAAGCGTTTGAAAAGTGTATGGATTTCTATTGTATCGATCTGTTTTGAGGTCATGATAATTCGTATACAATGTAGACAGATGTAAAGTCCGTGAGAGTCAGTGCGTGCACGTGTATAGTACATCTCGTAGATACCACACGTTTATATGCTATCAGAAAAAGAAGAGAACTCAGCTCGCGATGTGATCCTGTGGACCTTCAATGAATTGTCCTTCATAAATATGGCCCCATCAAATGACCACGAACTATCAACCCGTTTCTCCTTGGATAGTTTACGAGCATGATAGAGCAGCTCGCTGCGTTGTTTTGTAAGTTCCTCATTTTCAAATACGTTGTTGTAGCTGCTCTGCTTGAGCTTCGTTCGGAGGGCAATAGCTTTTGGCTCGCACGAAACGTTACAAATTTCACGATGATGTCGCGAGGCCTGGTGGTTCTGCCAGAAGATGCCGACAGCTTATTTGAAGTAGACTGTATAGATATGAGTTTCTAGATTTGTTTTGTAGAAATGACATAACAGGCAGGTGACTTACTTAAATAAATGTTCCAGTAGTATGATAAAAATAATCTCATAGTTTCTCGCCAACAGTCCTTCTACGCTGTCAGCGTTTTGATAAGTTGCATTTGTCACCAACAATCTTTCTACGCTATCAGCATTTGATTGCTCAGGGAGCAGGAGATGTGGATGTTTTTATGCGTTAAACTAAGAATCTCTGATGTCTTAAACGATCTTCAAGGAGTATGAATTACAGTTTTTTAGGCAATTTTAAATTAAAGTCTATAAATTGGTAATTAATCTTAATTTACAATTATTGCATTAACCCGTTTTAGAGTATCATCATATCATGAGCATTTTTTTTTTATTTTGACATACTATTAGTTATAAGAAAGTGCAGATGTTACAATCTGTTTTGTTTAAAAAAAAAGTATCTTTTTTTCAGTGTTATGTTTTTTTTTCAACATGTTTACTCTTATATAAATATTTTTTTCATTTTGTTTAGCTAAGCAATAAAAAACATTATTATATATAAGTAGACGGCTAAAAAACAGTATTGTGGACAAAAGTGTCCCACCAGGGTGAAAAAAATGAACTTTCATGTACTGCCTTGAAATTCTAAGTATCATAAGTTCAATACTTTGGTCATTCAAATTTAAACTTTCGCTCTAACAACCTATAGGACAGGTCAGCTTAGGGTTACGGACACTACAACATACATATAACAATTAATATTTTATTCGAAACAATATAAGTTTATGCATTTGATACAAATTACAAAACACTGGAATGTATATAAAATAATAAAATACACTGTTCTTGAGATAAGATATTCCGAACATAACATTTTGTCATCCACATAACTCATACGTTTAAAACTAATTGTTTGTTAAGCATATCGACTTTCCTTAAACGTAGTCATTTTAAACTATTTAAAATTTACATAATGCGATTTGTGTACCTATAGGAAATACTTTTAACTTTACTTACAACCAATACAAGACGCGACACTGTTAACTGTCAATATGTGTTCCATTTATTTCTTACTTAACAAGTAACTATTTGAGGGTTTTGAAATTATATTTTCTTTTAGCTCCTGTGACATGTTCAGCTTCTTATGCCATACATACATATTTCCTGATTTTTTTCGTATATTTAAGTCCACACTCTGCTTCATACATATGAGTAACCTCTGATATATAGACATTAATAGGCCCTTTCTTGGTTTCAACCACTAAAGCCCCTGTATTATAATCTGCATTGACAGACCGGTTAGATGTTATCAATAGGTTTTCTTGGAGATTCCTTCTCTTACATCGCCAGTTGTTTCTTTGAGACCTGTTTCCTTTCTGAAGGATATCTCTTCTGGGTATTGGTCTTTGGTTGTTCTGCAGATTTCTATTTGACGCTTCACTGTCCTTTTTTGTTTACCTATAATGTCAAGCTTTCTTTGTTCCCAGTTGCAAACAATATCAGCATTCTCGCATTGTGATTTTCTGAAATGTATACAAGCATCTCAGTAGTAACGTACGTTTTAAGCTCATAGTTTTTGCCAATGGATTAAACAGAGTGCAGTTTCCGAGTTCCTATATATGTCTGAACATTAGTTTCTGGTCTGTTTCTAACCACATTTTGAACGAGTACGAATTATCTTCTAGACGCTACGTTTCGTTCATTATCAGTTGATTCCATTTTAAGATTCTTCTGGCAAAAGTTTTACACATCAGCATTGCCAATAACTTTTTTTGTTGCTTATAACAGCACTACTTTTTGCTTCCGATATACGTTTTTTCACTGATTCTACCATAGTATCTGCTACTTGAAGTTTTTTCTTGCAGACAGGAGTCATGGTGACTCCTTGACCAGAAACTTTCATATAAGTTATATGTAGTATAGTTATATTTATCCTGCTACTAACCCAAGTGACCTAATAAAGCGGTGACCGTATAAACGTGTTGATATCCGGTAGTAGATCACGTGACTGTGATATACCGCCAATAGGTATTCCTACGCGCCGAATAACAATATTGTCGAGAATGACACAGCATAAAGTCTACTTACCAGAGTTTTTCATTGATACAAACTTTGTGTTGTCTAGTTTAACAGAGTTAAACAACAAATGAGTTGTTTGTCCTCACATTCCATTTGACTGGTTAACAACAACTTCCTTCCAGTTCCATTCCATTTCAACACACTTGAATCTGATGCAAGCGGGTTATTCTTTGTGGATATACTTTCTTTGGTCAACTACCAGAGCATATTCATCAAAGAAATAACCTTTTATATTATTTTCCGATGAAAAGAAATGAAAAAATGTTATCAAAATGTTAACGTATAACTAAACATTTTATGATTTATTTCACTTTCAGTTACACTGTCCTCCACCCACAACTAATACTATCCGAGTAAATCGTAAAAAATTGAAAAGGGATCAATCTCACCGTTTCCATTCGAGGCAAATATTCCATACACTTTTTATCTGAATGCTATTGCATAATATAATCCATCCAAAACACAGAAACATTAAATATTTATTCCGATTTCATGTATTTTAAACTGCAAAACACTCGCGTTCTGGTTTGACTACATTGTGTAAACTTACAACTCAAAATGAATGACGAAGTTGGTGTGACGTAACTAAACTCTTTAAAAACCAATATAATCTGGTTTAAAAACAAAGGCAGATTTACTACGTCATTTTTGTATCGTACTGACATCAGCAAATAACATGTATTAATATTTGACTTTTACTTTTTTAAAAAGGTGATTAAGAAATGGAGAACTATTTTTTCCGGGTAGTACGAATTCATGCAAGCGAGTTATTAGGTCGAGGCCCGTCTAGAATTTTTTTGTCATTTAAAACTTTAGTGTTTGGTGTTTTTAAATTTAATTGAATAGAAATCATGATAAATAGAATACACGGTAGGTGCCGGGAAGGAGAAAGTTTATCCGGTTCGGCCCGAAAATAAAAATAGGGCACGCTAAAGCTCGCCCTATTTTCATTTTCTAAGCCTCACCGGATAAACTTTCTCCATCCCGGCACCAACCATGTATTCTCTATATAGTATGTCACCTGAACGTCTCTAACTAAAACATTACGTGCGACACCTAATTGGCTCCAAGTTTTCAAATTTGGCGAAAAAAAAAGTGGCGACAACTTTTCAAAAGCCAGAGGGAATCTTGAGAAAGGACTTTAAAATTGATGGACTTTCAATGATTATTTTTTTCTTGGTGTCTGAGGCAAAATGCCTTTCACTTTTTTCACATGTCTATACATTGATGAGCAAAAAATGTTAAATTTTTTGCTCTATCTTTTTCACTGTTGTTGTTTTAATTTGATGTACTTGCCATAGTTTGCGATTTTGTCAGCTTTATACGCATTCTTCATGCTTGAGTTCTCTTCACAGCATCTTTTTTCTTCTACATTAATGCAGCTGGATGACTCTTACTATCTGAACTTTTTGATACAGCTGTAGTACTTGACTCTGAAGTCATAGCTTTTAGCTTTTTCTTCAGTCTGTATCTTTTCATTTTCATTTTCAATAGGAGACTATTAATTCATCAGCTTAACTTTCATTCTGTCTGTTTTCAGTCATTTTTTTATCAAACAATCATTTTTGAAGGATTTTCTGTTTTGTGTGGTGCTTATATAGTGGAAACGTATTTACCGGATATAAGGAACACATCTGTGTGTCACTGGTTACTTTCAATGTCATATAATAAAGAGAATTACATATAATACATGCCTGTTCAATGCATCATGTTATGCTTTTAAGTATATTTTGTTGTACTGTCATTGTAGTTACGGACACTACGGGATTATACAGTTTTAATAAAGCAACTTTTATTGATACACCGTTTTTGTGTTTACTATCAATAAAAAATAACAATATAAGGTATTTATCGCACACTTTAATTGTCTCTTACCACAAGTATGGTGAATTTAACTATTAGTATATAACTTTCATACTTGTTACTATATCGAAAAACTGCTTTACAAAACGCGCGAACTATTTGTTAACGCCAGCGACGTCACGAAATGCTCGTGGGAAGCGTACGTGTACAGCTGCTGTTAAACGCAGCGTTTCATGTATATTTTTGACTTTCTAGTGGACATGTGTTAGTGTTTCAATCGGGAGAATATCTTGTCTATGAGTTCTAAACAGTATATAACTAGTTGTTTTACTGTAAATTGAAGAATTTCTTGTTGACCATCATATATATATATTCAATGTTCTTCTATTGGGTGTGCATCATTTCCCTTATTTTATTTTCCTCATTCATTTCCCTTTTTCATGTTGGACTGAAGTTATTTATAACACACTGAGTTTTATGCATTTTATTTAACTAAAGCCTATTGTTTTTTGTTTTTTTCTGTAACTTTAACATTTCATTTAGAAGTAAATTGATTTGTTGTGAATCAACTTAGATTGGCTAGTACTGTGTATGTATTTGAATTTCTGATGAAAAGTAAGAATTCATTTTGTTAAATTGACCATAATCTCTTAAACCATGTTTTTTTTTACTATTACCTTTCATTTCAATTAAAATGATTGTTAAATTGTTACCTGGCGAGATTTTGATTTCTGTTGATTTCCATTTAAATTCAATTGTATATTTAAAATAACTGTTCTTTATAGCAGTTTTCGAAGACATTGCATTTGTTATAAAGTGACATTAAACATAATTTTAGTGCCTTTTTTCTTAGTAAGGCCTATACTGTAACTTACAACAATTGTTTTCCTGAAACTGTGTACTATAATTGTGTATTTTTTCTGTATAGATAACATAAACAGGCATAAAATGTCATCCAATTCTTTCATGAATTTCAATTTTTAGCTCGACTATTCGAAGAATAGGTGAGCTTTCCTACTACCCCTAACGTAGGCGTCGGCGTCCGCGATTGAATTTGGTTTAAGTTTTTATTCAAAAGTCTTGTAACTTCAAAACAACATAAGTTATTCACTTGAAACTTGGAAAATAGATTTTTCATCAACTTCAGTGTCAGGGGCAACATTCCCCATAACTTTGTATTGTATTTGACAGAGTTATGCCCCTTTTTCACTTAGATTTTCTGGTTAAAGTTTATATTCAAAAGTTGTGTAACTTCAAAACTACATAAGTTATTCACTTGAAACTTGTACTAACCTTTGTCATCAACTCCAGTATCAAGGGCAACATTCCCTATAACTCTGTTTTGTATTTTGACAGAGTTATTTGCCTTTTCACATAGATTTTCTGGTTCAAGTTAATATTAAAATGTTTTGTAACTTCAATACTACAAAAGCTATTAACTTGGAATATACCTTTGTCATCAACTCCAGTATCAGGGTGAACTTTTACCATAACTCTATTTTGTATTTTGACAGAGTTATGCCCCTTTTCACTTAGATTTCTGTTCAAAGTTTGTGTTCAAAAGTTTTGTAACTTAAAAACTACATAAGTTATTCACTTGAAACTTGCAACTAACCTTTATCATCGACTCTAGTATCAGGGGCAACATTACCCATAACTCTGTTTTGTATTTTGACAGAGTTATGCCCCTTTTTCACTTAGATTTTCTGGTTAAAGTGTTTGTTTCTAAAATGTATAAACTATACAAAGCTTCACTTAAAAGTTTTGTATTTTAACAAATGTATGCCCCTTCCACTATCCAAAATATGTACCAACTGAAATACTTCAAATAGTCGAGCACGCTGTCATCTGACAGCTCTTGTTGTGAGTTCTGATTGTAATTGCTTCAGCTTTTAAAAATACCAGCTTTTTAAGATTTTTAAGATATTGACGGGTTTTCTATGCTGTAGATTGCATGGTTTTGTATAATGCTTACATGTCGTAATAACTTAATTCTTGTTAATTGAATAATGTTATATTTTAGTGAATTAAAGTGTTACGATTGTATAGATCTCTTCTTTGTTTACATTTTAACGACGTAAGCGACATTCCACGCCTACAAAAAGTGGTTCACAGAAATGGGCGACTACATAATCATTGCACGTGCCAAAGTAGCATGATAATCGTTACTATTGTCAGTCAGTGACATGATGTTACAGAAAGTGGGAGGAGTTTATTTATGTTATCGGTCAGTGGTATAATAACGCTTTAAAATATTGGGTCATCGTCTTCAACGTTCATATGCACTAGTGGCATAATAAATTACTTGCTTTTAATCCAGTATGTTCGTTTCAAAACTACATGTATTTAACTTATATTTGATTTCGTGCAAAGCATATAATAATATAATTAATATAATAAAATGGCCAACTATTTATATTTCGTAAAATACATTAGTAAACACATTAAGATGATAAACGTTATATTCAACGTTTTCTTCTTTCTAGCATTTATTTTCTGTTTTCAATGCTTCAATGATATATTTTTTGGCAAGATTAATTTCAATAATGCATTTAAAAGTTAGAAGAACCTAAGTACTCTGAAGAAATTGACAAACAAAACATGGATTGTTATTAACGTTTTAGTTATTAGTTGTTAGCGTTATGCGTTTTGATTGTGCAATGTTACATCTGCTTTATACCACAACTTCGTTTTATGATGCTAAATCCGAATGCACAGATGATATACTGTAGTAATCATAACCTTATTTCGAAATAGATTTTGCACATGTCAAATACTCGACTTTACCTTTGATTATTAAAAATACTAATTTGGTACTTGGGAGCTACTTGCATATCGAACAAAATGGTTGCCATATCTAAGAACTTACCACCATTTTAATCATTTTAATACAATTCAACACGTGCTTTTAACAAAACGATTTATCGATATACGGATACCATATTCTACGACTAGTCAAACCACCCTACTTCAAAGCAACTGTATCAAGAAGTTGTTAACATTATCTACAAAAACATTATTACCGGATCATATCGATACTTCTTTCAAGCATACACACCTGGGCTATTAAACATAGTTCATAATGCATGTTAAAAATTATGATCAAAACTGTTACATTAAAAACAGAAAAACATAAATATTGCACATTTATTCTTTTTTTTAGCATCTGTTTTGGGACCGAGTTTTTAGACAGAGAGTCATAGCATTGATTCACAATTTTAATCCTGCAATAGTTTGGTATTATTTGACGAAGAGTTAGATTGATTGATGTTCTTGTGCAGTTACAAATATTTTATTTATATTGTTTAGAGTTAAAACATGTTGCCAAATTTCTTTTCATTTTTAAGTTAAATCGTTTCTGAAAATATTTTATCGGTGACTATATTTAGCTGCTTGCTAATAAACAACAATTACCTGTAGATATGGTTCATTGTATTTTATTATAATTGAATTGCATACTGTAATTTTATCTTTTTGTCATTAACCTGTACGTCTTTCTGAAGAATTTGAAAGATATTCGTTATATTGTAATAACCGTGTGTTGAAACGGAATCTTTCGTTATATTGTAATAACCGTGTGTTAATACGGATGTTCAAATAGGAACAAGAAATGTATAGGGCATATTCTTGTACTGAGGAAGTCAATGACATATGAGACGAATTGTGATACATTTTGAGATCATACATATTTATTGATATGAAAGTGCATTTTTTTACGAAAGCGATGTACAGTTTTTCATACATTTTTAATTGATAAATGCATTAGATAATATTAATAATACAATAATTATAAACGATAACAACACTGTGAAATAGCTAGTGACAATTCTTCATTGAGCTGATGCAATCATTTTCGCATGTTTTTATGGAGTAATTATAATTAGAAATGTTTGAAGTTCTTGTTTTCGGATTTATAAACCAGTTGAATATACAATCTTTATCTCGTGAAAAGCATGCCTAATGATTTTCTTGAAACATTAATAGACAAATAAGATACCCACTTATGCAATCGTCAGAGATAATGTTTATGGTTCTTCTGTATGCTTATATAGAACTGCGAATGCTTTATTTACAATACAGTATGTGCAACATAGCATCAGTTTTCTTTATGCACGCTTTAAGAACAACAAGAAAGTATTGCCGAAATAGTTGTAAAACATAATCCGTTTTAAGTAGGTTCAACTTGAGAGCCAATATACGTGCTGAATGCGTTCGAGAATGAACCAAAAAAAAAACACATCAGTGTCACAAATGTTGACATATAAAATCAAATGGCTGAACGGACTGAAGATGTTTGTACCCTAAACAAAGTAAACGACGCTCGCTCATTGAGATACATCTGTAAACGTAACATCAACATTACTTAAGATTGATAAGGATGTACATTACATGAGTAAATTGTTTGATAACCTTGAACAGACTGTAACTTCTTTCAAGCAAATAGTTTTCATTTCCACCGAACATTTTGATGTCATGACCTTACTAATGTTGTGCTAATATGCGGACACACGGGGTGTCCAGTATGCAGAGTGCAAAAAAACTATAGTGATCGCCTGTGTGGACTGAACAGATCAGTGTCGAACGTCTTTGTGAATGTGGCAGATTACCAGTATCTTTAACTTACATGTTTAAATGTTATTCTTACTGGGTTTAAACATCTGTAAATGACGCAAAACACATATTCAAGACAACTCTACCTTATACCGAAATCATGGTTCGTCGCGTAGAACCCAGTGTGGAAATTTACTATTTGGAAACGGATTTGGCTACACATGGATTGTAAATGATGTCAGCGATGCATATATGTTTCTCAATCGAGTTCAAACAAGACCTGCTGAGGCAGCGTGAGTTTCACATTGTTTATATTAAAAAACTGTGCTTAGCAAAACTCCAATCGCATATAAACGTCTATTAAAGTGCCATGTATTACCGAGACTTCAAAACTAAGAGAAATATTTATCCGTTGAATTACCGTATTGTAGGTCGCCTTCCTAAGAAAACGATAATTTAGTAACTTGTTAATATTTTTTTGGTGTCAATATACAAGTATAACAATAATGATGTGTACAATCGACTTCATGAAAGTAGCAACACAAATAACTTGAAAGGTTTCTACAAAAGAAGAGAAACACAACATGATTAGTTTAACAGTCTGAAATTGCTGGTTTTGCAACATTGCAACAGACAATAGTGAAGAAAAATGTTTCTTGGTGATTTTAAAGAAGATATGGCTAAGCAATTATCTTCCGTTCATTTTGCATTTGAAACCAGAGGTAATTGCATACCGATGCAAATTTAGCTATTTATCATTTTAACATACATCAATGCGGGGTTATTTGATTTATTGCAAACGTAATTAGATTTAGAAAGCATCAATACAAATATCAGTATTCTCCAGTAAAGTAAATTCATATTTTGAAACGTATGTTGTGACTGTAAAGCAAAATTACACAGATAATGTTTATGGAGTGAAAAGCCAAAAGGTTATAATAATTATTGCGTAAAGTTCGCCTCCATGTGTCGCACAGGTGCTACAGTTTATTGCATATATTGCTTTTGTGTGTGAAAAATTTCCAATATATTAACGGATAATATTTTTATTTTTTTGGCAAGTTATTATATAATCTAAAATATATATATTCTTGTTTTACAAATGTTTATTCCATAATAAATAATTTGATGTTCTCCTAATGTCAAAAGAACTATGTGACTTCTTATATAAATGTAATTGCCTTCGCTGCATTATATATGTTATGTCTGCACATTCACACAGCGTTTGTTTGTGGTTACCAAGTTTCTGCAGTGAGTTTTAAAGTGGGCAGTTATCGATACAAAGTTCTATTCACCTAGTAAAATATTTTGGAAGGTTATTTCGCGTAATGATACATCTAAGTAATATGTTCACAATTAAGTTCTTGGAACGATACTTGAAGTTGAAATAAAAGTAGATATATTAATACATTAAAAGAAAACAAAATGTTAAGGATATTATGTTGTGAAGCACCATATCGAAGATCAAAGACAAGGCTAAGCATTTTAGTATGTTAGAACATTGATGTTGTCGTAACATTGTCAAAGGGGAGCTTGATGTGCAAACTAATAGAACTCGTGACTGCAAACAGAGATAATGATAGTCTACGTGTTGATTTCATGATAACCAGTAACATATTAAGAATGAAATATTAAGAATGATGTTCACTAAAATGTGTTTCAAAACCATTGGAAGTTTTTTGTTGAAAACAAAACAAAGTATGGTTGCCATACTGCAGTATCAAAAATAATTGATCATGTAGAAAAATCAATCGTCTTTTTGAAACATCTAGAACTGTGTTTGATCTTATTAAGTGTTTAAATTCGAATACAATTTCAAATAACCAAAGAACATTTAATTATTTGTAGGTGAAATATCTGTACAATAGTAAGTTTCCAAAGTAATATGTATCGGCTATATCAGTTTCTAGCAATTCCAATAAAGCCATCACAACAAATACTTTCTTTGTAGGAAATGTACATGTTCATATCGAGGGTTAAATGGTAAAAATATTAACAAGTGCACGCACATATATTTCCTCATACTTATGTTAAAGTTAATACATGTAAATTTATGTTAGCGTCAATATTGGTGTGTAAATATATCTTTTATTAATGATCGAAGTTTATTGCTTACAACAAGCATAGTTACATTTTGTATAATATTTCTTAATAGATCGAAGATATAGAGGATATTTGTTGGTTTCAGTAGAATATCACGAGTGATCATAGAAATTTACATTTTCACGAGTGGCGCAGCCAAGAGTGAAAATATATGAGGCACGTCGTGGGTAAACCTGGCTTAATGCATGTGCGTTAAGTGTCGTCCGGGATTAGCCTGTGCAGTTCGCACAGGATTTATGTTTAGGAGAGACTTCCTTGAAACAGAAAATAACATAAAAGCGGAAAGTACCGTCCCGGATTAGCCGGTGCGGACTGCACAGGCTAATCCGGGACGACACTTTACGCACATGCATTAATCTCGGTTTTCCCATGACGCGACTCATATATTTTCTATGATCACGAGTGAATCAAAGTCGATATTCTATCGAAACTAACACATTTGCTTTTTATGTTATGATTTTTACGCCGTTTTGTTACATTTTAAATTCCATCTAAATGCGCGATCTCTTACACGACGGTTCATTCGCATTCATGGTTGTGAGTGAAAGGAACGACAACTATGTACAGGGGATTGCTAAACGCGTTAAATTTGAAAATATATTGAAATATATCGAAAATTATAATGCCATGACGTCAAAATAATGACGTCATTTCGCAATTTTGAGTCATGCATCCATGACGGTCCTTTTCATGTACTGTACTAAAGCGGGAACCGGTTGTGAAACAGTGAAAATTACCGGAGTGATAATTTTCACTGTGAATTACCAATTTTATTTCACTGATATGTCCCTATAAATCACTGGAAAGCATAAAATTAATACATTTTATTGTAAATCACCACAGTTGGTCTTATAGTTAATAAGGCGTATACCGGACTAAACAAAGGAATGCTTTTTATATGTCATTGTTACTTTGGGCAATTGGAAAATATATATGACATACATATATTCGCTGTTCATTCTAGAAATAAATAAACTCACAATAGTTTACACACAACATGGCATTCGACATGTGCGTGTAATTTAAGTCAAATCATAACATGAACATGTTTTAGAATGTGTCGTTTTCTTGAAAATCCATCAGTTTAGGCCTTCCGATTTCATTTTTGTTGAAAAGCGAATTGAAATGGAATTGATAGTTGGGTGATGTATTTCAAATGTGAGTTGTATTTATGTATTTATTACAATTATATGATTATATGATTTACTGATATTAAATTAGTAATAATTAAAACATACATATATACATGTAACTATGAAATCAATTCAAATTCATTCAAAACTATTAGTTCATTATTAATAATTAAACAATACTTATATACATGTAACTATTAAATCAAGTCATATTCATTCACAACTATTAGTTCTATATACATGTATATCATATAGTAAAGTAACTTATCTACATAAATAACCTGGATCATTTGTCTATATGTTGGCTTGAATACCGTCCAATTGCTGACGTATCCAAGCATCATGGCGACGTTGCATACTAAATGTTACTCTTGGAATGAGAATGAGATGTAATCACCACTTGATCTGAATTCTTCGCCTGGACAAATTATCTGAAAGAAGTTAAGGCTTATCAGTTTACATGAAAAATAAAACATGTTAGCTTGTCTGTCATCTGTATCCACATTAATCATTCCAATAATGAGATACCTCCCATTTTACTTTCAGGTCGTAGCCACTTGCATATTGTTAGTTTCTTGAGTTCCGTGTTTTGTTTTGCGTTATATTGGGCAAGTGGTCACTTGCAATGTTTAAAGGACGCCGATTTAAAAAACAAATGCATTTTCTTCCTCTGATGCAACGGGTTTATATATAACCGGCAATTTTCGCGGTCTTAAAAGTTTTACTATATTTGCAGTCAGAATGGAAACGCGAAAATTTAAATCGCTAATAATCGCTATTCCATTTTTCTTAAAAAGTCGTAATAATGTGTTAGAATATTCCGCCGTCAATATAACAACTCATTTTCGTAAAGCATGGGCAAAATATAACATATATTTTGGTACACCCTAATCAGTGCAAAAGAGCATTACGACACCGCATCTTTGTATTTATCGTTTTGAGTCCAATTAATAAGTTATATCGATCTCAAGCCCAGTTTATGAAGGTGAATATGAACAACTGGTAACTGATTGACGCGTTTACGGCCATTGATTGATTCTATAAAGATTGAGGCTTCGCGTGAGAATAAATAAAGACATGTTTTAGATATTCTCGTATTGTATTTACCCAACATTAATATTCATTTTTACTCACGAAAGTACATATATTAGATCTGTATCAAGAATCTGCAAGTCGGGGATATGTCGAACACACATTGAATTTAAAGTAGCCACATAAAATACATACACGAATACCAATCTTCCAAATAATTTCCTAATAAATTGCGGTTTGATATTAAACTTGATTATTCATTAAATGAAACGGACATGAAACCGCATGCTTTGGCGTTCACAGTGAGGTAATTGATATGGTGTACGCCTTGCAACCGGGAGGACGTGAGTTCGATACCTACTCGGGAAACGTTCGAAGGATCTTTTACAAAATACACGAAGTACTGGTTCTTCACAAGAAACGGCCTCACAAGTGTTTCAATAAGCCTATGGCTTTCGACACAATCGATCTACACTAAATGAGTTAAAGCTAAATGCACGCTTTATTGATTATACAAGACCTGATGTTACCTATTAATTAGTTAGTTTTATTTCTGTACAGAATACACACACATTCGGTCGAAAACAAAAAGGACCCCGTTACATGCACATGTATATGAATTAATATATTAACATAAGTAATATTGTCTTATTCATTGATATGAATGCATCCTATGCAAATAAGAAAGCGTAGATATTTGAAGCCAATTATTGAGAACGCGCCGTCACGGGAGACTTGTTGCAAGAAAGCCGTGAGTTTGACATCTCACTTTTCCTCATTAAAAAGGTTTGCTTTCAAATTATGGCATTTGCGTGGGTATCAAATTAGCCAAATATATTTTCCAGGTATGTAGAATACAAATTACTAATGCAATACATTTGCCCAGAAATTCGACTGTCGTTCACTCTGTCTCTGACCGTAACATATTTGTTATATGCAAATGTTTGTGTAATTAAAGGTGTTTATAGGAAATTTCGTTAGATATTTGTTTAGTCGTAAAAGCTGTGTTTTTGTTTTTTTTTGTTATTTGTAGCCATATTAATTTTGTATTACATGTTGAATTAAAGCTAAGAAAACTGCTTTTTTATTTCATAACTATTCTGAAAAGTAAACCAAGATGCTTTGTACAAAATATAAGATGCCCACCAGCATCAATTGTGTACAACTGAATAGATTTACAATAGATTAAAAGAAAAATCAAAATATTAGTAAATATATTTTTCTAAATACCTTCCAACAATAATAAAATATTTCAATAGTTGAGCTATTGAAACACATAATAATGCAATTCATTTGCATAAAATGTATTACACATTGCTTCAATTTCCTCATTTGCGTTGAACATTTTTATTACAAACATAAACTATATATTAATTCAAAATCATCTTTGCCAATGTCTAATGTTGAGTTCATTGTAATAAGGTTTATCTACTCGATGTTGACATTTTTATCGACATTAAAGGAATTTGTTCACAGATTATTTTTTTTAATATGCCATTAAACTTCTAAACATGACAAATTGAATCATCTGAACTAAAGAACTCAATTCAATTCAAGTCAATTCAATTCAAAAGTAAGCATAGGTATTATACGCGCCGTCACGGAAGACTTAGTGCAAGAAAACCGTGAGTTTGACATCGCACTTTTCCTGACAATGAAGATGGTAATCTCAGTTTCACTTAAAATTATGGCGTGTGTTCATATCTATTAAATTTGCAATAGTGGTCCGTTAAAATATGTGACAAATTTCAAATAATTGATAGACACTTTATGTAAGACATACTTTTGTTAACGGGTTTACATGTACATTATTTCTTAACTTTATAGCTTTATATTGGTTGAGTATTCATATTCATAATTGATTCCAACGTCCGAGAATAAATATTTTAATAGTTATCTAAACTATATGTTTTTTTTTAAATATAAATTTACAAAGGACACAAAATACAAAACAGATACAATTGTCTACACATCAGCACACCATTGATTTACAAAACATTTTCTCTATAAATAAATTGACCTTGAGAGAAAGAGATGAACTGAACGTCTTTGAGTAAAATATTGCCTCATTAAAAGATGTTGAAAATACGGCTTTGCTTTGATAGTTACGTTTTCCAAACTAATGTTTGGAAACACAAATAAGTTTGTGTTATGTGCAATATAACGTGTTTTGAAACAATGTGCAAAATTGCGTGTTTCCAAACGCAGCTATTCGTGTTTGAGACTGAATTTCATAATTAAATATATAATAGTTAACTTCAAAAGTATCAATTCCTTAGCATATTAGATAACAAATAACAATATATGTTTCAATTATCAAGATCATCATGATGAAAAGCTTCCGAATCATCCTTATTCTCATTGTCCCCCTTCACCTTCTCCTCTTCTTCTTCATCGTCGTCGTCATTTTATCCATAAAATAATTAAAAATAATGATAATCATACTACTACTAATAATAATAATCTTATTATTATTATTACACTTTGTAGAAAGTATACCAGTAATGCCTAATATAATACTAAAATGAATCACCAATTAACTGAAGCATCTACTTGTTCGAGTAAATCGAGCATGGGCTACAATTCTACAAGTCTGTAAAAAAGATTGTGATGATAAGAACTGGTAAGAAATAGAGGGAAAAAAACAGAATATCACCCTAAAGTCAGGTCGTATAGTACACGTAGGATGTCATAATTTGAAATGAGCACGACACTGTCATCGCAATTATGAGAAAATTATGAGAAAAATGCGATGTCAAGGTATGACGAATAGACCCACAACCCCATTCGCATTCTTCATTAATTTAATACTAAAAGTATAATGATCATTACACATAGGTTATGTGTTAAAATATGATTGAAATACTACATATAAATTACTACATAGTTATATCATGGCAATGTTTGAATTACCATTTTGCCTCAATATTTATTTATAGATTTCCTCACAAGATTCTTTATTAGTGGACAGTGTTAGTCAAAAGCATGGTACCATTTGCAAGTAGTTGTTCTTTCTCCCATGAAACAAAATAATGAAGTCTGTTATTATTTTTATAATTATTATAATAATATTATTATTGGTACTGGCACACATACACGGTACATGTATAAATTTCTTACTCTGAGAAGAATGTCATAATAAATATATTCCCCAAAACTGTGTTTCCCCAAATAACCGTTGGTACCTTTCACCGTTCAACATCGCAACATATTAGTTATATATATATATATATATATCTCATAACTGCAAGTATGCCAAATGTGGTAAAATTCTGATAACTGCATTGTGTTGGAAGATTTTCATACTTAATCTAAGTTGTAAATTGTATCCATTGCACTTAAATAACATCTGTCGATAAGTAACAATGATGTACAGGCGAATATAAATATAAGTGTGGATACTTCAAAGCGGCCAGTAGTCAAGATTGTAATCAGAAAAAAATATATTTGACGGTTTGAATGGTCAATCAATAATCACCTAACCATGCCAGCTAAATCAGAACCCATGTCCAAGTGGTCCAGCGACTATACCGGCCCATCTAAAATTATTAATCGAATTTCAATGATTAATATGGTTTTCCCGTATCAGTCTTTGTCAAGACAGTTAAGTATGCATTTGATTGATTCGGTTGATATATTTGTGATAAATGACTTGTTCTCCTAGACAGTAGCACAACGCTTAGTTCTTTATTTAAGGCAAGAGTGTTCAATCGTTACACCGCGCACTACACAACACGGCAACGTGAAACAAACTCTGTTAAAGAAAACAGAGTGTCGTGATGGTCCGTACATGAATTATATGGTTAACAAGAACGCACGGATCAATTTTTTTTAATGATGTCTTGCACAACGTTTTCATATACATAATTATTATGTTTCACATTAATTGTTTTGATGCTTATTCGAAGGCTTTTACCTAAATCGATGTACTATATCTTGTACTGCTGATTTAAGTTTAAAGAACAATTGTGCGTTGTATGAATATTGTACATACAATTGTAATGTTTGAGTGCAATACATGAATAAATCATACTGATATTTGAAGTCAAAATTCTTAGCATCTGAACGCGTATCGATAATTATTTAATGAATGATTACTAGGAAAAGAGTAGTACTTCACATGTAATAAAGGGCCATCATTTGCAAGGAAATACTCCAAAGATACCAACAATCGCTCCTTTGTGTTCTGTGTCAAACATTTAAAACTTCAAATAACTAATATTTCCCGGTATAATATATTGCAAACCAAAAATGCTTTGGGAAGATTGGTTTTCATCTGAAAATGATATTGGTTCGTAAACACTTAATTAATAGACAATACATTCTGTTCATCGATATTATAACACTGATGAAGACACTTAGGTAGTTTCTTACATAAAGACGCTTTACTATTTCTTTTTATCAAGGTTCGTATTATTTCATATTCTAAAACAAAATGATCCCCATGCAGCTAAATGTTATACTTATTCAAATACACGCGTAATGTTTACAGCTGCAATTGCTTACTATATAACGATTTAACGATTGATGTTCTTATTGTATTTGTTACAATCAGGCTGCTAATATATATATATATATAATTTATTGTTATTAATTAGTTGAATTCATATTGGCTATGGCCTCAGGCCAATACGGTTGTCTTCAGCCCAATAACAAGGCCAATATGCATTCAACAAATTGATGACATGTTTATTTATTAACTTTATAATATTCCGTTTGTTTAGTAAACCTTAAAAATATTTATTACAGCGTATCTCCCTTATTCGTTTAGCTGTTTTTTTGTGTATTTGAACGCAAATTTATTACCATACCGTTTTGTTAAATAACACTGAAATTTTGAAATGAAATTGTCACCACGTTACAATTTTTTTATCGAACAAATATATGGAAAGGTATATCAGCTACTACATGCATGTTACTAAATGAAAATTGCATGTTGCTAAATGACAATTGCATATTGCTGAATGACAATTGCACGTTGCTCAATGACAATTGAATATTGCATTATGATATTCGTAATGGAACGACATACATATCCGCCAGTTAATGACATTGTTATGTTATTTACATGCATATGCCTTCTGCCTTCTGGTAACTGCATGCTTCTTAAAGCCAAATTCTTGACTATTGCATGTCATTGACAAGTGCTCTCAGCCTTTTTGTTTGCCTACTGCAATATTGAAATGTTTATTCATACTATTCCTTTCTGCATTCATATGCTCATTTCTTTGTTATTGCTGATTGTCACAAGCGATGAACCAACTAGTGGATTTTGCTAAGCATGTTAATGCATTATAATAATACAGGGAACCAATAAGAATTTGACTTTCTAGCGCCAATTACTATATACGGTAGACAACTCTCGACAGCAAATTCAGATGGTCGATAGTTTCCGGAGATGTTATTGTAGACTGCTTTTGTCATCATAACAATTTTGGAGTCAAAGCTAGTTCTGTTGAACGCACATTTCGCGTAAAATGTAATCGTTAAGAATATTTTTTCAACAAAGAATTTTAATTACAGAACAAACATGAAATAATAAACAAATACGACATAGAAACGAATAATAGCGATTTAATGTTGTTGTGGATTTCTATTATAAATTTGATTAAACATTCATGAGTAACCCAAGCAGTATATATGCATATATATGTATACACATGCATTGACAGACGGGCGGGCGGACACTCGGGCGGACGTATTTATGTGTATGTGTGTGCGTGCGTGCATGTGTTTTGATGTGTATGCGTGTGTATACATTTATGTGTACGAGCGTGCGTGCGTGTGTGTTGAATGTGCGTATTTCGTAGTTTATGAGGTCCCTCCGTGCCAATGCATTTCGTGGAGACCCGGGGTGTGTACCAGCACCCCTGCCTAATTTACTTTTATACTCATCACAAGTTGGAACGAATTTTGAATCATAACTTGTTCTGTTGTGTTCTGGTGTTGGGCTGTTTTGGAGGAGGGGGGCGCTCAGTACACAGTACAGAGTGCAGTGCAAGAGGAAACTCCAGCTATCCGGTATATTGACCACCAACCATACTCACATGCGCCGAGTAGGGAATGAACCCGGGTCGCCTAAATGAAAAGCGAGTCTACCAACCACTGAGCTAGCCGGACAGTGCTTCAAGCTATTCAGAAGTTGTAGGACGGATACGTTGTATGTCTTAAAGTCATCCTTACGGACATACGGTCGGGCAGACAGTTAATGCTCAAACCGTCAGGACTGATACACTGAACACAAAACTCTTCTTTTCAATTAATTCCTTGTGAAATAAATACGACATGCTTTGTGAGAGACAGACACCCGTTCGGACGAATGTACTGACAGACAAAGTATTGGTTCCACATCGCCATGCTTGTGCTCACTAAGACTAGCTTTCCTCGGCCGTTTACTGATTCGCAGAGGCGGGATGAACAACGGGACCTTCTTTCCCCAAAAATAGCAAGGAGCTTAACTAGTCAACAAGTAGCTTTGAGTTAGATATATCCCAGCGACTTTACGGACACTGCCGGAATGTCTGGCTCCCGGTTACATATGAATGACATATTACAAATTGTCAAGTCGCATTTGAGTAACTTCTTGTTGCTAAGTGCTTGCTGCTTTCGCCTTGCTAAACTTTCAATCGCTTAATGCCTCAACTATCATTTCTAGGTTTAATCAAATTCACATAGTAAAATGTACAAAGCAATATGAACTTGTTCGCAAAAACACGTAACGATAGCACAGAGAGGACGCATTTATCATTTGCACGAAAGAATATGTGATTTAATTTCATTAACCCAGTCCTTGTTTTGTTTGTCAAGTTCTTTAGAAGATCCCTTCACATCTTCCAAACCTTATATTCATTATTGTGATTGATCCTGCTAATCAAACGCACAAACATAATAGAATCGTACTTAGACAACGTCCAATATTACAATGAAGAATCTGTTTATTATCTTAATCTGTTTTCAGCTATATTCAACAAAATATAAATAGGTATTCATTTTATTATAGATATTACATTTTTACATATTTGGGCATGACAACAGAATAGTAATTGAATATATCTCATACCGGATATTCCTACGAATGCAGGTAAGTTATCAAACTGAGGAATGTCGAAAATAGGTTGGATAATTTTATTTCAAATATTGGTCGTAAACTCAAGTCAACCTGCATTCGGAAAAAATCACAGTTGTCTTGCGTTTAACTCTAATTTGTTTGTGATGAACACACTTCTCTCTATAAAGCACGTGAACATTTCTGCATGTTTGGTGAATCTACGTTACCTGATAAAAGCATTTACCGTAAAAATTACCAAAACAAATAAACAGTTTTCTACGTCTAGCTGCATAAAATCCTAACACGGATATGAAATGATACGATGCATGACATCGCTGTGGAAAGACTCTCTATATTGTGTGGAAAATGAGGCAAAGATGGATGAGAGATCTCGATTTCATGGTTTGGTAGAATTAAGTCTCTCATGAACGAAGGTTATAACGAATTGGGCACCACCATAAGTATCTCTTTGCCGTTTAATATGTTATATGTATTAACTGTATCCCTACATATTCACATGTTAATTTTCCCAACCTCACACCTGTCACGAAACAGTCACAAACGCACTATTACTTACTTATTCCTAGGACTCGGTCAAAATCAAACGGAATGCAATTTGAGATTCGATGAAATGAAAATAACAAATACGACTATATATTGCCTGTTTTTGTTTTTTGTAAAATAAGCAGTCAAATTTACATATTTTATTTAAAAAAAGATCAAGTATTGCGTTTCAATGAGAAGATGTTATAACGGATGTGCATGTAAAGAAAAAAGTTCAATCACTTAATTGTTTCATTTGCATATTCGATCACGTATTGATAGGCACGTGCATTCTATTAGTATCTTACTGATCCCTTATGTACACATAAGCCTCATGAAACGGATGGTCCATTCAAGATTTGACATACGAAGTGTTGTTTCAATTAATATTAATTTAGTTATTCTGCATAAAAATAATATTGTTCGTGTTTTGCATTTCTGGGCGTTAATGATTATTTTCAAGCATCAATTTCAGGATATAAATAACGCGTCACTTGATGCAAAACCAAAGTAAACGTTCAAAAGCAGATTTTAAACACTTTGTGTTAGATATAATCAGTATGTCGTCTTCAAACTGGCAGTATGCTAATAAAGACTCGTGTTTCAATAGCAAACTGCTTCACGAAAGACACATTCGTCTTATGATTTGCCAAGAATCAATAGCTATCTTCTTTGATCTTGTTTCAAAATTCACTAAAAGTATTGTTTCTAGGAAGCACATTCATTTAATTCCAGTTAGGAATTAATTAGTGTTAATTGGTTTTTTACTTTAGAAAAAAATATTGTAGCTAACGAATGTTTCAAGAGTATCTGACATAATTTACCACGCAAGGAAGTGATACACTGAATATGTCCATTGTTAAAATGTGTGGGTTTATGGTTACGTATAGACCTAAAGACTGTTCGACTCTGCAGTCGTAAAATACACAGTTTGTATGCTCTTCTAGAGAACGTGTGCATATTATTATTTTAATCGGTAGAAAACCTTGGTAATATGTTGTGAAACTGTTGTTGTAATGCAATTATATAATTAGAGCTATCCTTTACGATAGTGAAAACCCATGTGTACATCTAAGGAACACAAAATTGCTAAAATAAGCATAACATTAATTTAAACTATACCATTTAAAATAGCACACACAAATGTTCAGTCTTTCATTCCCCATGTTTAATCTTTGCAATCACGGACGAGCTACAACCACACTCTAATAAGAAACACATATCCAAGTTTATCACAAACTGAAACCAAATACTTTGAATACCGCATTAACAAACGTACACAGTGGTTATATTCCCACCTCTGAAGAAATGAAAAAAAAAACAATGCAACTTGCATAGTTATTGAAAGAAATGTAAATTACCATGAACACAACGCAACTTAATTGCCATTTAAGTTTATAAAGAAGTGAAAACATGCAAAATAACTGGGCTAACAGATGAAAAAAAAACAGTTTAGACACTTTAAGTCGCTTTGCAAACAAAATGCCTTTATACACTTTGATATTAAATACTGATGTGTTGATATTCGTACATAACTATAATGCCATATACAAACAACTTAGTGAGGGTAATACAAAAAGTGGCATGGAAATTTTCATAACAAATACATGATAAGATATATCGTCTAAAATGCACGTTTTTCTTCGTTACATCTTACAATATGGCTGCATGTATCTGGTAATTTTAGGCAGTAGAGTTTAGCCATTGACATTGTAGCATATACCAATGTGGCCTTCATTCGACTGATGACAAACTAATTATAGTATCTATACAAATACCCCTATTCCCAAGTAAACTACATATTTGCATCTTATACCGTGTGTTATTTAATTAACTTTGTAATGCAAGATTACTCTATAAAGGTTTATACCGTCACAGTTGGTGGATTCGCGAGAATCTGAAACGAATAAATGAGCTGGTGGCAAACGGTCTACATATTACATATACTATTTAATGTTTAAGTTAAGTATTAATATCCCAAAGAATCGGATTAGAATATATCATAAATGTTGCCAATTAATTAAGTAAAATAAAATCGTATATGTTCGAACTACTAATGTAGAACCAAACGCAATGCGTTTTTTTTGTGTATTTAACGGGGCAGGAAATGTGTGTTTTTTTTAAACAAGGATTGCCTTTATTGATATTTATGTCTGCACATTCACATAGTGTTGCCTCTGTCTTTACAACGTTTCATGTGTGCGTATTCAAGTGTGCACATTCTTGAAACAAAGTCCCATTCATCCAGTAAAACTCTTCACACACTTACTGAATAAATATTTACACTGTTACAATATGCGAATAATACTTGAAACTAAAATTGCTAGATACATGATACCATTAAAAAGAGGACATCTTAAGAATATTCTGTTTTGAAGTACCAATTAGAAGATCAAAGTCATGGCAAAGCATTTTAGAAGTGGATATCATCGGTGATGTCATAACATTGTTAAATAATTGGCTTGAGGTGCAACCTAAATAAACTCGTGTCAGTAAACCAGAACATAATTATACAGGTTCATTTAATGAAAACACCATCGTCGTGCAGTGTCAAAAGCTTGTTTTATATAATAAGACTTCGACACTTAAGTTACATATAGTGAGAAAGTTGTGAGGAAAACATAGTTTTTCTTTACAGAACGAAGGCACGACTAGCAACAACCCTACCAACTATGTTCAATATTGAAATGACCCAATAATCACTTCAAGAATACAAATGAAGTATATTCTAGAGTGTTTAAAAAATTGTTGCATATTTAACACATATGTTACAAAAACAAAATATGAGTTTCAAATTACGATATCAAATCAAATCCATAACAAAGGCATTATAAACTATTGGAGTGTAGTCTTATTAATTTTATTGGGGAAATTAAATTTCAAATACTCCGAGGTTATTTAGTGGCTGGATCAGTACCTGCACATTTGGATACAGCCACATCAACGAATACTTTGTCGGATGTGAGTGTTTGTAAATAATAGACGGACGGACGGACGGACAGACGGACAGACGGACGGGCAGACATACAGACAAACAGACAGACAGACAAACAGACAGACAGACAGACAGACAGACAGACAGACAGACAGACAGACAGACAGACAGACAGACAGACAGACAGACAGACAGACACATGCTTACTTACTGATTGAAGTCTTCGTCAAATTATCTAACGTATCCAAGCATCACGGCGACATTCAACAATAAATGTTACTCTTGGAATGAAAATGAGAGGTAATCGCCACTTGATCTGAATGCTTCGCCTGGAAATATTATCTGGTAGTTTAGGCTTATCAGTGTACATGAAATATGAGAAAATGTTACCTTGTCTGTGATCTGTATCCCCTTTATTCGTGTCAATAGTGAGATACCTTCCATTTTACTGTTAGGTGGTAACCACTTGAATATTGTTTGTTTCGTGATCCCCGCGGTCTGTGCTGCGTTATATTCGGCACGTGTTTGAAAGCAATTGACTACCTCTGATACAACAGTTGATGTATTTGATAAATATATTTGTCCAAAAAATTATTAGAATATAATACAATAACTCATTTCTTTAAAGCATCTGCAGAACATACATGTACATGTAATAGACAAAACTCAGTACAAAAGAACCCAGAACTTGTCGACACCGCTTCTTCATATTTATCATTTGACGTTCAATTAATAGGTCTTATCCATCGTGTAGCCAGGCCGACATGGTTTATCCGGGTGATATGAGAAACTGATAAATGATTGACCACTCCGTTCATTGACAGAGGCTATAAAGATTTAGTATTGACATGATAATAAATAAAGACATGTTGCTCAGCATTAGTACTCTATGTGTATCTCTTAATCACAAATTAAATTCAAGTAGCAACATACAATACATATACATATACTAATATTCCAATTGAGTTCATACTAAATAAGGGAATTAATTCAAACTATCAAACTTAATTTGTGTTTTGTGTCTGTGTAGCGTGTTTACGTAATGTGCTGTGTTGTTCTGGCAATTGGTCACTTGCCTTAAATTCAGGATCTTGTGCCGCTTATAAGAGTTCTCTCCTGCTGTTGCAGCTGGAGTTTCACTTTGTTTATATTTGACTATTGATTCAATGATAGGGACATGTTTTATTTCTGCTGAAAATACCCGTGTATATGTTTCAAAAACAAAGAGGACCACGTATTATCAATCAATATATTACCTTAAGTAATGTCGTGTTATTCATTTATATGAACGCATAATAATTATATAGTTAAGAACGCGAATAAAACTGTAGCCAATAATTGAAAGCGCGCCGTCAAGGGATACTTGTTGTAAGAAAGCCGCGAGTTTGGCATCTCACCATTCATCATTAAAATCAAATTATGGCAAATGCGTTGGTATTAAATAAGCCAGAGTGTTTAGTTTAACTTTATATTATTGCAATGTATTTGATAGGCATGTTAAATAAATAAGTATTGCAATCGATTTGCCAGGACATTTAACTCACTTTTATTGTTTCTCTGGCAGAAACATAATTGATATATTTTAGTATATTTGTAATTCAAGTTGTTGAAAAGACATTCCGTTATAAAATTTGTTTAGTGGAATAGCACGAATGTTAAATTGAACAAAGTAACACGCTATACAATGTGTTGTCCAGCAACTGACTACATATATTGGTACTCGTTAAATAAATAAATGCATATTTTGGAGAAAAATCCATCCTTTTATTACGAGTTATCCTTTTAACCCGGAACTTGTTAGATGGACGAGTATAAATACAATAATACACTGATCTACAAGTATGATATAGTGTATGTTAATTTCAATTTCAAATAAAATAACGTAAACATTATCAGATACGATAACGTATTTGAATAAAAATATAACACAAATAGCTTTAATCTCCACACCAAAGTATGTTTAACATTTTAGTAACAACAAGTAAACTATATATTGATTCAAACCTTCCATGTTAGTCTATACTTTTGAGGAAGGTTGAGGTTCAGGCGCCCTTTAACCGGTTTAAACTACCATTGAGCGTTCCAAGGCAGTCAACCCAGTTTTTGTGTCGCCTGAAAAGGCGATATGTAGGGGTTACTTTTGGCGGCGTCGGTGACGGCGGCGGCGGCGTTGTTGGTGTCGGCGACAGCTTCTCTTTCAGTTTTTGCAGACAATAACTTGAGAAGTTTTTGTTCAACCTTCCTGAAACTGTATACAATTGTTAGTTGGCATAAAAGGAAGGTTAAGTTGGATTTTCGGCATAATTTCTCATATCGTTTCTTGAGTTATTTCACTGAAAAAAATATTTCAAATAAAGCTTGTGCAGACAAAAACTTAAAAAGTTTTTGTTCACTCGTTAGGAAACTTTATGGAAGTGTTAATAAGCATAAAAGGAATGTTTAGTTCGATTTTCGGCATAATTGCTCTTATCGTACTTGAGTTATATCCCTTTTTTTTTAAAATAAAACTAGTTCAAATAAGGCTTGCGCAGACAATAACTGTTTTGTGCAATCATTATGAACATTTAGGGAAGTGTTAGTAGGCATGAAAGGAAGGTTAGGTTCAGAATTAATTGCTCTTATGGTACTTGAGGTATGCCCCATCCGGTGACACATTCGACTCGCGGAGTTCTAGTGTGCTGTGTTGCTTAGGCAATTGCCCAATAAAGGAAATTGTGCTGCTTATAAGAGTTCTCTCCTGCTGATGCAACTGGAGTTTCTCTTTGTTTCTTATAAGAGTTCTCTCCTGCTGATGCAACTGGAGTTTCTCTTTGTTTCTTATAAGAGTTCTCTCCTGCTGATGCAACTGGAGTTTCTCTTTGTTTCTTATAAGAGTTCTCTCCTGCTGATGCAACTGGAGTTTCTCTTTGTTTCTTTTAATTTACCAAAGGTTTATCTACTCGATATCGACTAGTTTTGATCGACATGTCCTGTGATATCTCACTTGGAATTAAGATATTGCAGGAACAATTAGTAGAGTAGTATCAACTAAATGTTAATCCATCCACATAAAACATTCCTTTCACAAAATATAACCAGATCATGAACACTTAACATATGATATATAGAGATACTTGTTGGTTTCAGTGAGTGTAAGATCGTATTTTATTTCATGAGTGGTATTATAAAACATATTTTGACGAGTGGCGGAGCCACGAGTGAAAATATCAGTTTTCTATGACCACAAATGAAATAAAATACGATCTTAGACTGAAATCAACACATTTTCTTGTTACTTCATGCTTTTGGACGATAAATATAAATATGCGCGATATAATTATGCTTAATATAAATATAAAACTTAAAGTATATTATAAGTGCAAACTATTGCCAAGCACGTTTATGGAAAACATACTATACACTGTACAGGAAAGGTGAGTTAGTCTTGAATTGCCTTATTCAGCACAATAGGACAATCATTCAGCACAGTTTTTAACAATGGATTGAACTTTTGCGGAGAACAATATAGTGTGTACATAGACGCTCAGGCTGGATTTAGAATAAAGTATGGGTAAAATAGATAATATTTTTGTTTTGCTAGGCATAAGTAGAATTGTCACGTTAGTGACTGATATAGCCCCACAATATGGTCTTGTCACAAAACCATGGCATCCATTCGAACGAAATTGACACAAAGGGAATGTTTTAATTTGTGAATGGTTAACTGTGTATTTGGAAAAATTAATTTCAATAGTGGCCATAACTCTGTCAACATTTAGTGGTTTGTTACCAAAGTAGAACTTGACCTGTATTTTATGATGTTACAACTATGTATCAAAAATAATTTAAATATGTGGAGTCTTTCAAAAGTTACTGTCCGGAAATCGTGTTTTAGGGAATTTAAGTCAAACAGGGGCCATAACCCTGTCAAATGGTTTGTAACCAAATTAGAACTTGACCTGTATTTTTATGATGCTACACATGTGTACCAAATGTTATTTGAAGATGTCTATCCATTCTTGAGTTATAGTCCGGAAACCATGATTTTAGGAAATTTCAGTCAAAACGGGGTCGTAACTTTGTCAAAATTTAGTGGTTGGTAACCAAATTCGAAGTTAACGTGTATTTTATGATGCTGCACATGTGTAGCAAGAATTAATTGAATATGTCAAGCCATTCTTGAGCAATCGTCCGGAAACTATGCTTTTAGAGAAATTAAGTCGAAAAGGGGCCACAACTCTGTCAAAATTAAGTGGTTTGTAACCAAAGTCGAGTTTGATACTTCGTTTGTGGGGGTATATTTACTCATGTCCTGAATCAAAATAAGACATTATACACCGCATTTGTTGATTTTGCAAAATATTTGATTTTATTGTCAGAGATTTAATTTTGTAATAACAGAAATGAGGAGTGAGAGGACAAGTTTTGAAGATAATTAGATCATTGTATGAGTGTTACAGTGTTAAATCACACATAAAATTTAATAACGAAATCAACTATCAATCTTTTAGATGCATGTAAGGAATAAGACATAAGGAATCATTATCACAGTTTGCAAGGTATGAACATGATATTGAATAACATTGTATGTTAAATAAATATAATTGTGTTGATCTCGGTATATTAAAACTGTTGTATTATTATAATTATGCTATTAATATTGTTACGTTTGCTGAATCGGAAACTGGACTACACGATGGGATAGATTTGTTAGATCAGTATTATAAACAATGGATCTGGTTAAAGTTTATATTCAAAAGTTTTTTAACTTCAATACTACATAAGCTTTTAATTGAAAACTTGGAACTAACCTTTGTCATCAACTCTAGTATCAGGGGCAATATTACCCATAACTCTGTTTTGTATTTTGACAGAGTTATGCACACTTTTTACATAGATTTTGTGGTTAAAGTTTTTGTTCCAAAAATGTATAAACTATACAAGGCTTCATTTAAAAGTTTTGTATTTTAACATATTTATGCCCCTTCCACTACCCAAAATATGTACCAACTGAAATACTTCGAATAGTCGAGCGCGCTGTCCACTGACAGCTCTTGTTACAGCTGATATCTCCTTTACAGCTACAAAATATGAAGACTCAGGTCAACAATAAACAATATATAAGTTAAAATCAAATTTAATCCAGTTTCCAAACATATCAGTCAGTCACAACCTTGAATTATTTGATAAACTTATTGTACCTATTCTCTGCTACGGTTATGAAGTATGGGGTTTAATTAATAGTATTCATTTTGAAACAAATACACCTACGTCATTATAAACAATTGTTAGATAATTGTAAACATGGTGAACCTGGGTGTAAACCCTTATTAAATATTTGAATTGTTAGTGTTTTGAAATATTTGAAATATTGGTTAAAAGCACTATGGTCTGACAATGTAAAATATGTCGAAGTAGTTAATAATATGTTATTGCATGTCCTTTTTGTATATCCAGAAAAAAAAACGTATTGGGTTAAATCAGTTAAACATTTTATAGATACTCTAGGTTTCGGTGAAGAATGGTTTTAGACTTTTGGCGGAACCCAACGGCATTTTGAGAGGGTAATTTCAAGAACAGGTATCATGGGGAACTACTTTTTTTCTTTGCAGGCTACGTGTCAGTAAACAGAAACCGCAAAACAGCAACATTACCCACATGTTTTATTATGTTAGTATCTATTTACTATTTAAGAGAATTTATGTCATATGGTTTATAATCAGTTTATCGTGTGATTTATTACAATTACATTTTCTAAAAAGAGTCAATTTATTACAAATGGTACGTACAACTAATGACACCCCTACTTTTGCTATGTACTTGTTCGCAACCTACATATTCATTGAGTGTCCCGGAACCACGAAGTTCTAACAATCGATGCTCCTTACTACTACTGTACGCTTCATTAGTTATCCTGCAGATTGACTTGTTAACTGGCAAGTCTATAATTCCATTTGCACTGCATAACTTGCTTAAAAAATGTGTGTGTTAGATCTACTTAAAATTATTTTATAATGATGTCGTATACTACTGAATAACAAGCACCAGTATCAATTTTAAAGGTAGGACATTGTACTTACATTTAAATAAAAGATTCCTTTTTAGTAAAAAATCACTCATAAATCACGTGTTTAGTTTCATTTGTCGCCAACAATCTTTCTACGCTGTCAGCGTTTTGATTTTTTCAGAGAGCAGGAAATGTGGATGTTTTTATTACTGCCATTAAACAAAGAATCTCTATAATCTAAAACGATCTTCAAGGAGTAGAAAGTACAATTTTTATGGAAATTACAGTCAATACATTTGGTAATTATATCTTAATTTACAATTGCATTAACCCGTTCTAGAGTATCATCATATAATAAACATTTTATTTTATTTTGACATATATTAATTATAAGAAAGTGCAGATATTACAATATATTTTGTTTAAAATAAAGTATCTGTTTTAAGTGTAATATATAGAGGATATTTGTTTTTATCCTGCTACTAACCCAAACAGTGACCTAATAAAGCGGTGACCGTATAAACTTGTTGATATCCGGCAGTAGATCACGTGACTGTGACATACCGTCAATAGGTATTCCTACGCGCCGGATAACAACATTGTCGAGAATGACACAGCATAAAGTCTACTTACCAGAGTTTTTTATCGATACAAACTCTGTGTTGTCTAGTTTAACAGAGTTCAACAACAAATGAGTTGTTTGTCCTCATATTCCATTTGACTGGTTAACAACAACTTCCTTCCAGTTCCATTCCATTTCAACACATTTGAATCTGATGCAAGCGGGTTATTCTTTGTGGATATACTTTCTTTGGTCAACCAACAGAGCATATTCATCAAAGAAATAACCTTTTATATTAATTTCCGATGAAAGGAAATGAAAAATAGTTATCCAAATTTTAACGTAGAACTAAACATTTTATGATTTATTTCACTTTTCAGTTACACTGTCCTCCACCCACAACTATCCGAGTAAATCGTAGAAAATTGAAAAGGGATCAATCTCACCGTTTCCAGTCAAGGCAAATATTCCATACACTTTTTATCTGAATGCTATTGCATACTATAATCCATCCAAAACACAGAAACATTACATATTCATTCCGATTTCATGTATTTTAAACTGCAAAACACTCGCGTTCCGGTTTGACTACATTGTGTAAACTAACAATTCAAAAGGAATGACGTAGTTGGTGTGACGTAATTTAACTCTTTAAAAACCAATATAATCTGGTTTAAAACAAAAGCAAATTAACTACGTCATTTTCGTGTCGTATTGACATAAGCAAATACGATTTATTAATATTTTACTTTTGCTTTTTGAAAAAGGTGATTAAGAAATAGAGAACTACTTTTTCCGGGTAGTACGCATTCATGCAAGCGAGTTATTAGGTCGAGGCCCGTCTAGATTTTTTTTTTTTTTTCAAACTTTAGTGTTTGGTGTTTTTAAATTTAACTGAATAGAAATCAGGATAAATAGAATACACGGTAGGTGCCGGGAAGGAGAAAGTTTATCCGGTTCGGCCCGAAAACAAAAATAGGGCTCGCTAAAGCTCGCCCTATTTTCATTTTCTAAGCCCCACCGGATAAACTTTCTCCATCCCGGCACCAACCATGTATTCTCTATGTTTTCGGTTTGATAAAGCGTGATATCGTCACCGGAAAGGGAGACAATTAAGATTTTCACGAGCGCTTGCTATTTGAATATTCTTTACGTTTTATTTTTATTTAGAGGATTTTCAACACGATGTTTACAATATTACGTCCGCACTATTTTCTCTAATGCGTAGTAATCGGGATTAGTAATAAACATTCCAGCGCCATCTTGGATTACGATCAAATGTGCCGTGGATTAGATCTAGTTAAGCCACTTAAATCGCAATTTTTTTTTTACTCAAGGCATTATCATGGCAGCGTGTTTACAGTACGACAGTCTACTATGCTACACAGTATATTCATAGAAAACGCAGAATCCGTGTTTCTAAATTTATTGAAGTTTAAATACAATTGGATACACGTAGTCGTTGAATAATGGTCAGCTTTTAAATCAAAAAGTTAACACAGTCTGCTAGCTTTAAATATATTTATGATAAAAGTACATATTGAACGTGAAAGTGCGTTCAGTTCTCCGAAATTCAGTTTTCTAAAAATATCGTGTGCATAGGTGTTATTATGTACACAATAGTGAAACAAGTCACGAAATGCAAACACACATGTGTTTTCGCAAGCAATTAAAGCTGATTAAACTCGTAGATATGCCTTAAAATGTATAACAACAAAAGATATACTGTTAGGAGAGTTCTGAAATTGAATACTTATAAGTATTAAGTGATGTCTATATTAGTTATTCGGACTTAACAACACAATTGAATTAAAAGTCGGTCAAGAATTTGAAAAAATCAAGATGGCGGAGAATTAAACGCTGAACACTACTTACAAGAACACACATTGGATACTTAAAAACTTAACAGTGGTTACTGAATATAATAACTTAATACACAAAACAATAGTATCATGTGCTTAATGAGCACAAGTTATTACTTAAGTGTACACTGGATTCTTGTTATATTTAGGAATTGGAGAACGGGCAATACACAATTATGTAAACAAATGGAGACTACTGTTCATAGCAACAGTAAACAACAAGTGCAAGTGTAATATGCAGGGATGAATAAAGTGCAAGGGATAAAATAAATACTTTGAATGCTAAAATTAAATTTGGACCAAGATGACGAGCTCCAATGCCTTGTGGGTAAAACTTGTACCCGCAAGGCATTGTCTATTCTAGTCTCCTTGGCTCAATACGACTGAGGAAAATCAAATAGAAAGTAAGAGGAAAGACACTTTAATATATCAGAGAGGTATTCTTAACATTTGGTGTTATTAATCTTCACTACTGTTCTTTTTTGGTAATCCTGTATGATAAATGGTGGCAACACCTACAATTAATTATTGTTCAAATCAAATAAAATTAAAAAAAGTAGTCCATCACTTTGAGCGATATAGGGATATATCTCACTGATATTTTTCTATATTTCACTACTTTGCATTAAATAAATCTTGTTAACATGTTTACTTATATACTTATATATAAATACTATTTTAATTGTGTTTAGCTTTGCAATAACTAACATTATTATGTATAAGCAGACTTCCATAAAGCTACCAATAGTGTCGGACATTTGGTCTGACGACCAGTCAAAGTTGCCGGACCAAAATGAAATTTGCAACACCGAAACATTCATTTAAGTATGTATACATGTATACACTAACGTATTTTCGCAATCTAAAAAGAAAACATATCTTACCCACCGTTGTCATTATTGTTTAAATTAATAGTACACTACGATATGACAACGCAAATAATAAAAACGAAATCCGAAACACCCATCCAAAGTTACTGTTCACGAGACATACAAATCCTATTTACATTCAGTATGCGCATGTTTTTTAATGCTCCGATATTTGGTGTTTTTTTTATCCAGCAATATATAGAAATGAGTCTTGAAAAAGCTGTCGGACGGTCGGACCGATTCTTAGGAAATAATATCGGACCCACTCAAAATGTGTCGGTCATGTCTGTCGGACCGACGGTTTTCCGGAAGTCTGTGTAAGTAGACGGCTAAAAACAGTATTGTGGACAAAGGTGTCCCACCAGGGTGAAAAATAAAGAACTTTTGTGTACTGCCTTGAAATTATAAGCATCATAAGCTCAATACTACTCATTCAAATTTGAATTTTCGCTCTAAAGACCTTTACAAATAACAGTTCATGGACCTTTTATAGAACAGGTCAGCTAAGGGTTATGGACAAAACAACATACATATAACAACTTATATTTTATTGGAAACAATATAAGTTTATTCATTTGATACAAATGTGCAAACACTGGAATGTATATAAAATAATGAAATACACTCTTCTTGAGATAATATATTACAAACACAAACATTTTGAGTAACATTTGTCTTCCGCTTAACTCATGTGTTCAAAACTCATAGTTTGTTAAGCATATCGACTTTCCCTAAACGTAGTCATTTTAAACTATGTAAAGTTTACAGAATGCGATTTTGTACGTATAAGAAATACCTGTCACTTTGGTTACGGACAATAAAAGACGCGACACTGTTAACTGTCAATATTTGTTCCATTTATTTCTTAATTTACAAGTAATTATTTGAGGGTTTGGACATTATTTTTATTTTAGCTCCTGTGACATGTTCAGCTTCTTAGGCCATAAATACATATTTCCTGATTTCTTTTTCGTATATTTATGTCCACACTCTACTTCATACATATGAGTAACCTCTGCGATATGGACACTAATAGGCCCCTTTCTTGGTTTCAATCCCACTGCCACAAAATCCCCGGTATCATAATCTGCATTGACAGATCGGTTAGATGTTATCAATCTTGGAGTTTCCTTCTCTTACATGTAGCCGCAGGTTGTTTCTTTGAGACCTGTTTCCTTTTTCAATGATTTCTCTTCTGGTTCTTGGTCTTTGGTTGTTGTTTTTTTTACAGTTCTGCAGATTTCTATTTGACGCTTCACTGTCTTTTTCGTTTACCAATAGTGTCAAGTTTTCTTTGTTCCCAGTTGCAAACAATATCAGCATTCTCGCATTCTGATTTTCTGTCATTTATACAAGCATCTCAGTAGTAACGTACGTTTTCAGCTCATAGTCTTTGCCAATGGACTAAACAGAGTGCAGTTTTCACGTTCGTGTTAATGTCTGAACATTAGTTTCTGGTTTGTTTCTAACCACATTTTGAACGAGTACGAATTCTCTTCTATACGTTTTTTCATTGATTCTACCATAGTATCTGCTACTTGAAGTTTTTTCTTGCAGGCAGGAGTCATGGTGACTCCTTGACCAGAAACTTTCATAAAAGTTATATGTAGTATAGTTATATATAGTATGCCACCTGAACGTCTCTAACTAAAACATTACGTGCGACGCCTAATTGGCTCCAAATTTTCAAATTTGGCGAACAAAAAGTGGCGACAACTTTTTAAAAGCCAGAGGAAACCCTGAGAAAGGACTTTAAATATTGATGGACTTTCGATGATTTTTTTTTTTTCAAAATAGAAGCTTTTTACTTGGTGTCTGAGGCAGCATGCCTTTCACGTTTTTCACATGTCTATACATTGATGAGCAAAAAATGTTTAATTGTTTGCTCTATCTTTTTCACTGTTGTTGTTTTAATTTGATGTACTTGCCATAGTTTGTGATTTTGTCAGCTTTATACGCATTCTTCATGCTTGAGTTCTCTTCACAGGATCTTTCTTCTTTTGCATCAACGCAGCTGGATTGCTCTTACTATCTGAACTTTTGTATACAGCTGTAGTACTTGACTCTGAAGTCATAGCTTTTAGCTTTTTCTTTAGTCTGTATATTTTCATTTCTTCAGCCTTATCCTTTCTGAGGGAGACTATTAATTCATCAGCTTAACTTTCATTCTTTCTTTTTTCAGCCTTTGTCATTTTTTTCAAACAATCATAATTAGCAGGGTTTTCTGTTTTCTGACGAATTCTACATGTCTTAACTTTATTCCTGTTTTCCTCGTATTGCTTTGTGATATTTCTGTTATCATCGTTGTTAGTAGCTTTTCCGGCGCATTTGGGTCACAGTAATAATTTTCTGCGTTTTCCTGCAAAACAGTTATAATGCTTCTGATAACAAAACATTTATAAGATGTATTATTGCTCCATATAATACTTGGCAAATGTGTAATAGTGATCAAGCCAGGATTGAGAAAGGGCAGGGTGCTAATTTCTTCAAAGGGCACATTTGCGCGCGCTCATATTTTTTCAAGGTTATATATGAATATATATGTATAACAAACACATAGGTTATAAAATTTGTTTTGTTGATTTTTTGCTTATTTTATCACATATATATACTTCACATTTTCCTTGTAGCATATTTATACTAAATTATGAAATGCAATTTGATATAACTTAAAGTTTTCTTTCTGTATGATATAACCCAAAATAAATGGTTTATTTAATAAAATGCTTTTGTAATGCATTTTCAGCACCTCTATAAGTTTTTTGGGGGGAAATTGCAACTGAATTTATTTAAAATTTCTCAAAGATTTACCTCCAAATATTATCAGTAGCATTTAAATATAGCACTTTAAATTATAGTCTATAGCTTACATAAATATAATCAAATGAATTATGTTGTATTTGCTATATATATATATATATATATATATATATATATATATATATATATATAAACGTACGTCCGAAATGAAACGTCCGAAAATATGTACAGTTCATAATATAATTCAGATGTCCTATGTGTTGGTGTCTTAATAGTTAGCTTAAATATGTGACTGAAAACTTACTATATATTTGTTAATAAAATGGAAACCATTCATATTTATTATATACAACAGCGTTTCAATGTTTAAGTAGTTGAATGCTAGTAATACACAGTGGAAGAAGAGATCGCTTAGTAACAATGAACAAAAAGTAACAATTTATCAAATTTGAAACGTGTTTAAACGTTATTAGAATTTGGATTGGTTTTTACAGGTTAATTCATTTTAATACGAATTTGCGCTTACCGCCGTAAAGTAACAACGTCATGTAATATGTACGAGAAATGTATGCGCTCCTTGCGCGCGCTTCGTTCAATAGATTTCTGAACGCATACTTTATAATAACATCACGCTTTTTGAACTAATATTTATATTGGCATTAAGGCACATCGGCAGTTTTTAACGCGATCTTTTTTACACGACACGGCTGTGGTCAAAAATATACATGAAACGCTGCGTTTAACAGAAGCTGTACACGCACGCTTCCCGCGAGCATTTCGTGACGTCGCTGGAATTAACAAATAGTTCGCGCGTTTTTTAGCACTTTTTTGTTACAGTAACAAGAATGAAAGTTATGTACTAATATTCAAATTCACCATACTTGTGGTAAGAGACAATTAAAGTGTGCGATAAATACCTTATATTGTTATTTTTATTGATTGAAACACAAAAACGGTGTATCAATTAATTATAAAAGTTGCCTTATTAAAACTGTAGAATCCTGTAGTGTCCGTAGCTACACTGACAGTACAACAAAATATAAATAAAAGCTTAACATGATGCATTGAACAGGCATGTATTATATGTAATACTCTTTATTATATGACATTGAAAGTAACCAGTGACACACAGATGTGTTTCTTATATTCGGTAAATACGTTTCCACTACATAAGCACCATTCAAATTGTGCATCCAACTCAATAGGTCATAATATTGAAACCTTCAGTAGGCATAATTTCATCATCCAACTCAATAGGTCATTATATTGAAACCTTCAGTAGGCATAATTTCATCATCCAACTCAATAGGTCATTATATTGAAACCTTCAGTAGGCATAATTTCATCATCCAACTCAATAGGTCATTATATTGAAACCGTCAGTAGGCATAATTTCATCATCCATCTCAATAGGTCATTATATTGAAACCGTCAGTAGGCATAATTTCATCATCCAACTCAATAGGTCATTATATTGAAACCTTCAGTAGGCATAATTTCATCATCCAACTCAATAGGTCATTATATTGAAACCTTCAGTAGGCATAATTTCATCATCCAACTCAATAGGTCATTATATTGAAACCTTCAGTAGGCATAATTTCATCATCCAACTCAATAGGTCATTATATTGAACCCTTCAGTAGGCATAATTTCATCATCCAACTCAATAGGTCATTATATTGAAACCTTCAGTAGGCATAATTTCATCATCCAACTCAATAGGTCATTATATTGAAACCTTCAGTAGGCATAATTTCATCATCCAACTCAATAGGTCATTATATTGAAACCTTCAGTAGGCATAATTTCATCATCCAACTCAATAGGTCATTATATTGAAACCTTCAGTAGGCATAATTTCATCATCCAACTCAATAAGTCATTATATCGAAACCTTCAGTAGGCATAATTTCATCATCCAACTCAATAGGTCATTATATTGAAACCTTCAGTAGGCATAATTTCATCATCCAACTCAATAGGTCATTATATTGAAACCTTCAGTAGGCATAATTTCATCATCCAACTCAATAGGTCATTATATTGAAACCTTCAGTAGGCATAATTTCATCATCCAACTCAATAGGTCATTATATTGAAACCTTCAGTAGGCATAATTTCATCATCCAACTCAATAAGTCATTATATCGAAACCTTCAGTAGGCATAATTTCATCATCCAACTCAATAGGTCATTATATTGAAACCTTCAGTAGGCATAATTTCATCATCCAACTCAATAGGTCATTATATTGAAACCTTCAGTAGGCATAATTTCATCGTATTGTATGTCTGCCATGAAAAGTTCAGCAATGCAAGCATCATAGTTCATGTAATTTCTGTTGATATGTTATGAATACAGGAGAAAAGGAATAGGCATATTTTGGGTTACGGACACTACACTATAAAATAAGAAATTATTTAATAAATGTATGCATACATTGGTCATCACCTGGACTTAAAACTGTACTTGTTTCCATCTCTTTGGACGTTTTGCTTCACTTTAAGGAACTATTTTATAATATGACTTATTTGTCAAGAGCTATGTAGTAAATGGTAACCTGTCAAAATTTTCTGGAAATGCAATATTTCATCATAACATTGTTGCCTCACCTACATTATGTAAGTTTTTCCAACAGCGAACAGATGATGCAATATTACAATGTAGAAAAAAATGCATAGTTTCTGCAAAAAAAGAACAAAAAAAGCTTATATAAACAGATGCAATTCAGTATAATTTTTGACAATAAATGTAGTGTCCGTAACCTTGCACATATAAAATAAACGAACTTTAAATCGAAATAAATTAAAAAGTAATTTGTTTTTTTACAATACACTTTGAAAAGTATAATGTATATGTGGGTGACTGTTCCACTGTAAATACAATTTTAAATACAATCCCATGGTTACCGACACTACATATTTGGTCACCTTGTACAATGCCGCTTAATAATGCCCCTGTGTTCGAGGTGCTTTTCATGAATGCTAACATTTGCAAATATGTTAAACATTGATATACAATGAGACTTACAGAACAGTTAACATTTGTGAACTGGTTAGTTTTCGGTATTTTTCAGACATATAACAAAACATATCAATTGCGATTTTACGAATCTGGCAGAATCACATCTTTGTATTATTTAGTCATAACTTTCTAAATATATTGTCTATTTTTATAGTTTATCTACCAACACATTTAATATACAAAATGATCTTAAAGCATGCATTAAAACTGTTTCAAAATGCATCACAAAAATATCCCAATTTCATGTTTAATTACAATTTTTGGAGTGGGACAGCATAACGCTAACAATGGTATATTTATAGCCGGAGCTTAACAACTGAGTAACATGTTAACATCAAATTTGATGGAAATCAGGTGGATCATAACTACAAACACTGAATGTTGGCAACATATTGTAACTGCTACCAGTTGTCTTAAACCTGTATATAACATCAAAAATAAACAAATGACCAAATGCTGTGTTTTAGCCAATAATGAAACTCGAGAGACATCACCAGGAGAAAAACCTCGTATTCTGTTCTGAGTATCTTCAAAATCAAAATCCTATAATCATTGTACTCCTCCACCACGTGCTCCTCCTTCCCATCATCATCATCATCATCAGCATCATCATCTTCATCATCATCATCATCATCATCATCATCATCATCATCATCATCACTTAAATTATGACATCCATCGTGTGCTATCCGATCTGCCGCCAATGTGATATTCCGTTCATTCCGGTTATGTTTTTACCAGTTCTGACCCTCACAATCGACTTTCAAAACGTGTAGAATTGTAGCTACATGATCGAATTACTGGAACAGATGATGACAAATCCTTCAATTTCATCATCATCATCATCATCATCATCATCATCATCATTATTATTATTTTTAATGATAATAATAATAAAATTATTATTATTATTATTATTATTATTATTCTAAATTGCAACAGATCAGTATATTGTTGCAGCTATCTCGTATATAGTCAAATTCCGATTACCGCATTGTGGGGCAAAACGTTCATACTTAGTTTGACCACGTGTACATTGTACACTGTACCCATTACACTTTACTAACATCTGTTCATCAGAAACAGTGATGTACCGGTGAATATAAATGTAAATGTGGATACTTCAAAGTGGATAGTTGTCAAAATTGTAATCAGGAAATGTATCTTTGACGGTTTGAATGGTCAATCAATAATCACCTCTCCCTGATAGCTGAGCCACAAACCATGTCCGAACGGCGTAGCTACTATCCAGCCCCGTCTACCATTATTAATCGGATTAAATGATAAATATGTTTTCTCCGTATGTGTCTGTGTCATGACAGTTATGTCTGCATTTGATTGATACGGTTGATAAGTTTGCAACTAAGATATGACTTGTTCTACTAGGCAATGGGGAACTTTTGACCTTTATTTAAGGCCAATTAAACGGTCTACATAACACAAGAATACCAATCCCATTTTGGTCAATAATGTCTAGCACTCATTGTTCCTAAACATAATTTATAGTAAATATGAATTTATTTTCATGCTTATCAAGTATTCAAAGGCATTTTACCGAAGATGGTGTACTATCATCATGTACTGCCAAATTTAGTCGAAAGTATAATTTTGCATTGTTTGTAGCCTACGAGTATTCTACAACACAATTTTCCTTACAAGGCTTGGGTGCGATACATTCATAAATAATACTTGTTTTTGAAGTCAAAATTCTTAGCATCAAATATAAGAATAATGAAACTCCAGAGACATCAACAGGAGAGAAATCCGTATTACCATCCGCTAGTCCTTTATTTGAGGCAAGTGACCAACTGCCTATAAAATACAGGATAGTACATACACGACAACACAAAACATAAAAATGATTAAAACTGGGGTCACTGCCTTGGAACGGTTAATGCAAAGCATTGGGGGTTGAAACCGGTTTAAAGGCATGCCGAACCTCAGAGTTAGCACAGAATTAAGGTATTCAACCCATAATACTCAATGTCTAGATCACCACAAATCATATTATTTTCTTGAAGGGCATTCATATCTGGACTATTCTGCAAAATGTTGGGAGATTTTACCGTTTGGTTTGTCAGATATAGTTTTTTAATTACCATAGCCCCTCTTTTGCTAAACACATCAAAAACTGAAAAGCTATAGGCATCTTTACAAGTGAAATACTTTATTAATATTTCATAAACTTCATATAAATAAACATTTATGAATTTATGAATGGTATATTGAACACATATTATGAAAATGTTCAACAATTATTCTTGAATCAATTTATATGGAAGTAATATGTACTCATATTGCTAATTATATTTATGATAAATGAGAATTTTCCTGTTCTATTTTTTGAAAGCCATAAACAAAATGTGATAAACTTGCTTATTTTATGCATGTTCTGAATCTAAACCATAATATATTTTATTCTTGGACAATAAGCCACACATTACAGGCAAAACAAATAAACTTTAACATGCAAATTTGAAAAATTAAAACAGTTTTTAACACTACCCCCATAAAAAGTTAAGCTGGATTTTTTTTTCAGAGATAACTTTTTTAAATATTTTTAAATAATTATTGAGAACATAAGAAAGATACTCCCATAAAACTTTAAAAAGTTCTTAGATACAAAATACAAGCAATATATAAAATTAGTTCCATAAATTTTGAAGATAAAACATTAAAATTAAACTTTATTTCATCATTGTATATTCTATTATAAACAATATTTATTCAAAAAGTCTAAAACACATAATCTAGAATATAAACAAAAGAGTTGAATTATCTAAATTTACAATTACTACATTTTATAAATGAAATAAATATAAACATAACAGACAGAACCAATATGTGCTGCATTAACACATTTTAATCTAAAAAAAATTAACGTCCCAGGCCATGTCAATGATGAACTTTACTGGGTTAAAAAAATGAGTGTTTTTTTTTAAATCCGCTAATTTGTGTTACAAAAGTTTCTAACGTCCTTTTTGCAACTGTAATATAGAGTTTCCCATCCATTATATTTACATGTTAAATACTAAATAAACTGTCCGCGCCTTCACAGTTGAATGTTTCGATTGTACATAAACCGGAGCCAGAGATGTCCTCTGCTGTAATATTTTTATCACGTCAGTATAGGCAAGAAGACCCAGAGAATCAATGTTTCTGGCCTTCTCATTTTTGAACATCAGCTGGTTGCGCCCAGCTGTTGGTGAATATGGGAATGCGACTGCTATTAGCGATGCCTCTGGTTGAACACTAACAGCCTGGTCGCCATCTAACATGTCGCCCATCGTACTGGATGTGTGTTTGCTTTGCTGAACAGCAGCATCACTGAAAATAAGTTTTCAGTACACAGTTTTACAGTAGATTCTACTTACAGACTGATATTAATTTACACAACAATCATTGCTTAAATGATTGTTTGATATGGCACCGATGTCAGTTGAGCAAAATTTAATGCCAAATGTTGAATTTTTACAGATGTTTTAGTAACCGACTTATACGGTTATGTTATAACACTTAAACAGAATGACAAAGCAAAATTGATAGCATTTTCAATATGGAAATTGTAACATAATTATATGATTATTTCAAAACATAGAACTTTGTTAAATAAGCTTGGAAACTAATACTAGTACTTCATCTTATTATATTTCCAAACTTTATGTTCCGTGTATAAATAAAAATCAAACATTTTTATTAAGTATATTTACACGACCATTCACGAGTTGTCATTATCTTAGTAACTATTACCATACAAACAAATGGCTTTACAATTAGATAATGAACTGATACTAACCCGTGTACAGCTTGGTATTAGGCTTTCGGTTTGACTTGGTTTCTTTGTCAATTTTCCAATAAAAAAAAATATTGACATCTCCTTAGTCCATGTTACAACATTTCACGTAGATATAAACAGTCAAACTAATATGCTTCTCGGTAATTTTCCAACCACACTGTCACAGATCATGGCAGCTGATCATAGCCGACAAAATTTACAGTGTTACTGTGTCTTTTTCTCTTGAAAATCTACCTCTTTTATTACGTTTTCGTCAGTCAGAATGATTTATATCAAGGTAAGTAAACGCTGTCATATGCACATACAATTCAATGAGCGTTCAATGATCATGATTTCCAAAGGGAACAAACTCCGATTCCACTTTTGTTTTAATTATACTCGTTACATTTTAATAGTTATTTTATATCTAATTTGCTTTTAAAAGCGACGATTTTAAAATCTGAAACAAATACTACGGTGTAGCTAAAGAAATATATAGTTTTTAACGAAGTTTTGTATGTATTCAGAATGCGAACGGTAAAGTACGGACGGCTACGGCTTTCGTTGAAATTACATGGAAACTAACGAGCTAATTATGGGTTGAATACCTTAATCACAAAACACGCACTTGTAAATAAACCTTAACCTCATAGCGTTTCAATTCTAATTAAATAGTAATAAAAGAGAATATTTTAATTCAATTGAATTACAATTTAATTACTCAATCGTTAAATTTTCACCAGAGCAACAGTCGCGTATCATAGTAATTTAATGTATTAGAACCAGGAAAAAAGTAGTAATTCACTTTTATCAAAGCGCCATTATTTGCAAGAAAATGCTCGACGATAACGACAATCGCTCCTTTGTGTTCTGTGCAAACGTCAAACATTTAAAACTTAGAATAATGACTATTTACCGGTACAATAGTTGGATCGCAAACCAAACATGTCATCTTTGGAAGATTGGTTTGCATATGAAGATGATATTTGGTCGAAAACACTTGATGAATAAACAATACAATATGTATATTCATCGGTATAATTTCACAGACGAAAACATTGAGGCAGTTTCATACATGAAAACGCTTTTTATTACTATTAATTAAAATGACCCCCATACAGCTGAATATTATATATTTCAAATACGTGCGTGCTGTTTCTGGTCACTATTGCATGTTTACTCTGTAATGAATTAAAGATTTAGATAAACGATGTTCGTATTGCATTTGTCAAAATCTTATGGTATTATATATACTAAACATTAATTTCGGGGACAGAATTGTATTGTTCTCTAAGCACTTTGCTTGTTTATTTATTCCATTTGTATACGATTCTATATAAGTATATGCAACGATTGAAATACGATGTTAATGATAAATAACGGTAATATATATACATATAAGCACACAAGAAAACACTGTGATGACGGAAATGTGTTCTTCAAATAGCATTTAACTAGTAATAAGCATACACATGTAGCTGTATTTGATGTGTGTTCTGGTAATAACAAAGCTCCTTTATATAGTAAAACTTACATAAATAACCATACGCTCCCTTACTCGTATAGCCGTTTTGGGATATTTAAACTGATATTTATTATTTTACCACTGTGTTAACTTTCAGTGGAGTTTTGAATTGAAATTGTCAATTAGTTAGAACTTACGTTTCCTTTAGGATCTTTGTGAATACTTTTCTAGGTCATCAGAACAGAATAGAAAGTTTCTTTAAGACTTTAATGTATGTAGCACATCGTCATATACATATTAGATACGACATATTCGTGCGTCAGAAGAATTGTGAGAATACAAACTTAAAAAATAGTGCAATTGCATATACGAGATACTCGAATTCGCATAAATAATATTTTCATTAACATTTTTGTGTGAGAATGCCTGGATTGTATGACAAGGCTATGTTGGAAAAAATAATAACAATTTATTGAAACAACAAATGCTACATTTTATTGAATATTTTCTTCGTCTATAGATAATCGATTGTTGTTTTATTTTTGCTTCCCATGCTGCGATGTGGTTTAATATTTCCTAAATGAATACAACTTATTATTAATGTGTGTACCGATGGCTTCAGTGCGTGTGTACCTAGGTCTTAATATTGATAGTTCTCTGTCAGGTGAATCTGGTGTTAACAATAGTTTAAATTTTAATTTGTCTATAGGCAAGCATAATTCTTAGAAGTAAACACTAGGAAATAAGAGTACATGTGTTCTTCCCTCATTCAATGGCAAATGGATTATGCTTGTTCTTCCTGGTATCTTAATATGAATAAATGTTTACAAAACAATCTTCAAATATACCAAAAAAAGATTGTAATATATTTTGACAATCCAGAAAGAGTGTAAATAACAATAGTATGGCCAATTTGCAACTGCTAAACATAAATTACAGAAACAAACAATTACGACTTGTGTTTAAGATATTTCATAGTAAATGTCATTTATATAATTGTGAAAGAACATATAGTGCTTGTTAAATTATGTATTATTATTCAAATAGATCCCAGATGCACAATTTTAATGTTCCTTCATATTATGATAAAGCTGACAAGACATTCTTCGGTGTAGCCATCAATGACTGGAATTCTTTACCAGATAACATTAAAAAATATATAATAGATCAATTTAAACATCTGTTAAATCATATTTTAAGCATAGCACCAGATAACTGAATTGTACTCTGATGTGCATGTACTTGTATGTTTTTGTAAGAATTGGTATTACCTCAGTGAAACCGATATAATTATAAATACATATACATCAATTGTTAAATATATGCTATAGAAACATTATATCCAACTTCAAGTTTCCAAAGTCTTATTTATTTATGTGGTTTTGTTGTAATTCTGTTTCTCTGGTGAACATTAAACCATTGACGATTGAGTAATTAAATTGTAATTTAATAGAATTCTTATTCTCTTGTAGTACTATTTAATTTGAATTGCAATGTTATGAGGTTAACATTTATTTAGAAGTGCGGGTATTTTGATTAATTCTGGGCTAAGTATTAGGTTCGGCATGCCTTTAAACCGGTTTAAACCCCAATGCTTTGAATTGACAGTTCTAAGGCGGTGACCCCAGTTTTTATCATTTGTACGTTTTACGTTGTGTTGTGCGTATTGTTCTGTATTGTATAGGAAATTGTTCTCTTGCATCACATAAATGACCAGCGGATGTTTACAAGGGTCTCTCTCCTGGTAATGACTCTGAAGTTAACAAAAGTTAGTGCCTATATCCATGGACCCTATCGAAAATTGCTATCCTAGGTTACTACACAATATTCACTTAAACTGCCGTCTATTTAACTTAACCTCACATTAATTGATTCAAACAAATGATAGTTTGTCGAATTCGTTGTTACTATAGCATATTCAATTACAGTTGAGTAAATTCAAGTGTTCTTGCTTTTGAAAGTTTTATAAATGTAAGTTATACCAATGCTCCAATGTTCGAATTTGTCATGTGTTGTTAACTGGTGCGCTTTAAACGCAGTACATCTATCTGTAATGTCGGCGTCCAATTTCAACATAAGTATATTTGAAAAGCAGTATATGTTAGTACTTTAGTTCTCCTTTATTGCTTATTGTTGAATAAAAGAACTTCATAGTTATGTTTCTTCTGAGTAGCATATATTATAATGGAAGCAATACCAATTTCATTTTAGACTACCGAATAACCATAAACCAATAAACATTATCTCTAAAGATTGCACACCTGGGTATTATATTTGTCTCTTAATGTTTCAAGAAAATCATTAGCCAGGTTTTTCATGTGATTAAGTTTTTATATCAACAGATTTATAAATACGATAACAGGAACTTCAAACATTTCTGGTTACTTTATTACTTATTACTTATTACTTATTACTTTATAAACGCATGCGGGTATGATTGCATCAATTATATGAAAAAGGTTTCACGAACATCATTTCACAGTGTTGTTATCGTTTATAATTATTTTATAATTAATATTATTAAATGCATTTATATATTGAAAAATTGTGAAAAACCTACATTATTTTCGTAAATAAACATACATTTCCTATAAATAAATATGTATGACTTCAACACATATCACAGTTCGAAACGTATGTGATTACCTTTCCCAGTGCAAGCATATGGCGCCGCCCCAAGCGTGTGTTGTTCCTATTTGAAAATCCGCTGACGACCATATAAAAAAAACTGTTATAACAAAATCAGGTATATCTCTCTTATTATAGTACAATACATAAACCATTATTACAGTGTAATTACGTAATAGCAAGAAGCTAATTATTGTCAGATACAAACGATTTTCAGAATTTTTTTAATTTAATAATCAAAACGCTGAAAGCGTCGAAAGGCTGTTGGCGACAAAAGAAACTAAACAAATGTGAATTATGAGTGTATTTTTGCTAAAAGGAAACAGTTGTTTGAATGAGGTTTGATTTCCCACCTTGAACTGTGGCTTCTTATTCAATATTATACGACATCATAATAAAAACTAATTATTTCTCTAATCCTTTCTGGTTTCGATTTACTGACTAATATCCTGCAAATAAAAGAAGTAGTTTTCCGCGAGGCCTGCTTTGGAAATTACCCTCTTAAAATACCGTTGGCTTCCGTCAACAGTCTAAAAACGGGTGTGTCGATAGAAATATTGGCCAAAGGTCTTAAATCAAAACATACATAGCTGCAAAAGATATTCAACCAATCAGGCCCTTCATCAAATAATGACAAACTTTATTCCAGAACAAACATTGTTAATCAGTGCCCTGACTATCTGTCTATATATTGCTGTCCCATCACGGATGCTAATTCCCCTCAGAATACATATGCAATCTATAATTTCTGGGTTTTTTTAATGTAAAAGTTAACAATGCACACACTTCAAATCATGTATGGCTGATATATACCTAAAATATGTTTAATAGCCCAGATGTGTATGTTTGAAAGTAATAGCGATACGATCCGGTAATAATGTATTTGTAGATAATGTTAACAATTTCTTGAAGCAGTTGCTTTGAAGTAGGGCGGTTCAGTCGTAGTATATTCTATCTAATTTCTATATTTCTTTTTGTTAAATCATGTGCTGAATTGCAATAAAATAAATAAATAATGAAGATAAGTTCTTTGATGTTGTCTGCCATTTGTCTGATATCCCAGTGGCCCATAAGTACCAGATTGGTAGGTTTAAATATTCAAAGGTAGAGCCGAGTATTTGAAATGTGAAAAATCTATATAGAAATTATGTGATAACAACAGAATAGCCTTTGTGCATTCTGAAACGTCGTCATATGTTGCATCATAAAACTAAGTTGTGCTTTTAAGCAGAAGTATTATTGCATCATAAACATGGAAATGGTTAAAACAAAATAATAACTAAGAACACAATCCATATGTTGTGTTCATCAAACGTTTCAGAAGAGTACTTAAGTACATCTAAATTCTAAATGCACTATTGTTATTGATCTTGCCAAACAAAAGCATCAATGAATTTAACTTTGAATACACAATAATATATACATGTAGGTATATATACATGTAGGTATATAATTATTTATTATACCTCACTTTTGTCTACAATGATAAATTCCCATTACGCGAGAAAGAGATATTTTGACTGTCAAAAACATGTTCAACCTTTTTGACACGTGGTCAATCGAAAGTGACTGTCAGGTCATGTGACCGCGCTGATATTTTGAATGTCATATAAGGGAAAGTAACTGCTTCAATTTTTTAAAACCAAATTATGAATTGTTTGCCTCCCTTATCGTGACGTCATACAGTCGTGACGCCATTATTCAGTGCGTAAATAAGCAATTCTCTTCAAAAGTAACTGTCAAAAAATTGTGAAGATTTTGAAGAAGGAAATATATGTGAACACTATTGAATCTTGAATGGCATAATTAAATGAATTAAAACATGTTTTTACCTTTGTATTAACTTAATTTTATTCAGCATAATAAAATAAATATCAAATGGCAGCGTGTGTGACATTGATATTGTCAACCCTCGAAACAGAATGTCACCACTCTGCTTTCGTCTCGAGTGACATTCTGCCCTCGGGTGGACAATATGAATGTCACACACGCTGCCATATGATATTTATATAATATTAAAGCAGAAGTGGCTGAACAATTATATTGTGTGTAGATCTTATATGACACAAGCGGATGTTTGCCGATCCAATCCAGTTTAGCCAAATTGCATATATGATTGAAACAGCAATGCGGGGTCTATTTGATTGATTGCAAACTTTGCTAGATATAGGAAAAGCATCAACAAAAATATAATTATTCTGAATTAAATTACATGGTGTACTTTGAGACATACGGTATGACTGAAATATTGTACAACATAATGGCATGTATCCGGTTTATACAGTGAATATTCTAATGGCGCGTAACATGAATTTATTGAAAGTCAGAATTGATTGATTGATTTATTTATTTTATTTTTTATTTTTTATATTTTTTTGGAGGTGGGGGTGGGTAACGGTCTACAGTTAATTTCATATACTTATTGTTGAGTAACATACACATTTATTAAACAATCGTGGGAGAATAGCAACCATGTTTCCGATTTGCTATTAAAATACAAATGTATATTTCTACATCAAAATGTATATTTATTCGCAATGAATTATTGTTGTTCGTATTTCGTAAGAAAGAGGTTGCAACGTTAACAACAATGCCTGCATTCATAAACTTTGTTCACAGAGCTGTCATACCATTAAAATTCTTTTTTAAAATACCACATAGCTGATAAAAAAACATGTTAAAGCATGTATATATTAAAGCATAATGATGATGTCATTTTCAAAGACTTATTTTCATTTATTTTCGCAACGCTTATTTTTCATTTTGCTCAGTTTTGAACGTACGTAGGTCTATGAGAATGTTTTAATGTGTTGTTTAATGTTGATTTCAATATTAAAAATGTGTAGTTTTTAATGACAAACGTCGGTGTAAAAGGAACGCAGAGTAAAATTAAAGTATGACTATACAAATTATAGTTCGCGGTAGTCCTTACTTCATACTAACTCTGTTTCAATGCAATGTTCACCTAACTTCTCATTTTGTATTACCCAAGTCATGTTTATGCCACACTTGCTGGATATGTGGTTTAATGACAGTTTATTGTTTATGTTTTCTCATCAATGTACATGACATACAAATACAATAAGAATATACAAAACCATGCACATGTTCATAGTAACTCTTAACAGAGTTATAAGAGACCATTTAAAACATTCACTATACATACAGCTAAAACGTAAAATAATATCATACACCTAAGACTGATTTCCATACGGAAATGATTGGAATAAAAACAAACGAAACAAGTTTACTTTTAAGAGAACGTGTTATAATATTCAGAATTTAGTTACCTACACAATTTACAAGATCTACCTTAACAGTGTTTGCTTTTGTAACAACATCTGTCTGTAGTCGTAATGCATAACCCATTCTGTAATAACATGCATCTCATCTTCTACATTGTCGCAAAAAGGCATTTCTGCCCATTCTGTAATACCATGCATCTTATCTTCTACATGGTCACAAAAAGGCATTTCTACCCATTCTGTAATACCATGCATCTCATCTTCTACATTGTCACAAAAAGGCATTTCTACCCATTCTGTAATACCATGTATCTCATCTTCTACATTGTCACAAAAAGGCATTTCTACCCATTCTGTAATACCATGTATCTCATCTTCTACATTGTCACAAAAAGGCATTTCTACCCATTCTGTAATACCATGCATCTCATCTTCTACATTGTCACAAAAAGGCATTTCTACCCATTCTGTAATACCATGTATCTCATCTTCTACATTGTCACAAAAAGGCATTTCTACCCATTCTGTAATACCATGTATCTCATCTTCTACATTGTCACAAAAAGGCATTTCTACCCATTCTGTAATACCATGCATCTCATCTTCTACATTGTCACAAAAAGGCATTTCTACCCATTCTGTAATACCATGTATCTCATCTTCTACATTGTCACAAAGGCATTTCTATAATGCACAGCTTATCCTTCATATCTTCCTATTTCAATCATAATCGGTGCTACACCACATCTAAACTTACTGAACGCAGAACGAGGAGTTTTAGGGAATAACAGGAGACAATACGTCTCTACACAGTAGTCTTTCTTGAATAAAGCATAAGTACGTCATTTATTTCTACCAATACCTATAATGCTGTTAGCTTGAGACAATTTACCTTTCAAGTCATTCACATAGCCTTCCCTAGATTTTGACTGAATTTGAGCTACCAAGCTATGTTTAGGTATTGCAACAATCTATATATTACCTACTCGTCCAAATGTATATTTGTCAGGTATGATACAACATTTAAATACCATTTTTACAACGACTATTAGATATATCTTTAGACCACAGTGCAATGCGTTTATTGGTTTTGTTGTTGTTATAGGTGAAAATACGACATGAGGTAATAGGCTAAACTTTTCTAGAGACATTAAGAAGGAGTACGGTGTGTAAGTTGCTTAAAACACAAAATAATGTTCGGCTCTGGATCTTTTCCTTCAGAGGCCTGACACATCTTTTGGTAAGATGTCCATAATGATGAATAAGTAAATAAAATGTCTATGGATTCAAACCAAAACTATGTATAGTTCATTTAAATAGATACTTACATATGTATTTGTATAACGCAACTGCATCTATGTGCAAAATATATTACCATAATATTTAATACGCTATAAAATAGTTAAATAATACTTCTGTAGAAAATACACACGTATACTGTCAGAAACAAATATGACCGCGTAATATCAATTAATATATTAAGTTATATCGTACAATTCATTTATATGAACGCGTGGTATGCGGATAAATAGGCGAATATATCTGAAGCCAATAATTGAGAACGCGCCGTCACGGGAGACTTGTTGCAAGAAAGCCGTGAGTTTGACATCCCACTTGTCCTAATTAAAGGCGTTGGCCTTCAAATTATTGCATATATGAGTAGGCATATAATTAGCCACACTGTTTTGTTAAACTGTATTATAACTGCAATATATATCACGGGCACGCAAAATGCATAGATATTGGAATGCATTCGCCCAGAAATTCAACTCACGTTTACTGTTTCTCTGACAGTAACATGATTGATACCAGTAAATATATGTGTAGTTTAAGCTGTTAAAATGTCATATACATTTCTCATTTTAGTACTATAAAAACTTACAATTTCAACTTCTAGTATCACTGCACTATATTAGCAGTGAACATATTACTAACTAATAGTTCCTCATTCAGCACAAAAAAAACATTCAAAGTATTTTACTGGTTGAATATAACTTTGTTTCGAGAATAGCCTACTTGAAAACACACTACGGAAACGTAGTAACCGCAAGCAACACCCCTTGAATGTGCAAACATAAAATAACTATATAACTAAGTCTATTACATTTGTAGGAGGAGTCTCACCTTTCATGTGAGCTAAGCAGAAAAGAAGAATATTTCAAACTTATATACAGGGCTTTCATTAACTTTTGAAAACTCGAAGTTTGAACTTCCTGGCCTATGATTTTTGAAATTTTGCAATACTATTTGGAAATTTTGACAGTATTGCGCTACATTAGGCCTGAGCATTTCAGAAATGAAACAAAGTATAAAGTTGTTTGTTAAGGTCAGTTCTTTTTCATAAAGTTTTTATATGCCAATTTATTCAGTGACAGAGGTATACATTTAGATAAATTACTTAATTTTTCATTTAACTTGTTCATCCTTACATGATGGAACTTCCATGGCTGCAATTTTGGAAGTCCTGTGACAAAAACTGAGAGGAAATTATTCCCAAACTTCCCTTAATGCAAGCCCTGTATATAGTAACTTGCCAAATATTTTAAAATATTGTCCTGCGCGTCTCTTGGAAATTGATTACTCAGGAATTTCCTAAAAAAATATATATGTAACGAACTGTAGAAACTTTGCACAACATGAAAGCATTTTAGACTGGTAGTATTCTTTTTTACTTTTTATTTATTACCGTCGTTAGACTATGAAATGCACATACCTTATCTGTGTCATCTTGCTTTACAAAATTTTCGTCATACGAGACGTTGCAAAATACAACATTTGGCTTATTTGGGAATAATGATATTTGTGCTGATTATTTATCTACATCAAATACCGTTTTTCAATCAATCAAACAAACCCCCCACATCGATATAGATTACACTGATTAATGGCTAACTTGATTGGATACGCAATAACCGCTGGCGTTATACGCAATTTGAACGGAAGATAATTGCTTGGCCATATCTTCTTTAAAATCACCAAGAAACATATTAACCGCCCTATTGTCAGCTGTAACGGAGCAAACACAACAGTTTCAGACAGTTAACCTTATTTCATTTCTTTTTTTTTTTTGCTGTTACTTTCATGAAGTTGGTTGTATACTTTAGTAATGTTATGCATGTTGACAAATGAGCATTAAACAATATACAAAGTGCCAGTTCTGTTTGCATGGCGACTTAAAATATGTACTTGTTTTTTTTTAATGCGGCTGGGGTGATTTGCCCGATTGTTAAGCAATTGCCCTTGAATTGAACGTCAAAGTTGAACGTACCCAGTACTAAACTACTACAGTAACTGATTCCTAATTTGCGCATGAAAATGTGTACAATATACGATACATTTTAAATTTATATTATCGTACGTTTATATCATTTTGTCACCTAATAATCTGCGTCAGAAATATAATATATTACATAATAATTACAACATTTTTTGTATTTGTACGTAAACGCTGCATTCTGATTGAATAGGCCGCCCATGTGACCTGTCATTCATACCCCGATGAACCGGCTGCGAATGCAAATTCACTAGTTATTATTCATGACCGTAATTTTCCATTCCCTATTTGCGAAATGACGTCATTATTTTGCGCGAACATTTAGAATGTATACATTATCGTTCGTAATGAACACAAAATGGGTCGGTTCATCGGTTGCCGGTGTTCCGGAAGACGAAATGTTTAACGCATTTATTGGGGAATTTGAACTGTTTCTACCGGAAGTCAACTCTAAAATGATCCACAGCTATTGGAAATCACTGATATGTTTTAATATTGGAGACTACAGTATGACACTTGCGCTGAGGCGGGTTACATTCAACTAGAAAGTAGCCGCTAAAAAGATGGTGATAAAACAGTCAACTTTGTTTAGTGTCGAGATCTTTCCTACATAATACATGACATACCCTTTGTATTTCTTAAATCAATTCAGCTTAGAATGCTCTTTACGAACAGGTATGGTTATGAGGGTCCCTATGTGCAAAATATTTCATTTATTTTTGGTTAAAGTTATCGCTTTTACATTAAATTACATAAGGATTGAAATTAGTATACTGTAACGCCGTCGGTGTTTATGCAAGTTGGGCGTAAATTTCCCGACAGTTCGTACACCGATGAAATGCAGAAAAATACTATTCAATTCTTAAATAAATAATACCCTACACAACTTCATTACCCTACTAAATGGCAAATAATGAAAATCCGTGTTATTTTAAACTGAACTTTTTGTCCGACGTGTTATTCGGGACTACATTCTGAAGGTGGACAAAGACGTGAGATAAACGAGTTTACAACTCACCACTTACTCCTGCCGTCCACCTGCACTGCAAACCTGGCGGACGCTGAACACGTTCAAAAGGTGTTCAGTTAATGAACGCTTGTGTTCAAATCATGACTGCTCGTGTTCAAAAGGCGTTCGAGATGCAGCCATCAGGATAGTTTGAACGGCGGTGTTCAAGATATTGAACATGCTTGTTAAAAAAATGAATGGTGATGTTTAACGCCTATCGTGAGGTTAGACAAACATCTCACAGATGTTGTCAAAACATTGTTAATCACTATTACTTTGATAAGTGCAATAAAGTATAGTGCAATTTTTTGGTTTGTTCTAATCAATAATGTTCGTTTATTATGAGCTTTCAATAAAAATAAAAATCAGAACGCCTTATGAACAGGGGAGTTCAAAACCAGAACATTCTTTAAACGCCGACCGTTAGCACATTGACCGACATGATGTAATTTTACGCCCGCTTTCTGCAAGCAGACAGAACACCCGGTTCCGGGAATTAATGGTGGCTGGACGAGTCTGATTTGAGTTGCACTGTTGTATTCGGGTTTACTTGGTAAATATTCAATATATTAATTCACATTTTTGATTGCGAGTTATCATTTACACAACCACACGCGATTGACATTGTGTTTATATTATAAACCTTATTTAAAGTCTTCAGATGCTATGTTCATATGAATCCGTGTTTCATTTCTTCCAAGAATGCAAACACGTGGCATATCAACCATGTTCGTCATCTACATTGTTTGTACGAACCCTTTGTGCTTGCAATTTATATATGTCCTTTTTTCAAATAATTGTGATGAACAATGTCATTGGCAACGGTGGATCTGTCAGACATTTTCAAATTGTGTCAGATATGTCTGCCAGTCTGACACACTTCGCGGTGTCTGCAATATACATGTTCATATTGTGAAAACAATCTGTTGAATAAAGGTGCTGTATGAACTGCGAGAGACACAAGGCAAGGATAATATTTAGTCCATTGCAGAAAACGTCGAGATGTTGATTCGAGCTTGCCATGTTCTAATGGGGAATCCCTTGGACAAAGATGCCTTGCAAGATGAAAAGGTAAAACATATGAGTTTGAGACAAGGTCTAACGCTTGAAATTATTAATAGTAACTATATATATACTGTTTATCTCATAAATGTCCAGTATGAGTCTTGTGTCCCATTCAGGTCAGGGCCGCAACATAGATGTTAATGAAATAAATTGAAACAGGGTTAAGTATAAGATGCGTTTCTTGCAGCTTAGGACATAAGTGGTGGACTCGTATTGGACAGAACACTATTAATTGAAACTGTGTATATAATGCTAACACTTTAAATTGTAAAATTTACAGAGTCCAGTTGTTACCGCCAAAGTCCTGGAGGCGTTCATGTATATTGAGGCACAGACAAAGTTTGACAGAGGCAAAGGCGCGAAAACACACTTCCAAAGCGTCATTGAAATAAAAGAGGTAATTACCTTTCCGTGAACATAGTCACATGAAAAAAAAGACATGATCTGTGCAGTTTTCTCCCGTTACAACTTGAATAAAAAAGCATAGCCACCGAAAGGCCACAGACTGTCAGACTGCCATTTCCTTACATGTCTAGTGTTTATGTGTTAAAAGGTACACTTATGTCTTTGCCAAAACATAGACACTAAACGTTGAACCTCTTTATGGCACAACTGATATTTTCATCACCATTTTGATTGAACAAACTCAAGGAATGATCAAAATGATTTAGCATGCTCATCAATTCAATGTTTAGTTACGTTTTAATGATCGAAGTATTTTGTACTCACATTTTAAAAACGAAAATGGATGTCTATAAACAGAGTATGCATTAGTGTATGTTAACTAAAGTAAAAATTGTTTGCTTAGTTTGCATTTAATAACTGATTTAAAATGAAATTTGAAGTGATAGAGATGTATTTTATTCGTTTTAGTCAAACTAACAAACATATTCAAACTAACAAATATACTTTTAACAATCGTGTATTGGACAATTTAATCTGTTTCACCAAAAGAACAAATACAGCAAAATAGTGAATCGGAAATCGATTGTAAACAGCTGGTTGAGCCCACCTTGCTGAAACAGCTCGTTGCCGGGTCAGATTACCAGCTTTTGAAATTGACTTGCCCAGCATGAAATTGACTTAGTCATTGGCAAGCAGGCAACCATTAGTTTTTAACCCTGTGAGATCATAAACTCGTATTTTTATCAGAATGTTGATGAAGACAATATCAGCAAGTGTTTAGACACCAAGGAACACTCGCCACCTAAGTTGGTAGTCTTCATGAGGGATAACATCGTTGAGGCAGGATTTTATTAAAGGGGATGAGATTTCTGTCAAATGCTTTGGAAAGTGCTTGATGGTGTATTCTTTGCAACTGTTGACAGTTTACTACATTTTTGATCTAAATATCCGAAGAGCTACTCCATGTTTTGGCCATACTGCATCAATATGTACTTCAGGAACAGTTTACGATGGACAAATCGAAGCGATTCATTTTCTTCAGCAAGAAGATTAGGGAGATCATTGGATAAATTGTTTAACATCTCAGAAAATACAATTTGTGTTGTAACATACCATGTTGTACATAAAAAAGTTTGAATGTACGAGTACTTTAACTTGTTGATGTAGCCTGTGTAATTTTTGTTACCAGATTTTGATATGATAATCTATGAATATGAAATGTCAATTTAAATCTTGCTACTGTTTAAGTAATTTAAACATGTGTAAGGTCTTTCATAATAGTGTTTAAGGGTGTTTTAAAATATAACTTTAATAAGTATGAATTAAATTGACAATGATGACAATAAGTAGTTTGTATATGATAAGCATGTTAATATCTGTATTGTACACAGTTTTGTTTTGCTTGTAGAGTCAATTGACTGTTTCTGATTGTTGGTAACATTGTGATTCAAAGATTGACTTCGTTATGAAATATTATATTGTTATGATACTATTGGTTATTGTAAATGAATAACACAATTCAGAACAGTTTGAATATTTATTGTTGTATATGTTCAGGAAATTCACGGCTTTGACGATGAAGCAATATAGCTTTGTAACTATACAGATAGACATACTGTCTCAATATAAATGCTTATTTATGAAACATTAAGTCTTGTGTGAAATAATACATCATTGATAAATGTTACTGATATTGCTGTGCATGTACTTAAATAATGTTTGTCTAGCTTTAGGAATTCTTTACAGTGGAAACAGGGAGGCAGTGTAAGATCGGTAGAAATTGTTAGGCATGTGTGAGAAGATGAATGTCATTTTTTTCATTTGTTCTCTTTATATTCATATAAAGAGAAAAATATGTATCTTCTAGTTCGGCTGTTAAGCACTATGATATTTATAATGGAATAGTAATAAGAAAAATTTCAGTGTTGGTGCAGTTGAAGACACACATATTAGTTGTATGCATTTTTACTAAAAATGTAACATATTTTGTTAAAACATATATATATAGTGTCTCAATTAAAACTGCACTATCATAAAACATTTTGACCATGTGTTTGTACTATGGATATGTTCTGGATGCCTTAAGCAATGTGATGGAATAAAACGAATTGTCGTGAACATTAACTGTATGTGAGGATATTATGTTGCCTTTTATATATTACAAAGCATAAGCTAAATTGGAAATAAATAGTTCAGTTTTTAAAATAAGTTTTGCATTTAGTATATCATTCCAGCATCCCAAATGTTGGACAATTTAGATGAAGAACACGAAAATGTTAAATGTTGGTGTTCATTTCGTTGGACACTTGGGGTTTAAAAAAATAAACATTGTGCGTTCAAGTGTTTAAAGAAATGAACATTGCACGTTCATTGGGTGTTCTGAAGATGAACGCTTTGCAGCTTTAAACGCGTTCTACATGTTCAATATCTGTTGCATCCTTTTTAACGCGTAAACCGTTACGAAATAGAACACATGTGTGTTCAAAACTTGAACTGTATGTGTCCTCATGTTAAACAGTCGAGTGTTCACATGTTGAACACTGAAGTGTTTAAAATATGAACAGTGCTGTTCACCAGGCGTTCATAAACCGAACGCTGAACGTTCAAAACCTGAACACACGCGTGTTCTAAACTTACACGCCACTGTTCATTCTTGAACGTCCATCAGTATTACGCCTTCAATATCTGTTGCAAAAAAAGTGTTCAAACAGTGTTCTAAACCTGAACGCTTAGATTTACAGAGTGGTGTTGCCCAGTCTTGTAACAAGAGTAACAGGTATGATTGTATTGCATCAAATGTGTTCTTGGATATATAATCAAAGCGCTGAACTCGTTTTTCAGAGAGTTTCTTCCATATAATTTTCAGAAGTGACATTTGAGGAAATTGTTTTAAACTCTTGGTTATTTGTAGAGTTTTTAGCATTTGTAATGCTGCTGAGAATGGATCCTGAAGTCGGTTTAAACTCTTGAAAAACTTCAGAAGCATCAAAACAAACTTGATTCTTGAACTCTTAAACAAATAATTTATACCACTGGTTGAGCCTGTTCTTCACTAAAAATCGTTCCAAATATCATTAAAACCGAGTGTGTCTTCAGACATTTTACAAATTAATTTCGAAATCCACTGTTTAAATGTAATGTTCGCTTTAATTTGTTAGTTTTGTTGCCGAGGACTTCTTTTATTATCTGTCCACCTTCCTTGGTACGAGTATTTTGATACAATAAATAACAAGCGAAACACAATAGTATATTTTAGTATATTTTTTAAAAATATGTGATGCTGGGAAACATGTTTGTGTATTTTTGATGCAATGCTATCGGTAAAATTAAACAATAACGACATATTGATACGTATCGTATGACGTCATAGGAAAAGTCGTCCGTATACGCCACAGGTATATTTCCACAGGGTTTATCCCACGGAAAGTTATTTCGTCAAAGCCGGCGTGAAGTCGGGATAAAATATAGCTGTTAACTTCTTGGTAAACCAGGGCACATTTGGAATGGAAACACAAATTCAAATTGAACGGGATAGTTGCAAAAATACTTTTGAAATTTTGTCTACGAAAACAAAACGAAAATCTGTCTGCAGTTTTTAATTAACAATACAATTTCTTTTATGATAACATGCATAACAGGAAAATGTTAGTGCACATATATGTTCAAAATAAAAAATCACATAACGTCCGATGAAACATGTTTATGAAATGAAATTGATTCGTCTAAGTGACTAATCCACATTGACCACTTAAAATCAGCGATATACCAATTCCTAAAAAAATGCGTTACCTTTGCGACACAATAGTTCGTGCACTTTATTATGCTTCTCACACATGATGGTAATGCTATAAAATGCAATAGTAGATACTAACAAGTAAATCAAATAACTATTGTACAAAACAGCGAAATATCATAGAGATATTACTGACAATTCGATTCCTGTATCCCAAACACTGTGTGTCATGTCTCATATTAAATGTGATTGCCGTCTCTGAAAATATAAACTGAAGATACGCAGTGATATTTCTGATCAAAATTCTGATAGCGTAGAAAGACAGTTGGGGAGAAAAGAAAGAAACCAAATTCAATGGTAATATAGTGCAAACATTTTCAAACAGTATGACACGTTTGTTTGCATGAAATTGTATTTCTGCAATACCATTTTTACACAAGACATATCGAACTACTCATTGTTATACGCCCTACTTTTGACATCTTGGTAGATTATAAAGGTTTGTAGGCAATCTACTAATGCAAACGGCATTTTATGCATAACGTTCATCGTGTCGACTAATCCTGAACGGGCCGAAATAGGCGATGGAGCGTATAAATTTGGGTTATCGGTTGTTAGTGCTTCGTAGCCTGCAAAGTAAAAGTAGGTCACGCGATCCAATTTCTCAAAATCGCACTAATAAAGACCGTTGGCTTCCGCCAACAGTGTAAAAACGTAACAGGATTATAGAATGACAACAAATACAAAGGTCCGATATAATAGTAATAAATGTGTTGCAAATATGACTATTATTGGCAATGACGTTAGTTTTTTTTTACTGCTTATTTAAAAAATATATAGTGCGTTGCGGCGGCCAATGGTAAAATAATCGAACACAGAATGCTTATTTTAATCAACTGGTTTTTGTAAATGTAATGGTATATCAAACTTCACAGAGCAAAAATAAGTGAGGAATATAAAGAAAATGTGTTTTATACATTTAATAATTACGCACGCGTATTAAATAATTATATAACCCTGGAGCAGTTAAACGGATGAATGCAACGTGGTTTAAGCCTACTGCAAACGTTCTGTAATTATTTCGTTATCTACTCAAAGATCCGGAAACAAATTTACCGCCTCATTGTCAATAATAATGAAGCAATGCACACATTTGCAAACTGTTAAGATGATTAAGTTGTTGCAAATGTATTTATTATGCACACGACTCGGCTAAATTGTTTTTGAAGATGATAATTATTTTTGTCGTTTGCCCTCTCGTTTGGGTTTTCGCTTAAAATGATATATTTCCTTTGTGCAAACGCGTTAAAGCAAGAAAACCATTATACACCATGTTAGCCGAACATATTATAGCTATATAAAATATATAATATAATATAATATAATATAATATAATATAATATAATATAATATAATATAATATAATATAATATAATATAATATAATATAATATAATATATCACATGACATGACATGACATGACATGACATGACATGACATAATATAATATAATATAATATAATATAATATAATATAATATAATATAATATAATATAATATAATATAATATAATATAATATAATATAATATAATATAATACTAGTATAAAACTAGTCTAATATAATATAATGTAACGTAACATGTTCTACGAATAGAACAGTTGAATGAATATTATAATAATATGTATTTAACAAAATCAGAGAGACATATTTATATGAGAGAGCAAAACTTCTTTGCCTCAGTGTCATCAGGACGCATTAGTTTCGGATGTTACGTGTAGTTTGATCAAAATAAAGATTATTTTTCTCAGAATTTGCTAGTGCCGAATATCAAAAGAAACATAAATATTAACAATATCTCGGCCATCTTTAAGGAAACAGACAAAACCGAATTCAAAGAAAACTAAACCGTAATGGATGCTATCGACGTAATATTTCAAACAATCAAAGCGACCCTGTAAAAAAACACAAAATAATAAAATCAATCTACAAAAGAACACTTGTTAGTTAAGTATGATTTTATTGCGAGGAGCTAATTTCAAGCAATGTAAAATGGAACGATCTCAATATTTTATATTTTATGAGGACAACTGTTTGCAAAACATTGATATTAGATAATAGAAAAAGTCATTTATACTTTTATGTAGCTGTTCCACATTTTTATTTTAATGGGACAGAGCTAATAAAGTGTGCATATATTTTAATACGAAAGTATTTGTTTATAACTTTCAATTGTATAAGAAAGAGATTTTAACTTCAAAAATGTGTATTATTATCAAATTGAATGTTTTATTATCTAGGTTTTCATAAACATAACAGAACAGATGTTTATTTAATACTCGTCTACAACACATATGTACAGAAAATATATAAATATATAAATGAGGCGTGTCGTGGGAAAACCGGGCTTAATGCATGTGCGTAAAGTGTCGTCCCGGATTAGCCTGTGCAGTCCGCACAGGCTAATCCGGACGACACTTTGCCCTACAGTGAATTCATGTTTAGAAGAGACTTCCTTGAAACAGAAAATACCATAAAAGCGGAAAGTGTCGTCCTGGATTAACCTGTGCGTCCGCGTGTACACAGGCTAATCCGGGACGACACTTTACGCGCACGCATTAAGCCCGGTTTTCCCATGACACGCCTCAAATATATTTACAACATGACAAAAATCAACATGACATAGCAAAAAAAAAAGTTTAACATGATGGTTTACTAATACATATGGACGATGAACTTCTGAATTAAAGGTTTACAACTGTAAGTGTATTTCCAACATACAGAGTTTGCCTGATATATTTACACAAAGTTTTCATAAAAGTATTTTTTAACAAATATTGTTCTCAGGTCAGAAAGAAAACATTTACATATTATAACAAAATGGTATTCGTCTTCAATATCCGAAGAGTTACAGAATAAGCAGTGTTCAATCACGTGGAATACGATTATTACTATATCTTCGGTTTGAATTCTAATTGGAAGAACATTTACTCTCAGCCTACACAAATATTGGCGCAAACTTCTAGGGACAATATCTAAAATACGTCCTTATTAATATTACTAAAATCGTAAACAAAAATAGAAAATAGGAGAGGGGACATAACCTCTCCCTGACGCAAACCAACTGCATATTCAAAGTAGTCAGAAAAATTATAACATAATTTAACACATGATTTAACTTTTTGGTACGTTTCTATACAATTCTTAAAAGTTTTCCACCTCTACCACAATTAAATAATTTAAACCACAAACCATTTCTGCAAATACAATCAAACATTGCATCTTATGGCGTATATGCTGTAATTGGACCGCATACTTTTCCAAAAGTTTGTCTGTCTATACTTTAAGGGTTATAATTATGTTAAGTTCAGAACGTAATTAAGTCATTTTATGCATTTCGGTCAATTTAGTCATTCAAAGTGGTAAGTTTTTCTTATGTATGCATTTATGTAAGAAATTGTATCTCTATAAACTATAAGAACAATTTGCATTTTTGCGTGTTGCATTCAGGTGAGGACGATTGTTTATTATGCCTTCGCTAAGAATTGCTTAGAAACCGAAGTGTCGTGTTCGAATCCAATGTTCCAATTTACAAAAAAAAAAAAAAAACAGCTATTCAATTTGTCTTTATTTAATCAACATTTAGATTTAAATTAACAAATATCCCATGTTGTTCAAATGTGTATTAAATTTTATGCAAATGCTTTTAAATTTACGGACTTGCTGTTTTTTGACAAGAAACCACTTAAATAAGCAACTTTTATTTGATTAACTTAATAAAAATTAACTAAAACAACGTATATAAATACATATCGATAACGGCACCATTTAGACAAACTAGGTCGTAATATATAAGTGTTTATGTTTTCTGTTTACAAATGATAGAACATCTCGAAATAACATGTAAATACAAATTTATCCATAAGGATGCCAATATAGTTAATTTATTTTTTATTAGTCTTAAATGCATTTATGTAATATATATCTTCATGTTGATTTGATAGATTTTACAAGTTTATTCAGCAAAATATGTAAAAGTCCAAATGGATCAACATGTATAGCGTGGCCACAGAGTAAACATAATATATAAGATATTCTAACATGACACGCGCAGTGTGTTCTATCTAGACAAAGAACAACATTTTCCGTTGTTAAACTACAAATTAACAACCCGAAAAATAGTTCCGAAACTGTAAAATAAAGTTCGCATTGTAATTGCGTATTATGTTGTAAGGTGTTGTTTTTAATACAAATAATTTTTGCATAATCGTTGTTAATCGGCTAATAAACAACGATTTGTCGTTCTGGTGCGGTATATTAAACCACAGGGGCATACGCCTTCGGGGTTTAATTTATACGCATCAGACCTCAAAATCGTTGTTTATTAGACAGTAATCAGCTCTAAATCGAAAATTGTTTCTTAAATAATCATAATATAAATTAAATTGCAAAACAACATATACGATATACAAAAACACATTATATAGTTATGATAAACATTACACCGAATATAAATGCAAATGATATAAAAAAAATATAACTATTTTATGGATATTTTAATAACGGTTATCAAGAAATAGCAATTTTCCAATCAAATGGTGTCCCATCAGCGAACCTCTCTTTTCCCGAGAGCGTTTCACATTACCCGACCCTGGCACGCAGTAACGCTGCCTCTTTCAGCATACAACTAGGAAACTAACGCGTTCTTCAAAGTGATAAATGCTAGAAAAACAATCAAAATGCTCCCGAAAGTCCGACCAATAAGCCCCGCTACTTAATTCATTTGACAGATGGACGTTTTGTATATTAACTAAAGAGGTGTCAATTATACTTGTTTAATTATCGAGTATTCTGAGAAATAATCGTTGGAGAAACAACCTCGTATCTGATTGGTTAAACGTGCACACCACATTGATTCTGAACGTTTCGATTTAATTAAATTTAAACCAACAGAAAGTAAGCGTCAACTGCCAGTCAAATGACAGTGATTGGGATAGAAAAGTTATAATGAAAGAATCACTGGAATTTGTTTTTTAAACGATTTTGGGCGAATTTCAAAACTCTTTTTCTATTAATTAGCATATTTCAACAACCATAGTTTCCTTCAATACAAAATTGCAGCTTTGTCGAAATTATCAAGATGCCACACGGGTATCAGTTTCGCTTTGGAGGTTGCAATTTGTAGCATAAATTACAAAAACACGATCGTTTATTTGAATCTTCCCAGAAAATAGGACGAAAATAAAACAATTTGTGCAAAACGCACAACTAGCCTGTCACACAAAAATGCGCTCCCCATGAAATGATAAATAAACTAGTTTACTATGAAAACATGCGGAGCGCCCGATAGGGGGAACTATTTAACAGCGATATTTCACAAATAATTGAGTGACAAGGCTCGTGCGCGCGGAGTGATACATTCCTTCCCGACTGGCCGCGCAATTTCCTGTGGCAATTATGGCTGTTTATGTTCGGCTCATTTACAAGATAAAATTCCTCTTATAAATATACTCTTTTCGGGATGGAAACTATTTCAATAGGGAATCAATTAAATGATTTGTGAATTGTCTTTTATTGCTTGCAGTATTGCATGTAGTTAGACGACGAATAATTAAAGTGGTATTATAAATCAATTAAAAAAGACAAATAATACGAGAATTTTGCGTCAAGCAATACTACATTGTATAATAATTTACTGTTCGTTTACGGCTGTTTATTTCTTTTAACACCAATTATTTGTGCTAAAATGTTCTGACCAATAAATAATAAAATACTCGTATATTGAAATAATGAGGATTTTAGAGAGTACGGAAGCAAAAATAAAGGGCGCTAATTTAAATTAATCTCCAACAAGTATATGTCCGATTCAGCAATACATGTACCCACCTGTTTTGCAATAACATGCATATTTATCAAACGGAACACAGACAACAAATGTTATCCTATACTTCTACAGTACGTGAGATCTGGTGGCTACTGTTCGAAGCAGATAGAAGGTTTTACAATTTGTATAAGAAAACGGATCAATGATGTTTTACGCCATTGTAAATAAATATGTTACAATTACCAGGATAGTCTAATAAATCTGATAAATCGTTGATTGCTATAAAATGGTGTATAATGTACACTTAAAAATTTACCGACAGCTAATAATAACGGTAAATTTTATTTTAATAAAATATATTTAGATTTTTAAATGCGTATTGTGTTTATATCACAGTCAATGTTGCTTTATGACGTCGACATGCATTGACAATTAACGAAAACGGTGCTATATTCGTTTGCGTGAGTGATTTTTGTCACTTATAAAATTTGACCTTGCCGACGCACAAGTGGGACAAGCAACATATTGTAACTTTTTTTTTTTATAAACAGTGGCAGAGTTGTAATAGGTGCCCGTCTGGATATTGTGAGTTCGATTTCTGCCCTGGAAGAGTTCAAATGATTATTATCTAAGACAAACGTTACTGAGTCTTCATATGAAACATAATTAATTTTAAGCTCCCTCTGCTTTCAACATAATCGAGCTATATTTAAACGGGGTTAATCCAAATATAAATCAATACATCTATAGTTATTATCATATCATCACGCTTTGCGTCCGTATAATCAAAGAGTTGTTTTTAAAGTTGCAAGTTACCGCAGATTTACGTTTTATATTCATATGTACCTGTGTAATTAATTTTATCCAAGGGGTTACTCGTGTGGGATTATTTTGGAACACGGTACAATTTATACGCAGTTTGGAAAATTATCTGCTGTGGTTTTCGCTTCCGATGGTTGGAATCATCACATCCAATTGAGACCAAGAGTATTTGATGACTTTAGAGAATCTCATTTTATGATGGGTTTTAATTATTATACAAAAAAGATAAGAAACTCCATTTAACAAGTGTGACATGGCTTAATGTTACCATTTAATTGCCCCAGCCCCGTGAAAGAATCAGGTTGTCGTACACTATAGCATTGTCAACTGTTGTGTACGGTGGCATAGAGGTGACACGAGGGTGTTATTTTTATAATTCGTGGCGACGACATAATAACTCGTGGGCACGACTTAATAAATACCTCGTGGCCACGACTTAATATCTCGTGGCCACGAATTGTTAACTCGTGGCCAAGAATTAATAACTTGTGGCCACGACTTCATAACTCGTGGCCACGTGATATTAAGTCGTGAACACGAATTAAAAACAAACACACAAACGTCACATCAATGCCACCGTAGTATTATTGTCACATAGTTTGAATTGCATTTTACACTGAACGCCTTGGGTGCACTTTCAGCAACATTATCATGAGCTCTTTTATGAAGTCTACGTTAACGGATCATCATATGAAAAAATCATACATTAAATGTATACATTTTCCTTAATTTGCGCATGACTGACATTTGTGGAATTGTAAAATAGCCAAGGTTCAATTCTTATAAGCAATGCAGACAGACACGATTCGAACACCAATCCTTGTATGGACCCATCTGCACTACCTTACTGGCGTATATCAACACAATTGTAAAAATGTATTTTTTTCCTATATTTGAATATATATGTGTATTTTACTTTGTTGTTTTGTCCGTAAGTTTATTGTAAGATTGTATTTATAGTGGTACATAATCGAACATGAATTATTATCTTACAATCGTTAACTTCCTCCTAACATCTCATTGCCTCCTGGTCACAAAGTGATAGGGTTGGTCTAACTCTTCTCTTTGATTTTCTTACCCCACCCACTCGGCAATTAGGCAACTCTTGCACCACGTGATTTTAATCTAAAAACCGCTACCGAACAGTACGATCCAAAAACCAACCACCGCGAGGAAAGCGTCGAAACCAGGCGGAGGGTGCGACTAACATTCCCAGTAGGCGGAGCTTATCGGTACATGCAAATGAAAGCCAGATGTTCATTGGTAGGCGGTAAACTTCAAACACCGCGCATAGGTCCCATGGGGTGCTGAGAAATCGACACATAGGCTTGAAATAAGTGTGTTTATGTTAGCAGCGATGAGTTCCTTTTGGATCTGTCGGCATGTTTGTTGAATACTTGATAAAAGTTGAAAAGTATGGATTGATTTACTAATTATGTTTTTAAATGTGCAATAGTAAGTAAAAGTGGATACCTTTAGCAAATTCTTAAAGGTGTTTGCAGATTTAAAGTACTTATTTAATTACTTTTTAAGAAGGTGAAATCAATATTGTTTAAATTAATACTGTCTTATTATGGTAAGATACGTTGTCACCTAATGACGTCATAATGATGATGACAGCGGACTATAGAAGTTGCAGATTCGATACGAACATGCAGTTTAGCACGACCGGAACCGGAGCGCCGGAAGTGTTCGAGAACGCGCGTTACTTCCCGGAACTCTCGTACAACAGCTCTCATGGAGGCAGAGAGTATTTCTCCTCTTCCGCTGCGTCTTATCAGAGATACCCGAGCAGAGTCTTTCCAGAACACTACCAATACACAGGGAATTCCAGCACTACATCACCGCCCGGATTTTACAGTACACAAAACACAGATTACAATCATCAAAATAACAGCAGAAGTGGCAAAGTGCTCTCTCAAGCATCGCCATCTGAGAGTCATCCTAAGCAGACGAAACATTCGAGCATAAAGGAGGACGCGGACGACAAATCAAGGACTGTTAGACCCAGTATGTCGCCCGACCCGAAGGATGTAAAGAGCTTGGAACATTGTGGTGCGAACGACGAGGAGTTGGATATGAAACATAACAGTCCGATGTCGTCTTGTGGCGGATCGTTAAAGGACGAAATATCAGACAAAAGCGGCGATGACGTCAACTCCGCGGACGACACAGGAGATGAACATTTGACGCATGTTCTGGCGCCCGGGTACCACGGGGAAAACAGGCGGTGTCTACTGTGGGCGTGCAAAGCCTGTAAGCGGAAAAGTGTTCAAATTGACCGGCGTAAGGCCGCGACAATGAGAGAGCGCCGTCGTCTTAGGAAAGTGAACGAAGCGTTCGAGGTTCTAAAGAAACGGACTTGCCCGAACCCTAACCAAAGACTTCCTAAGGTGGAAATCCTCCGAAACGCGATAGAATACATCGAGAGTTTGGAGGACATGTTACATGGCAATCGCCTGGTGCGCCCGGACGATCATCTGAACGAATCTGGGTCCAACAACGGCTCGGATTATATGGTAAGTTGTGTATTAGGACATGTCGTGGGAAAACCGGGCTTAATGCATGTGCGTAAAGTGTCGTCCCAGATTTGCCTGTGCAGTAAACACAAGCTAACCCAGGACGGCCATTTCCGCCTACAGAGGATTTATGTTTAGAAATGACTTCATTGAAACAGAAAATACCATAAAAGAGGAAGTGCGACACTTTGCGCACATGCCACATTTAGAAATATCTTATAAACGTTGTATACGTCTGTATAGTATGTTGATCTCTTTGGGCAGCTGCGAATAGTAGTTATATAAATTTAACCTTGCTCTGAAATATCATAAAATAATTATCATTTTACATTCTGGTCGTTATTGGTAAAATGTGAGTTTATTTGTTAATTAGAGGTCAATGTGTTAATGAAAAGGAATTATCTGTAATTTATAGTTATAGTACTATTATATCATTTTAAAGTAAATCTTGAATACGTGTGACAAATATTTTCTGACATATATGCATCATATGCTGTTTTAATAACAGGTCCGTTTAGAAATTCAGCATATTGAATATTACTTGTATACTATTATATACCGGTATATTAAAGTTATGTTGCGTTCAACACAAATGTCTGTTTTGACTCGTACCGGAAAATCGTTCAGAATATTGAATATTACTTGTATACTATTATATACCGGTATATTGCTGCGTTCAACACAAAATGTCTGTATTGACTCGTACCGAAAAATTGTTCAGCATATTTCAAGGCATATTTATTTATTTGCTATTTAAATCCGAAGAATTTATAATTGTCTCTGCTGAATAATTTAGAAAGTAATTTTAATCAGATAATTCAGATCACCCACAAGGTATAAAATAATTTATTAACCGATTTTTTTGAATTCTTGCATCGTAATGATACCACACCTGCATATTTCGAACCTCTGCTATCTCTAAGTTTATTTCTTCAATTATTTCACGATCGCAATTTTGTTGCACCTTTTCATAATAAATTAACCAGCGTTTACGACATAAAACATAGAAATCTAACGAACTTCATATCACTTTTTCGTAGCGAATTCAAGAACTGTCTCGCGAACTTTTTATCACTTCTTCGTAGCGAATTCAAGAATTGTCTCGCATTTGTGTTTCGTGGCCACATGATCTGTTTGACATTCGAAACATATACAATTCTCGTGATAACCTCCTATAAATATTGCATTACCCGCGATAACTTTATCATTTCTCTGAGTGGTCTGACTTACGTCAAAACACAGAGCCGGAATATATTACAAGCTTCAATCATTTGCCCTACTATTTTAGAAAGTGTGTTTTCTTCATGAACCTACATTGATGTGAGAAAGAAGAATTAATATAACCGAATTATTATGTTATCTTCAACAAAAACATTATACCTATGACATTTATTATACTTAACATTTATTGAATCAATCTTGATAGCCATATAGGAATAGCGTAAGTAAAGTACACTAAATTACTCTTTAAAACACTGTGAAATAGTTTAAAATTTGGATTGTGATCATGCTGATTATTTCATATTATTTCTGAGCGTTGTGTAATTTGAATGCATGTGATCACTCTTAAAGTGCATTAATTACTGAAATTTCTTTATGGCATATAAGATTAACAATGGCTATTCTACTGTGTGCCAAAACCCCAAAGCAATATATCATGTTAAAAAAATTTTGTAACAATATTAGAAGCACTTTCCGCTTTGATGGTATTTTCTGTTTAAAAGAAGTCTCTTCTAGACATAAATCCACTGTAGGCGGAAATTGTCGTCCCGTATCAGCCTGTGCGGACTGCACAGGCTGATCCGGGACGACACTTTACGCACTTGTAATAAGCCTGGTTTTCACACGCTTCATTTGTATTTAATGTATTCGTAATCACAGTTTATTGTTTATACAACAATATAATACATGTTATTGTATCATCTGTCATAGTTTGAGACGGCCTAAATCACGTGTAGTGCTTTGAATTTCAAAATACAATTGTACATATTGAGCACCGGAGTAGTGTGTTTTTAATACAAGCCAAACAATATACTGAACTCGTTTACAAATAAAACATACTTTGGTATATTTTTAATTTGCTGTTAATAAATTTACGTTGATTTGTTAGGACTTATCCACTTCATTTCGTCTCCGGATTCTATCTTCAGAAATTAGTTTTTATCTTTCTCGACTTAATAAATCAGTTAAATATGTTTAGATAACCTAATCCGAAAACGACAGATATCATATCCAAGTTTAACTGCTTCTTTGTTCTCGTGTGGCGTTATGATCCATTATAATACCACCCTAATTATGAATGAATTATTTCCATTCAAATTGGGCACCCGGCAATTTCCCGAATACCCCGGCTTTGATTCGCTCATTATAACGCCTGAAGAAATACATGTAAGCCCGCTCCTGAAAAATTTACCACTAATGTTTTATAATTTCTGGAATATATTTCCGCATCGTTTCCATCTTGTGAACTTTTACTGTGAGAATTTTACCGAATTCCATAGCGACCGTTCTCTTTATTAATTCCCAAGTGTCAAAACAGCGCGTACCACGCATTATCCCGGGCCCCCAGACCCTTGTTAGCGAGCGGAATAATCAACATGTGTTCGTAATTAAATGTTTATACATAAACTCGCAAAATACATTTATGGGTTCGCCATGTTCCAAAGTAAAACATTCGTATTATTTTAAGACGTCGCTTTGACCCGCGCTAAATAAAACATGTGAACGATTATGGCTCTGACTTTAATTGCAGTCTGACAGTTTTTCTCATCAATGCTCGTGCATTATCTACACAAATAACCGAGCAAGATTATTATCTATATTACCAAATTACCTGGGAAGTTTTTGCTCGCGCCGGTCATTTTGGCGGGAACTCGTGTATTGCCGACCACAAAAGTCATACTTTGTATCATCTTGTTTCGCCAGCACCAACTGACACTTTCCCTACGCGATTTGAAATAGTCCATATGACACCACGTGACACAAATAATGGCCTACCAAATTACCAAAGCCTCATTACGAGCTAGGTTTTGTTGCAAACTCTCTGTTCTTATCAAAATCTGGATTACATCTTATAAGTTGTGATGTCTACGGGGCAACTAGGCTCGAAAAGAAATCACAAACAATGCCGAGTTCATCTATGGCCCAACATCAGATAGCTTTCTTCCACTAACAAAACATCGTGAGTCTCCGAATGAGTCTCTGACACATGATTATTATGTTTAGCGATAACTTTACGTCAAAACCTCGGTTAATTATGATGTCAAAATAATCACTAGAATCGCAGCGGAATTAAGAAGAAAAACTTACGACTCAATTTCGCATTACGAAGTCTCATTAACAATTCATTATGCTGTTTTCTGAGCAAACAGTTACGGGGCCCTATCGCTAGGTGGCGCTCACGCAGGGCGTTGGAACCGGACCGTGGGTCATTTAGACAATGATAGTGTCATTTTGGGTAGATTTGTTCTAGCTCGGTGAGTGAGTAGAGGTCCCCAGAGGGCATGGCTTATCGGCCGCGGCCGTCAGCGGGTCGATTCGGACATGATATATTCGAATTGACGAGTTAATTAAGTGGCCGATACAGTTTTATTGAAATTAAATGAACTGATAGTGGACTTGCAATACTAGTTTAAACTCCATGATAACTTTTCCATACATGCCTGTGATGAAAGATTCTTTCGATGAGGAAAGTGACTACTATAAAATGTCGCAGTGGGGAATGGACTGCGATCAGGAGATCCCTCTGTGGGACCTGTTCGAATGAGCTTTCTCAAATGACACCAAATACTGGTTTTATGTGACAACAAATCTCAGTCCAAAACGGACTCGAAAGTGTCTCAATAAGCCTCGGCATAATTGAACTAAACTAACTACGTTTAAACTTAAGCGACTACTACGTATCAGAACTAATACAAGGACAGCAATGACGACATTTATTCTGTAGTAGTTTTCCGATCAAGGATGAATGCGTAATTCTGCTGAATTATGTTTCATTTTAAATTCAAAATGCAATAAATATTGACTTTAAACTTAAATTTATAATCGAGCTTCGTATACAAAAAAACGCAGTATCTGTAGTGGTTTGGTAATTTCTACGAATCTGAATTATACATTAAAATTTCAATAAAATTACCTAACCTTTATTTTAAAATGTCTTTGGGATTATGTTTGTTTTCACATACTTAGATGTATATACTACGTGATAAAACATTCAAGTTATCCCGTGTTAGAACCACAAGAAACATCCCCTGTGGCGCATCGTGAGAAAACCGGTCTTAATGCATGTGCGTAAAGTGTCGTCCGGAATTAGCCTGTGCAGTCCGCACAGGCTAATCCGGGACTGCACTTTCCGCCTACAGTGGATTTATGTTTAGAAGAGACTTTCTTGAAACAGAAAATACCATAAAAGCGAAAAGTGCCGTCCTGGATTAGCCTGCACAGGCTAATCCGGGACGACACTTTACGCACATGCATTAAGACCGGTTTTCTCTCTCCTCTATTTAGCGCACACTGTATACTTTGCAGACACTTCAAAAGCCATAAACAGATTGTATATCCTGGAAGCCCGCGGCATTGAAACCCTTTTCAATTGTCGTATTTTAAACCAGAAGCATATTTTGGCAATTAAAATGCTGCTATTTTTCGACGCTACATTTGTTATAAGTGAAACGTATTTCGCGGAAGGCTTTTGCGTGTGCAATATCACTTCGAGGCCCTACTTATCACCACAACGCACTTGACGTAAAATTGTCGTAATTTCAATACGGTTCTCTTACGTTAAAACCCGTTAAACGCTACTACTACATTCCTTTTGTAAAAAATAGCAAACATTGCCAGCCTTCACATGTCAATGAACACATATGCAAGAAGCTTATAGTTCTGGTACTTTTACCCATTTATTGCGGTACAGCTTTACTTATTATTTATGCGGAAAACATAAAGTTGTTGAATGTCACGTGGTATACATTATTAAAGCGTATCGGCATTTATTTTTATATTGTCTGAGATTGATTTAATATTAAATCCACGTAATTTGTTTTCTGATTTCAACAATGAATATGAAACAACATTTGTGCTGAAAGACAGAAACACTATAAACTTAAAGTATGCTAAGAAAATTGGAAAAATATTGGTGTTAACACAGTTATGTTTCTGACGGAAATCACCTTGTGCTTGTACCTTATGTATTCTAAAATATGCTAAAATGACTAGAAAGGAGATAATAATTGCCATGTTTGCTAATGAACTTTCGACTATTGTAATTCTGTCACCGTTTTTTTTCCAACAATACGTGAACAACGCTCATGCATAGCTGCAAATGTCGGCGAATGTATTTTTTTGGATACTGTCATGTTACATTTATACAAATTTAGTGGTCCAGACAGAAGATTAGATTTCAGGGCAGGGCTTATCGTTCGGAAGCTAGGCTGATAAGCCACCGCCGAAACCCGATGCCATTTGATAGCTTTTGATTATTACAATTAACCGGGTATCTCGTGCCCGTGGGTGGTGGGGTAATTACATTTGTCATCTTGTATATTCGGACGCCCTCGCCTGTTAACGTCAGCTACTTGTTAATGGAAGTGTCAAAAGTGTGGTTTATAAATAGGTCATGCGGGGTGAGATACGTGTATAAACAAAAGCAGAGCTTTTTAATGGGAAAATGTATTAGCAAAACAAGTTACGTTTAAAGGGACTATGTCATCGAACAGGGCAATTTCTGAAAAAAAAAATCAGAAATTACTATATTAATAATGGCATATAGTAACGGCTAAAACATGGTATTAATAATGGGAAAAGAGTAAACGCAATCTGAGATTTTAAAAAATATATATAATAAGGGTCGTGTTTGTTTGGCCCTTTTCATGTTTACGTTTTGACGTCAGAATTGTGAGTATGCTGTATAACCATAGTTGTTTCGTTTACATAGTCCCTTTAACAGGAAAAAGCTTGTAGGTGCAACGTGTTTCTTGTAGGCAACGCCTTTGACCAATGTTTTCGGATACACCAGAAATCGGCAGGAGCAATTTCGTTTAAATAACCGTTGGCTCACATTGGCCAAACAAATTTAGTAACACAGCTAAGAAAAGCACGTTTCGTTGACTGTGCAACGTCATTTCAATAAGTTGTATCATACAAATATGGACTTTTAAGCTGTGCACATACTTGTTTTATTTTATGACTGATAAAATAAACGACAGCTGGTGAAATATTAAAAACTTCAATTACTTAAATGGACGTTTCGACCTAGATATTTAGTTTTGCATTAGTTCTATTATAATTTTATAAATATACATTAATACTAAATACAAGTAATTGCTTATGTTAAGTCCCGTTTACGTTTTTTCCTAGAGGCACCGGTTCATAATTTCTTCAGCAAAGTTCAACATATCCAGAAACAAACCACAAAAGTTTACTGCTGTTATATCACAATCAACGTTTAGTATTGAAATTCACCCTCGTAAAACAAAAGGCAAACGAAAATAACAGACAGCGTTGGCGATTGATTTTGCATTTAATCCAACACAAATTAAAATGTCACAATAAATCCTTTGAATATAGCATTATAATTCCAATCGGAGCTGATGTTTGACATAGTCGTAAATAACGTCATATTATGACGTCATCTTTGTACAACACAACAACACAGCGTCAATGTGCAATATCATCTGATATTTGCACGGTTGAGGTAAAAACTGTGCAACATCATGTATGATTTTCTATCGAGAGTGTGTCTCTTAGCCAATCAAATAACGTGTATTTATAAGTCATATTATAACTCACCTTTAAACGATAATCGTCGCATTTTGGAAACATGCAAAGTTGTTCGAAAATATAAGCTATACATGCCTGTAGAAATAAAAAGCGCGTCCCATTGTTATTAACAAGCAAAACAACAATACAAACAACAGATAAACAACAACAGCAACAGCAACCAACAAACTCACTACATTTGTATGTTTGATAAAGAGGCATGATGCAATGTAAGAAAGTTTTATATAAAATATTGCATACTATCAATGTCTTCTCATAAAAGAGGTATAATTAAATAACAATTACGTCCCACCAACTCCTTCGTATTTACAAACAACGCTTTACTTTGATCGTTTACCTCCTGCGAACTACTCTTCATCAAATAATGCATATGTACTTTCGGTGCCTCTCATGGCTCTATATGATCCAAATTAAAGACCTATCATTTCTTCTGTACAGGACCAACACACTTCATCAAAATATCATCCACTTCAAAAGCAGTGTTTTTCTTAAGTGCCAACTGAACGGTGAAGTCTTGTTTCAATACATGATCGACTTTTGATTATTCTTCTGGACGCGAATCGAGTTGGCCTCCACGAAGAACGCTCCTGGGAGGTGTTTTTTGTAAAACAGCTTTATGCTCATGGTTAAACCGGTTGGCAAACATCTGGAGAGATTATTCTCAGATGTGCTCGTGTGATTTAGTGTTTAAACATATTGTTAGCAAGATTGTATCGCAAAGCTCGGCGCGACACATTGACTCTGCGAGGAAACATCCGTGGACACACTGCGTACATGTGTGTTCTGTAGATACACGCTATTCCTTGAAAATGTGTGGTAACTGAACTAGGATGTTCTTAGTATGTTGTGTAGATACTTGAGATTCCTTGACAATATGTGCTAGCTCGTATACTTAGCTAAGATGTTTTTGCATTTATAAATGCTTCATGGTGTATTCTTTTGATCAAAAACTGTATGCTTGAGTATACAACAATCTGTGGATATTACAATTAATTGCTCCACTTGTCGAGAATAAATCTGCCACTGCAGTTTTTGTCACTGCGATAAAAAAAGCGCAAACTCGGATGATACTGCTATCCGTCTAACGTTTGTACTTAAACAAGAGCATCAAAACAAACAGCAATAACAACAACATCGTCAATCTTATACTGTCCATTATATTACATACGTTTACTGCACTTTATTTTATGCTTTCCGGTGATTCATTAGGAAAATCAGTGAAATAAAATTGGTAATTCACTGTTTGAATCAGAGAAAATTTTCACACTGGTTCCCGATTTAATACATAAATGAAACGGACCGTTAACGATGCCTAACCGCAAAATTGTGAAATGACGTCATTCTGTTGACGTCATTACGTTATAATTCCCGCAATATTTTCAAATTAAAAGTATTTCGATAGCACTTAAAATGTAACAAAACGACGTAAAAAGCATCAAATAAAAAGGAATATTGTTGGTTTCGGAAGAAAATCGATTTTTCTTTCACTCCTGATCATATAAAATATCGTGCAAATATAAATTTCTATAATCACTCTTGAATTTAAATCGATATTCTACTGAAACCAACAAATATCCTCGATAAATAATTTAAACTGGTTATTGCAATTGTTTTAATATACATATTGTGTATGGGCATTGTCTGAACAATGACCCTGCTTACATTTAACTTTGCAACACGTCACAAACGAAAGTCAATGGTCAAGAAACATACAAGTATGCATAGACCCTATTTATTTTAAATTGTACATTTTGTGTTGTTATCAAAGGTTTTCATAGTCTTTCTCTTGAACATATTTAATTGACTTCGTTTTCCATTCTACCTCAAATAAACCATCCTAAAGTCCCATTAAACCCCCGTATGGGGCACAAAGCCCCGTTAATGTGTAACGGGTCAGCAACCACGTGCTGATAGCGCCCTTTGGGCCCCTCTAAACAATATGCGAACCCCTTTGATTGGGTGCTAATGAACATCGTTTATAATGTTTATTTTAGGGTCTAGACCGGCTCGCAAGGCATCTAAAATCGACATGAACTGTCGACACATCAATGCGAACGAAGACGGTTTCGGAATTGTGAAATATTTAGGCGGTACTTCACGCGCTTTGATCTCAAATTTTGATTCCAGAAATGAAAGAGGTCGTAAACTTTTGAACCGGGTTGTTTAATTTATAAATGTGACCGGTGTGACAAAAACGTCCCCTGAAGTAACAAGCAGGCAAATCTAATTACTGGAAACAATGTTCATCAGCCGTTTTCCAAAACCACAACGTTTTCTTTGGGGCTGCACCGTTATTTCTTGAGAATGAAAATAATCGGAGAATCGTTATGAAGTTTAATTACCCCGGGCATTTGAAAGTTATGTTTAAACAATTAACATTAGCGGCGCATCAGTCAGATAGTGTTCCTTTGATGTCGAGTCAGCATTCGAGTAAAACGCTTCTATTTGAAGAGCTTTTCAGACAAAAATCTTAATTGTCATCAAGAGTTAAATTTACAAGTAATTGATGCTAAAAATACAATTCCACGTGAGATGTTCGGATGCGTATAACCGACTTTCAGATTGCGATTACACGTTCATTACTAACTTTTGAACCATATTTAAAATATCTTAGAATGTGAGCTTAACAGCAACGCCTTCGAAGAGGTAATTGGCAAGTATGCATCGCAGTTCAGAATACAAAAGAAACACAAAACACAAACATTATTAAAACATTAAAACTGGAATAATTGACTAGAATCGTAAAGTCAGTTAAATACACCTCACGAGTTCTTACCAATCAAACACAGACTATTTAACATATATAAGGAAATATGGTATGCAATAATAAATAACTCGCCACGTTTTAAAACGTATTGCTTATTTAAACGCTCGTAACAAATGTTTAGAAATCATCAAGATTAAAAAATCTAAGACGGCCTTGTTAAAATGTCAAACATCTGCTAATAATTTAGCCATAGAAACAGGTAGATTGCCACTTTAATTTGATAGAAAATAAATATCACTTTTTACTTATATGTCCAAACTATTCCGATTTGAGAAAACAATATTTCAAACGTTATTATGCAAACATTTATAAATTTTATGACATGAACATCAGTAGCTGTTATAAATGGAAATAAGTAGATTTAATTGCCATGCAAACAAATTAAGAAATGAATACATAATATATATGCTCTTCTGTTAACTTATACAGTCATGTTGCATTAACCATGTATTATTTGCTATAAACATGTATATGTTTAATGAAATAAACTTGAATGAATGAATGACTGAGAATGGTCATTGTAATGCAATGACATTTAATATAGGAATAATGAAACTCCAGAGACATCATCAGGAGAGAAACACTTGTTACCATCCGTTAGTCCTTTATTTGAGGCAAGTGACCAATTGCCTATACAGTACAAGACAATACATACAACACAACACAAAACATAAAAATGGGGGTCACCGCCTTGGAACGGTCAATGCAAAGCATTGGGGTTTAAGCCGCTTTAAAGACATACCGAACCTCACACTTAGCCCAAAATGAATCACAAAGCACGCACTTGTAAATAAACTTTAACCTTAAAAAGCCGCACTACTCCCACTCTTGGACCAGAGGTAATCAGTCTAGCATAATACTATTTTCATGCCACTGTTATTCAAATAAATATGATGAACATAGAATACAACATTACTTTTAATTTCAATTTAACTACTAAATGGTGGGTTTCATAATCGTACATCGATTTGTAAAAACAAAACAATATTTACTGCAGTACAACACACGAACAACATCTGGCATACATGTTATATACACGTTAATTATACACATGTACTAATTATTTATAATTGCGTCTTAAAGTCTTTATATAAACAAGAAATAACATAGATGCTTATATAGAGTTATAGTTCTATACATACTTATACATTTTATACTATATAGTACTGTTGTAGTTCTATACATAATTATACATTTTTTTCACCTTGGAATATTGTGTTATTGTGAAAGATGTAGTACGAATTTGAAATTATATGAACACAGGGTAGCAAAGTCTTTGTGAATGTTATTTTGCCATGGCGCAACGAATGGGTTACATTTGGAATACGATTATGTATAAAGGTTCGACATTTCGTCAGAATTTTGAAGGTTTTATTATTCCAAAACCATATTTTACGAAATTTCACATTAACTTTACCATAATATCATGACAGTTTAAATAATTTAATATTACATATATCGTGAAATTCAATTTAAATAATTTAATATTATATATATGCTTAGTGAATACATTGCATTGCATAAGTATTCAGACATGTACGAATAGATCTCCTAACACAAATACTTGTAAAAGATGAACATTGACAGTAAACACAGAAACAGTTAAAAATATGCATTTAAACCAGTAAAAAGGAATTGACATTGGTGTTATCTCTCGTTGACAAGTTTCTGCATTACGTGGTGCATGTTTTGCTGGGGGTGATAGACATTAACGTGTACAATTAACGTCAAGGGGGCGCTCTATCAACACGAGAACGGCGTAATGGGGTTCATCAGTGAATACTTCAAAGATAATTGGCTTGGAAGTAATTTTCAGGCATTGTGTGTTGGATGGAAGAGTGATGAATCACTGTTTTTGTAGACCGGTGGTGACGACGTGGCGGTATGACGCAACACAAACTGAGCTACTAGTATAATACTAGTAAAACAATGTATAAGCATGCATTAAAATGCAGTGCTCCAATGTTAAACTCCTAAGGAAGAGATGGACTATAGATGGCATTAAAGAGCAGAAATATTGTACAAAATAGGGCGAGTCCAGAGCACTATGCTTCCTTTTGGTTCCCACAAATGTAACACATTTTACAAACATTAATGACAATTGAAGAGACCATGTATAGAAAACATTCATAACATGATTACAATGAGTTAAAAACACTATCCAAATTATTAAGAAAGTGTCAGAGAACTGGTCCGTTTTCCAAGTCAACGCATGCCCATTAAGAGCAGCATCATGCATCTTTCTTGAGTCTAGATCTTGCCCTAGGCAAATGTATTGGCACAAAATACTTGCACACTTTTATGTTTACGACCTTTTAAATGGTGTTATCATTTTTTCCTTCGGTAAGCTTATTGGAGATACAGAAAAAGGTACTAATAATATGTTTGCCCCTTATTTTTATTGTCAAGATGGTCTTGAACCATTTTCCGAATAATCAACTGGAATACTCTATACTTTTCTGTACTGGAAGATCAAAACAAACACTCAAAAAAGACGTAATTAAAAGTACGTACTAGTAGTTATACGCTGTATATTTATTTAGACGTCAAAATAATTGTAAGGGATACTAAAATGAAAACTAGTACGAAACCGTATGAAATTGCCTCAAACACAGCTATATTATTTTAGCCGATAAAGTCAGAACAAGTATGTAAAACAAACACAACGTATGGTGGTAGGTAGCATCATCGCCGTATATACTTGACCGCTGACGATTCTTGGTTGTCACCACGTAAGCGTTAGGATAAAAATAACGTCACGTGTCTAACGTTTACGTCATTTCTATTTTCAGACGGTGAACAGTCCGCGCTTCTACCCTGACAAACTGCACCACATGTCAGATCTGAACGGCTACAACGCACATCAGAATGGTGAGTATTAACATCGTTGTTACATCTGACATTTATAAGGAAACACTAGCACCGAAAGAAACATATTTACAAGGACTCATCTCGAGTCGTTTCCTTAAGGCTTCTTAGTAATAGCTAATTGAAATTCTTAAAATCATACCATTGCGCAAATACGTGACTATGACATTTGTTTGTTATGTATAAAACGGTTAATTCTGATTAGAAACCAACACCATTTGCCTATGCCTTATTGTACCATATTTCAAATCTTAAATATTTAGCTTATATTGAAAAGTTTATTTGAAACACTTTTAATTTGGTAGAGCAGGTTAATATTGTCATAAGAAGCTTCGTGGCCCCAGTGCAGTCCTTGAGAAAATTTCTCTTTGATTATAATTACGGTATATAATAATAATAATAATATGGTAATAATAATAATAATAATAAATAAATAAAAGTATAATATAATATAATATAATATATGATATGATATGAAATGATATGATATGATATGATATGATATGATATAATATAATATAATATAATATTATATAATATAATATGGTAATAATAATAATAATAATAAATAAATAAAAGTATAATATAATATAATATAATATAACATATAATATGATATGATATGATTTAATATAATATAATATAATATAATATAATATAATATAATATAATATAATATAATATAATATAATATAATATAATATAATATAATATAATATAATATAATATAATATAATATAATTATTCTCATCATCATCATCATTATGATGATCATCGTCGTCGTCGTGTTCGGCAGTATTGAAATCTCAATAATTTATAAATCGTGTGAGTAAGATTCTCTCTCTTTTTTTTGGTTGTTATCGTTTAAATAGGTTCCGATTTTTATGTATCTTCTATGTACGATATTCCATTTGCAACGTGGACAATATCCGTTCTAATATAAATGTTCAGAGATATGTAATGGTTTGTGAGTGTGCATAGGTCAGGTGTATGACGCTCTATTAATTGCAAGAATATGTTGCCTGCTCGTGCAAAAATTATATTTGTAACAGTATTGTTGACATTGGTTATATTTGAAGAATAATGTTTTAACGTCGTCAATAGGTAAACAATTCTCTGTCTTCTTTATAGGACATAGATTCACGACGTGTTAAATGAATAAGATAATAAAATACAAGACAGAAAGTGCATGGCCATAGTTTATGTAATGTGGCTGTTTTTAATTTGCAAGTATATTTCCATTACACAATTTCCTGAACATTAACGATATCTCATTATTACGTTTTTATTGTATATAAAAATAGATATAATATTATTCTAACGAATTACTTGTATATTGAATCGTTATGAGTCACCTAAATATCTGGCATAAGCGTATTATGAACATAACGAATACAATTAGTTACATTCTACAAAAAGGCGTGCCCCCCCCCCGGCATTAAAGACGCAATTAATTCACTAATTAAGCGTTAAACTCACTTTATACTTGAATGGATGATCTGGAAATAGTCAACGTCTTTTGATAACTTACATCTTAGATGCATTAATACGTGTTAATTAATTATGTGCAGTAAAAAGCACATTCGGGAACAAAAAAAGTTCAGATAAACCAGCATTTCGAAAACCGAAGGCTACATGTCACTGAATGCCGGTGAAAACGGGAAAATAAATTCTCCCGATTACGCGCCACAGCATTACACTAAATAAATCAGTAATGTAGGGCTGTACTCTCTAAAAAAATCAACAAGTTTAACTCGAAGACATGTTTTTAGGTTTAGACACTTGCTTTGATATTCTTTTTGGAAATGTTGGTAGGGTATGCATTGGTATGCAGTAATAAATCACTGATATGTTTTACGATTTGAGACGACAGTATGATACTTGCCCTGAGGCGGGGTACATTCAACTAGAAAGTAGCCGGTAAAACGATGGTGATAAATCAGTCAACTTTGTTTAGGGTTATTTATTTTGGGTTAAAGTTATCGCTTTTACATAAAGTAACATATGGATTGGAATTAGTATATTGTAACCTTATTCGTGGTTCTCCGCAGTAAAAAAGGTATCGTTCGTGGATTATTACGCCGGAATCATCCATAAAAAGCGGTATGTGCAATTATTCTCGAGTATGTCATCGTGGACAATTGCAATACGGGTGTGTACAGTAATTATTTTAGGGACCTGGGCGTCATTATGCCCTAGACTGTTCTAGTGGTTGTTGAAGTGGTCCCAGCGCTTTGGTGCGGTGCTCTAAGTTCCCATTTCATGTGCTCTAAGTTCCCATTTCATGAGATTTAGTCATTGTGCGCTCTGTTCTGTTTAATGTATTACTTTTACATATACTGGATACGTACAAATTATAATTAAAACAATTTTGTTATATTGCAACCACCCGATAATCTACATGAACGTATATGCACAGTTATGTGCAGTTAAAGGAAGATCGCATGCTGCAGGTTTTATGTTACAATTTCAACGGGTAAACTAAATAGGGCTTTTGATAAACCGATCGAATCGAAATGAACTGCTTGTAAATCTGAAATAAAATCTAGATTCAAATGGCCGAGGAGGTGTGGAGTAAATTTTCACAAAACATTTAAACAAAAACACCACGTTATCGCATACTTTGAATTCACCACAAATGCATCGCGGAGGTTTCGAACTCAAGAGGCAGCCATTATCCGGTCGTCTGTCATCGTCATCCGGGCCAATTTGTAGATGCCGCGCGGTACGCCATGCATAGATAGATGGTAGTGCCGATGATAAGGAGTCAGGCCAGATGCATGTTGCTGGCCTTCCGAGACGCCGTGTGTAAAACATAAATGATCGTCGTTCGTTGAAAGTTTTACGTCTGCACCATGCAACGTTGATAAATCATTAACTTCCGTTTTTCTTAACCGATGTCCAGACAAAATTCTTTCGAAATTTCACTCAGTCTGCTAAGTCTTTGCATCCCTTCAGTGTTTATAACTATTCTCTAAACTAAAGCCATCATCATTTTCTTGTTCGTCGTCGTCTTTTGCTTTATCAACATAATCGTCGTCATCATCATTATTATCATCATCGTCACCATCATCATTATCATCTTCATCATTCTCAGTATAATCATCATGATCATCATCCTCATCATCATCCTGATCATCCACCACCACCACATCATCATCATCATCATCATCATCATCATCATCATCATCATCATCATCATCATCGCTTTCGTCATCATAATCATAATCATCATCATCATCATCATCATCATCGTCGTCGTCGTCATTATATTACAACCATCATCATCAACACATGATTATCATCTGTTTCTTTCAGTCAAGTTATTAATTTAAATTTCTTTCGCTGACCGTTTTTATTTGGTATTCAATTTTGACGTTTATAATGGGTTGAAGCAGTAAGCACTTCGTTCAACAGTGATGATGCGCATTGCCCATATTCTATGAATTACTTCTTCACGCAATTTAATACCGGTACCCCGTAGCTGCACCCGAACGCAGGAGCACCCAACAACACTCAGAAAAATAATATTTTTCTATCCCAACGAAGCTTATTACCCCTTAACTAGAACTATAATTTCAATTCTCCCTACTTAACCTCGTATATCAGAGATTTGTGGGTATATAATTGGCATTATAAATTGTTCGAAGCACCAATTTCTCGTGCATTATGGTTAATAATTAGGACTCTATATCAACTGTGCTTTCTTTTCGACGTCTGCGACTCTGTCCAATCGGATGCTATGTCTAATATAAGCTTTCTCGAGTTACGTTCATTCAGTTATATTTCTGTATTTGTCAAACATTTGAATAAATCAAACAAATAGACATTACAATAAAATAAATAAACGTTTTAAATCTTTTTTTTCTTAAACACATTAGTGCGTTTTCTGTAAAATATTACCATTCGACCATAATTTAGGTGTATTATTATATTTGTTTCGTTTGTTTCGTTTGTTTTTTGTCCGCCGTTTTTAACAGTATTTCAGTCATATAACGGCGGTCAGTTAACTGAAACTTTTCCTGGGCAATCTTAGCCGATCTCAGCGGTTTATCAGTACCAAACCGCACATACTTATGCCAGTAAATGACAACTGCCATTCTTGAATCAGAGGTAAGGGGAGAATGACGTAGAAATTATTTCATGACCAACCACACACAAGTTATGTGGCTGGGCTATTATATTTGTATTCATTAAATATTCATTAAATTTATACAGATTCCAATGGAACAATGCCGAAGAATGATGCAACTGACAAATGATGTCGGATTTGAAAAGGAATTGAGTAGTTCGTTGTAATGTGTATCTGATGGCTCAGGGTCCAGTTGCTCAAAACTTTAACGGCCGGTTAAGCTAACGGCCTGTTAACTTTAGATGTAAATAAAACTAATATTACAAGCAATTCGCTTATGAAGCATTGGACAATTATTTGAGCATATCAATTCATTTAAAATAAATGCAAATTTTAAAATGTTAGCATTTAATTTACATCAAAATCTTTATCCAAAAGTTAACGGCTGTTAGCTTAACTGGCCGTTAAAGTTTTGACAACTGGGCCCAGGAGTACAATGGAAGCATGGAATGATTGAGAATTATTAGCTATGATGACGGGAGTTTACATTTTCTTCAAAAATATAGAATTAAAGAAAATTAAATTAGGTCCATTAAATTAAATACATTATTTTAGAAGTATGGCCGTACAAAACACATTATTTGTATAAGTAAATAGTAAATAGCTTTGATACTAAAATTGGCATGTGCAAATAGTAATTATTGTTATGACTGGGCGAGTGTTAAATTCAGAAGTAGATTTCGATTTAGAGTTGTCTATTGGCTGATAAACAACGATTGGGTACTTTGATCCGTATGAATCAAACTACAAGGGCTTTAGCCCGAGTTATTTGATATACCACATCAGAACGACAAATCGTCGTGTTAAGCCGATTCACAACGATAAGGTAAAACATAACTTGAGTCTAACATGACCTGACAACATATTCTGCAATTACAATGCGAACTATATTTACAGTTTCGAAATTATTATTTCTGGTTGAGTATTGTTAGTTTTACAACGGAAAAGTTTGTTCTTGGTCTATAGAAAACACTGCGCATGTCATGTAAGAATGAATAATAATGGACAATAAATTCGACATTGAACCTGGTTATACCTGTAGTTAATCTATAAATTTAAATATGTGGATTGCAACCAGTCACGTTATTGGAATCATATCCAGTCTCTTAAACATTAATTACTAAGTATATTGTATAACTATTTTGAAAGTAGAATCCATTTGTAACTTCGTTAGTCAAAAAGCAATGAGGCGTGTAGATAGAAAACCGGGCTTAATGCATGTGCGTAAAGTGTCGTCCCGGATTAGCCTGTGCTGTCCGCACAGGCTAATCCAGGACGGCACTTTCCGCCTACAGTGGATTTACGTTTTGAAAAGACTTCATTGAAACAGAAAATACATTAAAAGCGGAAAGATTCGTCCTGGATTAGTCTTTGCGGACTGCACATGCTAATCCGGGGCGACACTTTACGCACTTACATTAAGCCCGGTTTTCTCACGCCACGCCACATATATTGCTATTGTTGTATATGAATGTGAACACTTCTGTTAAAACACTGTTCGTTTGGCACTTTGATACATGCCTTTGCACACTTGACCTGACGATCGCATATGGTGTACGAATTTGTACATTTGCCACCGGAAGTACACCACAAGCCCTTCCGAAAACATACGAACTTCGCCGAATATCTCGGGCACAACTCGGATATTGGTATACATTTGTTGTGAAGTTTCCATATGATACACTCTCAAAAAGAGCTCTTTCATGTTGTGGGAATTTCACTTGAAATTCTGAAAATCTCTAGAGTGGATCGAATTAAGCGTATTAGAATAACAGATACTTGCAATATGCCATTTCCTATATGCTGCCATCAAACGCGTGCTTTATGGCGAACAATTTAACGATGATTTTAGAAGTGCGGTGGGTAAAACAGAACCGAGACTTAGAGTTATCACAGCACATTAAATTGTGTCAAAGCAGCTAAAAGTGAACGTAGAAGCAAATTCTTAATAAGAAGGATTTAATTCATAATTGAGAACGGAGACAGTGTTCGGCCAGTACCCGAAATCGGATCGGACACGTTAAAGTCGTTATTAAGTACACAGGTGTAAACAAAAATGTTGCCATATGCAAATCCGTTATTTGCCACGTTTACGATTTACAAATTGGTTTGATAATGTCAGAAAGCGTCGATTGACCTTGTCGGATGTTTCTGTATTGTTGTATGACAACTCGGACAAAATACTTAATTACAAGTAGGCTGAACTATTATTTTTACATATTTACGAATACTTAAACTTCAAAGTATTACTGTTGAATATTACATATATACTACTAATTACATGTATTTTGGTTTTGATATAACCGGTATTCACAAAGCTCCTAAGGGAAATCTTAACTTAATTTGTACTTATGTGAAAATTTAAGATCTAATTTGCTGTGTGAAATCCGTTGATTTCTGTTTACAAAACATCTTAGCAATATTTACTAGTTAAAACCATTAATATGTAAAAAGAGGTACATATGAAACAGCCACAGACTTAAGGAATTTTATGAATTTAAGAAATTTACTTAAGTTTTCACTAAGGAGCTTTGTGAATACGGGCCCTGGTCATTCATGACACATTGACACTTTATAACAATTATCAATGGTAGTCGACCAATATGACACTTTATAACAATGATCAATGGTAGTCGACCAATATGACACTTTATAACAATGATCAATCGTAGTCGACCAATATGACACTTTATAACAATGATCAATGGTAGTCGACCAATATGACACTTTATAACAATGATCAATGGTAGTCGACCAAAATGACACTTTATAACAATGATCAATGGTAGTCGACCAAAATGACACTTTATAACAATGATCAATGGTAGTCGACCAATATGACACTTTATAACAATTATCAATGGTAGTCGACCAAAATGACACTTTATAACAATGATCAATGGTAGTCGACCAAAATGACACTTCATAACAATGATCAATGGTAGTCGACCAATATGACACTTTATAACAATGATCAATGGTAGTCGACCAATATGACACTTTATAACAATGATCAATGGTAGTCGACCAATATGACACTTTATAACAATGATCAATGGTAGTCGACCAATATGACACTTTATAACAATGATCAATGGTAGTCGACCAATATGACACTTTATAACAATTATCAATGGTAGTCGACCAAAATGACACTTTATAACAATGATCAATGGTAGTCGACCAAAATGACACTTTATAGCAATGATCAATGGTAGTCGACCAATATGACACTTTATAACAATGATCAATGGTAGTCGACCAATATGACACTTTATAACAATGATCAATGGTAGTCGACCAATATGACACTTTATAACAATGATCAATGGTAGTCGACCAACAATGATCAATGGTAGTCGACCAATACGACACTTTATAACAATGATCAATGGTAGTCGACCAATATTGTCGTTTACACAGGTTCAGAATTTATAATAACAAAAATAAAAACAACATTTATTCTGCAGGTAGTTGTTATTTCTCCCGTGTATAAATTAAGTAAAGCATATATAATATATAAATACTGCATTCTTTGAGGGCGATAGTGCATTTTGTCCACCCGAGGAAACACTGCTGCCCAAGGCGAAATGCACTTTCGCCCAAAAATAATGCAATAGTTAGTTTATTATACCGAAACAGGGCTTCTCTATAAATAATGCGCTTTTGTAACACTAAGTAATTTACTCACCCTTTCATAAGCGCCGTTTAAATCCTATCAATATGTCTATTGCTACGACGTCTTAGCAGTTGATATTGCAGTGTGATATTTAAAATTATTGACTGCTTCGTTTTTATATGAACATAAAAGGAAAACAATAGGGTGAGGTGCAATAATATAAAATATATGGCGTATGTTATAATAGTTTGTCACCGAGATCAAATTAGTAGCCTATTTTTCTAAGTATATATCTGTTATTTTGAGATATTCTTAACTAAATATATGAACATTTTCTTACTGTTCTTATAATGTCAATATTAGTTTGTAGTACTTGACTATTTTGTATTCTAGAAACACTAAGATATGTATATTTTAAAGAATATGAATAGTTATTTACCGACCAAATTTGTTAACATAAAACTCGAAAATACCACCCCAAAATGCTAATATTCTCATGGAAATTGTCAGAAAAGTCTGCACAATAATCAGTTGCAAACATGAGACACAACAATAGATACTTCCCTAGTTACTCCGGCGATGAAATCTCTTACGGTACAACATATTGCTTAACCCCAGGTGCCGTATCTTCAAACAAAAGCCGCACTACTTCTCGCTTTATCCTTCAAATAGCCCGCATTTCTTTCACCCATGTGCTAATACCATTTCATTATTATGGTGATTACTCAGATAACAAAAAGAGAAAGACGCTTATCATAATTAATTATGCAACGCACGTGCTTCCATGCTCGAGATAGGGGTCGGCGTGACCCCTTAATTGGACGTGTGAAATTGGCGTGAAATTTTATAGCCCCACGAATGCAGTTTGGTTGCGTCGCTGGAATTCGGTCCATCTGGGCCGCGCACGTTAACGCCACACCGGAGTCCGAATATAATTTTGACGTTACGCAGATTTATTAGTTTACACGTGTGTTTGAAAGAAGGCAAATGGATAAACTCCGCTAGAACAAAAAAATCATATCACTGCGAAATAACATATTGTTACAGTAGATTCTAGTATTTAGTATTTACACATTTTGATCTGTTGTTACTAATACAATCTGATTGGATCCCACCATTCGCACTGTGATCGCCCTCCTATGGAGGAACGCTCGAAAATGTCTGCTGTCATACGGAGCAATACTTAAAAGATACTGGCCAATGCAAGACATAACCAAATGCAACATTAACATGCTAACTCATGTAAAACCATTTGATTTCACGGCGTCCAAATTTCGCGCATTTTTGGCAATAAAAAAAAGCAACAAAAAACGGAAAATTCCCGCGGCCTTTAATTCGCGCATTTTTTTCTCCTTTTTTTTTTTTTCAAATACACACGCAAAACGACAATTTACACATGAAAAACGCAAAAATTAGACCACTGCAAAATAAAACGATTTTTATCGTGTTTGATTTTTCTTTCTGAGTTCTTAAAACTTAGTATGTTTAATAAGATAAAACGTGATTATGTCAGCAATTCTAACATGATACTTGCTGATTTTTCTATCGACAAAAATCAAAATTATCGTTGTTAAACTACCCAATAACAACGCAAAAAGTATTTTCGATTCTCAGCGCAGCATGGTAACATGTAGTTCTCATTACAATTGCAATAATATTTGTCATACGATGTTAGAATCGAAATCATTTTCGCATAATCGTTCCTTATCGGCCACTAAACAACCCTTTGTCGTTCTGATGCGTGGCTATTTAACCACTCAGGCTGACGCCCTCGTGGTTTAATTCCAACGCATCAGAACTCCAAATCGTTTTTAATTGGACGATAAACAACGTCAAATCGAAAATTATTTCTTAAATATACAATTATGCTATATGTATATGCATGTTTCTTATATTTTCAGGATACATGGACCATGGTCATCATCAGTCGCAACATCATCAACATCATCACCAGCAGCAACAGCAACAACACTCACAGGGTGGTACCAATGTGTCCAGTCTAGACTGTCTCTCCCTGATTGTTGAAAGCATCAGCTCCACTACCGGATCTCCAATGATGACGTCACTGGCTCCATCGGAACGCCCTCTATAGGCCAGAACCAAAAATCTACTTTCAGTTTGGATTTTCTTAATTTTAAATGGATTTGAAGTTGAAAAGTGTGATAACATGTACATTGTGCCTTAATTATTATGTTGTGCCGTTGTTTCAACAGTTAAACTAGGTTCTAGTGGACTACATAATTCTTCAAAGGAAAATAATGGAATACAAATCAAAACAAAGATGTTATTGTGAACTGCAACATCATCATCATCATGTCATCATGTTCGTCACTGTTGTCGTCGTCGTCATCATCATCATCATCATTTTCATCATCTTTAACAAGAACAACGTCACCATCATCGCTATTGGCGTTCTCAGTGTAATATGTCATTATTACTTACAACTACATCATCATCTTCATTTACAACTTCTTCATTATCATAATCGCCATCATCATTGTATTCTACACTTCTGCGTCTTCGTCTTCTTTTCTCATTCTTCTTCTTTTTCTTAAGATGTGTCATCATTATCATCATTATCCTCCTCCTCCTCCTCATCATCATCATCAACAACAACAACATTACAGTCATCATCATTATCGTTCTCTCATCATCATTGTCATCATCTTCATTATCGTCATCATCATCATTATAACCATCATCATGGTCATTTTCAACATCATTATGATCAAAATCAAATTTTTGACCGTCGCAATCCCCAGCCTTAACGCAATCGTCATTATTTTCACCAGCAACAACAGCAGAACAACAACAACAGCATCGTAATAATCATACCATGGAGTTCACACACACATCTGTATACCTTTAGAGTTTGCCCTAATGACAGTAACAAAGATCGAGATCTCCTGTTTTAATTGCACCTATCGAAAGAAATAGACTCTTATTAGACACAGAGTACCGTGGGAAACCCGTGAATTACAAGAATTCTATCACGGAAACAAGCTACCCGAGAATAGAAGAAAGAGATTAACTAGGACACAAACACCGGCATAGCTTTTGTGTGTGTGGCATAATCCGTGTATTGTTTATTGTTGGTATTGGTAACATAATTATATTCCGTATTGTTTAAAATTCACTGAATAAGTTTGTTAACGGAATGACGTTCTGGGCCGATATTCACAATGCTCCTAAGGGAAATCTTAACTTATGATGTACTTTAAGTGAAAACTTTAGATCACATTTTCTTTGTGAAATCCAATGATTTCTGTACAAAGAAGGCTGTAATACTAAACATATAAGCAATATTTACAAGTTTACAACATTTTAATGTTAAAGACCTATACATGAAACAGCCAGGGACTTAAGGAATATTAAAAATTTAAGGAATTTACTTAAGTTTTCCATAAGGAGCTTTGTGAATACGGGCCCTGGGCTGGTATTAAAAAAACTCCTAAGGGCAATTTTAACTTGAGTTGTACTTAAGTGGAAATTTGAGATCAAATTTTGTACATGAAATCCTAGGATTTTTGTTTGAAAATTGGTAAAATTATAAACATATAAGCAATATTTATTAGTTTAAAGCATTTTATTGAAAATAGACCTATACATAAAACAGCCACAGAGTTCAGGAATTTTATGAATTTAAGAAATTTACTGAAGGTTTACCTAAGGATCTTTGTGAATACGGGCCCAGTTTGTCATTGATAAACTGTGCATATTAAGGTGCTGTAAAACAGATTTTAAACAATTTGTGTACGCTATAAACCACATATTTTATAATTCTACATTCAATTAGTCAGAATCTGAAGAAAAAAGCAGCGTTTTTCTTTTGCACAGCAAATCAGATTTCATTAAATCATTTATAAATTCATGTACCGTAATAATCACGTGTTCCTAAATATTAATTATGACAGCAATGCCATGTGTACCTTTATTTATATTATATATTGTACTTTTTGTAAATGTTTATTTACGAATGTCTGTTTCGTGTCTCACTGTGCTATTTTTATTCTTAGTTTACATTTGTACAAATGTTATTTATGACAATAAAACACGGAAACCACTTTTTTGAAAATGTGTGTTTGTACATAATGCTTGGTCAAATTAAATTTAATTATACTATGTTCTAAATATTTCTTTAAAAGTGCCAGTGAAGATTTTATAAGGAGTAATGTAATGAATCATTATTTCAACTGCTTGTTCTTACACAAAAATCCTTTTAATGAAGCGTGAAGACTTTTGAAAAAATATCTATTTGCAATAAGCAGTCTTATTCTTATTTTTTTCATGTTCTGAAATAGCTTTCCATACTGAAGGTTTATCTATGCCAAATCCATAGTTAGAGTAAAACTCGTTTTAAAAGGGACCCGTTCACAGATTGACTAATTGACAATTTTCATTTTTTGTTGTCACAGTTTCCAAAAAATATAGGAATAGTAGTAGTGTATATAAAGGAGCGAAATAACAATACTGACTTAGAAACATACTATGAGTATTTATCAAGGGAAATTGATAAAATCATAAAGCGTTTTAACGCGCAACGATGGAATAATTTGGAGTGTTTCTGTTGTTTTCATTTAGATTGTTGAAAACACGTGACTAATTTACATAAAGTAAAAAATACATTGACAACTATAAAAGTCGGTATGGCCTAGAGGTTTGCGCGATAGCCTTTGGATCCGGAGGTCTGAGGTTCGAAACTCGCTGCAAGCAGCATTTTTATTATTTTTTTACGCTTTTCTTGTTAAAGTACTTGAGATCTTTAGTTTGTCAAGTTATGACGTGTAATGGCGTATTTCAAAAAATACAAAACTCTGTTAACAAGTCCCTTTAAGCAATAAACTGAAAGTAAAAATGTAGTTTGTTTCATACAATGCTTTACGTACACATAGCTTATATAAAGATGACCCGTGGGTACTATTGGCGAAAGCAATAACTGGCACACAAACTTATTAGAATCCTTGTGTACCGGCTCCATGTATTATATTATTTAATAAATAATTTTCGATTTAGAGTTATCAGCTAATAAACAACGATTTGCAGTTCTGATACGTATGAATTAAATCACGAGGGTGTAATATTCCGTATTGGTATTTGTCTTGCAAATTAAAAAAATACATTTCAAAATATTTTCAACATTTCTCTGTTGACCAGCTCAGAGGGGCATCAGGGGGGAAACAAAAAGCAGCAGTGTGCAGCATACTCAGGGGGGAAACAAAAAGGAGCAGTGTGCAGCATCCTGCTTTTTCGCTCTGGGTCTTTCCCCAAGTATGGTTATCCCTTGATATTTAATAACGCGCCATAAATGTTAAACATTAAAATATGACGTAGTACGCAAATTCAGGCGCTGTACTACTCTTCTCTAGGCTAGCCAGAACTGTACATTTAAATTTACTACAGAAATACAATAATAAAAGTGCCTTTTTACAACACATCAATTTCAAAAGCGCTTCAACAATTCCTCAACCTGATGCTGTGTTAAACCTTTGATAATGTCCCATGTTACTCGTTGCCGATAGCGCTTTCTCCTGTTTGGGTACCACCTTTGGCATTCATTTTTCTATATTTACTTTGTGTGTTCATGTCCTCGTCATTGTTATGATTTGTACAAACGCGAGGATAGGTGTATTTTAGTTATTCAGCACGTGTTATCACATGAGTCGTTGAACTGTAAAGAATCTAGTTACAAACAATCCAATGACAAATTAAAAACAAACATAAGACATTGTTATCTAACGCCGATAAATCTCCGCCAATCTTTCCGCACGCAACTATACGAATTGAATAATAGATGCACATTCAACAGGAAGCAAGCATCCGAACGAACAAGACATCATTAATCAAGCGTGTGCTGACCCAGATGTATTGTATCATGAATCCAAGATGGAAATAAAAATGTTCGCCGGAAAGATTTCTTATCGTCGATGACGAGTTTATAAGATCTTCTATACCTCAAATGTTTTCCACGTGGCTTCCAATAAATCAGCTGATTAAAAACGAAAGTAGGAAATATATCTATCATGTTTGGCATACACCAAAGATTAATGATTCTTTTTATATCACAATTGCCGTGTTCATGCAGGTATCGGATAGAGATTAGAAGCTTGAGTTGAGATGCTAGTGAAACTTGATAGTAATCCGGCTGGAAATACGGAGAGAGCCCAGGACTGGCAATTCTTTTGGTGGATTTGTGATGTTCGGTTTGAGTACATGTATCAAATGTAGTCGTCTACATTAAGCACACATCTGTTTAGCGCAAGACAATAAAGTCTGTTATATTTTAAAGACTATAATGCTATAACCGTTTAAAATTTCATTTGTTTTCTTGCGTTTGAACGAACAGTATGTATTAAATAGTTCGAACAAAAAGTATGTTTTGAATAATTTTTATCTACGATGGTGTTCTTTCAAGCTTGCGTAATCAAATACCATTTCAACAAAGATACTGTCACATCTTTTCATTGAATTTGCCAGAAAAGCATACCCATTTCAATACGAGCTATATTATGGTGATCAGTTTGCTGTTAGAATGACAGAAGCTTTAATTCCGGGTTTAACGTAGGCTTATTCGGAAACCGAAACGACCGTTTCATAACAATATTGGCAGCTTTACGACAAAGCCAAATTCCTGTCCTATGTTCTTCATTAACGATCGAATGAAAAAAAAGATCACCGCGGGTTCAATTTTAGAAGTTTGAACGTTCTTAAAATGTATAACATTATTAAGTATGTACTTGTTTCCAATGTAATCCATTTTCTCAAAGTTTTCAGCCCAACTCTGTTCATTTGTCTACCTTTTATGGTTAAATTTCAGACCATTAGTTAAGTTAGAGAATTTTGTAGAAATAGGACCTGGCCTATGGTAATTAAAATTACTAAACTTTATCTTGGACAACATTATTAAAAGTGACCTATGCTAAATAAAATTTGATAGGTCACAAGCATTTCCGGTGGTCAACATTTTAAATTGAGTCTTTGTTTGAGTCGCAGTAATAAGGCCATTAACTGTATTTTTGCAAAATCTACACGCGACTTTTTGGTTAAAAAGAATAAAACGGTAGTGAATGTATACTCGGGCAATAAATCAATCATGTTTTTAACTTTCACAGTGGTTGAACTTTTTGAAGACATGGCGTCAAAGGGTTTCGCTCTTTGATTTGAAGTGGCAGCGAATCCGGAATATTCACCTAACCCAGCGTGACGCCGTTTCTAGGTCTAATCGTTGCTGCTGCTATGAGAAGATTGTCTGATTAAAGCATGTAACAAATCAAAGAAATTTTCAAGCATTTGTCGGTTTGAAACTTTGCTTCTTTTCAAAATCTCTTTAGTGCCTCGCCTGGAAGCTAATTGTTCGATAACAGACTCGATTGTGCTTTCCGTTTTGCATTTATTCGCAAACTAATGTTCTTTATGCGTTTTAATTATGCTCAAATTTGCTTTATTGGAGGGGGATGTATCTTATCTAATCGCGTTAACGGTTTTCTGCATGCAATCATTGATATGTCTTATATTGTTGATAACAGAGGAACCCGAACAGACAGTAGTGTGAGTGAAATGATGCTACTGCATGTTAAATAAAAATATAACTTTTATTTGGAATTGTCAAGAATGAAAATACTGTCTGTTAAAACCCCCCAGAAAGACACATTTCAAATAGAATAGTTATGAATATCAATACTAAAATTATTAAATTAAACTATATTGAATATGTGTTTAATAATTGTTATCACACGCTGTTCATTTCGTGTCTTCTTTAAAGAGCCTTTCCCTACGATTCTGTCTTCGCATTTGTTTTCTTTGTTAAGTTGTTTAAGTATATAAATATAAGATAAATAAAATCAAAGACACATCTGAAGGAAAGAAACCCTTATTAACATTATCAGGTTCTTTATTTGAGGCAAGTGACCAATTGCCTATACAACACAGGACAATACACACAACACAACACAAAACACAACTGGGGTCACCACCTTTGGAACGGTCAATGCAAATTGTGGGTTTAAACCGGTTTAAAGGCATGCCGAACAAATAGACAACATAAGATAATGTCAATAGTAATCATAACACAAATAGATCGTCATATACACGGCCTATTTAGTTCCCAGGATATAACGGTAAATACTTTTGAGCTTTTTCACGTTTCAACTAGTTTCTTGATTGGCCATAGACATTTTAAAAGATATCATCTAAACTTGAAACAAATAAATACGTGGCGAAGAGAATACTGAACATTTAAATAATTTAGTCGGAGACTAGACATTCGTCTTCTTTGCGGGTATCACTAATTCTGCGGAGATAATTCGAAAATAATTGACACAAAAATGCTCATTTATTGTTGAGAATTTCACACGTGGCTAATAAGAGAACTCCGAAAACGCCTAATGCCATTGAAGCCGCTTTTGTTGACACCCAAGATCTGAAAATTGTTATTTTCTCTGGCAATTAACATGTCTTGAAAGACGGGGGAAAATATATTCAAGGAAATGTCGTTTGGCAGATATAAATGGAGTCTTTTAGCGATAATAGATTTACGAATATATGCAGGCTTTGGGTGAGGAGGAGGGGGACGAGTAGGCGCGAAAACCGACCCATTAGAATTCACATTCCATAGTCATACATTTTATTTACAGTTTATTTTTAAAAAAATACATGCGCCTATATATATATATATATATATACACTTTGCTGTATGTCAGCTTATGTTTCTATTCAACATGAATGCCTCGTGCAAAACCGAGTGTTTAATACAGGTGTTGCTTATATATATTGTACAATAGTTTAATATTTAATATGCTTCTGCATACAAAGTTCAGGCATATGCAAACATTCCTTGTCTTGTAAAGTAAATATTATTTTTACAACTCTGCAATAATAGAATTAATTATTGTCCTAAACGATAACACAATGCAGATCTTAGTCATAATAACGGCATAAACACAGGTAGTCTACAAAAAAACGAGCATTCCAACAATAAAACATCCCGACCATTCATATCTCAAGTTTTTTTTTCTCCACTAGCACGTGCTTTATTAGCAGCATCGACGTCTTGTCGACGTCTTGTTTAGCATTTTTATCATCGCGACCTAAATTGATACCATTGTTGATTTATCGCGCCTCTATCTTGTATTGTAGCATCTCGATAGGTTTAATTGCCTTGTTTTCCGCGGCGAGAGATCCGAAATTTGTAAATCTGGCTGCGCAACGACGCCCCGTGTTAGGGTTTAGACCATGGACTAGACTTTGCCATCTTGGCGACCCATAAATCACGTGGTTATGGTCGGCAGCAAGATGCAACGAGATTGGACAGTCGCCTGATTAGAAAGATGAAGCTCTAAAGGACCGCGTGGCCTGATGTTTAAAAGGAATCAAACTTCCGGAATGCGATATGAGATAGTAACATTTGACAGTTGACGATGCTACAGTATGCGATAAGCGATCTAGTGCCCATGGTTTGCGAAGCAATGTCATAAGCAATTTTATTATTAATAAATATAGTGTATGTATTCAAAGAACCGCGCATGTATACATACAGTCAATACACTGTGGATATCATTGCAGTATAAAGTCTATCGAAAGACAACGTTTATTAAAGTAAAGGTTCTGTTATTTTAATGGGTTATACATTTTAAACACAAATTCATTAACCTTACGGATATGCAATTTTATCATAATATTAGGAAATATAAGTGAAACATCTATAAATAGACGGAAAATGACAGAAGATCGCGAAAGTATTTACAAATTGTTCCATTATGATAATCGTAAATAAATATGGATGTCTGACAAAATATATAAATCACCCCAAACATTATTTTAGGTTAAATTCTATTTAAATATTTCAGTTTGAATTATTTTGATAAATAACGGATTTAATACTGGACAACATACATGCAAGCAACAGGTTGAACCAAATAACTGCACTATAATTGTTTATTTAATGTTGATTGTTTGGAACAACAATCGTTATACAGATTATATATCACGGTGACTGGCAGTGGATTTATAGTGTTCGCGTATTCATGTAGCTCCTAATTCGACAGGATTTTTAACGCTCATCTGCGCTACTCCACGATTCGCCGCGGTGTGTCTAGTAGCACATCTGATGTGTCAATGGCCGCATTTCTAGCATTGCGGACCGTCCAGCCTGACCCCAGTTGGCTAATTGGAGAGCTTCAATTAATTAATAAGCAATAAACGTCAAATAACTCACCGCCATATGGGCGAAACCTATCTTAACGAGCATCTGCAGCAAGGCAAAGGTAGTTTGTAGACGCTGAGAATTATAGTAAATGGGAGTTTTAGTTCGTTACCGAACCAATATTACTGGCGGCACTATTGGTAGTTCTAGGATTGACGCTACAAATTCTCTAAAACGACGAAGAAACTCGAACCACCATTCCTATAAAACAACAGAAATAACTGCTCCTACAACAACAGCAACAACAACTTCAACTACAACAACTACTATAATAACTTCTACAACAACAATAATAATAACAACAAAAGCTTCTACTACTACTACTACTACTTCTACTGCTGCTGCTGTTGCTGCTGCTACTACTACTACTACTACTACTACTACTAGTACTACTACTACTACTACCACCACTACTACTACTACTACTACTGCTTCTACTACTACTGCTACTACTACTACTACTACTACTACTACTACTACTGCCACTACTGTTACTACTACTACTACTACTACTACTACTACTACTACTACTACTACTACTATTACTACTACTACTACTGCTGTTGTTGTTGTTGCTGCTGCTGCTTCTTCTTGTTCAACAAACATTTCAACGACGACGACAATTTGTACTGTTTCTGCTTCTACTGAGACATTATTTTCTTTATGTTGACTTAATAATATTTCTCACATAGCTGTCACAGATGCTTAATATCAAAACACAAACACAAAGGACTCTCAAAAACACAAAAAACGCTGAAGACAAGCGAAATAACTAAAAAATAAGCTTTTTATCGCGAACTCCATTAATCACTGTTGATAGTCAGTTATCTCCCTTTTTACAAGTCTCCAGTACCGAAACATGAAGATGACTGACAGGGGAGATAAATCTATCAGGAGGAGTTACGGACTCGGTAATCAAGTAAGACAGATTAGCGTGAATAAAATATTGACACACAACCGCTTTATTTACGGAAGCGTGTACTGACTTGAAATTGGATCAATATTGATTTTAATTACAAGCAAAAAGCTTTACAACAACTTTTTGTTCATGCTATTCTTGTTCAACAATTTTTCTTCTTCCTCCTCTAATTTGCCCTGTTCATATTATACTTTTTCTTTCTACATGTACTTCTATTTCTTCTATTTCGTAGTGTTCTTCGTGTTCTTGTTGTTCGTGTTTGTTGATATTCTTCTTCGTCTTCTTCGCCTTTGTATTCTTGCTATAATCATTACTATCAAAAGTGTAAACTTTAATATAACATAAATTATATATACCTTTAGTACTAAGTTAACAGCGTTACATTTTTATTTCTTAAAAAATGTGTTCTAAGGATCGCTTGGAAATTTGATAATACAGCACACGTCTGAATATTACATTCAAAGCTTGTTTGCTTCGTTTTCTTTCAATTATACAGCACACTTTAATGCTCGTGCTGTATAATTCTTATGACTGTATATACTTGCTGAGAAAGGCTTTACCCTTTGACGACATGCATTTATAATTCTCCTACAGTCGTCAGGTACGCGCTTCCGTACCGAAGACCAGACTCTTACGGCTGTATATGCAATATAGCTGCAGCAACAAAGCGATCCGTATCTCCCCGCCTTGTCAACACATATGCGAACGGCGGAGGAAATTACGTAATTAATCAACGGTGGTTTTGTCTGCTGATTACGCAGACGACTTCAGGAAAATATTTGAAATTAAGTGTCGCCATTAATTAAATACACAGAGCGAATAATGTCTTCTTGGTAACAATGGGTTTGCATGTCGAGATGTGTTTTTGTTGTTGTTGTTGTTGTTGGGTTTTTTCGCCGTTTTTAACAGTATTTCAGTCATATCACGGCGGTCAGTTAACCTGCTCTCACTTTTCCTGGGCAAACTTAGCCGATCTAAGCGGTTTACCAGTACTAAGTGCACATACCTATGCCAGTAACTAACAACTGCTCTACTTGAATCAGAGGTAGGGGGAAAATGGCCGTAGAAATAATTTCATGACCAATCCCCACACAAGTTATATGGCCGGGCCTGGGTTCGAACTCACGATCCCCGGACTGTCAGTCTAGCACTCTACCAACTGAGCTAGCCTGATTTGGACCAAAGACATTATTATTGTGTGCATTATGATTAAATAGTGACCATTTTGTTAGTGAACTAGTGAAATGGAACAAAACCACAACCAAATCAAAGCATTTCATAGTGCATACACTATGGTGTTGTTGTTTTTCTGCAACCTCCGCGCATATATTTAAGTGGTTTCGAGCATAGCTCATTAAATCCCCGCCGGCATGCATTTACACGTGACTATAGGCAAACACTTGGAGCGAAATAAAATATATGAGGCGTGTCGTGGGAAACCCGGGCTTAACTTAATGCATGTGCGTAAAGTATCGTCCCGAATCAGCCTGTGCAGTCCGCACAGGCTAATCCAGGACGACACTTTCCGACTTAAGTGTTTTTTTTAGAAGAGACATCCTTGAAACAGAAAATACAATAAAAGCGGACGGCACAGGCTAATATAGGAAGACACTTTACGCACATGTATTAAGTCCGGATTTCCCACGACACACTCATATAGGTTACGAGTTAAAATGAAAACAATAAACATATCAACGCAAGGATTTTACGTTATTCACGTTTTTATCAAGTGTTTGCCTGGAACTTCGTGCCTGGATTTAAACGAGCTATGTTCGGATACAGTTAAATCTCTGCGAGGTGGTTGTAAGTTTTTCTCTCGTGGTGGCAGTGATAACTGAAGAGTGCCAATGGGGAAGTAACCACTGCTAGGAGTTTGGCTGTTCTGTGATAGGAAGCGGCCGTTGAGTGGTCTGGTAAATCGACTTAGCAATTTGTTCTTGATTTTACGACAGTCAGTGTATATCTCTACGACAACCGAATGTCGTAAAACGTCTGTAATGAGTTCCATCGACATGCTAAAAATCCACGATTATCTAAAGATAATATCGCGAGATTCTACTGACATCTTTGTGATCCCCAATTTATAGAGTGTTTCCTGAATTTTATTTCAAAATCGTAGTAAAGTGTACAGTTGTATACTAGCGCGAATAAAGCTTGGCACGATCTAGTCTGGTGATATTTCTGATAAACGATTTGACAAACGTACTGCATGTACACACGGATATTTCTCAAGGTTTTTATAGTCTGCATGCACTTTGCTTTGAAATTATTGCAAAGTAATGGCAACGTGCTCGTGGTCATGATTGTTTTTAGACTGTTGCCAGAAGACAACGGTCTTTTGAGATGGTAATTTCCAAAACAGGTAATCGCGGAAAACTACTTATTTTCTTTGCAGGCTAAGAATCAATAAATCGAAACCTGAAAGGGTCCTTCTTCAAAACAGCAAAAATTCACGCCTTTTTCATTACCTTTTAATTATTTAACATAATGTATGTCAAGTGTATTATAATGTGCATGTCACGTGATTTATAAGAATTACAGTTTCTAAAAAAGTCAATTTATTACAAATGTTACGTCAAATTAATTACACACCTAGTTTCGTTGTTTAATTGTATGTAACCGAAATATTCACTTGGGTGTCCTGGAATAAGATCACGAAATTAATGCGCTACCTCGGTTACTTTTTACTATTTGCAAAAGTGTTATTTCTTGTTACTGATTCTTATTCTGAATGTTTTGACATAGAATTAATGCAATGTATTAAGTTTAAACTTTAGAATGGAAAATCAAGAGCATGCATCGTATGACATACTTTTGACTCTGTAGGCTACGAATCACTAACTATCGATGTTCCTAACCACCACGCTTCTTGGGTTATTCTGCATGGCTCGTTGCAGATTGACTTGTTAACTATATAGTTCCGCTTGTACTCGATAATTAGCTTGGAAAATGTTCTTGACTAACAAATAAAATGTTATTATGATGTCATATACTATTGACTAAGAAGCCATATCATCAAGTTTACAGGTGGGAAATTGAATTTTATTCAAACAAATGCTCGTTCCATTTTTAGCAAAAATGCATTAACAATTCACATGCTTTTAGTTTATGTTGTCGTGAACAGTCTTTCAACGCTGTCAGCGTTTTGATTACAAATTTGAGGCGAACTTCTTACTACTTACTATTGAGGAACTAAATATGTCAAAGTTTATAATGCAATGTCAACATCATGACGTTTACTTTGTCACGTTGGCTGAAAATGGTAATTGAAAACAATGCAAATGAAGAACTGATATAAGATAAATATATGGATACTGAGTTCTTACGTGCTTTTTGTACTAGTTATATTCAGTTTTACTTAAACAATAAACTTAGGTATAATTTTGACAGTGCACCTATTTTGTTTAAATACTATATGACATCCGGGAGGTAATCAAACCGCAAACACACTTGCTAACATTTTATACAAAAATTGTTTCATATTAACGCACTTGCCTTCCATGCACATATTGATGGCCTTTTTTTTCTACGACTGGTAAATCAAATATTTGATAAACAAGTATATTAAGTATAAGAAATATATTAGTACATCATTTACCATGTGAAATAGGAATTGTTGCACCGATCTTCAAGTAATGTAGGAGTTTAATTGTGTTTCTGATAACCACAATATATATATAAAAATCCTACTTTCAAAACGTTTTGGCTTCCTCACATTTTCCTCCTACTACTGCCGCCTAGATGCTCCGCAAGTTGTGGTCGTTGCCATACGGTGTTCCGTTAGGGCCACTCGTTGTTTCACATTCTCGACCTTTGGATTGCAAGCGCGAGAACGAGAGAACACGATACGAAGTAGCGAAATCACCATACGAGATTGCGAGAATACGATGCGAGATCGCGATTTTAATTTCGCAACCTCGCATCGTGTTTTCGCATTCTCGACCTTTGGATATAAAAAGGCGAGAACGCGAAAACACGATGCGAGATTGCGAGATTACGATGCGATATCGCGATATGATTTTCGCGATCTCGCATCGTAATCTCGCAATATCGCATCGTGATTTCGCAACTTCGTATGGTGTTCTGTCGTTCTCGCGCTTGTAATCCAAGGTCGAGACTGCGAAACAACGAGTGGCACTAACGGAATACCGTATTGCCGAAAGGTCGGCGCCTGCATCAGTGTTTATGCAAACTTATCGTCGTCATCATCCCCAGTATTATTTGTATAATGCAAACCGTTTTAAAGGGACAGTTTCACAGTTTGGGTTGGAAAAACATTTCTCTAAAAGTGTAATATGAAAACAGGAATTTATAGAATATATCAAAACCTTTTGTCTGGTATGTTGTTTAAGTTATTTTGCCTTTTTGTGTAAAAAATAGTATGATATGTCTACCAGGTAGCAAATATTTATCGAAAATAACAGATGTTCGTCAAAAGTTTAACTTTTAACTATTCATAAACCATGTGCTTTTTAAACATTGACATACGAACAATAAATGTATGATCGAACAGAAAAAAAGACATTTTATGAAAATTATATATCACAGCCAAAAACGCTGAAACTGCCCCTTTTAACTGTCGGTTTACTGCCTACACCAGCAACCGCAAATTTGTCAAATGTGGGCGTAAAATGTGTGAATATGATGTGTATGTAACTCAATTAAATCCGTCCCATACTCCTTTTTGATCCTCCGTTACTATCGGTCCGTGCCATTCAATGGTCCGGTAGATGATAGCGAATACAAGTTTACATTATTATTAAGATACATTTGACAATTATCCCTTTTCTCAACGCGCTTTACTACAACAACCGATTACAATAATCGCGCGTCTGATTATTGGAAATAATGTAAGGGTATTTTTAATAATGTAAGTGTATTTAACAATAATGTAAGGGTATTTTTAATAATGTAAGTGTATTTAACAATAATGTAAGGGTATTTTTAATAATGTATGTGTATTTATCAATGATGGAAGGGTATTTTTAAAAATTTATGTGCATTTAACAATAATGTCAGGGTATTTTTAATAATGTAAGTGCATTTGACAATAATGTAAGGGTATTCTAAATAATGTAAGGGTATTTTTAATAATGTAAGTGTATTTAACAATGATGTAAGGGTATTTTAAATAATGTAAGTGTATATAACAATAATGTAAGGGTATTTTAAATAATGTACGTGTATTTAACAATAATGTAAGGGTATTTTAAATAATGTATGGGTATTTCAAATAATGTATTGTATTTAACCATAATGTAATGGTATTTTAAATAATGTAAGTGTATTTAACAATAATGTAAGGGTATTTTAAATAATGAAATGATATTTTTAATTATGTAAGGTATATAACAATCGCCAAAAAAACAATGAAGTGAATTATTGTAAGACCATTTGGGACACGTTGGTCACCTTTATAAAATAGCTTCACCTTAGCATAACATTCTAAATAATCATGATAGAGTAATCTTTGTCAACACATACATTGCGTTTAAATAGTGGTGTGTATGTGAACAATGAATTCCTATATAACATTAATCATCGAAATGAATACATTAATTTTCTAATCATATATTGCATCGATTTTAGACTGCTCCCGTCGTCCTATCCTGTACTCTTCAACGATTGTTGAACTGACTGCTCCCGTCGTCCTATCCTGTACTCTTCAACGATTGTTGAACTGACTGCTCCCGTCGTCCTATCCTGTACTCTTCAACGATTGTTGAACTGACTGCTCCCGTCGTCCTATCCTGTACTCTCCAACGATTGTTGAACTGACTGCTCCCGTCGTCCTATCCTGTACTCTCCAACGATTCTTGAACTGACTGCTCCCGTCGTCCTATCCTGTACTCTCCAACGATTGTTGAACTGACTGCTCCCGTCGTCCTATCCTGTACTCTCCAACGATTGTTGAACTGACTGCTCCCGTCGTCCTATCCTGTACTCTCCAACGATTGTTGAACTGACTGCTCCCGTCGTCCTATCCTGTACTCTCCAACGATTGTTGAACTGACTGCTCCCGTCGTCCTATCCTGTACTCTCCAACGATTGAAAGAAGAACGACAGCATGTTAAAGTTAAGTACACTTTTTATTTCAGAATTTCTCTCACGTACTTGGTGTATGATTTCTCTCCCAAAGGTATACTCTGCACTTTCTAACCCCGATGAATAAAATACGAACATGTGCAGTTTAGCTCATCGTTTCGAATGGAACATTTCTCTTGGATCAACTATTGTTAGTGTAGTGTATGTGTGTGAATATCGCAATTAGCATCAAAGCCGTCATAATCGGCATCGTCGATGTCGTCGATATTCTAAACGTCATAATTATCTTCATAAATGCCATCATCATTAATATCATCATCATCATCATCATCATCATCATCATCATGACCATCATCATCATTATCGACATCATTATACTTTTCACCATCATCACCATCATCATCATCGTCATCATCATCATCATCATCATCAGATACAGATACAGTAGCAGCAGCATCCGTCGTCGTCCTCAGCGTTGTTTGCAACTTTTTTCATAGGAGTGGAAGCTATAACTGTTTCCAAAGAAGACAAAAGATCGACGTACATGTAGAGTCACATGACCCTGAGACGAACACATGATCAGAACAACCCAACGAAGCGAGCACGAACCCAGGCGAAGCTCATTCCAAAGTGGTCAAAGTTTATGGCATTACCCATAATAATGTGCAGAATGAAAGTCTTTCCCAAACAATCCATTTATAAACCCATCTATTACGACATTTAATGACAGTTTACTGAGTCAGAACGAATTATGGACACCGTTGATTGTATTTCCAGAGAGCATAGACGCGGCCCATTTACCGACTGCATTTCCGATTGACAGAGATGCACGAGTTAGCTTATGGGTGACGCGCGATTGGGTTTCAAAACATTTGGAACGGATAGCCGTTATTTCTGTACCCTGTATTCAAAGAACGTACTAACGAACACATACAACATCTTTTTAAAGTCATTTTACACCCTGAACGAACAATTAGTCTGACCATTTGTACCTTATTGTGCATAACGCGTAAAATGGACCAAACATCAATAACACGAACATCATAAACTGTGTTCTGAGTAAGTTTGTTTGTCAGAAATAGAGGATGTTAAACTGTATTATCTACGAGAAGATTTCTCAATGGCACCTTTTGGGTTAATTCCGCAACATTTAAAACTGTACAATCCCTTTGAGTTCCGTAGTTTTGCTTTTAAGTCGAGTCAAACTGCATGTATACGTATTGACAGTATGCGTTGGTTGTAGAACATTTCGACTAAGTTCTCGTTGTCTCGAAACATAAGTTGGTAGATGTAATAGAATAAGCAGACACGGTCGCACATGCAAAGTATGTAATGAAGATGTATGTGAATCAGAGAATCACTGTTTACTGTTTTGTCCAATAATAAATTATGACTTAAATACTATAATGATTACATAGGATATATCATATTAAACATCTTGGCCGAACATTAAAGAAGTATATCTGCTGTCAAACAATAATTTTAAAACACTCCAATTGGACGTTCTGGAAAAATACCAAATTATTTACAATGTACCTTAAAATATTTGATTGTTTTTGCTTCATTATTTTGTTTTTATAAGGTGTTTTATTATACAATATATAATACATGTTTATACCGTGACACTATCATTTTATATGTTTAATTGATGTACATATGCTTAATTTTGTTTGTACCTTTCTTTGTATGATTCAATGATTTTATGTCGTGGTCATGTTGTTTTTATCATATAATATAATAAAATATAATATAATATGATATGATATGATATAATATAATATAATATAATATAATATAATATAATATAATATAATATAATATAATATAATATAATATAATATAATATAATATAATATAATATAATATAATATAATATAATATAATATAATATAATATAATATAATATAATACAATATAATAAAATATAATATAATATAATATAATATAATATAATATAATATAATATAATATAATATAATATAATATAATATAACATAATATAATATAATATAATATAATATAATATAATATAATATAATATAATATAATATGTAATGTAATGTAATGTAATGTAATGTAATATAATATAATATAATATAATAGTAATTTGATACATGTGAACAGCTTACCAACAGATTTCAAACGTTTGTTATGCTACCATTTTCATGAGAAAGCAAACAGGTGCCAATAGTATTTTGGGGGGGATTACATTTATGCTTAATTTATGCGAATGACTAAATAGCATTCAGCTATTTACAGAAGGTTCGTTCTACTTCTTATACACACCATATAGAGAAAATAAAGTATTCTTTATAAGATGATGAGAACTAATTTAATACAATTCAAAACAATTGAACATAGCAGTTTATATAATGTCGTACCTCAGGAGCTGAACAATTAGCTTCGCAATTTAAACCAAGAGAGACTACTTCCAGACAGAAACCAAGGAAAACAAGAGGAGTTGCTACTCCCGATAGAGAATGTAACATCGGAGTCTTGTTTAGGTCCTGCATTTATATAAGTAATAATATAAGCAATAATAGTTTGGTATTGTTCCAGCTGTATTTGTTGTGCTGCTGTTTAAAGTACTTTGCTGGTAAAACAGATAGTTAATTGACAGAATACCATCTGTTTTGTGTCAATTATATCCTACTTGCTGAGCATTTTCAATAATGTTATATGACAACGCATGTAAATATTGAACAACATGGAATATCATGTACTACAAACAATAAAATCATTGAGATAACAAACACGTGCTTTTAATTAGCTGCCAATGTGTGACATGCTGATTCCCGGCTGTTAAGTACTGTATTGCGTCATTTTATCAGAATATAATTATAAATGACCACCGGAAAACATTGCGAAACAATTTGGAAATATTGCGAAACCGAAAGTTTTACACTAAGCACCCTTTTTAATTGAGGTATTACTATTGTACATGAATTATATGTTTACATGTTTAATTGTGATCAATAATTGATGATTTTTAACATAAAAATGGATTACTTTAATAAAGAATATTATTTGGCAAATTATCTTTCTAGTTTTTTTTTCAATTTCCCAAGGGTTTGTTGGGGGATTTTCATTTTCCCATGCGCATTTCATTAAAGTGAAAAATTAAAACTAAGTAAAATTATGAAACATATGCATACAATTATTAAAATTATATTTCGCAGTCGTATTAAACGATTATTTGCTATAAAAGTCGTAACGACTGGTACATTCATCATCCATTATATTGCTAATGTGTAATTATATTCTCATGTGAATAAAAAAATCTAACACTGTTAGTTCATATTACACATGCCTATTCTCTTTGCCCTTTCTTTAATTATTTTTGAATCCCAATCGCATTATTTTGCTTTCAAAGAACCTGACTAATTAAAGGATGATATATCAGACTAAACAATTACACTGGCTTAGAATTTACTGTAAAATACAGTCAATGTATTTTCACATGTTCTGTATGCAGTACTAGGTTAAGTGAAAAACAGTACCAGCAACACTCAGAAAATTGAGCATACATGTGTTACTATGGAGACAATTGAACAATTGATTTTGTCACAGTATATATAAAAGTCAAGTTTCAAGTTAATTTTTACGCTCAGCACGTAAAAACATACCTATGACGTAATTACAAACATTAATGAGTTGTAGCAGTTATAAATTGGTTTCTATTTCTATAGCAAAATCAAATAATACAAAGTAGGGTTAGTTTATTCGATAACAATTGCAGGTCATTACCTATGTCTTGTAAAGCTGCATATGCACTTCACCGAATAAACGTGACTAACTAGTTGGGTTATGTAGTTAATTACCTATGTCTTGTAAAGCTGCATATGCACGTCACCGAATAAACGTGACTAACTAGTTGGGTTATGCAGGTCATTACCTATGTCTTGTAAAGCTGCATATGCACGTCACCGAATAAATATGCAGCCACCGAATAAACGTTACTAACTAGTTGGATTATGCAGGTCATTACCTATGTCTTGTAAAGCTGCATATGCACGTCACCGAATAAACGTGTCTAAATAGTTGGATTATGCAGGTCATTACCTATGTCTTGTAAAGCTGCATATGCACGTCACCGAATAAACGTGACTAACTAGTTGGGTTATGCAGGTCATTACCTATGTATTGTAAAGCTGCATGTGCACGTCACCCAATAAACGTGACTTACTAGTTGGATTATGCAGGTCAGTACCTATGTCTTGTAAAGCTGCATATGCACGTCACCGAATAAACGTCACTAACAAGTTAGGTTATGCAGGTCATTACCAATGTCTTGTAAAGCTGCATATGCACGTCACCGCATAAACGTGACTAACTAGTTGGGTTATGCAGGTCATTACCTATGTCTTGTAAAGCTGCATATGCACGTCACCGAATAAACGTGACTAACTACTAGTTGGGTTATGCAGGTCATTACCTATGTCTTGTAAAGCTGCATATGCACGTCACCGAATAAACGTGACTAACTAGTTAGGTTATGCAGGTCATTACCTATGTCTTGTAAAGCTGCATATGCACGTCACCGAATAAACGTGACTAACTACTAGTTGGGTTATGCAGGTCATTACCTATGTCTTGCAAAGCTGCATATGCACGTCACCGAATAAACGTGACTAACTAGTTAGGTTATGCAGGTCATTGTCTATGTCTTGTAAAGCTGCATATGCACGTCACCGCATAAACGTGACTAACTAGTTAGGTTATGCAGGTCATTACCTATGCCTTGTAAAGCTGCATATGCACGTCACCGAATAAACGTGACTAACTAGTTAGGTTATGCAGGTCATTACCTATGTCTAATAAAGCTGCATATGCACGTCACCGCATCAACGCGAAACTACTAGTTGGGTTATGCAGGTCATTACCTATGTCTTGTAAAGCTGCATATGCACGTCACCGAATAAACTTGACTAACTAGTTAGATAATGCAGGTCATTACCTATGTCTTGTAAAGCTGCATATGCACGTCACCGCATAAACGTGAAACTACTAGTTGGGTTATGCAGTTCATTACCTATGTCGTGTAAAGCTACATATGCACGTCACCGGATAAACGTGACTAACTAGTTGGGTTATGCAGGTCATTACCTATGTCTTGTAAAGCTGCATATGCACGTCACCGCATAAACATGACTAACTAGTTGGGTTATGCAGGTCATTACCTATGTCTTGTAAAACTGCATATGGTAGCCTCGGGACTTTAAAAACCTTTGCTCGAGCACACAGCTTAAGATAGAAGCTCTGCAGTAATATGTAACTTGATAAAAAGCCAACTTCTGTTAAAATATGTAACTTGATAAAAAACCAACTTCTTTTAAAATATGTAACTTGATAAAAAACCAACTTCTGTTAAAATCATTGCAGTGTGGGTACTGTGCTTTATATAAAAATCTATGAGTTAAAATAACGAGATGTGTATAAAACAGTCATTTCTATAATAAAAAGTTCTGTAGTATAGTATACAAATATGGACTTTGTAGTTGTGCAATATCAGTGATGACAGCCGAGTTCAATATGAATTTTGATGTGCACCATCACATGATATTGCACAGCTAAAAAGTCCATACTTGTTTTATTATATGACATATAAAATAAATGGCAGCTGATGACGTTTTAAGTAAAAAGAACAACACACATTTATTTGTTTTAATCATAATATCAAAACAAAAAAATATAATTCGGTTACTTCCCTTGTTCTAATTGTAAAGGGAGATCACCGTTTCGGTTCACGAGTATTACCGACCCATACTTCGGGGCAATACGTAATTAAACGAAACCAGTCTCGACAAAACTCGCAAGTTTTTTGGGATTCGAAATAAACTATTTTTAGCTAGTGTGCAATATCATCTGATATTTGCACGATGGAAGTAAAAACTGTGCAACATCACGGATGAGTTTCTTTCGAGGGTGTGTCGCTGAGCCAATCAAATAACGTTTATTTATAAGTTATATTATAAAATACTTTAATGCATAGGAATAATAATATTTATCATTCGGAAACACACTCTCTAAGTGTTTGAAAAAGGCTGAAGAGTAATAAACGTGACCGGTTTCGTTGATGCTTTTTATATAGTAAAGCATAGGTCACCAGAAAATGATCTTCTGTCAGTAGTCGTGTTATCGAAGCGTCACGTATTCTAGTGGTTCATTTTGATGAATACTTGTAGAGCGCCACGTATTTTAGAAGCTGATTTTCACTAATACTTCTGAGCGACACGTATTTTATTTAGCAGCTGATTTTGACCAATACTTGTAGAGCGCCACGTATTTGAGCAGCTGATTTTGACCAATACTTGTAGAGCGCCACGCATTTGAGTGGCTGATGTTGACAAATATTTGTAGAGCGCCACGTATTTGAGTTGCTGATTTTGACCAATACTTGTAGAGCGCCAGGTATTTTAATAGTTGATTTTGACCAAATGTTGAGTGCCACGTATTTAAGTAGCTGACTTTGACCAATACTTGTAGAGCGACACGTATTTGAGTACTTAATTTTGACCAATACTTGTTTAGCGCCACGTAGTTGAGTAGCTGATTTTGACCAATACATACTTGGAGCAAGGTCGCGCACTAATCTTGACTGACGCAGAACAAAATGTTTTTGTTACGGCGCGGTAGATACGTAAAAACCTGAAATTTATTTATTATGAGCCGGTGTTGATGTCTACATTGGCTACAAAAATGTACATGTACATCAAGCTTGTCAGGAACACATACAGTGACACGTTCAATAAGGCGTAAAAAATATGTTTGTTTTAGGTTACATGCCCCAAAAATTAGGGTCGGTAGGTCGGGATTTATTTTTTTTATATTTACTTTTTTATTTGGTAAATGGTCAACTTGAAGATTTTAAAACTGAATAAATATTCCAAACATATCAGCAATATTTTTAAACATTGTTTATAAGTGGATACTATCAAAAGAAAACACTTATTTATCCAAGAACACATTTAATTATTGAAAAAGGTAAATAAAACAAAATCAATCTGACAAACCCAATAAAATGTTTTAGGGTCGGAGCATTTTTTTACGGTAGGTCGGGTAACCTGAAACAAACATAATTTTTTACGCCTAACAAGAACATGCCTTAAGGATCGTTTAATACTAGTATATCGTTGAATAATAACACTGGGATACTACAGTTTGTAACAGAATGTCAGAAGCCAAAGTCAAGCCTCACACGAACATAATTATCTAGCAGGAAATGTATTTCGTTTATCAAGATATCCAATTGAAATAAATTATAATACGAAATCAACATAACTTACGTAATTACTTAATTAACAATATTGTTTATGTAATACATTAAATAATTGTTGCAGTTCCTCTTTAACTGCTATGTAAATTTATTAGATATGCGTTTGTAACTTTCCAACTTTAATGATCCTGTCGACGAGCAAGGGAATTTGATTTATGCGCTATTAATTACTCATTATAATTGCTCAGTACCTCCATTTGGTTATACAAATACGTACGAGTATTAGTTTAATTTCAATAGCGTAACATTGGAATAGTAATACCATTATTCATACCGATAAATTTATTATATGAGTCGTGTCGTGTGAAAACTGGGTTTAATGCATGTGCAGTCCGCAGAGGCTAATCCAGGACGGCACTTTCCGCTTTTGTGGTATTTTCTGTTTCAAAGAAGTCTATTCTAAACATAAATTAAGTGTCGTCCTGGATTAGCCTGTGCATTAAGCCCGGTTTTCCCATAACACGCCTCATATGTATATATGTACATAATAAATCTTCAGCGAATACCACAGCGAGAGATGTGTGGTTGTTTGATATGCATTTTAAAGATTGTACAAGGCGTACATGTCAAGTCAAGTCAACGTTTATTTGCTCATATTCACGAAGCATGAATATATTATAATATAATAAGTGGGAAACGAAATGATGAGTATACACATTTTCTTGTATGGTTAAATGTAAATAAATAGATTCTAGATTCTGGCATTTTAACACAATCATTGGTTACATAGAGCCAGTTGTCTTGAAGCAGATTGTCTTCAAATAAAAAAAACAACTTCATGCATATTGAGTACAGCATTTATTTAATTTGACATTTTTGATAAAGGTTATACATAGGGTTCACGATATTGATACTATAGCTAACATATAGACGAAAAAAAACCACGAAATCATACAACATCGTTTTTAGCATGTATTTGTTCAGTTGTATTGTACAACTGTCGAACAGTCAACAAAATACATCGGCTAAAATTAATGTATTATTAATCTGCACAAAGTATGTTACTAGGTTGTGTTCATACAGGACAGGAGGACCAATCTTCCTGAAGCTATTTTCTTCCTGGAGCTATTTTCTTCCTGAAGCTATTTTCTTCCTGAAGCTATTTCTCGACCTTATGTAGTTTTACCAGCACAGTGTCCGAGGTCTGACGGTCTTGAGCAGGTACTGCTTTATAGTTCATCATAGTGTTATCGTGACCTTATCACGGTGGATAAACAAAACGGATTCTTAACAAAAAAATTAGCGTTCTCCGGCTTCTATACGAACAGGCACCGGATTCTACATGGTGAAAACAGCACATCGACATTGCTACGAACGACAAAGAAGCACAAGTAACGAACAAATACATCAAAGTTATCACAATGAAGTGTTTAACGGAACACTATGATATATACTGATTTAATATATGTGATATTCGTTGCCCAAAAAGCTGTATGTAGCCCAAACTAAGCAAAACAAATAGCCCAGTAGTAGTTGCAGGACTTACACTTGGTAAACGGATGCGAACATTTTATTGTTTTTAAACCTTTGTCGGCATCGTTTTGGGATATGATAGTTTTAAAACAGCAATTCTAAATCGGCATTACCGTATACTGAAATCATGTTAATTGCCCTAAAATGGGTGTTTTGGCGTTTGTTCATAGCAACGAATGCAACGGATAATATACGATCATTTGAATTGTATTAGAAATAATGGCACCGGATATCGCACAAGAAATTAGACAAGCTTCTACGTACCATCACTATTACTACTACACGTTTGCTGATGGTTCAAGACTTATTTTAAAAGTTCAATGCCAACGTTCATTTAGAAAGATAAAATTAATATAGTCATAAGGCTAATAATAAATATTTATTTTTATTGAATTAATTTCAGATCCTATCCAAAACTGTTCATGATAGGCTGAAAACCTGATCGGCTGACAAAACATGTACATTTGAAAGTCAAGGACTTATCCAGGATTCAAGCTTCATACAAACATTATGTCTTAACAGTTATAACCTGCATTTATAATCCTCGGAAAAATCTAGAAACAATCAAAAGTTACAATCAACTATATGTATACGAGATGATCATTTATTTACAAAACTCACTGAAACTGTTAAGTCCATATGAATTTATTTTGTGACTGGCATAATTTATTATACTAAAATGATAGTGTAATGTCTGTTTAATATTAAACCGTATTCTTTTCTTAAAAAAAAAATAATTTTAAGTTAAATTATGTTAATGAGATTATTTAATAAAGAAAAAAATGAAAATGTAATTGTGTTCATTGTAAATATTTTATGTTTGTGTGTTGCAGTGTTATGGAAAATGAATTAAACATAATAAAAATAAAATATAATTAATGCATTGTTTGTAGTTTTTTTGTTTTTGTTAACCATGTTCCATATTAAAAAACAACAACTTGTCCTTGAACATGTAATAGTTGTACCATACTTTGACCGAAATATGTAATTTAACGAGCCTGCAGGTCAAAGGGTGCTGCAAGTGTTTTATACCGTATTTACCAGTCACATCGCAACTTTCTACGCTGCCTGTCCCATGGGCAGTTCCTGGACGTCACATTGTGTCGGGCATGTTTGACATCTGTGTCGTATCCAAAGCGCTGTCTCAAGGTCATGTGATGCGATCCGAATGTGCAAGCTTACCGTGCAATAAGTAGTGTGCGTATAAATTACTGCTAAATTTCAATATACCGCAACATATTTATTGCACAATAAGTTTGTATATTTGGCTCCGCCCACGAGTTACCGTTCTGATATCACAGTTATTGGATACCTAAAAAAACGTTGAAATAAAGCTGTCTGAAATATGGTATAAGTAACAGTTGAAGCACGCTTTGACAGATATATGTTAGTTATTGAACAAGCCCGCAGGTCAATAACATATTGAGGTCATAGGGTGCTACACGTGTTTTATACCATATTTACCAACCACATCGCAACTGTCTACGATACCGGTCCCAATGGGCTGTTCCTAGACGTTACGTGATGTCTGACATGTTTGGCATGCTTGTCATTTCCAAATATAGCTCTGCCGCAATGTGTCCACTCAGTGCAATCGTTCTGTGCAACAAGTAGCGTGCATATAATTACAACAACATTTAATATACTGCACGCTACTTATTGCACGGTAAGCTTGCATATTTGACTCCGCCCACCATTTACCGATCTGATATCACCGATGTTGAATGCCGCAAGAAAATGAAAACTCTCTGAAATATGGTATAAAAGTAAGTTTGAACTATTGACTATTGATGTACAGTGCCAAATTAATTTGGGGCTGTGTGGAACATTCTGCGATAAATTTGGCGCCGAATGGGTTAAACACGCGTAGATGTACATTTGTACATGAATTACACGTCTGAATCCCTTACAGTTGAAGTGTTCTGCAGTATTTTCCTCATAGACCTTTAGGATTACACAAATACGTTATCAGTATAGAGATTAACACGGTTAATTATGGACTTTGCAATAGCATTATAATAAGTATGAATCAACTTCGCTTCGATTAAAAAGTTTTCTAAGGAGTCGTTTAAAGTATGTTTAGCTGTAGCAGTACTTTGACCGAAATATGTTAGTTACTTAACGAGCCCGCAGGGCGATATTAAATAATAAACATTTGGAGGTCAAAGGTCTAAAAGTGTTTTATACCATATGTACCAATCACATCGCAACTTTATACGATGCCTAGAAAAACAAAGAAAACTCTCGGGAATATAGCATAAGTTTATTTAACATAATCTAAAGCATTTAATATTTTAATTGTCAGGACTATGGCGGCATTTTAACATTCTTGCTTGTGATGAATCCGCATATAGCTGTCCGCATATAGCTGTATAACGAAATCACAGACTTGGTGCATTGTATTCAAATTGCTTTTTCTAAGATGTACTGAAGACCGGTAGTTCAAAAACAACATTAATCAACTGACGCAATTGCATGTATTATGTTAATATCTTCAGAAATTAATTACTTTGTTATTGATAGTTTGTTCCACAATGCATGTTTACTCTTCAGATATAGCTGCTGTTTTTCTATGTATAACCATGGCTTAGCATTGTCTTATACTTTGCAATTGCTATAACCATGTTATTATGTTTAACGCAGCAATCACAAATTATTACGTTTAATTGAACTTACAATTAACTTACTCATTCAATATATAAAATTGTCCAAACAACAAACTGCAAGAACCAGTGTTATATAACGCGTCTGTACGCGATTAAAAACCCGAAACGCTTTGCATTGACCATTTCAAAGTTGTAACCTGAATTTTGTATTATGTTTTTTTGTGTGTGTTTGTTTCGATGCCTTTATATATTGTGCGGTGTTGTAAGACCAATTGCTAATTTGTCTGAAATAAAGGTATTTGGTATGTTGGTTTCTCCACTGCTAATGTAGCTGTTGTTCATATCCTCTATATGTACATGTATTGACTGTATGGTGTTTTCCGTTTATTTCGAAGAAGACAGAGCCTGGTGGGATAAAAACTACTACAAGGTTAGTGCTAATGTCACAGGGTGAAATTTAAGTCAAGTTAATAATGTACATCATTATCAAATTATTGTGTTTGTTTTATATTTTCCCTAACATATATATTCTACAATTTAAAGTAATACACCTATATACAGTTAAATAGGCAGTGCAGTGTTTAGTTATTGTTTTGGGTAGTTATGATCTGTTCTTAGTTTAACGTAGACTGTAATGTTAGTTTTTAGTCACTAACATTAACCTTTGTTGAACACATGCACACAATAACCAATCGATCACTTTCTCTCCAATATTCAGATTCACGGCTATTTTATTTTACAAGACAGCCATTTCGACGATTGTATTTATTATATTATTTGTGTAGGATAATTGTTACTCCTGCATGTAAATATTGCAATGTATTTTATGATTGATATTTCTGTCTATTGCTTGTATTATTTATGTATTATGAAATCAACGTTATTGTTGTTATGTCACATAAATAACCTTGAAGATGAATGTCATTTTATATGTATTTGCCATATATTTGAAGATTTAAGAAAGAAATATATATCTAATTATTATTATAATAAACATCAATGTTTAAATTTCTTGAACTACTAAATACGCCTAAATAGGACTGTGGTACTTAACACTGCTAGGTTTATAAAACATGCTTTGGCTATTAGAAGTTCCATGTTAACTACTCTTAATTGATTGGTTCACCCTCTTAATACAGATTGCATATGGTATTTGTTTATTTGTTTTTTTCCAATAGATTATATTGTTAATTATCGTGTCTACTTTCTATGACTTTTCAACCCATCTCATGACATTTGCTTATTTGTATTGAATTGTTTTTGACGATGTTCTTTGTACAAGTCGCTAATAAAATTTCTTTTCTGTTCTGTTCTGTATTATTTCTGATGATTCCGGTTGTGATTACTAGTTATTATTCGAATAACTCATTGTAGCTATTATTCACGCCGCCATACATTATCAATCATTAGTATTTTGTCATTGAAACTTATTAATTAATATATTTCTATATTTATTTATTTGTATTTATTTTATTTTTCTTTCAGAAACTATCTTATCGATCGACACATAGAATAACAATAGTTCTGCAATCCACGACTTGTGTTTATTTGTCGCTCAAACCGAATCGCGCCTACCGGCGTAGCTATGGCCGGCAACACTAAATTAAAATAAAGTTTGTCTTCTCTGCATTAACACTTTAAATCACATGCTAATGGTTGACGTTAAATACCTCTTTAATAAACACTATCCCAGCATTTTGTATGTAATATACTAATAATATAATGTTATCAATTAGTTGAATTCATATTAGCCTTGTTATTGGGCTGAAGACAGCCATATTGGCCTGAGGCCGAAGGTCGAAGGCTAACAAGGCTGTCTGAAGCACAGTAACAAGGCTAATATAAATTCAACTAATGAATGACAATTTTATTAATTCACTTAAAAATATTATGCAGCATATTTCGGTTTTAATAGTATGAAAACTATTGTTTCGGTATAAATAGAAATAGTATGCAGCATCTTTCAGTTTTATTAGTGCAAGTTAGATCTATCATAACTATTGTTTCGTTAGGCAATATAAATAGAATGTAACAACGCCAGCATACATTATTAACTACGTTTTTATGTTTTTAACTGTGCATTGTGAAATATAAAAACCAAACCGTACATAAAATAATAGCTAAAAAAAAAATTATGGAAAGTCGCAGGTTTACACGACCAATCGATATGCACTGTTATCCGAATGAGTCTTGGCAAAGATGGCATTATTCACCAATACATTTTGTTTAAGAATATTCTTAAAAGTCCAAGTATGCTCCAGCGTATGCTTAAGACATTCTTGAAAAGTTGAAGACGGCGACTAGATGTGAAATAAAATGAATAATTTACTAAGTTAGCATACTTAGTTACTAAGAAATTTTCAAATTCCTTACGTACAGCCTTCCACCAGCCTCTTTTCAGCTGAATCCTGTAAAGTCAGTGTGAAGATGCTCTCGGCGAGATGACAGAGCAAACGCTCAGCCGATTCCATTCCCTTTCTGCAATCGTGATACATCGACTACCTCCGGAATGATCCGTAAGATAGATCACGTGTCAATCATGGAGCCATCTTGGCTTGATACAGGTTACAGTATACTAAATATTTCTGGTGTGCAATGCTATACTCTCTAAATAAATCAACACCATTTATTTGAAGACACAATTTTCTGTATAGTCACTTGCCATGACTTTATTTTTGAATATTTCTTTGTACGTGTGGTAGGAAAAACATTGTTGTGTACTAAAAATTCACTGTTTCGCTTGAAGGTTGGAGACTACATGACGAGACTTTGACAGTTGGCAGTATACCTTCAACTGGAGAGTAGCCGGTAAAAAGATGGCCGTAAAACAGTGAACTTTGATTCGCGTTGAGTTCTTTCTTACATATCACATGACCTATCTTTTTTATTGTCTAACTCAATTCGGCTCAGAATGCTCTTTAAGAAAAGGTATGGTTATGAGGGTCTCTACGCGCAAAATGTTGAGTTTATTTTTTGTTGAATTTATTGCTTTTACATTGAATTTGTTAAGGAAATCTTTTAGTATATTGTGACCTAAACTGACTTTGGGTTAAAATAAAATATCGTCTGCAAGTGCAAAATATGGATGAGAAAGCAGATTTTTGGTCATTTCTGAGCAAAAGAGTAGAAAATAAGTGCATTAAATGCATCAATTCAGATTGTTTGGTCTGGAATGGTTGTATTTCAAATAGTTCCTTACCCTATTATGGCCGAATGAGGGCTAAATTGCCTTCGGACATAAAATCAGAGACATACTTGGTTCACCGTGTAGCGTTAATGTGCTACATGAAGTCAGCATTGAACGCCAGGGACTCTGTGAGCCACTTATGCAACAATAGCTTGTGTGTTAAGCCTGAACATTTAAACATAGAGCCCCATTCCACCAACATGGAACGGCGGACATGTTTACAGTTCGGACAGTGCAGCGGGCATGGAACTGAGCCAGCCTGCATATTTGGTAAAAACATGAATACAACAAGCTTTATCACTTCCTTTTATTCATAGAAATACACTTAAAATACATAAATGCATGTTTTTTTTCATTTTATATCTATTTCTATTGGGTATTTTTGCCTTTTTCAGGTAGAGGAACGCCTGATGCTGACGCGAGGGCCACTTGTTAGAGGTCTCTTATGCCAAAACAGGTAATAATAACAATTTATTATCAGGTACACAATCAACTAAGCATATTTATGATGCTTAAGGTGTGGAAGACTGTCATAATCAGGTTTGGGGTCACTCATGCCCTTGCCGTAGTGTAATTCCTCATGCAGTTTGTATCGATAATTCCGCGTCCTGGCACGTAAAGCTCGTGCTTTGTTGGTAGCGGATGTTTGCTTTCGGTTAAGGTCGTTGCGGTCCTCATATGCTATCTGCTTAATAATCTTTGACCCCTGGGTAAGGTTAGCATTTAGTTCAGTGGTTTTTGCAATTACAGAGTCAGCATAGCCATTGTTTAATTTGTGAACCTGCCCGTGAATTCGACCTACACAGTTGCGTGAGAAAGTGACAGTTTTAGGATTGACAGCTTGGTACGACCTGTTTACTGCTTCACTTTTTTGGGTTGTGGTTAAAAGTTTGGTAGCGTCAAGAGCAGCTGGACCTAAAACCATTTCAATGCATTTTTTAAGGACTTGTTGGTCACTGTCAACCATTTTAACCTTTACATTGTCTGGCATGAAATTCTTAGCTTGCCTATTTGTACCAGCACAGACATAACTGTACTTTGCACAATGAGTACCGCAGTAACCACTGAAGCATAGAACAATGGTTGCGATTACATCAACCATGACCTTCTTTAGAACCTTGATGTCACCCTGGTGTTTAGTGTGGGCAGCTTTAAGCTCAGCCATACACCTAGCTTTGACCGAGAGAGCGAACCGACTCCTGATATTAGACTTGGAATGACCCTTGAGCATGCCCTTTGAGAAAGGCGCTTTGTTGAGCTCGCGCTTCAGCGAGTTGCCTAGGTGCCTCAGATCCTTAAGATGACCCACATTGTGACCGTGAGAGTTACGAACACCTTGGAATGCCCTACTGTCCCCATCACAAGTGAAATTTGCTATTTTGATGTCCTTAGAGATCTGGTCACCTAACAACCTATTCCATTTGCCTTCATCACCTATTGGTTCCCTCTCTGAAACATTTGCAGAACAATGCCCCATATGATTGGGGCACTGAACAGGTTTACCCTTATTCCTAAGCATTGATGCAGTCCTGCATAGTTTATTTGCTACTTGTACCCCTACAATTTGCTTGTTTCTGGTATTGTTTTCACACATAGTGCTTATGGCAATAGTTCCGGCTTGAAAGGGTGTCGCGTCAGAGTAAAAAATTGGATTGTTGTAGCAAGTGTCCCCTTCAACATTTACCTTAGAGGGATCTTTTTGACCAATTTTGGCATTTTCAAATCTGGTACATGCTTCTCTCATTTAGGGATTTAAGGGCAGTATTGACCTTATTTGCTTGTTTTTGCATAGCAAGTGGAGAGGGAGCAATGATATTGGTTGTGTTGAGAATTCTGCGGGAACCTGTGTTCCCAATAGAAGTACTTGCAACACCTATTTGGAAGCCTACATTGATCTGAGCTGCCTTTCTGCCCCTGGTACTTGATGGAACCTCATTGTAAAGCTTATAATGCTTGCCTACATATCTGCATCTTGTACATTTTAACCTTTCCTCCCAGCCTAAGCCCCACTTTATGGAAGCACTGTCGTCAATTACCAAGTCGCCCCTACATTTATCACTTCTTAACCTATGCTTTCTATTTTCAGAGGACATCATAGACTGGAGTAGGGCGGGGACATAGACCTTGTTCGTAAGTAAGTCGGGATGGACTTTTGATGGAGCAGGAACCCGTAACAGGTCTACATAGCGAATCTTGTTCGCTCTCGGACGCATGGGCTTAGCTGGGGTTTGAGAGCCGTCTACATCCCGAAAAGTAAGAACCTTGTCATTGTAAGCTACCCGTGCTTCAAAGGATGACCTTTCTAACCTTACATAGGTTGTGTTGGAATTTGACCTTCTTTCATAATTATGTTTTTTCCCCTTCACCGGACTAGTCCCACCTCGTTTAAAACCAACATTGAGCAACTTGTTCTTTTGCTTGGTTGTGAACCCCATTTTGACCAGATTGCCACCTTAAAAAAAGTCAAAGTACTTATTTTGTGCCCAAAATATGCAATTTTGTATTCCCTTAAACCTCTAAATGTGAGCAGGCAATGCAAATTGACCACCTGCTGCAGTTTAAAGGCACCCATGACATTATATACTAGAATATATAATTGGTGGCCTGTAATTAAAGAGGCTGCGACAAACAAGGTGCTTTAAAGATTTTACACTTTATTGGTTTGAAACAAGCAATTACTGGAAGCTGATTGATTTCTACACTTCAAAGTATCTTTGATCTCCCATTTTGACTAATTTGTTAATTGTCTTGGATGAAATTGGAATTTTTTTTCTATTAAATTTACATTTTTGGGGTGATTTTTTAAAAAAAATACACAAAAAATACATTATCAAAATGGCTTAGAGTAAAAATATCTAACAAAGTCATTCTCTCCTCACCCCACATAAGCCCCCCATACACGTTTGTTTGGTTTGTTTGGGTATTTTGTCACAAATATTGCAAATATCAGCTTTAATTGTTAGAGGGACATTTAAGCTTCAAGACGCTTGAAATCACCGGCTTCCGACCAAAATCACCTGTGTTTGAAAATATGAAATAAAATGGCCAAATGGACAGATATACAAGCCAAACTTAATATATTGGTGCAATATGCATGGGAAGATAATTATATGCAAGAAAAACTAATTTTAATGAGAACAAATTTCTCTTATAGGTTACAGTATACTAAATATTTCTGGTGTGCAATGCTATACTCTCTAAATAAATCAACACCATTTATTTGAAGACACAATTTTCTGTATAGTCACTTGCCATGACTTTATTTTTGAATATTTCTTTGTACGTGTGGTAGGAAAAACATTGTTGTGTACTAAAAATTCACTGTTTCGCTTGAAGGTTGGAGACTACATGACGAGACTTTGACAGTTGGCAGTATACCTTCAACTGGAGAGTAGCCGGTAAAAAGATGGCCGTAAAACAGTGAACTTTGATTCGCGTTGAGTTCTTTCTTACATATCACATGACCTATCTTTTTTATTGTCTAACTCAATTCGGCTCAGAATGCTCTTTAAGAAAAGGTATGGTTATGAGGGTCTCTACGCGCAAAATGTTGAGTTTATTTTTTGTTGAATTTATTGCTTTTACATTGAATTTGTTAAGGAAATCTTTTAGTATATTGTGACCTACATCCAACGCGTGATCCACCTGTGTAACAAGGCTATACACGACGCGCGTTGAAATAGCACCACAATTTATGTCGAAATGATGATAAAAGAAGAAAAGTAAATGAATATTTTATAGGCCTCTTGACCTTTTATCCAAAAGGCTTACTTTGCAAACATAGTTTTGAGAAATTATTATCCGATATCGAAACTGATTCTAGTGTTTACAAACTGTCCAACTTGAAAGCGAAACTAGACTTACTAGTGAAACAGATTTTAAGTTAAATTATACTGATAAAATAAGGTTTTGAGGAGTAATCAAATGAAGATACTGAAAATATCTACACAATACGGACTGCCATTGCGTTTTACTACTGGCTTAGAAAAAAGCCTTATTTGTCAGGTAAAATAACATGTTTTAATAATTGTTTATTATTTTTTCTAATTTAATGTACTTAATAAATTTTATGTTGTTAATGTTATTATCAAACAGTATTACGATACCCTTCAGTATATATATCCAGTTCGTTGATTTATATACAATAATTAAATGTATGCAATTCAATAGTATTTCTGTTATTGTTATACAAATGATAATTATATAATAATAATAATAACTTATTATTATTATTATTATTATTATTATTATAATATAATTATCATTTGTTTCATTGTATTCATTAACGTTTATCTAATGTCCATGGTTTCTTATTAGAAATTTACCATAAGTTAATATGATTATAGTTTTTTGCAGCATTAATATTATTACTTAAGCTATGAATATTTGGCATAATTTTTGTTAACTAGTACAACTAATTTAAGCCTGAATAGCATTATACTTTTTGTTTATGGTTACATTTACATCGCAAAAATGGTCCTTAAAATTTAGTCACAGGTCTCTTTTTTACAGGTGAACTGAGTTTTGCAAGTCTATGATTAATATGGTCATCTCCCCAAGAATACCAAACCTGGTTGTGACTGGAATCCCTACAAGAGCTCAATGAGAAACTTCAGTTTAAAAACTAGTCTAGACTGTACATGATATGGCAGACCAACCAAATATTATCCAAGGATATATTGAAAGACTGCCAGTTTTATATAAATATGACTATGATACTTATTACTATGATAAAGTGCTAACTGAAATTAAAGGAACATAGGATGAATTTACCATCATGTACTGTGACAATTTTAAGCTGTTTTCAGCTTCTGTGTCCTGAACGTGCAATACCTCAATGCTCTATTTGAAACACATAATTTGTATTTTATAACTGGTTATACATTTATATTGCGTTGAATAATGTTTTGATATATTTCCCATGTAAAATGTATATTATAATATTAAAAATAATATTTTTATATATTAAGATATACTAATTATGTAACCGTCATTAGAAGAAATGCGATAGAGGAAAATTAGAATATTAAAAAAAAATAACTTGCAAACTTGAGAAATGATGTGAAAGAAATACCGATATTTGTATGTGCCTGAACTGTGACAATATGACAATGTCGAAATGTATGGACACATCCAGCAGCTACATTTAGAATTAATAAAATCAGAAACTTAGCATTATTTCTACAAGCAAGTAAACAATCCAGACAGGCCATTTCTTTAATTCATAGTACTCAGTTATATATAGACAGTAGAAACACACTAAATAAGCCTTTATGAACAAGATTACCAATTATACTGTATTTAGTGATGTATCTGCAATGATGAACTTTAAAGAAAGCAGTATGCATCTATATAGTGTAACGAAATGGTGATAAAGTGAATCACCTTATTTGTTTTAATTGTTAAAAAAAAATATAACCGTTTAATATCAATTTTCTCCTGAAATTAAACATGAAAGTGACATTTACACAATATATGAAATATAATAAACTGTTCTCATCTGGTTTATTCAACTATATTTTTGTATGCATTTATAAGTGCAATGCTAATAAACAAAATGAAGTAGTATGATTCTTTTGTTTTGTGGTACGATGTTTAAATTAATTCCCAAACTCGATTGACATAATTACTGTCAGTCGAGTACATGGTCAGTGGGGATAAATGATTTTATTGGTCTTATGGTAGATGTTTTCTTCCCCAGTATTTTCTTGCATTCCAATGTTGTTGTTTTTATTTTTATTTTCAATTGAAAAAAATATTAGTATTATACAAATATTATATTTCAAGTGCTTTTGAAGTTGGCTTGAAGTGGATCAAAATGATGCAAGGCACATTATTTGCTTGAGTCAAAAGTGAGAAAATTGCAATTTGCTTGCATCAGGAAGCAGGATTCTGCATCAATTGAAATCCCTATATAAAACTGGGTGTCCATAATAGTGGCTTTCTTATAATGCATTTGATAAATATTTTTAGGAGTGTGTTGTTAATATCATAAAGCAAATCCAAAAAGTCATATTATATATAAGCTATTTCCAATACACAATTTCATGTTGCAATGGCAGGTTTATTTTGCATTTAAAATATGCAGGACAGTTGATAAATAAGTAAGGATTCATCAATCAGTATATTTGACAAAAGCAAAATTTGGTAGGACAGCTTACATTTAAGAAATAAAAGCAAAATAATAGTTACACATTCTGCAAAAACTTGAAACATTTTTACCTGTGGACTAATTGCAAGGTGGTGAGTGAATTATGTCAAAAGCACCATGACTATGAAACACTAGTATGTTCCACATAAATGATGCTGACGATAACTCAGCATATTTCCAAACACCAGTTGGCATCAAATTGAGCTAAATATAACATTATCCCACATCTGAATGGCATCTCTTATTATTTACCGTACTGTTATTTGGTAATTTTTACCTCTGATCACTTTATTTATAATAATTCCCAATATTTTTCAACATTTTCGTGCGCTATTGTTGATCGGAACTTCAATACTGTTGCTTATGCGCGCGGCCATTTTTGATGATCATGTGATCGAAAGTAGTCCAAATTGTCGCATGATGTACCAGAGGCGATTTATGTTTCAAATCGCCTATGTACCCAGAGTGCCCTTTCTGAGGTGCATCCAGCCATTCTATCCAATTTTAATCCAAGTACTAACAAATAATTTCATCGCGTGACGTGTTTATATAAACAAACGCTAAATTGAAGAATACTTCAAGGGAAGAAAATGTGTGTTTTCGTGGTCGATGTCGTCAGGATTTCATGATTCGTCACCCTTGCTCACTTTATTTTGTGGGAGTGCTAAATGTAGAAACTTTTAGTAAAAAATACAAAGCGCAAAGTAAATAATGCTGAGCGTTTTCAAAATGGCTTTAAAAAATCTGCCATCTCGTATAAGGCCGAGCTAATCCTGAATCCTGATTGGCTGAATCTCGTATTGGCCGCGTGTTTCCATATTGGCCGAGTTTTGTCCGTATTGGCCGAGTTTTGAAATTTATTGGCGAGGTTTACATCGTATCAAGCGAACAAACTGACCATATTCTCGTTTTAATATTATGAAGTCAATTAATAAAGAGTAACACAATTTGGGATTGATTAAGTAATAAAAAATGTTTACTTCACACGTTGACTGAAAAAAAAACAGTTGATATTTATATCACTATGTTTAGAAATTTATTTTGAAACTAATTGCAAATGAGTTGTTGCTAAAGAATATACAAAATGTTGCAATGGGAAATACAATTAACTAAGTAACTGTGATATAAATTGAACGGGAATATGATACATATTTGTTCGTTTGATTGTAAAAAGATTGTAAAAACAAAGACCAAGACAAGAAAATGTGGAGTTTTAGCGCACTTTAATCACCATATTAGCTTGAGTGTTTCTACACTTTAACCTTAGTGATCTACTAATTACGGTATTATGATAGCATTTCCAACACCATTACGTTTAAGATATTTGTTGAACTGCCTTCGACAAATAAAGGAGGAATAATCGATATTTTTGATAACTCTGATTTTTCATATTTGTGTAATAGATTAGTATAAGCTACTGAGATTTACAAAACAGCCATCCCCTGTAAGTGATCAAACTTTGTATTTACTCAATTTACTTGGGAACATGTAACATTTTAAACACAATGTGTGTACTATTTAAAATGACTTATTCTAAAAGCCTGAAAAGCAAGCATTAGCATACGTACAATGCTAATTAATTGCCCATAATTGAGTTTGATAATGCTTCTCTGTTATAAAACGACGATACGCATGACAATTGTAATAAAGTATATGGATAACATATATACATGTATCAGCTTCCAGGAACAAAAGTGCGTCAGATTTTTTTCGGTAAATGTGTATGCATTTAAATATGTATTCTGGAAGCTCGAACAAAATAATTGGTATTGACAAATCATTTACCTAAAAAATCTTACATACGTTTACTGTAGTTTTGTAAAAGATATGGCCGTTATTTATTTAATTGTATAGTTCTCTGTCACCCAACTCGATTGAACTAAATATGCAAACAATGTTATGCTAGTTATTTCAACTAAAGCGAAACAAATATTATATTTGCTTAATTATACGGGGGATTCAAATATTGAAGTAAGTATTGATATTGTACGTACATAGCAATTTGTATTTGAATATCAAATGGATTGGCAAATAAATTAAAATTATGATTTATACTTTATCGGTGGTATTGGAGGAAATTCCTGTCCAATAATTGCAGGTATATTATAACCGCAGTATGCGTCTTCATACGCGATATACCAATGGCGACACAGACCGACATATTGGTGAAGAAGGTATTTAAGTCTCTGCAATTCTCAGTATCTCAATAATGCCACTGAAGAACTGCAATTAGTGAAGATTGAACTGTAACTAGAAAGATAACGTGCATGCTGGATTTACATTGTTAGACCGCGGTAGAACTGGTAACAGAAAATTTGCCCACTTGTAACGTTTGTTATTAAATGTTTCAATATCCGTAATGTACACTCGACCTGGTATCGAAGACAAATATAGCTTGATGGATTTTGAAATACTTTATTAACATGAAGAATATTACACTGGATAGGTAAACTGTTAAACAAAAACAGCAATTACAATGGAAAATTACGTGGCATACGAAAATGCAGTGAGTTTATGGAAGATAATTTCTCCAGTTCTAATACTGCTCGGAAATGCAGGAAACATACTTGTTGTTGTCGTACTAAGTCGTCGGAGAGCTCGTCGGTCGCCGACTTCCGTTTTTCTGTCGGCATTAGCGTGTTCGGATTTGTTAGCATTGGACACGGGGCTGTTACGGCAATGGATAAAGTATACGTTCGACGATGATATACGAATAGATCATTCAGTATTTGGATGTCGTTTACATTGGTATATTGTTTACATCGTTAAGCAATATTCCTCGTGGATGTTGACATGTGTCACCACTGAGCGCGTGATAAGTGCGTGGTTTCCTCACGGGAGAAAAAAGATTTGCAATGTGAAACTGTCGATAATCACTGTGATTGTGATCGGAGTTATACTGTGTATTTTAAATGCCCATTATTTGTTCGGGTACGGCCATGTTTATATCAAAACCGGCAACGAAACGGTTATTGAAAAGTGTGTACCCACAACTCACGAGTATGACAGATTTATCTCATATACATGGACCTGGATCGATTTAGCAGTGTACTATTTGATACCAATGCTGTTCCTACTAATCGGAAATAGTCTGATCATATTTAAAGTCATCCAAAGCCGACGCAAAGCGCGTCGAACGGTAGCGCCAAACGCGCAGCATACGTCCACCAGGGCCAACCCGGTGTCCAGCCTTACGATATCGCTGTTGTTAGTCAACATCGTCTTTATGGTTTGCATTACCCCCATCGTGGTTTACCCCATCGGGGAACCGTTCTGGAAAGTGAATGCCTCTGATAAGAAGTTGGCCGATATGTTCCTTATAGATACGATAGCCAACCTATTGATGTACGTTCACCACTCTATTAACTTTGCGTTATATTTCCTCAGCGGTACTGTGTTTAGAAATGACGTCAAGAGACTACTTTGTGCGAGCAAGGTTGTGCCAGCCACCTCTGATACTCGAATGGTGTCTAGGTCGCAAAACGTATTTTGAGCACAAGATAACATGTTAAATGTATGTAAATACATGTAGTACTTAGGTGTTTGGAGAAATCATATTATGCCACCAAAAAACACTAACTTAATTACTATAAATTGTATTTGTAGTTGTAGAAAATCAAATCCTCTCAAGCAAATCTAATAATTTCGATTATATATTAACCAAGCATTTGAAGTTCTAAATCTATGCGTGGCGACGCATGGTAAAATTCATATTCAATTTTTCGATGATTTTATTTTCCGAATATTCGATCATTGGAAATATACCGATATGGACTATTTGCAAACATTATAGACATATGCATTGTATAGGAAATATGTCACATAGTACATATATAGATGCATAATTTTGTATCACCAGTTAGAACTCTCGACTTTCTTTTGAAAACACATGAAACCGTCGATAAAGCTTATCGCTGATATATGTCGACTATATGTCTGTTTTATCACGATTTCAACCATGTATTCAGTAATCAACAAACTATAAATATTTTAAGGAACAAAATATGTTCATATTGTCTTTTTAGAGCACTTATTCTTAAATTGATAACTACATTTATTTAATGCTAAGTAGTGAAATATTGAAAAGTATCAGTGAGATATATCCCTATATCACTCACTGTGAGGGACTACTTTTTAAAATTTATTTAATTTGGACAATATTCAATTGTAGGTGTTGTCACCATTTATCATACAGAATTACCAAAAAGAAAAGTAGTAAAGATTAATAACAGCGAATGTTAAGAATACCTCTCCGATATATTGAACTGTCTTTCCTCTTTCTTTCTCTTGGATTTTCCTCAGACGTATTGAGCCAAGGAGACTAGTACAGACAATGTCTTGCGGGTATAACCTTTACCCACAAGGCATTGGAGCTGGTCACCTTGGTCCAAACTTAATTTTAGCATCCAAAGTATTTATTTTATCATTTGCACTTTATTAATTCCCGCATACTACACTTGCAGTTGCACTTGTTGTTTATTGTTGCTGTAAACAGTAGTCTCCCTTTGTTTACATACTTGCTGTATTGCCGGTTCTCCAAAATCCAACAAGAATCCAACGTAGTAAGAACTTGTGTTCATTAAGCAAGCACATATTTATATATCAGTTTGTGTGCATTAAGTCTGAATATCCAGTAATCACGCTTAAGTATTAAAGTATTCAATGTGCTGTTGTAAGAAGTGTTCAAGCGCTCGTGAAAATATTATTTCTCTCCCTTTCCGGTGATGATATCACGCGTTATCACACCGACAACAAACAAATATCCTCTATTTCTTGCATGTATGTAAAAACGCTTGTCAATATCTCGCACTTCAACGATATCACAACATTAGTGTTTGTTGAATATAATGCTCAAGCGAGTAGCACATCGATAGTTGTTCTTATAGTTGCAAACGAGTAGCACATCGATAGTTGTTCTTATAGTTGCAAACGAGTAGCACATCGATAGTTGTTCTTATAGCTGCAAACGAGTAGCACATCGATAGTTGTTCTTATAGTTGTACATTTCAAAATATTTTGTAAATATAATCTATTTTATATTTTTATAATAAGCATGAATTGTAAATATTATTGTTTCAAATACTGAGCCATATTTAAATGTGTATTCGAAAAGCACTATTTTGCATAACTATGAAATATCAAAGCAAGAACGTTGACTTTCCCACAACTAATCAAATGCTATTCCACGCAAATATCTGTGACAGAATATACAGTGTGTAAATGTGTAAGTTCAACCATAAAAAGTAAATGGCGGCCGCTAAACAGTAACATAAATGAACGTTTTTGTCAATGCCATGTCATATTTGAACCATTCGAAGCAATATCACATATAAGACTAATTAAACTCCAGAGAAATCACCCGGAGAGAAACCCCTATTAACATCCGCTGGTCCTTTATTTAAGGCAAGTGACAAATTACCTATACATCATGAGACAAGACGCATGATAAGTCGTACTATTGATATGGTACACCGGTTAATACATTTCTATATTTTTGCTAGGAATGCACGTACATTAAAGATAGACTGTCTGATTTTTATAATTTATTTCATGTCGTTTTCGTTACTCACTAACAAAAACCGTTTAATATAACACAAATAAATGTCAACATCGACAAAAACTAGTTCTCTTTCCTAAAATTGCAAATATATTTATTTTTTCTTTCGATACACACCAGTTTATCGTACAGCAACGGCTACATTCGGTTTTGAAGGTTAGATACCAGTAATTCCAATTCCCATAGGGTCCCATTATAAAACGGCAAACTTTCCAAGCATTTTTCTAACATTTCCTTTATTTCAGATTGTGCAAGCCTGTTATCAATTAAAAGATCAATCTGCCCTCTTCCAAAATTTGCAATAAAAAAGACATGTCATTGTCACAGGGTACCGAACTAAAGCGTGATTGGTGATTGGTGTGTAAGCGGCCCGGTTAGCTCACTCGGTAGAGCACTCGCCCTGATAGCGAGAGGTCCCGGGTTCGAGTCCCGGACTGGCTGCACATTTTTTCACCACTCGGCAACAATGGCGCCCAACGTGGGACCGTGGCACAAGCAATTCACCATAGAACCTGCCCGTGGGTTCGTCGGGATCAGGTTTATACTGTTCCCTATGACTCGAATTCGAGGACGAATTCCAACTTGGCAGCGGAGACATCCTCTAGTTTAACGGAATGGAAATCTGTCGATGGCTGGTTCAATTTTATAGCTTCCACTTTCTTGTCTAATGTTTCAATTTGTTTCATTAGAGCCGCTATCATGTCTGATGTACGCGTGATTTCCGTATCCGCAGTTGCTTGGTTAATCTTCGTCGTTTTCGGACGCGTACCATTTCTCTCGCGTTGAAGCTGAATCTCGAATTCTTCAGCCCTGATTTTATTTCTTAAAACTTCATAAATCAGTGACCATTCAAAATTAAATTAGATATTCGTAATAAGGTATATACTTTATTCCGAATACTAATTACAAATTCGTAGGCCTACCACGCGATCGAAAACCAGACGCGAATACTGCGGGGTAATTGTATCGATTATTTGAAATAATCGAGAACTTTACTTTCGGCTAACTATTATTGATAGCTTAACGCCGAAATCGTGGTTTTTAAGTAGCGACGGTTACGATAGCAGAATTGACGTAGCGGTAACGCGCTTGACGCGCGCGTTTTTTTTGCAAGCGGATGGTATGAGTTCCAATCCCAGTTGAGTGTAAGGTCTTTTATTAAGAGGATTGATTATACAGTTGCAATCTAAGTAGCACTAAATTGATAACAGATTTCCGCCATTAATTGCTGATAAACATGGATCTGAAAATCGGATAATATATTAAGCATGTGATTGTAGTGTTGGTACGCTTCAGTAAAGAGAGTTAGGGGAAGTAACTGATACGACATTGATAGAAGGAACGTTCATCACTACAGGTCAAGGGGAGATAACAACGACGAGTGAAATACCGAGTTATTATACAAAAGGGGAGATAAAATATTATACGACAACGGAATTGCTTGCAAAATCTTGATATTTTACGTAGTAGTTATAGTTAGATAGGTTAAATTAGATAATTATTCAATACGTGCACGTATTACAATAAGTCTGTAGACTGTAATTCTGTAGTTGAGTAGCAAAGTAAGATAGCGAACATGGCAGAAGGTGAGCATTCGTATAGATTACGAAAATCTACAGAGGAATTGAGAAATGAACGCGAAATAGTTGATGATGAGAAGCGAAGAAAACGAGAGATTGAACTGGAACAGAGAAAGAGAAAAGACTTTGAATTAGAAATGTTCAGAAGACAAAGACAACAGCTTATCACGGAAAGACAGAGAAGTAAAGCTGAGGAGGGAGTAGCCTATCCCGTTCAGGATGACGACACTTGCGAACACGGGGACCTTCTTCATGTTAGCATGGAAACACAGAGACTTGATGAGAAATTGAAACAGCTTCGAATGACCGCAGAGTTACAGACATCTACAGACAGACGTGCCTCCAAAGATAGTGAGTTGGATGCGGAACAAATTACAGACTTAGAGAGAAGTTTAAGAGTATTAGAAGAGCATATAATACAAGAAACTACACCAAAACAGAGACACCATGAAACTAGTAATGAGGTACAGTCTTTCAGGATGAAACAGGATATAGATAGGAAGAGACAGGAGATAGAACGACTGATGTTATTACTAGAAGAGAAAGATAGGAGAATGAAGGTAAGAGAACTCGAATTTCAGACAAAAGAGAAGGAATTGCTGGACAAATTATCCAAAAGCGAGTCACAGATGGCCCAGTATGAAAATAGGCTTGAACAGTTGCAAGAAAGGATGACAGAGAGATTTGAAGAAATGGAATTGCAGATGATGAAAAGAGAATTAGCGTTACATCGACAAGAATCGAAACGCAGAACTATTACCAAGTATGAGTCAAACGACTGTACACATCAGTCAGAGGACAATGTCAAATTTATTGATTTAGATTGAGAAAGATAAAAGATCTTGAACGGCAGAAGATCGAACTCCAAAACAGCCATAGAGAACAAAATGAATGGCCAAGAAATATTGAAGCACAGCCAAAAGATCTACCTATCAAAATCAATTTAGCCCCATTTTCTGGCAAGGAACCAGTGCCTAAAAACGAAGCGTCATTTGAAGAATTCAAGCTTGAATTCGAAAGTATTCAACACATTTATTCAGAACAAATATTGAAACAAGCCTTACGGAAGTCGCTTAGAGACCAAGCAAAAAAATGCATGCTACACATTGGCACATACGCAACCGTGGAGCAAATCATGCAAAATTTGGAAGAGAATTTTGGAAATGTAGCAAGCGAAGACAGTATTTTGTCAAAGTTTCTACTAGCAGAACAGAAACAGGACGAATCAATCGTTGAATGGGGTCTTCGATTAGAAGAAATGCTTCTTCAGATTTCACGAAAGGCTAGAATGCCGGAAGCAGAAAGAAAACGAAGTTGAAGAATAGGTTTTGGAGAGGCCTAAAAAGTGAAGAACTACGTCAAGCGACACGAGTTCATTTTGAAAGTTCAATGACCTATGAAGTTTTAAGAAATAAAATCAGGGCTGAAGAATTCGAGATTCAGCTTCAACGCGAGAGAAATGGTACGCGTCCGAAAACGACGAAGATTAACCAAGCAACTGCGGATACGGAAATCACGCGTACATCAGACATGATAGCGGCTCTAATGAAACAAATTGAAACATTAGACAAGAAAGTGGAAGCTATAAAATTGAACCAGCCATCGACAGATTTCCATTCCGTTAAACTAGAGGATGGGCGCCATTATTGCCGAATGGTGAAAAGTGTGCAGCCAGTCCGGGACTCGAACCCGGGACCTCTCGCTATCAGGGCGAGTGCTCTACCGAGTGAGCTAACCGGGCCGCTTACACACCAATCACCAATCACGCTTTAGTTCGGTACCCTGTGACATTCTCCGCTGCCAAGTTGGAATTCGTCCTCGAATTCGAGTCATAGAGAACAGTATAAACCTGATCCCGACGAACCCACGGGCAGGTTCTATGGAGAATTGCTTGTGCCACGGTCCCACGTTGGACGCCATTATTGCCGAGTGGTGAAAAGTGTGCAGCCAGTCCGGGACTCAAACCCGGGACCTCTCGCTATCAGGGCGAGTGCTCTACCGAGTGAGCTAACCGGGCCGCTTACACACCAATCACCAATCACGCTTTAGTTCGGTACCCTGTGACATCATGCTACTTCGAAGAAAATGCATCTCACTTGAATGCAGGCACCGGTAGAAAACAGGGTTTCGGCAGTCCTATTTCGACAAAAGCCCCATACCACAATAAACACACCCCAAAAGTTCACCTTTCAAGTTAGCCTCCAATGAAATGCACCAAAATGTTGCAGACACGCATAGGATATTAGAAATAACCACAAAAGGCATGTCTGAGATTGCTAAATGGCTTTTATGCCAGAAGAGAAGGGGAACTCTTTAGTAATAGGCACTACTTTTGAATGGACCACGGAGGGATACACAATGATTTACTGGTATCTAACCTGAATGAGAAAATAAGAACTGCGCATGCGTAATCAAATCGTTCGGACTTGTCTAGACGCTGTATATACATGTATGTAATAATTCGCTGCGCAACGAAGTATTATTTGTGTTTTTAATTTCTCTCTTAATACGCGTTTCTGAACATAGGTTATTCTCAAAGTTTATTATAAAATTATTAAAAAATATATACTGACATCATTAGAATGAAAGGATGGTTTTACATTATAAGTTTCGTATAAAATCGTATAGTCTCTTTTTAAACGCGTCGGTACCATATCAATAATACGTCTAACTATACTAACACACACTCTACATCAAAAATAGTGATCATATTACTATTTGTCAAACTTTAGACAGAAAATTAAGTTTCTCAATTTCCTTTGTTTGTGTAAATGACATACATCTTTCATTTTCGTAAATGGTAAATTCGTAAATGGTAAATCCCGGAGCTTGATTGTGAACATTTTTGTACTTATGCAAACACGTGTTTTTCAAAGTCCTGCACAGATGAATATTAGTATTTGCATAAATAAAAATTAATGCTTTATTAGTTCAGTTATCAATTTAATATCAAAGTCGATTATTGCTCTCATATTACTTTGTTTAGGCTTTGTATTTGCATCGTTTTATGTCTGCATCTATAATAGGTGTATTGACGTTATGTTCTGACAGGTTCATTTTGATAACTACTAGTACATTATACGACTTTCTCGACATTACATCGACGTCAATACAATTCGTTCAACTACAAGAATGACATCACCTCATTTTCATATCTTAAAACACATTATGAGAATATGTTTTACTCGTTAACGTGTTATTGATATGGTGCGGTTATTGATATGGTACTGTCGCCTGTATATGACTATACTAACATTCACTCTAAATCAAAATTGATCACATTACTATTTGTCGAACGTTAGACAAAATTGCAAAGTAACTTTCACATTCACTGTAATAAGATACAACTTGCAAAATAGTCGTGAGAAGTTTATTACAAGTCAAGAACACACAGTTATAATATGATAATTATTTTTCGACGTAGCTGTCTAAGATCACTTTTGACCTAGATTTTTTGCGATAATTATGCAGCGGGAAAATTGAATGCCAATAGAATTGGGCAAATTTTCTAATTTTAGGGAATGCAAACTTACAACAACGGTTTAAAGTATACCAACAACTGTTGCATACTTTTGGGGATTAAAATGTTACATAAGCGGTTACAATAAAGTTATAAACATATTATTGGTCTACACTCTAGAACTGAGCATGAGTATGAACATATTTTCTCATTGTATGTCATGAACAGAATATTATGTTCATTCTCAGAATTAATACACTATTTCAATCAAGGGGGAATTTATGTTTATAAACTGACTATGCTTGTTAATTTGAAATTGAATTGCAGTTGCGTTCTGTTAATAATTAATTAGAATTGCACTTTTCCATCAACTTCTCCAGTAGATGTTAATCAACGTATAAAAAAAATATCTTTCAATAAATAAAATGTGGTGAAATAAGTCTCTGAATACGTCGAATTGTTATTCATGTTACTTTTACTTCATTTGCGTGGCATTAATACATGATACATCATATTCCTACCCAATATAATTTTAATTGCCATATGTAGTCTTATGAAATTGTATGTTTGTGCTATCAAAATGGAAGTCATCATTATTTCAAATGCGCTGAATGTTCTCTGAAGATTGCTTTTCATTAGGATACACGGTATAAGGCTAAAATAAATAATGAATTGTTCTCAGGCATTTAAAAAAAACAAAATCAAGAGGGAGAGCGAATTTGTTTTAATTGAATTATTTTTTTGTTCTCCTACTCTTTTCTATTGGCACTATGTAATGGTTTAGTAAAACAAGTAATCAAGTAATTTTAAGTTTTAATAACAACATAAGCATTCTTTTTTTATAAAATTCTAAATAAAGATTTATTAATCACAAACCGTCATTTATGCAAGCTGATGTAACGAGGCAATCAATTCGAATGTTCATAATTAACATAAGTGCCTTCAAATTGATACACCATCAGCATTAAAATATTCTATTTATAGAATTTAACTTTGAGTAATTCATATTTTTTTATAACTGGCAAAAATAGAAATTATTTTTGCAGTAAACCACCAATAATTGTTTGAAAGGAAAATCAACACTTGTCAATGCAGCTGGCATTTTCGATTGTTTCCATAGGACTTATATTGACACAGCTGTTTTTCAAAAACTATGGAATGAAATATTATACAAGCAAAAGCATCTACGAAACAAAAGTTTAAATCAACAAATAGACGATATTTATAAAGGTTCCCAATCGAATATGACAGTATTTCAGACAGGAAGAAAGTTACTGGAAATACCGAAATATATAGTGGGTTACTCTTCTTCCGCTATGTTAAAATGCGGATTCGTTGAATTTTAAGCCGCTGTCCATGGATCTTATTCAATACATCGTAATTTTAGTAATAGTTCTTATGAACGTGTATGGTGTTTATTCGTCCGAAATATGTTTCTTATTTACGAAAAGCATTGTTCAAAAGCGCCTGGTACGAACGAAATACTATAAGGTACATACTGGTTTACTCCAGAGTCATCACCGGTTATCGCGTACAGAAAATAGACGACAGCAAGTTACCAAAATGTTAATAATTAACGGATTTCAAATGCGTAGTTTTTAAATTTTGTTCGGTAACACGCCCATTAGAAACACTTTCTACAAAGTTTTAGTTTTATTAACATATTTCTGGACTGCTCCTTTAAAACCTGGGCGCAATCGTAATAAAATGTAAATAAATATTTTTTTGGCATTAAATCAAATTCGTGCTGGCCATAAAAATACGTTGTGGCGCTGTCTGAGAAACACATCATTAACTTTTTTAGGCCACAAATGATTTATTGACTTCGAAATGTGTATGTATTATGCATAGATAACTTCCAAGAAGAACGTAGGGTATATTACTAAAGAATAATTATACCCGTCTGATAAAAAATAATTTTCCTTCTATCCCGCAATTGTTTTCGTACATTGTTAATTTGTTAAATTTGGCTGACAACTTTATATAATATGATGTTTACGTACATTATTTAGGTTATTCATGTATCACTGGTGAAAACATGGGGAGGTATTATCGGTTTATTTACGGTAAAATATTAATAATTATTGAATTAATCATACATTAATTTGGGGATCCGAGAAGTTTTCTTATGGTGTGCGAACAATCTGGGGTCCGAGAAGTCTTCTTATATAGGTGGGGTCCGAAAAATCTGGGGTCCGAGAAGCCACGTAACCGATCATCTTGGCCCTCTCGTATCATATGGTAATAATGATATCTCGGTATATTAATGTCAACGCCGATTGTCTTTTTTAAAGACATTTCTTGTTTCTAATAATTTCAGATGGTCGTGTTGTTACAGTTCTGTGATACACGACTTGTTATATATCAAAAGCATTATATTATATTGATATATAAAGGCAGTTATAAAAGAAAGTGATTAAAAGCACTAACAAGATGTACCAAGTAAAGACAAATGTCAGGAGCTTACTACAAATTGACCACAAATGAGGCGTGTAGTGGGATAACCGGACTTAATGCATGTGAGTAAAGTGTCGTCCCGGATTAGCCTGTGCAGTCCGCACAGGCTAATCCGGGACGGCACTTTCCACTTTTGTGGTATTTTCTTTTTCAAGGAAGTCGCTTCGAAACATAAACTCACTGTAGGCGGAAAGTGCCGTCCTGGATTAGCCTGTGCGGACTGCACAGGCTAATCCGGGACGACACTTTACGCACATGCATTAAGTCCGGTTTTCTCATGACGCGCCGCAAATATGAATAAATGCACTACGGGCGAAACACTAGTGAACATTAATACAAATTCATTGGAAGTGTTCTAATTTCAGTTTATTTATTACATTTTCAACATCACTGAACTAACTGAAGTGCCTACTTTTTTATTTGGTATTTCGTGCAAGTTGACAACGATAAACGATGAATATTCGGGTTTAACAATGCGTCGTGACGATATTCGGCATGTGCATATTATCCTGAACAGTTTACTTGTATTAACTTCAATACAAGACATATCAAAAGAAAATGAATGACAATTTAAATTGAAGTTTAGGGAAAATAAATGAAAAACCAATACATGTAATGCCTAGTAAAAAACATAATATAAACATTCGAGATTTATTTACTATATTGTCAAACATACATTGTGTATGTGTTTGAACAAAACCTAATCATGCAAAGTATTACATTTCAGTTACCTACCTACTGAACTTCGCATGCATGCATTTGCAGACAATTCATTGTATTGCAGATCTCATAAATCAGCCACATAAACTTGATTAAAAAGAAAAACCTCACTTAATATATTTTGTATATATACTGTACACATAATTAAATGTGATTCTCGGTTCAAATTATTGGCTTGTTTTGATATACCACGATTTATCGTCGCAATGAGTTTAACTAAAGCTTCTCACTGAGATACAAACATCATATCACACTTTAATTTCATCAAATATAATTAAAATGTATACAATCTAGGTGGTTTATTTATTTCTATTTGAGGTATGTTTACTCAAGATTTTATTGCATACATATAAAGCTGGGAAATTAACAGAAATGCTTTCACAGGATGTAAGCTTTTATTTTATTAATGGTTATGTAAATTTAAAGTTGATTTCATGTACACGTGATTCAATGCTTGTCGTGTAATGCGACCAAATCTTTTAACAACCATCGAATAATAATATAAGGCGCGTCGTTGGAAAACCGGCCTTAATGCATGTGCGTAAAGTGTCGTCCCGGATTAGCCTGTGCAGTCCGCACAGGCTAATCCAGGACGGCACTTTCCGCTTTTATGGTATTTTCTGTTTCAAGGAAGTCTCTTCTAAACTTAAATCCACTGTTGGCGGAAAGTGTCGTCCCGGATTAGCCTGTGCGGACCGCACAGACTAATCCGGGACGACACTTTACGCACATGCATTAAGACCGGTTTTCCCACGACGCGCCTCAATATATTTGATTTAATAGGAGGTTAAAGGTGCAGTTTCACAGTTTTGGGCTGTGAGAAATAATTTGCTAAAGCGGACTTGTTTTTATAAAACATTTATTGTGCATTTTTAAGGTTTCGAAAGCACATTGCTTCTGCAAAGTTTAACTTTTTACAAATATCTGCTATTTTCCAATAAAAAAATGCTACCTGAAAGACGTACCCTAGAATTTGTTTACACAAAAAATGCATTATAAATATCAAAATAATTGTTTTGCAACCAAATCAGCACAACAGTCAAAACAGACAATTTCCTGCTTTAAAATTCCATTTTGAGAAACATGTTTTCCCCAACCTTAACCAGTGCAACTGTTCCGTTTAAAAGATTGCGGTGAAATTGTTTGTGTGTGTTTTGTTCTACATAATAGTGGGTAGTGTGTAATCACGACTGGACAATAATTTCATAGTCTTCATAGTTATCAGTATGCTTTGGTCCGACACTATTAATTGCACACTCATACTATCAAAAGTTAAAACGACTGTACGTCATGGACGGGTCGATGAGTATTCAGAAAGTTTATGGTTATTTACTACGAAACTTGATTGTTAATAACATCTGACATTGCAGCAAGTTCGACAAACGTTCATTAACGCTACACACCAAAGCACATAAATGCTAAAATTAAACAGACTCTTACATCAGTGTCTTTTTTGTCATTGTGTCTATCCGCTGTATACAGCAACTGCAATGTTTAAATCAGTTGAAAGTTATCACATTGATATTGACATTACATTCTATACAAATATGTTATATTTGTACCACACGAGCAAAGCAATTTCCAACTCATCAATTATATTTATAATGCAAATAAAACTTATAGGCAGTATGTTATTTTGTCGTTCGTTAATACAATACCTCCATTGGGGGTATTGTTACGTTCTCATAATTGAAATATGAAGAGTCAATAAAAATGATTGAAAACTACATTACAATACAATTAATTGAACAATAGGCCCATATTTGTTTGATCTCGGTTTACAAAGGCTAATCTGCCAGGTATGTTCTTTTAGTTCTCTTACCTGTTAAATAACTCGTCAGTAAACATAACATGAACAAAAGCCATACCAAAGCAACTGCCAATATGTTTCCTACTTGATTATACAACTACAAGTCAAGTCAAGTCAAAAATCTGTTATTTGTTACACAATTCATGCATGACATGAATACATGAGCAATACATAGTTATTACATTTGTACACGAGGCGGGCTTATTGTGTTAGTTTTAGCTATAATGTAGTCAATAAATGGTTAGATTTATTTTTATTGAATTAATTTCAGATCCTGTCCAAAACTGTTCATGATAGGCTGAAAACCGGATCGGCTGACAAAACATGTACATTTGAAAGTCAAGGACTTATCCAGGATTCAAGCTTCATACAAACATTATGTCTTAACAGTTATAACCTGCATTTATAATCCTCGGAAAAATCTAGAAACGATCAAAAGTTACAATCAACTATATGTATAAGAGATGATCATTTATTTACAAAACTCACTGAAACTGTTAAGTCCATATGAATTTATTTTGTGACTGGCATAATTTATTATACTAAAATTATAGTGTAATGTCTGTTTAATATTAAACCGTATTCTTTTCTTTAAAAAAAATTAATTTTAAGTTAAATTATGTTAATGAGATTATTTAATAAAGAAAAAAATGAAAATGTAATTGTGTTCATTGTAAATATTTTATGTTTGTGTGTTGCAGTGTTATGGAAAATGAATTAAACATAATAAAAATAAAATATAATTAATGCATTGTTTGTAGTTTTTTTGTTTTTGTTAACCATGTTCCATATTAAAAAACAACAACTTTTCCTTGAAAATGTAAATGTTGTATCATACTTTGACCGAAATATGTAATTTAACGAGCCTGCAGGTCAAAGGGTGCTGCAAGTGTTTTATACCGTATTTACCAGTCACATCGCAACTTTCTACGCTGCCTGTCCCATGGGCAGTTCCTGGACGTCACATTGTGTCGGGCATGTTTGACATCTGTGTCGTATCCAAAGCGCTGTCTCAAGGTCATGTGATGCGATCCGAATGTGCAAGCTTACCGTGCAATAAGTAGTGTGCGTATAAATTACTGCTAAATTTCAATATACCGCAACATATTTATTGCACAATAAGTTTGTATATTTGGCTCCGCCCACGAGTTACCGTTCTGATATCACAGTTATTGGATACCTAAAAAAACGTTGAAATAAAGCTGTCTGAAATATGGTATAAGTAACAGTTGAAGCACGCTTTGACAGATATATGTTAGTTATTGAACAAGCCCGCAGGTCAATAACATATTGAGGTCAAAGGGTGCTACACGTGTTTTATACCATATTTACCAACCACATCGCAACTGTCTACGATACCGGTCCCAATGGGCTGTTCCTAGACGTTATGTGATGTCTGACATGTTTGGCATGCTTGTCATTTCCAAATATAGCTCTGCCGCAATGTGTCCACTCAGTGCAATCGTTCTGTGCAACAAGTAGCGTGCATATAATTACAACAACATTTAATATACTGCACGCTACTTATTGCACGGTAAGCTTGCATATTTGACTCCGCCCACCATTTACCGATCTTATATCACCGATGTTGAATGCCGCAAGAAAATGAAAACTCTCTGAAATATGGTATAAAAGTAAGTTTGAACTATTGACTATTGATGTACAGTGCCAAATTAATTTGGGGCTGTGTGGAACATTCTGCGATAAATTTGGCGCCGAATGGGTTAAACACGCGTAGATGTACATTTGTACATGAATTACACGTCTGAATCCCTTACAGTTGAAGTTTTCTGCAGTATTTTCCTCATAGACCTTTAGGATTACACAAATACGTTATCAGCATAGAGATTAAAACGGTTAATTATGGACTTTGCAATAGCATTATAATAAGTATGAATCAACTTCGCTTCGATTAAAAGTTTTCTAAGGAGTCGTTTAAAGTATGTTTAGCTGTAGCAGTACTTTGACCGAAATATGTTAGTTACTTAACGAGCCCGCAGGGCGATATTAAATAATAAATATTTGGAGGTCAAAGGTCTAAAAGTGTTTTATACCATATGTACCAATCACATCGCAACTTTATACGATGCCTAGAAAAACAAAGAAAACTTTCGGGAATATAGCATAAGTTTATTTAACATAATCTAAAGCATTTAATATTTTAATTGTCAGGACTATGGCGGCATTTTAACATTCTTGCTTGTGATGAATCCGCATATAGCTGTCCGCATATAAGCTGTATAACGAAATCACAGACTTGGTGCATTGTATTCAAATTGCTTTTTCTAAGATGTACTGAAGACCGGTAGTTCAAAAACAACATTAATCAACTTATGCAATTGCATGTATTATGTTAATATATTCAGAAATTAATTACTTTGTTATTGATAGTTTGTTCCACAATGCATGTTTATTCTTCAGATATAGCTGCTGTTTTTCTATGTAAAACCATGGCTTAGCATTGTCTTATACTTTGCAATTTCTATAACCATGTTATTATGTTTAACGCAGCAATCACAAATTATTACGTTTAATTGAACTTACAATTAACTTACTCATTCAATATATAAAATTGTCCAAACAACAAACTGCAAGAACCAGTGTTATATAACGCGTCTGTACGCGATTAAAAACCCGAAACGCTTTGCATTGACCATTTCAAAGTTGTAACCTGAATTTTGTATTATGTTTTTTTGTGTGTGTTTGTTTCGATGCCTTCATATATTGTGCGGTGTTGTAAGACCAATTGCTAATTTGTCTGAAATAAAGGTATTTGGTATGTTGGTTTCTCCACTGCTAATGTAGCTGTTGTTCATATGCTATATATGTACATGTATTGACTGTATGGTGTTTTCCGTTTATTTCGAAGAAGACAGAGCCTGGTGGGTTAATAACTACTACAAGGTTAGTGCTAATGTCACAGGGTGAATTTTAAATCAAGTTAATAATGTACATCATTATCAAATTATTGTGTTTGTTTTATATTTACCCTAACATATATATTCTACAATTTAAAGTAATACACCTATATACAGTTAAATAGGCAGTGCAGTGTTTAGTTATTGTTTAGGGTAGTTATGATCTGTTCTTAGTTTAACGTAGAATGTATGTATTCTTAGTTTTTAGAGTCACTAACATTAACCTTTTTTTGTTGTTGAACACATGCACACAATAACCAATCGATCACTTTCTCTCCAATAGGCTAATACGGCTGTCTGAAGTACGGTAACAAGGCTAATACGGCTGTCTGAAGCACAGTAACAAGGCTAATATAAATTCAACTAATGAATGACAATTTTATTAATTCACTTTATAATATTATGCAGCATATTTTGGTTTTAATAGTATGAAAACTATTGTTTCGGTATAAATAGAAATAGTATGCAGCATCTTTCAGTTTTAATAGTGCAAGTTAGATCTATCATACATTATTAACTACGTTTTTTATACGTTTTAACTGTGCATTGTGAAATATAACAACCAAACAGTACATAAAATAATAGCTAAAACAATTTTTATGGAGAAAGTCGCAAAAGGTTTTACACGGCCAATCGATATGCACTGTTATCCGACCGTGTTTTGGCAATGATGTCACTATTCACCAACACATTTTGTTTAAGAATATTCTTAAAAGTCCAAGTATGCTCCAGCGTATGCTTAAGACATTCTTGAAAAGTTGAAGACGGCGACTAGATGTGAAATAAAATGAATAATTTACTAAGTTAGCATACTTAGTTACTAAGAAAATTTTCACATTCCTTACGTTTAGCCTTCCACCAGCCTCTTTTCAGCTGAATCCTCTAAAGTCAGTGTGAAGATGCTCTCGGCGATTTGACAGAGGAAACGCTCAGCTAACTCGCCGATTCCATCGCCTTTCTGCAATCGTATACATCGACTATTTCCGGAATGCTCCGTAAGATAGATCTCGCGTCTATCATGGAGCCATATTGGATTGATACACCCAACGCGTGATCCGCAGGTGTTACAAGGCTATACACGACACGCGTTGAAATAGCACCACATTGAATGTCGAAACGATGATAAAAGCAGAAAAGTAGATGTCTATTTTATAGGCATCTTGACATATTATCCAAAAGGCTTACTTTGCAAACATAATTTTGAGAAATTATTATCCGATATCGAAACTGATTCTAGTGTTTACAAACTGTCAAAACTGGAAGCGAAACTACACTTACTAGTGAAACAGATTTTAAGTTAAATTATACTGATAAAATAAGGTTTTGAGGAATAATCAAATAAAGATAATTAAAATATCTACACATTACGGACTGCCATTGCGTTTTACTGCTGGCTTAGAAAAAGGCCTCATTTGTCAGGTAAAATAACAATTAATAATTTATTTATTATTATTTAATGTACTTAATAAATTGTATGTTGTTAATGTTATTATCAAACAGGATTATGATATTCTTCAGTATATGTATCCAGTTCGTTTATTTGTATACAATAATTAAATGTATGCAATTCAATAGTATTTATGTTATAGTTATACAATGATAATTATCTAATAATAATAATAATAACTTATTATAATTATTATTGTTATATAATTATCATTTGTTTCATTGTATTCATTAACTTGTATCTAATGTCCATGGTTTCCTTTTAGTAATTTACCATAAGTTAATCTGATTATAGTTTTTTGCAGCATTAATATTATTACTTAAGCTATGAATAGTTGGCATAATTTGTGTTAACTAGTACAACTAATTTAAGTCTAAATAGCATTATACTTTTTGTTTATGTTTACATTTACATCGCAAAATTTTTCCTTAAAATGTAGGCACATGTCTCTTTTTTACAGATGAACTGAATTTTGAAAGTGTATGACTAATATGGTCATCTCCCCAAGAATACCAAACCTGGCTGTGACTGGTATCCCTACAAGAGCTCAATGAGAAACTTCCGTTTAAAAACTAGACTAGACTGTAAATAATTTGGCAGACCAACCAAATATTATCCAAGGATATAATGAAAGTCTGCCAGTTTTATATAAATATGACTATGATACTTATTACTATGATAAAGTGTTAACTGAAATTAAAGGAACATAGGTTGAATTTATCATCATGTACTGTAACAATTTAAAGCTGTTTTCGGCTTCTGTGTCCTGAACGTGCAATACCTCAATGCTTTATTTGAAACACATAATTTATATTTTATAACTGGATATACATGTATATAGCGTTGAATAATGTTTTGATATATTTCCCATGTAAAATGTATATTATAATATTAAAAATTATATTTTTATATATTAAGATATACTAAGTATGTAACCGTAATTATAACAAATGCGATAGAGGGAAAATTATAATATTTTCAAAACACATAATCACTTACAAACTTGAAAAATGATGTGAAAGAAATACAGATATTTTTATGTGCCTGAACTGTGACAATATGACAATGTTGAAATGGATGGACACATCCAGCAGCTACATTTGGAATTAATGAAATCAGAAACTTAGCATTATTTCTACAAGCAAGTAAACAATCCAAACATGACATTTCTTTAATTGATAGTACTCAGGTATATATAGCAAGTAGAAACAAATGAAATAAGCCTTTACTAACAAGATTACCAATTATACTGTATTTAGTGATATATCTGCAATAATGAACTTTAAAGAAAGCAGTATCTATATAGTGTAACGAAATGGTGATAAAGTGAATCACCTTATTTGTTGTAATTGTTTCAAAAAATTATAACCGTTTAATATCAATTTTATCCTGAAATCAAACATGAAAGTGACATTTACACAATATATGAAATTTAATAAACTGCTCTCTTCTGGTTTATTCAATTATATTTTTGTATGCATTTATTATGCAATGCTTATAAACAAAATGAAGTAGTGTGATTCTTTTGTTTTGTGGTACGATGTTTAAATTAATTCCCAAACTCGATTGACATAATTACTGCATCAATTGAAATCCCTATCTAAGACTGGGTGTCCATAATAGTGGCTTTCTTATAATACATCTGATAAATATTTTCAGGAGTGTGTTCTTAATATCATAAAGCAAATACAAACAGTCATATTATATATAAGCTTATTTTTAATTCACAATTTCATGTTTCATGTTGAAATGGCAGGTTTATTTTACATTGAAAATGTGGAGGACAGTTGATAAATAAGTAAGGATTCATCAATCAGTATATTTGACAAAAGCAAAATTCGGAGGGGAAGCCTACATTTAAGAAAAAAGCAAATAACAGTTACACATTCTGCAAAAACTGCATTCCGATCAAGGTGGTGAGTGAATTATGTCAAAATCACCATGACTATGAAACACTAGTATGTTCCACAGAAATGATGCTGAATATAACTCAGCATATTTCCAAACTCCAGTTGGCATCAAATTGAGCTAAATATAACATTATTCCACATCCGAATGGAATCTCATATTATTTACCGTACTGTTATTTGGTAATTATTACCTCTGATCACTTTATTTATAATAATTCCCAATAATTTTCAACATTTTCGTGTGCATTTGTTGATAGGAATTTCAATACTGTTGCTTATGCGCGCGGTCATTTTTGATGATCATGTGCTTGAAAGTAGTCCAAATTGTCGCATGATGTACCAGAGGCGATTTATTTTTAGAATTGCCTGTGTACCCAGAGTGCCCTTTCTGAGGTGCATCCAGCCATTCAATCCAATTTTAATCTAAATATTAACAAATAATTTCATCGTGTGACGTGTTCATATAAACAAACGCTAAATTGAAGAATACGTCAAGGGAAATAAATGTGTGTTTTCGTGGTCGATGTCGTCAGGATTTCATGATTCGTCACGAATGTTGCCCTTGCTCACTTTATTTTGTGAGAGTGCTAAATGTAGAAACTTTTAGTAAAAAATACAAAGCGCAAAGTAAATAAAGCTGTGCGTTTCCAAAATGGCGTCAAAAAACTTGCCATCTCGTATAAGGCCGAGCTAATCTTGAATCCTGATTGGCTGAATCTCGTATTAGCCGCGTTTTTCCATATTGGCCGAGTTTTGTCCTTATTGGCCGAGTTTTGAAATTTATTGGCGAGGTTTACATCGTATCAAGCGAACAAACTGACCAAATTCTCGTTTAATATTATAAAGTCAATTAATAAAAAGTAACACAATTTGGGGTTGATTAAGTAATTAAAAATGTTTACTTCACACGTTGTCTGAAAAAAACAACAACGGTTGGTATTTATATCACTATGTTTAGAAATCTATTTTGAAACTAATCGTAAATGAGTTGTTGCTAAAGAATATACAAAAAGTTGCAATGGGAAATACAATTAACTAAGTAATTGTGATATAAATTGAAAGGGAATATGATGCATATATTTTCGTTTGATTGTAAATAGATTGTAAAAACAAAGACCAAAACAAGAAAATGTGGAGTTTTAGCGCACTTTAATCACCATATTAGCTCGAGTGTTTTTACACGTTAACCTTAGCGATCTACTAATTAAGGTATTAGGGTAGCATTTCCAACACCATTACGTTTAAGATATTGTTGAACTGCCTTCGACAAATAAAGGAGGAATATTCGATATTCTTGATAACTGAGAATTTTCATATTTCTGTAATAGATTAGTATAAGCTAATGAGATCTACACAACAGCCATCCCCTATAAGTGATCAAACTTTGCATTTACTCAATATACTTGATCAAACTTTGCATTTACTCAATATACTTGATCAAACTTTGCATTTACTCAATATACTTGATCAAACTTTGCATTTACTCAATATACTTGATCAAACTTTGCATTTACTCAATATACTTGATCAAACTTTGCATTTACTCAATATACTTGATCAAACTTTGCATTTACTCAATATACTTGATCAAACTTTGCATTTACTCAATATACTTGATCAAACTTTGCATTTACTCAATATACTTGATCAAACTTTGCATTTACTCAATATACTTAATCAAACTTTGCATTTACTCAATATACTTGGGAACATGTAACATTTTAAACACAAACCACGCTAAAATGCAATGTGTGTACTATTTAAAAATGTGTACTATTTTACTCAATATACTTGGGAACATGTAACATTTTAAAAACAAACCACGCTAAAATGCAATGTGTACTATTTAAAATGTGTACTATTTTAAAATGTGTACTATTTTACTCAATATACTTGGGAACATGTAACATTTTAAACACAAACCACGCTAAAATGCAATGTGTGTACTATTTAAAAATGTGTACTATTTGGCTCAATATACTTGGGAACATGTAACATTTTAAACACAATCCACGCTAAAATGCAATGTGTGTACTATTTAAAAATGACTTCTTCAAAAAGCCTGAAAAGCAAGTATTAGCATACGTACAATGCTAATTAATTGCCCATAATTTAGTTTGATAATGCTTCTCTGTCATAAAACGACGATACGCATGACAATTGTAATAAAGTATATGGAAAACATATATACATGTATCAGCTTCCAGGAACAAAAATGCATCAGATTTGTTTCGGCAAATGTGTATACATTTAAAAATGTATTCTGGTAGCTCGAACAAAATAATATAAACAGTATTAAACATAATTGGAATTGACAATTTATTTACTTAAAACATCTTACATACGTTTACTGTTGTTTTAATTTTATAGTTCTCTGTCACCCAACTCGATTGAACTAGATATGCAAACAGTATTATGCCATTTATTTCAACTAAACCGAAACAAATATTATATTTGCTTAATTATATGGGGGGGGGGGGGGGGTGTCAAATATTGAAGTAAGAATTGATATTGTATGTACATTGTAATTTGTGTTTGAATATCAAATGGATTGGCAAATAAATTAAAATCATGATTTATACTTTATCGGTGGTATTGGAGGAAATTCCTACCGCAGTATGCGTCTTCATACGCGATATACCAATGGCGACACAGACCGACATCCTGGTGAAGAAGGTATTTAAGTCTCTGCAATTCTCAGTATCTCATTAATGCCACTGAAGACCTGCAATTAGTGAAGATTGAACTGTAACTAGAAAGATAACGTGCATGCTGGATTTACATTGTTAGACCGCGGTAGAATTGGTAACAGAAAATTGGCCCACTTGTAACGTTTGTTATTAAATGTTTCAATATCCGAAATGTACAATCGACCTGGTATCGAAGACAAATATAGCTTGATGGATTTTGAAATACTTTATTAATGTGAAGAATATTACACTGGATAGGTAAACTGTTAAACAAAAACAGCAATTACAATGGAAAATTACATGGCATACGAAAATGCAGTGAGTTTATGGAAGATAATTTCTCCAGTTCTAATACTACTCGGCAATACAGGAAACATACTTGTTGGTGTCGTACTAACTCGTCGGAGAGCTCGTCGGTCGCCGACTTCCGTTTTTCTGGCGGCATTAGCGTGTTCGGATTTGTTAGCATTGGACACTGGGCTGTTACGGCAATGGATAAAGTATACGTTCGACGATGATATACGAATAGATCATTCAGTATTTGGATGTCGTTTACATTGGTATATTGTTTACATCGTTACGCAATATTCCTCGTGGATGTTGACATGTGTCACCACTGAGCGCGTGATAAGCACGTGGTTTCCTCACGAGAGAAAAAAGATTTGCAATGTGAAACTGTCGATAATCACTGTGATTGTGATCGGAGTTATACTGTGTATTTTAAATGCCCATTATTTGTTCGGGTACGGCCATGTTTATATCAAAACCGGCAACGAAACGGTTATTGAAAAGTGTGTACCCACAACTCACGAGTATGACAGATTTATCTCATATACATGGACCTGGATCGATTTAGCAGTGTACTATTTGATACCAATGCTGTTCCTACTAATCGGAAATAGTCTGATCATATTTAAAGTCATCCAAAGCCGACGCAAAGCGCGTCGAACGGTAGCGCCAAACGCGCAGCATACGTCCACCAGGGCCAACCCGGTGTCCAGCCTTACGATATCGCTGTTGTTAGTCAACATCGTCTTTATGGTTTGCATTACCCCCATCGTGGTTTACCCCATCGGGGAACCGTTCTGGAAAGTGAATGCCTCTGATAAGAAGTTGGCCGATATGTTCCTTATAGATACGATAGCCAACCTATTGATGTACGTTCACCACTCTATTAACTTTGCATTATATTTCCTCAGCGGTACTGTGTTTAGAAATGACGTCAAGAGACTACTTTGTGCGAGCAAGGTTGTGCCAGCCACCTCTGATACTCGAATGGTGTCTAGGTCGCAAAACGTATTTTGAGCACAAGATAACATGTTAAATGTATGTAAATACATGTAGTACTTAGGTGTTTGGAGAAATCATATTATGCCACCAAAAAACACTAACTGAATTACTATAAATTGTATTTGTAGTTGTAGAAAATCAAATCCTCTCAAGCAAATCTAATAATTTCGATTATATATTAACCAAGCATTTGAAGTTCTAAATCTATGCGTGGCGACGCATGGTAAAATTCATAAGCAATTTTTCGATGATTTTATTTTCCGAATATTCGATCATTGGAAATATACCGATATGGACTATTTGCAAACATTATAGACATATGCATTGTATAGGAAATATGTCACATAGTACATATATAGATGCATAATTTTGTATCACCAGTTAGAACTCTCGACTTTCTTTTGAAAACACATGAAGCCGTCGATAAAGCTTATCGCTGATATATGTCGACTATATGTCTGTTTTATCACGATTTCAACCATGTATTCAGTAATCAACAAACTATAAATATTTTAAGGAACAAAATATGTTCATATTGTCTTTTTAGAGCACTTATTCTTAAATTGATAACTACATTTATTTAATGCTAAGTAGTGAAATATTGAAAAGTATCAGTGAGATATATCCATATATCACTCACTGTGAGGGACTACTTTTTAAAATTTTAATTTATTTGGACAATATTCAATTGTAGGTGTTGTCACCATTTATCATACAGAATTACCAAAAAGAAAAGTAGTAAAGATTAATAACAGCGAATGTTAAGAGTACCTCTCCGATATATTGAACTGTCTTTCCTCTTTTTCTCTTGGATTTTCCGCAGTCGTATTGAGCCAAGGAGACTAGTACAGATAATGTCTTGCGGGTATAACCTTTACCCACAAGGCATTGGAGCTGGTCACCTTGGTCCAAACTTAATTTTAGCATCCAAAGTATTTATTTTATCATTTGCACTTTATTAATTCCCGCATACTACACTTGCACTTGTTGTTTATTGTTGCTGTGAACAGTAGTCTCCCTTTGTTTACATACTTGCTGTATTGCCGGTTCTCCAAAATCCAACAAGAATCCAACGTAGTAAGAACTTGTGTTCATTAAGCAAGCACATATATCAGTTTGTGTGCATTAAGTCTGTATATCCAGTAATCACGCTTAAGTATTAAAGTATTTAATGTGCTGTTGTAAGAAGTGTTCAGCGTTCTATTCTCCGCCATCTTGTTTTCTTCAAATTCTCGACCGACCTTTAACCCGATTGTGTTGTTAAATCCGAATAACTAATATAGAAAACACTTTATACGTAATTAAGTAATCCATGTCAGAACACTATTTCACATTTTAACGCTCATCTACGAGTTTAATCATCTTGATTCGCTTTCGAAAACACATAGTGCGTTTGAATGTCGTGACTGTGTTAACTATTGTTTACATCATAACACGTATGCTCACGCTATTTTAGAAAATGTGAATTTCGGAGAACTGAACGCACTTTCACTTTCAATACGTACTTTTATTATAAATATATTTAAACCTAGCATTGAGTGTTAACTGTTTGATTAAAACGCTGGACATTATTCAACGACTAAGTGTATCCAATTGTATGTATTAAAACTTAAATTAATGTAGAAGCCCGGCTTGTGCGTTGCCTATGAAAATATTGTACAGCATAGTAGACTGTTGTACTGTAAACACGCTACCATGTTAATGCCTAGAGTCAAAAACTTTGCGGTTTAAATTTCTTAACTTTTCCACGGCACATTTTATCGTTATCCAACATGGCGCAGGAATGTTTATTATTAACACCGATTACTACGCATTATAGAGAAAATAGTACTGACATAAAACTGAAAACATCGTGTTAAAAATCCTTCAAAATAATTCAAATGTAAAGAATACTCAGTAGCATTAAAATAGAAAGAAAATGTGTTTGTTTCCGGTGTGATAACGCGTGCAAGCGCTCGTGAAAATATTAATTCTCTCCCTTTCCGGTGATGATATCAACAAACATATATCCTCTATTTCTTGCATGTATGTAAAAACGCTTGTCAATATCTCGCACTTCAACGATATCACAACATTAGTATTTGTTGAAAATAATGCTCAAGCGAGTAGCACATCGATAGTTGTTCTTATAGTTGCAAACGAGTAGCACATCGATAGTTGTTCTTATAGTTGCAAACGAGTAGCACATCGATAGTTGTTCTTATAGCTGCAAACGAGTAGCACATCGATAGTTGTTCTTATAGTTGTACATTTCAAAATATTTTGTAAATATAATCTATTTAATATTTTTATAATAAGCATGAATTGTAAATATTATTGTTTCAAATACTGAGCCATATTTAAATGTGTATTCGAAAAGCACTATTTTGCATAACTATGAAATATCAAAGCAAGAACGTTGACTTTCCCACAACTAATCAAATGCTATTCCACGCAAATATCTGTGACAGAATATACAGTGTGTAAATGTGTAAGTTCAACCATAAAAAGTAAATGGCGGCCGCTAAACAGTAACATAAATGAACGTTTTTGTCAATGCCATGTCATATTTGAACTATTCGAAGCAATATCACATATAAGACTAATTAAACTCCAGAGAAATCACCCGGAGAGAAACCCCTATTAACATCCGCTGGTCCTTTATTTAAGGCAAGTGACAAATTACCTATACATCATGAGACAAGACGCATGATAAGTCGTACTATTGATATGGTACACCGGTTAATACATTTCTATATTTTTGCCAGAAATGCACGTACATTAAAGATAGACTGTCTGATTTTTATAATTTATTTCATGTCGTTTTCGTTACTCACTAACAAAAACCGTTTAATATAACACAAATAAACGTCAACATCGACAAAAACTAGTTCTCTTTCCTAAAATTGCAAATATATTTATTTTTTCTTTCGATACACACCAGTTTATCGTACAGCAACGGCTACATTCGGTTTTGAAGGTTAGATACCAGTAATTCCAATTCCCATAGGGTCCCATTATAAAACGGCAAACTTTCCAAGCATTTTTCTAACATTTCCTTTATTTCAGATTGTGAAAGCCTGGTATCAATTAAAAGATCAATCGGCCCTCTTCCAAAATTTGCAATAAAAAAGACATGTCATGCTACTTCGAAGAAAATGCATCTCACTTGAATGCAGGCACCGGTAGAAAACAGGGTTTCGGCAGTCCTATTTCGACAAAAGCCCCATACCACAGTAAACACACCCGAAAAGTTCACCTTTCAAGTTAGCCTCCAATGAAATGCACCAAAATGTTGCAGACACGCATAGGATATTAGAAATAACCACAAAAGGCATTTCTGAGATTGCTAAATGGCTTTTATGCCAGAAGAGAAGGGGAACTCTTTCGTAATAGGCACTACTTTTGAATGGACCACGGAGGGATACACAATGATTTACTGGTATCTAACCTGAATGAGAAAATAAGAACTGCGCATGCGTAATCAAATCGTTCGGACTTGTCTAGACGCTGTATATACATGTATGTAATAATTCGCTGCGTAACGAAGTATTATTTGTGTTTTTAATTTCTCTCTTAATACGCGTTTCTGAACATAGGTTATTCTCAAAGTTTATTATAAAATTATTTAAAAATATATACTGACATCATTAGAATGAAAGGATGGTTTTACATTATAAGTTTCGTATAAAATCGTATAGTCTCTTTTTAAACGCGTCGGTACCATATCAATAGTACGTCTAACTATACTAACACACACTCTACATCAAAAATAGTGATCATATTACTATTTGTCAAACTTTAGACAGAAAATTAAGTTTCTCAATTTCCTTTGTTTGTGTAAATGACATACATCTTTCATTTTCGTAAATGGTAAATTCGTAAATGGTAAATCCCGGAGCTTGATTGTGAACATTTTTGTACTTATGCAAACACGTGTTTTTCAAAGTCCTGCACAGATGAATATTAGTATTTGCATAAATAAAAATTAATGCTTTATTAGTTCAGTTATCAATTTAATATCAAAGTCGATTATTGCTCTTATATTACTTTGTTTAGGCTTTGTATTTGCATCGTTTTATGTCTGCATCTATAATAGGTGTATAGACGTTATGTTCTGACAGGTTCTTTTTGATAACTACTAGTACATTATACGACTTTCTCGACATTACATCGACGTCAATACAATTCGTTCAAATACAAGAATGACATCACCTCATTTTCATATCTTAAAACACATTATGAGAATATGTTTTACTCGTTAACGTGTTATTGATATGGTGCGGTTATTGATATGGTACTGTCGCCTGTATATGACTATACTAACATTCACTCTAAATCAAAATTGATCACATTACTATTTGTCGAACGTTAGACAAAATTGCAAAGTAACTTTCACATTCACTGTAATAAGATACAACTTGCAAAATAGTCGTGAGAAGTTTATTACAAGTCAAGAACACACAGTTATAATATGATAATCAGTTTTCGATGTAGATCACTTTTGACCAAGATTTTTTGCGATAATTATGCAGCGGGAAAATTGAATGCCAATAGAAATGGGCAAATTTTCTAATTTTAGGGAATGCAAACTTACAACAATGGTTTAAAGTATACCAACAACTGTTGCATACTTTTGGGGATTAAAATGTTACATAAGCGGTTACAATAAAGTTATAAACATTATTGATATACACTCTAGAACTGAGCATGAGTATGAACATATTTTCTCATTGTATGTCATGAACAGAATATTATGTTCATTCTCAGAATTAATACACTATTTCAATCAAGGGGGAATTTATGTTTATAAACTGACTATGCTTGTTCATTTGAAATTGAATTGCGGTTGCGTTCTGTTAATAATTAATTAGAATTGCACTTTTCCATCAACTTCTCCAGTAGATATTAATCAACTTATAAAAAAAATATATTTCAATAAATGAAATGTGGTGAAATAAGTCTCTGAATACGTCGAATTGTTATTCATGTTACTTTTACTTCATTTGCGTAGCATTAATACAAGATACATCATATTCCTACCCAATATAATTTTCAATCGCCATATGTAGTCTTATGAAATTGTATGTTTGTGCTATCAAAATGGAAGTCATCATTATTTCAAATGCGCTGAATGTTCTCTGAAGATTGCTTTTCATTATGATGCACGGAATAAGGCTAAAATAAATAATGAATTGTTCTCAGGCATTTTTTTCAAAAAAATCAAGAGGGAGAGCGAATTTGTTTTAATTGAATTATTTGTTTGTTCTCATACTCTTTTCTATTGGCACTATGTAATGGCTTAGTAAAACAAGTAATTAAGTAATTTTAAGTTTTAATAACAACATAAGCATTCCTTTTTTATAAAATTCTAAATAAAGATTTATTAATCACAAACCGTCATTTATGCAAGCTGATGTAAAAAGGCAATCAATTCCAATGTTCATAATTAACATAAGTGCCTTCAAATTGATACACCATCAGCATTAAAATACTTCTATTTATAGAATTTAACTTTGAGTAATTCATATTTTTGTATAACTGTCAAAAATAGAAATTATTTTTGCAGTAAATCACCAATAATTGTTTGAATGGAAAATCAACACTTGTCAATGCAGCTGGCATTTTCGATTGTTTCCATAGGACTTATATTGACACAGATTTTCTTCAAAAACTATGGAATGAAATATTATTCAAGCAAAAGCATCTACGAAACAAAGTTTAAATCAACAAATAGACGATATTTATAAAGGTTCCCAATCGAATATGACAGTATTTCAGACAGGACGAAAGTTGCTGGAAATACCGAAATATATAGTGGGTTACTCTTCTTCCGCTATGTTAAAATGCGGATTCGTTTAATTTTAAGCCGCTGTCCATGGATCTTATTCAATACATCGTAATTTTAGTAATAGTTCTTATGAACGTGTATGGTGTTTATTCGTCCGAAATATGTTTCTTATTTACGAAAGGCATTGTTCAAAAGCGCCTGGTACGAACGAAATACTATCATATCCATACTGGTTTACTCCAGAGTCATCACCAGTTATCGCGTACAGAAAATAGACGACAGCAAGTTACCAAAATGTTAATAATTAACGGATTTCAAATGCATAGTTTTTGTATTTTGTTCGGTAACACGCCCATTAGAAACACTTTCTACAAAGTTTTATTTTTATTAACATATTTCTGGACTGCTCCTTTCAAACCCGGACGCAATCGTCAAAAAATGTAAATAAATATTTTTTTGGCATTAAATCAAATTCGTGCTGGCCATAAATATACGTTGTGGCGCTGTCTGAGAAACACATCATTAACTTTTTTAGCCCACAAATGATTTATTGACTTCGAAATGTGTATGTATTATGCATAGATAACTTCCAAGAAGAACGTAGGGTATATTACTAAAGAATAATTATACCCGTCTGATAAAAAATAATTTTCATTCAATCCCGCAATTATTTTCGTACATTGTTAATTTGTTAAATTTGGCTGACAACTTAATATAATATGATGTTTACGTACATTATTTAGTTTATTCATGTATCACTGGTGAAAACATGGGGCGGTATTATCGGTTTATTTACGGTAAAATATTAATAATTATTGAATTAATCGTAAATTAATTTGGGGATCCGAGAAGTTTTCTTATGGTGTGCGAACAATCTGGGGTCCGAGAAGTCTTCTTATATAGGTGAGGACCGAAAAATCTGGGGTCCGAGAAGCCACGTAACCGATCATCTTGGCCCTCTCGTATCATATGGTAACAATGATATCTCGGTATATTAATGTCAACGCCGATTGTCTTTTTTAAAGACATTTCTTGTTTCTAATAATATCGGATGGTCGTGTTGTTACAGTTCTGTGATACACGACTTGTTATATATCAAAAGCATTATATTATATTGATATATAAAGGCAGTTATAAAAGAAAGTGATTAAAAGCACTAACAAGATGTACCAAGTAAAGACAAATGTCAGGAGCTTACTACAAATGAGGTTGTCGTGCGAAAACCGGACTTAATGCATGTGCGTAAAGTGTCGTCCCGGATTAGCCTGTGCAGTCCGCACAGGCTAATCCGGGACGGCACTTTCCGCTTTTGTGGGATTTTATTTTTCAAGGAAGTCGCTTCTAAAAATAAACTCACTGTAGGCGGAAAGTGCCGTCCTGGATTAGCCTGTGCGGACTGCACAGGCTAATCAGGGACGACACTTTACGCACATGCATTAAGTCCGGTTTTCTTATGACGCGCCACAAATATGAATAAATGCACTACGAGCGAAACACTAGTGAACATTAATACAAATTCATGTGAAGTGTTCTAATTTCAGTTTATTTATTACATTTTCAACATCACTGAACTAACTGAAGTGCCTACTTTTTCATTTGGTATTTCGTGCAAGTTGACAACGATAAACGATGAATATTCGGGTTTAACAATGCGTCGTGACGATATTCAGCATGTACATATTAGCCCGAACAGTTTACTTGTATTGACTTCAATACAAGACATATCAAAAGAAAATGAATGACATTTTAAATTGAAGTTTAGGGAAAATAAATGAAAAACCAATGCATGTAATGTCTAGTAAAAAACATAAAATAAACATTCGAGATTTATTTACTATATTGTCAAACATACATTGTATATGTATTTGAACAAAACCTAATCATGCAAAGTATTAAATTTCAGTTACCTAGCTACTGAACTTCGCATGCATGCATTTGCAGACAATTCATTGTATTGCAGATCTCATAAATCAGCCACATAAACTTGATTAAAAAGAAAAACCTCACTTAATATATTTTGTATATATACTGTACACATAATTAAATGTGATTTTCGGTTCAAATTATTGGCTTGTTTTGATATACCACGATTTATCGTCGCAATGAGTTTAACTAAAGCTTCTCACTCAGATACAAACATCATATCACACTTTAATTTCATCAAATATAATTAAAATGTATACAATCGAGGTGGTTTATTTATTTCTATTTGAGGTATGTTTACTCAAGATTTTATTGCATACATATAAAGCTGGGAAATTAACAGAAATGCTTTCACATGATGTAAGCTTTTATTTTATTAATGGTTATGTAAATTTAAAGTTGATTTCATGTACACGTGATTCAATGCTTGTCGTGTAATGCGACCAAATCTTTTAACAACCATCGAATAATAATATGAGGCGCGTCGTTGGAAAACCGGACTTAATGCATGTGCGTAAAGTGTCGTCCCGGATTAGCCTGTGCAGTCCGCACAGGCTAATCCAGGACGGCGCTTTCCGCTTTTATGGTATTTTCTGTTTCAAGGAAGTCTCTTCTAAACTTAAATCCACTGTAGGCGGAAAGTGTCGTCCAGGATTAGCCTGTGCGGACCGCACAGACTAATCCGGGACGACACTTTACGCACATGCATTAAGACCGGTTTTCCCACGACGCGCCTCAATATATTTGATTTAATAGGAGTTTAAAGGTGCAGTTTCACAGTTTTGGGCTGTGAGAAATAATTTGCTAAAGCGGACTTGTTTTTATAAAACATTTATTGTGCATTTTTAAGGTTTCGAAAGCACATTGCTTCTGCAAAGTTTAACTTTTTACAAATATCTGCTATTTTCCAAGAAAAAAATGCTACCTGAAAGGCGTACCCTAGAATTTGTTTACAAAAAAAATGCATTATAAATATCAAAATAATTATTTTGCAACCCAATCAGCACAACAGTCAAAACAGACAATTTCCTGCTTTAAAATTCCATTTTGAGAAACATGTTTTCCCCAACCTTAACCAGTGCAACTGTTCCGTTTAAAAGATTGCGGTGGAATTGTTTGTGTGTGTTTTGTTCTACATAATAGTGGGTAGTGTGTAATCACGACTGGACAATAATTTCATAGTCTTCATAGTTATCAGTATGCTTTGGTCCGACACTATTAATTGCACACTCATACTCTCAAAAGTTAAAACGACTGTACGTCATGGAGTATTCAGAACGTTTATGGTTATTTACTACGAAACTTGATTGTTAATAACAACTGACATTGCAGCAAGTTCGACAAACGTTCATTAACGCTACACACCAAAGCACATAAATGCTAAAATTAAACAGACTGTTACATCAGTGTCTTTTTTGTCATTGTGTCTATCCGCTGTATACAGCAACTGCAATGTTTAAATCAGTTGAAAGTTATCACATTGATATTGACATTACATTCTATACAAATATGTTATATTTGTACCACACGAGCAAAGCAATTTCCAACTCATCAATTATATTTATAATGCAAATAAAACTTATAGGCAGTATGTTATTTTGTCGTTCGTTAATACAATACCTCCATTGGGGGTATTGTTACGTTCTCATAATTGAAATATGAAGAGTCAATAAAAATGATTGAAAACTACATTACAATACAATTAATTGAACAATAGGCCCATATTTGTTTGATCTCGGTTTACAAAGGCTAATCTGCCAGGTATGTTCTTTTAGTTCTCTTACCTGTTAAATAACTCGTCAGTAAACATAACATGAACAAAAGCCATACCAAAGCAACTGCCAATATGTTTCCTACTTGATTATACAACTACAAGTCAAGTCAAGTCAAAAATCTGTTATTTGTTACACAATTCATGCATGACATGAATACATGAGCAATACATAGTTATTACATTTGTACACGAGGCGGGCTTATTGTGTTAGTTTTAGCTATAATGTAGTCAATAAATGGTTAGATTTATTTTTATTGAATTAATTTCAGATCCTGTCCAAAACTGTTCATGATAGGCTGAAAACCGGATCGGCTGACAAAACATGTACATTTGAAAGTCAAGGACTTATCCAGGATTCAAGCTTCATACAAACATTATGTCTTAACAGTTATAACCTGCATTTATAATCCTCGGAAAAATCTAGAAACGATCAAAAGTTACAATCAACTATATGTATAAGAGATGATCATTTATTTACAAAACTCACTGAAACTGTTAAGTCCATATGAATTTATTTTGTGACTGGCATAATTTATTATACTAAAATTATAGTGTAATGTCTGTTTAATATTAAACCGTATTCTTTTCTTTAAAAAAAATTAATTTTAAGTTAAATTATGTTAATGAGATTATTTAATAAAGAAAAAAATGAAAATGTAATTGTGTTCATTGTAAATATTTTATGTTTGTGTGTTGCAGTGTTATGGAAAATGAATTAAACATAATAAAAATAAAATATAATTAATGCATTGTTTGTAGTTTTTTTGTTTTTGTTAACCATGTTCCATATTAAAAAACAACAACTTTTCCTTGAAAATGTAAATGTTGTATCATACTTTGACCGAAATATGTAATTTAACGAGCCTGCAGGTCAAAGGGTGCTGCAAGTGTTTTATACCGTATTTACCAGTCACATCGCAACTTTCTACGCTGCCTGTCCCATGGGCAGTTCCTGGACGTCACATTGTGTCGGGCATGTTTGACATCTGTGTCGTATCCAAAGCGCTGTCTCAAGGTCATGTGATGCGATCCGAATGTGCAAGCTTACCGTGCAATAAGTAGTGTGCGTATAAATTACTGCTAAATTTCAATATACCGCAACATATTTATTGCACAATAAGTTTGTATATTTGGCTCCGCCCACGAGTTACCGTTCTGATATCACAGTTATTGGATACCTAAAAAAACGTTGAAATAAAGCTGTCTGAAATATGGTATAAGTAACAGTTGAAGCACGCTTTGACAGATATATGTTAGTTATTGAACAAGCCCGCAGGTCAATAACATATTGAGGTCAAAGGGTGCTACACGTGTTTTATACCATATTTACCAACCACATCGCAACTGTCTACGATACCGGTCCCAATGGGCTGTTCCTAGACGTTATGTGATGTCTGACATGTTTGGCATGCTTGTCATTTCCAAATATAGCTCTGCCGCAATGTGTCCACTCAGTGCAATCGTTCTGTGCAACAAGTAGCGTGCATATAATTACAACAACATTTAATATACTGCACGCTACTTATTGCACGGTAAGCTTGCATATTTGACTCCGCCCACCATTTACCGATCTTATATCACCGATGTTGAATGCCGCAAGAAAATGAAAACTCTCTGAAATATGGTATAAAAGTAAGTTTGAACTATTGACTATTGATGTACAGTGCCAAATTAATTTGGGGCTGTGTGGAACATTCTGCGATAAATTTGGCGCCGAATGGGTTAAACACGCGTAGATGTACATTTGTACATGAATTACACGTCTGAATCCCTTACAGTTGAAGTTTTCTGCAGTATTTTCCTCATAGACCTTTAGGATTACACAAATACGTTATCAGCATAGAGATTAAAACGGTTAATTATGGACTTTGCAATAGCATTATAATAAGTATGAATCAACTTCGCTTCGATTAAAAGTTTTCTAAGGAGTCGTTTAAAGTATGTTTAGCTGTAGCAGTACTTTGACCGAAATATGTTAGTTACTTAACGAGCCCGCAGGGCGATATTAAATAATAAATATTTGGAGGTCAAAGGTCTAAAAGTGTTTTATACCATATGTACCAATCACATCGCAACTTTATACGATGCCTAGAAAAACAAAGAAAACTCTCGGGAATATAGCATAAGTTTATTTAACATAATCTAAAGCATTTAATATTTTAATTGTCAGGACTATGGCGGCATTTTAACATTCTTGCTTGTGATGAATCCGCATATAGCTGTCCGCATATAAGCTGTATAACGAAATCACAGACTTGGTGCATTGTATTCAAATTGCTTTTTCTAAGATGTACTGAAGACCGGTAGTTCAAAAACAACATTAATCAACTTATGCAATTGCATGTATTATGTTAATATATTCAGAAATTAATTACTTTGTTATTGATAGTTTGTTCCACAATGCATGTTTACTCTTCAGATATAGCTGCTGTTTTTCTATGTAAAACCATGGCTTAGCATTGTCTTATACTTTGCAATTTCTATAACCATGTTATTATGTTTAACGCAGCAATCACAAATTATTACGTTTAATTGAACTTACAATTAACTTACTAATTCAATATATAAAATTGTCCAAACAACAAACTGCAAGAACCAGTGTTATATAACGCGTCTGTACGCGATTAAAAACCCGAAACGCTTTGCATTGACCATTTCAAAGTTGTAACCTGAATTTTGTATTATGTTTTTTTGTGTGTGTTTGTTTCGATGCCTTCATATATTGTGCGGTGTTGTAAGACCAATTGCTAATTTGTCTGAAATAAAGGTATTTGGTATGTTGGTTTCTCCACTGCTAATGTAGCTGTTGTTCATATGCTATATATGTACATGTATTGACTGTATGGTGTTTTCCGTTTATTTCGAAGAAGACAGAGCCTGGTGGGTTAATAACTACTACAAGGTTAGTGCTAATGTCACAGGGTGAATTTTAAATCAAGTTAATAATGTACATCATTATCAAATTATTGTGTTTGTTTTATATTTACCCTAACATATATATTCTACAATTTAAAGTAATACACCTATATACAGTTAAATAGGCAGTGCAGTGTTTAGTTATTGTTTAGGGTAGTTATGATCTGTTCTTAGTTTAACGTAGAATGTATGTATTCTTAGTTTTTAGAGTCACTAACATTAACCTTTTTTTGTTGTTGAACACATGCACACAATAACCAATCGATCACTTTCTCTCCAATAGGCTAATACGGCTGTCTGAAGTACGGTAACAAGGCTAATACGGCTGTCTGAAGCACAGTAACAAGGCTAATATAAATTCAACTAATGAATGACAATTTTATTAATTCACTTTATAATATTATGCAGCATATTTTGGTTTTAATAGTATGAAAACTATTGTTTCGGTATAAATAGAAATAGTATGCAGCATCTTTCAGTTTTAATAGTGCAAGTTAGATCTATCATACATTATTAACTACGTTTTTTATACGTTTTAACTGTGCATTGTGAAATATAACAACCAAACAGTACATAAAATAATAGCTAAAACAATTTTTATGGAGAAAGTCGCAAAAGGTTTTACACGGCCAATCGATATGCACTGTTATCCGACCGTGTTTTGGCAATGATGTCACTATTCACCAACACATTTTGTTTAAGAATATTCTTAAAAGTCCAAGTATGCTCCAGCGTATGCTTAAGACATTCTTGAAAAGTTGAAGACGGCGACTAGATGTGAAATAAAATGAATAATTTACTAAGTTAGCATACTTAGTTACTAAGAAAATTTTCACATTCCTTACGTTTAGCCTTCCACCAGCCTCTTTTCAGCTGAATCCTCTAAAGTCAGTGTGAAGATGCTCTCGGCGATTTGACAGAGGAAACGCTCAGCTAACTCGCCGATTCCATCGCCTTTCTGCAATCGTATACATCGACTATTTCCGGAATGCTCCGTAAGATAGATCTCGCGTCTATCATGGAGCCATATTGGATTGATACACCCAACGCGTGATCCGCAGGTGTTACAAGGCTATACACGACACGCGTTGAAATAGCACCACATTGAATGTCGAAACGATGATAAAAGCAGAAAAGTAGATGTCTATTTTATAGGCATCTTGACATATTATCCAAAAGGCTTACTTTGCAAACATAATTTTGAGAAATTATTATCCGATATCGAAACTGATTCTAGTGTTTACAAACTGTCAAAACTGGAAGCGAAACTACACTTACTAGTGAAACAGATTTTAAGTTAAATTATACTGATAAAATAAGGTTTTGAGGAATAATCAAATAAAGATAATTAAAATATCTACACATTACGGACTGCCATTGCGTTTTACTGCTGGCTTAGAAAAAGGCCTCATTTGTCAGGTAAAATAACAATTAATAATTTATTTATTATTATTTAATGTACTTAATAAATTGTATGTTGTTAATGTTATTATCAAACAGGATTATGATATTCTTCAGTATATGTATCCAGTTCGTTTATTTGTATACAATAATTAAATGTATGCAATTCAATAGTATTTATGTTATAGTTATACAATGATAATTATCTAATAATAATAATAATAACTTATTATAATTATTATTGTTATATAATTATCATTTGTTTCATTGTATTCATTAACTTGTATCTAATGTCCATGGTTTCCTTTTAGTAATTTACCATAAGTTAATCTGATTATAGTTTTTTGCAGCATTAATATTATTACTTAAGCTATGAATAGTTGGCATAATTTGTGTTAACTAGTACAACTAATTTAAGTCTAAATAGCATTATACTTTTTGTTTATGTTTACATTTACATCGCAAAATTTTTCCTTAAAATGTAGGCACATGTCTCTTTTTTACAGATGAACTGAATTTTGAAAGTGTATGACTAATATGGTCATCTCCCCAAGAATACCAAACCTGGCTGTGACTGGTATCCCTACAAGAGCTCAATGAGAAACTTCCGTTTAAAAACTAGACTAGACTGTAAATAATTTGGCAGACCAACCAAATATTATCCAAGGATATAATGAAAGTCTGCCAGTTTTATATAAATATGACTATGATACTTATTACTATGATAAAGTGTTAACTGAAATTAAAGGAACATAGGTTGAATTTATCATCATGTACTGTAACAATTTAAAGCTGTTTTCGGCTTCTGTGTCCTGAACGTGCAATACCTCAATGCTTTATTTGAAACACATAATTTATATTTTATAACTGGATATACATGTATATAGCGTTGAATAATGTTTTGATATATTTCCCATGTAAAATGTATATTATAATATTAAAAATTATATTTTTATATATTAAGATATACTAAGTATGTAACCGTAATTATAACAAATGCGATAGAGGGAAAATTATAATATTTTCAAAACACATAATCACTTACAAACTTGAAAAATGATGTGAAAGAAATACAGATATTTTTATGTGCCTGAACTGTGACAATATGACAATGTTGAAATGGATGGACACATCCAGCAGCTACATTTGGAATTAATGAAATCAGAAACTTAGCATTATTTCTACAAGCAAGTAAACAATCCAAACATGACATTTCTTTAATTGATAGTACTCAGGTATATATAGCAAGTAGAAACAAATGAAATAAGCCTTTACTAACAAGATTACCAATTATACTGTATTTAGTGATATATCTGCAATAATGAACTTTAAAGAAAGCAGTATCTATATAGTGTAACGAAATGGTGATAAAGTGAATCACCTTATTTGTTGTAATTGTTTCAAAAAATTATAACCGTTTAATATCAATTTTATCCTGAAATCAAACATGAAAGTGACATTTACACAATATATGAAATTTAATAAACTGCTCTCTTCTGGTTTATTCAATTATATTTTTGTATGCATTTATTATGCAATGCTTATAAACAAAATGAAGTAGTGTGATTCTTTTGTTTTGTGGTACGATGTTTAAATTAATTCCCAAACTCGATTGACATAATTACTGCATCAATTGAAATCCCTATCTAAGACTGGGTGTCCATAATAGTGGCTTTCTTATAATACATCTGATAAATATTTTCAGGAGTGTGTTCTTAATATCATAAAGCAAATACAAACAGTCATATTATATATAAGCTTATTTTTAATTCACAATTTCATGTTTCATGTTGAAATGGCAGGTTTATTTTACATTGAAAATGTGGAGGACAGTTGATAAATAAGTAAGGATTCATCAATCAGTATATTTGACAAAAGCAAAATTCGGAGGGGAAGCCTACATTTAAGAAAAAAGCAAATAACAGTTACACATTCTGCAAAAACTGCATTCCGATCAAGGTGGTGAGTGAATTATGTCAAAATCACCATGACTATGAAACACTAGTATGTTCCACAGAAATGATGCTGAATATAACTCAGCATATTTCCAAACTCCAGTTGGCATCAAATTGAGCTAAATATAACATTATTCCACATCCGAATGGAATCTCATATTATTTACCGTACTGTTATTTGGTAATTATTACCTCTGATCACTTTATTTATAATAATTCCCAATAATTTTCAACATTTTCGTGTGCATTTGTTGATAGGAATTTCAATACTGTTGCTTATGCGCGCGGTCATTTTTGATGATCATGTGCTTGAAAGTAGTCCAAATTGTCGCATGATGTACCAGAGGCGATTTATTTTTAGAATTGCCTGTGTACCCAGAGTGCCCTTTCTGAGGTGCATCCAGCCATTCAATCCAATTTTAATCTAAATATTAACAAATAATTTCATCGTGTGACGTGTTCATATAAACAAACGCTAAATTGAAGAATACGTCAAGGGAAATAAATGTGTGTTTTCGTGGTCGATGTCGTCAGGATTTCATGATTCGTCACGAATGTTGCCCTTGCTCACTTTATTTTGTGAGAGTGCTAAATGTAGAAACTTTTAGTAAAAAATACAAAGCGCAAAGTAAATAAAGCTGTGCGTTTCCAAAATGGCGTCAAAAAACTTGCCATCTCGTATAAGGCCGAGCTAATCTTGAATCCTGATTGGCTGAATCTCGTATTAGCCGCGTTTTTCCATATTGGCCGAGTTTTGTCCTTATTGGCCGAGTTTTGAAATTTATTGGCGAGGTTTACATCGTATCAAGCGAACAAACTGACCAAATTCTCGTTTAATATTATAAAGTCAATTAATAAAAAGTAACACAATTTGGGGTTGATTAAGTAATTAAAAATGTTTACTTCACACGTTGTCTGAAAAAAACAACAACGGTTGGTATTTATATCACTATGTTTAGAAATCTATTTTGAAACTAATCGTAAATGAGTTGTTGCTAAAGAATATACAAAAAGTTGCAATGGGAAATACAATTAACTAAGTAATTGTGATATAAATTGAAAGGGAATATGATGCATATATTTTCGTTTGATTGTAAATAGATTGTAAAAACAAAGACCAAAACAAGAAAATGTGGAGTTTTAGCGCACTTTAATCACCATATTAGCTCGAGTGTTTTTACACGTTAACCTTAGCGATCTACTAATTAAGGTATTAGGGTAGCATTTCCAACACCATTACGTTTAAGATATTGTTGAACTGCCTTCGACAAATAAAGGAGGAATATTCGATATTCTTGATAACTGAGAATTTTCATATTTCTGTAATAGATTAGTATAAGCTAATGAGATCTACACAACAGCCATCCCCTATAAGTGATCAAACTTTGCATTTACTCAATATACTTGATCAAACTTTGCATTTACTCAATATACTTGATCAAACTTTGCATTTACTCAATATACTTGATCAAACTTTGCATTTACTCAATATACTTGATCAAACTTTGCATTTACTCAATATACTTGATCAAACTTTGCATTTACTCAATATACTTGATCAAACTTTGCATTTACTCAATATACTTGATCAAACTTTGCATTTACTCAATATACTTGATCAAACTTTGCATTTACTCAATATACTTGATCAAACTTTGCATTTACTCAATATACTTAATCAAACTTTGCATTTACTCAATATACTTGGGAACATGTAACATTTTAAACACAAACCACGCTAAAATGCAATGTGTGTACTATTTAAAAATGTGTACTATTTTACTCAATATACTTGGGAACATGTAACATTTTAAACACAAACCACGCTAAAATGCAATGTGTACTATTTAAAATGTGTACTATTTTAAAATGTGTACTATTTTACTCAATATACTTGGGAACATGTAACATTTTAAACACAAACCACGCTAAAATGCAATGTGTGTACTATTTAAAAATGTGTACTATTTGGCTCAATATACTTGGGAACATGTAACATTTTAAACACAAACCACGCTAAAATGCAATGTGTGTACTATTTAAAAATGACTTCTTCAAAAAGCCTGAAAAGCAAGTATTAGCATACGTACAATGCTAATTAATTGCCCATAATTTAGTTTGATAATGCTTCTCTGTTATAAAACGACGATACGCATGACAATTGTAATAAAGTATATGGAAAACATATATACATGTATCAGCTTCCAGGAACAAAAATGCATCAGATTTGTTTCGGCAAATGTGTATACATTTAAAAATGTATTCTGGTAGCTCGAACAAAATAATATAAACAGTATTAAACATAATTGGAATTGACAATTTATTTACTTAAAACATCTTACATACGTTTACTGTTGTTTTGTAAAAGATATGGCCGTTATTAATTTAATTTTATAGTTCTCTGTCACCCAACTCGATTGAACTAGATATGCAAACAGTATTATGCCATTTATTTCAACTAAACCGAAACAAATATTATATTTGCTTAATTATATGGGGGGGGGGGGTGTCAAATATTGAAGTAAGAATTGATATTGTATGTACATTGTAATTTGTGTTTGAATATCAAATGGATTGGCAAATAAATTAAAATCATGATTTATACTTTATCGGTGGTATTGGAGGAAATTCCTACCGCAGTATGCGTCTTCATACGCGATATACCAATGGCGACACAGACCGACATCCTGGTGAAGAAGGTATTTAAGTCTCTACAATTCTCAGTATCTCATTAATGCCACTGAAGACCTGCAATTAGTGAAGATTGAACTGTAACTAGAAAGATAACGTGCATGCTGGATTTACATTGTTAGACCGCGGTAGAATTGGTAACAGAAAATTGGCCCACTTGTAACGTTTGTTATTAAATGTTTCAATATCCGAAATGTACAATCGACCTGGTATCGAAGACAAATATAGCTTGATGGATTTTGAAATACTTTATTAATGTGAAGAATATTACACTGGATAGGTAAACTGTTAAACAAAAACAGCAATTACAATGGAAAATTACATGGCATACGAAAATGCAGTGAGTTTATGGAAGATAATTTCTCCAGTTCTAATACTACTCGGCAATACAGGAAACATACTTGTTGGTGTCGTACTAACTCGTCGGAGAGCTCGTCGGTCGCCGACTTCCGTTTTTCTGGCGGCATTAGCGTGTTCGGATTTGTTAGCATTGGATACTGGGCTGTTACGGCAATGGATAAAGTATACGTTCGACGATGATATACGAATAGATCATTCAGTATTTGGATGTCGTTTACATTGGTATATTGTTTACATCGTTACGCAATATTCCTCGTGGATGTTGACATGTGTCACCACTGAGCGCGTGATAAGCACGTGGTTTCCTCACGAGAGAAAAAAGATTTGCAATGTGAAACTGTCGATAATCACTGTGATTGTGATCGGAGTTATACTGTGTATTTTAAATGCCCATTATTTGTTCGGGTACGGCCATGTTTATATCAAAACCGGCAACGAAACGGTTATTGAAAAGTGTGTACCCACAACTCACGAGTATGACAGATTTATCTCATATACATGGACCTGGATCGATTTAGCAGTGTACTATTTGATACCAATGCTGTTCCTACTAATCGGAAATAGTCTGATCATATTTAAAGTCATCCAAAGCCGACGCAAAGCGCGTCGAACGGTAGCGCCAAACGCGCAGCATACGTCCACCAGGGCCAACCCGGTGTCCAGCCTTACGATATCGCTGTTGTTAGTCAACATCGTCTTTATGGTTTGCATTACCCCCATCGTGGTTTACCCCATCGGGGAACCGTTCTGGAAAGTGAATGCCTCTGATAAGAAGTTGGCCGATATGTTCCTTATAGATACGATAGCCAACCTATTGATGTACGTTCACCACTCTATTAACTTTGCGTTATATTTCCTCAGCGGTACTGTGTTTAGAAATGACGTCAAGAGACTACTTTGTGCGAGCAAGGTTGTGCCAGCCACCTCTGATACTCGAATGGTGTCTAGGTCGCAAAACGTATTTTGAGCACAAGATAACATGTTAAATGTATGTAAATACATGTAGTACTTAGGTGTTTGGAGAAATCATATTATGCCACCAAAAAACACTAACTTAATTACTATAAATTGTATTTGTAGTTGTAGAAAATCAAATCCTCTCAAGCAAATCTAATAATTTCGATTATATATTAACCAAGCATTGGAAGTTCTAAATCTATGCGTGGCGACGCATGGTAAAATTCATATTCAATTTTTCGATGATTTTATTTTCCGAATATTCGATCATTGGAAATATACCGATATGGACTATTTGCAAACATTATAGACATATGCATTGTATAGGAAATATGTCACATAGTACATATATAGATGCATAATTTTGTATCACCAGTTAGAACTCTCGACTTTCTTTTGAAAACACATGAAGCCGTCGATAAAGCTTATCGCTGATATATGTCGACTATATGTCTGTTTTATCACGATTTCAACCATGTATTCAGTAATCAACAAACTATAAATATTTTAAGGAACAAAATATGTTCATATTGTCTTTTTAGAGCACTTATTCTTAAATTGATAACTACATTTATTTAATGCTAAGTAGTGAAATATTGAAAAGTATCAGTGAGATATATCCATATATCACTCACTGTGAGGGACTACTTTTTAAAATTTTAATTTATTTGGACAATATTCAATTGTAGGTGTTGTCACCATTTATCATACAGAATTACCAAAAAGAAAAGTAGTAAAGATTAATAACAGCGAATGTTAAGAGTACCTCTCCGATATATTGAACTGTCTTTCCTCTTTTTCTCTTGGATTTTCCGCAGTCGTATTGAGCCAAGGAGACTAGTACAGATAATGTCTTGCGGGTATAACCTTTACCCACAAGGCATTGGAGCTGGTCACCTTGGTCCAAACTTAATTTTAGCATCCAAAGTATTTATTTTATCATTTGCACTTTATTAATTCCCGCATACTACACTTGCACTTGTTGTTTATTGTTGCTGTGAACAGTAGTCTCCCTTTGTTTACATACTTGCTGTATTGCCGGTTCTCCAAAATCCAACAAGAATCCAACGTAGTAAGAACTTGTGTTCATTAAGCAAGCACATATATCAGTTTGTGTGCATTAAGTCTGTATATCCAGTAATCACGCTTAAGTATTAAAGTATTTAATGTGCTGTTGTAAGAAGTGTTCAGCGTTCTATTCTCCGCCATCTTGTTTTCTTCAAATTCTCGACCGACCTTTAACCCGATTGTGTTGTTAAATCCGAATAACTAATATAGAAAACACTTTATACGTAATTAAGTAATCCATGTCAGAACACTATTTCACATTTTAACGCTCATCTACGAGTTTAATCATCTTGATTCGCTTTCGAAAACACATAGTGCGTTTGAATGTCGTGACTGTGTTAACTATTGTTTACATCATAACACGTATGCTCACGCTATTTTAGAAAATGTGAATTTCGGAGAACTGAACGCACTTTCACTTTCAATACGTACTTTTATTATAAATATATTTAAACCTAGCATTGAGTGTTAACTGTTTGATTAAAACGCTGGACATTATTCAACGACTAAGTGTATCCAATTGTATGTATTAAAACTTAAATTAATGTAGAAGCCCGGCTTGTGCGTTGCCTATGAAAATATTGTACAGCATAGTAGACTGTTGTACTGTAAACACGCTACCATGTTAATGCCTAGAGTCAAAAACTTTGCGGTTTAAATTTCTTAACTTTTCCACGGCACATTTTATCGTTATCCAACATGGCGCAGGAATGTTTATTATTAACACCGATTACTACGCATTATAGAGAAAATAGTACTGACATAAAACTGAAAACATCGTGTTAAAAATCCTTCAAAATAATTCAAATGTAAAGAATACTCAGTAGCATTAAAATAGAAAGAAAATGTGTTTGTTTCCGGTGTGATAACGCGTGCAAGCGCTCGTGAAAATATTAATTCTCTCCCTTTCCGGTGATGATATCAACAAACATATATCCTCTATTTCTTGCATGTATGTAAAAACGCTTGTCAATATCTCGCACTTCAACGATATCACAACATTAGTATTTGTTGAAAATAATGCTCAAGCGAGTAGCACATCGATAGTTGTTCTTATAGTTGCAAACGAGTAGCACATCGATAGTTGTTCTTATAGTTGCAAACGAGTAGCACATCGATAGTTGTTCTTATAGCTGCAAACGAGTAGCACATCGATAGTTGTTCTTATAGTTGTACATTTCAAAATATTTTGTAAATATAATCTATTTAATATTTTTATAATAAGCATGAATTGTAAATATTATTGTTTCAAATACTGAGCCATATTTAAATGTGTATTCGAAAAGCACTATTTTGCATAACTATGAAATATCAAAGCAAGAACGTTGACTTTCCCACAACTAATCAAATGCTATTCCACGCAAATATCTGTGACAGAATATACAGTGTGTAAATGTGTAAGTTCAACCATAAAAAGTAAATGGCGGCCGCTAAACAGTAACATAAATGAACGTTTTTGTCAATGCCATGTCATATTTGAACTATTCGAAGCAATATCACATATAAGACTAATTAAACTCCAGAGAAATCACCCGGAGAGAAACCCCTATTAACATCCGCTGGTCCTTTATTTAAGGCAAGTGACAAATTACCTATACATCATGAGACAAGACGCATGATAAGTCGTACTATTGATATGGTACACCGGTTAATACATTTCTATATTTTTGCCAGAAATGCACGTACATTAAAGATAGACTGTCTGATTTTTATAATTTATTTCATGTCGTTTTCGTTACTCACTAACAAAAACCGTTTAATATAACACAAATAAACGTCAACATCGACAAAAACTAGTTCTCTTTCCTAAAATTGCAAATATATTTATTTTTTCTTTCGATACACACCAGTTTATCGTACAGCAACGGCTACATTCGGTTTTGAAGGTTAGATACCAGTAATTCCAATTCCCATAGGGTCCCATTATAAAACGGCAAACTTTCCAAGCATTTTTCTAACATTTCCTTTATTTCAGATTGTGAAAGCCTGGTATCAATTAAAAGATCAATCGGCCCTCTTCCAAAATTTGCAATAAAAAAGACATGTCATGCTACTTCGAAGAAAATGCATCTCACTTGAATGCAGGCACCGGTAGAAAACAGGGTTTCGGCAGTCCTATTTCGACAAAAGCCCCATACCACAGTAAACACACCCGAAAAGTTCACCTTTCAAGTTAGCCTCCAATGAAATGCACCAAAATGTTGCAGACACGCATAGGATATTAGAAATAACCACAAAAGGCATTTCTGAGATTGCTAAATGGCTTTTATGCCAGAAGAGAAGGGGAACTCTTTCGTAATAGGCACTACTTTTGAATGGACCACGGAGGGATACACAATGATTTACTGGTATCTAACCTGAATGAGAAAATAAGAACTGCGCATGCGTAATCAAATCGTTCGGACTTGTCTAGACGCTGTATATACATGTATGTAATAATTCGCTGCGTAACGAAGTATTATTTGTGTTTTTAATTTCTCTCTTAATACGCGTTTCTGAACATAGGTTATTCTCAAAGTTTATTATAAAATTATTTAAAAATATATACTGACATCATTAGAATGAAAGGATGGTTTTACATTATAAGTTTCGTATAAAATCGTATAGTCTCTTTTTAAACGCGTCGGTACCATATCAATAGTACGTCTAACTATACTAACACACACTCTACATCAAAAATAGTGATCATATTACTATTTGTCAAACTTTAGACAGAAAATTAAGTTTCTCAATTTCCTTTGTTTGTGTAAATGACATACATCTTTCATTTTCGTAAATGGTAAATTCGTAAATGGTAAATCCCGGAGCTTGATTGTGAACATTTTTGTACTTATGCAAACACGTGTTTTTCAAAGTCCTGCACAGATGAATATTAGTATTTGCATAAATAAAAATTAATGCTTTATTAGTTCAGTTATCAATTTAATATCAAAGTCGATTATTGCTCTTATATTACTTTGTTTAGGCTTTGTATTTGCATCGTTTTATGTCTGCATCTATAATAGGTGTATAGACGTTATGTTCTGACAGGTTCTTTTTGATAACTACTAGTACATTATACGACTTTCTCGACATTACATCGACGTCAATACAATTCGTTCAAATACAAGAATGACATCACCTCATTTTCATATCTTAAAACACATTATGAGAATATGTTTTACTCGTTAACGTGTTATTGATATGGTGCGGTTATTGATATGGTACTGTCGCCTGTATATGACTATACTAACATTCACTCTAAATCAAAATTGATCACATTACTATTTGTCGAACGTTAGACAAAATTGCAAAGTAACTTTCACATTCACTGTAATAAGATACAACTTGCAAAATAGTCGTGAGAAGTTTATTACAAGTCAAGAACACACAGTTATAATATGATAATCAGTTTTCGATGTAGATCACTTTTGACCAAGATTTTTTGCGATAATTATGCAGCGGGAAAATTGAATGCCAATAGAAATGGGCAAATTTTCTAATTTTAGGGAATGCAAACTTACAACAATGGTTTAAAGTATACCAACAACTGTTGCATACTTTTGGGGATTAAAATGTTACATAAGCGGTTACAATAAAGTTATAAACATTATTGATATACACTCTAGAACTGAGCATGAGTATGAACATATTTTCTCATTGTATGTCATGAACAGAATATTATGTTCATTCTCAGAATTAATACACTATTTCAATCAAGGGGGAATTTATGTTTATAAACTGACTATGCTTGTTCATTTGAAATTGAATTGCGGTTGCGTTCTGTTAATAATTAATTAGAATTGCACTTTTCCATCAACTTCTCCAGTAGATATTAATCAACTTATAAAAAAAATATATTTCAATAAATGAAATGTGGTGAAATAAGTCTCTGAATACGTCGAATTGTTATTCATGTTACTTTTACTTCATTTGCGTAGCATTAATACAAGATACATCATATTCCTACCCAATATAATTTTCAATCGCCATATGTAGTCTTATGAAATTGTATGTTTGTGCTATCAAAATGGAAGTCATCATTATTTCAAATGCGCTGAATGTTCTCTGAAGATTGCTTTTCATTATGATGCACGGAATAAGGCTAAAATAAATAATGAATTGTTCTCAGGCATTTTTTTCAAAAAAATCAAGAGGGAGAGCGAATTTGTTTTAATTGAATTATTTGTTTGTTCTCATACTCTTTTCTATTGGCACTATGTAATGGCTTAGTAAAACAAGTAATTAAGTAATTTTAAGTTTTAATAACAACATAAGCATTCCTTTTTTATAAAATTCTAAATAAAGATTTATTAATCACAAACCGTCATTTATGCAAGCTGATGTAAAAAGGCAATCAATTCCAATGTTCATAATTAACATAAGTGCCTTCAAATTGATACACCATCAGCATTAAAATACTTCTATTTATAGAATTTAACTTTGAGTAATTCATATTTTTGTATAACTGTCAAAAATAGAAATTATTTTTGCAGTAAATCACCAATAATTGTTTGAATGGAAAATCAACACTTGTCAATGCAGCTGGCATTTTCGATTGTTTCCATAGGACTTATATTGACACAGATTTTCTTCAAAAACTATGGAATGAAATATTATTCAAGCAAAAGCATCTACGAAACAAAGTTTAAATCAACAAATAGACGATATTTATAAAGGTTCCCAATCGAATATGACAGTATTTCAGACAGGACGAAAGTTGCTGGAAATACCGAAATATATAGTGGGTTACTCTTCTTCCGCTATGTTAAAATGCGGATTCGTTTAATTTTAAGCCGCTGTCCATGGATCTTATTCAATACATCGTAATTTTAGTAATAGTTCTTATGAACGTGTATGGTGTTTATTCGTCCGAAATATGTTTCTTATTTACGAAAGGCATTGTTCAAAAGCGCCTGGTACGAACGAAATACTATCATATCCATACTGGTTTACTCCAGAGTCATCACCAGTTATCGCGTACAGAAAATAGACGACAGCAAGTTACCAAAATGTTAATAATTAACGGATTTCAAATGCATAGTTTTTGTATTTTGTTCGGTAACACGCCCATTAGAAACACTTTCTACAAAGTTTTATTTTTATTAACATATTTCTGGACTGCTCCTTTCAAACCCGGACGCAATCGTCAAAAAATGTAAATAAATATTTTTTTGGCATTAAATCAAATTCGTGCTGGCCATAAATATACGTTGTGGCGCTGTCTGAGAAACACATCATTAACTTTTTTAGCCCACAAATGATTTATTGACTTCGAAATGTGTATGTATTATGCATAGATAACTTCCAAGAAGAACGTAGGGTATATTACTAAAGAATAATTATACCCGTCTGATAAAAAATAATTTTCATTCAATCCCGCAATTATTTTCGTACATTGTTAATTTGTTAAATTTGGCTGACAACTTAATATAATATGATGTTTACGTACATTATTTAGTTTATTCATGTATCACTGGTGAAAACATGGGGCGGTATTATCGGTTTATTTACGGTAAAATATTAATAATTATTGAATTAATCGTAAATTAATTTGGGGATCCGAGAAGTTTTCTTATGGTGTGCGAACAATCTGGGGTCCGAGAAGTCTTCTTATATAGGTGAGGACCGAAAAATCTGGGGTCCGAGAAGCCACGTAACCGATCATCTTGGCCCTCTCGTATCATATGGTAACAATGATATCTCGGTATATTAATGTCAACGCCGATTGTCTTTTTTAAAGACATTTCTTGTTTCTAATAATATCGGATGGTCGTGTTGTTACAGTTCTGTGATACACGACTTGTTATATATCAAAAGCATTATATTATATTGATATATAAAGGCAGTTATAAAAGAAAGTGATTAAAAGCACTAACAAGATGTACCAAGTAAAGACAAATGTCAGGAGCTTACTACAAATGAGGCGTGTCGTGCGAAAACCGGGCTTAATGCATGTGCGTAAAGTGTCGTCCCGGATTAGCCTGTGCAGTCCGCACAGGCTAATCCGGGACGGCACTTTCCGCTTTTGTGGGATTTTATTTTTCAAGGAAGTCGCTTCTAAAAATAAACTCACTGTAGGCGGAAAGTGCCGTCCAGGGACGACACTTTACGCACATGCATTAAGTCCGGTTTTCTTATGACGCGCCACAAATATGAATAAATGCACTACGAGCGAAACACTAGTGAACATTAATACAAATTCATGTGAAGTGTTCTAATTTCAGTTTATTTATTACATTTTCAACATCACTGAACTAACTGAAGTGCCTACTTTTTCATTTGGTATTTCGTGCAAGTTGACAACGATAAACGATGAATATTCGGGTTTAACAATGCGTCGTGACGATATTCAGCATGTACATATTAGCCCGAACAGTTTACTTGTATTGACTTCAATACAAGACATATCAAAAGAAAATGAATGACATTTTAAATTGAAGTTTAGGGAAAATAAATGAAAAACCAATGCATGTAATGTCTAGTAAAAAACATAAAATAAACATTCGAGATTTATTTACTATATTGTCAAACATACATTGTATATGTATTTGAACAAAACCTAATCATGCAAAGTATTAAATTTCAGTTACCTAGCTACTGAACTTCGCATGCATGCATTTGCAGACAATTCATTGTATTGCAGATCTCATAAATCAGCCACATAAACTTGATTAAAAAGAAAAACCTCACTTAATATATTTTGTATATATACTGTACACATAATTAAATGTGATTTTCGGTTCAAATTATTGGCTTGTTTTGATATACCACGATTTATCGTCGCAATGAGTTTAACTAAAGCTTCTCACTCAGATACAAACATCATATCACACTTTAATTTCATCAAATATAATTAAAATGTATACAATCGAGGTGGTTTATTTATTTCTATTTGAGGTATGTTTACTCAAGATTTTATTGCATACATATAAAGCTGGGAAATTAACAGAAATGCTTTCACATGATGTAAGCTTTTATTTTATTAATGGTTATGTAAATTTAAAGTTGATTTCATGTACACGTGATTCAATGCTTGTCGTGTAATGCGACCAAATCTTTTAACAACCATCGAATAATAATATGAGGCGCGTCGTTGGAAAACCGGACTTAATGCATGTGCGTAAAGTGTCGTCCCGGATTAGCCTGTGCAGTCCGCACAGGCTAATCCAGGACGGCGCTTTCCGCTTTTATGGTATTTTCTGTTTCAAGGAAGTCTCTTCTAAACTTAAATCCACTGTAGGCGGAAAGTGTCGTCCAGGATTAGCCTGTGCGGACCGCACAGACTAATCCGGGACGACACTTTACGCACATGCATTAAGACCGGTTTTCCCACGACGCGCCTCAATATATTTGATTTAATAGGAGTTTAAAGGTGCAGTTTCACAGTTTTGGGCTGTGAGAAATAATTTGCTAAAGCGGACTTGTTTTTATAAAACATTTATTGTGCATTTTTAAGGTTTCGAAAGCACATTGCTTCTGCAAAGTTTAACTTTTTACAAATATCTGCTATTTTCCTAGAAAAAAATGCTACCTGAAAGGCGTACCCTAGAATTTGTTTACAAAAAAAATGCATTATAAATATCAAAATAATTATTTTGCAACCCAATCAGCACAACAGTCAAAACAGACAATTTCCTGCTTTAAAATTCCATTTTGAGAAACATGTTTTCCCCAACCTTAACCAGTGCAACTGTTCCGTTTAAAAGATTGCGGTGGAATTGTTTGTGTGTGTTTTGTTCTACATAATAGTGGGTAGTGTGTAATCACGACTGGACAATAATTTCATAGTCTTCATAGTTATCAGTATGCTTTGGTCCGACACTATTAATTGCACACTCATACTCTCAAAAGTTAAAACGACTGTACGTCATGGAGTATTCAGAACGTTTATGGTTATTTACTACGAAACTTGATTGTTAATAACAACTGACATTGCAGCAAGTTCGACAAACGTTCATTAACGCTACACACCAAAGCACATAAATGCTAAAATTAAACAGACTGTTACATCAGTGTCTTTTTTGTCATTGTGTCTATCCGCTGTATACAGCAACTGCAATGTTTAAATCAGTTGAAAGTTATCACATTGATATTGACATTACATTCTATACAAATATGTTATATTTGTACCACACGAGCAAAGCAATTTCCAACTCATCAATTATATTTATAATGCAAATAAAACTTATAGGCAGTATGTTATTTTGTCGTTCGTTAATACAATACCTCCATTGGGGGTATTGTTACGTTCTCATAATTGAAATATGAAGAGTCAATAAAAATGATTGAAAACTACATTACAATACAATTAATTGAACAATAGGCCCATATTTGTTTGATCTCGGTTTACAAAGGCTAATCTGCCAGGTATGTTCTTTTAGTTCTCTTACCTGTTAAATAACTCGTCAGTAAACATAACATGAACAAAAGCCATACCAAAGCAACTGCCAATATGTTTCCTACTTGATTATACAACTACAAGTCAAGTCAAGTCAAAAATCTGTTATTTGTTACACAATTCATGCATGACATGAATACATGAGCAATACATAGTTATTACATTTGTACACGAGGCGGGCTTATTGTGTTAGTTTTAGCTATAATGTAGTCAATAAATGGTTAGATTTATTTTTATTGAATTAATTTCAGATCCTGTCCAAAACTGTTCATGATAGGCTGAAAACCGGATCGGCTGACAAAACATGTACATTTGAAAGTCAAGGACTTATCCAGGATTCAAGCTTCATACAAACATTATGTCTTAACAGTTATAACCTGCATTTATAATCCTCGGAAAAATCTAGAAACGATCAAAAGTTACAATCAACTATATGTATAAGAGATGATCATTTATTTACAAAACTCACTGAAACTGTTAAGTCCATATGAATTTATTTTGTGACTGGCATAATTTATTATACTAAAATTATAGTGTAATGTCTGTTTAATATTAAACCGTATTCTTTTCTTTAAAAAAAATTAATTTTAAGTTAAATTATGTTAATGAGATTATTTAATAAAGAAAAAAATGAAAATGTAATTGTGTTCATTGTAAATATTTTATGTTTGTGTGTTGCAGTGTTATGGAAAATGAATTAAACATAATAAAAATAAAATATAATTAATGCATTGTTTGTAGTTTTTTTGTTTTTGTTAACCATGTTCCATATTAAAAAACAACAACTTTTCCTTGAAAATGTAAATGTTGTATCATACTTTGACCGAAATATGTAATTTAACGAGCCTGCAGGTCAAAGGGTGCTGCAAGTGTTTTATACCGTATTTACCAGTCACATCGCAACTTTCTACGCTGCCTGTCCCATGGGCAGTTCCTGGACGTCACATTGTGTCGGGCATGTTTGACATCTGTGTCGTATCCAAAGCGCTGTCTCAAGGTCATGTGATGCGATCCGAATGTGCAAGCTTACCGTGCAATAAGTAGTGTGCGTATAAATTACTGCTAAATTTCAATATACCGCAACATATTTATTGCACAATAAGTTTGTATATTTGGCTCCGCCCACGAGTTACCGTTCTGATATCACAGTTATTGGATACCTAAAAAAACGTTGAAATAAAGCTGTCTGAAATATGGTATAAGTAACAGTTGAAGCACGCTTTGACAGATATATGTTAGTTATTGAACAAGCCCGCAGGTCAATAACATATTGAGGTCAAAGGGTGCTACACGTGTTTTATACCATATTTACCAACCACATCGCAACTGTCTACGATACCGGTCCCAATGGGCTGTTCCTAGACGTTATGTGATGTCTGACATGTTTGGCATGCTTGTCATTTCCAAATATAGCTCTGCCGCAATGTGTCCACTCAGTGCAATCGTTCTGTGCAACAAGTAGCGTGCATATAATTACAACAACATTTAATATACTGCACGCTACTTATTGCACGGTAAGCTTGCATATTTGACTCCGCCCACCATTTACCGATCTTATATCACCGATGTTGAATGCCGCAAGAAAATGAAAACTCTCTGAAATATGGTATAAAAGTAAGTTTGAACTATTGACTATTGATGTACAGTGCCAAATTAATTTGGGGCTGTGTGGAACATTCTGCGATAAATTTGGCGCCGAATGGGTTAAACACGCGTAGATGTACATTTGTACATGAATTACACGTCTGAATCCCTTACAGTTGAAGTTTTCTGCAGTATTTTCCTCATAGACCTTTAGGATTACACAAATACGTTATCAGCATAGAGATTAACACGGTTAATTATGGACTTTGCAATAGCATTATAATAAGTATGAATCAACTTCGCTTCGATTAAAAGTTTTCTAAGGAGTCGTTTAAAGTATGTTTAGCTGTAGCAGTACTTTGACCGAAATATGTTAGTTACTTAACGAGCCCGCAGGGCGATATTAAATAATAAATATTTGGAGGTCAAAGGTCTAAAAGTGTTTTATACCATATGTACCAATCACATCGCAACTTTATACGATGCCTAGAAAAACAAAGAAAACTCTCGGGAATATAGCATAAGTTTATTTAACATAATCTAAAGCATTTAATATTTTAATTGTCAGGACTATGGCGGCATTTTAACATTCTTGCTTGTGATGAATCCGCATATAGCTGTCCGCATATAAGCTGTATAACGAAATCACAGACTTGGTGCATTGTATTCAAATTGCTTTTTCTAAGATGTACTGAAGACCGGTAGTTCAAAAACAACATTAATCAACTTATGCAATTGCATGTATTATGTTAATATATTCAGAAATTAATTACTTTGTTATTGATAGTTTGTTCCACAATGCATGTTTACTCTTCAGATATAGCTACTGTTTTTCTATGTATAACCATGGCTTAGCATTGTCTTATACTTTGCAATTGCTATAACCATGTTATTATGTTTAACGCAGCAATCACAAATTATTACGTTTAATTGAACTTACAATTAACTTACTCATTCAATATATAAAATTGTCCAAACAACAAACTGCAAGAACCAGTGTTATATAACGCGTCTGTACGCGATTAAAAACCCGAAACGCTTTGCATTGACCATTTCAAAGTTGTAACCTGAATTTTGTATTATGTTTTTTTGTGTGTGTTTGTTTCGATGCCTTCATATATTGTGCGGTGTTGTAAGACCAATTGCTAATTTGTCTGAAATAAAGGTATTTGGTATGTTGGTTTCTCCACTGCTAATGTAGCTGTTGTTCATATGCTATATATGTACATGTATTGACTGTATGGTGTTTTCCGTTTATTTCGAAGAAGACAGATCCTGGTGGGATAAAAACTACTACAAGGTTAGTGCTAATGTCACAGGGTGAATTTTAAATCAAGTTAATAATGTACATCATTATCAAATTATTGTGTTTGTTTTATATTTACCCTAACATATATATTCTACAATTTAAAGTAATACACCTATATACAGTTAAATAGGCAGTGCAGTGTTTAGTTATTGTTTAGGGTAGTTATGATCTGTTCTTAGTTTAACGTAGAATGTATGTATTCTTAGTTTTTAGAGTCACTAACATTAACCTTTTTTTGTTGTTGAACACATGCACACAATAACCAATCGATCACTTTCTCTCCAATAGGCTAATACGGCTGTCTGAAGTACGGTAACAAGGCTAATACGGCTGTCTGAAGCACAGTAACAAGGCTAATATAAATTCAACTAATGAATGACAATTTTATTAATTCACTTTATAATATTATGCAGCATATTTTGGTTTTAATAGTATGAAAACTATTGTTTCGGTATAAATAGAAATAGTATGCAGCATCTTTCAGTTTTAATAGTGCAAGTTAGATCTATCATACATTATTAACTACGTTTTTTATACGTTTTAACTGTGCATTGTGAAATATAACAACCAAACAGTACATAAAATAATAGCTAAAACAATTTTTATGGAGAAAGTCGCAAAAGGTTTTACACGGCCAATCGATATGCACTGTTATCCGACCGTGTTTTGGCAATGATGTCACTATTCACCAACACATTTTGTTTAAGAATATTCTTAAAAGTCCAAGTATGCTCCAGCGTATGCTTAAGACATTCTTGAAAAGTTGAAGACGGCGACTAGATGTGAAATAAAATGAATAATTTACTAAGTTAGCATACTTAGTTACTAAGAAAATTTTCACATTCCTTACGTTTAGCCTTCCACCAGCCTCTTTTCAGCTGAATCCTCTAAAGTCAGTGTGAAGATGCTCTCGGCGATTTGACAGAGGAAACGCTCAGCTAACTCGCCGATTCCATCGCCTTTCTGCAATCGTATACATCGACTATTTCCGGAATGCTCCGTAAGATAGATCTCGCGTCTATCATGGAGCCATATTGGATTGATACACCCAACGCGTGATCCGCAGGTGTTACAAGGCTATACACGACACGCGTTGAAATAGCACCACATTGAATGTCGAAACGATGATAAAAGCAGAAAAGTAGATGTCTATTTTATAGGCATCTTGACATATTATCCAAAAGGCTTACTTTGCAAACATAATTTTGAGAAATTATTATCCGATATCGAAACTGATTCTAGTGTTTACAAACTGTCAAAACTGGAAGCGAAACTACACTTACTAGTGAAACAGATTTTAAGTTAAATTATACTGATAAAATAAGGTTTTGAGGAATAATCAAATAAAGATAATTAAAATATCTACACATTACGGACTGCCATTGCGTTTTACTGCAGGCTTAGAAAAAGGCCTCATTTGTCAGGTAAAATAACAATTAATAATTTATTTATTATTATTTAATGTACTTAATAAATTGTATGTTGTTAATGTTATTATCAAACAGGATTATGATATTCTTCAGTATATGTATCCAGTTCGTTTATTTGTATACAATAATTAAATGTATGCAATTCAATAGTATTTATGTTATAGTTATACAATGATAATTATCTAATAATAATAATAATAACTTATTATAACTATTATTGTTATATAATTATCATTTGTTTCATTGTATTCATTAACTTGTATCTAATGTCCATGGTTTCCTTTTAGTAATTTACCATAAGTTAATCTGATTATAGTTTTTTGCAGCATTAATATTATTACTTAAGCTATGAATAGTTGGCATAATTTGTGTTAACTAGTACAACTAATTTAAGTCTAAATAGCATTATACTTTTTGTTTATGTTTACATTTACATCGCAAAATTTTTCCTTAAAATGTAGGCACAGGTCTCTTTTTTACAGATGAACTGAATTTTGAAAGTGTATGACTAATATGGTCATCTCCCCAAGAATACCAAACCTGGCTGTGACTGGTATCCCTACAAGAGCTCAATGAGAAACTTCCGTTTAAAAACTAGACTAGACTGTAAATAATTTGGCAGACCAACCAAATATTATCCAAGGATATAATGAAAGTCTGCCAGTTTTATATAAATATGACTATGATACTTATTACTATGATAAAGTGTTAACTGAAATTAAAGGAACATAGGTTGAATTTATCATCATGTACTGTAACAATTTAAAGCTGTTTTCGGCTTCTGTGTCCTGAACGTGCAATACCTCAATGCTTTATTTGAAACACATAATTTATATTTTATAACTGGATATACATGTATATAGCGTTGAATAATGTTTTGATATATTTCCCATGTAAAATGTATATTATAATATTAAAAATTATATTTTTATATATTAAGATATACTAAGTATGTAACCGTAATTATAACAAATGCGATAGAGGGAAAATTATAATATTTTCAAAACACATAATCACTTACAAACTTGAAAAATGATGTGAAAGAAATACAGATATTTTTATGTGCCTGAACTGTGACAATATGACAATGTTGAAATGGATGGACACATCCAGCAGCTACATTTGGAATTAATGAAATCAGAAACTTAGCATTATTTCTACAAGCAAGTAAACAATCCAAACATGACATTTCTTTAATTGATAGTACTCAGGTATATATAGCAAGTAGAAACAAATGAAATAAGCCTTTACTAACAAGATTACCAATTATACTGTATTTAGTGATATATCTGCAATAATGAACTTTAAAGAAAGCAGTATCTATATAGTGTAACGAAATGGTGATAAAGTGAATCACCTTATTTGTTGTAATTGTTTCAAAAAATTATAACCGTTTAATATCAATTTTATCCTGAAATCAAACATGAAAGTGACATTTACACAATATATGAAATTTAATAAACTGCTCTCTTCTGGTTTATTCAATTATATTTTTGTATGCATTTATTATGCAATGCTTATAAACAAAATGAAGTAGTGTGATTCTTTTGTTTTGTGGTACGATGTTTAAATTAATTCCCAAACTCGATTGACATAATTACTGCATCAATTGAAATCCCTATCTAAGACTGGGTGTCCATAATAGTGGCTTTCTTATAATACATCTGATAAATATTTTCAGGAGTGTGTTCTTAATATCATAAAGCAAATACAAACAGTCATATTATATATAAGCTTATTTTTAATTCACAATTTCATGTTTCATGTTGAAATGGCAGGTTTATTTTACATTGAAAATGTGGAGGACAGTTGATAAATAAGTAAGGATTCATCAATCAGTATATTTGACAAAAGCAAAATTCGGAGGGGAAGCCTACATTTAAGAAAAAAGCAAATAACAGTTACACATTCTGCAAAAACTGCATTCCGATCAAGGTGGTGAGTGAATTATGTCAAAATCACCATGACTATGAAACACTAGTATGTTCCACAGAAATGATGCTGAATATAACTCAGCATATTTCCAAACTCCAGTTGGCATCAAATTGAGCTAAATATAACATTATTCCACATCCGAATGGAATCTCATATTATTTACCGTACTGTTATTTGGTAATTATTACCTCTGATCACTTTATTTATAATAATTCCCAATAATTTTCAACATTTTCGTGTGCATTTGTTGATAGGAATTTCAATACTGTTGCTTATGCGCGCGGTCATTTTTGATGATCATGTGCTTGAAAGTAGTCCAAATTGTCGCATGATGTACCAGAGGCGATTTATTTTTAGAATTGCCTGTGTACCCAGAGTGCCCTTTCTGAGGTGCATCCAGCCATTCAATCCAATTTTAATCTAAATATTAACAAATAATTTCATCGTGTGACGTGTTCATATAAACAAACGCTAAATTGAAGAATACGTCAAGGGAAATAAATGTGTGTTTTCGTGGTCGATGTCGTCAGGATTTCATGATTCGTCACGAATGTTGCCCTTGCTCACTTTATTTTGTGAGAGTGCTAAATGTAGAAACTTTTAGTAAAAAATACAAAGCGCAAAGTAAATAAAGCTGTGCGTTTCCAAAATGGCGTCAAAAAACTTGCCATCTCGTATAAGGCCGAGCTAATCTTGAATCCTGATTGGCTGAATCTCGTATTAGCCGCGTTTTTCCATATTGGCCGAGTTTTGTCCTTATTGGCCGAGTTTTGAAATTTATTGGCGAGGTTTACATCGTATCAAGCGAACAAACTGACCAAATTCTCGTTTAATATTATAAAGTCAATTAATAAAAAGTAACACAATTTGGGGTTGATTAAGTAATTAAAAATGTTTACTTCACACGTTGTCTGAAAAAAACAACAACGGTTGGTATTTATATCACTATGTTTAGAAATCTATTTTGAAACTAATCGTAAATGAGTTGTTGCTAAAGAATATACAAAAAGTTGCAATGGGAAATACAATTAACTAAGTAATTGTGATATAAATTGAAAGGGAATATGATGCATATATTTTCGTTTGATTGTAAATAGATTGTAAAAACAAAGACCAAAACAAGAAAATGTGGAGTTTTAGCGCACTTTAATCACCATATTAGCTCGAGTGTTTTTACACGTTAACCTTAGCGATCTACTAATTAAGGTATTAGGGTAGCATTTCCAACACCATTACGTTTAAGATATTGTTGAACTGCCTTCGACAAATAAAGGAGGAATATTCGATATTCTTGATAACTGAGAATTTTCATATTTCTGTAATAGATTAGTATAAGCTAATGAGATCTACACAACAGCCATCCCCTATAAGTGATCAAACTTTGCATTTACTCAATATACTTGATCAAACTTTGCATTTACTCAATATACTTGATCAAACTTTGCATTTACTCAATATACTTGATCAAACTTTGCATTTACTCAATATACTTGATCAAACTTTGCATTTACTCAATATACTTGATCAAACTTTGCATTTACTCAATATACTTGATCAAACTTTGCATTTACTCAATATACTTGATCAAACTTTGCATTTACTCAATATACTTGATCAAACTTTGCATTTACTCAATATACTTAATCAAACTTTGCATTTACTCAATATACTTGGGAACATGTAACATTTTAAACACAAACCACGCTAAAATGCAATGTGTGTACTATTTAAAAATGTGTACTATTTTACTCAATATACTTGGGAACATGTAACATTTTAAACACAAACCACGCTAAAATGCAATGTGTACTATTTAAAATGTGTACTATTTTAAAATGTGTACTATTTTACTCAATATACTTGGGAACATGTAACATTTTAAACACAAACCACGCTAAAATGCAATGTGTGTACTATTTAAAAATGTGTACTATTTGGCTCAATATACTTGGGAACATGTAACATTTTAAACACAAACCACGCTAAAATGCAATGTGTGTACTATTTAAAAATGACTTCTTCAAAAAGCCTGAAAAGCAAGTATTAGCATACGTACAATGCTAATTAATTGCCCATAATTTAGTTTGATAATGCTTCTCTGTCATAAAACGACGATACGCATGACAATTGTAATAAAGTATATGGAAAACATATATACATGTATCAGCTTCCAGGAACAAAAATGCATCAGATTTGTTTCGGCAAATGTGTATACATTTAAAAATGTATTCTGGTAGCTCGAACAAAATAATATAAACAGTATTAAACATAATTGGAATTGACAATTTATTTACTTAAAACATCTTACATACGTTTACTGTTGTTTTAATTTTATAGTTCTCTGTCACCCAACTCGATTGAACTAGATATGCAAACAGTATTATGCCATTTATTTCAACTAAACCGAAACAAATATTATATTTGCTTAATTATATGGGGGGGGGGTGTCAAATATTGAAGTAAGAATTGATATTGTATGTACATTGTAATTTGTGTTTGAATATCAAATGGATTGGCAAATAAATTAAAATCATGATTTATACTTTATCGGTGGTATTGGAGGAAATTCCTACCGCAGTATGCGTCTTCATACGCGATATACCAATGGCGACACAGACCGACATCCTGGTGAAGAAGGTATTTAAGTCTCTGCAATTCTCAGTATCTCATTAATGCCACTGAAGACCTGCAATTAGTGAAGATTGAACTGTAACTAGAAAGATAACGTGCATGCTGGATTTACATTGTTAGACCGCGGTAGAATTGGTAACAGAAAATTGGCCCACTTGTAACGTTTGTTATTAAATGTTTCAATATCCGAAATGTACAATCGACCTGGTATCGAAGACAAATATAGCTTGATGGATTTTGAAATACTTTATTAATGTGAAGAATATTACACTGGATAGGTAAACTGTTAAACAAAAACAGCAATTACAATGGAAAATTACATGGCATACGAAAATGCAGTGAGTTTATGGAAGATAATTTCTCCAGTTCTAATACTACTCGGCAATACAGGAAACATACTTGTTGGTGTCGTACTAACTCGTCGGAGAGCTCGTCGGTCGCCGACTTCCGTTTTTCTGGCGGCATTAGCGTGTTCGGATTTGTTAGCATTGGACACTGGGCTGTTACGGCAATGGATAAAGTATACGTTCGACGATGATATACGAATAGATCATTCAGTATTTGGATGTCGTTTACATTGGTATATTGTTTACATCGTTACGCAATATTCCTCGTGGATGTTGACATGTGTCACCACTGAGCGCGTGATAAGCACGTGGTTTCCTCACGAGAGAAAAAAGATTTGCAATGTGAAACTGTCGATAATCACTGTGATTGTGATCGGAGTTATACTGTGTATTTTAAATGCCCATTATTTGTTCGGGTACGGCCATGTTTATATCAAAACCGGCAACGAAACGGTTATTGAAAAGTGTGTACCCACAACTCACGAGTATGACAGATTTATCTCATATACATGGACCTGGATCGATTTAGCAGTGTACTATTTGATACCAATGCTGTTCCTACTAATCGGAAATAGTCTGATCATATTTAAAGTCATCCAAAGCCGACGCAAAGCGCGTCGAACGGTAGCGCCAAACGCGCAGCATACGTCCACCAGGGCCAACCCGGTGTCCAGCCTTACGATATCGCTGTTGTTAGTCAACATCGTCTTTATGGTTTGCATTACCCCCATCGTGGTTTACCCCATCGGGGAACCGTTCTGGAAAGTGAATGCCTCTGATAAGAAGTTGGCCGATATGTTCCTTATAGATACGATAGCCAACCTATTGATGTACGTTCACCACTCTATTAACTTTGCGTTATATTTCCTCAGCGGTACTGTGTTTAGAAATGACGTCAAGAGACTACTTTGTGCGAGCAAGGTTGTGCCAGCCACCTCTGATACTCGAATGGTGTCTAGGTCGCAAAACGTATTTTGAGCACAAGATAACATGTTAAATGTATGTAAATACATGTAGTACTTAGGTGTTTGGAGAAATCATATTATGCCACCAAAAAACACTAACTGAATTACTATAAATTGTATTTGTAGTTGTAGAAAATCAAATCCTCTCAAGCAAATCTAATAATTTCGATTATATATTAACCAAGCATTTGAAGTTCTAAATCTATGCGTGGCGACGCATGGTAAAATTCATATTCAATTTTTCGATGATTTTATTTTCCGAATATTCGATCATTGGAAATATACCGATATGGACTATTTGCAAACATTATAGACATATGCATTGTATAGGAAATATGTCACATAGTACATATATAGATGCATAATTTTGTATCACCAGTTAGAACTCTCGACTTTCTTTTGAAAACACATGAAGCCGTCGATAAAGCTTATCGCTGATATATGTCGACTATATGTCTGTTTTATCACGATTTCAACCATGTATTCAGTAATCAACAAACTATAAATATTTTAAGGAACAAAATATGTTCATATTGTCTTTTTAGAGCACTTATTCTTAAATTGATAACTACATTTATTTAATGCTAAGTAGTGAAATATTGAAAAGTATCAGTGAGATATATCCATATATCACTCACTGTGAGGGACTACTTTTTAAAATTTTAATTTATTTGGACAATATTCAATTGTAGGTGTTGTCACCATTTATCATACAGAATTACCAAAAAGAAAAGTAGTAAAGATTAATAACAGCGAATGTTAAGAGTACCTCTCCGATATATTGAACTGTCTTTCCTCTTTTTCTCTTGGATTTTCCGCAGTCGTATTGAGCCAAGGAGACTAGTACAGATAATGTCTTGCGGGTATAACCTTTACCCACAAGGCATTGGAGCTGGTCACCTTGGTCCAAACTTAATTTTAGCATCCAAAGTATTTATTTTATCATTTGCACTTTATTAATTCCCGCATACTACACTTGCACTTGTTGTTTATTGTTGCTGTGAACAGTAGTCTCCCTTTGTTTACATACTTGCTGTATTGCCGGTTCTCCAAAATCCAACAAGAATCCAACGTAGTAAGAACTTGAGTTCATTAAGCAAGCACATATATCAGTTTGTGTGCATTAAGTCTGTATATCCAGTAATCACGCTTAAGTATTAAAGTATTTAATGTGCTGTTGTAAGAAGTGTTCAGCGTTCTATTCTCCGCCATCTTGTTTTCTTCAAATTCTCGACCGACCTTTAACCCGATTGTGTTGTTAAATCCGAATAACTAATATAGAAAACACTTTATACGTAATTAAGTAATCCATGTCAGAACACTATTTCACATTTTAACGCTCATCTACGAGTTTAATCATCTTGATTCGCTTTCGAAAACACATAGTGCGTTTGAATGTCGTGACTGTGTTAACTATTGTTTACATCATAACACGTATGCTCACGCTATTTTAGAAAATGTGAATTTCGGAGAACTGAACGCACTTTCACTTTCAATACGTACTTTTATTATAAATATATTTAAACCTAGCATTGAGTGTTAACTGTTTGATTAAAACGCTGGACATTATTCAACGACTAAGTGTATCCAATTGTATGTATTAAAACTTAATGTAGAAGCCCGGCTTGTGCGTTGCCTATGAAAATATTGTACAGCATAGTAGACTGTTGTACTGTAAACACGCTACCATGTTAATGCCTAGAGTCAAAAACTTTGCGGTTTAAATTTCTTAACTTTTCCACGGCACATTTTATCGTTATCCAACATGGCGCAGGAATGTTTATTATTAACACCGATTACTACGCATTATAGAGAAAATAGTACTGACATAAAACTGAAAACATCGTGTTAAAAATCCTTCAAAATAATTCAAATGTAAAGAATACTCAGTAGCATTAAAATAGAAAGAAAATGTGTTTGTTTCCGGTGTGATAACGCGTGCAAGCGCTCGTGAAAATATTAATTCTCTCCCTTTCCGGTGATGATATCAACAAACATATATCCTCTATTTCTTGCATGTATGTAAAAACGCTTGTCAATATCTCGCACTTCAACGATATCACAACATTAGTATTTGTTGAAAATAATGCTCAAGCGAGTAGCACATCGATAGTTGTTCTTATAGTTGCAAACGAGTAGCACATCGATAGTTGTTCTTATAGTTGCAAACGAGTAGCACATCGATAGTTGTTCTTATAGCTGCAAACGAGTAGCACATCGATAGTTGTTCTTATAGTTGTACATTTCAAAATATTTTGTAAATATAATCTATTTAATATTTTTATAATAAGCATGAATTGTAAATATTATTGTTTCAAATACTGAGCCATATTTAAATGTGTATTCGAAAAGCACTATTTTGCATAACTATGAAATATCAAAGCAAGATCGTTGACTTTCCCACAACTAATCAAATGCTATTCCACGCAAATATCTGTGACAGAATATACAGTGTGTAAATGTGTAAGTTCAACCATAAAAAGTAAATGGCGGCCGCTAAACAGTAACATAAATGAACGTTTTTGTCAATGCCATGTCATATTTGAACCATTCGAAGCAATATCACATATAAGACTAATTAAACTCCAGAGAAATCACCCGGAGAGAAACCCCTATTAACATCCGCTGGTCCTTTATTTAAGGCAAGTGACAAATTACCTATACATCATGAGACAAGACGCATGATAAGTCGTACTATTGATATGGTACACCGGTTAATACATTTCTATATTTTTGCTAGAAATGCACGTACATTAAAGATAGACTGTCTGATTTTTATAATTTATTTCATGTCGTTTTCGTTACTCACTAACAAAAACCGTTTAATATAACACAAATAAACGTCAACATCGACAAAAACTAGTTCTCTTTCCTAAAATTGTAAATATATTTATTTTTTCTTTCGATACACACCAGTTTATCGTACAGCAACGGCTACATTCGGTTTTGAAGGTTAGATACCAGTAATTCCAATTCCCATAGGGTCCCATTATAAAACGGCAAACTTTCCAAGCATTTTTCTAACATTTCCTTTATTTCAGATTGTGCAAGCCTGGTATCAATTAAAAGATCAATCTGCCCTCTTCCAAAATTTGCAATAAAAAAGACATGTCATTGTCACAGGGTACCGAACTAAAGCGTGATTGGTGATTGGTGTGTAAGCGGCCCGGTTAGCTCACTCGGTAGAGCACTCGCCCTGATAGCGAGAGGTCCCGGGTTCGAGTCCCGGACTGGCTGCACATTTTTTCACCACTCGGCAACAATGGCGCCCAACGTGGGACCGTGGCACAAGCAATTCTCCATAGAACCTGCCCGTGGGTTCGTCGGGATCAGGTTTATACTGTTCCCTATGACTCGAATTCGAGGACGAATTCCAACTTGGCAGCGGAGACATCCTCTAGTTTAACGGAATGGAAATCTGTCGATGGCTGGTTCAATTTTATAGCTTCCACTTTCTTGTCTAATGTTTCAATTTGTTTCATTAGAGCCGCTATCATGTCTGATGTACGCGTGATTTCCGTATCCGCAGTTGCTTGGTTAATCTTCGTCGTTTTCGGACGCGTACCATTTCTCTCGCGTTGAAGCTGAATCTCGAATTCTTCAGCCCTGATTTTATTTCTTAAAACTTCATAAATCAGTGACCATTCAAAATTAAATTAGATATTCGTAATAAGGTATATACTTTATTCCGAATACTAATTACAAATTCGTAGGCCTACCACGCGATCGAAAACCAGACGCGAATACTGCGGGGTAATTGTATCGATTATTTGAAATAATCGAGAACTTTACTTTCGGCTAACTATTATCGATAGCTTAACGCCGAAATCGTGGTTTTTAAGTAGCGACGGTTACGATAGCAGAATTGACGTAGCGGTAACGCGCTTGACGCGCGCGTTTTTTTGCAAGCGGATGGTATGAGTTCCAATCCCAGTTGAGTGTAAGGTCTTTTATTAAGAGGATTGATTATACAGTTGCAATCTAAGTAGCACTAAATTGATAACAGATTTCCGCCATTAATTGCTGATAAACATGGATCTGAAAATCGGATAATATATTAAGCATGTGATTGTAGTGTTGGTACGCTTCAGTAAAGAGAGTTAGGGGAAGTAACTGATACGACATTGATAGAAGGAACGTTCATCACTACAGGTCAAGGGGAGATAACAACGACGAGTGAAATACCGAGTTATTATACAAAAGGGGAGATAAAATATTATACGACAACGGAATTGCTTGCAAAATCTTGATATTTTACATGGATTTTGCGTAGTAGTTATAGTTAGATAGGTTAAATTAGATAATTATTCAATACGTGCACGTATTACAATAAGTCTGTAGACTGTAATTCTGTAGTTGAGTAGCAAAGTAAGATAGCGAACATGGCAGAAGGTGAGCATTCGTATAGATTACGAAAATCTACAGAGAAATTGAGAAATGAACGCGAAATAGTTGATGATGAGAAGCGAAGAAAACGAGAGATTGAACTGGAACAGAGAAAGAGAAAAGACTTTGAATTAGAAATGTTTAGAAGACAAAGACAACAGCTTATCACGGAAAGACAGAGAAGTAAAGCTGAGGAGGGAGTAGCCTATCCCGTTCAGGATGACGACACTTGCGAACACGGGGACCTTCTTCATGTTAGCATGGAAACACAGAGACTTGATGAGAAATTGAAACAGCTTCGAATGACCGCAGAGTTACAGACATCTACAGACAGACGTGCCTCCAAAGATAGTGAGTCGGATGCGGAACAAATTACAGACTTAGAGAGAAGTTTAAGAGTATTAGAAGAGCATATAATACAAGAAACTACACCAAAACAGAGACACCATGAAACTAGTAATGAGGTACAGTCTTTCAGGATGAAACAGGATATAGATAGGAAGAGACAGGAGATAGAACGACTGATGTTATTACTAGAAGAGAAAGATAGGAGAATGAAGGTAAGAGAACTCGAATTTCAGACAAAAGAGAAGGAATTGCTGGACAAATTATCCAAAAGCGAGTCACAGATGGCCCAGTATGAAAATAGGCTTGAACAGTTGCAAGAAAGGATGACAGAGAGATTTGAAGAAATGGAATTGCAGATGATGAAAAGAGAATTAGCGTTACATCGACAAGAATCGAAACGCAGAACTATTACCAAGTATGAGTCAAACGACTGTACACATCAGACAGAGGACAATGTCAAATTTATTGATTTAGATTGAGAAAGATAAAAGATCTTGAACGGCAGAAGATCGAACTCCAAAACAGCCATAGAGAACAAAATGAATGGCCAAGAAATATTGAAGCACAGCCAAAAGATCTACCTATCAAAATCAATTTAGCCCCATTTTCTGGCAAGGAACCAGTGCCTAAAAACGAAGCGTCATTTGAAGAATTCAAGCTTGAATTCGAAAGTATTCAACACATTTATTCAGAACAAATATTGAAACAAGCCTTACGGAAGTCGCTTAGAGACCAAGCAAAAAAATGCATGCTACACATTGGCACATACGCAACCGTGGAGCAAATCATGCAAAATTTGGAAGAGAATTTTGGAAATGTAGCAAGCGAAGACAGTATTTTGTCAAAGTTTCTACTAGCAGAACAGAAACAGGACGAATCAATCGTTGAATGGGGTCTTCGATTAGAAGAAATGCTTCTTCAGATTTCACGAAAGGCTAGAATGCCGGAAGCAGAAAGAAACACGAAGTTGAAGAATAGGTTTTGGAGAGGCCTAAAAAGTGAAGAACTACGTCAAGCGACACGAGTTCATTTTGAAAGTTCAATGACCTATGAAGTTTTAAGAAATAAAATCAGGGCTGAAGAATTCGAGATTCAGCTTCAACGCGAGAGAAATGGTACGCGTCCGAAAACGACGAACCCGGGACCTCTCGCTATCAGGGCGAGTGCTCTACCGAGTGAGCTAACCGGGCCGCTTACACACCAATCACCAATCACGCTTTAGTTCGGTACCCTGTGACATTCTCCGCTGCCAAGTTGGAATTCGTCCTCGAATTCGAGTCATAGAGAACAGTATAAACCTGATCCCGCCGAACCCACGGGCAGGTTCTATGGAGAATTGCTTGTGCCACGGTCCCACGTTGGGCGCCATTATTGCCGAGTGGTGAAAAGTGTGCAGCCAGTCCGGGACTCAAACCCGGGACCTCTCGCTATCAGGGCGAGTGCTCTACCGAGTGAGCTAACCGGGCCGCTTACACACCAATCACCAATCACGCTTTAGTTCGGTACCCTGTGACATCATGCTACTTCGAAGAAAATGCATCTCACTTGAATGCAGGCACCGGTAGAAAACAGGGTTTCGGCAGTCCTATTTCGACAAAAGCCCCATACCACAATAAACACACCCCAAAAGTTCACCTTTCAAGTTAGCCTCCAATGAAATGCACCAAAATGTTGCAGACACGCATAGGATATTAGAAATAACCACAAAAGGCATGTCTGAGATTGCTAAATGGCTTTTATGCCAGAAGAGAAGGGGAACTCTTTAGTAATAGGCACTACTTTTGAATGGACCACGGAGGGATACACAATGATTTACTGGTATCTAACCTGAATGAGAAAATAAGAACTGCGCATGCGTAATCAAATCGTTCGGACTTGTCTAGACGCTGTATATACATGTATGTAATAATTCGCTGCGCAACGAAGTATTATTTGTGTTTTTAATTTCTCTCTTAATACGCGTTTCTGAACATAGGTTATTCTCAAAGTTTATTATAAAATTATTAAAAAATATATACTGACATCATTAGAATGAAAGGATGGTTTTACATTATAAGTTTCGTATAAAATCGTATAGTCTCTTTTTAAACGCGTCGGTACCATATCAATAGTACGTCTAACTATACTAACACACACTCTACATCAAAAATAGTGATCATATTACTATTTGTCAAACTTTAGACAGAAAATTAAGTTTCTCAATTTCCTTTGTTTGTGTAAATGACATACATCTTTCATTTTCGTAAATGGTAAATTCGTAAATGGTAAATCCCGGAGCTTGATTGTGAACATTTTTGTACTTATGCAAACACGTGTTTTTCAAAGTCCTGCACAGATGAATATTAGTATTTGCATAAATAAAAATTAATGCTTTATTAGTTTAGTTATCAATTTAATATCAAAGTCGATTATTGCTCTCATATTACTTTGTTTAGGCTTTGTATTTGCATCGTTTTATGTCTGCATCTATAATAGGTGTATTGACGTTATGTTCTGACAGGTTCGTTTTGATAACTACTAGTACATTATACGACTTTCTCGACATTACATCGACGTCAATACAATTCGTTCAAATACAAGAATGACATCACCTCATTTTCATATCTTAAAACACATTATGAGAATATGTTTTACTCGTTAACGTGTTATTGATATGGTGCGGTTATTGATATGGTACTGTCGCCTGTATATGACTATACTAACATTCACTCTAAATCAAAATTGATCACTATTTGTCGAACGTTAGACAAAATTGCAAAGTAACTTTCACATTCACTGTAATAAGATACAACTTGCAAAATAGTCGTGAGAAGTTTATTACAAGTCAAGAACACACAGTTATAATATGATAATTATTTTTCGACGTAGCTGTCTAAGATCACTTTTGACCTAGATTTTTTGCGATAATTATGCAGCGGGAAAATTGAATGCCAATAGAATTGGGCAAATTTTCTAATTTTAGGGAATGCAAACTTACAACAACGGTTTAAAGTATGCCAACAACTGTTGCATACTTTTGGGGATTAAAATGTTACATAAGCGGTTACAATAAAGTTATAAATATATTATTGATCTACACTCTAGAACTGAGCATGAGTATGAACATATTTTCTCATTGTATGTCATGAACAGAATATTATGTTCATTCTCAGAATTAATACACTATTTCAATCAAGGGGGAATTTATGTTTATAAACTGACTATGCTTGTTAATTTGAAATTGAATTGCAGTTGCGTTCTGTTAATAATTAATTAGAATTGCACTTTTCCATCAACTTCTCCAGTAGATGTTAATCAACTTATAAAAAAAATATCTTTCAATAAATAAAATGTGGTGAAATAAGTCTCTGAATACGTCGAATTGTTATTCATGTTACTTTTACTTCATTTGCGTGGCATTAATACATGATACATCATATTCCTACCCAATATAATTTCAATCGCCATATGTAGTCTTATGAAATTGTATGTTTGTGCTATCAAAATGGAAGTCATCATTATTTCAAATGCGCTGAATGTTCTCTGAAGATTGCTTTTCATTAGGATACACGGTATAAGGCTAAAATAAATAATGAATGGTTCTCAGGCATTTTTTTCAAAACAAATCAAGAGGGAGAGCGAATTTGTTTTAATTGAATTATTTTGTTGTTCTCCTACTCTTTTCTATTGGCACTATGTAATGGTTTAGTAAAACAAGTAATCAAGTAATTTTAAGTTTTAATAACAACATAAGCATTCCTTTTTTATAAAATTCTAAATAAAGATTTATTAATCACAAACCGTCATTTATGCAAGCTGATGTAAAAAGGCAATCAAATCGAATGTTCATAATTAACATAAGTGCCTTCAAATTGATACAACATCAGCATTAAAATACTTCTATTTATAGAATTTAACTTTGAGTAATTCATATTTTTTTATAACTGGCAAAAATAGAAATTATTTTTGCAGTAAATCACCAATAATTGTTTGAAAGGAAAATCAACACTTTTTTTTTTTGTCAATGCAGCTGGCATTTTCGATTGTTTCCATAGGACTTATATTGACACAGATTTTCTTCAAAAACTATGGAATGAAATATTATACAAGCAAAAGCATCTACGAAACAAAAGTTTAAATCAACAAATAGACGATATTTATAAAGGTTCCCAATCGAATATGACAGTATTTCAGACAGGAAGAAAGTTACTGGAAATACCGAAATATATAGTGGGTTACTCTTCTTCCGCTATGTTAAAATGCGGATTCGTTGAATTTTAAGCCGCTGTCCATGGATCTTATTCAATACATCGTAATTTTAGTAATAGTTCTTATGAACGTGTATGGTGTTTATTCGTCCGAAATATGTTTCTTATTTACGAAAAGCATTGTTCAAAAGCGCCTGGTACAAACGAAATACTATAAGGTACATACTGGTTTACTCCAGAGTCATCACCAGTTATCGCGTACAGAAAATAGACGACAGCAAGTTACCAAAATGTTAATAATTAACGGATTTCAAATGCGTAGTTTTTGAATTTTGTTCGGTAACACGCCCATTAGAAACACTTTCTACAAAGTTTTATTTTTATTAACATATTTCTGGACTGCTCCTTTAAAACCCGGGCGCAATCGTAAAAAAATGTAAATAAATATTTTTTTGGCATTAAATCAAATTCGTGCTGGCCATAAAAATACGTTGTGGCGCTGTCTGAGAAACACATCATTAACTTTTTTAGGCCACAAATGATTTATTGACTTCGAAATGTGTATGTATTATGCATAGATAATTTCCAAGAAGAACGTAGGGTATATTACTAAAGAATAATTATACCCGTCTGATAAAAAATAATTTTACTTCAATCCCGCAATTGTTTTCGTACATTGTTAATTTGTTAAATTTGGCTGACAACTTTATATAATATGATGTTTACGTACATTATTTAGGTTATTCATGTATCACTGGTGAAAACATGGGGAGGTATTATCGGTTTATTTACGGTAAAATATTAATAATTATTGAATTAATCATAAATTAATTTGGGGATCCGAGAAGTTTTCTTATGGTGTGCGAACAATCTGGGGTCCGAGAAGTCTTCTTATATAGGTGGGGTCCGAAAAATCTGGGGTCCGAGAAGCCACGTAACCGATCATCTTGGCCCTCTCGTATCATATGGTAATAAAGATATCTCGGTATATTAATGTCAACGCCGATTGTCTTTTTTAAAGACATTTCTTGTTTCTAATAATATCAGATGGTCGTGTTGTTACAGTTCTGTGATACACGACTTGTTATATATCAAAAGCATTATATTATATTGATATATAAAGGCAGTTATAAAAGAAAGTGATTAAAAGCACTAACAAGATGTACCAAGTAAAGACAAATGTCAGGAGCTTACTACAAATTGACCACAAATGAGGCGTGTCGTGGGAAAACCGGACTTAATGCATGTGCGTAAAGTGTCGTCCCGGATTAGCCTGTGCAGTCCGCACAGGCTAATCCTGGACGGCACTTTCCGCTTTTTTTGTGGTATTTTCTTTTTCAAGGAAGTCGCTTCTGAACATAAACTCACTGCAGGCGGAAAGTGCCGTCCTGGATTAGCCTGTGCGGACTGCACAGGCTAATCCGGGACGATACTTTACGCACATGCATTAAGTCCGGTTTTCTCATGACGAACGGCAAATATGAATAAATGCACTACGGGCGAAACACTAGTGAACATTAATACAAATTCATTGGAAGTGTTCTAATTTCAGTTTATTTATTACATTTTCAACATCACTGAACTAACTGAAGTGCCTACTTTTTTATTTGGTATTTCGTGCAAGTTGACAACGATAAACGATGAATATTCGGGTTTAACAATGCGTCGTGACGATATTCGGCATGTGCATATTAGCCTGAACAGTTTACTTGTATTAACTTCAATACAAGACATATCAAAAGAAAATGAATGACAATTTAAATTGAAGTTTAGGGAAAATAAATGAAAAACCAATACATGTAATGCCTAGTAAAAAACATAATATAAACATTCGAGATTTATTTACTATATTGTCAAACATACATTGTGTATGTGTTTGAACAAAACCTAATCATGCAAAGTATTACATTTCAGTTACCTACCTACTGAACTTCGCATGCATGCATTTGCAGCTAATTCATTGTATTGCAGATCTCATAAATCAGCCACATAAACTTGATTAAAAAGAAAAACCTCACTTAATATTTTTTGTATATATACTGTACACATAATTAAATGTGATTCTCGGTTCAAATTATTGGCTTGTTTTGATATACCACAATTTATCGTCGCAATGAGTTTAACTAAAGCTTCTCACTGAGATACAAACATCATATCACACTTTAATTTCATCAAATATAATTAAAATGTATACAATCTAGGTGGTTTATTTATTTCTATTTGAGGTATGTTTACTCAAGATTTTATTGCATACATATAAAGCTGGGAAATTAACAGAAATGCTTTCACAGGATGTAAGCTTTTATTTTATTAATGGTTATGTAAATTTAAAGTTGATTTCATGTACACGTGATTCAATGCTTGTCGTGTAATGCGACCAAATCTTTTAACAACCATCGAATAATAATATGAGGCGCGTCGTTGGAAAACCGGCCTTAATGCATGTGCGTAAAGTGTCGTCCCGGACGGCACTTTCCGCTTTTATGGTATTTTCTGTTTCAAGGAAGTCTCTTCTAAACTTAAATCCACTGTAGGCGGAAAGTGTCGTCCCGGATTAGCCTGTGCTAATTAGCCGCACAGACTAATCCGGGACGACACTTTACGCACATGCATTAAGACCGGTTTTCCCACGACGCGCCTCAATATATTTGATTTAATAGGAGTTTAAAGGTGCAGTTTCACAGTTTTGGGCTGTGAGAAATAAGTTGCTAAAGCGGACTTGTTTTTATAAAACATTTATTGTGCATTTTTAAGGTTTCGAAAGCACATTGCTTCTGCAAAGTTTAACTTTTTACAAATATCTGCTATTTTCCAAGAAATAAATGCTACCTGAAAGACGTACCCTAGAATTTGTTTACACAAAAAATGCATTATAAATATCAAAATAATTGTTTTGCAACCAAATCAGCACAACAGTCAAAACAGACAATTTCCTGCTTTAAAATTCCATTTTGAGAAACATGTTTTCCCCAACCTTAACCAGTGCAACTGTTCCGTTGAAAAGATTGCGGTGAAATTGTTTGTGTGTGTTTTGTTCTACATAATAGTGGGTAGTGTGTAATCACGACTTGACAATAATTTCTTAGTCTTCATAGTTAGCAGTATGCTTTGGTCCGACACTATTAATTGCACACTCATACTCTCAAAAGTTAAAACGACTGTACGTCATGGACGGGTCGATGAGTATTCAGAAAGTTTATGGTTATTTACTACGAAACTTGATTGTTAATAACAACTGACATTGCAGCAAGTTCGACAAACGTTCATTAACGCTACACACCAAAGCACATAAATGCTAAAATTAAACAGACTGTTACATCAGTGTCTTTTTTGTCATTGTGTCTATCCGCTGTATACAGCAACTGCAATGTTTAAATCAGTTGAAAGTTATCACATTGATATTGACATTACATTCTATACAAATATGTTATATTTGTACCACACGAGCAAAGCAATTTCCAACTCATCAATTATATTTATAATGCAAATAAAACTTATAGGCATTATGTTATTTTGTCGTTCGTTAATACAATACCTCCATTGGGGGTATTGTTACGTTCTCATAATTGAAATATGAAGAGTCAATAAAAATGATTGAAAACTACATTACATAACAATTAATTGAACAATAGGCCCATATTTGTTTGATCTCGGTTTACAAAGGCTAATCTGCCAGGTATGTTCGTTTAGTTCTCTTACCTGTTAAATAACTCGTCATTAAACATAACATGAACAAAAGCCATACCAAAGCAACTGCCAATATGTTTCCTACTTGATTATACAATTACAAGTCAAGTCAAGTCAAAAACCTTTTATTTGTTACACAATTCATGCATGACATGAATACATGAGCAATACATAGTTATTACATTTGTACACGAGGCGGGCTTATTGTGTTAGTTTTAGCTATAATGTAGTCAATAAATGGTTAGTGCAAATCTTACAGTTTCAAAAAATACAATACCGACGGAAAAGGGAAAACAACGAAAGAAGCAAATCTTACAGTTTCCACAAATACAATACCGACGGAAAAGGGAAAACAATGAAAGAAGCAAATATATCTTAATGGGGACAAAAAAGAGTGTGTCTTCACATTATTTGTGACATATTAAGTCGATTGCATACTGATATAATACGTTTAATAAATCAGTTTATAAATGCCTTTAAATGTTTTGTTATAAAAATTCTCGAATATTTTTCCATTTGTTTATGTAAAATGTCATCGGTGAGTCACTTTCAATCTTAAATCATGATCTTTACTGCGTAACTGGGCTTGGTGGTGTGTAGCCTACATCGAGCATCATTGAAGTGTGAGTTTAGTGCACGCGACATGTTTACGTAGCAAAGAAAACTTTGTAGCGCGGATACTGTTTTTACATTATACGTTCATGGAACATTCCCAGAAACAAAAAATAATGTCTTTTGAAACTAATTAACAAAAAACTTTCGTTTACCGCATTAATAATTTTCGCTAATGAGTACACAAAAAGGAAAACAAAACAACTATTTTAATAAGCAATTATGACAAAATTCAAAACGGTCAATGGTGTTGTAATGTATGTTACATCGTTAAAGCAAAGACGAAAAGTAAATATGTACTTTGAGCGCAATTATTTAATCACAAATTATGTGGAGTGTTTACTTCCTTAAGCAGTAATATTAGTATGCACAAGAAAAGAAGCGTGTTCAACATTATGGGATTAACAATAATTTTAAAAGGTTTAAAATTCTCGTCGCTACTTGGCGAGTTGTGGCGACATAAGAAGAGATAAGAAGACATCACTGCGACAAAGAACGACATGTGTACAAGATCTACACGACACCCGGCGGGTTGTGGCGAGTAACAACTCGCCAGAACTCGGAGCTCAGTTTCGCCACAGTGTGACATGGCCTTTACCAAAGGCGATTATTGGTTTTACCTATTTGATTACCTAATTGGAAATTTTTATGGGGTAATGAACTGTTTTTCGTGTGTACGATTTGATATGTTTCGACTTTATTTGTATTTGGTTTGCGTACTTGAACTTGTTTTTAACATGTGCATGTTGTTGACATGTTGCATTATGCATATACGCATGATATGTTCAAATTTCAAATAATCAAAATCTAATGTGATATTTTATTTGATATTTTTTTGCACAAATCTAGACAAAGTTTCTTAGCAACTAGGTCACTAGTTTACATGTATATACATACAGTAGATTGCAGTGTGTACACCTGACACTGATATATGATTGTTATATCTAAAAAATATTGCAAGATAGTTATTAAATTCTACCCTAATGCAATCATTATACTGTTTTGACATCCAGTCGTAAGTGTACATTATCTGGCCAGAAAGTAAAATGAAACACACACACTGTGTTTGCTATATAAAAAGGGTACTAAAATTAATTAACACATATGATGTGTCACGTTTATATGTATTTATTATACATCAATAAAATAAACAACCTTTTGATGCATTTGATTGTATGTTCGTAGTGATTTGAATATAAACAAAGCGAAACTCCAGTTGGGACAGCAGAACTCTCATTAGCAGCCCGAGGTCTTTTATTTATGGAAGACCCATTTTGCATGAGTGCGAAAAAAACAAATCATGTTTGAAGTAGTAATTCCAGTTTCCTAGCGACTGTACAGAAATTGCATGATTTAGTAGGCATTTTATTGTAATGCAGATCCCATAAATTTGTCACATAAACTTAATTAGAAAGGAACACGTCCGTCAATACATGTATATGTGCAATGATTTTTAAAATGTTTACTGTTATGCATAACTGGCACGTTATGATTTATGACCACATATATAGATAGATAAACAGATTTCAACATAAAATGTGCAATTGACATGGCAAGTAGAATATGAAAAGTCACATACAAAATGATAAATATGTTTGAGTTAATATAGCCATGTCAATCAACATTATATGTCAAGAATAACACAAAAAAGAGTTAAAATAAACTCTTATTTCCATTGTGGTTCTTGTATTTAAATTGTGGTCTTTAACTTCGTAATGTTAATGAAAGCCCCACAATCAGATGAAGCGTTTTATCTGACATTGTTTCTTAAATAAGTAGCATGTAGCAAATGTCTATGTAGGCGTTTTCTATCCTTATATAAACACAGTATGTATACCTAATGTTGGTTTCGATGAACATATTTTTGTAATAATGTTTATTCTCGTATTCACTGCTGCGTCATAAAAGATTTCCATAAAATTCGCAACACATTCAATTTGCAATGGAGGAGTATCCAACCAAGGTAAAATTAAATGTAACACTTATGTCATTATTTTGTTTTAGATATTCGCAGGTAAAATCCAGATAAAATCGGTAAATCAATTGAAAGCGAAGTATCGATTTAATATTGTTGCTTGTAATAACTACTAAAGGAGCAAACCGAATACCTATCATCTATAATATTTTCGCTGAAGTCATAATCTTTGAGATTCTGTTCTTTTGTCTACAGGACAACACCTTCTCTGGTGGTATTATTTCGTTCTCATAATTGGAAGGTATAGAGTCAATATTTATGAAAAATACAGAATGCTATAATATCTTGAACAATATTGAACAGTAATCCGATACCAGACTTTCGTTGTCATTTTACACTGGCTAATATGTCTGATAAGTTCTTTTGGAAATCCGATTCGTTCAATAACTATTTATAAACATAAAATAAATATGACATAATTTATTAACCGTCAATATGTTTTCCTATTGTTGATAGAATTACATTGAAATAGCATCTCAATAGCTTGGCGCTACTTTTATTTGTCGAAGTTGCTCACTTATTAGGACAATTTGGTGACGTTATGTTTTTCTTTAAAACAACACAGCTGGCTGCGTGGTTAGCGTAACAGAATCTTGATCCAGAGGTTGCAGGATCATGCTTTTCTTTGTAGAATGGTTTGTTTAGTTAGTCTAGATTTTGCAGTTACAACATTAACAAATAGGATTTTATGTTAATAAGTCCATATGATTGATCGCGTTTTTACCATTGGCAATAGTCTGCTTAATATAATTTTTTTTATATAAGACACTGCCTTTATTGATGTCAACATGTATTCAAACGTCGGAGAGGCTGAAGAAAATCGACCTGAACATATTTCATAAGTATACCATGTTAATGTTCATAATCCTTAGTGTTGACCTTCATACATGTAATACATCCATGTTAATACTATGTTAATTAATGTTATTTTGACCATGAGACACTTTAAGCAATATTTCTGTAAAACCGATTGAAAATCTATCAGGTGTGACCTGGTTGACTCCTCCAAATTTTATAGCGGGTTGTAACCCAGTTCTGATTGTTTTTGCTTAGTTATTTTGTGGTGAAGTCACGTGACTTTTTTTGGTGGGAAAAAATGGAAGACATTGTTATTTAACTTTAACTTGTTTTTTTTTTCATTTTGAAGTGGTTAGTATTGGCTCTATTGTTGATAGTTTAATGAGGACGGGTACAATGCATTGTTTTCTATGTATTGGTGTATTTGGGTTTCGGTTTGTCTAATGTTCAAATAATATGAATCCGCAATGAATCAGAATGGCAGCAAATTGTACAGTTCACTGTTTATTATCATCTAAATCACTGATTTGGATCATAATAATACATGTTTGCATGAATCTAATTTGCAGCACCGATGCAAGTGGAAAGAGACTGAGGAGCAATTTGGGGGAGCGCATTTCAATTTTATTAATTGGTAAGATGCTGAATATGTTGTATATGTTGAAAATGGTATATGTATTATGCGATCTGTGTCGGATATATATCACATTGTTCAATGTTGTTTAATTGATATATCAGAATGTTGCTGCAGTTTAGTTTTATTATGCTGTAGGAGATTTGTATATTATGTTAGTTGCAAACAAGGTCCACTAGAACTGAAGTATTATTAATTGTATCATTTTATTATGAATTATTATAATTAATGCAGCGCTGCATTAGTTATGTCGTTGTACTAAATATGTGGCATTTGCTAATATTCCAGATTTGATACACTCCAGAGAACGGGTAGAGTATGTGCACTGTATATGATTATTTTTAAAGAACTGAACTTTTAAATGTAGCACAGTTTTTGTTTGCTTATTCCCCCCAAAAAACGTCTGACATATATAGTTACAAATTGAGCAACAGCTTTAGCGATATTTCAGTATAGGTTGCTATGCCAGTCCGCAAAGTAGTTTATATTAAATTGGTTCTGATTTTTTTATAAACACTTAAGTTTCCATATATTCACGTGTCAAAATATTGACAAATTACTTAGAAATATCAATGAAACCGTCCAAAATATAAATCGAGTGGAGATCGAGAATCTTGACGCTCGAGAAACGATCGGGAATCGATCGGGTGTCGGTCGAGTAAAGATCGTGTAGAAATCTAGCTTGGTCGGGAATCATAAGTTATGCCGATCATGTCGACCTATTCTCGATTAACATCCGACCGTTGTCCGATCAACCCGATCTATTCGACCGATATCCGACCACACCCGATCGCCTCTCGATCGCTTCTCGACCTTTTCTTGACCTATTAGGATTTCATGATTTCGACGTCACAAAAATCGCGCGCTTTCATTTCATTTTATAATTAGCACTTACACGATAGACATCATCAAATAAATCCACGAAAAGGCAAAAAGACATGTCGTTTTGCTGAAGTTGAACCCGCGTCAGCTTGTTTAGTGCCAACACAGAAGAAACCAGATGAAATAAAACAGTCTACTGACGTGGACTCTCCTGCAAAAAACATACAAGAAGTCAGGAGCAGGAGCCGCAATGTACCCCTGAATGAAACCCGGAGAAAAAGGTATTATATTTTTCTTACCGTATCAAATTAGTACATGTTTACTGTTGTAAACGTTGAACATATATGATTTTGTCTTCTTGAATATATTTGTGTATGTAGCAGCCAGAGTTGAAATATTTGTTGTAACAATGTACTATATTTGACCCAGTTAATCCGCTGTGCGCGTGAAATTTTCCTAACAGGACCCTTATGTGGTATACATTTTAAGCAAAACTCGTTAAACAATTTACTTATAGATAATATATATAACTAATTTGCCCAGTCATTATAAATTTGTTTGAATTTATTTGTTGACAACGACAAGCCGCACATGCTCGAGTTGAATAAACTGTATCTTATATTAATATAACGTTAGTTCTACCCCCCCCCCCCCGCCGATTTTGTTACATTCTATTGCAATAAATATGTCTTAAGTTGAACGAATTTGAACGTCGCATACGTTCTATTCTGATTGATCTTGCTGTAATAAACAAGTTCATACAAGGCCGTCAAAACGCCAAATGATGGTCGGTTGGATTTTGGTATAAGTCAGAATGCTATTTGTGAACCTTGCATGTAGCTGTTGCACTGTTTTATATTCGTATCAAATGCGTTTTGTGTTTTATTTACAGACCGAAATGAAGCTCCGAAAACCCTTACGTAGAACGCTTTCCCAGGATGAGGAAGACGATTTGGTTGCTTGGCTGAAGGACAACACGTTCCTGTATAATAAGTCTTCAGCAGAATTTAAATTCAAGGAGAAGAAGAGTAGAACCTGGACAAGGAGGCAGAGTTAGGTCTCAACCCTGGAGATCTTTCAAGCGTGTGGTACCTTAACATGAGGACCAAGTACTCAAAACTAGTCAAAGTCAAGTCGGGATCTGGCACCAGAGACCGTACCGCGAGGCAACAGTGGCTTCTAGATCGCTTTGACTTCATACGCCCTTATTTCGTGCACCTGCGAACTCAGAGGGGATCGTACGTAAGAAAATTTATTCTAATTCGTAATAATAGTCATAACGTCTAGAGTTCCCTGCGTAACATTTAAACATTGAAAAGAATAATATTTATTAAAGACTGACACATTAAGTTATACACTTATCAAACCGTCAAAATCAATATTGAGTTCGCTGAAAAGAGGAAGGAGCACACCTTCGAAGAGACAGATAATGATGATTCCGTCTCAGACTTGCCGCCACAGTCCGATTCAACAGCGTCTGGAAGTCGGCCTAAAGCTGCACGTATACTCTCCTCATTGACCAGCGAGTTGGATGCCGTCCGAGGCGCTATAACAACAGCACAGGATGGTGCTGCACAAACTGGACAGTTTTTGGTTTGTCTTATGCGCCAGATGGATGAGAAACGGAACAATACATTCGTTTCACGTGCAACAAGGTTGGCACTTGACCTTGTTGAGGAGAGCCAAGAGGAGAAAAGCCGAGCGGCTTCCCGTAAAACAGGATTGACAAAAATGTTTGCGATGCCATCCTTTCGTACCAATAGTAGGACTACCCCATCGGCCACATTTGCTTCTGTTGAACAGCTGCAATAGTACCAGAGGCAACAGCAGCAACTCCGGACTGATTATCAGCTAGCAACGCATATAGCTGCAGCAGCACCTCCAGCCCATCTCACACCGTCGCTTAAAGCATATAGTCACCTGCAACCTCTAAATGTGCAGCCTTCTTTCCTGCCAGGTCCCAGTTCCACGACTGCAATAATACCCACAACCACTACAGCGTCCATCGTCCGCCGAGCAAAGGATATGGTCTCAAGTCCTATCATTAACTTCGGGTTCAACCAAGACTATGACAGCCTTGATATGCTCTCGGAGACGCCCCAACAGGAAGAGGACATAACAGTAGATTAATTGCATGTTAATTACATGTGACAGTTACATGCACTCGGCAGTGCCTTATTGCATGGTCAAGTAAATCTTACTTTAGATTGTGAACTTTGCACTTTAATAGTTTTCATTTGGCATTAAGTTTGCATCGTTTTGCTCTTTAAGTTGTTTCTATTATTATGACAAAGAAACATTCAAACATGAATATTGCAACATGCAACATGGTAGTCCTTCGTTGTTTAAGTTAAGTTTTGTGTAAAACATGATAATATTGTGTATTGTATGTGTGTTGTATTGTATGCGTGTTTTGTTTCAAAAGTAAGAAAGTGTCATATTATATCCTTAATAAATCATACTGCAAAATATTATTCAGACAAATTTACATTTTGAAATGGTTACATTGTTGTATTAAGTAACAGAATTTGTATAACAATTATAGTTGATCCGTCTCACAACATCTGTTTCGCAACGGTAAGTAGCATAGGTAGTGCTCACGGTCGAATAATTTTTAATTGATTTGTTTTATGTAATTGCGTTTCATGATACATCGGAATTGTTAGTTTTTTAATTTGTTTTGAACATTGGTTTTGATTCTAAAATGTCGTTGTTGTTGTTTATTTGTGTTTGGTTTTAATTTGATCAAATACAATTTAATTGGAAGATCAGCTTTAACAGTGTCCATTAATGTAGATTACAAATGTTCGTGATGAAAACGAAGTTTTGTTCATTAATCATTTAACAAAAGGTTGCACAAGTAATTGCATCCCAAATATGTTACGGAGACGAATTAGTTAGCCTCCAACAACCAACTGGGAATTACAAAATTATTTATTTGCACAATACTGATATACAAGGTTTATTCATAAACATTTTCACAATGATTGAAAGAAACAAATGAAACTAAAATCTATATTTAAAAAAATACACTTAGATTGAGATACAATACTTAAAACAATAATCAACAATTTAACTACTACTTCAACCACGTTTTACATACAGTTTACGACATCAACAAGCACGTCTAGATGCAGTTTATATGTCATTAGTGCATTCCGCGTTCACTGTTAGTTAGTCCAAGATATTCAGTCTTCGCTTGTATGTTAAATCATTTTCTCTTGCCAGTCTACTGAGCCAGATGGGGAGTTGAGATAGTGCTTGAGGTAGTTCCTCTGACGAACCCAGCGTTAGTCATCATATTGTTACCATTGACGTGCTGGCCATCCGTCAGCTGCCTACCCTGTCGCCATTAACCCAGTTGAAGCTGACTGTCCTCATCCTTATGGTCGACGGTCTGGCGTGCAATAGCAGGATATTGGATCCTATGAAGGTTGTGTAGGGTAACACATGCCAGGATGATCGAGTCGACTATCGTTGGAGTTTGGTTCAAGCAGCCAAGCAAGCATTGGAACCGCAGTTCGAGAATTCTAAAGGCATTTTCCACCACTCGTCTCGCATGGGACAGTCTGTATGATAAACAACATGCACGTGCAACTACGACAAAACACACATGAATTAAGTAAAACATCTTAAGTTTTTCTACACATGTTAATGTAAAATACTGTCCATCAATCTAACCATTTTTTTATTTTTGATGAATCGTATAACATTGTCTATAGTTAGGCCATTTCTTTTACAAATTAATTACATCTTCAATGTGATAGTTTCATTTTTTTTTTCAAATTGCTTACCGATAGTTGAATATGCGTTCGTCAACTGTCAGAATTCGCCTTGAATACGGCTTCATCATCCAGGTTTGTAGTGGAAACGCATCGCATCGTCTCCAATGAAGAAATATGGCGTATTCTGGTCATCACTAGCCAGTTTATCGGGGTCTGGCAGACCGAGGATGTTTTCTTCAAGCATGAGTTTGAGTTCACAGTTGTTGAATACTTGTGCATCAGACGCACTTCCATTCGCGCCAACACTTACCCAAATGAACTTATAGTTTGCGTCGACAACTGCTAACATTAAAATAGAGAAGAACCCCTTGTAATGGTAGAACAGTGAACCTGAGTCCTTGGGATTCTTTCTTCTCACATGCTTGACGTCAACGGCCCCACATGCATGTGGGAAGTTCCACTTGGCTTGGAAGTCATCGGCAATGTGCTGGCACTGCTCAGGAGTGACGGCTGCTGGAAGAACCTCTTCAGAGTATTCCTGTAGTATTGCCTCTAAAACGTCTGGAACGAACTTGCATATTGTATTCGTACCGACTCGAAAAGTGTACATTAACTCTATGTACGACGCACCCGTTGCAAGATGACGAAGAGTGACAGCCAACTTCAATTCAGGATCCAGAGCGTTTTTGTAATAAACAGCAAACAGGCGAGATTTAAAATGAATAGCCTTAGAAGCTAACAAATACATGTGCGCACGTGATGTTTGTCGCACTTTGATTGTAGTTACCTGAAGTTTGTGTCTTGCTTCTTAATATGGGGTGTTATTCGGTCAAGAAGCTCCCCAAACAATTCTGCATCAACTCTTAGAAAATTTGTTATATCCATTAGGGTCCTCCCTTTTCAATTCATTCAGCAGCAGTTCGTACTGGCCAGAGGGCGCCGTGCTAGCCATTGCCTCACCCAGATTTCCCTGCGCCGTTTTTGTCTACGACGTTTTTTGTTGTTTTTTGTAGGCCCATCCACCTTATCTTCCTCAAACTTCATCTCACATATTACAATGCTGCGCTTAAGCTCTAACCATTTGGCCGACAAACTCAACTGCTCTGCTTCCATAATATAAAGAATGATGCATTAGTGTTTTCTCCGAAATAATGAAGGCTGCTTTAAATTCTTCGGCGTTTTTATACAGAATTTCCTACAACGTGCATCTTTTACGACCCCCTGTACGATCAGGTCGATTAAGTCGGTATCATCGAAAACAGATCGAGTAGACGTCTAGTTTACTTGGTGTAAGTCGAACTTACCGTGTAGAAATCGTGTACGAACCGTGTAAGAGTCGACATAGTCGGGAAGAGGTCGGACTAATTGTCGGGATGAATTCGTATTGAGTCTGGTTATATCGTATAGAAATCGAGTAGCGGTCGAGAGGAAGTCTTGGTCACGCTTTATTTAGCTTTTGATCGACATACGTCGGGGAATTTAGGTGATCGGGGTACATCGAGTTGATCTGATCGGCAATGGGAACCTAGCATAAAGCACACGAAAGCGCGACGAGTTTGTGGAAGATTTGTTCCCCGATCTTGCTAATTCTTAGAAACGTTGGAAACACGCCTATCTGCAACTTCATGTTTCCTGTCGGCATTAGCGTGTTCGGATTTGTTAGCCTTGGACACTGGACTAATGCGACAGAACTGACTACTCGGTATTGGGATGCCGTTTGCATTGGTATATTGTGTACATTGTGACGCAATATTCGTCGTGGATTTTGGCGTGCGTTACGGCTGAACGAGTAAACAGCACGTGGTTTCCACACCATATAAATAGAATATGCACTACGAAAATTGCGTACGAAATAGTGATAGCAATAGCTGGGTTTGTGTGTGTCTTGAATGCCCATTATTTGTTCGGCTACGATAATATTCGCACTGAAGGGAACAACGAAACAATAATGTTTAACTGCGTACCGATTACTCCGGAGTATGAATGTTTCATCTCATACATATGGGTATGGATTGACCTGGCAGTGTTTTATCTCATGCCAATGTTGATTATACTAACAGGAAACAGTCTAATCATACTGCAAAGTCGGCGCAGATCCCGTCAGACCATAGCTCCGAACACACTACGTAGTTGCGACAGAAATGACAGAGTTTCCAATCTCACAGTATCTCTGATGTTGGTCAGTTTTGTGTTTATGTTTTGCATCACGCCAATCGTGGTGTTTCCTGTAGGAGAACCTTACTGGAAAGACAATGCATCCTACAAGAAGCTCGCCACATTGTTTCTCATTGAAACGGGTGCAAATACCTTGACGTATGTGAACAACTCGATCAATTTTGCCCTCTATTTTCTGAGTGGCACCGTATTCAGAACGACGTCAAACGACTGTTTTATCGGAAAAAGATTGCGCATTCTAGTGCTAATATTCATGTTGTACCCAGAACTCAAGCGACTCAGGTTTAAAAACGATATGCTTTAAATAGTAACTCCTTTGCAAACGTTTATAGCCATAATTCTGATATCGTAAATATTCTGCATGTTGTTTTGACACACGCAAATGAATATACCACGATGCAATAGTACATGTATTATGTCAAGTTTTTATAAGTTCTCACGTTTGTCTTGTTTATCACAAAACTACTTTTTAAACTGGAAAAAATCTTTCCTGTATTACTAGGTCCTCTACAATGAAACAAGTTTAATAGATGTGCCCATTATTAATTTGAAGGTATATTTGGGTAAAGCTATTCACGAGTCATACTGTTATATACAACTCACCATTAAATATTTACATTTTAATAGCCATTTTAATAGGGAAGGGGTATGCATTCATAATCGTAGTAGTAATATCTGTGTGTCCTATTTTTATGCAAATTATATTTCGACATGAACTAAGATGTCTACTGTTAAATGGTACGCTTTTTGCATTAATTGTTAACGTTTGATTAAATATTTGTTATAATTAATACACACGATCATTTCTTTCCAGTTCTACTTCTACAAAAATCAATTTGACATTTTCTTCAGTTTTGCTGGATAGGATTCTGTCATGCATGGTCTACAAGTGTTATTATTAAACAAAGCGCTTTCATTTCACTAGCATGTAATATGTACATGTTATGGTATTTTAAGTAAACATTAGATCTACTTTTCTTAGAAGCGACCACAGAAAATCTTCATGACGTAACATCGGTTCACGAACGTAGCTTTAAAATGGATTTGATTTCACATTGATGTGTCTATTTGCTAGATGCCTGTAGATCGTCTAATTTATTGTGCATTTATATCACAGATATTACACAGACGAGGAATTGTTTAACATGTACAATAAAAAAAATGAATTTTGAGATTTAAATTAACATTTTATCCTTTCTAAGACAAGTTATGCCCAGGCAATGCAAAGAGCTAAGATACGCCCGTGTGGATGCTACTGCGGAATTGATCGATGACTTAGCTGACACGTCATCACTTCTTTAGTGATGTCATATGTGGATTGTTTTGCATTTTTCTCGCCGAGTGAAAATATAGATATTATGGTGTGGATTTAAAGCATTTAAAAGCATTTTAGTCTTCGTATGTTGTGTTAATAATTAAACAGGATTATCCACGATCTGTTTTAAACTCACAGCCTAGAAATTGTGTGATGTTAAAGTGTCAGAACACAACTGTGATATACAGTAGAAGTATTCATGATGTGCATTTACTGTAGTCTTACTAACAAAGCACCTCTTATTTTATACTAAACTTTCTAAAGCATTAATAATGTTTGGTGCTTGTTGGCAATACCGGCCGAAATAGCAGTTCTTCTTCATGTCACAGGTATTTTTGCAAGGTCTGTGAAGTTGGCTGTTAGATGTTAGATATTCACCAGCTGTACAAACTAGAATGCACAGCTATGCATCAGGTGTTGCCAGATGTTCAAAGGCAAATGCATAGCTATGCATCAGGTGTTCGCCAGATGTTCAAAGGCAAATGTATAGCTATGCACCAGATGTTCGTCGGATGTTCAAAGGCAAATGCATAGCTATGCATCAGGCGTTCGCCAGATGTTCAAAGGCAAATGTATAGCTATGCACCAGATGTTCGTCAGATGTTCAAGGCAAATAAATAGCTATGCATCAGGTGTTCGCCAGATGTTCAAAGGCAAATGCATAGCTATGCACCAGGTGTACGCCATATGTTCAAAGGAAAATGTATAGATATACATCCGGTATTTAATAGGTATCGCCATATGTTGAAGGCAAATGCATAGCTATGCATTAGGTGTTCGCCAGATGTTCAAAGGCAAATGCATAGCAATGCACCAGGCGTTCGTCAGATGTTCAAACGCAAATGTATAGATATACATCAGGTTTTTACAAGGTATCGCCATATGTTCAAAGGCAAATGCATAGCTATGCATCAGGTGTTCGCCAGATGTTCAAAGGCAAATGCATAGCTATGCACCAGGTGTTCGCCAGATGTTCAAAGGAAAATGTATATATATACATCAAAGGTTTTTACTAGGTGTCGCCCGATGCTCAAAGGCAAATGCATAGCTATGCATCAGGTGTTCGCCAGTTGTTCAAAGGCAAATGCATAGCTATGCACCAGGTGCTCGTCAGATGTTCAAACGCAAATGTATAGATATACATCAGGTTTTTACTAGGTGTCGCCCGATGCTCAAAGGCAAATGCATAGCTATGCATCAGGTGTTCGCCAGATGTTCAAAGGCAAATGCATAGCTATGCACCAGGTGTTCGCCAGATGTTCAAAGGCAAATGTATAGATATACATCAGGTTTTTACTAGGTATCGCCATATGTTCAAAGGCAAATGCATAGCTATGCACCAGCTGTTCGTCAGATGTTCAAAGGCAAATGAATAGATATGCATCAGATGTTCGCCAGATGTTCAAAGGCAAATGTATAGATATACATCAGGTTTTTACTAGGTATCGCCATATGTTCAAACGCAAATGCATATCTATGGATCAGGTGTTCGCCAGATTTTCAAAGGCAAATGCATAGCTATGCACCAGGTGTTCGCCAGATGTTCAAAGGCAAATGTATAGATATACATCATGTTTTTACTAGGTATCGCCATATGTTCAAAGGCTAATGCATAGCTATGCATCAGGTGTTCGCCAGATGTTCAAAGGCAAATGCATAGCTATGCATCAGGTGTTCGCCAGATGTTCAAAGGCAAATGCATAACTATGCACCAGGTGTTCGTCAGATGTTCAAACGCAAATGTATATATATACATCAGGTTTTTACTAGGTGTCTCTCGATGCTCAAAGGCAAATGCATAGCTATGCATCAGGTGTTCGCCAGATGTTCAAAGGCAAATGCATAGCTATGCACCAGGTGTTCGTCAGATGTTCAAACGCAAATGTATAGATATACATCAGGTTTTTACTAGGTGTCTCCCGATGCTCAAAGGCAAATGCATAGCTATGCATCAGGTGTTCGCCAGATGTTCAAACGCAAATGCATAGCTATGCACCAGGTGTTCGCCAGATGTTCAAAGGCAAATGCATAACTATGCACCAGGTTTTACATTGGTTAAATATTTACGATTGAGACAAAGATTAAGCTTAATAATATTTGTAGTCATGAGACCTGGATTACCCCGGACAGAAGATGGTGCCATTACGGACCTTCTAGGTCACAGCACGTTTCATGCCAGAGCTACTAGGTTTGATCACGGATGCTCACGGTCCACCACGAAACCAACACGGTTTGAACGCGGATGAGCTCGGATTGTCCAGGGAAATCACGGATAAAGACGACGACGATACAGATAAACACCGTGTTGATAGCGTGTCGATCCGTAGTGTTACCGTGCTGTGTCCTGCATGGTCCTGGACAGTCCGGGTGAATCGATCGTCGAGGAGACCATCGACGCTATTTCATCCAGGATCACCCCGGATCAAGTCCCCTCTTCATCCGGAATTATCCTGGGTAATCCTGGATGGTCCGCGTGTGTTCCGGCGTAGGTGTGACTGTGACTTAAGTCATCTATTTATTAATTTGTATCTTTCAAACTCGCTTATAAAGAATATTCGCCTAAACAAGGTTTTCTGAAGATTTGTAAAAGAGGTCCGAATTACATCACATGTCTGATGCAACTATTCCATATGTGTCTATTTTGTAGTTTACGAGGGTTTTCCGCACACAGAAAAAAACATAATGTGTGGATCTGATGTGTACCCTATTTTAGTTCCTGAGAAGAATCGAAATGAAATTTGGACACAATTTTAATCATATGTGCAGTTTCCCACTATTTTAAGAGTTACTTTTTTAAATGTGTGTGTGTTCTGGATGTGAGTGAGGGCGTTTGCATGAATACCCAGTGGATGTCCACCTGTCCGGTATGGTGACTGCCAAAGTAACTTACATGGGCCGATGGGTATGCATTAGGTTTTTGTTAGCCTGTTGCCTAGGTGCAAAGCGAGTATGATAGCCAGGCATCTGACAACTATTCATACATGAGTTGGAGTTTTATCAGTTACATTTTAAGGTCGAAACAGAGACCAAATAACAAGCAAAGAGCAGTATCCAGATATAAAATGTTTTTCCATGAAAGAAAATTGTTTTAAAATTCATCCGGTATACACGGAAAAGCAATATTTTTTGGACTGACTCGATATTAATTTAGTTTCTGTCGAGATATGTTATTTCCACGTATATGGATAGAAGGATGAGTGGATGGATTTGGGTTGACTGACTGACTGACTGACTGACTGAGTGAATGAGTGACTGACGGACGGACTCACGGACTCACGAACTCACTGACTGACTCACTGACTGACTCACTCAGTGACTCACTCACTGACTCACTCACTGACTCACGAACTCACTGACTGAGCCAATGAATGAATGAGTGAATGAATGAATAAAACCAATAACTGGATGAGTTCTCAAGTGAGTTCATTCTTGAGCATTCAATGGTTGCTATGTTAATACGCATTGTACTTCCTATCCCTCTGGCTCCCCCCCCCCCCGCCTCCCAGGACAGTCAATTCTGGAACCGGTCCTGATACGAGTTATAATTTAAGTAATGGACAAGTACACTACTTGTATTAAAGTACAAGTTTTAAATAGTGTACGTACACATTAGTAAAAATGCGTAACAGAAAGGCACTATCATGCAAACTATTGCAATAATGTATCCAATTGCCGTACAATGAGCCTACTAGGATACACTTTATGGAAAGGTGTTGACGCATTCTAACAATACAAAATTAATATAATGCATTCGGCAGTTTGTGTTGCTTCTTATGGCCAATGGTTGTTGCAGTTTCTTTATTGTTTTAATTCTCATTAACGAGTGTATAATTTAGATTTTATTTAAACGAGACATCCGGGTTTGGCACATTTATTTAATATGGCATCATTTAAATTCTATAGAATATAGTCTTGTTTCACATAGACATTGTAAATTTGATAAAATTAAGAAAACGTTGATTAATCAAAGGGAACATTACACTGTCTATTAACAATATGATAATATAATAGTCATTATAATGATATCTATAAAACTAATTGAAAGACCTAACCTACCATGTTACTTAAAAGAGTTAAAATAACACGAAGATCACAATTGTAAGCAGATAATTCAAAAAGGAAAACACGTGTCTATTGAAAATATAACGTTGACCAGTGCTTGCGTGCCACCTGCAGTGCATCAATTAGAGATTCTTTAGCCCCCGGACATCATGCATGGCAAGATGTCATAAGATAAGGATCTGTCGACCAATGACTGTTGTCCCGATTGAACTTGTGCGGTAAGTACTGGTCAATCAGTAGACTGTCGTGCAGGATTATCGACTTTATCAGCAGACACTGATGGGCGTTAGGGAATATAGATGTCAATTGTTATTTATAATAAGGTAAGTTTTTAATAATTAAAGCATTACTTGTAGGACACTTATTGTCAAGTGTGATTAACTTTTACAAAAAAGGTCAATGTGAAATTTGCTTATCAAGTGAAGGATTAATTTTATTACAAATAAATATTTTTTTTATAATCTATCACAAACAACTAATGATAATTTATTCTAAATAAATATTCCACAATCAACAACAATATAACGCAACACAGATTGATCCGCAAATTAAGCAATAGGTCAGCTTTAGTACTGAAACATTTATTTTACCACCACATCATTAATTGTATTTCATTTAGTCATTAATTTTAATAAATTGAGATTTGATTTAAACACTGTATAAGCTGTTGGTAACACAAATAATGTCGTTCGTTGCAGGAACTCTGCCCGTGTGACGTAATTGGATATCACGTGACTAAATCATGACAGAAGTTTCGCCGAAAATGTGAGTGCTACCAAGGTATCATATAGTTTGTAGAAAAAAGTGTCTTTGTGACGTAATCAGTAAACTACGCATTATTTAGTTAAACAATCAACATCATTCAAAAGCGGTAATTCGGACCGTTAATAGCCAAATGGATAATTCGGACCATTAATAATGAATACTCCTCTATTTTAAGCAATACTAATAATTGGGTAATAAACAACTGTTAAAAATGAATTAACTTGCGGCGAATTTCTAAGAGATTTCTGATAAAAAATATTACCTGGTACAATTTAAGAAAACTGCGGTCTTTAAATTGAATTCGTAGTATTTTGATGATGTATATTATTCCACATGTCCATTCGGCGTAGCAATCGAAAATTTAAGGCATTAAAACATGTTTAAGTTTGATTCTTTTGATTATTGCAAAATTGCATATTTTGTTTTAAAATGGACTTATTCTCAGATGGTAGAACTTTTGAGAAATGCCATGGAGTGTCTTCACATCAATTAGTTTTAAGTTTCAATTACATCTACTAAAGCATGAAGCATCTGGACTTACAAATCCAGTATTACTAGTCTCCAAAAATCATTAAGAAAGGGAAAAATCATCAATACGTCTCCATTGTGACTCAAACTCACACCACGATTAATAGTAAATGGTGATTAGGTCCCTGTAAGACCATAGCCTGTTGATATTTTATTTCAAATACATTTTCAGCAGTATAAGTTTTATTAAGTTCTTATCATACATGTAATGCACATATCAATTTTTCCCTAGGGGGAAGAGGCGGTCTGACCCTTGGAAATTAGACAAATTATATTTTTGGGGTCTAATTCCCCACCAAAGAGCCAAGCATATCTGTCTTAATTCATTCGGGGGTGATGCTATATGGGATAAAAAAAAAATCCGACCAAAGTCTACCCCGGTGTAGAATGAATTTTGCAAGACCATGAAAACATTAAGATATACCGGAAAACCTTGGAATTTTTTGCTATACAAACTGCCCTGAGAAACAAAAGACTGCTTTCATCTTGAGTATCGATTATTCATTTATAATTGTTTTTAATGTAATGTGTTAACTGCAAAAATACCGAATAAAATACACTAATAAAATTCATGTCTTCGTTCGTTTATTTTATCCTTGAAATAATCTATGTCTTGGTTTGAGTGTTTTGAATTGGTTAATTGCTGGAATTACTGTCCATAACATTTTGACAGTATACCACAGCCATCATTATTCTGGTCTAAGAATTGGTGTTGCATTTCCCACAGGCAATTATCATTACCATACCATGATATATAAGACACGTCAACCACCTTCACCATTATTCTATTCATAGATTTGGTTTAACAATTCTCACACGCAATTAATATAACCTTACCAACATAAGACACCACAACCATCATCATTATTGTAGTCAATAAGTTGGTCTTCACTGGTAATTATTATAACCTAACAATTGAGAAATGACTCAGTGATCTCGGGAACGCCAATTCAAGCGTATTTGGACGCATACTTTTTTAAAAGGACGCTTGTCAAAACTAGACAAAGAGTCCTGGGACGCATGCATTTCTGCTTACTGCGTATACCCTGTTACATAATACATACATAAATGTCCGCAATAAACCCGGGACGCCTAGGTGAGAAGCGAGTGTACCAATCACTGAGCTAGCCGGACAGCCAGTGGCGTTAAAATCAAAATCGGCGCAGAGTACACATTGCAGCTCTCCCAGTCAAGTCACTTGGCTCCGCCCCAAGCAGTCTCTAAGCTCCGCCCAAACCATTCCAGACAGTTACTGTTAACTTTTATTGGTTAATGCTTACGTCACTCATAGCTTAGCTTTTATCCACAATTCAATTAGAATGTGCGAAAATGTTATTTAACAGGCGCCACAATTAAAGACAATTAGCACATGGTTGACAACTTAAATAAAACAGCATTGTTAAAATGAGTGCAAAACAGCTGCAGCAGATTTACTTAATTGAGGTATTGCGCATGCGTCAAAGTGGGAAGTCGTGGTTTTCACAGCTTATTAAAATATACAAAATTTAGTGGTTTATAGGATACATAAATAGTGAAAATTGGATTATACTGGATAATAAATATACCAATAACACTTTACTCACTTTATACAAGAAACAAATATCGCAATGACATTATATTTAGCGTAAACGATACAATGGTCAGAAAACGTAGATCGTATGCGGGTCGCCATTAGTAAATATTGTAAACAGCATTTCGCAGTGAAAATCCGCAGTGCACGAGTTATTCATGCTCTAGTTCTTCGTGATACTCAATCCACGCACAAGTTTTTTTCAGGTATACTGAGCAAAAATAAAATGTAGACACATGTAGAGATGTCCGATATCTCCAAAAGAAAGCATAGTGATTCAAGTGGTAGCGAATTAGACACCAGTATACAGCAACATAAAGAAAAACAAACAATTAAACAAAAGAAAAAGAAAGGTAAAACACAAGAAATCATTACAGAAGAAACTGAAACGATCATGGCTGAAACAGACATAAGAAAGGAACTAGCAGCAATAAATGAAAAGCTTACAAGTCTTTGTTCAGGAGAGAACTTATCCCTCAAACAAGTCATTGTGGACACAATAACCAATATGAAAGACGAAATTCTTAAATCTGTAGAGCACAAAATAAATGTTCTTGAAAGCAAAATCTTCGAAAAGGAGAAAGAGAATGACACCCTGAAAAGTAAAATAACCCTGCTAGAAAAGCAAATAGTGACAAACCAAGAAAATGAAGCCCAAAACATCACAAACTTGAAAGAGAGCATCCGTGTACAATCTGGTCAAATAAACGATCTTGAACAATACGGGCGTAGAAACAACATACGCATTTCTGGTATCTCTGAAAGTTTAGAGAATGGAGTGAAAAACTCCAATGAATCGGCTGAAACAACCAGCAATAAGATTGTACGTATATTGAATGAAAAAATTCCAAAATTGAACCTGCAAGAATAAGATATTGATATAGCACACAGATTAGGAAGACCCAGAGATGGCCATACACGTCCTATTATAGTAAAATTCGTGTCGAGGCTGAAAAGGAATAACGTCATGTCAAACAGACGGCAATTTAAAGGGACCGGCATCTTCTTAAACGAGGATTTGACACATATCAATCAGAAAGTACTCATGACAATAAAGAGGACCACATCTGATCAAGAATCTGTCTGGTCGTGGGACGGAAAAATACACCACAAAAATGCAAGAGGGGACATACGAGTGATACAGTTTGATGAATATAAAAACCTAATTGGTATGAACCTGTAAACTGGACCAAATCTTTGTTGTGAAATATACATATGAACTGAAATCGACAGTGCAGAACGTTGAACAGACACACAAGTCAAGCGTGAAGAAGTATCGCTGTACTATGGGTGGAAAACATTCAGCATAGTATATACAAATCTTGTATACACCTTTTTTAATCGAACGTCCTATTATGAACATACCAGAAAAACAAACAATTAAACATTAACGAAAAAGTGCGCATATACGATTGCAGTAACATTTTCAATTATATAATATATCCTATAAAATTATATTAATATTGTTTACAAAAAACATGATAAAATTGTAATTATGAATTAAACTGGTAACAAATATTTAACTCGACTTACAGGCATGTGTGTATAAACGTGTACGTGTGTTCATGTATATATAAATGTGTAGTTGTTAATAGGTTGGTTTGGTCATATACAAATGTTTATATACTCGATCTATATAATAAAAATGAATTCGATTTATATTGTTTAAAAAAATAATGATAATTGTAATAATGAATTAAAGTTGTAACAAATATTAAATCTAACTCAATTTAAAAGCATGCGTGTATAAACTTGTATGTTTGTTCATTTATAGATATATGTGAAGTTGTTAAAAGGTGCGTATGGTCATATACAAATGTTTATTTACTCAATCTATATAATAAAAATGATTTCGATTAATATTGTTTACATAAATCATGATAATTTTTAAGAAAAATATTAAAATTGTAACATTTATTAAATCTAACTCAACTTAAAGGTATGAGTGTATAAACGTGTATATGTGTTAATGTATATATAAATGTGTAGCTGTTAATAGGTGGGTATGGTCAAATACAAATGTTTATTTACTCCATTTATATAAACACAAATTATGTCGTAAAAATATCTTAAACTGTGCTTTAAACTATCACACAGAAAGTAAATCATTAGAAATATTATCATTGTTTTACCATCAGGTAGTAAGTTGTTCTTTTAACCAAATAGAAATAAGCTGTTTACAACTTGATTTTAATTTGATCACAATTTAATATGCCTGCATGTTTGTATTACACGAATAGACATGGTGTTGTTGTTGTAGATACATCAATCTAGAAGCATTATCATAAAAATATATTTTTGAAATGTTAAATATGTCTGAATTAAAATCAAATACCCGTTCACTGTAGCACTAACGCAACAGCTTTCATACCTCTAGTACATGTTCTTAAAAAGAATGTATCAAATTTTCATAATACGGTTTACAAAAATTGAACTCAAACAAAATAGTATTTTGGTGTTTCCTTTTTGATGCTGCATATATTTTTGCATTTTAGCTTACAACGTGCATGCGATATTCACCTAACATGGTTAATGAATCTATTGTTATCTTCCGAACTTCGCAAGAGGATACACATATAGTTTTTAAACAAAATAATAGTAATTGGTATTACACATGAGGTACAGCTGTTGTAGTTTAAACCTTTTACAGTTTACAATATTGTCAACATATTGTTGTATCTACTGAACCTTATTGTGCTATAACATAATACTGTTATATAATGTGATACTTTACATGAGGTGTAACCTTCATGTAATATATATTGTTAGCAACTTGTTGTATTTAATGAATCATCTATTGTGCTATAAAATTGGTTACAAATATAACATTATGATGATAAAGTTTATCTAGAACAAAATATTCACATGTCAGACAATGAAAAAACAACAACATGATGCTGTATGTTGATAATATGTCTGTAACTGTAAACACTCAGAATAATTATATATGAAATGAAAACACAAATTAAATATTTTCATAAATTTTAAGTAAATTAATTGTTTACAGATACGAATAACCGATTAAACACCTTTCCCTTATATTTATATTAATGCAACTATATGATATAATTTAACCCATAGCATAAAGTGTAATGTGCACTATCAAATATAATAGTTATATATCTAAATTATATGTCAGCTTAAACCTTTTATTACCTAGACATTCCTTTATTGGATAAATTTATAGCATAAATCTAAAAAAACCTTTTAACAAGAAATGAGTGTAAAATAGGTATAGATAGGCATGTTAATTTTTAGCATAACACATTATATTTCTTTGTCCGCTTTTGTTTTCGTATTCTGTCAAGGACAAAGGGATACTTAAATGTGTTCCATTGCTCATTTTTGGTTGTTGTTGTTGTTTTTCTTTTATTTTTTTCTAATTAGTATGTTGTTGTTGTTGTTTTTTCTCTCTTTTATTGTTTTCTGTTAACTACAAGAATCTCTATCTCTATCTCATACAAAAATTTAACTTCCTTAAATAATCTGCAAAAAAGTCCACGTGTATTTTTCGAACAATTGTAAAACAATAAATTTTTGCGCCAGTAAATATTGCATTTTACCAAATCAGACGATCTACGTTTTTTAAGACCACAATCCAAAATGATTTTTTTCTTTCTCAATAACAAAACGCATTATGCGTTAATACAACAATTGTTTTGCCATAAATACTATGAACACCCTATAAACATTCATCTATGGAAACCTTAATATCAACAGTAAATGTTCGCGGTTTAAGCAATAAACATAAAAGATTACAAATTTTTGAATGGCTGAAAGGGTTAAATCACTCAATATACATGCTACAAGAGACACATCTATCAAAAGATAATTTGGAAAAATGGAAATATGATTGGCCTGGAAAATTCGTTTATAGTGGAAATAAAACAAATAGCGAAGGGGTTGGCATTTTTATTCATCCTAAAAGTAATATAGAAATTATTCAAAAAGAGAAATTATAGTAGGTCGGTTACTTTCTGCCGATATAAAAATTCAAAATAAACTCATCACAATTATAAATGTTTACGGATCAAACTCTGACGACATAACAGTTTTTGATGCACTACAAAATTATCTTCTATTGAACAATGATAATTCATATATCGTAGGAGGAGACTTCAATACTGTCTGGAACACAAATATAGATAAAAAGAACGGAAGTAATAAAACACATCCAAAGTGCAGAAACATTCTTTTAAATACTTTATTATCATGTGAACTTACAGATATTTGGAGAACTAAACACCCAGAAAAATTACAATATACCTGGCATTCAAATTCAAAACCACCAATACATTGTAGACTAGATTATTTCCTGATATCAGATAACTTGTGTAATTTAATTAATATATGTAACATTAAACCTGGATATAAAACCGACCACTCTCTAGTATATATATCAATTAACGAATCTCTATTAGGAAAAGGGCCAGGCTATTTCAAATTAAATAACTCTATTTTATTAGATACTGAATATCAAGAAAAGATTAAATTAAGCATACATGATGTGGTAAACTTTAACTCAGACTCAAATCCTAATACACTTTGGGAAATAATAATAGGTACCGTACGAAATGAAACCATTAAATACACATCTTACAAAAAGAAACAAAACAAAATAGAAGAAAATAAACTAGAAAATGAAATTCGCCTGCTCGAAAAACAACAAATTTGCAATAATAATAATAATAATAATAATAATAATAACAATAATAATAATAATAATAACACTAGTAGTAGTAGTAGTAGTAATAATAATAATAATAATAATAATAATAACGATGAGCTTTCAGAATTAATTAAACAAAAAAAGCTGAACCTAGAACAAATTTATGAAACAAAAATAAATGGTTCAATACTTAGATCTAAAGCTATCAAAATAGAAAACAATGAACATAATACAGCTTATTTTGCAAAATTGGAGAAGAAAAATGCTGAAAAAAAGGCAATTAATAAACTCATCGAAAATGGTAAAACACTTGAAACAAGAGATGAAATTTTGGAGGCAGAAGTTAGGTATTATAAAAACCTCTTTAAAAGTGATTTGTCAGAAGAAATAAACGATGACAACATTTTTTTCAGCACTCCAATTAAAATATTAACTAACGAAAGCAAACAATCGTGTGAAGGAAAACTTAACGAATATGAATGCGGTATTGCACTGTTAGAAATGGGTAACAATAAAAGTCCAGGTTCAGATGGCTTAACCGTCGAGTTTTATAAAATCTTTTGGAATACACTAAAACCCTATTATATAAACTCAATTAATTATTCATTTGATAAAGGCGAGCTCACTGAGTTGCAAAAACAAAGCATAATTACACTGCTACCAAAACAAGGAAAAGATCTAGATTATCTTGCAAACTGGAGACCTATAAGTTTATTAAATGTAGACTATAAAATTGCTACAAAAGCCATCGCAAACCGAATTAAAAAATGCTTACCTCAAATTATATCCTTTGACCAAACAGGATTTATGAAAAATCGATACATTGGAGAAAATGTCCGATTGATATTTGATGTAATAGAATATTTAAATGCAACACAAAAACCCGGACTGTTATTCTTTGCAGATTTTGAAAAAGATTTTGACAGCTTAAACCATAAATTTATAATAAAATGTCTTCAAAAATTAAATTTTGGGTCAAACCTTATCCAGTGGGTCAAAGTATTTTACACTAACATAAGAAGCTTAATCATAAACAATGGGCATCTTACAGATAGTTTTGAAATAAAAAAAGGAGTCAGACAAGGCTGTCCGTTGTCATCAACATTATTTATAATATGTTTGCAACTATTGTCAAACTATATTGAACAAAATAGCAAAATTAAGGGCATAAAAGTATCGGAAAACGAAATAAAACAAACTTTCTTCGCCGATGACGCAACTTTTTTTATTAATGGATGCGAGCATTCATTCAAAACATTAGTAGAGACCCTGGCTGAATTCAAAAAGGTATCAGGCCTTAATCTTAATACCGCGAAATCAACGATATTACGAATTGGATCCTTGAATAAAACAAACATTAAATTCTGCAATGAAATTCCTTTTATTTGGACATCTCAAGAAGCAAAAACTTTAGGAATAAGTTTTTGCAACCAAAGTGAATTGAATGTACAAAATAATTTAATCCCAAAACTAAATGAGTTTAACACATGTTTAAAACAATGGCAACACAGAAAACTAACCTTAATGGGCAAAATCACTGTAATTAAAACGTTTGCGTTGCCAAAATTAATCTACCCCTTTTCAGTTCTACCGAATCCTTCTAGCGTAATACTGAATAATATAACAAACAGTATATTTAACTTTATATGGGACAACAAGCCGGACAAAATTAAAAGAAAAATACTATATCAAAAGTATGAAAATGGCGGATTAAATCTTACAAACATTAATAATTTCTTAACTTCAATAAAAATTAGCTGGATAAAAAGATACTTAGACTCAGAAAACTGTGGTAAATGGAAACTTTTATGGGACTTAAAATTACACAAATATGGAAACAATCTAATTTTATTTTTGACAGTGAACTCAGTGAAAACATTATAACAGAAATAAGCAGGGGAAACACGTTTCTCCATGATGTTATATCATCGTGGTCTTCTACAAATGAAATATACAAATCACAACATTCACAAAAACACGTCAAAAAGGAAATAATATGGAATAACAACAAGTCAATAACCGCCAACGGCAAAACATTATTTTACCGCGAATGGTGTAAAATACATATATCAACTTTATGACTTCAGAAATAAAACGATGTATAACTTTGAAAGCATTAAATACCTATACGACATCAATACCAACGATGTTATGAAATTCAACACCTTAATAACGTCTATTCCAACAAAATATAAATCCGAAGAAACCATTCAAGAGCTGAATATCAATCAACCAGAAGAAACTTTGTCAAAAGCAGTATCTAAAACAAAATACGTGAATAAATTTATATACAATATTCAATTGCAAAACGAGGAAAATAAAAATATTGAAAACAAATGGAACAAACATCTTACTGATATAGACGTGACCACTTGGAAAAAAATCTATATTGTGCCCCAACTTTCAACCATCGACATGTCTTTACGAAGCTTTCAATACAAATTTATTATGCGAATTGTCCCCACAAATACATATCTTTTTAAATGCAAACTTAACAACAGTACCTTATGTGATTTCTGTCAATCGTATATTGAAACAATAGACCACCTGTTTTGGGAATGCCAACATGTTCAAATAATATGGAAAAAGACGGAAACATTTCTTGTTAGTAAAAACATATCAATTAAAATAAATAAAACCAATGCTTTCTTTGGATGCACTGAAAATAAATTACACTCAGATGTACTTAACTTCATTATTATCCTATTAAAATCATTTATATTTAAAATGAAATACAAAAAATGCATACCAACCTTTGCATACTTTATTGAATACATAAATAATAGAATAAAAATTGAATCTGAGATTTCTCTCATAAAAAATAAATATGAACAACACCAAAAAAAATGGGATCAATTCAGGTGATTCATAATTTTACGAACCATCATTTATACTATACAGACACATTTATGGCAAAACAATTAAATGAAAAATCTTTCTCAAACGAAAATAAAATACTTGTTTTTGATTAAAAGTACACATAGTTAAAAAAGTATTTTTTTTTCATTTAACCTTTTCTTAAGATATATAACTCAATAATTTGAAAATGTTTTCACGCATACGCAAAACATTTGCCATGTGTTAAAGGTACACACAAGTGCATACTCTCAGATACATTCTCATGTACCATTTACCAATAGATGTCGATGTATATTATATTATAAAAATATGTGAGAAATAAATGAGAAAAAAAAAGATTTACTTAATTGAACTTGCAAATCAAATTTCAGGAATGTCATTTAAAGTTCAATAATACGATGATAGCAGTTTGGAAAATTGTGTCTGACAGAAATTTATTACGAAAATCTATGGCCGAATTTTGACAGGAATATAAATGCATCGATCAATAAACATACATTAAGGAACGTTCTAGTGTCTAACATAAATAAAACAAAACATTTATTTACTACAATAATGATGATGGTGGTGGTAGTGTTTTATATTTCTCATGGTTAGGTTATAATTATTGCCCTCAGAATGGTAAGACCAACATATTGACTATAAATACTGATGATGGTGGTGGTGGTGTCTTATAATTCTCATGGTTAGGTTATAATAATTGCCCTTGAGAACTGTAAGACTATTTGAATGGAATAAGAATAATTTGTTGTTGTTTTTTGGCATGATATAAGAAATTGGTCTGCAGCGGTTGTTCCTCCAATTGATGGAAGTGCGGTAAGTAATTGAACGTCCGGAAATAACACTAACAGCGGTCCGAACATAAATGCAATATAATATAATTAAAGTCAGTGCGAGTTTTACTGGGCACAATATACGTACAAAAACGTACTGTATTTTTTAAGAAATTCATTTGAAATAATCATGCGTTAATTGTTATTGTGCATCGGTCTTGTGTTTTTTGTTACAGCCTGTAGTATGATAAATCTCACGGGGGTACTATGAGAAACGCAAGACTTCCGGTTTGTCTTAATGTTTTCACGGTCTTGCAAATTTCACGCTACTGTTACACCGGGACCCGCCTATCGGGAATTCCTTTCAGTCTAAAGTCCCGTATATGCCCGCCGCTCCCACCACGCTCTTCTCAAATAAGTTCATTTAATACGCATTTAAGGCGTATGAAACGCTGCGGTATTGCCACTGGCACCGTAGTTTTTCTGCGTTTAATATGCGTTTAATACAATTGAAAATGAAGAAAGAATACACTTATTATGTGTATTGAAAGTATATTTTAAGTATAATTTCTAGCGCATTAATACACTTTTTTTTTTACAAAATGCAGAAAAAATACACTTAGTGTACTAAATGTGCATTTTATGCGCTTTTAAGCCAGGAAGAATACGTCGCCAATACCACAGCGTTTAATACGCATTTAATGCATATTAGATACACTTTTTCGAGAAGGGTGGGGGAAAACATTGATAGATGCATAACGCTCATAAATCTCAGCTTGCTCCTTGTAATCCATTGTGATAGGGCTGTGTCAAAGGTCCAGTTGTTCAAGTTGTTTTTCCCATTCAATGAATCTAATTTGTCGAATCGATGTAACCAATGATAATAATATATACAAATGTACCAATTTTTTTATTATAATATACATGTGGAATAAAAAAAAGTGCCATTACTGGGTCTAGTACAGCAATATAATAATTTGCCACCCCGTAGGAGCATCTATTGGAAAATGTGTCTTAATGTCCACAATAACTAACACATTTGAGGGTGGGGGAGTGGGTGGGGGTAGGGGGGGGGCATGGCCATTTGGCGTGAGATTCCCCAGGGAATTTTATAAAAATGAACACGCACACTTTATGGGATCCGTATTTTCCATCTGTTAGGTTTGCTCTTAATTGGTTCAGGGAAGTCAGTCATTCCAATTAGTGTTTTGGGATTACAATCGGACAGTTCTATGGTTGTGTAAAAAAACACAGTACATGTAAACAATCTACTTTTTAAGAAAAGAAAATGGATCACATTAATTTTTGGGACATGACTATGAGATTTAACCTGCAAACATTGTATTGTTTTGAAATTTTGTCAGAAGATGTCGTAATGTTTTCTTGTAGTGAAAGCTATATCGAAAATATAAAAGATAAAACATCAAAGTACTCAAATGAGATATTATAATTTTAAAATATTTGGCTGCCTGACTGTGTGGGTTAGTTTTCCATATAATGATATAAACTTTGATAGTCTACTTCTCGAAAATCACTGACGGAAATGTATTTGGATTTTTTGTACAAACATGTTCCTTGGTGACCCTTTACCAAATTTCTTAAAATAATTTTGATTTGGGGAGGTGTTCCTTAAATATACTGGTTTCAAATTTCTAAATTACTAAGAAAATCTTCCTTTATGAAAACGCTTGCATATATTAAAAAAAAAGAACATAAAGAGTTGCTTTGGTGACCCTTTTCCAAATTTCAGATTATTTTGATTTGTAAAAAATATGGACACCTTGTAAATAGCTGTCTGTTTTTCGCAGAAAAATTCCTATTCTCTACCAAATAAGTTACAATTGTTTTGATTAACTTAAAAACAGTGCTGTCCGTGGTCCATAATTGATGTCCATTTTCTAGTGATTGGAATCAGTCCTAAAAACATTCGTTGATAAATCACAGCCAACAGTGACTGATTAATCAAATAATACTTTATTTGGGTTAAAACATTAACAGTTTTTGTTCAGTATAACGTTAGTCTTGAGGTTACATTTTTGTACAGTAAATTATTGATTCAGTATAAGTTTATATCAGAAATTCACAGAATTACGATAATGTTAACTTAATTATTGAAACTAAATTGTGAGTGAGTAAGAATGTGCGTTTCTAGAATATTAATGTATTCTGACATTATTTTATTGTTAAGTTTGATTTGTTGTGTAATTAATACAAGAATGTGATTCTATTTCATGTTTGTTAAGAAAGGAATTTATTGTATTCAGATAACCGTTCGTTTGTTTGTTCTTTCATTCATTCGTTTGATGGTGGATCGTTTTGGGGAAAAGTAATATTTATAGGATCGCTTATAGGACATTTTGAATTGTTATTGATGCATAAGTAGTCTATGTTATTAGCAAATAGGGAAATAAATCGTCTTTGGATTGTTGTATGACTAGAAATGTATGTTTGTGTGTAGAAAAATGGAAATAAACGCGTAATTTACTTGGTGGATCTATATACCCTGGGTGCCAGCACAGCATATGGCGTGCAAGAACCAGGTTTGTTGCTTAAAGGTCAATGTCATATCAAGGTCAAAGGTCAAATAATTGTCCAGAGCATTGGAGGATTTTCAAATAACTGGGCAGAAATGTTAAGCATAAAGAAACGGTATGTCGCGCGCAACAACCAGGTCCCTAGGTCCAAGGTCAAGGTCACACATAAAGGTCAAAGGTCAAATATAAGAATTTAAGCCAAAGACGCTGTCCGGAGCATAATTTTGTCCAGCATCGAAGGAATTTACAATCACTTGGCACAAGTGTTGAGCACGGTGAGACGATGTATCAGGTCCCTATGGCCAAGGTCAAGGTCACACCTAAAGGTCAAAGGTCAAAAATATGAATTAAAGCCATATACACTGTCCGGAGCATAATGTTCTACAGCAGGGAAGGAATTTCAAATACCTTGGCAGAAGTGCAAAACATGTTGAGACGGTGTGTCGCGTGCAAGAACCATGTCCCTATGTTCAAGGGCAAGGTCATACTTAAAGGTCAAAGAATTAAATCATATACCCTGTATGGAGCATTATTTTGTCCAGGAAGGAAATTAAAATAACTTAGCACAGGCGTTGATCACGATGAGACGGTGTGTCGCGCACAAGAATCGGGTCCCTAGGTCCAAGGTCAAGGTCGCACTTAAAGGTCACAGATCAACTATACGAAAAAAGAATAATTTTGTCCAGCATGAAAAGGAATTTAAAATAATTTGGCACAAATATTGAGCACGGTGAGACGATGTGTCGTGCGCAAGAACCAGGTCATTATATCCAAGGGCAAGGTCACACTTAATGCTCAAAGGGCATACATAAGAATTAAAGCCATAGACCCTGTCCGGAGCATAATTTTGTTAAATAACTGTTATTTCGTTGCAAAACATGGCAGAACATTGGATGAAATTGAGTACAGTTATATTAATACTAAATACCGGTTGTCCCAAAGTATTCAGTTGTTGTAATTAGTGATTAAATGATGCTTTCCAAAGCATATTTATACAAATCTGTAACTTCTATTAACATGCAGTTTTTCTTTTGTGCCTACATATTGAAAACTTTGACACTCTTGTCAAAAACCACTAACAGTATTCTGATATATTTCATTATGGTTTTATTAAGCAATTTGCAAATAGAATTGTCTGAGACCACTTGCTTCATTTCTAAATAATGTCACAACTGTGTTCCTTTCGGGTACCCCTGACCCAATGTCTAAATTTCGTAAAAAATCATGGTACAATGTAGTCCGCCCATTGGGCAATTAACCTTATGGCTACATTAAAATCTTTTATCTGAAAGTATAGTGCCACATTCAGGATTTTTAAATATTTTTGCAAAAATGTTCCTTTGGTGACCCTCAACCAAATTATTTAAATCATTTTGATTTGTTAAAAATCGTGGCTGCCAGTGACTGGTGCATTTGTCCTTGTATGGTTATATTAACAACTTTGATAATCATAAATATTTTATGGTTTTTGCTAAGAAACATCTTCTAAGAAGTGTACGTGGGTATATTGCTTTGCAAATATCGGTCTGTCTTAATGTCTGTAGACCAACCCTAGTCTGGACGATAGCTACAGAACTCTAAAGCTTCAAACTCGGTAGCTAAGGTTAGTTATCATATTACTTCATGTGGTAGAGGATCCTTTAAAGGGATGTGTTCACAGATTTTTGTATTTGTTTATAGCTGACCTGAACACAAGCGCTCATGGTGAGCTTTTGTGATCGACCTTTGTCCGTCGTCGGTCTGTCCGTGTGTCCGTCATTTACTTCTCCTTAAAACAACATCTCATAAACCACTTGCAGATTTTCACCAAACTTCACAGGAATTATCATTGGGCGACCCTCTTTCAAAGTTGTTCAAATCATTCAAGTCTGTTGCATATATACGTCACCAGAGCTAAAAATAGATTTATAAGATTTAAAAAAGCCCAGAGGTTTTGTATTTGGTATGTAACATTGTATAGTGGTCCTCTACAAATACTGTTCTAATTTCGTCCCTGTTGTCTAATCTGGCCACGGTCCGGGGTCACATGGTTATTAATATACACTTAAATAGCAAAATAAAAATCTACTCTGAAACCGCAAGGCCCATAGGTTTCGTATATGGTATTTAACGAAGTATAGTGGTTCTCTACAAAGAATGTTCAAATTATGCCCCTGTGGTATAAAGTGGCCGCGCCCGGGGAGTCACATGGATTAGATAGACTTAAGTAGAAAATGAAAAATAAATCTCCTATGAAACCACAAGGCCCATAGGTTTCATCGATAACAAAATGACTTCTGATGAAACTGCAAGGCCCACATCTCCATACTCAGGTGAGCGCCTTTTGGCCTTCTTGTTAAGTTTAAGTTATGATACATATGAACATTTCAGGTGAGGATGACACGCTACAAACAAACAAAGCGAAAAAAGGGGATTGGACAAAGCTCTTTTGCATTTGTTCGTCTACACGAACTTCTTGAGAATGTGAGAAAAAAAGCAGTATAAAAAGAATACAATCGATGATAGGAATGTCAAAGTTACAAAAGATGGATCTACCTGTGTGAAGTCAAATGAAGACATGTTGTTGACCAAGAACTCAAGTACTAACAATACAGGTGACAAACTAGTAAAACCTGCTATCCTAGACATGTTGGCAGTCACTACAGTAAAAGATATCAAAGATTCCCAAAATGCATCAGCTCAGAGTGAAATGTTACCAAGTGTAGGAACGGAAGAGAAAATGAAGGGAAAGAATCAAATTGAAGATGATAGTGAAAATGAACAGGCAGTTGTAAAAAGGAAGAAACACAAGAAAAAACACCATCGCAAAAAAGAAGCACAGTCGAATGAGGTCGATGTAATAACCAACATTTCATATAGAGGCAATACAAGTGGCACAGTTCTAAAAGCTGCTTTTCAAGAAAAGTTTGGAGCTACTGAAGCCAAAGATATTGAATACTTCCAAACTGAATCAACTACTAGTGTAATGACAGTTGCATCAAGTGTAGAAATGGAAGAGAAAATGAAGGGAAAGCAAAATTTTGAAGGAGATTTTAGTGATAGTGATCAGACAGTTGTAAAAAGTAAAAAAAGGAAAAAAAAACACCACACAAGGGAGCAGAGATAAATGAGGACAGTTTAATGACCAGCATTTCAGATAGAGACAATACCAGAGACTTACAGATGAAAACCGCAATATTGAAAGTACTGGAAATTAGTGCAGCTAACGAAACAGGAGAATTCCAAAAGGAATTAGATAATAATGTAGAATGTAAACATGTGAAGAGTGGAGTTTAAACCAAAGAAACAACCGGTAACAGAGTAGGGGATCGTCAAACTGGTCAGACAGATGTAAGAAAAAAGAACAAAAAGAAAAAACACCATCACAAAGAAAAAGCACATTCCAATAAAGATGTTTCAATGACAGACTATTTGAATATTGACAAAACAAAAGAAAAGCTTTTAAAAACGGCACTTGAAGTAGAAAAGGAAATTAGTACAGCTAAAGATCTTTTGAGAGAAATCGAAAATGATTCAGATACAAATGTAGATCCACCATATTTAGAGATGAGACGAAACTCCAAGGGAAAAACGAAAGAAGAGGATAGTCAAACTAATCAGACAAACGTAAGAAGTACGAAAAAAAAGAAAAAACACCATCACATGAAACAAATACAATCTAAGGGAGATGGATCATTCACCAACGTTCAATTATTGACAGTACACCTGACAAGATTGTAAAGACTGCAGTACAAGAAGAACACGTACCTCCTGATGTAGACAAGACAAGCAAGCAAACAAATAAGTAGAAAAAATTTCCATGTTTTTGTTATGCGTAAAAAAATATGTTTGTTTCAGGTTACCCAACCTACCCTAAAAGATGCCCCTACCCTAAAACATTTTATTGAGTTTGTCAGATATAGAGGTTTCATATTTGGTATGTAACATCCTTTAGTGATCCTTTACAAAGTTTGTTCAAATTATGCCCCTGGGGTCAAAATGGGCCATGCACAGGGGGTCACATGGTTTATATAATCAAAAAAAGAAAAATATCTTTAAAAACATTCTTCTCTAAAACCGCAAGGCCCAGAGGTTTTATATTTGGTATGTAATATCCTATAGTGGTCCTCTATATAGATTGTTCAAATTATGCCCCATGGTCAAAACTGACAACACCCCAAGGGTCACATGGTTTATATAGACTTAAATAGCAAAATGCCTTTAAATATCTTCTCCGCTGAAACAGCAAGGCCCACAGCTTTCCTATATTAGGTACGTAACATTGCATAGTGGTCCTCTCCAAAGATTGTTCAAATTATGCCCCTGGGGTCAAATCTGGCCGCATCCCGAGGGGTCAAATGGCTGGATTTTAAATCATATTTCACAGAAATGGTCTTTGGGTAACATTCGACTAAATTCTGACTTTTGTCTGACGTGCTTCGCTTGTCGTCAACATTTACTTTTTGAACACTCTATAGACCACATTCGTTGCGCAATCTTTATAAAATGTGCCCAGATTTGTTTCAATGATATCTCGGTTGAGTACAAAACTGGGTCATGTGTTGTAAAAAACTAGGTCATTAGGGCAAATTAATTAAAAAGCTTGTTAACACTCTAGAGGCCACATTTTTTGTCGAATCAACATGAAACTTGCTCAGAACATTTGTTCTTATGATATATTGGTCAAGTTCGAAACTGGGTCATAAAAGGTCAAAAACTAGGTCACCAGGACAAATAAAAGTAAAAGCCTGTGAACACTCTAGAGGCCATATTTTTTTGCCCAAACAACACAAAACTTGCAGAGCCCCTCATGTGTGCGACTTCTCTGTAGTCGTTAAATCTGTACCCTTAAAAAAGCTCCTTTGACAGGTGTATCTTTGCGACAATGGCTCTTGTGGTCAGTCACTGCCGCGGCGTCTGTCTTTCGTCTTAATAATATATTTCAAACTTGGTAGTAATGTACCTGAGATGGTCCTCTTCCAAAGTCCTTCAAGTCATTAGAATATATTTAAAACTATGGTTGCCAAAACCTGAAAGAATTAAAAAAAAAAGACACTTAAAATATATGCGACTACATTCTTATAAATTAATTTGATTTGTAAAAAAAACGTGGCCTTTTTCTTTATATAGCCATCATTATATAGGAATCTTTGAAAATCTTATGGTCAGAAACCACTGACTTGATTTCTAATTAATTTCACATAAATATTCATTGGGTGACCCTCTATCAAATTACTTCAAATAATTTGTTATCGTAAAAAACATGGCCACTAGGAGGTGGGGTAGTTTTTCTTATAATGGCTAGGCCAAATAAACAAATAGTGATGTTTCTGGTCTCTGGCCCCCAAAAATAAGGGTAGGTAGGTAGGGATTGTTTTATGATGGGGGGATGGTGTGTGTTCCATATAGATGTCTATTCAGATGGAACATGGAACACAGATGAGTAATGTGTTGTCAGATTTCAAAACCTTTATCCCAACTGATCAACCAAATGACGAAATAACTGCCTGTTAAAAGTTGAAAAACCACCGGTAAACAACCATGCATTAATTCAGAGGAAATGCCCCAGTTTTATGAAAACAATACCCCTGAAATAAATTTAAAATTAAAAACAGATAAAAGTAAATAGATCGACTGAAGTACCTTCGATGCTAAAAAGTTCGCTAGTTTGTTTGCACTGCGAACCATAAATGTGACGTGTTGGCCATGATCTCCATGGTATTTACTGAGCACCCCGCGCAGCTGTGCAACACTACTTTTAACAAATGTGTTCTTGGTTGCGGATACTGGCTGTAAATGTTCAAGTTAGCACAAAAGCAGGTGAAGTCTCCATGGAGGTCACCTTTGCAAAAAAAACTGCTTTGTGCAACAGTGAATCAATATCTGGTTTATAAAGTGAACAGGCCTGCAAATTAAAATATTTTTTCGTCGTAGCTGTTTAATCCATCTCTTGACTTTTCTCAACATCTAAACAAATGTTGTAAAAAGTTGCCCGTCAGATGTCCCGAATGAATAAATTTTAACTTTGCATCCGCTAGTTTAAAAGAAATCCACACCACGGCCTGTAAACAATTGGCTCCATTTGTTTTCGTTGAATGGAAAAATCGGCCAGTGTGGAAAAATCCAGATATACGTCTTTACGTTTTTGACTCATTTCCAATTCTGATATCCCTACCAGGAAGTTGCATTGATTCAATTTTCATTATCAATTTACATGCCAGTGTTTACAGACCGTGTAACATGACCTTGGCAAAATCCCCCGTTAATATCGCATATTCGATAGGCAACATTCCATAGAAAACACTCGCTGACTAACCTGCACCTATTAACAGTATACATGGCGACAACACTGAATCGTTCTAACAAGCATCTAGAGAACCATCTTGCTATAAATAGACACTGGCGGAAGCGTCTGACATATTCAATTCAATTTGATTTAAATTTGGTATTTTTACTTTACGTGCGTTTTATGAATGCATTAAATCTATAATAGTTATACACAAAAACACGTATTTTCCCAAAGGAATATAAATCTAATTCGCCACTATGTAATATAACTTCACTTTTTTTTTATCACAAATTGAAGTCAAATCATCATATTTAATTGCGATGAATGTTCCCTCACGTGTGGTTTTATTTGGCACACATAGTATAAATGCTTAATCCATAACAAATATGATTAACGCACATATTCTTTCTCGTCCTTATTTTCATGGAAACAATGTAACTGCCAGTAAATTTTGATTTGCTTGACAAATACTGTATAAATTATTGTGATTAAAAGAAATCACTGATGAAAAATATGAGGCGGTAAGATCAGTTAATTGTACGGACAATACATAATAAAGATATCTTAAAAATATGGACTTTTCATAGTTTCCCGGCGCCTTATGATGCTCTGCATCTTTGTTTTTCTTGTGAAATACTGATGTTTCTACCAAATTCTCGTGTAGAGACGATTTTCAACCTAAAAACAGACATTGTTTATTATATAGACTATGAATAATTACATTGTATACTAATATAATTTAATCATGAAAAATGCTTCAAATATATAATATTATTATATTTTGCCGTAATTGTAAAATGCTTACTTTTAATGTGTATAGATAAACATACTGACGTTGATGATCAGATAAGTCTGACTTATTTGGGTTATTCAAGTAGAACTGATTTAAAACATGGGGCAGTTCATCAGTTCATTGCTTTGACATGAAAATTATGTTTATTTGTTTCAAATATAGAAACATTTCATACTACTGTTCTAGGAGCTAGCCACATGAAAATATGAGTTCGCTGTTTGACGAATATCGAATAATAATATTAAAAGCGTGTAGAATAACGATCAATGAAGAAATGAGACTGTTCGATTATAAACCAAATCAACATAATGTGTCAGTTTTCAATATTCATGTTGGATATTCAATTAACATTATTTACGAACATTTACAACATACGCCGAATATCTTTTTTAAAGATATTTATTGTTAGTAATATGATTGAAAAGAAAAGTTATTGGTGGAAAGATAATTAAATGAAATAATCACTTTTTTGGACCAAAAATATGTAGGGTAGGCAGTAAAGGGTCGGTTGGGAGACCAGAAACAGGTCTATTTTTTGGCCCTTTATAGAAATGTTTTGAAAATCTTCTTGTCCGAAAACACTTGCTGGATTTAAAACATAATCAGAAATAGTTTCTTGGGTGACCCTCTGCCAAATTCCTTTGAATCATTTTGATTCCTTTAAAAACATGGACACCAGGAGATGGAGCAGTTTTCTTTATATGGCTATATTGAAAACTTCTTATCTAAAACTGCTTGCTGGATTTGGAAATAAAATTCATGATAATGTTGCTTGGGTGACCCTCTACCAAATTCCTTCAAATTATTTATATTTGTTAAAAAAAGACATGTGCACCAGATGATGGGGCAGGCAGTTTTCCTTATATTACTTTATTGAATTGAAAACTTAGTAAATTTTCTTTTCTGAAACCACTTGCTGGATTTTGAAATAATTTAACAGAAATGTTCCTTCATATTTTTGATTCACTAAACAATATCACTAAACAAACAGTCAGTGTTCCATTGTTGATGTCCATTGTCAAAGCTTTACATGTACTTCAAACATCTATTGACATTTTACAAGCCATTATGGTTCATTAAACTCAGGTGAGCGACCCAGGCCTATTTGGCCCATTTGTTTCGCATTGAAGTACATTTCATAAAATGAACTCTGGTCTAAGGCAGATGTCTGATGTGTTTATGATTTCTTTCTATATTTCTGCTGCTATAAAATAATTATCTTATTGCAATTGAAAATATTTTCACTGTAAACAGTCGTCAGTTGAGTTACTAGTAACTGCTATGTTACTGTCTGATAAATAGTAGACATAGTATTTTAGGAATTAGACTGTAATATTTCATAACTTCTAATTTTTCCATTATGTTATTTTTTTTACAATTTCATTAGTTATAATATCATTACACATTATTGCATGCCTTTAAAGAATCATTTCTACTTTAAAATACTATTTGGGAATAAATAGAAATTATTATTGCTTCCCCTGAAAAATTTGAAAAATCATAGTTACAGTATTGCATGCAACACAAATCGTCTGCGAGAAAATCATTTATACGTTACAGTTGTAAGTCATAACATGGCTTACATATTTATGGATAAACTCCATTTTAAGTACTGAGTACACCATCATTATACCTTTGTATATCTTGTTTTTTTTCAACGCTTCTCTCTAAATAATATATGCCTGTAACTATATACTGTGTATTACTTGTTTATTCATATTTTTAATTCATGTGCAGGTCCAAGTCTGTCTGGTACGGAAAACAACATGTCACATGATGAGGATTTAGAACAGGTAAACTTGTTGACATTGTTGGCTGGATGATGTTGTGTGTTCAAGTATTTACTAAGTCTTTAAGTGTCCATGTGCTATTGTGACAACCCTGTATCTGCCAGGACTTGCATTAAAGGGACTTGTTCTTTCACAGAATTTAACATTGTTATGCTCCCCGAAAATGTTTTTCGGGGGAGCATAATTATATTGGCACTTGGTCCTTCCTTCCTTCTGTCCAGTTATCTTGTCCTCAGTCTATTTCTCAGCAGCAGCTGGACAGAATTCATTGAAACTTCATGGAAAGCCTCATTACCAAGAGGAGGTGTGCACTGAACAAGGACAATCCACTTCAATGAATTTTATTAGAGTTACGATACTTCGAATATTTCTGCAATAAGTATCATTGCACAATTCTTGTCCTGTCTGTTTCTATGCAACAACTGGCCAAAATTCAATGAACTTTATGTGAAGCTTCATTACCAAACGGAGGTGTGCACTGAACAATGACATTCCACTTCAGCGATTTTTATGCTCCCCAAACATTTTTTTTCAGGGAGCATATAGTTGCTGCTTGGTCCGTCTGTCCATCTTTCTGATTATCCCGTTTTATTGTCCGGAGTATTTCTCTGCAAGTACTTGTCAGAATTCATTGAAGCTTTATGGGAAGATTCACTACCAAGAGAAGTGTACACTGAACCAGGATGATCCGCTTTAATAATTCTTTTTAGGGTTATGCAGTAATACCATATTTTGTGAAAATAACATTTCGACCTTTTTTGTATTGAATATTCTATCAGGATTAAATAACACATGCTGTAGCCAATAATTTGATTTTGAACATAGAACATGCCTTTTGAAAACGTGTTCCACTCAGTAACGAAAGAACAAATTTAGATATTGTAATGAAACTTCATAAGTAGATACCTTATACGGAGACCTCGCTTGGGATTGCATATGGGTTGGGTGGGGTCAGGGTCAAGGTCACCCTTACTAAACAATTGGTATACGCTCAACAGCTCAAGAACAAATTGAGGTATTGTATTATATTGAAACCTCACTTGGGATTGCATATGGGATAGATTGGGGTTAAGGTTACTGTTCCCAAAAACTGAAAACGGTGTCAGCTCAATAACGCAAGAACGAATTGAGATATTGTAATAAATCTCCACAAATAAATACATTATAGCAAGATCTTGCAAGTGTTGCATATTGTTGGTGAAGGGACAAGATCATGAGACGCCACTTGACTTGGTATTACTTAGGGAATGGATGAGGTTAATGTAACCATTATTTAAAATAATTCAAATGCTTTCTGCTTAATAATTCAAAGGTGGACTGAGCTATTGTTATACCGGTAAAACTTTTTCATTTTCAAAAACATACTTCTGTTCAGGGCCCGTATTCCTAAATGTCCTAATTATGCACCCATCGAAGATAGCGGGGTATATTGATTTGCATAATGTTAGTAGGTCGGTCTGTGTCGGTCGGTAGACCACTTTCGTTTCCGCTCCATTCGTCCAATCTTTTTCGTCCGATCTTAAGCAAACTTAAAGAAAATGTTTATCGGCATAACATCTCAGCCTTGTTCGATAATCAGGCAAATCGCTTCTGGAATTGTGGAGTTATGGCCCTTGAATTATCTAAAACTAGCCTTTTTAGCTGTTTCCGCTCTCTAATTCCAACAGTTTTCATCCGATCTTCATCAAACTTGGTGAACATGTATATGGGCGTATTATATTGGACAGGTTTTGTAATAAGCCAAGTCGCGCCAGGAATTTTTGAGATCTGTATCAACTTTTAACTGTGATATGGAAAATTGAGAGCACACATCGCATGACCTACTTTTGACTCGGTAAAGTCGAATCACTAACGAATGATGCTTCTAACTACTATGCTTGATCGGTTATTCTATCCCATTGCAGATTGACTTGAAACTGGCGTGTACGTTATTCCGTTTGCATTAGATAATAAGCTTGAACACATTTTTGTATTGTTCATTACTTACAGATAAATGTTTATAATGATGTCGTATACTATTGAATATTATGCCACATTATAAAGTTTAAAGGTTGGAACTTAAACTGAATGTTTCCTTTTTAGCAAAAAGCACTTATAATCCACAGTCATTCAATGCTGTCAGCGTTTTGATTGCTTGTATCGACTTATAACTTTTTGATAGTCTCCGTATGATACAGTTCCTAAGGTTTAAGGTCAAGGCCACAATTAGAAGTCAGAGCGGCATCGGGGAGCATCCGTCAGTTTTACCGACATTCTTGTATTATCTGTGTTACACTCTTTTTCTTCAAAACCCTTTTAATGGTTAAGAAACTAAAGAGCAGACATATTTATTTTTAATGTTACAAAATTAACTTAAGTAACAAAAACTGCATAATGATATGTTATGATGATTATACTTAATTTCGTGTGCGAGTATAGTCAATAGTGAGCCATTTTATTAAATTTAGTCAGGTATGCGTTAGATAAGTGTACGATGAGTGAAAAACACAACTAAGTAGCACGTCTGTCAGTTATACATTCAATCTACATTCCTTATTTTGAACTTGACCACAGATGCTGAATATCATTATTAATTAAAATTTTAGTTTGCATTTCAAGCCAATTGTTCATGCTGCCCATCAGAAATGGTGGGGCATATTGGTTTGCTAGTATCGGTCGGTCTGTTAATTATCATAGATTGATAGTTCATGACGAAAATATGCACTGATTATATCTATGTATGTTTCAGACAGACGAAATCAATGAATCATTACCAGGAACATTTCATTTGAGCTATCGGATGAAAAATGGGCAGAAATTCAACCCTGCGACAAGGTTTATGGCAAAAGAAAAATTCACAGAAGGAGATTGCAGGACAACTGGACAACTGTATTTGCTGAAAAAAATAGGGAAGTTTATCCAGGTTGCACATTGGCATTTAAAAGTCATCGAGTGAAGGCATCGTCAACGCGAAACAGCACACCGCCATTTGTATGTGCAAGGGGTTTTTGTAAAGGTGAATACTGCAAAGGAGTTTTTAATGTAAAGATACAGTGTGAAGAAAGAGCAAAAACAGTTGTGTGTAATGTAATAGGTTCAATCCAACACTATGAAACTGAGGTAAACAGAAGGCATTTAAGTGGTAGTGATCGCCAGAAGATGGGTGAAAAAATTCAAAAATCAACTGCAGCAGTTGTATTCAATGAAAATATGTTGAGTGCTCGTCTAGAAGAGAGGCAACAAGGGAACTTTACAACTGTTCCAAATCAAAATGTGTTGCGAAAACTTGTGTCAGAGCTAATAAAAAAAGAGCACACGCATTCAAATATTATGTATGAGTTACAGTTACTTAAGGAAAATGATGAAATAGCTTGCTGTCCTTACATACGTGAAATTGGACTGGACCCATTTGTGTTACTGATGTTTTCCGAGGAACAGCTGAAGTTTATGCAGCAGTTATCAGCAGCAAATTCATTACACTTGTACATTGATGCAACAGGAGGTCTTATACGGAACATTGTAAATCAGAAAAAACCATTGTTATATTCCTTGGTTGTGAAACTGTCAGAGGCTGGGATACCAGTTTCTTTGGCTGATATGATCAGCTCTCAGCATACAATTCCTAGAATAGCCCATTTTGTTACTTACCGTGAAAAGGGAACTCAGTTTGAAAGGACATGAATTGAAAGTAAGAAAAGTTGAATCTGATTTTAGTTTTGCTATAATACAAGCCAGCCTACAGGTCTTCAATAACATGACTCTTAAGATGTATGTTCAGAAATGTTTCTCAGTTCTTACAAATAAACTTGATGGAAACTTTACCATACACCACTTGTGCTCCAGTCATATGCTTCAGGATTTCATTCGTATGATAAAAAGCAAAATCGCCAAGAACTTGTCGAAGTCGTTACGATCCTTTGCATTACAGTGCTTTGCAGCATTGCAAAATTCTACATCAATCCAGCAAGGAATTGATATATTTAAACATTTTTGCATTGTGTGCTTGTCAAGTCAGGTTCAAAAGATGTTCAAAAGTCTTCGACATACTTGAAGAAAATTATAAAAAGTGTGGATGAAGATGATGAAAGTGCTTCTATGCAAGAAGATGACTTGACGTTAACAGATGATTTTTCTGCTGATGACTTGGCAAAAAAAACAATAAGACAGGCTTCACCATTCACAACAATTTTTGAAAATACGAAAGTGGAGGTACACAAACAAATTACAGGTGAAGGTCCAACGGACAACCCATTGTACTCGCCTGATCTTCCAGACTTACTGATTGCATCTTACCTCCCACTTTATCCCCTATGGTCAGGAGTAATGCTTATGCAGATCAATACTGGTGAAACAATTATGACAAGAGACACCAATTCTCCAGTTGAAAACTGGTTTAAATATTTGAAAAATGACATTTTCTCAAAATCCGATCGGGATCGCAGCCCATCAGTATTTGCAATGAAGAACAAAGCTGCAATTCAGGCAAAACTGATACAACAGTCATTTCCTGGGGCAACGAAAAAAAAAGTGCTAAAAGAGAAAGAAAACAGATGGACACTGATTAAATGTTAAAGAAGAGGTCTGGAAGAAAACGAAACACAAGAAACGAAATCTTTACCAAAAAGCCCTGCAAAACGAATGACAAAAGACAAGAATGAAAGAACAAAAACCTTACCAAGTGTTATGCAATGGGGTGCCAATGTAGACGGCATGAATTTATACAATACATGTACAATCGATAATGGTTTGAAAATAATTCATTTGTTTTATCAAAACCATGAAAGCTTTAGAAATCAGAAACATCAGAACATTTAACACACTGAAAACAGTAATGGCATTAATGAATGACATGGAATTTGATCAGGCAAGATTTGTTTGGGCTAGACTAACTCAATCAGGTGAAACAAATTTATTTGGCGATGAAGCAGAAATTATGATGAACCATCTAGAAAAAGAATGGAAAACCAAAAGAAGTTCAAGGTGCAAAAATCCAAGTTGTCGCCTGCTAGTTCGAGAGGAACGAGCAACCAGAGGATTTACTGTTCGGTAAGAGATATTTCGCAAAGAAACCTGATATTGAATCTTTGAAAATTGTTCTCATTTTTCAGAAATGTAAGTAGGGATCATTCCTGACCGTCTGTCAGAATGTTAACTTGTTACGCCAATTGTATACTACAATCTTACCCTAATGTCGCATTTAGCATGAGCATGAAGTGCTGCAGGCCGAAGTATTGTGGCCACTCGCTGTCTGTCATCAACAATTTGTTAATAACTTTTCTCTGCAACATGACAGATTTGAACGGTCATGTATTTGAGGTGGTCGTTCATCAATTTAGTGGATTATAATGGAAAACTCTGGTTGTCATATGAACCGAACGCTTTAAAACTAGCAAACTTTAATTTGTTTGTCTTAAACCCATTGCAGGATTTTAAATAATGTATATGCTTAATTGTTGTCTTGTGTATTTTTTACTTTATATGATTCATATGTTTTCAACAATTTTAACGTAAAAAATTGAAATGCTATAAATTATTCCATCGTTTAGTGTTACTAACGCTTTATAATTTTATCCTTGTCAGCTGATGATTACTCTGATTAACAAAATAGTATTTACAGTATAACGTTTTAACATTCCTCTGTATGTGTCAAAAATAAATGAATATTTAATGTAGTATTAAACTATTCATAACAGTATTCTCCAAAAGCGATTTTGTAAGATTTATTTTAATTACAACACTAAATTTGTCAAACTTTCAGTCGCGACATTAGTGTTACTGTCATCCAAACGCTGGTAGACGTTAGCCTGGTCCATTAATCAGAATGTGAAGCAACATCAATACATACATCAAGTGCTGATTCAAGGTAAGGTGATACGGTCGTTAACTTTTGCATCAAAGGTGAAGGTCAAGGTAGCCCTTTACATTTGATAAAACTAAATAATAATATAACGGGTAGGCCCACATCCCTCAATGGCTCCATTAAGCTTGAAACATGAATGTCCAAAACATTGCACCCAACACCATTGTTCATAGGAAACGTCTACTTTTCAAAAGTTTTGTTATGATAACATTGCATATAAATGATAGGTATCCCATTTGTAACCGGGTAAATGTAAAATGAAGTAAAAATACTTTAAACATATATACATATTAATAATAGCCTGAACAGCTAGTGTTAGGTAAAACAAGCTACTTGGATACTTGCAAATAAATGCAAATATTACATTCTCCTATATTATTATATAAGAATACTATATATAAATTTTTTATTATTTTAAGCTCACCTGAGCATGTAGTGCCCGATGAGCAATGGTGTAGGGGACCTTTCCTGCGTCGTCTGTCATCCATATGCCATCAACTTTTGGCTTGTTATCAGGATAGATACTTAATTATTTATCAATTCATGACCAGACTTGGACCGTGTGTGTATTTACCATATAATCTTTGATAATTTCGATATTTGGCAAGATATGGCAGTTTACAGGGTAATGGATTTCAATATCCAGTTTTAAGCCTTTGTGTAACTATTGTTTGGAGCCCGCTTGCGGTCAGCTTGACTTAGTTGTCACAATGGCGGTTCGGTGTGTGTCAGTGAGTGCGTTTGTGCATGCGTGCGTCCGTCCGATCTTATCCGGACTGTAACTGCATTATTCATCAGGCAATTTTAAAATAACTTGCCACAAATGTTCACCATGTGAAGACGGCGTGTCCCATGCAGGACTTGTGTATCTAGCTCAAAGGTTCAAGGTCAGACTTAGAGGTCAAAGGTTAAATATGGGCATCTACAAATCTAAAAAGACAATGTTCCTTTTGCACAATATTTTGTATGCATATAGACAAAGCGGGGCCATATAGATCAGGCGGCATTTGTGGGGTCATCCGTGTCTGTGGACACATTTCTAGTCTTTTATATATCATATCAGGGTCCTTTCGCTTCTGACAATCCTTACTTAATAAGCTAGTGGAGCGTTACAGGCACTCCTGTGATCTTGTTTGTTTATCTTTTATAGTCAAGGGCAATATTTATCAGCTTGACAAATTATATAAGTACATTGTGGCGTACATTTTCAACTATTTTTCAAGAGTTTTACAACTGTAAGGTCTTCATCTTTGTACTCAGGTGAGCATTTTGGGTCAACGTGGTACTCTTGTTAAGATATATGACACACATTTGATCTTGAAACAGGCTATTAAATTAGTTTAGTGACCTAGGGCCATGATAGCTCGCTTGTGTAACCAAAATATAAAATTTTAATATTGGAATCCGAAACAGTGGAATAAACTTCTGATTTATTTTTTAAAACTAATACGATTATTATAATGTGTATAACCATTGATCAATAGATATGTTGGTCCTACAGTAACAACTTGAATTATAATATTAGGCTGTGTGTTAAAGACATTGATTTTAATCATATATTTATTTTTGTAGGGAAGCTGTTGAATGTCCAGGGCCACGACAGGAAGTACTCGGCTTGGAAAAAACAAGCCCAATTCTTGTGGTCCGTGTTTACGAACAATATCTTTACAACAGACTAACAATTGGAAATATCTTGAAGTCAACAAACGTGCAAATAAATGAAAACAGATATGTACTGGCAGGCATTACAATGTTCATTGAGGGACATTTTTGTGCGTTAGTTTTTCTTGATGGCAAGAACTATTGGTATGATGGTTTGGTGGGGCGTTTAAAATCTCCACCACCTGATTATGAAGACATTTACTTTCCTTCGCATGCTTTGTATTGTAGAGTGTAGGATCATAGGATGATCCTTGTTGTTCTGTTGTGAATTTAACTGGAAGCAAGTTGAAGGAAGAGTAAGAAAGACTAATGCACAGAAATGTTCCTTTGTTAATTTAAACAAGATCTGAGTTTGTTCGGCTCTTCTTTGAACAAAGTATTGAAGATCTTTGTGATGTCATGACATTCTTTTTACCATTTTTATCTGTAACCTATTCTGTTTGTCTTTAAGGTATTTATAATTTAACCTACAGGATCTTTAAATGCACATATATATTACAATGTTCATAGATATAGATTTAATTGCATTGAAAATAACGGTCCGCCTGTCAAAGGTCATGTTAAGCCACTATATGAACAAGCACAATACAACACTGGTCAGTACTTGTTAAATCTTGTCTGGGCAATATTTGTTAGCCCTAGGTTATTTAAACTTGGTATGGAGGTTGAATGGTTGGTTGTTTAGTCAAGGTCTCTTTGAGGATCCTTTTTTATTATTGGGTCTTTGATCAAAGATTAAGGTCAAACGAACCAATGTAATATACTGACCAATACTTGCAAAATCTTGTTTGTGTCATTAGCTTTGGAACCCTTAGGCGTAGTTATTTTTTTAATTTGTAAGTTTTTTTTTGCGTAATAGAGATGTCCAACTAGGCAATAGTTGTAAAACCTTATTGAGGCCATACAAATTTAATCTGCAGGCCTAGGTAAAACTTTGGTTGGTAAGGTGGCCAGAACTAGTAGAGGAACCTTACTGGGCATTTGGTTCTTGGGTTCACCAACACAAGTTTTTAAACATTGTTTGGTCTCTACCGCTAGAACTTGGTTCTTCAAACTTAATAGTAGGTTGGTTACGTTTAGTACAAGATCCTAATTGATTAGTAGGATATTGCATCAGTTGTTAAACCGATGGTTATTATTCTCACATCAGTTGCTTCCTTATTCATGTTCAAGTTTCTGTATTCGTAGTGTCCTATAAAGTCAAGGCTATGACCCCAGTTTCTGTATCCATAGTGTACATGTACTATAAAAGCTGTGGATTGATTGCAAGGCTGTAACTCCAGTTTATGTATCCATAGTGTACTTGTACTATAAAGGCTGTGGAATGATTGCAAAGCTATAACCCCAGTTTCTGTATCCAGAGAGTTCATGTACTATAAATGCTGTGGATTGATTGCAAGGCTATAACCCCAGTTTCTGTATCCATAGTTTTGATGTCCTATAAAGGCTTGTGGATTGATTGCAAATCTATAACCCCAGTTTCTGTATCCATAGTGTTCATGTACTATAATGGCTGTGGATTGATTGCAAGGCTATGGCCCCAGTTTCTGGATCCATAGTGTTGATGTACTGTAAAGGCTGCGGATAGATTGCAAGGCTATGACCCCCGTTTCTGTATCCATAGTGCTCATGTACTATAAAGGCTGTGGATAGATTGCAAGGCTATGCCCCCAGTTTCTGTATCCATATAGTATTGATGACTATAAAGACTGTGGATTGATTGCAAGGCTATGATCCCAGTTTCTGTATCCATAGTGTTCATATACTATTAAGGCTATGGATTGATTGCAAAGCTACAACCCCAGTTTCTGTATCCATAGTGATCATGTACTATAAAGGCTGTGGATAGATTGCAAGGCTATGACCCCTGTTTCTGTATCCATAGTGTTCAGGTACTATAAAGGCTGTGAATTCACTGCAAGGCTATAAACACCAGTTTCTGTCTCCATAATGTCCATGTAATATAAAGGCTGTGGATTGATTGCAAGGCTATGACCCCAGTTTCTGTATCCATATTGTTCATGTACTATAAAGGGTGTGGATTGATTGCAAGGCTATGGCCCCAGTTTCTGTATCCATAGGGTACATGTACTATACAGGCTGTGGATTGATTGCAAGGCTATGACCCAGTTTATGTATCCATAGTGTTCATGTACTATAAAGGCTGTGGATTGATTGCAAGGCTATAACCCCAGTGTCTGTATCCATTGTGTTCATGTACTATAAACGCTGTGGATTGATTGCAAGGCTAAGACCCCAGTTTCTGTATGCATAGTGTACATGTACTATAAAGGCTGTGGATTGATTGCAAGGCTATGACTCCAGGTTCTGTATCCATAGTGTACATGTACTATAACGGCTGTGGATTGATTGCAAGGCTATGACCCCGGTTTCTGTATACATAGTGTACATGTACTATAAAGGCTGTGGATTGATTGCAAGGCTATGACCCCAATTTCTGTATCCATAGTGTACATGTACTATAAAGGGTGTGGATTGATTGCAAGGCTCTGACCCCAGTTTCTGTATCCATAGTGTTCATGTACTATAAAGGCTGTGGATTGATTGCAAGGCTATAATGCCAGTTTTAATAACTTTAGTTCGTGTGTTCTGTTGTGTTTTGTGTGTGTTATATAAGCAATTGTCATTTGCCTCCATAAAATAGTTTCATATATACTTTGTAAGTGCATTATTTTTTTTTTATATGCGCAATTGATTATGAAGGAAATATTAGTGACGCTTTGTGAACACGGGGCTATATGTTCAATTAAACTGTTTAATTTTTATATTTCATATGGAAATGATTTAATGTATGTGAGGTAATGCGTGTATATCCGTTATCTATAATGCAGTGTATGCTGGTTTCCATTTTGTCAGTTGTTTTGAATGTGTATGCTATTATTGTGTATGTGGATGATGAATATGTTCGTTCTTCTTTTACAATAAAAAGTCGCTATGATAATAAGACATTTTTGGCAAAAATTACATAATAAAGTGTGGTGTCTCAGGATTTGTTTGAGTGTATTCAGAAGTGTTGATTGAAAATCGTTGTGTTCCGTTATTACACCGCACCAGTTACATAAATCAAAATTAAAGTGTGCAATTGTGCATATATAGAAATTTACTTATGAATGTCGTCAAATCTCATTCCATGTCCATTCACATATCATGTGGAAATGCATAATGGGAAACATATGTTACAGGATAAATTATTTAATCAGTGTACTAAGTATATTTTGTATTCAATATTCAATAGTTAATCTTATTTGAGAACTAAAACAAAGAAATACATTATAATATAATATAATATAATGAGGGGCGTCATGTTAACCGAACTTAATGCGTGTGCTTAAAGTGCAGTCCGCACAGGCTAATCCGGGACGAAACTTTCCGCTTTTATGGTATTTTCTGTTTCAAGGAAGTCCCTTCTAAACATATATCCACTGTAGGCGGAAAGTGCCGTCCAAGATTAGCCTGTGCGGACGACACTTTACGCATATGCATTAAGACCGGTTTTCTCACAACGCGCCACATATGTTCTTTATTATGCGTACGCGTATACTATTTCAATATATTTTACACGATACAATCGATATGCGCTTGGAGTTTCTATGTATACTTTCTGTGCTGTGTGGTACGTTTTTTGTAATCTGGCACAAAACTGAAAGTATGTCTTCAAGCAATGTGCCACCAACGTTTTGCATGATAATTAATGTTGAGTTTTAATAACACACATAATAAACTTAACCTTATGTGTATTTATAACTTTATATGTTTCGAAGCAATTGGTCCAATAAGTTGGTCACTTGAAACCCTCATTTTAGGTATTACTTATTCACCCTGTACAAATTGTGTTTAATATATTGATTTATTGGCACTTGAAAGTTACTGAAAAAATGTCGAGAGAAAATTTGTCAAAATGCATCGTAGGATTCTTTATCAATTCTTATAATAACAACCGACAGTCGATATAAACTGCATTACTTTTAACAGACTGAGGGCCGCAATTGACGTGTTTCGGTTTCATTTTCGTCGAACGGCATTTCTAATATCTCGTCAGACATTTCAAATCGCTGTTGATCATTTTGGAGTTGACGTTCTGGTAAAAATTTACTTAAAAAAAGTACTTAAATTTCCCAATATGCGTGAACGATTTCATCGTCTTCAACACCGGCAACAGCTAAATCAGTCAGTTTGTTTACGAGCGACGGTGTATGTACACATCGTAAACGTTTGCGCAAAACAATGACTTCATTTCGCAAATAGCGAATTGAAGTTAACAACGTCAAGGTTCGTGCAAACAAAACGTCATTTCGCAAATAAAGAATGAAACATTAGTACGGTCATGGATAAAGAGGTAATTTTCATACGCAGCCGGTTCATCGGGGTTTGAATGGCAGGTCACGTGAGCGAATTATCCAATCAGAATGCAGCGTTTAGTAATACGTGAAAATGCAAAAAGTTGTAATTATTTAAATATATGTATATACGGCAAAGCAAACCATTTGAATGTTTTGCATGGATCATGCCAGTACTAAACGTTTTATAACTTTATAACTCATAAATTGCTTGATACGCAGGTATAGCCAGAAAAGTATAAACAACTGACAATGTACTTTGCTAAAATGGATCTCGTTGAACGGACTTTTCATGGTTACAAGTCACAGAAAAATCTTTTTGTCATGTATCACTATATAGTATCACTGTGAATGTGTCATTTTAGGTTATTTAAGTGTGTCGTTCATACATAACACGTGTTAAGCCTTTTTGGACGACTATCATTAAACTAAAATTGCCTTTTATTATGCATTCCCTCAGTATGAGACGATGGGCATTTTCGTATATAAATATATAAATATAACTTCTTTAAGCTTATGTGTCAGGTAAAGTAAAGCTGTGAATATACAAAATTAATTAAGTGGATTGTATGATTGGTTTGACAGGAATGAACTTGCATAAACCAGTCAGAACAAGTGCAACCAGCTAAACTAGTTGAATTATTTTCAACTAGTTGAATTATTTTCAAATAGTTGAATTCTTTTCAACTAGTTGAATTCTTTTCAGTTTTTCAACGACTTCCATCAGACGCAAACACGCAGATAATAATGATGCAAAGGGTCACTTACAGTACAGTGCCTGTCTGATAGAGAGTGTTTCAATTAATTAGAATACCCACTCTCAAGTGCGTATTAACAAGAAAACGTAGTTTGTCATGTGTTACTACCAGCACCCTGGGTTGCCAATCAATAACGGTTATCCTTAGCATCGAAACTGTTATATCCATGCAGTGGATACTTCATATACCCCCTTAGGGATTCAATTACATTTTCGAAAATAATACATTAACTGTTGTATCATACAAGTAATGCGCCGTTCTCATATTGGAACAAGTTAGAACGTACACACCTCAGATAAAACTCCATGAACTATGATGCATTAGAAAAATAATAAGTGTACTTTAAATTATGCGCTGTTTTCCAACTTGAAGGTTAGCTGATAGTTCTTAGATTAAACAACTAAAATTAACTAAATGATATCCATTGAGCATCCATCATCTGAATTGTTTTGCTATTTATTACACAAGTCATTACCTTCAATGCAGACGCGTATGGTTGCTATGTTTCCCATGCGGAACATATTTTCTTTTAATTGATATCGTGCTGGATGTTTACAGAATTTGAAAAGCCCTATTGTAATTACATCCAGGCTTTAAAAGTCGTTTCTATACAGTATTGTAACGTTTTGTTTTTTAGTTTGGTGTTTATTCTTTTAAAGGGGCATATCGACGGTATTTTCCGTAAGTGTAGACAAGTATTAAAACAAGGCATATTTCCAATTAAATATATGTTTCTAGCACTAATAATATATCGATTGAAGCATTAAGAAAAAATCATATGCAATGCCAAAAATTAGTTTTTCGATACACGATTCCAGTAGGATACGAACTCACGCCTACAAATGTGCACACTGCACTGGAAACTGTCCCGCGTTCTAATACAGTTATGAATAGCGCGCATGAGCATATGGGTATTTTATATACATTTCATTTTACTTTTTAATTTGACTACTACTTCTATTTTTTCCGCTTTAGCGAAAAGTGTCACTTTGACCACTTTTTATAAAAATAACATACATATGTTACTGTTTGTTTATTAAAACGGTAACTATGTGTTAAGCAGTCATTTAATAAATACTCCATATACTATCATTTTATTTTGAAAGTATTATACCATATTAGCCGTCGATACGCCCCTATAAATATGTATTTAACAATGGATGTTCTCAATACGATTTTTGAAATGGATTGATGTAAATTTATTTTGAAGTACATAATATATGTATATTATGCGTTATGTGATGATGTTACAGATAATCTATATGAGTTATTCGACACAGGGATATATGCCGCATTTCCAGTTTCAATAAGTACGAACTTTCTCAGTGAAATTAATATGAAACATAATGATATAAACATAATGCATTTAATTCACTCTTAATGCTAGAATAACCACGTTATACTTGGACATTAAATATTCAAGGTGCCAATAGTCTTTCCTAAAATGTTTATATATATGCATACAGTTTCACGTGATATATGTTTTCTATGAGTAGTTTGTTGTCCAATGACTTTATCTTTAGGCCGTTACAAGTTAATTGAAATACAAAAATGGTAGATGCGTATAGGCGTGATTATTTCGCCAGGGAGCATTATACCACTTATTCACATCTTCAGTTGTGATTTAACGAAAACTATATTTTCTTTATTTCATAACTGTATGACAGGCTAACACGCACTGTCTAAATATGCGCATGCGTCAAATATTTTACAAAAGTACACCATGTACAAACTGAATCATGCGTTCATTTGAAACAATCGCACATTTTCTGCCTCGTTATGCACTTAAGAATAACTTCTCAATCTGTATCAATTAAATGAATGTATGTTTAAATACTGGTATTGTTTTCCAGATGTCATCTTACAGTAACAAATAGAACACTCATACACTTATTTGCATATCGAAGCGGAGGTCCTTCAGCTATATCGAGCAAATATATTGAGCAGTTAAAAACCGCAAAAATCAAATTGCTTTGCTTATCAGCAGAAATATTATAGTCGAGAAGAACGTGTCAACATATATCAAAAATAATTTATATATCAATTAGAGGAAACTGTCAACAATAGAGAATTGTGTAACTAAAGTAAAACAATAAGCACGTCCTTAAAGGTTCCTAGACTGGCGAATTGACAATATCTAATTTGTGGCACAGATTCCAAAATCAAAATACTGATATTGTTGGTCGATACAATTCTTCAACGCAAACAAAAACCTGAATGTTGCGGTGTTGTGGGTTAGTCGTAAGTTTGGTCATGAGGTTCGTCGTAAGGTTGGTCGTTAGGTTGGTCGTAAGGTTGGTCGTAAGTGTGTTCATGAGGTTCGTCGTAACGTTGGTCGAGAGGTTGGTCGTAGGATTGGTCGTAAGGTTGGTCGTAAGGTTGGTCGTTAGTTTGGTCATGAGGTTGTTCGTTAGGTTGGTCGTAAGGTTGGTCATACCGTTTGTCGTAAGGTTGGTCGTATGGTTGTTCGTAAGTTGGATGTATGGTTTGTCGTTAGGTCGGTCGTAAGGTTGTTCCTACGGTTGGTCGTAAGTTTGGTCATAAAGTTGGTCATTTGGCTGGTCGTAAAGTTGTTCGTAAGTGTTGGTCTTTGAATTTACGAAGCAAGAGCAACTTACTGTTCCGAACATGCCTTTGTGTGACATATTTGCTCTTTTCAATGTACCGCAACAATCCTTGTGAAAATCTCACCAGTCACCAAAAAGAATTATTTCTGCGTTATAATATCAAACATTGATTTTGAGTAGTATGTCCCTCCTCCATTTTAGCACCCATTTATGTTCAAACACTGTTTCATTCATATTTCTGAGTTGTTTCTTTTAACAAATTTGTTTTCAAATGACTATAAATATTTGTAAAAAAACAATCGATGATAACTATGACCAATTATCACACTTTCGGTTTTAACATAATTTATAAGAAATACAAAGTTTATTTACTGATATGATATCAGTGCAATTACCGCTGTGTACAGGAGCAGAAATTAACCACAAACACTAAACACCTCTGTAACAGTGATAATATCCATTTTGTGATCGATAATCACAAACACATCACAAGTTGTTTCGCGTGATCGTTTGTGTAAAATATGTTAATGACGTTTCTACATAACGGTAACGTAACCACAGACTGTAACATAACCACTGACTGTACATATAGTTAGCCGGGCCGGCTAGCTCAGTTGGTAGAGCGCTGGACCACAAATCCGAAGATCGCGGGTTCGATTCCCAGCCCGGCCACCTAACTTGTGTGGGGATTGGTCATGAAATTATTTCTACGGCCATTCTCCCCCTACCTCTGGTTCAAGTAGCGCAGTTGTCAGTTACTGGCATACGTATGTGCACTTAGTGCTGGTAAACCAGCTTACCCAGGAAAAGTGTGAGTAGGTTACATGTAAACGACCGCCGTTATGTGACTGAAATACTGTTGAATACGGCGTAAAATCCAAACATATACATATAGTTATCAATCTGACTAAAGTGCACGATCTTCCCACAGGACGATCTGATGACGGTCTATTAACTTACGTCTTCTCGCAAACCTGGAATTTTCGAAAAGCTATTTATATCTCAACCAATAGGACTTTTGCTTTCGAGAAGCATCACGTTGTTTGTTTTTTGTTGTAATTTACGATCTAATTTACTATTTTCCATGGAATGTTGCATATAATACATATTTCTACAACAAATTGTTCTTATTTGGCATATATTCCACACATTGACTCTAAAATTGTGTTTACATTGTCAAATATGAATGTTTAATAATTACACGTTGGGATCCAAGCTAATTTCACGTTTACTTTCTAAATCATGAAAGCAATGCTCTGATTGGCTGCCGGAAAAGTTGTGAGAAGATGACCTTGTTGCGAAACATGCTTTAGGATTTGATTTTAATCAGATTGATATAGTTATGTAAGTCATTGTTGCACTGGCATAACTGGCTGTTGTAACAAAATTCACGTTTTCAACGTATCAAGATATCTGCAACAAAAATTGAGTTATTTGTCAATTAACTGGTATTGCATGAATGTAAGAATAATGAAACTACAGAGACAACACCAGGATAGAAGCCCTTATTAACATCCGCTACACGTTGAGTTATGCAGTATATTTGTTTTCTCTGAAATTTCATCCTGAATTAGATTCTGTAAAAAATACCTCTGCCGGTTCACCAAAATAGTTTAATAGAAGGCAAGAGAAGAAACAAAGCATACTCCATATGAACTGATGGTATTCGAAAACACTGAAAAAGACGTATTGCTACTGAAAAAGACGTATTAGCAATAGAGCGGAAAATTAATTTTGTTTCAAATTGTAATTGAAATATTTCATAATTGTTATATTTTCGAACATTCAATACGTCTGTCTAAACCAAGTTATCAGACAAATGTATAATAACACCAACCATTGTATTTTTTTTAATTAACAGGCTAATGATAAAGCGCCATTCATCAAAATGCTTAAGAAAAAGATACCACGTGGACTTGTTTGCCTATAAACATTGACAAGTTCAAATAATATACAAGAAACGTGGAAATTCCACAAAACCTAAATTTTTCTAATGAAATGATTTAAAGTCAGCAAAAAAATTGTAGTAATAGTGACCTTGACCATGACCCCACCAACCCCATACACAATACAAAGCGAGGTCTAGATATAAGGTATCTACATATCAAGTTTCATTAAAATATCTAAATGTCTTCTCAAGCTATTGAGTGAAAACTGTTTGTCTATTTTTAGTAATTTTTAGTAATGGTGACCTTGACCTCACCCATCATATATGCAATCCCAAGCGAGGTCTCGATATAAGGTATCTATATATTTAGTTTCATTAAACTATCTAATTGCGTTCTCAAGTTATTTAGCGGAAACCGTTTTTCTTTTTTGAGTAACAGTGACCTTGATATTGACCCCACCCACTCCATATGCAATTCCTTGTGAGGTTTAAATATAAGGTATCCATGTTTTAAGTGTCGCTAAAATATCTCAATGCGTTCTCAAGTTATTGAGAAGAAACCGTTTTTCTATTTTCAGTTACAGTGACCTTGAGCTTGACCCACCAATCCCATATGCAATCCCAAGCGAGGTCCTGATATAAGGTATCTGTGTATTAAATTTCACTAATATATCTCAATGCGTTATCAAGTTATTGAGCGGAAATCGGTTTTCTACTTTTTAACAGTGACCTTGACCTTGACCCTATCCACCCCATCCACCCCATATGCAAACCCAAGCGAGGTCTCAATATAAGGTATCTATGGATGAAGTTTCATTAAATCTCAATCTGTTCTCGAGTTAGAGCGGGAAAACGAAAAGTGATACAAAATGATATAAGCCAATCTATTAACCGAAACATTTTCTTCGAATAATATATTTAAAAAAGCCAATGACGCTTCCTGTAATTTAATATTTAATTTTGAAGTGTGACTTGTTAATTCAAGGGCTTAAAGTTGCGTTACACATCAATTTTCTGGCGGATGTCCGCAGTAATATTAACTGTAAATACGGTAGCAATCTGTGTTGCTACTTCCTCTAATAACTCTAGACAAATATTATCAGTTCATTTTCTTTTTATTGATAAAAATGCCATGAAAATACCTGTTGTTATCGTAATGTTGAAAATGATATACAACAGAAATAATAAAGGAAATGTTGCAATCACCTGTAGACTCGGGGTTTTATTATAATTAAGCGTTACAAACGTCTGATAACTTCCATTCGAGATTAGTTATGAGAACATATTTTCCACATGGGACACATACCACAAATAAACCATGAGTATTGCAAGTAATGGGTTGTGTCATATTTAGGAAAGGAATTCTGATGGTTTATTTCAGCTAAAGAACTAGCAATAACTTTCCACTTTAGAACACGGTCTTCTAACGTAGCATGGTAATTTAATTGTTAATTGTTGATCTAATATGGAAACGATATTCCAAATTTAAAAGATATGTTGTATATTCTCTAACTAAACGTTAAATGACCCAGCAGAGGTCATAATACTTTATCAAAACATTGTGATAACAGTTCCATTTCCGGCGAATACCGTTTTATCATACCACTATGCTGATATCGGCCTGATACAAAGGTGCCTGATATATTGTTTTTATATCAGGTCAGTAGCGTTTATATCTGTCAATGTTTGGAGGTACGTCATAATATTCGGAAACAACTATAAAGTCAACAGTTTCAGTAAAAACATATCAGATTCAACCAAACAAACAATTTGATACCAAGAACGTATATAGTTTATTATTTGTAATCGTCATAAATCACAAAAACGTTATTTTTTAATATTCACATAAACCCGCAATTTGGTAGTGATATGACGTCATCTATGGAACACAATAAATCATCCATACAAATTTATTTCAATACATTCATAATAAATGCACTAAAAGTCACTACACATCATCAGTTTATGTTGAACCAAAAACATTATTACCAAAAATTGAACACACTATAGTAAAATACTGTCAATATTGACACGATCTTGGAAATGTCAATTTCAATACACAACTCCAAAATGCGTCTCCAAACAATTCGGCGTTGTGTTTTCTGCGATAAAATTGATCGTTGCAATCCATTTCAGTTCTCATTTTCAGTATTTTATGAATGAGCATGCGTGTAATCTATGTATTCGTAGTGAAAACAGTTCACGTATCATTACGAAATGTTAATAATAAGGTATTATTCAGTCAACTTTTAGAAATCCATTACTATATGTACGTGAACGTGTAAAAGTCGGCTCAGCAAAATCGGCGCCGCCCTTAGTTTTTAAATATATAAAAATCAGCTCGTTTGGTGATATTTTACGAAAAATGTGGTATGATAAATAGAAAAACAGGTTACTGCCTGGTCTTGTGTAATATATCAGGTTCGGCACGAATAAAATAACGGCTCGCCAAGCCTCGCCGTTATATTATTATAAGCCTCACCTGATATATTACACAAGACCAGACAGTAACCTGTTATTCTCTATATATTGGAATCCGGTTATATCCCAGGATAAAATTTAGTAAGATGTAAATACTCCGCAGGATGTCTGCACTTTGAATGACAGTTTTCACGATTATTTATTTGCCTGATATGGAATGTAATGCAAAACGTCTTGAAAGGAACAGAAACAGAACTCGTAATATTGTAAAATATAATAGTGTACAGAAATATCAAAGAATCCTCATAAAGCTACAAACGCTTATTGAAAACCGTTTCAAACAGCTCGCACTTGCTTGGACGGGTTCATGCAAGTACCACCGTGTTCCAAGCATTTTTGTACGATAAGCATGATACATTAATATTTACTACATTATACATGTTTAATGAACGGTTCGATTGCCATAAATATTCATCGCCGCCTAAGATAACTAATATAAACAAAGTGAAACACCAGCTGCGACAGCATGAGAGAACTCTTATAATTAGCACGATGTCCTTTATATATGTGACCATTGCCAAAACAACACGGCACAATTGTACAAAAGCACATAACAAACACAAGCACAAACGAATAAAACTGAGTTCACCGCCTTTGAATGTTATTGCAAAGGTTTAAACCGGTTTGTGGGTACCAGAACCTCACACTTGTTATATTTATAATAATGTATGTGTAAATAAAAATTACCCTCATAGCATCGCAACTTAAATTAAACAACATTAAAAGTGAATACTTATTCAATTTAATTACCATGTCATTGCTAAAGGCTAAAAGCTTACAAGAGCAACATAATTGCAAGTTTCTGATGCACGATGAAATGAAAGAAAAAACTAAATCTTTTCTTTTTTAAAAAAGATTTAAGAATAGCATCATATAGTTGAGTTTTTAAAACATCGTCCTGCAATTTGTTACTACTACCCAGTATTAAAACGTGCTAATGCTGATGCTGCTACTGCTACTACTACTACTATTACTACTACTAATACTACAACAATAACAACTACTATTAAAATGCATAACAAATACAAACACAAACGAATACAACTGGGTTCACCGTCTTTGAACGGTTAATGCAAAGCATTGGGGGTTTAAGCCGGTTTGTGGGTACCCGAACCTTACATTTTGCCCAGTAATATTCATAATACATTTAAGTGTAATTAAAGATTTACCTCATAGCATTGAAACTCAAATTAAATAGCAATACAAGAGAACAATTATTCAGTTTAATAATCATTTAATTACTCAATGGCTAGATGAAAACCAGCACAGAAGAATTGCAACTTTCTGAGGCATGATGAAATGAAAAAAAAACAGAACAGGTATCAACTACTTACCTTGTTTAAAAAAAAAAGATTTAACGACACGGCATCATGTTGTTTAGTTTTCAGATCATCGTCGTGCAATGTCCGGAAGAAGCCGTAAGGTTGGGTGTAAAAAACAGACTACATAACTTTATTGTATATGTTAATATTATACTGAATAAAACATACATGACTATACTACGTTTTAAAAAATATTCTTCCTCATCCACATAAATTAAAAATAATGTCACAATGTTTTGAACTTATTGAGAGTTATCATATATAGTGATGCATTTTTAAAATGTTTTATGAATTGTTGCATTCAATTAAAGATTTTTTTCTATTTCAGCACCTTCAGTATTTTGATCAAATTCCCAGAAAAATAGTTTCAAAGCAATAATACATTGTGTGCTTTCATCATCCATCCCGTAAACAGGTATACATTTGAATATGTAATTCCTAGTAGTTTGTGGTAAACGGTGTCGAACATATCAGTTGAGTATGGCAAATGCACAACACCTTTTTTTTTAATCACACATGAATATACATAATTATACAGAAACAATAGTATATAACAACATAATTGAAAAGCAAAATAGTTTACATAACTAGGACCTACATCTGAGTGTGATATGTATTTAATAGATCTGAATTGTAATTTAAATACTAGTGGATCATTTAAGATACGTGGATTCTTCGAATTAATTATTGATCAATTACAAATGCATCACAACTAATATGTAGCACATTAAATGCAATGCGATTAATCAAAAAGAGGTCAAAACTATTCTTGCTGCTCTACAAACATCATTTCCTGATGCGGTATTATGCGTATTTGTAATGTATGGTGTGACTGAACTAAAAGCAAATTTATATTACACATTAGAGCTGTCTATTTGTTCAGTCTATATCAATCTGCAATGGTTTTTCAGTTTTAGCTCCACTGCCCGTAGGCCTGCGAGTTTATGTCATGGCGGTTCGACAGTCGTGAGTGCGTGCGGTCTTGTGTATGCGCGTGACTGTGAACACTTTTGCTTTAAACGACACCTCCTCTGAAACTGTAATACCGACTTAATGAAACTTCACAGAATTGTCCATTGGGTGGACCTCTGCCGAAATACGTATTTTAATTTGTTATAGAACATGGCCGCCGAGTGGCGGGGGCCTTGTTTCTTATATGGGTATATTGAAAACTTTGAAAATCTTGAAAATCAGAAACCATTAGTTAGAATTAAAATTACTTCTACTGAAATGTTTCTTAGGATTTTCTCTAACAAAATATTTTAAATAATTTTGATTCGTTAAAAAAACATAGCCGCCATAAGTTGGTGGCTTTATTTTCTTATATGGCTCATGTGGGTCTTATTCTTCTGAGACTCCTTACCTAATGCGACAGTAGGACGATACAGGCACTCTTGTACCTCTTGTGTTAATAATGTGCGAGTGGCAACACAGCCACCATTGATTGAATTTGACCATTTGCGGTTGCACAACGTGAGCAATACTATGGGCCTGTCAAAAACAATACTATATTATTGTTCAGTATTAGATTTCATAAATGACACAAAGCCCGAGAAATCACATGTTGCTATTTAATTGTATTAACACCGTGACTCACAAAGTCTGCATACTTATCGGAGCAGGAGTGCCTTACTTGGCAAAGAATGTCTGCTGCTTGACCGTACAATAATTATATGGCAGGTAAATGGTAGCAATACTTCACTCTTCCGTTTATGCTCTAGGACAATACGGACAATTGATTTTGACAACCCTGTAAGGGTGTTATTTAACTGAAGGATACTGATAAAAACAGAGTACGAAATTATTATCCAGTCGAGAATGCACACAACACACCATTTATCATTGAACAAATACAAGCAACGGATATATGAGATGATGTATGTTATAAATATAGCCATAGTTTGTACGTGTTCTGTCGCAAGTTACAATATCTCACATGGTATGAAAGTTTCGAAGTTACGATCTTCCTATCACTGTACAAGGTGAACACCTCATTTATTCCACCATTGCAACATCACTGCTTCTAAAGCACTGCGTTGCAACATCACTGCTTCTAAAACATTGCATAGCAACATCACTGTTTATAAAGCATTGCATTGCAACATCACTGCTTCATATTGTATTGCACCTTCACTGCTTCATATTGCATTGCAACATCACTGCTTCATATTGCATTGCAACATCACTGCTTCTAAAGCATCAGACACCGTATCCAATTAAGCGGACAACGTACCAAACATATCAAATGCACCAAACTTACGCCGAAACTCAAATGATGCCCCAAAAATGTAGTCCCATAAACAATTAGGAAACATATTGACAGTTGCTAAAGTATGCCATTTGTTTCTGTTATGTTTACTAACGAGTTATTGAACGGGCCGGAGTACTAAAAGAACATACCTGGCAAATTAGCCTTTGTAAACCGAGATCAAAGATGTATTGGCCTATTGCTCAATTAATTGTTTTGTAGTGAGATTTTCACTCATTTTTATTGACTCTTCACATTTCAATTAAGAGAACGGAACAATACCTCCAATGGAGGTATTGTAGTAACGAACTACAAAAAGAACAGAATGCCTACAAGTTTTATTTGCATTATAAATATAACTGATGAGTTGGAATTTGCTTTGCTTGTGTGGTACAAATATAACATATTTGTATAGAATGTAATGTCAATATTAATGTGATACTAAACTTTCCATTGATTTAAACATAACACTGACTGTATCCAGCGTATTACAAACGTATTACAAACATGTTACCATGCCAGTTGTTATATAAATACACGTTCCAGGTAAATACACGTTCCAGGTAAATAAACAAACGTTTTGAATGTTTATCGACCCGACCATGACCTGTAGTTGTATTAACTGTTGAGAGTATGAGTGTGCAATTAATAGCGTCCGACTATAGCACACCGATGAATATAAAGAGTACGAAATTATTGTCCCGTCGTGATAACACATTACCCACTATTATGTTTAACCAAACAATCACAAACAATGAACTCATTGTAAAAATCACAACAATCATTAAAACTACTGTCATATATAGTATACAATATATACAATATAGTATTGTTTGATGGCTGTTAAACGATTAAACGTATTACACTACAGGCATTGAATCATGTGTACATGAAATTATTCAGCCCTAAATCCATATATCCATAATTAGAATTAATTTAAATTATTTCCGTAGAAAGCGTTTCTGATAAATTGTCAGTTTTATATGTATGCAATTAGTAGTTTCCGACGGGTGATGTGCTGAATCGAATACACGTATCCAATGATAGTGAGCGACAAGTGAGCATCACACTTCCGTTCCAATTCATCCTTTGTTGAGCGTGTCCATGTAAGCAGTGAAAGCATATATAAATATATGTAAGTTTACAATGCAAAATATGTCTTGCCTTTTGTATTTCAATCATGTCCACAATAATGTATACTTTTTCCACAATTGTAATCATGTCCAGGTAAATGCCGTTTATAACCACGACTGTTTTTAAAACTCCGACAAACACAGTTGACGGTATACGAATGTTTTTAAAGACATGTCCGTCAAACAATTAAGCTATAGCTTTTTGAATGGCTAAATATACTGAACTAAAACAGAAACTTTCGCTAAGTTTAAATAAATAAAAAAAGATATACGGTAGATTTAACGTTAAAATAGATTTGACTGAAATCTTCTGTTTGTTGTATAAGTTTTCTTAAAAATCTACTGGGATTTACTGGTCGATTTTGCAAAGCAGATCGATTTGAAAATAACCGCATGTATTTATGTCTGTACGCCTCTTACGTAACCATGACAATTTGGCATGTTCTCTACGAACGTTTCATTTTTGGTTCAGAATACATCGTCAATCAAATCTCGTCGTATTGTCATTTGTTGGAACACTTAATATTTTATGTCACGAGCAGCATGCGAGAACCATTTTGCATTATGTCGTAACTTGGTTAACATGTACTCAAGATCTGCAATGCAATGAATTGTCTACCAATGCATGCATGCAATGTTCAGTTGCTAGGCAACTGGAATTTAAAACTTAACATGATTTGTTTTTGTTTAAACTGACATAAAATGTATGTCAGATAATATAGAACATTAACGTCGAATTGTTATGTTGTGGTTGTCATTAGACAATACTTTTTTTCTGTTATTATTATTATTATTATTATTATTATTATTATGTAAAAGGAACACTATATGTATCAACATTGAAATATAAAGTGTTAAAACAACAATTAAATTTAATTTCAACAAAAGGAATAAAATACATATTATTATTATTAGCATGAGGACTAAAACTAATATTCATGTGCCTTATAAAATCAAATAAAAGACAGAAACAAACTGTCGCAATAAGATATAATATAGGTAATCTTCCATTTTAAAATAAACATCAGTCACAATATATCTTTAAAAAAGGGGATTTTCAGAGATCTTTTAAAAGCGTCAAGAGTATCGGAGTTTCAAATTCCCATTGGAAGCGCATTCGACAACTTTGGAGCTGCAGTTGCAAAGCTACGGTCACCGTATGCGACTGTACGGGATCTTGGAACCACGAGAGTCAGAAAGTTACTTTGAGAGCGTAAGACACGCTGTGGTTATACACCTTTAAGATGCCTTTGGCATAGCATGGAGACTGCTCATTTAAGGCTTTATAAGTGTTAGTCAGTATTCAGTCTTCCCGAAAACCGTCGGTCCGACGGACATGACCGACACATTTCGAGTCGGACCGATATGGATTTACAAAGATTCAGTCCGACCATCCGACATTTTTTCCGAGATATATAATAAAAAAATGTCCAAAATTTGGCGAAAACAAGTAAAAAAATCACCGATATTGATTATGTTTATAAGTGTGTTTTGTATCCTTGATTATAAATCCGATAAGAGTGACGGTTATTGACACTCTTCAAACAGTATTGAAAGGCGCGTTTCCATTGGTGAAACAGGCTGCAGTAAACCAATCGTATCTGTTTTGGGTAATATGACCCAAAGACGTTTCGATGCAGTCTAGTCATTCCGGTTTTGTTTCAGTTACGAAACAATATTGATACAATCAACACCTACACTCAGTGTTTTTTTTCAAATGATTAAAAAAAACAACCTATCATTTAATTGGAAGCCTGAACAAAACATGATGTGTTACAGTTTTAACAACAACAATTTAATAAGTGGTAACAGCATAATAATAAATAATAATAAGCATTCCCCTTTGGTACTATCGTGGTCCGTGTCCGTAATTATCATTTGGCACCATGTCGTCTATGGGCTGTATTGTACATATTGCAGTATTTACAAAACATGGCAACGTTACAATATTATGAAGGGGCTAAACCTGGTAAAAAAGAAAAATGGATGAAAGTCAAAGATCTGCAAAAAAGAAAGCGTATGAACAAAAACGCACTGAACGCAAATTTAACGTAGAATTGAAGAAACATAAATGGCTCAGGTATGATGAAGAAAAACAAATTATGTTTTGTACCGACTGTGAAGAATATTACGCCGGCGACAATATTCAGTCTGACACTTCCAATCTAAAGAAAGCCAACAGTTTCATACATGGCTGTTCGAACTTTAGGGCTTCAACCATTGACGACCACGAAAGAGCCAAATCTCACATTAAAGCTCACAACTTCATTTTGGGTAAAACTAAAACTGTTGCAGAAAAAATTCAGTCAGAAGCCGGCAAAGCATTAATTAAAATGAAATCAGCAGAAAGAAACAGATTAGTTCAATTATTCAAAAATGTGCATGCAATTGCTAAGCATAACCGTCCTTTATCAGATTATACAATTTTGCGAACGTGATAAGGCCAAGCAGATTGATATTGGCAGTACATATTTAAATGGGAAGGCAGCAGCAGAATTCATAGCACAGCACTGACAGAAAAACGGAAAACTACCAATCTTGTACTGAGCAATCCATTCTTCGCTTTTATGACGGATGGCAGTACTGATATATCTGGAAGTGAACAAGAAACTGTGTATATCAGAAGTGCTTTCAAAGGTGTTGTGACAGAACGTCTTCTAAACATTCATTCTCCAAACTCAACGAAGTCTGAAGACGTATTCAGAACATATAATTGATGTCTTCCAAGATAACAATATTGACATAGGTATGATAAATAAACAATATAAAGTCATTTAAAATTAACACTCAGTTCATGAGCTAGTATTTATTGATGGCATCATGGCATGTTTGGTATGATTACAAATTCATTATTGCAAACTTTAAAAATCAAAACTCAATCATAGTTCAAGCGAGTTTTATTACAGATCAATTGTCATAATATTTATTAGTCATAACAATAGCATTTAGAGTAAAATTGTGCATACATTAGAAATATCAACTCTTAATTATTAATACATATATTATTCTTCAGATAACTGTTATACTATTAAATAACCAAGTAGTTTCATAGTCATTGGTGTAATAATTTTATTTGAATGGCTGAAGCATGATGACACGTCTGTCTATCACACAAATCATGAAATGCTTCATAAATGTTGCAATTTTATTCCAATTTAATTAAACATTATTTAATTATATCAGTAAAAATTATATCACGGCATGCTATAATCATCCTTTTCAGCCAAACATGTGGCAATGGGAAGCGACGGTGCCTCAAACATGACCGGTCAGAAATCTGGATTATCCACATTAGTGAGGGAATTCGCCAATTCAGTAATGGTCAATGTTCACTGTTTGAATCATCGATTGGAGCTTGCGTTTAGGGATGTCATTAAGAATGTCAAATCATATGACAGACTGATGACCTTACTTATAGGTTTATATTACTTCTACAGAAAAAAGTCATAAAAATAAAGCAGGACTGACGCTTTCCATTAATTCAATAGGAAAAGGTGTATTTCCAACAAAGGTAACCGGCGAGCGATGGCTTCCACACCTGTTCAGGGCAAAATCAGCGTTCCTTAAAACGTACAATGCTCTGGAAACACACCTGGCGACTGCAAGCCATATTAATGCCAAGGCTGGAGAGCTATTGAAATTGATGCTTGACCAACACTTGATGGCATTCATCTTATTTCTACAAGTAAGAATCTCTATAAATGTACTTACTTGTATATAAGCTGATTTGATTCAGACTGTGACTTGACTTTATTATCAGATGGCTGATGATATCCATAATCCGTATCGTGTTGCACTTAAAACGTCATAATGTATTATGTTATTTGTGGCCATTCAACCCATAAGATGGCGACACAATGACCCATCATTCTCAAATATCATATGTTGACACAGTAATGATGAATTTTGATAAGTGGTGCTTGTACCATTTTGATTTGCAAAAAGGATGCGCTCGAACCAGCAATGAGGCTTTCCCTAAAACTACAAAAACCAGGAGTGACGCTTGCGGACAATTTATGCTGTGTTGAATCTATCGTAGAATTACTGTCAGAAAATAAAGATAAGTAAGTAATGATAAAACTGTTTGAAAAGGTATGCGAATTTATACTTATTATGGTAAATGAGTGTTTTATATTTATTTTAACTGCTTTTATTTTAATGTATTTTATTCACTATCTTGACTTGTACATTAAACAAGTGAAAATGGTGACTATGCATGATCAGGTAACAAAGTGTTATTTCAGTGTTTTGCCAAATCATGCCTACTAATACGAATAACTATAATTATATACAATATTAAAATTTCTTAAATATGTTTCACTTCTCTTGTCTGGTATGTTTCAAGGTGTTGCCTTGAAAGGGGCAACACCAGCCATAACGTATGCAAATGGCATCCTGGAAGGCTTTTGTGATGCCATCACTGAGCGAGTTCAAACTCAAGCCAGAAATATTTGAAATGCTACAAAAATTCTGAACTTTGGAACCTGGCCTTTGACAGAGAGTTCATAAATGAACGGTTTCTTGTTGCATTTGAAGTTTATATTTAGCTTAGAACCTGTTCGTAGTTATTTAAATATGCAAAAATTGAGTTTCAGTTTCATGTTCATTCAATAGTTCCGGAATATGAAGTTGTTTGCCTGCTTCAGACTGCTTGTCAAGTTGTGAATTTGTGCATGTACTTCCAGTTTTACGTTTCTTCCTTATTAGAAAAATGCAAGTATTGAGTTAGTCTTACTATTAAAAGTTTCATTGCTTCTTAAGAAGTGTTTTACTTTCAACACAAGTGTAACTATTTTTTTAGCATGCTTAAATAAAATGGTTGCAAACTGTAACACTATATATCATTCTCACACATGTGTTGAGATTATAGCGCATCACAGTGCTACACGGTAACTCTGATCTATGACGACATGATCACATCCATGAAAAATAATAGTTAAATACTTTATCATGTGCAGAACATAACGTGTATTATGTGATTAGGTCAATGCATTACCATTATATTTTTAACAATGATTGGGTTTTTTAATTAAAGTGAACATTCTTGCAATTGCTATAAAACAAATGATATATGTAGGATCATATTTTTCACAAATCATATTTTCACACGCATGTGAAAAATAGGATCTCATTTGTCACATTTATAAGTGTGAAGAATGTGACTGGCCAAAAACTGGGTATGCGTATGGTTCATATTTTTCACATATTTTATGGTGAAATTGTATCGCGACAATCGATGAAATTATTATTTGGAGCATAATTATATAATTCTCATCATCATTATTATCATAATCATCATCATCATCATCATCATCATCGTCATCAATTATTCTCGTCATCACCATTATTATCATTATAGTTAACGTCATCATCAGTATTGTCATCACTATGAGAAACTAAGCACTATTTAGGAGCTATATACTTACGCATGCATGCGCTTAATCGTTAGTCAATACGTTTGTACAGTCTAATTATGATATAGAAATGCATACTCGCGTACGTCCATACGAATGTACACCATTTTATTGGGATATTAACAAATGCACGCATCAGAAAGTACGTACAAAAAACGTCTTATTTATGATTATTAAAACCAAAATAACCATGCATATGTTCGCCCGAACTAGAATATACGTATACACGGACGGTAATATATTGACCTTATTAGAATCTTCGCACATGTTGGTACTTACGTTTGGACAGTACAGTATCGTACCGTGCCGTACCTAACCGTACCTAACCGTATCTAACCGTACCGTACCGTACCGCATCGTATCTAACCGTACCGTATCTAACCGAACCGTATCTAACCGTACCGTATCTAACCGTACCGTACCGTACCTTTCCATACCATAGCATTACAAATTATACCATGCATGCCATGCCATGCCAAGCAATGCCATGCCATGCCATGCCATGCCGCACCATATCGTACCATACCATGCATACCGTACCGTACCGTAAATCACACCCTTAATTTTCGGGCACATACAGTGTGAAAAATAGGATTATGTTGTAAAGATTTACTTGTTTTGAAAATTTGATCACTTTTTGTCATGTGTGAAGAATATGATTTGCTTATCAAAAACTGGACTCGATCACAAATTTCACAGAAAATGTGAAGAATGAGATTGCGAGGTGTGAAGAATGAGATCCTATTTTTCACACCTGTGAAAAATGAAATCCCCTATTTTTCACACGTGTGAAAACTATGATTTGTGAAAAATATGGTCCTACAGATATATGATACATGTATCAGATATTGATAATCATTTATAAAAAAAAATTCGTAAATTAAAGTGATTCTGTCAAAGATTATTTAAAAATAAAATACAAACAATTTTTGTCTTTTTCAGAGTATGGCAACGAGGATGTGAAACAGGTAGTCAAGCATTTTGAGAAAAGTCTGTCTCGAGTGATCCCTGACGTTACGCCAGATGGAGTGGTCAATGAATGGAACTTGTTGAAAAAAATTGTAGTCCGGAAGTAGGTGTTGTTTTTCGAATGTTTGTTTAAATTAGATGTATCATGTATCGGTATAAGAAAGTCATTAATGATTATTATCAACAATTAGGTACATCTAATGATCTTAAAATTAAAGTTACTGTAAATAAAAAATTGTGCACCATAGACCTGCCATAATACGAACTTTGAGAAATGTTAATAACTTTTAATAAAACAACATATCTTTATTCTTTATAATCAATTTATCATATGAATGACACCATTAATCTATTTATCATTATAATCACACCATTTGCATTGGGTTGAAAATTTCAGATACGGTGATGTGTCGTCTCTTTCTTGGCGTACAGTGTTCAAGGCAAATGACGACAGCAGTACTGTTATGTTACTGATTGACTTGCTGTTGACACCTTCATCGAGTATGACATTGAAACGGCTTTCTCACAGCTCAAGTTGTTAAAACATGTAGATGATCTAGGCTTAGGTCTTCGATGTTGGATAGCCTGATGGTGGTAAAGCTTGAATCTCCTGCCATTGCAGAATTCATCCCAGATGATGCAATCGACACTTGGGCGGTATAGCTTTTCTGACTCTGTGTCAGATTTTGAAAATCATTATTATGTGTTTCTACTATAATGCCGTCTTATTTAATAATACTAATCGATAGTGATCAGAACCTTTTGCTACCAAGAATAAATTAAAGTTATTTTAAAAATTATATGGCAGGTGTTACTGGTAACTACTAGTTTATCTTTATTATTATTATGGGAAGAATAATATTACAAAACCTCTCTACTTGCTTTTTTAATCATTCAAGTAGTGACTTTTGTGTTTTAAGGCGGAATCAAAGGCTGGGCGCAGACCATTGTATCAACGAATGAAAAATATGAACTGGCTCTAGGACAGAACACATCATCACAGTGTGCAGGAACTGAAGCTACAACCGCAACTCAACAAGATGCAGCAGTTATTACGCTCAATGAAGACATTGCTGTATCTGAATCTTATGTCTCATTAGAGACAGAGGTTAAATCACTCTGTGATTCAGATGATGAAACTGATAACGAAAAGTGTGCTGACTTTCAAAACGAAGAAACTAATTTTAGCAATGTGATGTCATATAATAATGATTTATGAGTTTGCATTTGCTAAGCCATGTAAAGTCAACTGCAAATCTTGTTCAGTTGCAATGCAATAAATGATAAAGTGGGCTTTGTTACTGATATCATATTTATTTATATAACCATAACTTATAATTTTAGTATAAATATACATTATTGGTAAGTGGCTAGATTAAAATAAAACTAAGAAACACTAGTTTAAATAAACTTTAAGAAAATTAAGAGAATATTCAATTTTTTTGTCGGTCCGATGAATTTCTGTTCGGTCCGGCAAGTTTTGAAAGTTTGTCAGACCGAATGTCTGACCCTTTTTTTAGCTTTCGTGAAGACTGGTCAGTATTTTTAATTTTTTTCTCTAGCAATATCATTAGAAACACGCTGATCATATTATAACTGTGTCGTGTTGACTTGTAATAAACTGCTCCTGGCAATTGTGCGAGTTGTGTACTACTACAGTGAATGTGAAAGATACCTAGCAACTATTTCTAGCGCTTAACAAATAGTCATATATAGATTTAGAGTGTACGTTTGTATAGTCATATCTTTAGGCGTCAGTAACATATCAATAACACATTAACGAGTTATACATATTCGCATAATGTGTTTCTAAAATCCAGCTAATGATGTGATGTTCGTCTTGTTTTCGAAACCAATATTGACGTCCATGTAATGACAAGAAGATCCTTCTTTTTCTGGCAAAAATAAGAAATGTACGAACATACCGCCGAGACAATTAACCACTCGTAGATGTAGACATGCAAACAAGCCTTATCAAAGTTATACGAGATCAGTAATCAGCTTATATCACAACAATAATGATTTATGAACTTAATAAGCATTTTACGTATGCACATTTTAATAATTACCGGTGTAGGACAATGAAACATACGTGCTTGCATATGCTCAAAATTCAATAATGTACAAAATGAAGCACTGGAATTTACCATTTACAGCAATAACAGATGTATGTAATTTTAAATACACAAAGGAAAAACGAAACTTGATAAACTACCGAATAATTTAAATTTGACATTGATTTGACAAAAAGGTTCAATAATGTAACTGTTTAGCACACATCATATACTTTTTGTATGGCTGAACTTACAAATGTTTATACAAAATATTATTATTATTATTATTATTATTATCATCATTATCGTTAACGTTATCGCTATTATTATTATTATTATTATTATTATCATTATTATTATTATTATTATCATTATTATTATTATTATTATTATTATTATTATTATTAACATAATAACAATCAAATTGATACAAAACACAATTTTAATGGCTCAGTTTTTTCAAGCAACAATATAACGGACCGTCAACGATGCCGGACTCAAACATTGTGAAATGACGTCATTATTTTCACGTCATGACATTATGATTCTCGCGACATTTTCAAATTAAACGCATTTAGATAGCACTTAAAATGTAATAAAATGGCATAAAAAGGCAATAAATAAAAAGAAAAGGTTAAGGTTTCGGTAGAATATCGAATTTGATTCACTCGTGATCATATAAAATGTATGTTTTTACGAGTGGCTGCGCCTTGCAATATTCTTTATTTTAATAAAGTCTTTCAAAATCCATCAAGCTATATTTGTCTTCGATACCAGATCGATTGTACATAACGGATATTGAAATATTTCATAACAAACGTTACACGTGGGTCAAGTACCTGGTACATGACGGATATTGAAACATTTCATAACAAACGTTACAAGTGGGTCAAGTATCTGTTACCAATTCTACCGCGGTATAACAATGTCAATCCAGCATGCACGCTATCTTTCTAGTTACAGTTCTATCTTTACTAATTCTCAAGTGGCATTATTGAGATACTGAGAATTGCAGCGACTTAAACACCTTCTACACCAAGATATCGGTCTGTGTCGTCATCGGTTTATCGCTTATTTAGGCATTTACTGAAGTTGAAATCTATCCGCATTAATTGGACATTAATTTTCTTCTAAACCAACGCTGTATTATAAATCGTAAGGTCGCTTGATTTCTTGATGAATAGGTATACTATTATATTACACAAGCAAATTCCAATGTTCATAAGCAATATCTCAATATTTTTCTGATCCATATATTGAGCAAACATTATATTTGTTTTGCTGTAGTTTAAACAGTTTGGATTTCCTAGTATTGTATCCGATCGCGTAGAAACAAAGCTATATACATGTAAATAAATATTATATCGGATACAAACTATGTTAACATAAGTGCAATCTTTCTAACAAATAAACTGTTGCTTATCGTATTGTCATTTTGTTTAAAATATGAAGACCAGTTATTAAATGTATAAACCTTTGCAACAAACAACTCTGATGCAAGTACTCATGTTGGGGACCGAAGTTAATAACTCTCGCAAGAGGTGGCTATAATAATACATGAAAAACTTATGCACGTTTTTTGTTAAAAATGCAGAATAAACTGGAATACAATTTAATAAATTTAAGAATTAGTATTATGAAATGCCTCATGGGGTCGACCATAATCAACATCTAACGCATAACAAACGGATCAAACCAGCTCCAACGTTCACAGACTTTAATGCGGTAGCACAGCAAAGATAGAAACAAAAACATATTTCCAAAGTAATGAGGTTGGAAGTGCTATACTAATATATAATTTTGTAGTTCGGTAGCGTTAAGGAAATAAACACACCATATAATATGTGATTAAATTGCGCTCAAAGTACATATTTTCTGTTTGTCTTTGCTTTTACGATGTAACGAACCGTACAACACCATTACCCGTTTTGATTCATTCCATAATTGCTTGTTAATTTATGTATTTTTATTTGCTCCTTTTTGTGTACTCATTAGCGAAAATTATTAACACAGTTAACGAAAGTATTTTTACATTTCCGAAATCAGTTTTAAAAGACATGAATTATTTGTTTGTGGGAATTTTCCACGCACGTGTAATGTAAAACTGTGTCCTCGCTACAATGTTTTCTTTTTTACGTATAAGTGTTACATTATATAGAATATGCTAGGCTTGTATTGAATACATATGTATTTAGTTAACAATTGTGTGTTTCAGGGTTTCGGGTCGATCAGATAAACTTATTTGATTATATAAAACGCAATTTATATTATATTTTATCTCACCATGCTGTCTTCGTCTTCAATTCACGAATGACGTGACGAGTTAAAATATGAAGGCAAGTTATTAAATTTATTAATAACCAGACCACGAGTGAAACAAATATTCGATCATTCTCCTAAATCAACACATGTTCATTTTATTGTATGCTTTTGGCCAATGCATAAAAAGCGCAATATAAGTTGAAACGTCACACGTTTGTGTATTGTGACCTCATAAAAATGACGTCATTAATGATTCCAAAATTGTTTGTAGGTTGGGTAAAAAGTGCCACAATTTGTGCGTCGCTGTCGCTAAATTATATTTTTATTGAATAGTATCGTTGCTTTCTGTAAATAAATGTATGTAAATACTGTATATTTATATACATTTGCCAAGGGAGGTAAACCACTACTGGTAGATCAATGCTAGTGATAGAAAAATAGTGCGTTTATGTTTTGTTGTCACTGCAGTATATAACGATATAAAGCGCTTACAAAATCGCGCCAAAACGATACGCCGAAGCGCCGAAACGATACGCCGACACGCCGACGCGCCGAGACGATACGTCGATACGCCGACACGATACACTCGTGCGCCGACACGATGCGCCGAAGCGATAAAACCTTCGCAATCTCGTGTGATTGTGTTCATCTGGGGATATAAAATTGGGCGAAGATACGAAGAGACGACGTTTATATCGCTTCGGCGCATCGTGTCTGCGCGTTGGCGCATCGTATCAGCTCTTCGACGTATCGTCTCGGCGCTTCGGCGTATCGTGTCGGCGCCCTTTCATAAGCACCGATGTCGCGAAACTACGATGGCATTAACAGGAGACCGTACATAGAAACATGTCAAAATGCCGTAAAGGAAATGAGCAAACACATTAAAGGACACTTAAAATATATCTGGTTGTATTTATTAGTTTTCACGGAATTCAATTAAATGGCAACGGATAACAATAATGTGAATACAAATAGTTTGATTATGGAGCAAAACCAATTAACAAAACAAATTAAGAATCTGAGCTGTATTATTAAATGACAATCTGTTTTGATGTATTAACAATCCTGTTTGTTCACCGTTACATACATAAAATATAACAGATACCAAATTATTTGAAGAATATATGATCAATGAGTGAATACTGGTGTACATTTGTCGATTCACCCTTGTTAACTGGAACAGCCACTGAGGCATCATTCTATACTGAAATTTGCAAACGTAAATATCCATATATTAACATAACTGACATTCTAAATAGGTAGGACTTAAATAAATTAGATTTGCATATTCATGATTGGTGACTTTCATTAAACAACTGCATTTTTTTTCATTATGCAATGCATGTGCAAATTGGCAAATTGGCAATCCCACGGTATTGTTATTTTGCATTTCAATTTGTAATTTTCCCATATAATATATTTCACACATGTTCGTTGGGAAAAATCCATGGGATTATTGAAAAATGTAAACTCATATGTATCTGGATTTTACAAACATGCCACAACGTCACCTAAACACTTCAAGTTTCAACTGTTTAAAAAGTCAAACTGAAAAGTTGGGATATCCCTTGATAGTTTTCCTTGCTTTAGAGATTTACTTGTAATATTTAAGTTAAATATTAGGCATATGCTTTAGGTGAGGTCGATGATTTTAAGTTCTAACAAGACGCGCGCCAACAGTCATAAGGAAAAGTATTGGTTAATCTGCTATAGCCTATGGGCAACACAAGCTATCGTGAACACAGTCCAGGCAAAGTTGCTAATATATATATACTCGCCATGTGTTCATAAAGGGGAATTTTGTGTCGAAATACAACGCTCGTCAAATGTGTAACAAGGACACATGGAGTGTGATACATAAATATCCACGAAATATTCATTTTTTGACAACTGTCTGTTATTTATTAGTTAAAGTCCATCTTATGGTTAGCAAAGAACGAACACTTAAAACAGAACTGTTGCGATGCTTATAGGTTTTAAATATGACTTAATATATTGTATCAGATATGCGCGATGGCATTGCTCTCTGGGAACTGTATGTATACAACTTACCTAATTTACTGGCAGAAATGGGATAAGATTTTTGTTTGAATATGTTGTCGACTTTACTGTACATTACTGAGAAATGGGTTAATCTAACATATGCGGATTTATAGTGGGCGGAAGCGGCGTACGCCACGTCAAAAATTGTCAAACATTTGGTTTTTAAAACTCAAAATATATTCACACATGAATATTTCGCTGCCATTGATGTGGTCTTCAACCAATTTATTGTCATAGACGAAACCATTTTGTTCATTCCTGTCGATATCGCACCAATCCTATATCTATTCCAATATTTTCGAGGAACCAAGAGGAGCTTGTTGACAGCTTTTTTCAGTTACTGAATATTACCGCCTGCTCTAACTCCGCGCTGTCTAATTTGCTGAAAAGTGAACGTTTATGCAATACTAGCTGACTAAAATTAGAGAAATGAAAACCACAACAGTTACTGTTTTAAGATACTCATGAGCAATTGCTTGGTCAACATTTAATCACAATTTTTGACAAAAAACTACCATGTAAAATGTATAAAGTTGTTTGCATTATTATAATGCCACAGCATCCGGCTATGAAATACGACGCATAAAGTTTAACTATGTATTCGTCAAGTAATGCGCGGTAGGAAACTGAAAATCACGGGACATGATTTCGGCTTATATTGTTCAGAAATGATGCACTGTATTCAAACAAAGAACTTTAACACTTAACAACATGAATACAATTTCTTTCGAATAAAGCGTTCTTCATTAGAAAGAAATTTCTTACAGTTAGGCCAAAAAAATAAATTGTGTGTTTCGGGCAACGGTCTTAAAAAAGTTAGGTCGGGTCTGGATTGAGTTTTTGTTTAATTAATGTTTTAAAGACACATTTCGTTAAAAAAAAAACATTGCAAAAAATCTAAAATCTGACGAATACGGATTTTATGGAAAACAATCGTCGTTAAAAAATTTAGGTTTGGGGGTTTTTCTTAAGGTAGGGTCGGGTTTCCCGAAACACAGAATATTGTTATTTTGGCCTTATAAGTAAAATAAAGTTGAGAAATTACATGTAATAGTATAACATAACCTAGGTTGAAAGACCAGTTACGAAATCGAACGATGTTGGTAACGAATCCGTAAGAATTTCTCTTGGATCGAAATCTAGAGTTTTCAATTAAATGGTCAATAATCATCTGCACAGAAAGTTACAAGGAATGAAACAAGAGCTGTCAGAAGACAGTGCGCTCGACTATTCGAAATATTTCAGTTGGTACATATTCTGGACAGTGGAAGAGGTATAAATTTGTTGAAATACAAGCTGAGTTATGGCAATTATGTCATCCATTTATTCCAAGTTTTAAGTGAATATCTTATTTAGTTAAGAAAGGATAAGACGTTGGAACAAATCTTTAACCCCAAATCCTATGTGAAAAGTGGGAATACCTCTGTCCAAATACAACACAGAGTTATAGAGATTGATGCACTGAATGCTGGAGATGATTACAAAGATGTATTTCAATTAAATACCTTATGTAGTTTAGAAATTAAAATACTTTTGAATAAAATATTTACACTGAAAATCTATATAAAAATGGGGATAACTCTGTCAAAATACAAACGAAGGTTATGTGGATTATGGCACCTGATGATGTAAATGATAATACATGTATATTTTAAGTTTCAATTGAATAACCTATCAAGTTTTGAAGTAACTGTTATAAAACTTTTGACTAAACACTTAATCTGAAAGTCTATGTGCAAAATGGACAGAATACTGTCAGAATACAAAACAGAGTTATGGGGAACATTGCACCTGAAGCTGGAGTTAATGGCAAAGGTATATTCCAAGTTTCAAGTGAATAACCTATGAAGTGAAAATTTACAAGACATTTGAATAAAAACTTTAACCAAACTCTATGCGTGAAAAAGAGGCAAACTCTATTAAAATACAAACTGAGTTATGGGGAATGTTGGGCTTGATGTTAGAATCTATGACAAAGGTATATTCCAAGTTTGAAGTGAATAACTTATGTAGTTTTAGAGTTACACGACTTTTGAATAAAAACTTTAACCAAAAAATCTATGTGAAAAAGTGGCTTATCTCTGTTAAAATACAAAACTGAGTTATGGGGACTGTTGCCCATGATGCAGGAGTTAATGACAAAGGCATATTCCAAGTTTCAGGTGAACAATTCACGTAGTTTTGAAGTTAAACAACTTTTGAATATAAACTTTAACCAAGATCAGACACGGACGCCGACACCGACGTCGGGGTTAGTAGGAAAGTTCAGCTATTCCTCGAATAGTCGACATAACAAAGCATATGTAAACTTACAATGTGAGGGGTTATAAGACTAGAATTTGCATTGTTTATTTTCGTGGTGCGGAACGCAACCAGAGACGACGAAACTTTAAAGACCAAAACAATAGTGAGCGACATACTCATGCTTGATATGCCGAAACGTAAAAAAAAAAAAAAAACAACTAATTGAGTAAAATACACTGACCTATAAAGGCTAATAAAATGAATCCACAAGTTTAACTGCAAATAATACAAATTAATCAAGAAAGCATACCTTAATACTGAATCAAGAATATAGAGAACATCAAAACAGCAGGGGACCACTAGTTCCAGTACAAATGTGTTCTTAACAGAATATGCTAAATTTAGTTAAAAATACATTATGCCATGGCGATTTTTTTGTTAACATTTAAGATTAACACGAACTTGTCACCATTGCCTTTTTTTACATTTGTTCGCCTAATGCATGTTCATTGGTATAGCTTGACGCGAAAATGATGTTTATGCAGTATAGTGGACGTTTAGATGACAGTTTGATCAACGTGCATTTGTGCACAATAACTCCATTATTATCATCGAAGGAAACGCTACAGACAGTTATTTCTGTTTAAACAGCTAAATCGTGTGGTTGCATTGCACGTTATGTAATTCATTAGCTTAGTTCAAGCCCGAGTTTAATGCAGTGGTCGAACTAATGTTAATGTATTTCTGGTATTATTTTGCCTCGTTTGATATCCAAATTTAATTATCTTTACGTTATTTACAATGTCAAGATTGCTTAATTGCTAAACTTGTAACCATGTTATCCAATTTACATCACAAGTAAAAACTATGTATTTATTTATTTATTTATTGTTTATTTATTTTATTTTATTTTTTTAAATTTGTTATTATCGATGAATAGAAATTTATCATTTCACAATAGCTGGGAAGGAGTTTACATGCTAGTGGCAAAACAACTGGAAAAGTCAATTATAAAAAAAGTACAAACACACACGTAGTACAAAGGAGAAATGTACAAAATCTGTTTGAGTATAACTTATGTTTTAACTTTAAATCGGTTTCTTCAATCCATGCCAAGCTCGTCATTATTCAAGATAGCTAGGTATGATATAAGAAGTTGTGCAAGTAAACAAACGAAACGTGCAGGGGGTCTAATGCACGCAAATTATTGACATGAGTCAATATAACTCTACATAAGTTTCCTTGGAGCTACCTGCCTAATGATTATAACGAAATAACACTGTGATACCAGTATGTACAGCATAAGAAACATCCATTTGTCATCTATTTAGCATAATTCCACATGCTGCCAAAATATGTTGGCGTCTACAAAAACACTTATTTCGTGAGGCGACAGAAATCAACAATATCCTTGCTACCATTTCTTATTTTCCCGTGGCTCAAGCATTCCCCCATGGTGCTTATTCTAATATTTGGTCTTATAAGCCACTTTCTTGAAAGTTGTGCCGCATGTATGGTACGTCTGTTGCTCCACGCAACGCATTCTGTAGTTTTCCACGTGCTGCGCCCATGTGGAAGCATTTGAGATCTTTAATTTACATAACGAGCACACTATAACTGGCTTCTGATCTTCTCTGTCTCTTGAGACAGCATATGAGGTCCCAGTTCTGGACTCTTTATAACAAAGCCACGCACCTCGTTTTATGGCATTCAGTCTTCCATTACAAACCTCATTTATACACATGGTACCAGCAGCATTCAGTGATCTTCCAAAGCCATCAGATCCGTTTGTATTGGCATCTAGTAGCTTTCCTGAAACAGACTTCTCCGTCTGAGACCCACCGGATTTTTCCTGTGAAATACCTGGGCCGTATCCTCACGGCCAGAATTTAGTATGAACAATAGCTTTTTCGGGATCGTATGAGAACCTTTCCAGTTTGACGTAGACTTTAACGACTTTGACGACGTTACCTTGTCCCTAACTGGAAATCCTGCCAAGACCTCTGTTAAGTATATATAACGTCAATGCGATTTGCTGCAATTCTGTATGTTTTACTTTGACGTCATCATTGTTATTGTTGTTTTTGTTTTCTTATCAGACGTTATTAAAGGATCGAACCTAACAGACGTGTTGTACTACACTAGCAAAGTACCATTACCTCAATTACATTTGGTGCCCTGACCAGGTATCTTTTATCTGGACCTCTCTGAGCAGAAGATAAATCTTCGAACCACGTGCTCAACGTTATCACTTCACATAAATACGATACGAGTACACTTGAGCGATTTTGGTCATTAGCAAGCATTGGAATCATTCAACCGACAGAAGATCCAGAGAGGCGAGACCGCTTTGAGACGTACCAGCAGACATCTATAGAATACTCGGACAACAAATACACGGCAACTCTTCCATGGAAGACCAACCATGAACCGTTACCGTCGAACTACTACGTTGCAAAGGGCAGAACTGAGAGTACGATTCGAAGGTTAAGCCGGAAACCGGAAATGCTTCAGAAATAAAGCGAAATTATTGCCGAACAAGAGCGAAGAGTATTCATTGAAAAAATAGACGAATCCGACCCCCCCCCCCCCCCCCGCCCCAGCAATCGTGCATTACATTCCACACCACCAAGTCATGAAAGATTCATCCACAACTCCAATACGTATTCTATGCGATTGTAGCTGCAAACAAGCACCTGACCAACCCAGCCTAAAAGACTGCCTAGAGTCTACACCCCTTGTACTCAACGATTTGACATCGATTTTGGTGCGATTTCGACTCAATAGATATGCAGTCAGCACAGACATCGAGAAAGCGTTTTTACATGTGGGCTTGCGTGAAAAGGACCCCGATGCTGCACGGTTCCTTTGGTTGAGTGACCCAAGAGATCCAGATTCCCCTCTATGCAGCTATCGTTTCAAAACCGTATTACTTGCTCACCATTTAGATCGAATGCGACGATTCTCAAATATCTGGAGATAAACAAGAACAGACCTGCATCTCACACTTTGAGAGAAGATTTATATGTCGACAACGTGCTATCAAGCTTTAGTCAGAAATCGGACCTTCTTGACTACTTCCGGTATGCGCGAGATTTCATGAAGTGTGCAAGTATGAATCTGCGTTCATGGACATCCAACAATAAAGCACTCAGGGACATCTCCGCAAGAGAGGGCGGGTTAGACACAAATGTGGTGACAAAGGTACCGGGTGTGCTCTGGAAACCGGAAGAGGATACCTTGACATTTGTACATCGTGAAACACCGAACTTACACAAGTTGACCAAGCGAGATGTCCTGCGATACTCTTCACAGATATACGATCCACTTGGGTTATTAAGTCCTGTTACTGTGAGAGCCAAACTACTGATTCAACAGCTTTGGAGGGACAATTTCGAATGGGATGTGCCGTTACCATTGGACGTTCAAGAAACGTGGCGACAGCTAGCCAAAGACCTGAACATTGCGACTAACTTCGAATTTGTAAGACAGTACGGCGTTTCAAGCTCAAGCACATGCCTCCGTGTTTTCGTTGATGCTAGTATCAGGTCTTACGGAGCAGCAGCCTACATTGTCAAAGGAACGGAAGCGAGTCTTATTACGGCGAAGGACAGGGTTGCGTCACTAAAAAAGATGACTCTACCGCAACTCGAACTCATGGCCGCTGTGATCGGTGCTCGACTGGCGAAACACTTGCAATCAGCTCTCAACATCTTCGAAGTAACGTTCTGGTCAGACTGCCAAATTGTTCTACAATTGAATCGACATCAAAGCCACTCAAACGATTTGTGAAATACCGGGTTCAAAAAATCCACACACTGACAGAGAATTATTAGTGGAACTATTGGCCGACACACGACAACCCGGTTGAACACCTGACCCGAGGGATCCCAGCGTCACAGTTTATGAACAACACACTTTGGAATAATGGACCATCTTGGATCACACAGAAAGATGTTGGCCAGTATGGAAACCATACCGTTGTGTACCTATGCAGCAAGAAGAATTCCTGTGCTAGCCGATATCTGAAGACGATAATCTTCAATCAGCGAAAGTGCTCATCAGTTTGAACTGTCCACCACAAGAAGGAATTCACAGAGTTATCAACATTGAGAAGTACAGCAAATACTCGAAGTTGCATCGAGGTACCGCGTATGTGCTCCGTTTTATATCGAACTGTAGACAATCGCGTACAAAAATTACTGACGTGTTGACTGCAACGGAACTTGAAGTCGTTGAGCAAAAGTGGTTATCAGCATGTCAGGAGACTTCATATTCTGAGGAAATAGGAAGTTTGAAATCGAAGACTCCTACGCGACAACCTCTTGTTAGTCAACTGCGGCTGTTCTTAGACGATACGGGACTCATTCGATGTGGCGACCGTATTCACAACGCACATGTTGCGGACGTCACCAGATTTCGGTACCTGTTGCCAAGACACCATCCGCTCACAAATCTGATAGTAAAGGACACCCATGAAAATCAGTTACACGCCGGGACAAACGCAACTTCCACGCAGATAAGACATAAGTACTGGATACCCGCCATAAGACAATGTGTCCGATCAGTTCTCCGGAAGTGTGTTACGTGTAAGCGTGTTCAAGGCAAACCCTACAAACCTATGGAATCCTCGCCATTACCAAAGTACAGAGTAGAAGAATCTCTGCCATTTAGCGTGACAGGCGTTGATTTAACAGGTGCGTTTTACGTCAAAGACCGAACCGGCAGCGAAACAAAGATATATATCTGCCAATTCACGTGTGCCAGCTTCAGAGCCGTCCATCTTGAGATTGTTCAAGATCTATCACAAGATTCATTTATGCAAGCGTTCCGTCGATTCGCAAGTGTGAGGTCACTTCCGAAAATTGTAATGTCTGACAACGCAACCAACTTCGTAGGCGCGTCACAACAGCTCAGGCGTTTATTCGAGTCTACTGCAGTCAAGGAACTTCTCAGCCGGAAGGGAACAGAATGATACCTCATACCAAAACGAGCACCGTGGTATGGAGGATGGTGGGAGCGCCTTATTGGACTTACGAAATCTGCCAAAACGAGCACCGTGGTATGGAGGATGATGGGAGCGCCTTATTGGACTTACGAAATCTGCCAAAACGAACACCGTGGTATGGAGGATGGTGGGGGAGCCTTATTGGACTTACGAAATCTGCGGTGAAGTAAGTGCTTGGCCGCTCACTCGTTAACATGGAGACATTGCACACGTTGTCACCGAAATAGAAGTCATGCTGAACGATAGACCTTTTACACATCTACCGTCATGTAGCAACGATTTGGAACCGCTAACACCTTCACATCTCGTTTCCGGCCGGAGAATTACGTCGCTTCCGTGCAACAACATAGCAATAGAGATAGAAGCTCAAACTAGTAAACAAGACGGAAGTATATACCACAGACGTATGCAGTAACACAATGCAATCCTTAATCAGTTTTGTAAACTCTGGCGGACCGAATACCCGACGGCTTTTCGTAAATCACACAAACTCTCAGGGACGACGTTGCAGACTATAGACGTAGGAGACGTGGTGCAGATACACGACGAATGCCACCACAGTCAATGGAAACTGGGTGTGGTAGAGGCGCTCATCACCGGAAGAGACGGTCTTACGCGAGCTGCTCACGTGAGGACCACCCGGTGAGTCACTACGGGGCATATTGTGAAGCTCTATCCGTTAGAGGTTACCAGTGACAATGAACGCTTAAATGATGCATAAACATAGACATTTTAAAATTCATATATGCGTGATATTTATTCATGCGGATTTTAATCTGTTTTGCAGCGCCCAGAGTGTTAAGTATATATAACATCAACGCGATTTTCCGCAATTCTGTATGTTTTACGCTGACGTCATCATTGTTATTGTTGTTTATTCTTATCAGACGTTATTAAAGGATCGAACCTAACAGACGTGTTGTACTGCACTAGCGTAGTTCTATTACCTCAATTAAATTTTCATCACCCTCTCTTGAGGTTTCATCAGAACCGCACCTGCTTTTGCCGATTCCTAGTCTGACTTGTTGCCTGCCTGCGAGTGTTATGCTCTACCGTCACTCTGTTCTGTATTTCCCAGACCCGTTCATGACTAAGCGTCGGTCTGATTTCTAGGTTTGCGTAATGACCATTATCTGTCATTATGATTTTAAAGATGTCAATATATACGCCGTGCTCTTTCATCATATCTAAGCCCAAGATCAAGTCATTTTCTATTTCAGACACAAGCACATTGATAGGACAGTATACGTCACCAAGTTTTACGGAGAGTTACTTTTGTCCTAGTATCCTGTCTCCTGTCGTTGAAACTATAGATTCCAACAAGGAGACGGTCAACAATAATGTTTCTTAATTTTGTTCCATGTCCGGCAAGATAATAATGACAATGTAGCACCTGTGTCAATCAGACAATCAAAAGGAATACCATCAACCTCAGCGGTGACATAGAAACCTGATGTTCGGCTTCCTGTATATCTTGCATCGTGTTTGTCTTGTCTACTGCCTTGAATGGTTATGGACTGTTTATTTTCGGGACAGTTCCGCTTGATATGTGTGGTGGAACCACAGTTGTAACTCCGTCTTGCAGTTTGATTGACGTGGTTGCTATCACCTTTTGCGGAGCGCTTGACATTTGCCATGATCGTGTATACTTCTTGTTTTGGTCACCCCTATACTCGTAATATGATCGTTCAGTTTTAAACAGTTTTCATTTCTGGTGACGCCTCATATCTTCACTAATGCTTTCCGTTTGTCTTTGAAGGTCAGTCAACATGTTCATGTGTTAACTATCAGTAGTGGTTTCAAGTTCAATTTGCTCTGTCCGGTCAGTGGAACTTGAGAATCGAACGACTCCTTGCTGTAGATTCTTAGTCATGTGGAACGATTCTAGTTCTACAGAATGTCGAACAGCGTCATTTAAATCCACTGCTTATCTGTAAGACGTGTATTTTCATTTACAAGAGCATCAATAAACTGGTCTTAAATAAACTAGCCAATGTTGTTCGTATATCTACTGGCGCATTACGATAGGCGAGATTTGTAAGACGTCTTATGTCTTGTCCTAGTTCAGCCATTGAGTATGTAGCTCGCTGATGCCTTCCTCTTAACTTTACACGATACTGTTAAGTCTGGTTGGGAGGTGAAAAAAGGTCTTCCAATGCACTTGTCAGTCGCTCATAGTCGCTGGTGCTATTATGGTGATTGCCAAAAATACCCTGAGGTCTCTTGCCTGACCACGCAATGAAACAGACAGGCACAGTCCCTTCTGTTCAGTGTTCCACCTATTGATCTTTGCACAAACTTCGAACTGTGCCTTGTAATCAATCCCATAGCTGCCACCTTCATATGTTTCAGGTTTCATCATCACATCAGCGCGTCTCATCCTTCAATTACTGAACATGAGGCTCTTTAGATGGTGTACTGCCATCACTCTGAGACGAAGGTTTCTTGCGCTGTATGACATTGTCATAACGGCCAATCGGGCACTCATTAGCTCCAAATGGTAATCTCTGAGTAGTTCTGTCCATTGGTAATGAATTGTCGGCCTCATGTACAGTTTTAACGAAATGTCCATTTCTCAGAGTTAACGTTTTAGGCCAGATACCGTCCTATCGATCTCTTGCTTGAGATGCATCATCTCTAACTCCAGTCTGACGTTTTGTAGTTCCAATTGTAGGCATTCATTTTTACCTGCCATTCTACGGAACTCATCCACTGGTCTCAGCTCCTGAAGCTATGTGTTCTCTTGCCTGTCTCATGTTTGTACAAGTTAACAGCAACGGGTAAGCATGTTTGGTATGGGCGCCAAAATAATTTGTGACGTGCAAGGGGTCTAATGCACGCAAAGTATTAACATAAGTCAATATACTATATAAATTTTCCTTTGGGCAACCAGCCAAAGATTAGAAAAATGATTATACACAATGATCATTAAACAAACCAATCAACTTAAAATCAAGGATGTGGTCTAACAAAATAATTGGAAAGGCAACCAAAATCAGTGGATGGAATCATATATGTACACGTCGGGCGGATGGAACACTGATATCCTTAGATGTAATGGGCTAGCACAGTATCTTATAGTCTGAACACGGAATGGAACCAAGCTTGGTACAGCAGATCTCACTATCCTTGTCGCTTTGCAGATCGCATCAAACACAATGCTTGTGCAATGATACTCCACGGACAAGAGATAGCGAGTCCTTCTAATATCAAGGTTCTGCTGCTTTTCCAACGTCCAATCAAGCTCGGTACAAAGTAGTTGCGAGCAGAAAATCAAGAATCAGTGTTCACCAGATTAATTATCTTAAATTACTATTAGGACTGTATTGTTCGGCAGCAGGAACGGTTCTGCTTAATACACTTAGTATTACCGCTAATATATCCGCAGGTCACGTGACTCAATAGATTTGCCCTTGTAATTCCATTTTATAACCGGATTTTATTTACGGGGAGATCAGGTATATACGATTATCGATTTGAATTACTTAAGACCTTCGATTCCTGATGTATTCATCTGCAATTGTGTTTTAAAGCAATATAGGTTACTAACCACGAGTTTTCTTATTATAAATCACACAATATCAAAATTTGCTGTTTATATGTCTCGCTGACATCCCCATCAGTTTACATGTACATACTAACACAGTGTAACAGAGAGACTGAGCCATTGTCGTTACATAAATATTAAAATACGGATACATACGTAGTCTATAAGATGTTTTCTGTATGCACATATAAAGATCTTAATGAAATAGAATGTACGTACGCAATAATTAGATCTACATAAGTGTTTCATAAATATTTAAACATATTCCCAAAAATGTGTAGTTTTCTCTTTTTATGTTGTATTAGTAAAATAAATGAAATGTTCAAATTCAATTTAAATTAAAAACGTAATATTTTAAACCCTAACATACCTTTTTCGGATGGCGGTAGTGGCAGGTAGGTCAATTTATAAGACCAAATAACAACATGATTTTATTAGCATTTTATTTAACATTTAAACTACGAATGTATTATATATCTTACTATATAAATAATGTTGTCGGTGCAATTAAAGTCATTTCTGGTTGCAGTAGTGGCAGGAAGGACACTTTTATGAGACAAAATAACACCATTTATTCCTAGTTTGTTTTTTTATATAAAAAGCAAATACCGTTTATACATTAAAATATAAATAATGTTGAATATGAAACGGAAGTCAATTCTGGTCACGGTAGTAGCGCGTTGGGCCTATTTAAGTACAAGGAAAGGTAATTCTTACAAACAATTCTGAATGTATTGGCTTCTGTTTTGGTCAGTTGCCCATTTCTATCCATTTGTCCTGACGTTTCCGTACTGCTTTGTTTGTTCTTAATTTCTTATGCAGCGACATTGTCTCTTGCTTGAATAACATTACTTAGGGGTGATTATTTTTAAGATATCTATTTTGTGACGGTAATCAATAATAAACATTCACAATATGCTCGTTATTTAAATAACAGATAATAAATAATCTAATTACTCTGCACCGCTGTGAAGATATGCCATCACAAACATATTATGTTGCTCAACATCGGCAACGTACTTTACGGCCGCGATTTTCGCGCACGTTTATACAATAATATACAATAATATACAATATTATACAATATTATATATTTCACATTGTTTGATGGAGGTGTGTCTTACTGGCCACTAAACGAGTGGCCGCAGACACTTACCCGTTTATTCAATATCTCTCAATCTGACACGTGACACTGGACAATTCTATTTAAAACACGGAATAACGTTAGGTATCTATTGATACATTCCTTTTGTATATTGATATTAACGTAAGATTGCTATATACTTATACTCATATAACAGAAATAATTGCTGCATTATATAAGAGTAGCACAAAACTGGTACCACTCAAGTACACGTGTTAACATTGCGTTAATTGAAATATAGTATCAATATAGTAGGCAAAAATATTTAAAAAATATTACGAAAAGGGGCTTTGAATAGGTGATGCGTTAGGATTTTTGATTAGTATATTAATATTGATTTTGTATACAATATTATACAATAATACAAACGTTCAGTAAAACCAAAAAAATAGGTTAACTGCATAGATTTAAAGCAGCAGTCCGGAAATATGTTTATAAAAATAAAACTTTGCAGAAATCATTTCTAATGACGTCTTACCGATCAAAATACAAAAACAAAATCATTGAAATCGGTAAAATAATTACGTTTTGGTAACTTTATATCGTATAATTATCTGTACTCGATAGATGGTGATGCCTCTGGAGTAAATCAGCATGTACATTATTGTATATTCCGTTCGTACCAAGCGTTTTCGAACATAAACAATATAACATGTCTTTCGTAAATAAGAACAGTTTTCAGTCGAATAAACATTATTACCGTTCATTAGAACTAATGCCTATCTAAGATGTATTGAAATATATCCTATGGTCTGGGCCTTTAAGTCTCATCAACTAGTTGACAGTTGGCAACTAAACTTAATAATCTTTATTTTTCAGTCACTTTTGATCATCAGATGGAATTCAAAGTTAGATTTTTTGTTTTAAAATACATTATATTGTCATTGATGTTTTTAACTTGTGTTATTATGTCACGAAAAAAAAATATTGACAATGCATATGCATGGTATTCTTTAAATAGGGAATATGACAGTATCGGCCACAAAAGTGTATTTTCGATCAGTTGGAAACGTTCAGCATGGATACCCGTTTTGTCCTTCCCCAAGCCATTTTAGATGCTGGATAAAACACTACACGATCTGAAGGTTTACGTAAGGCAAATTAACAGTAGGTGTGGTTTAGGCCTTGTCACACTGTGGCGAATTCGAGCTTTGAGTTCTGTACGAGTTCTGGCGATTTATAACACGCCGTAAAGTGGACGAGTTGGTCGCGGAATTGTTTCGACATTTACTCGAGTTCTCTTTAACCTTGACACGACATTGACACACCACAAGTCTCCCAAACTCGTGTTATGTCGTCGAACGATCATATACGGCGACACGCTACGACAAGGGAGACGTGTCTACGGAACGTGGTAGAGTGTGTTTGAGAGTGCGCGTGATTCCTTCGACATGTCTTCGACACGTGTACGAGGATAAAACGGTTTAAAATTATTGCCACTACTTGGCGAGTTTTGGCGACATAAGAAGACATAAGTAGACATCACTGCGACAAAAACGACATGTGTACAAGATCTACACGACACCAGGCGAGTTGTGGCGAGTTACAACTCGCGCGAACTCGTAGCTCAAATTCGCTAGTGTGACAGGGCCTTAAATTACAGACCACCAAATTTGTGCTGAAATTACGAAACTTTCAAACTGCCAAAACCGTCTTAAAAATAAACGAGTTAATGGCAAAGGGTTCGCTTTAAATCAACACTATTTTCAAAATAAATAAAATGCCAATTGTATTTATAACTGAAGTACATTGAGAGAAAAAAAAGCGTCCCGTGCCTTAACATACGGTAAAACAACTTTCTTCTTAGTTTTCATTTTATGAATATGTATATATGATGATGTTTTTAAAGACCTTGACAGTGAATTCAAATTTCAACGTACTGATTTCGGAGTACGACAACGTGAATTGTTTACTTTGTTGTCGGATTTGGCGACTTTCAATGCAAAATAAGCATTCGTAAAAATGTCAAAAACATGGAATTTATGCCAAATGTCATGTTCAAAACCGGCTGTTTTGCTAGAAAATTACAGTTTAATTTTCGAAAGACGATGTTAATTGTTCCGTAACGCATTTCATACTATAATGAGACATATTTTACATCCACAATCCTACTCCCACTAGTTGTTGCACGATTAGAAAAAAAACAATTCCGAGAGTGCGTGAATAATGGATATGGTTGACACAGATGACTCGTTTAATTAAAGAAAATGTATTTTACTTAGCCAAAACGACTGTCAAACAATTAAAAAAAAGACAAATGCACATTTTTCAACTGTCGTGTTACGTATGTTGTGCAGCATACTGTTAGCACGTTGCGGAAGTTGCGTCTGTCGTATCCTCTCAGTGTCGCTATTACTGACGTTTTAAATAGAGCATTTACCTTTTTAAAAAAGATATTGTCACAGATTGGGACACAAAGAAGCATATGCAGAAGTGCAATTATACACCTGATACAAAGTGATGTGTCGTTGATTAATCATTATGAAGTTAACTGGCTATAATTATACATCTTGTACAGGTATATATAACTGAATAAGAGGAATACTTCGGTCTTTGTTTTTGTAAACGATAAAAGTGCACGTAACTTTATATAAATGGATAGCATGACAGAATTTTGATTCCCTTTTCCCATTTTATTATGCTTTCCATGATACCATATAAGAATTGATTTGTCCCGATGGTTTTACTTAAGCAATTGATAGATATTACTTTCACTGTCAACATTAGTAAAATTCAGTCAAGAAGTCCATTTAATGCTTTGCGTCGACCGTTTCCAATGCGTTGGCTTCATTCAAAATCAGTTGGAGTTTTGTGTATGTATGTTATCCACACTTTGTTCCTTGTTGTGTACAAGCAGACAAGTGGCGTTTCTACAAATGTCAACCATATGCAGATTTATTTAGTAATGTATGGGTAACAACTTAGGATTATCGATAAATGAAAATTAATCCTTTAACAATAGCTGGGGAGGAGGTAAAATGTTAAGGTTAAACAAACTGTAAAGGTCTCTATTGGGAAACTGCCTTTTATTAAGGACCTTCAGTTATTGGTACAGTTGTTGTCTAATGTATATGCAGCTGAAAGCTCGTTATCATTGATATTTAACTAATGGTACATTTCATTGTTACTTGCAGAAAAGAGCGTTTTTGTTGCAAAATGCGTACATTGATTTACATTGCAGAAATGTATTCCATGTCAATCAATGTCATTGACCGTATACAACATATTGCATTTGCACTATATGTATAAAGTATCGGCCGAAGGTATTTTGATCCTTCTACCTAGTTATGGTTTTGTCCGCCTAGTGGATGTATGTCCTTAACTTTGTTTGCAAAATACGTACATAAAATTATAATGTATTATCAACAATGACAATACTTGCATGTGGGTGGTAAACGAACTTTGATTGTAATATTAATTATTTGAATTATTATTAAGTTAGTTAATGTGCATGTTCATCTTAAATCATTTTTTGGCACTGTAGCACGTTGGCAATAAATACCATTTGCTGGCTGTGTTATTGTGTCACATAAATGTAGACGGATTATAACAAAATACATTCATTTGTCGGCATCCTTGAGAATGTGCCCGATGATTGATTTTGAAATAGGCTATAAGCCCTTTCCTGCTGACAACCTTACCGGTTATAAATCAAGTATATCATATATTATTTTTAGGGGGCCAGGTCTCCAAAAAGGGCCTCAAGGGGATAATTTCTTGAAAAACAACACTGAAGTTAAGCGCGTTATAACATTCCACAGAGGTCACACTAGCTCTAAAAACTCAAAACCAAGTGCGTTATAACATTCCGCAGAGGTCTCAGTAGCACTACCAACTCAAAACCAAGTGCGTTATAACATTCCGCATGGGTCACACTAGCTCACAAACTCAAAACCAAGTGCGCTAAAACATTCGACAGAGGTCACACTAGGTCTACAAACTCAAAACCAAGTGCGTTATAACATTCCACAGAGGTCACACTAAAATACATCCAAGTGCGTTATAATATTCCACAGATGTCACACTAGACAACAAGAATAAACATGATGCCGTGTGTTTGCCAATAATTATTAATTATGTAAAAATTTGCTGTAGCATCTAATCTGGTAAGTTCGAGGCCTCCGGTAAGTTCCAGGATGAAATTATGACGTAATTTTCCTTTCAATGAAGTAACGCCGCGTGTCCGAATGCTATGCAAGTGTGAGCCGAAGAACAGCTTGACTTACTAGAGCACAAAATTGCGTAGAAAACATCGACAGATAAATATACCATGTTACTTAAGTTTATTGCAGTTATTTGTGTTTTAAACTTATTAATTGTTAAAAAAAGTCAACCCCTCGTGTTGTTAATAAACATTTTATATGTATTAATTTCATTAAAATCCAACAAAAATCAAAGGAAATAAATAAGGACATTAAAAACTTGCCGTATTTATATCAAAACACAAAAATCAGTGGAAGGGCCTCCGCGTATGACGTCATAAAAAGTTGCCCACCAACTTACAGGAAGTTGAAAAAAATAAAGGTCGTTGTTCGGTCATGTTTATTTTCAAGTAAGATTACAGATTTCCAAATAAATATTGTAATTTTGACATATAAAATAGTTAGTTTCCATTCAGATGGATTTAATGTGGTTTTATGCACATGCGCAAAGTCTAATGCTTAACACCCACGAACTTGCAGGTGTAGAGGCTTATTAAATTTCACTTTGTCGTCAGTCATTCACATAAATTTGTCCTCAAAGTCGTTCACATAAAAGTGTCATTTAAATATTCAAATAAATGTCATACAATGCAATAGAAATAAAGTTTGTTCGATTTTAATTGAAAATATAGGGAATCTAATATAAAAGTCGCTTGATGGAAGAGAGTTACATAGCACAGACCAAAACAATTATTTTAAACGTTTCGTAGGAATTAAACACAGTAGATTAGTTTCATAATTATCAGCATAATCAGGATAATTATCCAATATAATCAATTTCACACTTATTCGCTCAATTTCATGCAAAACATGAACAAATTGAGGTCTTACAAAGATATTTACAATAAGAGGCTCTCTATAAATTATCAGTTACTGAAGAATAAGCGGTTGAGATGTTAGCAGTGCATGTTAGTCACAAGGAGAGTCATACGTACATAAACTTTGATGTAGCAAGTATGACAATTTATGAAAGCATACATAGCAGACATGTATAAATTTGTAAATAATAATTGCAATTAGCAACATTTTGTAATCTCAACACATAAAATATATAACCAATATTTCTATGACAAATTCATATGCTAAACGTGCGGTATATTTTTGTCTAGCTTTTAATATAATAATGTCACGCGTTATAGTCCGGTGTTTATTAAAATGTGTTTTATAAATTTACTAAGTTTTATAAGCTCTATGGTATTTTTTGTCTGGAAGAGTTCGTTTAGTTTTAATATATTTGGATGTGTGTAGTAGTAGTGTTTTAGGTATGCACGGCGCTCCTCGACAAATTGGCGACATTCGAGCAGGTAATGGTATTCGTCACCAAGATTATTTTCGCAAAAGTTACAGTGCCTTTCGTTGAGCGGGGTGCCGTTCCAATTTCCGACTTCAATAGGTAATCTGTGATTTCTTGTGCGGAATTTTGCCAAATAGTGCAAAAGGGATTTTGGTAGCTTAGTCAGGTAGTGTTCAAGTCCGAAAACAGGCTTTATTAATTTATAAAATGAGCCGCTGGAAGAGTTTTCGACTAGAGAATACCATTCAGTAAGAAAAACATCTTCGAGTTTTTGTTTTATTGTGAGTTTAAGCCATTTATCATTAAGTTCTTCCTGTGTGTCCCAGACATTCATCAAACCACATTTAATAATGATTTGTTTAAGTTTTGCAAACCATGGGAATTTTTTGGCTAATGTATTATCGTTTGGAAGTTGGGAAATGACATACTTATAAATATTTGCGGACAATCTATTCGAGTTAAAGTTATTGATGATTTTTGACCAGAATGTTATCATTTTCATTTCTATATCTAAAACGATCGGTTTTGTCCCAGATTCGCCGTAAACCATATAGTTAGGCGTTGATTTTTTTAACTTAAGAACATATTTAAGGTATTTCAGTTGAACTCGTTCTATAATATCTAAATTTCCTGGACCCCATATGTCGCTACCGTAGAGCAAAATAGGTTTGATGGTTTTGTTAAAAAGATCTATTTGAAGATCAATCGGGAGATTAAGGCGATTTGAATTTCTTAGTAAACTAAACATAGCCTTTGTGGCTTGTGAAGCAATATGTAATTTGTTTTTATAGAATGAACCGCTTCTACTAAAATATACACCTAGGTATTTGTATTCGGTAACTATTTCTAGGTTTTGCATTTTATAATGAAAGTTATAGTTCGGTCGTCTCCCTTTCGAAAACACAACAATTTTGGATTTTTCTATATTAACTGTCAATTTCCAAGTATTACAGTATTCTTCATATAGATTTAACGCGTTCTGTAAAGCGGATTCTGTGTCCGCTAGTATAACAGTGTCGTCTGCGTATAGCAAAATACAGATTTTTAGGTAATTAAATAATTCATTTTGTGCTCGTTCGTGCAAGTGTATTCCATTATAATTTTCATTACGGGTGAGGAAGTCGTTGAGATCATTAAGGAAAAGAGAGAAGAGCAGAGGTGAGAGATTTTCCCCTTGCCTGACCCCAACTTTGCAGGGGAAATAATCGGAAAATTCTGTAACTTTGGATCCGCAATGATTTGATTTTTTCATGACACAGGATTTTATATTTGAGTACATGTTTTTAATAAGTTCGAAACATTTTCCATCGATATTTGATTTAATAAGTTTTTCTAGTAACCCCCCTCTCCATACTGTGTCGAAAGCTTGTTTTAGATCTATGAATGCACAAAATAGCTTTTTTCTGTTGTTGTTTACGATCTGTATAAGATTATGGAGAATAAACATATTGTCTGATGTTGAAAACGATTTCCGAAACCCCGATTGACATGAATCAAGAACACTATTATTTTCGATATAACTAGTCAAACGATTATTAATTATGCGCGTGAATAATTTACCCAGGCAGCTTAAAAGTGTGATTGGTCGGTAATTTTCCGGATTTGTGGGGTCGCCCTTGTTTTTGTATATTGGATTAATGATTCCAATTGACCACGCTTCCGGTATAATTCCTGTATCAAGGACAACATTAAATAATTTAACATACACTTGTTTCATGAGATTAAATGACGATTTAATTTGTTCATTTAATATTTTATCCATTCCACATGCTTTATAATTTTTCAAAGAATTTATTGCCTTTTGGATCTCATTTTCTGTAATAGGAGCATTGATTTCATCATTATTACTGTCATTTTGGTATACGGGATCAGGACCAGCGTTTTCTTCTACATTTACTGATTTAAAAAATTCAAACAGTTCAGGTAATTCAGCTTCCACATTGTTTGATTTCTTGCCGTTAATTGTTTTCCAGTATGCCCTTGGCTCTGCGTCTTTTAAAGATCTAAGCTTAGTTATATTGCTGTTGGTGTACCTGGAATCATATTTATTAAGTGTATGTTTATACTCTTTACTTACTCTCCTAAGATTTGCCTTATTCGTTTCGTTTTTATTTGTTTTGTATAAATATTTCGCTTTATGAAAACATTTACGCGCACGTTTGCACTCGGGGCCAAACCATTTGGAAAATTCTGATCGAGGGAGTTTGTTTGAGACACATTTCAACCCGAACGTGTCCTCGGCAGTGCTTAAGAATAAATGCGAGATATACGACACTATATAATTTATACTGTTTTGGCTTGTATCATTATTGCTTATAATCTGCTCTAACCTTTCATTTATTTCATTAATTGTATTTCTGCATAAATTTTCATTGAATGCATGACTTTTCTTGGGGTCCCAAAGTTTAATTTCTGGGACATTTTCTTTGGGTTCTTCGACATGTGGTTTATTGTTAGCAGTTAAGCTTAGTGTTATAGGATTATGTGCATCCGAGTAGAGCGAGTTAAATTCCAACACGTTAAGAGTGTTCACGTAATTAAAAAAACTCGAATCGCATATGAAATAATCCACCGTACTCGATCCCTTACACGTTGTTTCCCCCGATGTATCTCCGTTCACTCGACCGTTTAAAATATAGAGATTGTTGTACTGCAGAAATTCGATAAACCGATATCCATAGTTATTTGTACTTCGATCCAAACTGTTTCGATTACGATACACGTTTTTACACTTATCAAATGCCGACATTTCTTTTTGGTATTCATCGAAAATATCCGTTAAATGGTTTAGGTTTAAAAAATCTCGATCGGCAGCAATATAATCCGAAATAAGTTTAACTCTCGATTTAAAATCCCCAAAAAGAAAGAAGTGGGTGTACTTTTGTGTTAAAGTATTGAAATCTAACTGTAAACTTAAGAACGGGTCTTCCTGTGCATATCCTGATTGTTCGGGAGGTATGTAAACTATGCCACACAACAGGTCAGCTTCAGTGCGTACTAGCAATTTTGATATACTAAACCACAGAATTACATTACAATCGGTATCAATGGTAGTTATATGTTTAGATAAATGCTTTTTGACAGCTAGACCGATACCGCCCGATTTTTTATTAGACATACCCTTTCTATTTTTTAAAAATACATCGTAATCAGGTATATCAACGTGATCTGTATCATCCGTTTTAGTTTCTTGGAATCCAATTATATCATACAAATGTATGAGTTCTGAAAATTCTGGGCATTTTAGCTTAGATCGGATGCCGCAGACATTAATTGATAATAATTTAATTTCATTTATTGTACTACTGTTAAGTTTTGAAGCTCGTGCGACACCTGCCAGGTTAGTACTTTCTCCTTCGATTATGCCACGATTATGGCAATGAGATTTAGTAAATGTTTGTTTAATATTTTGGCCGTTTTCTTCGACTAAATTTTGCAAAAGTGGGTTTCGTTCATTCATGTCGTATTTCGGTCCCATCGGGGTTGCACGATTCTGTGTGTTAGTAGGAGTGGTGGTAGTTAGTAAAGTAACAGGTGTATTATAAGTATTGTGCATGTGTTTTAAATGTTGTACATATAAGCGAGTGTAGTATATGCGTCGATAGTAGTTGCATACTGTGTTAATCAATGCAATGAATGTACGCAAGATACTATCACAGTACATTTCATGTGTTAGCCAGCAGCGGGCACTATTATTGTAACTATCGCACTGTTCACGAGGAACACAGTTTTGCAAGTAATCATTGTCCGGGATTTGCGTGGAGGTCGACTCTCCTTGTCTGTCCTAGTTACCAGTCAGAGGTTCGGCTGCAGTCAAATGTTGCACAGTCATCGGGTTGTCCGGCTGAGTGTCATGAGGTGGGATTGACACCGGAAGCTGTGGAGCTGGCGTCGGTTCGCGGGTGTCACGTTTCGCCGAGTCTCTGGGATCGACGCGCTTAGGGGCCAGTTCGTAATCGAGCGGCGAACGTGCTTTGCGTTTTTGGGTGTTACCAGGGTCGTCTAACGTGGCCAGCGACGTAAAGCGATTTGGAGTTTCGAACCCAACACCATTTCGTGTTTTGTTAATTTGTGACTGTGTGGAGCGGCTTGTATAACTAGGAGGTTCGGTCAGTCTCTGTCTGTAAGGTGTGCCATAGTCTGGGGCTGCATTTCTGAGAGAGGATACTTCTGATGGGCGCCCTCTCCCAAGTGTGTTTGTGGCAGCATCGTACGGGATGTTGTTAACGTAAAGTTTGTCTTTTACTATGGTCACTTTGCAGTTTTGATTAGCGTACTGTCTTGCTATCGGGTACAGTGTTTTTCTCCTTTCTTCTATTTCACGGGGGAAATGTTCATAAATTTTGTAAACTTTTTGGGCTTTGTTGAAGTTTATTCCTGCTCGGCGAACAAGTTCTCTATCAGAGTATCTTTGGAATCGCGCAACGATGGGCCTAGGTCAGCCGTTTTGTGTTGGTCTGTGCGGGTTTCCGAGTCGATGCACTTTATCAAATTTGATTCTATCCACATCTATAGGGTATTCTACATCTATGTTTGAACTTTCCTTTAACTTATTTTTTAGAAACTCACGAAGAACCAGTTCTGTATTTTCACGCACGGCTTTCTCTTGCCTGCTGTTTTCATTATTTGTGTGATCCATTGTTTCAGGACGGGCCTCATCGACACCGAATATTATCAAGTTGTTCTCCATTGAACGTGTTTGTAAGTCAAGGCATTTATCTTTTAATGTTGTGTTCTCTTTCTGTAGACATTCGATGTTACAGGACATCGTGGATTTAAGTTTTGTGAATTCATCCTGGATGTTACGTTTATTAGTGATAAAATCATCAGCAATGTCACTGAATGTTTGGCAAAATGTCTCAACTTCAGTGATTCTGTTGGATAGCAGTTTGTTTGCGTTTTGGATATCACTCATCTGGCATTTTAGAGACGACACGTCATTTTCGATTGGTAAGATTTTTCCTACATTTGATTCAATTGTTTTAAGACGAATGTTCATTTCTTGCATGAGTTCAACAAAAGAGTGTTCCATTACGTGTCCAGGGAATAATCCACATGTAGATCCTTAGCCGCTAGGGAGGAACGACGGGTATGACCCGGGTCCAGGGAAAGGGGGTGCGTAACCAACCTGGCTGTAGCACGGCTGCTCATTTTGCGTATGGGTATGAGTATTCATATTTTGTGGAAATATAAAAGCTTGAGTACCAGCTTGAGCTTGAGTTTGTGATAATTGCATACCACTTACCCCTCCTTCTTGTGTATTGACTTTCCCTTTTGTCCCTTTGTTTGATTTCTGCTTGTCCGCCATTTCTAACGACACATAAGCTCACAACAAACACTTGTCACTTGTCAAAAACCGTAAATTCCGTATAATTTCCGTATAATTTCACTAAATCCACTTCAGGAACGAACTTCCAAAGTTTATTTCAACACTTTAGACTGTTTAATTTCCAGTAAAACTCGATTTTAATAACTGTCTATTGAAATTTTCATTCCCCGATAAAAGTGACCGCCATTTCGTGCGAGCCTCGTCACTTGATCTCCTCGTGATATACACGTGATATACTAGTCGTATATGTCAACATATTAATTAAGAGTTCATTCTTGGATTGTGATAGATGTATACGTTTTATCAATAATTGTATGCTGATTGGCATTACTACTGCTGATGACTTTTTATGATTGATTATTTCAAGTATTTCATGTTGTAATGCTTCTGAGTATTTGCGCAACTAAGAGTTAATATGATAATTCATAATTAATTATTAATTCATGTTATCACTGCTTCCGAATATCTTCCAACTTAAATAAGAAGATATATAAAACATAAAAAGGTAGGGCTTGTTTGGTTATTATTTATGTGTCGTAATAATGGGCATAATGTTATGATTTATGAGTAAACTGCACCAAAGAATAACTGCTAGGTGCCTAATTAGAAGCATTTCATAATAATTAATGACTTCCGGTTCTGTGTTGGTTTCATAACTTTGACAAACTTATGTCATGCAAAGGTTACATTAGATGGTAAATGCTCATTTCTGTAATGTCAATCATCTACATAACAGTTAGTTAGATAAATGAGAGGCGTCTCGTGGGAAAACCTGGCTTAATGCACGTGCGTAAAATGTCGTCCCGGATTAGCCTAGTGCAATCCGCACAGGCTAATCTGGGACGACAGTTTCCGGTTTTATGGTATTTTCTTTTTCAAGGAAGTGTCTTCTGCACAAAAATCCACTGTAGGCGGACAGTGCCCTCATGAATTAACCTAAGCAGAATGCACAGGCTGATCCGGAACGACACTGTACGCACGTGCTTTAAGCCCGGTTTGCCCACGACTCGCTTCATTTTATGTATTAATCGTTTGATAGGCGTGCACTTGTTTCTACACGTAATTATAACAGGATTTACATAAAAAGAGTCATGAAAAATTCGCCATTTACAATTAAACGACAAATGTGAATTACAATGAAATTGTGAATCAGAATTTTAAAAAGACCTGATTATCACTAAAATTACTAAATATTACAACAGTAAAATGTCAACATCAAAATCAACATGCACATATTAAAGAGTTCGTATTGTACATGTGTATGTAATAAAAAAACTTATTGCCCGAAGAGTTAAATTACTTACAACATTGGTTGTGACGTTCCTTGTTAAAATCGAACTTGCCTTTTTGCATGGATCTTCCAAGATTGACTATTTTATAGACATAGGAATTTCAGATCAAAGCTCTTTCCTTTTAACTATGTTTGTATAGTGGAAAATTTAATAAGTCTTACACAATATATTTTTTACCTAATCAGCGTTACTATCATTTGTTTCAGTGTCAGCTGTCAGATCGAACCACCCCATTCCTGCCGCCAATGACCAGGCCTATCAGGTTGGAGGTTCCAAACTTCCTTCGGAGTTGATGTGTCGCACTTCAGACCGACGATGACGAAGAAGGGAAGTCGTCCGAATAGGCCAGTGGGCGATAACAACGCTGGAAGCAATGCGGAAAATGATATCCACGTTCATTTGAAAGATGTTCTAGTCAAAGCTAGTGTTCCGTCCCCAAACGCACAGGTCAAAGATCCAAACCAGAGCTATCAGCGCAATAAGCAGTTATTGACTTCATTCTTTCAATGGTGGCCAACTCAAAGGCGCAACAGAATTTGAATACTTTGGCTGCATTCAAAGCTATCAAGAATATGAAATCTAACATTCAAGACCAGTACGAATGCTCAAAAACATACACTACCGATCCTCAGGTAAACTACGGTCAGTATAACTCTAAAACGAACGATTCTACGTCCACTGGATATAACAACAATCACACTGGCAATATGTATGCGCAAGATACCTCTAAATATAGATCGGTTGTTCCGACAAAGCCAAATACCTCCGGACCCGTTGTTACTTCGAAACATCTAAACGAAAACTGCAAACAAACGCATAATGCCAAAACAAGCAAAACATCATATGCAACCATGCCAACGACATAACCTACTCCTAAAACCTATGGATCACTTAATCCAGTAGAGCCATCGCAAAAACGATACGGGCCCGTGAACAGCACCAATTAACGGAAGCCATATGGACCAGTAGATCCGACTAAGCCTTTTCTAACAACATACGATAACAACAACAATGGACAGAAGCCATATGGACCAGTAGACCTAACTAAGCCTGATCCAACAACATACGATAACAACAATATAATATTCAGAAGCCATATAAACCAGTAAATCCTATTACGCCTGATCCAACAACATACGATAACTACAACAATGGACAGAAGCCATATGGACCTGTTGATCCAGTTAAGCGTTACCCTAAAGCATATGGATACAATGACAAAAACAACAACACCAACAATGGACAGAAACCATATGGACCAGTAGATCCAACTAAGCCTGATCCAACAACATACGATAACAACAAAGGACAGAAGCCATATGGACTTGTTGATCCAATTAAGCCTTACTCCAAAGCATATGGATACAACGACAAAAACAACAGCACTAGGCAGAAGATATATCGGTTTTTATATCAGACCTTTACCAAAACATTCGGATACAACGATAATAATTACAACAAAGGACAGAACCCATACGGAGCAGTCGATACAATAAAGCCCTATCGCAACACAGACGGATAAAACGATTACAACAACAACAAAAATGTACAGAAGCCTTATGGACCTGTAGATCCAATCAAGTCTGATCCCGCAAAATATGGATACGACAACAACAACAATGGGAAGAAACCATTTGGACCTGTAGATCCTATAAAGCCTGATCATACAACAAACGATTACAAAAACAATGGACAGAAGCCATATGGACCTGTAGATGCGACTAAGCCTGTTCCCACATCATACGGTTACAACGACCACAACAACAACAACAATCATATTAACAACAACAACAACAATGGGCAAAAGCCATACCGACCAGTTGATCCTATTAAGCCTGATCCAACAACATACGGATACAACGACAACAACAACAACAATGGACAGAAGCCATACGGAATTGTAGATCTAATTAAGCCTGATCCATCAACATACGGATACAACAACAACAACAACAACAAATACAATAAAAAGAAGGCATATGGACCTGTAGATCCGACTAAGCCTGTTCCTACATCATACGGATTCAACGACAACAATAACAATAACAACAACAATGGGAAAAAGCCATACGGACCAGTGGATCCAATTAAGACTGTTCTCACAACAAACGGATACAACGATAACAACAACAATAATGGGCAGAAGCCATATGGACCAGTACATCCAATTAAGCCTGATCCCACAACATACGACAACAACAATAATGGGCAGAAGCCATATGGACCAGTAAATCCAATTAAGCCTGATCCCACAACATACGACAACAACAATAATGGGCAGAAGCCATATGGACCGGTAAATCCAATTAAGCCTGATCCCACAATATACGACAACAACAATAATGGGCAGAAGCCATATGGACCAGTAAATCCAATTGAGCCTGATCCCACAACATACGACGGGCAGAAGCCATATGGAGCAGTACAACTCACTAAGCCTGATCCCACAACATACGGATACAATGACAATGGAAAGAAGCCATATGGACCAGTAGATTTAATTAATCCTGATCCAACAACATTCGATAACAACAACAATGGAATGAAGTCATACGAACAAGCAGATGCCATCACGCCTAATCCCACAACATACGATAACAACAACAATGGAAAGAAGCCGTACGGACCTGTAGATCCCATTAAGCCTGATCACACAACATACGGATACAACGATAATGGAAAGAAAACATATGGACCAGTAGATCCCGTTAAGCCTGATACAACAACAACACACGATAAGAACAACAATGGAATGAAGACATATGGACCAGTAGATCCCGTTAAGCCTGATCCCACAACATACGATAAGAACAACAATGGAAAGAAGCCGTACGGACCTGTAGATCCCGTTAAGCCTGATCCCACAACATACGATAACAACAACAATGGAAAGTATCCGTACGGACCAGTAGATCCCATAAAGCCTGATCCCACAACATACGGATACAACGATAATGGAAAGAAGCCGTACGGACCAGAAGTTCCCATTAAGCCTGATCCCACAACATACGGATACAACGATAATTTAAAGAAAACATATGGATTAGTAGATCCCGTTAAGCCTGATCCCACAACATACGGACACAACGATAATGGAAAGAAAACATATGGACCAGTAGATCCCGTTAAGCCTGATACAACAACATACGGATACAACGATAACGGAAAGAAGCTGTACGGACCAGTAGATCCCGTTCAGCCTGATCCCACAACATACGAATACAACGATAATAGAAAGAAGCCATACGGACCAGTAGATCCCGTTAAGCCTGATCCAACAACATACGGATACAACGATAATGGAGAGAACACATATGGACTAGTAGATCCCATTAAGCCTGATGCCACAACATACGTATTCAACGATAATGGAAAGAAAACATATGGACCAGTAGATCCCGTTCAGCCTGATCCAACAACATACGGATACAACGATAACGGAAAGAAGCCGTACGGACCAGTAGATCCCGTTCAGCCTGATCCCACAACATACGAATACAACGATAATGGAAAGAAGCCGTACGGACCAGTAGATCCCGTTAAGCCTGATCTAACAACATACGGACACAACGATAATGGAGAGAAAACATATGGACTAGTAGATCCCATTAAGCCTGATCCCACAAAATACGTATACAATGATAATGGAAAGAAAACATATGGACCAGTAGATCCCGTTAAGCCTGATCCCACAACATACGGAAACAACGATAATGGAAAGAAAACATATGGACCGGTAGATCCCGTTAAGCCTGATCCCACAACATACGACAACAACAACAATGGGAAGAAGCCATACGGACCAGTAGATCCAATTAAGCCTGATCCCACAACATACGGATACAACGACAATGGGAAGAAGCCATATGGCCCTGTATATCATATTAAGCTGATCCCACAACTTCCGATAACAACAACAATGGGAAGAGCCATACGGACCTGTTGATCCTATTAACCCTAGTACCCCGACATTTCATAATAACAACATTGGACAGAAACACTATGGACCTGAAGATCTGACTAAGCCTGATCCCACAACATACGGATACAACGACAACAACAAGAAAGGACAGAAGCCATATGGACCAGTAGATCGTATTGAGCCTGATCCCATAGCATACGCTAACAATAACAATGGGGAGAAGCCATATGGACCAGTAAATCCAATTAAGCCTGATCCAATGACATACGGATCCAATGCTAACAACAACAACAATGGACAGAAGTTTTATGAAGCAATAAATCCAATTACGACTGTTCTCAACACATACGGATACAAGGATAACAACAGCAACAATGGACAGAGGTCATACGAGGCAGTAGATCCAATTAAGACTGTTCCCACAACATACGGATACAACCATAACAACAACAACAATGGACAGAAGCCATACGGATCAGTAGATCCAATCAAGCCTTATCCCACATCATACGATAACAACAACAATGGACAGAAGCCATATGGGCCAGTAGATACCATTAAGCCTGATCCCACATCATACGATAACAATAACAATGGGAACAATCCATACGAACCAGTAGATACCATTAAGCCTGATCCAACAACATACGATAACAACAACAATGGGAAGAATCCATATGGACCAGTAGATACCATTAAGCCTGATCCAACAACATACGATAACAACAACAATGGGAAGAACCCATATGGACCAGTAGATACCATTAAGCCTGATCCCAGAACATACAATGACAACAACAATGGGAAGAATCCATACGGACCAGTAGATACCATTAAGCCTGATCCCACAACATATAATAACAACAACAATGGAAAGAATCCATACGGACCAGTAGATACCATTAAGCCTGATCCCACAACATACAATAACAACAATAATGGGCAGAAGCTATATGGACCAATAGATCCAATTAAGCCTGATCCCACAAAATACGGATACAACGATAACAGCAACAGCAACAATGGACAGAAGCCATATGGACTAGTGGATCCGAATAAGCCCGATCTTACAACATACGGATACAACGATTACTACAACAATAATGTAAAGAATCCTTCCTGGCCAGTAGATCATATTAAGCCTGACCCCACAACATACGACAACAACAATAATAACAGAAGACATATGGATCAATAGATCCTATTAAATATGATCCAAAAACCTTCGGATACGACAACAGCAATGGACAGATTCCATACGTTTCTGTAAGTCCTACTAAACCAGATCCAGCATTCATTTATAACAATGGACAGCATAAGTCAGATATGGAACATACACCACTAGTATCCAACCATTTCAACTTTAAAGGACACCATGCGCCCATTGCTCGTCTCAAGAGTGGGTCTAGACACCCGGTCGTTAATTCAAATGTTACACAATCATATGTGAATGGCGAATCAACAGGTTGGGTCGGGCATCCAACACTTACAAACGACAATTCAAAACCACATGTCCCATATCATGGGTTAACATCTACATATGCACCAGCTGGAACTACCCTCTCTGTAACAGATCCAACATATATAAGCCAATCTAAGCAATGGTCTCTTGCATACCCAACAATAACAAAAACCGGTTCCAGACAACATGGCAATAACGTGAATGAAGGTAATTACCAAAATGATTATTTGAAAAGCAATTATGGAACAAGTCAGTACAGACAGCATGTGTCCACAGAGAAACAACAGATACCTAATATCTCTCACCATGTCCTTGAAACAAAGCCGAGAATCTCCACCCGGCCGCTATCAAGGACTTTTACCAAATCAGGCACTGGATATCAGGTCCACGGAACAGTCGCTTCAAAAGGACAAGAGGCTGGAAGTACCGTTCAGACAGGATACAGGCCAATGGTTCACAGTTCAACTAAAATACAAACTCCGCCAGTGTACAACCAACGTCTGGTCCCAGTATCGCCAAATGTCGTTGGTGGAAACGCTCAAGAACATTCCCCTATTGTTTCAACTAGACTAATATGCGAAGCGAAATGCACTGGGTTGCCACCAAATTCTGTTTGCTATGTGAAGGGCAATTATTTCGAAAACGAATGCTTGCAACAATGCAGGTATGATATTTGAAGCAAAACATGTATAAAGCTAAGTTTACTAATAATTATAAGGCTGTAATTCATTAAAAATATTCGGTTTCAAGATCAATATTTCGCATGTTTTTGCAGCGATATTGAATCGTCGCACGCCTCAAAGTATGTCTAGTATATAAGTTGCATTAATCATAAGAAGTAATTATTGTAAAAACCTACGGTTCTGTTTTGTTCTATTCTCAAAATGACAAACGCTTACCGCAGACAGATTACAGGTCAGTACAAAAGCATGAATGAATATTCACCTTTTTCAGCGGTGAAGCAGCAGCATGCCCGTGTGCAGAAAATACACCATCACAAGAAATGTCGAAGCCAGGTGCACGTTCGAACTATTTACCATCTGTTCTCGACATTCCGCCACCTCCAGTTGACACATATGGCGGCAGTGGCGCCATTGTCACGTCTTCGCATGCTGGTGATAGTTATAACGGCGGTGCAAGTGCTGGCGACGGGGCATCATACGGCGCGGTAACTGAGCCGCTCGTTGACGCTGGACATGTCCCAGTTGTGGACGTAGCATCAGACGTTCCCGATGGAAAATCAGGATCCGATGATGGTGGAGATGGCGATTCGTAAACTATGTGAGTACGAATTATTATTAGTGTTTAATTTGAAACATTATTCCTGACTTTTAGATAGCTTGATGAAGGATCGATTGACAAAAGAATCAAAACTATTGCGGACATTTTTATTAAAGCACCTATAATTATACCTAGACCCAAGAGCACCCAGCCAATATGTCTAGAACAGAATAAAGTATATTCCTTACTAAATCATATTGGGGCATTAGGAAAAAATGAACAGTTTTTGTGACATCACATTTTCACATTTTTTTATTTTCTGCACATCTCAAAAAAATCATTTTGCTGTGTCTTATTTTGTAAAGCATTGTAACAAATCATATGCACACAAAATGTCAATTTGGATCACGTTTATATATATTTGTTTTAGTTTGTAAACGTCCCACAAAAAGCATTGTCCCACAAAATGCATTGTTCAAGTGAGCGCCTTTTGTATGGATAATAAATGTGAACGTAAAAGTTAAATGTCTTTTGTGCAATTAATCAATGGTCGCTAAAGACACAAGTTATAATGAGAACATAATGAGTTGTTAAACGCCGCGTTTAATTCTGTTTATAATTAGTCATGAATAGCTATTACGTAATGGCGACATATTAAAACAGATAAATGGTCCTTATAAACTATTTAAATCGGGGGTATGTTAATTACTTTTATTTCCATATTTTTTCCAATTGGATTTTGTCGCAATTAACGAAACGAATTCATTGGTGCAATGATTAAGCTTGCATATATTTAAATAGATCTGAAAAGTGTCGTGGAAATATCGGACTGAATGCATGTGCGTATAATGTCGTCCCGGATTAGCCTGTGCAGTCCGCACAGGCTTATCCAGGACGACACATGCCGCGTATATGGTATTTTCTGTTTTAAGGAAGTCTCTTCTAAACATAAATCCACTGAAGGTGGTAAGTGTCGTCCCGGATTAGTCTGTGTGAACTGCTCATGCTAATCCGGGAAGACACTTTACGCACATGCATTAAGCCCGATTTTCCCACGACACGCCACATTTATATTGACTTAACGCTCAGACACATGCACCTGATATAGACCTTTATGCATGACTATATTACACAATTCTTTTCGATGAATATATTACTTTCCCTATTGGAATCGAGTGAAATCGATGTACGAGTAAGGTATCAACAATGAGTAGCTGAATAATGTAATGTACACATAATTTCTTTGCTGAAATAGATTGACAGAATATCATATTTGTTTGTCATATCGTTTGTCAGTATACGGCACTTGTCAACATACTGGAACAGCAAGATATTAAGTCTCATCATAACATAAAATGCTATTATTTCAGATGACTATGATTCGTCGCGTTTGCGGACAATCCTTATCATGGGAAGACTACCTGTAATAGCACATTACAAAGCGTGCTGTCTGTAAATAGTTGTATTACAGAAAGTTATATAGGCACGCGTTTGCTTAAAATATCAAAACAGATTTATTAGTTAATGTTGCAGTATATCTGTATTTAACAACGGCAGTTTAGTTTATGCTGCACCTACTTATAATAATTATTTTAAACTGTAGTAACTGGTATTTGTATATTTACAATTTAGTGCTTTTCGGAGAAAACAGTATGTAAAATATTTTCAAACTCTACATGATTATATGTTTGGTTTTCGAAATGAATATATTTTGTTACATATCAAATTAGGTTCTGTTCTACACGACATCTACGACATCTCTGTCTCAATTTGTGTTTGCAATAAATAGGATTTTAAACACGTTTTGTTGTTTTATGTGTACACGTTAAACAAAGTATGCACCCGCTTCTAGCAACTCGGATCAGAAATACAGTATATAATATGTTAATAATAAATTATAAGATCATAAGCAAAACAAACATTGAAGGCAAGGTTATTTTTGGTTTATTATTTTAGTAAACAGTTTAACAAAATGCAAATAGGGCGTTGACATCTTTCATTGTCATCTTCGTTATTTACAACATCTTATAAACAAAACCTTTGTGATAATGAGGCTACTTGTAACCTGTTTATGTTTTATTAAATCACTTTCTGCCTAGATTAATTTTTAAGTACATTTAAATCACAACTTCGATGTGATATGAGAAACGTGTATATATGTGCGGTCATAGGATTGGAAACGGCACACTTTACATATACAAATGACATGGTAAAAAATGGTGTTTGTTTTTCCATTTATAGACATTTCATTGATGGAGTACACTATAAACAGTGTCCTACCAGACATAGTGTTTGTATACATCTGACATGCAGCTCAAAGCAAAATGAAAATCACGAGTGAATTAGTAATCGCGAACGAACACATTCAAACAAAAAATATTTCTGATGTAGCATATGCACGTTATGTAATTAGCGCTAACCTGAAATTACTATTCTACCAATGCCCATGAAACCGATGCATATCCCAATAATACAACGGTATATTTCATATCATATTTCAATGTACGAATAAAGTATTCTTTTTTGCATGACGCTTTCTAATCATTTGGTGGAAAGTAGAAATACTTTAGTATCGAGTTTCGTTCGAGGACGATGCGTTTGCGCCATCATCAACCATAAGTGCTGCGTATGTAATTTAAACATAACGAACGATATGCTGGGTTTATGGGAAATAGCGTGACTAGTGCATATCCATCATTTCTTCCTCAACATAATAATAAAATAAAACTTAACGATGACACGGATACTAGTTTATTTTAAAAAATCCAATTACCTGTCTGAAAGTTATCTGTTAGTTGATGATTATTAAATAACTTACATATATAATTAGCTGTCCTAGAATGTCACACACGTATAGTGTATGCGCTCATTGTATAAAATAATCAATCACATATTGTCAATGTATTTATAAAAATATAGTCAAGCCACTAGCGAAGGTTACGACAAAGTAAAGAAATAGGCAAAATATATTTTAGTTAAAATTAAGATTTGAGAGGAAACCCGTAATGCAAACAAAAGACGTTTGACATGCTACCTGAACGAGCGTGTATGATTGTGCATGTTCGTAAAGTACTGACTAAATACGTTTTAAATAACAGTTTAAATTTTATTTTGTTATTGAGACAGTCTAGAATGTATATGTCTATGTATTTTGGAGCACATAAACATGTTTGAATAGGCGCTCCTCACAGGCGTTAAATCTGGCCTAAAATAACTGATTTTGATTGTGATCCAGATGACTGTCAAAATCTACGAGTAAAAATGTGTTAAACGATTTTTTATTACTGGGAAATAGGGCAAGGGAAAAGGCAAAGGGAGGTAACGTAGCAGTGGAAAATTCAGTTGTTAGGTAGGAATACCAATAATGGAGTAGGCCTGTGCAATCTCGTTAAATTTGTTTTGGAATTGCAACGTCTGTCTTAACTTCATTTTGTGCTAAAGGTTCGTTTAAATTAATTCCACAATTTTGGTCGAAATATACAAATCTATTCTACGCACGCTTCCGTTGACAGTTTGCTAGTTTTTGCTCTACCTTTTGCATAATTTCTTTCAATAAATATAATTACGGCTGTGATTTGACAATACTAATTTCTTAGATGTACCAAACCGACAACCGTGTAATTACTCTACACCTGAAGCATTTTCGCTAATTAGAGTCGTGACAGACAATGTGAATCTATTTGCAGCGTTCAACTCGTAAACTGTGCGTCAAACTGACAAACTTTTTAAACGAAAAGAATAAAATGTTATCAGGACGCATGTGGCGCAATATCTTAGTTTTACATTTAAATTATGAACCACATAATACAGAGATCAAGTCTATAATAAAATGAAAAAGTGTTCGAATTGTCACAATGAAAAAATATGCGAATTACTGCGTGTTACGTGTATACGTAAATACACTTTGGCGTGTTTCAAATGTATCAAAAATTATTATATGTATTAAAATGCAAACTATTTGGAACTAGAAGCACTAGGACAGTGGTGACCTCTGCCAAGATCAATTCAACATTTAATTCGCAAATGATAGGTTACCTCCATTGCCATAATAATTAAGAATCCTTTCAAAACGTTCATGGATTCAGACGGTAAATTCAAATCACAATAAAAATCACATCATTAGTATATTGGCCCATTTTCAATATTCTCTGTATATTTTTTATAAACAGTTTGCACTGCCTATATTTCACAATACGCATTTATAGGGAATTTTTGTCAACGAAAAATTGGCTTCCTATTGCACTATAAATTATATTATTTGATAGAAATGAGCTTTACTAAGACATGTGCATTAAATAAATTAAAATATTATACAACACAATAAGAATCTTTCTAATTTGAATGAGAGTAATGTAGTGTATTGAAGGGAATGTAATAATACAACATGCACGTCAATGTCCATGTCTAAGAGGTTCTAAATATGTTTGCGTCATTTCCTTTCTCAAGACGGCTTTTCACACACGTCAAATGCGATACATGCGCACGGTTGATAAGTACGCTAGCTTTGACAGTTTGATTTACATACGTAGGAGTCACACATATTGTGCCCTGTTTCTTTTTCATGACACCAAGCATTTTCATTACTGTGTGGTGGGATTCATTTGACGGTCCTTGTACGTCGCCATATCAATTTGCCTAATATGCAAATTTACAGAAGTACTTAAAAACTAGAGCAAGCCAAACAGAATGCTTATACTCAAAGAAGCAAAAATGTATGTCAAATAAATTTGCCAATGAATTTGGATTGATAATAACTGGTTGACGTTTTCAAAATTAAAGCAACAAATGTACGCTCCGCCCCATTAATCTTCCAGCCCAGTTTTGTTTTTCATACGGACATGAAAGTTGGCCGACAAATAAATAATAAGTCTAGACATGTATTGGTAATGAATTTTCGACGATAAGCTTGTGTCAGTTGATAGATGGCTTATTTAATATAGTAATATTGGTACCTTGGGTATATGTGGTTAACAAGTCACTTTCTTATGACTAGGTCTGCACAATTACTAATGAATTGGTTGCCTTATTAAACGTATTATATTGTCGTGTCATCGCTTAAACCAAAAACTCGCCTGGATAAACATTTGGTTAAATAGTAAATAAATAATTATAAGGAACTGCTTAGTTAATCTAATGCATAAGTTTCGTTTAAGACTGGTTGAGATCTTGAAGTTCAACCTTTGCGAACCTACATGTAAGGCATTATTGTAGTTGAGGAGAAATACATCATTGTTAGATTTTCATTTATACATTTAGTATCACCAAACCTTTAAGGTGTTAGCTATATGTCCAACGAAGTTAATTAAATTTATTGTTTATTCCTATCACAAAATTGCATTATAAAGAAAGCAAACTGTCTCATGTGACGTTATACATACATTTTGTATTACATGTTCGTTTCCTCGTCAGAATTTAGCTATAATTTATTGTAAACAACGCACTGTACTTGAAGGCCTACCACAATACGAGTCTAAACTAACGGCGATACATAGGCGGCAATTATTTGCAATCTTATTAAGATTAATTATCACCTGCTGCTTGTATAAACATGCAAATGCTTCAAAAAAAAAAATAAAAGAAAAAATAGAGGACATTCTCTAACGTAATTTAAGTCAAACTTGATAATACATGTATACACATATTCGAAATCGCAGAAAAAATGTATTGTTTTCAAAAATGTTGTATTTTATTCAATCTTTCCATCACAAGTATTATGATATAACGTCTGATGCAGGATAATGTGATCCTAAAACAGCAAGTAAACTCAATGCAACAAAAGTTAGATCAGATCGAAAATCAATCACGACGAAATAACCTTAGATTTAACGGTATATCTGGAAGTATTCATGAACAGTGGGACATTACTGAACAAAAACTTCGGAATTTTATGAAAATCAACTTGGGTCTCGGCGATCAAGCGGATATCATTGACATAGACCGAGCACACAGAGTCAAGTCTCGTAACACAAGTGCATGTACAATAATAGCTCGTTTCCCGAGGTTCAAGGACTGTGACCATATTTTCAACAAAGCTAAATCTGTTTTTACATCAAATTCACCATTCTCAGTGCAGAGGGATTTTTCAGCTAGGGTTAAGCGACATCGACAAAAGCTTGGTGAACGCATGATTACTGAAAGGAATAACGGCAATTATGCATCTATGCGATTTGACAAGCTGTACATAAACAGTGACATATATAAATTCAACGATGAAACGCAGTCTATCGAACGCATCGGTACACGTAGGAACTTTCAACCACGTGCTCACCAACCACGTGGGTTTGACCAAAACAACGATGACAGAAATCGATTGGCTATACACCAGAATGGATTAGCACGTGGTATTTCCGAAAGTGACAATTCGCCAGTATTATTCGTCACCGAAAATGATGGAAACGCCTACCGAACGTCCGGATTTGAATCGAACAACTCCGATGACAACTACGAAAATGACGTCACGCAGAGCCAATCACTATTCGGGTAGGAATTAGGCCAAGGTCAACACACTGACAGTTTTGAAAGCTACAGTATTTTCTCGTGGAACATTGCTGGGTTAAATAAACACCAAGACAATAACGAGTTGAGATGTTATTTACAAGCTTTTGACATTATTAATTTGTGTGAAACATGGGGTAATTTTTCAGGTGAATTTAAAGATTTATTAAATGGATTTAGCTGTTACGATTATGTTAGAAAGCGTAAACCCAATTCAATTAGAAATAGTGGTGGTATAAGTGTGTTTATACGTAATACATCAGAATCGCTTAACATTGTTAAACAGATTTACTGCGAATTTATTGATTGTGTTGTACTTTATTTTTCGTTTAAAAGATTGTACAATATGAACGATGTTATTATGTATTTTACCTATGTATCTCCTGAAGGGTCACCGATCTACATAAATAGCGATTATCACGAGGTATAGCAAAAATTAATGATGATTTAGAAAAAATCAGATTAGATTATCAAAATGCATCACTTTTTCTGACCGGTGACTTTAATAGCAGAACCAAAGATTATCTCGATTACATACCATGCGATAACTTGGATTATATTTATGGGGATACTGAGTATGAAAGAAGCAATTTTGAAATTCTAAGACAAAATAAAGATACTATCGGAAATAATTTTGGACGATCTCTTTCTAATCTCTGTAGTATATTCGATTTCCACATATTAAATGGTCGATTTGATTCAGATAAAATGGGTGAATTTACATGTTTTTCCAATGATGGATCAAGCGTAGTGGATTATATGCTTGCATCGCCTGAACTTTTTTATATCATCATAAAGAACTTCACTGTACTAGATAGGGATGAATCGGATCATTTTCCTATAACTTGCAATCTTGAATTACCAAAAATATGTCCCAAAGAACGCACAAATATTTCATGTATTAGTACCAACCATTTTAGTCGTCTTAAATGGCGCGAAAGTAAAATAACTGAATTCCTGTCAAATTTTAAACGTACGCTGTATACAAATGGTGATATTATAAGAAATTATATTAATGCTAATATTGACGAGGCAATAAAACACATAACATCATTGTATATGAATGCAGGCGAGCATATGAAAGTTAGATCATTCGCATCTAATACATCACAACCCGACTGGTGGGACTCAGAATGTGATGAAAAAAAAGTATTAAATACGTTGCGCTACGCAAATTTAGACAATCTAACATAGAAAACCACTTACGTGAGTATAAAGAAAAAAGAAACGATTTTAAAAACACTTGTAAAACAAAGATAGTAAATTACCAAATTCGGGAAAGAAAAGCTTTATATGAAACTAGAAATAATGCTAAGAATTTTTGGAAAATGATTAAACGTGCTAACGTAAAGCCTTGCTTAGATTCAGTTATTTCTCCCGATGAGTGGCAATCACACTTCTCTAAATTACTGTTTGATGAAAACGCGACGGGTATTGATATCAATTACAATAATGACTTCATCGACGAAACTGCTGGAGAATTAAATGAACCTTTTACTTTGCAAGAAATAAAACAATCATTGTTAAAACTTCTTAATAATAAAAGTTGTGGTATTGATGGAATACCGTCGGAATTTTATAAATATACTGCTACAGATATTGCGGCATATTTCTGTGTACTATTTAACAAAATTTTAGAAAGTGGATATTTCCCACAGTCATGGGGTAGAAGTGTTATCTGCCCCATATTTAAATCGGGATCACTTAACGACGCAGGTAACTACAGGGGCATATCAATTACAAACACAATGTACAAAATATTTTCTGAAATTATTAATAAACGACTATATACATGGGCCGAGAACTACAATAAATTTGATGAATCGCAAGCAGGTTTTCGACATGGGTATTCGGCAATTGATAATATATTCTGTCTACAAGCTATGATACAAAAATACCTATCCAAAAAGAAAGGCAGGTTTTATTGTTTGTATGTTGACTTCCGTAAAGCATTTGATAAAATTGACCACTTTAAATTATTTAAGTGTTTGGAAAGAAAAGGCCTACATGGCAACTTCTTAAGTACTCTAAAAGCAATGTATAGTAACTTAAAATCTTGTGTTAAATTATCTAACAAAAATATTATGTCCGATTGTGATAACAAAAACGGTGAGCACGTGGTAACTAGTTGGTTTCCATGTAACATCGGGACCCGTCAGGGAGATAAGACAAGTTCGACAATTTTTGCTCTTTTTATCGATGAGTTATCTACCCTTTTACGTGAAAAATGTGGTACCGGCATCTTTTTTATTACAAATGAAATCCCCGATATTATTTGTTTAATGTTTGCTGACGATATTGCTAATTACGCAGAAACTGTACAAAAGCTGCAACAGCAGCTAAATTATATTGATATTTTTTGTCAGGACACTGGTATGGAAGTTAATTTTGATAAAACTGAGATAATAGTTTTTCGCAATGGTGGACCACTTAAGAATATTGAAAATTGGTATTTTCGTGGAAAACAAGTAAAAATAACATCCTGTTATAAATACATGGGACTTTTGTTTACTCCCTCCCTATCATGGACCTTAGCACTTAATAAGTTAGCTGTTCAGGCACAAAAGGGTATCTTTTCAATTTACAATTTTCAAAAGCCATTTGGTCATTTTCCACTAAATGAAATGTTTCAATTATTTGACTCGATGATTACGCCAATACTTTGTTATGGGTCACAAATATGGGGGTTTGAATATGAACAGACTGTCGAATCTATTCACCTTATGTTTTGTAAACGGTACCTTAAACTAAAGAAGACCACAAACAATTGTATAGTTCTGGGTGAATGCGGTAGATTACCACTATGTGTAACCTATTATACAAATTGTATACGATATTGGTGTAGTTTACTTCAAATGCCCTCTCATCGTTATCCTAGAAATTGCTATTTATTACTTAAATCTCTTGATGAATCTGGTCGGACATGTTGGGCAACGAAAATTCGACATTTATTATTTATATATGGGTTTGGATATGTTTGGATGAGCCAGGATGTTGGAGATAAAAACATATTTCTATCAAATTTTAAACAACGTGTAATTGATTGCTGTACACAAAAATGGCACGATGATGTATCAAACTCAAGTCGATGTCATTATTATAAACATTATAAAAGCTTACTTAATACAGAAAAATATCTAACAATTGATACACCAAGAAAATATAAAATTGCTATGTCAAAATTTCGATCTTCAAACCACAAGTTATCAATCGAATTGGGCAGACATAATAATATACTAAAAGAAAATAGAATATGCAACCTCTGTTCAACCGATGAAAATCATGTTTTGGATTGCGAATATCATGCCTTTTTTCATTGCAATAAATATAATGAAATAAGATTAAGATATTTATCTTCATGGTATAGAGCTGGTAATTCGATACATGATTTTTTTAATATAATGGGTTCTAATGACGAAGCAAAAATAAAACAAGTATCATGTTATATATATCATCTCCTACAAATTGTTAACTCTCAAAATACTTAATATTTTGTTACTATTTTTCCTATTCAACTGAAACTGTTTATTACATTGTATTGCATTATACATGAACGTGACACAACTCTCCTACTTATCGTATTATGTTATTATATTGACATGTATTTTGGGCCGGAGGCCTTTGTTTACGAATGGAAATAAACTTGTAAACTTGTCTAAAAAAATTTTATTACATTCAATATAAATCGCAGCGAACCCACTTCATGTACAGCATAAGACGCTTATATAGGGATTGTAAGACATCCAGACCAGAATCTCAAAGTTTCATTACAAATGTTAAGTTACGTTGAACGTTAAGTTGATCATTTACAAGGCACTTAACGCATCAACAGCAGACATTTTTGTCCTTGTTTTTTCCTAGACGTACACATTTTTGTAATTGCAAACATTATATTGTATACATTAACGCCAATTTATGCTCTTTTTAACAATTTTAAGCATTTGGGCTTGAAGTAAAAAATCGTCGCATTAATTTAAATTTAACCTGATCATTAACGATGTGTTGTTAATCTGCACTTACAATTGCTTTTAATAGAATTGTCTTAAGATTTATAAATGCTGGGCCATGTGAGAGGAACTGCGCGCCAAAAATACAAATTAAACTGATTAAATCTTTACGTATTGGATTTTCCAACAATCATGTTTTCGGATATTTTCCGTATTGTATATTGTGCACGACAGACATTTGCCTATTTCCTTTCAATAAATACTACTGTCATATACTATGGTAACAATGTAAACGTTATAAGCGCATGTAAATCGCAAAAGGAAGATCTTGTCAACCGAGAGTTGAATGTCTAATTTATTTTAAATTTTTTTAACATAAATCTCGTTTACCGTCACTTATTTGTTCTGATTCATCGTATGCTCAGCATCGAGGTCCGTTTATAGTGTCAATGCCAACATATATGTATGGCGCACTTTTGTGTGCACTGTTATTATGAAATACTTCAAACAGTGCATCTTTACAAAACCTTTATATGTATGTTTCTTCTCATGATGGATAATTGTGTCACTGTCGTTTCAGAAACTCTACATTTCTTACCCTTTCCATTCGTTTATATATACTATCGCACTTTTATTTGTAGGTGTTTCTTCTAACAATCTGGTCTGGAATATAAACTTAACGTGCGCTTAGCTCTAGCAAAGTGTTGCAATTGAAACAGTTTTTGACGCTGAAAATGTTTATTTTAAGCCTTCTTTGTATTTCATTAATTATTATGTTTACTTAAAAACAAATACTTATAACGTAATAAATTGGAAATCTGTATCTTAAATTCAAATTTAAATGACAAACTACGGTACCGTTTGCTTCTTTGCATCACCGCCTTTCTTGTTGTTAAAAGATATATAGCAACCATTATTTTACAGCATTTGACATGTTAATATTTGTCATTAAAGGTCAACAAAAGTAAGACGCTAAAGGTATACTTTCAATTTATTACAATGAAATTTAACAACGAACAATATGGATACACATTAATAGTTCATGCATATTAGAAAATTAATTGCAGCCACAATAGTAATAATTATATGGTTGGATGTTATCAAATTTTAAAATAAGGACTTTTTATGTTTAAGTATTGACTGATTCAAAGGTCATATATACCTATCGCAGACAACATATGTATGTGGATCTGGTTTTGACGGTATTAACGAATGCTTTAATTATTAATTTGTAACCAACTAGAGACAACATAATATAGAAAGTCAGTAGAACTTACATCACGATTCTATAAGAATGTTCGAATCGTAAAGTTAATTAAGAAAGGATGGATGATGTCCAGTAATGAGTTTAATGTCTTTTGGTAATCATATTTTAACAAACCCACGTTTAAATTAACTCAGACTTTTTGTTCTAGGTACATACATTATTGTCAAATGAAGATCGAGGTCTAGTACTAACCAGATGTTCTCGCATGTTATGATACTCTTTTCTAAAAGCAAGAAAATGATAAATATTACATTAATTGCATTTAATTGTTAATTTGAGATTTAATAATTATTATTGTAATGTTCTATGCAATTTTAATCTTATATCATGTGAACCATAATTTATAGGAGTGTTTACACACAGTTCGACATATTAAATTCGTTTGTTGTCATTTAGTTAAACTGGCGAAATATTGAGAAATCAAAGTGAAAATAGAATTGGGCAACTACAAATTTTATTTCGTATTTAAATGATTAAGTTCATTCTATGAACATTGCAAATTAAGAATACTTACTGCAGTACTGTTAATTTAAATAAAAGTATTTCAGAACAGAACATTGGTACAATGGTAAAAAGAAGCACAAATAAACTAACAATCGTCAGGTGGTCTCTATAGTTCCGTGTTAAGATTGTGCATAATAAGTTTGCGGTAATTACGATTTTATCATGCCAATGGAAATATAGGTGTTCTGTTGTCAATGTTATTGCACTCACCAATGCATTTGCTAGATAACTGAACAAAATGAAGAGTGTAACGTTATAATAAAGCGATTAATTTATTCCTTTAACTTGTCACATGACACAACTGTCTATGTAGGCTTTATCGAGGTATAGTGCGAAATTATTAACCTGACACTCAATAATCTTCGTGACAAACCGTGTGTTCGGTTGTTTGCGTTGTTTTGGGCGAGTTTCTGTTATAGGAATGTATCTTGATATAGATTTAAATACGGAGTAGCGAGAGTGATAGTTAATGGTCGTGTGGTATAAGTGCTAGCGCTGTACGCCATCGAACCGAATTCAATTCCGTCTGACTGCAATCTTTTTTTAAATGTTATGAGTTATTCTTAAAATATGCAGATCACGAGATATTAAATTAAAAAATGTAGAATAATTTATTGTGTTACTATTATTTTTGAATTATCTTATATGTAGTTTTTATTTACCAATGTTACAATTACATTCACGCACTCAATGGATAAATTGTGAAAACATAAGTACTAGCCCGCAACAAAATGTGTAAAATAAAATGATAATAAAATGTTGATGCCGAGACTCGAACTCAAAACTGCACAACGCAAGCGCGGCATCTGTTCCACTACGATCTATATGTATAGTTCTGGAACAAAACCTTATAAGGGTAAAAGCGGATTGTTTTTAGAAAAAGTTAGCCACCGTGCCATACACAATGAAATTAAAAACATAACAACATTTTTAAAATTGATTTAAAATTATGTAATGTAGTGTCTCATTATTATGTGACAGTGTTTTTTTCACCTTTGGGGGAAAGGTGGCGGGGCCCTTCAGATGTAATTTTACGGCAAAAAGGTATTTTTTTAAGAAAAGCATTATAAGTAAATTTACATGTTAAATTCTTCTTTGTTATAAAGAATTAATTAATCAATTGTTTTGCTACCAATGATAACTTAGATTTTGTTTGAACGTGGTTTGAGGAAAATTGCTGGTATATTTGATGAAATTTCCTCTATCTTTATCAATTTTTGTCCGATTTTGTTCTCTTGTTTTTCAAAAAAATCTTATATTCTAAGGGGAATTTTAACGTTAATATATGGGAAAAATTTGTAGTTTTTATACAGGGGAATTTGGCCATAAAAAACCACTGTGTAAAAGTATCCATACAATCGTTCTCATAGACGTCCATTTAGGCTTACACACCGTTGTTCAGCGTCATTATATGTATAAAAGATACATATTGATATGATAACACATTTTGACAATGTAGCTTTTAAATAGACTGTATCCGTATTATTGAATGAGTTCAGCCTAGTGGAATAAAAAATATTTCCAAAAGTAAAGCATTACACTCGATGAAACCACTCGTATGTTCGTTTAACGTACAGTGTCACACTTCACATAAAGATTGTCACTACAACGGGAAATAATTAATGTTTAATTCTTAAACCATAAAGAAATAGTGCTTGTTTCGCGTTTAAATGAATATACTACATTTTTTATTAATATGTTATACTCATCAAAAGCATTACGGTTGTTAAAAATAGGTGCAATGTAGCCACTGTTCAAAACGTCATAAGATATTTAGTCAATCTTGACCGCAGCGTCCGCCTTAGCTTTTTTGTTTGGAACTGAACTATATTACGTATTATTCGAATGTCGAAGACATTTTAAATCCTTCAATAAATTATATCATGTAACGTTGAGTAAAATAAGTATGTTTGATAATTGTATGTGCGTTTTTGGCCGCGACTGGTGCTGCTACTATGTTTATTCTAAATAAATTGATATTCATAAATAAAGTTGATACCAAAATAAATATAATTATCTGTAGTTTCTGTGTTATCATAAGTTTACATCGAAGACATGTTTTTAGGGTAAGACACTTGTTTTGCAATTCTTTTTTGGAGATGTTGGTAGGGTAAGCATTGGTGTGCACTAATGAATCACGGATATGTTTTAAGATTGGAGACTACAATATGACACTTGCGCTGAGGCGGGTTACATTCAACTAGAAAGTAGCCGGTAAAAGATGTTGATAAAACAGTCAACTTTGTTTAGTGTCGAGTTCTTTCTTACAGATTACATGACATACCCTTTATATTGCTTAAATCAATTCTACTGCCTTTAATTTATAGATAAGGTTTAACTGCCTAACAGGTATATGGTTTTTGAAGACTGTTCACCTACCCTTACATATATAGTACACATATAAAGTTAATATACAGTTAATTTAAACGAGAATTATGACTATGTTTTCCTACACTGTTATAAATGTATGTGTTAGCTGAAATTTGTTTCAAAAACATTCAATAATAAAACAGCACTAATAAGTTTATGTTTAACAAATTGCTATTGATTTCCATTTCTTTAACAATGTTTGATTTTTGAAGTCGACATAGAGTAAAGGCGTGTCGTTGGAAAACCGGGCTTAATTCATGTCCGAAAAGGACGGCACTTTCCGCCTACAGTGGATTTATGTTTAGAAAGGAAATTCATTTGAACAGAAAATACCATAAAAGCGGAAACTGTCGTCCCGGATCAGGCTGTGCGGACTTCATAGGCTGATCCGGGACGACACATGTAGTAGGGCGGTTTTTCCCACGACACGACAGACATATAGTTAACAACGACTTTGTTCTTCATTCCTAAAGGAAATTTAGCGACTTTTCCGATCTGGGCGATTTCTTAAATAATGTCGATAAAGAAAGTGATGACCTGCAGGTATTTCTAATTGTGTTCTAATTTAAAAATGAAAATAATTAATGAATTTAGCATGTGTGCATTTTACGTTTAATAGAACATCGTATTCTTGGTTGTCTTTTGTCGGAATTTGTATGATAATCTAAGCAGCAGGTTATTATTAATTTAAAGACAAATGCAAATATTTACCGCTAAGGTATCACCGTTATTTTGTGCGAGACGTGCAATTTTGTTTGGTTCTTAAGTACCAAACTTCGTTAAAATAGTATTCTGACGAGGCTTTAAATGTGTATCATGTCAAATGCGTCAGTTTACTGTCTTAAATTTTGATGTGTTGCCACAATTACACCATCAATGTAAATGACAACTGCGTTGGACCGACAATTTACACAGTAATAGTTTGATTGCACCAACTGTATGGTTGTCTTTTAATGTAAATAAATATCTCCTCAAGTACAAACATGCCATAGTTCACACATGTTTACACAGGTTGACGTTAAGGATCGACATCATTTAAATATTTTAATTCAATTAAATGTTTATTAAGGATGTTGTTTGGTCTAAGTAATGACACCACAATAAAAAGTTTTATTAGGTTAATTGCAATATCGCTGTACCCATTTATAAAGAGTCGTACATACCTGGTTATGGAGTCACAGATACCCATCCTCGTTTTCTATCAATTGACACTAGGTAATCGTCAAACATGCAATATAAAGTATTATGTTAATAATGCGTATACAAGATGACGACAGACGCTAATGTTAGTTATAAAATAACTAAAACAACATTAGCGTTAATTAAAAAATAATAATAATTAGAAATTGCTTTGAAGTGTTTCAATAGTCTTTAAGGGATTGCTTGTTATCGTAATCTTATAGAAGGGAATGACAGGTACTGGCAGACAACTTTTGTTCGCTTTCACATGTTTTGGCAGCTATATATTATTGCGTAAATGTGTTTTCTATTGCCTTTACTTGTTTACTGGTTTATTTGGCAAATCGGCATGAACAATGCCTTTGGCCATTACAAAACACATAATGAAAGATGGCCATTAGCAACATTACAAGTTCAAAATACATAATTCCAGTCTTTATAAAACAATTGTACAAAAACATATCTATATATAAAGTGGATTGATTAACTTATTTTATAAGTAGGTTAAGAAGCAGCACTATATAGGGTTTGGGAACGTCGTAACATCGCAAAGTGCGTCAATTTTGAAAGTCGTCTTAACAAACCAATTTTTTCTGATGACATGAGATATATAATTTTCCTAGTTTGAGCGTAGCGAATTAGAGGAAAATTGATTTCCATTGCATATGAAAGTCTCCGGTAGGGGGCGCTCAGTGTATTTTGTTGGCGGCAATTATGCTCGTGGAATAGCCATCCGGCTTTGCGTAAGTGACCAGCGAACACGTTAATTTTCGTTGTCAACGCTCACATGTGTATTTGAAAAACATGACTGAGGAAAATTCAAATGGCGCTATACACGCCAAATTAAATTTACTTTTTAGTGAATTGCAAAACATGAAAGAAGAGTTTAGGGGGTCGGCTTTAAGTGCACAAGAGGAGGTGAAACGGTACAAGAAAGAAAAGGACGTTACGTGGCGTTTTAAAGGTAACAGAGTGCAGTTCGACTTCAATGAAGACATTGCAGACAGTCTCAAACAAATAGACTGGAGCATTGAGCATGGCAAAAAGGACTATTGCCGTGAGTTGGTAGCGGAGGCGTTAACCAAGATAAAGAAACGCAACAAACTGATACGCATAGCAGACTCGTCCGAGGGCGGCTGGGACACAGTGAAGCTGTACGAGTCCAACCCTGTGGCCAGCGATAGCGAGGACGAGGCAAAGATCACCCGGGCTGAGAATAAAGCAGTAAAGAAGAAGAAAAACGCACTGAAAGGCAAGTCGTCTCTGATGACGTCATCAGAGAAGCGTTTCCATCCGTATACTGCTGCTCCCGTGCGGGGGCTCTATGGTGGTGGTCGCGGTGGTCTTTTTCGAGGCAGCAGACCATTCAACAACGGCGGACCCAGCAATGCGAGGGCGACCGGTACCGGAAGTTGTTTTGCCTGCGGAGAATTCTCGCACTTCCGGCGAGACTGCCCATACGTCCCGAGAGGTCAAAACACCCAGACATCCACTTCCGGTTCCGGATCCAAGTAGCAGTTCCAAGCGCGAGCAGTCAGAGACATTGAAAGATGAGTATATTTATGATTATACTAAATTTACCAAAGACTATTTCGAATATGAGCAAGGCGACAAAGACATTCTTGTGCGGGGACGACTACGCGAAAATATCATTTTTTGGGAAAGTATCGGAGCAAATGTTTATGTTCTTGATGTTATTCAATCCGGTTATAAAATCCCATTTTATACAAAGCCACAAAGGCAGTTTTTGAACAATAATAGATCTGCCCTCAGTAATACTGAGTTTGTGTCTGAGGCAATTCAAAATTTGTTAGACCGCAATTTAATTGAAACCTGCGTTGAACCGCCACACGTTGTTAATCCGTTGACTGTTTCAGAAAAAAGTAACGGAAAAAAGAGACTTATTTTAGATTTAAGAGCCGTAAACAAACATTTATACAAACAAAGCGTCAAATTTGATGATCTTAAAGTTGCTTTGTCATTTTTGAAACAAGGATTCTTCATTGTGAAATTTGACATTGCAAGCGCTTATCACTTTATTGAAATTTTCAACCCACATTGCGATTTTCTAGGATTTTCTTGGAAGGGGACGGACAGTCAGGTCCGCTACTTCCGGTTTCTAGTACTTCCGTTTGGAATAAGTAGTGCTTGTTGGATTTTTACCAAGATTTGTAGCCCTTTCATCAAGAAATGGCGTAGCGAGGGTAAAGCTGTACTTATGTTTCTTGACGACGGATTCGGTTGTTCAGATTCATACCAAAACACCTTGCTTTTAGGCACTCAAGTGAAACAAGATTTACTCAATTCAGGTTTTATTCCAAAAGCAGACAAATGCATTTGGATTCCAGTCCAAGTCATGCAGTTTTTGGGAGCTGTGCTCGATTCCTTTAAGGGTGAGATTCAGATTGCCGAGCAATGGACAGGTAAGGCTTTATGTACATGCTCTTCATTGATCGAAGAATCTACATTACTTAGAGCTATTCCCGTGAGAAAAATAGCCTGTTTTGTGGGTCAAATCATATCAATGTCAATTGTTATTGGAAATATCGCTCAAATCAAGACCAGGTATTTGAGTTTCGATACCAATTTAGCCAGTTCCTGGAATTCTAAGATAAGAATAACAGAACAAAGTATTAACGAACTTCAGTTTTGGCAGGCAAATCTTTCCCAATTGAATAAGAGGGACATCTTTGATTCACATAAGTGTTCCAAGGTTGTGTACTCTGACGCTAGTCACGCAGGTTACGGTGGTTATGTAGTGGACGCGATCAACGGCGTATCGCATGGAATGTGGTCGCCTGAAGAAGCACAAATGTCTTCCACGTGGAGGGAATTAACAGCTGTGTTCAGAATACTGTGTTCCCTCAAACACTTACTTGTTCATCAGAGCATTAAATGGTTCTCTGATAATCAGTCTGTTGTGACCATTGTTAAAAAAGGTTCCAGAAAAAGATATCTGCAAGATTTGGCAATTGATATTTTTAATTTATGTTTAGCCAGTAACATTGTTTTAGAGGTTGAATGGGTCCCTCGAACCGACAACGAACGGGCAGATTATCTGTCAAAGATAGAGGACAGTGATGATTGGGGGACATCAAACGAACTATTGGCATTGATAGTCGAACGGTTTGGCCTGCCGACGATGGATTGGTTTGCATCGCATTAGAACAGAAAGTTAGGGTGATTTTATTCAAGATTTTGGAACCCTGGTTCGGAAGGTATAGATGCATTTACTGCTAGATGGTCATTTGAGTTAGGATTATTTGTGCCTCCAATTTCTGTCATATCAAGAGTTGTGAACAAAATGATGGTTGATAGAGCACGCGGTGTATTAGTTGTACCGCAATGGACCTCGGCGGTCTTTTGGCCATTGTTATGTCCGAACGGACATTTTATTCCTGAAGTATTGGATGTTATTCATCTGCCTTCCGAGAGGCGATTTTATGTACCATGTAAAAGTGGAAAGGGTATGTTTGGCAACGTAAATTTGAAATTCGACATGCTTGCTTGTTACATGGATTTCAGGAAGTGAATAGGTTGTGACATAATCATACTGCAGTGTAGGGACGCATGTTTTTCTACTTCATCTAGCCGAGAGGCTATCAAGACGCTTGTCAGACAATGACGCTTGTCATTGATTAATCTCATTAAGATGCTTGTCATTGATTAAACCTCATCAAGACGCTTGTCTGTGATCAAATATCAGTAAGACGCTTGTCTTTGATTAAACATCATTAAGATGCTTGTTTGTGATTAAATATCATTAAGACGCTTGTCTCTCATTAAATGTCATCAAGACGCCTGTCGTTGATTAATGACCATCAAGACGCTTGTCTGTAGTTAAAGATCATTAGGACGCTTGTCTGAGAATGATCTGTATTTGATGATGTATTTCGGTATATAGCCATTTTAGAGTTGTCCGTTTGAGAGTGAAATTGATATGTTATATTTATTATGTATTTATCATTGATTAAAGATCATTAAGCCGCCTGACTTCTGAGAATGACCAGTATTTGATAATGTTCTTTTTTGGTATATACTGAAAAAGAGTTTTTCTAATAGTAATAGTAAAAGAGAATGTGTATTATTTTTATTTTTATTCTTTTTTGCCTTTTTACATATGTTTTTTCAGATCCATGCGGATGAAATTGAGGCTTTACCGGAGGTCTTGGCGGACAGGGTGGAGCTGCTCCCGAGCATCTTGCGCAAATCCAGAGCAGACAGTACCTGTTCCAAATATGAAAGTGCATTTATTCGATGGAGAAATTGGGCTTTGTGCAATCAGTTGGGGAGTAGTGATATTTTGCCCGCTAAGGCTTTTCCGGTGGCGTTATATTTAGTGTCTCTTTTTCAAAGTGCTAAAACCCCGGCACTAGTTATATCTGCATTTTATGGGATTAAATGGATGCATGAGTTATATGGTTTAGTTTCTCCCACTGATTCTAAAATAGTAGCTAATGTTTTAGAGGCAGCAAAAAGAACTTTGTCAACCCAAACTAATAAAAAGGAACCCATAACGGTGGAAATTTTATTAGCTATGTACAAACGTATATACAACGATAAAGATGTAATGTCTCAAAGAATTATTGCCGCCAGTTTACTAGGTTATGCGGGGTTTATGCGCAGTGCAGAATTATTACAAATAAAAGTATCCGACATTGTGTTCGAGGATACATATATTTTAGTTTTTGTTCAGTCGAGTAAAACTGACAAGTATAGAGATGGATCATGGATACCAATCGCAAAATCAGGAACTGTTTTGTGCCCTTACGTAAATTTACAGAAGTACATTGAATGGGCAAATCTGAATGGAGACGATTACCTTTTTTGCAATTTGTCTAAGACTAAATCTGGTTTTAAACCAAGAAAACTGAACAAACCTATGTCTTATACAAGCTTACGAGAGCAGTTTATTAAGGCTTTTCAACCGCATGTACCAGATATTTCTAGCTTTGGTTTGCACTCCTTAAGATCATGAGGAGCTACATCTGCTGCAAACAGTGGTGTAAGAGACAGACTGTTTAAAAGACATGGTCGGTGGATTAGCGAAAGTGCAAAAGACGGCTATGTGAAAGATGATATTAATTCTAGACTGATTGTCTCTAAATCACTTGGTTTATAAATGTGCGTTTTGTTTTGTTATTAGAAAACTTGTCAATCATTTTTTTTTTTTTCTAGATTTGCCCGAACTTTTCGTCCATCTGGTCATACGCATAGGTACCAAAATACAAGCTGTATTTCAATTTATTTCGTTGTTGAGTTGTTTATTTAGGAGACGTAAAGGGTCTATGGAAATATCATTTTCCTAGTTTGAGCGTAGCGAATTAGAGGAAAATTGATTTCCATTGCATATGAAAGTCTCCGGTAGGGGGCGCTCAGTGTATTGTGTTGGCGGCAATTATGCTCGTGGAATAGCCATTCGGCTTTGCGTAACTGACCAGCGAACACGTTAATTTTCGTTATATTTTATTTAAGACATAAAATATTGAAAAGTTTTCTCTTGAAAATGACTATCTGCAGGAATATATGCTGTTGCTGTGTAATTCTATACGAGCGTTAGTTCATATTATGTTTTATAAAATCTGCATCAAAATGTGAATTGTTCATGATTGTATTCGTCATACGTTATAACTGTGTCATCTGGTCATACGCATAGGTACCAAAATACAAGCTGTATTTTCAATTTATTTCGTTGTTGAGTTGTTTATTTAGGAGACGTAAAGGGTCTATGGAATAACAAATTTATTAATAGTACTAAAAGCATTTGAAATTTTATATTTTTGCCTTAAGTCATGATACAAGGGACAGCAGAGTACGAAGTGGAATTCTGATTCAACAACATTGTAATTGCATAGTTTACATAGTCTATTAATTCTATCCACATTATTGTATCTTCCTGTTTCAATCTCAAGAGAATGTGAACATAATCGTAACCTAGTCAATGCAATTCTATACTTATCCTGGTCAATAGCATCTAAATATGTTTCATACCTAAAACAAGTTTTACATATTTTATAATACTGTAATTTGTTTTGAGAATTCACAGTTTCCGACCATATCTGTATATATTGGTCACGCAACCTTTGCTTTAACATGGGTATATAGCAACAGTTAATATCAAACATATACCATAAGTAGCCATATCCAAGCTTATCTAATGCATTATTAACCATCTTTCCCCAGCTATTTTTGAATTTCAATGAATTAAAACTGTTATCTAAAATATGTTCAATAAATATTTTGCCTGGAAGTGATTCCGGATTTTTCATAATTTTACACCAGTATTTTAAGGCTCTTTCCCTGCAAATGACCGAAAGTGGGAATCTACCTAATTCGCCAAGGACGGCAACTGTGGACATTTGAGTACGCACGCCACGAATATGCTTACAAAATTTGATATGGATTTTGACTACCTCCTTGAAGTCATATATGCCCCAAATCTCACTACCATACAAAATAATAGGTGAAACAGTCGAATCAAACAGTAACAATTTTGTTTTAATATCTAAAGATACTCTAGTAAACAGTGATATAAGGCCATTATATGCCTTCAGAGCCTGTTCATTTAGTGCTTTTACAGCATTAGCAAGACTTCCGCTATAATAAAATTTCATACCAAGGTAACAGAAACTATCAACAATATCAAGATTAATATTGTTTATACTCCATGTAAAATTATTTCTAGATTTTTTGCGTTCAAATATACATATTTTTGTTTTAGCTACATTTATCTTGAGGCCCCATATAGAAGAATATTGGTTTACACAATCTAGCTGGGCCTGCAAACTATTGGGATCAGTCGTAAACAAAGCAATATCATCTGCAAATAGTAACATATATAGTGATAGCTTTTCAATATCATTTACAGACATTTTAGACACATCAATATAATCCTTGATATAATTAATAAATAATATAAACAGTAAAGGAGATAGAGGCTCTCCTTGTTTGACACCAAGTGTTATGTCAAACAGTTCAGAATACGGCATGTGTTCAGAATTTTTAACACAAGCTTTAACATTTGAATATAGAGATTTAAGCATTTTTAACATTTTACAACTTACATGGGAATTAGCTAATTTTATCCACAATGCATCATGTATAACGGTGTCAAAAGCCTTTTCATAATCAATAAATACACAGTATAGTTTTAAATTATTAGCAAGAACTTTCTGTATTATAGTATGCAGGATGAATATACTATCAACAGTACTACGATTATCGCGAAAACCAAATTGAGCATCGTTTAACTTCTGCTCATTTTCGCACCACTTATTCATCCTATTTCTTAGCACAAGTGAGAATATTTTAGCGATTATATTTATTAATGTAATTCCTCTATAATTCGAGGGATTTGATTTACAACCCTTCTTATATATAGGTACAATTACACCTTTAGTCCATTCGACCGGATAAATACCACTATCAAATATATGATTAAAAATAGTCGTCAAATAGGGAGCAATAAAATCTTTTGCATCAATAAAGAAATCCGCAACATTGCCAGACATATCACAACTTTTATATCTGGACATGTTACCAATAGTTTTACAAACCTCTTCTACACTAAATTGGCAGTCTAAACTAACAATATTTATATTCTCATACACATCATAATTGTTTGCATTATCATCTCTATAAGTGCTATTATTTGGATTATTTGACACATTACGAAAATGATTGGCAAATTCTTCAAGAGAAATGTCAGGTGATCCAGACTTTTTATTACTTTTAAATTTACTAACATGCTTCCAAAATTGCGTGAACCACTTTTACTTAACACAGACAATTTCTGTTTTTCACTCCTGTAAAAAGATTGTTTAGCCTTACGTTCGATACATTTAAAAGCACTCCTTGCATTCAAACAATTCAGTCTATTTACATCACTAGAATTAGTTTTAAACATGCGTTTACTTTGATTAAAAGTCGACTTAGCATTTCTACAGTCAATATTAAACCAAGGGGATTTCTTACCACTATGTCGTTTGTTATGGACTTTAGTGCGAAATGTTTTACCATAAACATTAAATGCCAGATCAAAAATAGTACTTGACAAACTATTCACGTAGGTATTAATATCTGTTAAACCATCTGAAAAACTTTTCAGCAATTCATCAAAATCTTGTTTATTATCATACAACACGTTTAGCAATTCTTCATTTTTAATTGAGCTATCGTCCCACAATAATTTTTCAACACTAGCAATATTAACAATAGATGCATTATTGGCGCAATTTAATTGGAACTCGATTGGGCAATGATCCGAGAATTCAGTAATATCATGTACACATATACCGTTAAACCGCCCAAATATTTCATAATCACATATAACATAATCGACTACACTAGCAGCAAATCTATTTCTGTTAAAATTATAACACGTGAAATTACCCGGCTCTAATCGCCCATTGACTATACATAAATTATTCTCTTTACACAATGACAATAATTTATTGCCATAAGTATTGGCAATTTCGTCAAAAGAACATCGTAACGGCAGTTTATCTACATCAGATTTTATTGTAGGCATACTCACATATCTATCAAGGTTACTATTTTCTACCAAATCTGATCTCTGACCAATGCGTGCATTTAGGTCACCGGTCAAAATAACATCTCCTAGTAAAGAATAGCGAAGTAAATCATTTGAGATATGTTCAATGAAATCAAATTCAAACAGAGGTGAATTTCTACATTTGTATACCAGTGAATCTTCTGCCGGAATGTAACAATGTATAAAGTAAAGGTCATTAGATGTACCAAAGAATGTCTTGCATAGCTTAATACACATTTAGCCGTTAAAATTGATGTCCACTAATTCAATTTTGCCAGCGTACTTTTTATTAAAATAGACTATTAATCCACCACTATTACGTTTTGCTTTCTTGTTAGTTAAAGGTCTTGGACACGAAAAGCTATCAAAATTGTTTAAATTAACATTTGAACAATTTGAGTGCCAAGTTTCACAAAATAATAATACATCAAATTCATTAATATAATTTGTAAACTCGTTATCATTTAATTTTGAGATAAGTCCTTGAACGTTCCATAACAAGAAAGTAGTTGCTTCTTCGGGAACTCCTATTCAGCAGTACCGGATGTGTCGATGGCGCGGCCCTGGTGATCCGTCGGAGGGTTCAATGGTACAGACGGGGCGCTGTTTTCAGGCCCGCGTTGCTGGATTGGCACTGGTCGGCTTCCGTTTAGGGAGTTCGACCCGCCGCGAGGCGGCAGATCCGGTGTAACTCGGCCCTGGTGATCCGTTGGAGGGTTCCATGGTGCAGACGGGGCGCTGTTTCTATATCCGCGTTGCTGGTTTGGCTCGGTGCGGTTTCCGTTCCGGAAGTTGGACCCGCCGCGAGGCGGCAAATCCGGGGGGGGGAACCAGGTGGAAGGCTGTCGGCGGTATAGAGTTTCCTGTCGATAAACAGCTTATCAACGCTCAGGGAAGCCTGCTTGTTTTGAGAACGTGCCTGCACTAGATACGGAATTAACTTCCGCCGACGTTCCTGAATCACACGAGGATATTGGTCAGACACGTGATATGCAGAGTGTTTCAGCTTATCATAGGCGTTTTGCTTCACTGTCAGCTTATCCTGATGGAAGTTGAATTTGGCGACAATAGGTCTCTTCGAACCTTGTTCGAACCGTCCAACACGATGAGCACGGTCGATCTTGACTACCCGCGCATCATTCATGCCAAGTTCATTTTCGCAGAAAGAAAGAACTTTTGACATACAATCTTCATTTCTCCTATCATCAAACGAATTTTCCTCAGCGAAAAAAGGAGATTGTCGCGCATAGAATGGGCTTTCAGCTGGACAACATCATCAGCTAATGTGGAATTAAACTGCTTCAAGTCATTTAAATCTCTCGACAAAGCATCAGACTTAGATTTTTCAGAGTTCAAAGATTTTTCTAAAACAGAATGTTTACGACGCAAATCATCGCATTCCCTACTATTGAAAGTCCGGCTAGTTTCAAGTTCAAGAAGTCGTGTTGTAACCTCAGAATACTTATTATCAATGTCATTCATTCGGGCCTCCACAAGCGTTACATTTTTCGCTATTTTAGATACATCCATCTCAATACGATCAAGTTTGGCGAGGCTGTTATCAATGCATGACAACCTAGCAAATATCGCCTGAATCGCGCCCTGGTCCTGCGTGGCGCTAGGCACAGCTGCTGGTTGCGCTAAATGGATACTGGCGGGGGGATGGAGCCTGCTGGAACATATATTGCAGATGGGGCGGATAATATTGGCCGAACATCTGTTGATTTGGTGTGAGCATGACAGGGGAGTTTCCGGGGACGCTGATGAGAGGCGTCCACGGCATCCCTGGTCCTGCGGAAACTGCTGGTGGGGTCTTCTCGGACATGATTTGGATTGTATCAGGCTGATCGCTAGATGAACCTGCTGATGCTTGTTCTTTTGTGCGCTTGTTTGTACGCTTGTTGTACTTTTGGTCATGATACGCTATACATATCGAGGGTCAGCCACAATAAACTTGATCGTTGAACGGTGATCGAACTTTAATCACTAGACAGTTCTTTTCACAATATCTTGCGAAACCGGTTTTGTTACGGTTTGTTATGGAATAATACAGTTCGAGGTATAATTGGCGAATTCTATGACTGGTCGCTTTTTATACATACTAATCCAATTAGGCGAACAATAGAAAACACAAGATTCGTTTGACAAGTGTTCAGTAAATCCCTGTGCAATTTTCAGTCCTGAAACGCGGAAACTTATAATATATTTTACATTTCATAGAGAAAAACACTTTTCCTCATTAAATTTCTCAATAACAATCCACCAAAATCCACCAAAATCACAGATTATCTATAGAATACTGTCTTATCACTTATAATCCAATTTTGATGAAGAAATAACACTTTTGAAACTATGTAAATCGAACTTTTCCTCAGAGCCCTAAAATATATGTATCACACTCTTGACCACCACGATAATGATTCAAGATCCCAGCGGTTTGTTGTCTTACTAAGAGAAGTGTATTTCATACTACTTTCGTACGTTCTAGTTTATAAACTTCATTAAAATCACATATTAGGCAAAACTATAAGATTATGTACCGATTACCGTCATATGAATCTCATCACACCTTAATGAAAAATATCTTCAGTCATTTCTCATGCAAAAAAAAGAGGGCAAAATATGCGTCATTCATCTAAATCAGGCTGTCAGACTGTCAAAGTTGGTATACATATAAAGCATGTTTAATTGTTAATGTATTGCATTTGACGAGTTCGAAAAATCCGACTTGAGAATTAAATGGAGCAAACATATTTAAGAACGTAACATGCTCAACTAAGATTACTTTTAATGGAAGTGTACCATAAATCAGAAGGTATCTGAGTGATGATGGCTGTTAAAGACAGTTATTTTAACATGTCTTCAAATAATGAGTTTCGTCTGGCTACAGTATGTCATTTTCTTTGCAAAAGGTATCGCGTAGATGATAGCACGAAATCCGCCACATTTATGTTGCAAGAAAGTGATTGTACACCCAATAACGCATGTTTGACACGCATACATATTTGCCTGAAACAGTTTTCATATCTGAGAACATTCGGAAGGTATGTCAAGAAACTGTAGGTAAACCTATTTAGTGGTTCAAAAGTTTAATGTAAAAAGCAGATCTTGCGTAAAATGTAACTGATGACACTTTTCACTTTTTGTCTGTTTGACACACAGTTTACGATCTTAGGACTGAACGTACATTTAACATTGATGTCACGAATTGAATTAGCGAGTAAAAGATAAAATAATAATATTGTGTATTTACACGGTTGTCAGTTTGGAAATGAGCTTTAAATATATCATCGCTGTAACAATATAAATTAAACAAAATTGTGCAATAGGAATATCAAAAACTACATAGCAATACAGGGGAGAAGACGACGATACACGGCAAATGATGCGTACCAGTATTAAACTCTATAAATTTGGTTATCAATTATGTATATGTATATTGCAACTGAAAATTGAACACAATTTAACACAAACCTTTACTACAACGCTTCAAGCCCCCTTTGTGTTATATGTTACTCATTGACTCTTTTCACACATTCGGCGTTATGACAATTTCATGCACATCCATTCATAACGTCAAAGGGAAATCTTGTTATTGCTTGTTATTGCTTGCTCTATATTGTAATGATACATGCAGCAATTATGGAAGAACATTCGTCCTTGAATGACATAGTTCACTAAACACTTCTTCTTTAAAGCAAATCGAGATAATATTATATATATATTGCATTCTGTGAGGGCGATAGTGCATTTTATTATACCTCACCATTAGTTTCCCTTCTTTGTTCATATAAAAAAGAAGCAGTCAATAATTTTAAATATCAGACTACAATATCACCCGCTTTCACCCGCTTTGACGTCGTAGCGATAGACATGTTGATCGGAGTAAAAAGGCGCTTATGAAACGGTGAGTAAATTACTCCGTGTTACAAAAGTTCACTATTTGAGAAGCCCTGTTTCGGTATAATAAAATTAATATTGCATTCTTTGAGGGCGATAGTGCATTTTGGGCAACAGTATATCCTCGAGTTGACAAAATGCACTAATCGCCCTCAAAGAATGCAAGATTTATATATTGTCATACCGGGAAAATGCTGTTGCCCAAGGCAAAAATGCACTATCGCCCCCAAAGAAAAAATACATGTTTTATGTCAAACCGTGTTGCATTTCAAAAGTCATATGTCGTCTGGATAAACAATGCGCTTTTGTAACACGGAGCAACTTACTGACTGTTTCATTAGCGCCTATTAACTCCAATCATACTGTCTATCTCCACAACGTCATAGCAGGTGATATTGCTATATGATATTTCTATTTATTTACTGTTAAGTTTTAATATGAACAAAGAAGGAAAACAGAAGGGTGAGGTATAATAAAGAGTTATATATGGTAATACGAGAATAATTATTCGCATACATTGAGGGATGATCCTTTTTATTGATATGATAAGTCTTGCTTTCAATGTCAAGATCAGAATTTCAATTTCAGGTTAACGCCAATTACAAAAGGCGAATATAATACATAAGGAATTTGTTTTTGGAAAATGTGTTCGTAGTCAATTAGTAATACTACAATTAAGATTTCAAATTTATTTGAATCCACATATTTTGCAATGTTCAAGTATATATACACGCACTTGGATTAATTGGACACTTTATAGGATCAAGACATATTTTTTTTACAGTATACTACTTAAATGTTTTTCCGTTTTAAATGGACGCAAACACCATTTAATACTGGTTTGAGAACCTTCATATTAGTTATTGCCCAGTGTAGTGACAATCCAAACGGAAATGTGCCATGGTACGTTAAACAACTTCAGACAAATATACACTTAGTATCCTAGCAGTGTGTAATTGTTTGACTTTGGGAAACACTTCAGGGAACTAGGCTGGGTTGATGCAAGGAATTTGATACAGGCTACGTGTTAGCTTCATTGTCAAAATTCTGTTTTGTTGTCCATTGTATTTTGTCAATAACGACCATGAAACAATGTTATGCAAACCTTAAATGGACGTCTGCGAGAAGGATTCATAGATACGTTTGCATAATGTTGAGACACCATAGTAAATAATTTTAATGTACTATTGCAATATTCCCTATTTTGTTGTAAGCATAACACGGTAGATCAAGTGCTATCTTTCTCAAAAAGCCTCTGCGTTAACACATACTCGTATTTTATATAATGAAATTGAAATTTTGTTCGATAACTAATTTATTTTTCCATCAAATACACTAACATATGCTTACGTTTGAGCAGCAAAATAATTTGATATAACACAAGTGTTCAAGACTGAAACCTCTGCGGAACATCGGCATATGTAACTGGTAATTCGACAGATATGTGAACGGGATATGGTGTCTGTCGAGTCACTCCTTTCGACCTTGTTAGCTTTAACGTTTGTATTTATAGTCTATTATTAATAATATGTTATTATCTCTATATATCTATATGTTGGAATAATATACTCATAACACTAAACCTCCACGTCTAGAAATATCTCGCTGTTTCTCAATGAGAACCTGCGCGCGGACCGCCAATGCAAGTTTTTAAAACCGTATACAGCTACATGTAATTTTATATACGATAGTTATTCCACTAATCCTGTCAAGAACATTTATATCATTTCATACTATCAACAGCGTTTTATTCCAATATGAATATCTGACAGGTATTTTAAGTCTTACTGTCAGTTGGGATGTATATTTGTAGTTTATTTATCTATTATATGCGGCTGACATTTATGCAATGGTTTCTGTGGGATTGTGTGACAATAAGCATTGGAAATAAAGCGACATTTCATGTAACAGTAGCACATGCAATCATGCTTTACATCACATATCCTGACTGAGAGTTTAATACGTGTAACTATCTTTAGGAATAATTATAACTATCGTATCGAATCACCACTAGACTATTCGCATCCTGTACACTCTTTAGACGCATAAGCCTGATGCCGAAGAACGATAATTGTATTTACAAAAAGGCATGTGTTTCATGTTTCTCATGTTGTCTTTTGTGTACATACAGTAACATTGATATATTGTTATGAGGCAATTATACGAGCATTTGGATGTATACAAGGTAACAAATATATTTGCATCATATTAGTTCTCAAGTCGTCTTTTCGCGCTCGACAAATGCGATATTTATACAGAATTTAAATGTACGCTATGACAGTTTGATTTATATTAGAAGGAACGACACATATTTTGCCCTGTTTCTTTTGTATCAGTACTGGCACAAACCCTGTCTAACTCCATTGTTTGACTTGATTATTAAATCACAACGACTAAATGTACGTCAGCAGTTGTTACGAATATATTTAAAGACAACCAAATATCTCTTATTTCCATTTAAAATTAACATTATTTACATTAATTCATTAGTTTTGGTGTTTACTAGCATAACAGCGAGATCCGTTGTTAGTGTCGGTGTCAAGTAACATTAGTTCGTTTTTTCAAAGAAATCATTATCAAATAAGTCAATCATTTCTTTTTATAGAACCTTCAGGTGTTTTTATAGAACGTTTATTGCACGATTCAATGGTTTGTGTCACAGTGTATAAAATGTTTGATAGCTAGAACTGTTGATTCCATTTTGCGTTTTGTAGAGTTCCGATTTCAATAAGAGTAACATTGGGTTTACTACAAAGTCATACATACAAGAAATATACAGTAACATCAACTTAAAAGCACGCTGCAACTTACAATATAGTGTCTAAATATAATGGCTCTGTAAAGTGGTATTTTAATGGAGTTTAACAACATTAATTTTACAACATTTGACATTTCAAACGTGTTATGGAAGGTTAATGTTCTCAAGCAATATGCTAATGTTGTTGCCTCCTCTAGTTAATTACAACGAAATTTATTAACGGAAGTTATAGATAAAAATGGACAGTTACAGCGCATTAGAACATTTATAATTGCGTGAACGTATGCAGTTTAACGTGTGCTATCAAAGCAAAAACGCTCTTTGTCTTGTTGGAGTGTTGTTATGAAACTATATCAATTTCAACTGAATAGGAAATAAAAATAAAAATAAGGGAACACAGATTATTATATATAGAATAAACAAACCACAAAATGTATATGCTACTTATGAAAAGCATCGTTGAAAATCTTATTGTTTGATTATCAAATGTCACAAATGTGCATTTATAATGTGCTTCATGACAAAATTTATCGTTAATTAATTATATTTAAATACTACAGTTTTTAAACAAGCATTATGTGGAGTTGAAAGTTTAAATGATTTGTTTAGAAGTGAGCTTTTAAATTGAGTATTATTCATGCTGCGTTGTATATTCATAAGATTATAATAACGAACGAGATTGACAATAGAAATCTGGAAGTCTATTTGTTATCACGCAGTTCAATGATGATTTAATTCCAATAACTATGACAACTTGGAAATACATTGGTAAAGGGCAATTTAATAATTTAGCACCGGGCAAGAGCTCGTAAACAATAGCCATTTATGAGTGTGTAGTTTAAAAAACTCAAAACGAAATAAACGAACATTTATTATACGTATATTAGCTGGTTTACTCGTAAACACTTCGTATTTGTGGAAATGCAGATTTTATCATGACAGACGAAATGGATATTTTTGCTGTCCCTGATATTGCACTTCTGCATTGTGTTTTTATTTGCAAATCAACTGTACATTATCAATTAGTAAACTTAATTCTCACAACACTTACATTCTCACAACAGATGCATTATAAGTTTTTTGCCAAACATTTTAGTTTTACCGCTTTTATCTAATTAGTGCCCATTTGTAGATGTAAAAACGATCAAACGTCATGTACATCACCAGTAGCGAACACCTACCAACCCAAGGTCCTTTATTTAAGGTGTGTACCCAAATCGCATCCTAGTTGTACGAAGTTATTATCCAGTTAATTAACGCTTTTATGAAAGATTGTATATGGTTTTCTCTTATAAAATCTAATTTTATCACATGCTATAACATGTTTTCCGTGTAATACAGCATTTACGATTATTTTTATCTTACACATGTGTAAGATAACATTTTGAGCGTTGTCAGTACACAACTTTTAGGATTTATCAACATCTTTTGGTAAAATAATAAGGTTTTTTTCGTTTAATAGCAAGTGATAAAAAAAGATCCGACACTCGTTGTCATTTCTTACCATATTTTATTAAATTCGTCCAGGATATTCCTTAGTAAGCTCGCCAAAGGCTCGCTTACTAACAACATTTCTGAACTCGTTTAATAAAATATGATATGAATATAATATTATTATTATTATTATTGTTATTATTATTAAATGTTATTGTTCAATACATTTCAACATTTCAGCCTAGTTTTTTTTTTTTGAAACATATAACTACATTGACGAAAGAGGAACATTTTATTATTAGCAACTTAACACAATAAGTTCCTACTAAGCGCAATTCTATTATTTGCAAAACAATAAAAAATTGAAGATCGAGATAGTATGGGAAAGCGACTAATGTATCTAACACTTCGCGCATACTTACAAAAAATATTCATTACACTTTTTTTTCGGCGAAAATGTGACAGGCAAAACGATAGTTGTACATATTTCACGGGCTAGTTACATGTAGTTAACTGGCTGTCAGGCAGCATGAACAATACATTATATAAACCATGATTGCACCCGCTAGTGTTACAGGAATTATCGCTTTATTTCGAATGATTGTTGTCACACAATCCCACTTAAACCAAACCAAAAACAAATGTACATCTAAATGACAGCAGGACTTAACATACCTGACAGATAATCATGTGGGAATGTAATGTTGTTGACGTTTTCGAAATGATATAGAAGTTTTTGACAGGATTAGTGGAATATGTTTTGCATGTATACATAGAGAACAACAGGTTACTGCCTGGTCTTGTGTAATATATCAGGTGAGGCTTAGAATAATATAACGGCGATGCTTGCCGAGCCGTTATTTTATTCGTGCCGAACCTGATATATTACACAAGACCAGGCAGTAACCTGTTTTTATATTTATCATACCACATTTTTCGTAAAGTATCACCAAACGAGCTGATTTTTTATATATTGAAAAACTAAGGGCGGCGCTGATTTTGCTAAGCCGACTTTTACACGTTCACGTACATGTAGTTATAGATTTCTAAAAGTTGACTGAATAATACCTTATTATTAACATTTCGTAATGATAAATGAACTGTTTTCACTACGAATACATAGATTACACGCATGCTCATTCATAAAATATAAACGCTACTGACCTGATATAAGCATAGTGGTATGATAAAATAAAATATTGCTAGATATGGAGGTTAAGCGATATAAGCATTTTATTGCGATTTGTCGATATATAGAGATAATAACGGTTTATTGATGAATGAAACTCAAAAAATAAATTATCAATACTAATATTAACATTAACAAAGCTGAATGAAGAGTGTCGATAGATTACTTCTCGGCTTACATACCAGACGAATTACCAGTTACATAATAAGCCAATGTTCGGAAATTGCTTCAACCATTTTACCTCGTGTGATATCAAATAATGTCTGTGCCCGAAAGTCATCAAATGTTGGTATATTTTTTGGAAACATAATTTTCTCAGTTCTCAGACAAAATGTTCATTTAGTTATATCCTGGTATGTGTAAAAGCGGTGGCTTTTTAAGAAATATAATATTAACCTGCTGTGTCATGCTAATGACAAAATGGGAAAACTGCAATGATTTAATATTATAACTAAATGTTATGGCTAAAAATCATTGTATCCCATCATCACGACTGCATTGACGAAATAACACCCCGTGGGATAAACGTAGCTGTATTCCAACTTCTTGAATGCAGCAAACACATTATAATGACGTCATTTTGTTAATTTCATGACGTCATTTGGTGTTTTTCGTGTTATCCATTGATTGTCTTTTGTTTATTTTCAAAATAAAGACAAAAAATGATGGGATACCAAGGCTCGTGGTTTAGGTTTTATAAGCCTCGCTAAATAAACGTATCTGTATTCAACACTAACCTAGTTTTCTCCATGTCTTGATTTGCTTTTAAGTAGCAAAGTTTGAGTTAACTGTTTCAATGATAGGCGCATGCCTTTGCGTTGTAAGTTCTAATCAGCAGTAAATAGTTTGTAGGTTTTGCTGTACATTTTGCACCGTTTCGTTCAATTTATATTGTAACATCAAGGGCAATCAAACCACATTTCTGATTTGTTCCAAAATGACAGCCGCGTAAGTACACATAAGACGCATAATTCGTTTACTAGATTCTTGAAAGAAATAGTGAATATGTTTGCAGTCTTAAACTGTAAGTCAAACAAACAAACGTTGTAATGAACACTAAAGGGATAATATATGCATCGCACAATGGCTATAGAGCCTCTGCGGACGAAAACGACATCAACAGGTGCATTGTTGCTGTTATAGCATAAAACATACATCGAGAGTAATACAGCCGAAAAAAATGGGTAATTTACAGTAAAATCGTATTTGTATAATATATAGTAACCCAAAATCGCGCACCTGTTTTTAAGCTTTAAATATTACATTACTAGGGCCGCGTTCAGCTGAGCTGGAATCGAACTTGTTTGTCGCGATTTTGTGTGTGTGTGTTTTTATCAACCGAATTTTAAATTGGATTTGACATGGATTGCTGTGTGCATTACGTTTGTGGTAAATATTATACATATCTTGATATGGTGTGATTTTGATATGGACCAAAAGTACGAACTTGCAAGCGTTTAATAATGGACGATTTATAGCAACAAGGAGGACCGGTTAACGCATAAGTAAAAGCTGGTCGTTATTGGCGCGTGCCTTTACTGAATAATACACCTTTTTTACTTTAACCGACCGCGTTTTGTTCGTTAACAAAACTCTAAAACGGACTGTAAACGGGCTTTGTATGCTAAAATTTGTATTAATTTTGAATGTCTTCAGTTAGCATCTTGCTCAAGAAATAGATTTAAATTGTGAACGACAAACTAAGAATGTCTCCAATCTATGGTACATTCGACGTACTTCAGAAACTGTAAAAAAAATGTGCCTTTAAATGCGTCTCCAATTAGTTCACACAACCAATTTTTGCATTTCTCAGTGTTCAATACTAAGTGCAATGTTATCATATCCATTGTAAGACGTCTTTAAATTAACCGGTTAACTTTTAACAGAATTGTAACATTAGCACAGTTAACCCTCGCTTAGTCATTTTAGTCAGCATATTCATAATTGATATATATATTATTATTGATACAGGGACAATGATGCATATGATGACAAAAACGTATTTATTGTTTGACATAAAGAGACAATTCTGCATATGATGACAAAAACATATTTATTGTTTGACATAACCATAGCATAAGCGCGTGCACAGCCATGTTTATGAGGTTCTGAAGACATTTGTATTTTCGTTCGAAAGTCGGTTTTTCGTACATGTCAAGTTAATTACGTTAAAAGCCTTGGTCCATCTAATTATCCTTCTATGTGTGTATATCGTAACATTAATTTATTGAGATGAAGCAACTATAGGAGCATTAGGATGTCTACAAGGTGGTAAATACATGTGCTTATTATTAGGATGTCTACAAGGTGGTAAATACATGTGCTTATTATTATTTCAGTCGTCTTTTTGCGCTCGCAAAATGGCGATATATATACAGGATGTATATGTACGCCAACTATGACAGTCTGATTTAATAAGAAGGAACGATAATATTTTACCTGGTTTCTTTTGTATCAGAACTGGCACAAACACTGTCTAATTTCATTATTAAATCATAAGGACTACACGTACGTCAGCAGTTGTTACAATAATATTTTAGACAACCAAATATCTCTTAATTTCCATTTTAAATTAACAGTATTTACATCAGTCGTTCGTTCTGGTTAATCGTATGCGAGATTTGTTGTTATTGTCAGTGTCCGGTTACAAGAATACCACACTTTTGTGTGCATTTGTTCAGAAAATGTATTATCAAATAAGTTAGTTATTTATTTTAAAAGAACCTTCACTTGTTTTTATAGAACCTTCATCGCATGTTTCTAATGTCATCGTGTTTTAAGGTTCAGAAAGTTGCAATTATATTGCTCTGGTGAACATAAAACCATTGAGTAGTTAAAATTCAATTACATTGAATTAATATTCCTTTTTATTTCCATTTAAATTGAAATGCAATGCTATGAGATTACAGTTTATTTACAAGTGAGTTTATTATGATCAATTTCGGGCTTAGTGTAGGTTTGGCCTGCCCTTAAACCGATTTAAACCCCCAATGCATTGCATTGACCGTTTCAAGGCGGTGACCCTAGTTTTAATCATTTTAATGTTTTGTGTTGTGCTGTATGTATTGTCCTTATTGTATAGGCAATTGGTCACTTGCCTCAAATAAAGGACCAGCGGATGGTAATAAGGGTCTCTCTCCTGATGATGTCTCTGGAGTTTAATTATTCCTATATTTGATAGCTAGAACTAGAAAGGTGATGATTCCATTTTGTATTTTGCAGAGTTTCGACGTCAATAAGAGCACCATTGTGCTATACTAAGAAGTCATAAAACACAAGCCATATACAATAATATCTTGTTTAAAGCACGCTACATATTACAATATAATTTCTAAGTAATTATAATAGATCTGTAAGGGTTTTTTGCTTAATAGAATTTGACAGGTTTTTTTACAACTTAGGACATTATTGAACGAGTTCTGATCAATGCATGGGACATGCTAATTATGTAATATTCAGTTAATCACAACGAAATTTATGAACACGATAATTTTGGCATATTAGAACATTAATAATGTAGGTTTTCGTATGTAGATAAACTTTTAATATTATTGTATTATTGTTATGAAATCATAATCCTTATCAATGGACAGAAACATAAAATAAGGAAATAAAGATTAATCAACTGTTTCTCTTGTTTCTGAAAACGTTCTTTAATGCACTCATGATATAATAAAAAAAAATATATATATAATAATAAATGTACCATGTTACAAATACAAAGCGACTTTGATATAACTAATCATTTTTGGCATAACGCATTAACAGTCAAAATTAACCTTCATATATGTCTAATTAGCACCGTTCCAGACATTGCGCGCAACTGCAGCTCTTGGCAATGTATTTAAAGATAAAATTGTTTTATTATTTAATTTAAAAAAAAATTAAGTAAACTTACAATACTCAGGTTCTTTTACAAAACAGATAAAATGTCAGTTTGTTCCTGACGTTTTAGTTGTACAGCTTTTATCTAAACCGTGTGGTGACAACTTTAAATGCAGTAAAATAGCGTTGGTTTTCTGCCTTATAATATGTAATCCAGATCAGTTTTACAAAGCTACCTACCAATGTATCGCGATATACTATCATATACATTTCTTTGTAAATTTGTAGTCACATTAAAATGCCTGTTTTGGAATAAGGATTAAATATGGATTGGACAAATATTACATTTTTGTTGTTGTATGTTTTGTTGTTTGTATTAAATTTGTTGTTGTTTGTTTCTGTTTTTTGTTGTTGTTGTTTGGTGGGGTTCTTCATGAACGTGTTTCCGTATAACAACATTGTTGTCATAATAACTATTTGGAACGTGCAATTTGGTCAGTGACCAATTAGGTTGCGTAAATTGTACATTATACAAACTATTATGAGAACGCTTGAGAAAAAATCCACTGTTATGATTCCCTGAAAAACTGAATAGAAATATCTATATTTTTGTCAGCCGTACAATATTAAATAAATCGTAATTACATGTGCTAGTAGTACCGGAAATGTCGTTTTATGTCCGATGGTTGTTGTCACACAATCACACAAAAACCAATATCTGCACAAAGAGCATTCACATGTTACCGACACAAACAAACTGAATATATTTGTATTTGACAGCATGACTTACACTTTCTGACAGATACGCATGTTGTTGTTGACGTGAAAGAAATGATATAAATGTTCTTGACATGCTGAGGGAGTAAACTGCTGTGCAACAATATTTGTAAACGTTTGTAGAAAACTTGTGTTGGAAGTTGTTGGACAACTCTGCGATCTAATTTTAGCAAAGTTGAGTTCATCAAATAACGTATGGCTTGATAAAACACACGCGTGTGCATACAATTGCAGTATCACGGTAACTTAGTATAAGGGAGGAATGACAATTTGTTTTTATATGTGCTAGCCATAAAACAAAGAAATACGTTAGTTAACTTAGTAAATATTAAAGTCTTGAGCATTATTCACTCTTGTTGCTAATTCTATTACAAACGAATACTTCATGTACCTAAACACATGCAGGCTGAAGTTTTACCACATGTATTTATATAAGAGAAAATGAAGCATTTGGTTAATTACACAATTATGTAACAACTAAAAAACAACATTTTTTAAAATTTAAATTTGTTTCATTGCAATTTGAAGTGATTCACCTCGTCTCAGATGAATGAAAAGCTTTTCATAGCAATTCTATATATGTGATTATCGTTCGACAATTTATAGCATTCCAATTGTAACCGAATATATTATCAAAGTACTTTATACAGTGTAGGTGTTCAAAATTTACTAATTGTTCATGCCTGTCATTTTCTAGCATCTATTGCAAGTGCAACGCCATTATAATGATATTGACAAATTATTATGACAAATTGAGAGTTTATGTTCTTAATAAATCAACTGTCTTTATTGAAGAAAATAACACATCGTGACAACAGAGTTTGTTTCCATACTTGAACAGCTGACATTCAACTTCGCTAAATAGACAATCAGAAATATATAACAATATTTTGCGTGCCATTATACCGGTTAAATGCCACATGTCAACCCGAGGAACCGTTTAATAGGTGCTTAACTCTAGGCACTGAATGACCCAGGTTTGACTTCGGAACGGAGCATCTTCCCCGGAACCCAACTGACAGGTCTTTGGGGAGAATCGAAATATGGTTGCACGTTTTACATTTGTGTCGCGTTTTTCTGTAGTGTCTATCAAGTGTTATAAGCTATAAGATGTTTGTCCTAAATAAACACATTGAGTAATTACATACAGTTTTGCATTCTACTGATGCAACTGGTTTTTCTTACTAAATCATATATATATCCTTTGATCCCAGATTGCTTCCAGTTGCATAATATCGGGTGTTTGTGTTTAAACAGTTGTAACAAACCACCAACTGCAATTCACGTTTTGCCGAGCCTTTTTACAATATATACTGAATATGTTCAAAGCTGAAAGACAGTGGCCTCTATCCAAAGGCGAAAAACTGTCAAGTAACGGATCTTCTTTTTGAATGATCAAAATAGTTCTGCAAAAATGGTACTGTACAAGTCATTATTTTCGCGAATTGTTTATTTCGCGTTTAATTCATATCCAATTCATTCGCGAGTTCTTGAATTTGCAAGAACGCCGTCTTTTTCCGGTTCGGTTACTTCTATTATTTTCGGACCTAGAAACGTCATCCATGCGCTGATAATTACAATAATTAAACTTGGCCCATATCCACAAAGATCCTTAGTAAAAACTTCAGTATATTTCTTAAAATCATAAAATTCCTTAAGTCCGTGGCTGGTTTATAAAAACAAGTTTGTTTTGTCTTAATTGGTTTTAAACTGGTAAAGAATCAACAGATGCATCTTTATTTAGCATATTTCAGATATATAACATTGATTCTCACAATAAAACATTTATCTTAAAATTTCCCTTAAATATGAATTAAGTTAAGAGCAACTCGAAATCGAACCTATGGGCATTTGGTCCCACGAGAAAGTTAAGTGTGAAGGAGTATGAATCATTTCAGAATCTGAATGTTCAAAAGTTCAAATTTGATCGTGTTCTCAAACTTGGTATTGTTTAACATCTTTATTGAAATCGTGTGCTCAGCAATTTGTGAGTTTTATGCGAACATAATAGCATATGCGACTGGTACATTGCAATCGAGCGGTCATCTAGTTTTGCTACAAACTAAATAGAGAATTTTGTATGCGAAGCAACTCAAAATCGAACCTATGGGCATTTGGTCCATCGAGAAAGTGTGTAGGTATGATACTCTGCAATTGACACTGGTACATTGCAATCATGTGCTCAGCAACTCGAAATCGACACTAGTGGTGTTTGGTCCCACCCGATTAAGCGTTTGAGAATGTTTTTGTCATGGCACAGCAGGATGATGGGTATTTCAACTTAGCAGCGAGTATTTTCGCAACTCTAAATCGACCCTAGTGGTGTTTGGTCTCAGTAAGCGTTAAAGTATGTTTTTGTCATGGCATTTCAACTAAGCAGCGAGTATTTGTGTTATAACCAGAACCGGGACTTGCACCCAGATCTCTTCTCCCTCGAAGAAGGAAAAGCGTTCTGCTTTAAACTATTCTGATGTTGCAAACACGTTCATACAAGCTGCAGAGTCAAGTATTTCGAATTGATTTCTGTGGATTGGTGTCACTCAGCGTTTTGCACGGACTTGTGACCGTTCTTTTCACAAGGAAAAGAGTCGCTTTACCACCAAAAAGATAGCTATTGTTTGGTAAGACTGTACCTGTAGGCTTCATTTCTTGTTTGAACTTCTATGGTTTTTATTGTTCACAAACCATCGAGTTGTTGATTTGCAAATACGTTTGTAGCATATTGTTGAGTACAACACAAAACAGTTGCATGCTTGGCCGAAGGCGAACAATGAAATTTGCAGTTTTGATCTGAAATAGTTTTTTCCAACAGTTTCATACGCTGTACTAGTTGTGATAGTTTGATGAGAACCCAATGCTTGTTAATTTCATAAGACAACATTGAGTCGCACAATTTCAGAGTGTGTTGCTGCTATACGGCGAAAGTCATAACATTTGGTAAAACTGCTTCATATAGGTTTTTTTCATCGATTCACTTGCGCAATTTCAAGCCTTGATACGTTTAACATTTTATGTTGATATTTCTCATTGCAAGACAAGATATACCTATGATGAGCCGTAGTGCTTGTAAATCTCAACGCAAGAAGTACCTAAAACGCAATGACTGTTAAAGCTTCATCGAAGCGCACAAGTTAATGGCCATAATCTGTAAAACTGCAGTATATAGTGTTTTTTTTCACCTCAACTCAAACGTAAATTTCTATGCTATGCTCTTGAAAGTTTTCGGGTGTCACTCGGCGTTTTCACGGACTTGTGACCGTTCCTCTTGTCTGAGCACAAGAGAAGTCGCCTTCCCACCCAGCCCTTAGCAGACTTCAATTGTGCATGATAGCACTTAACAAACAAAAATGTTATTGCTTGGTCAATGCGTGGCTGCATTTCTGAGAGAGCCAGATTAAGGAATTTCGTGTCACCGTACGAAAATACCATGGGTGTCGCACGGCAAAGCACAGACATGTCACCATGTGTGCCTACCACCCCTCCAACAGCGCAACAATGTGGTGTTGGAAGGATTCCCAGCTAGTGCCGAAAGTATTTCACAACGATCGCGGGGAAGGGCTGCTTTATAACGCCTCATTTCGTATTGGCTTGCAGCCTCGCCCTACGTTGTTACACAGCTAGCTGAGCAGGACTCCCTCTGACTATCAATCTCAGCGGTCAAAATTTTGAAAAGCGTCTGCTTTTTTTAGTTATACACTTAAGTCTCTCTGTGCCAAAATAGAGACTGAAACCTAAACCCTAACACAATTTTGAGAGCTGAAAAAGAAACATGAATCATACAGACTGAGCAATACTAGTGACTATATTATCGGTCAAGCAGTCATCAACTGGTCGGTAGCCTTATCAATGCCATCGCGTCCTCGGACTCGCATACGCACAATCGACCCACGTCAGTTCTAAAGCTTGCGGGCAAAGAGTGTCCCTCGCGATAGACTGAGGAGCCTTGCCAGAGTATAACGACAGCATTGATAAAACATCATAGCGCTGAAAACCGAGGCGTTTTCCCCCAAGTGCTATCAGTGCGCTTCGCAACTTGTGGAGTCGGTCTAACGACACCTACATACCTCGGCCGCCCAAACTCAGTTAATCGACTGCTGTTGTCTTTCTGCTTTGCCAAATAGCAGGAGTGCTTACCGATAGCAGTCAAAGACAACCTTACATTGATCTAGCCAGATAGGAAACTACAAGCAAACGCTGACTCGCCTAAGCAAGCCGTCTCGCTTCCTGCACCGAAGCAAGTCACTCGCCTTAGCACTATCGACCCAACGCCAGTTACACTGCGCCATAAGCTGGGGAGCCTTGCCAATGCTCACAAGTACTTTGCAATCCTGGCTAGTGCAATGAGTATATTCGGACTGGTGTGCCACCATGTGAATTTTGATTTCCTAAGTCTCTAGAGCCAAAGTAGAGACTGAAATTATCAAACCTTGAGAATTTTGAGAGCTGAAAGAGAAACATGCATACAAGCATACATTGCTGGCCAGCACTACTAACATAACATATAACAATAAACAACAAACTGTTCAAACATGTACTCACGGTTTTGTCGCAGCTCTGCTCAAGGTATGTGCAAGTCTCTACATACGTCTAGACTGCTCGGTGTTCACATCAAGACTGGCGAGTTGTACTGAAAAAACAAGAGCTTTTATAGTTCTCGTTTGTAATTTTGTTATTTCGTGATATGGAACAGTGAACAGTAACAGTCAACTGAACTCAACTCAAACTTGTACTTACCATGTTTTCATCACTGAAATGTGAAAGACGTTTTACATTTTGCATTTTTGAAACACAAGTTGAAACGATACTTACTTGTTTGTATAGGTGATTATGTGAACAGTCGAGTCGAGTCCTTGATGTCTCTGCTAGTCTGTTGTAGAGCTGAAATCAAATAGCAAAGCATAATGAGAATCTTTGAATATGTTTGAACATGTTTGTACATTTACTAAACAGTAAACAAAACTTTGAACAGCAAACTAAATTTTTGTACAGTGAACAATTATACTCACCAAGATGTCTTCACTGAAATGCAATAAAAACAACATTTCACATAGTAAAAACAACATTTCACATAGCAATGATAGCGTGACATTTGTACAGTAACATGAAACAAAATTGTGAGTAAAAGAAGATGTGAGTACTTACATCTGTGTTGTTGATCCATTCCTGCTGGTTGAAATCTTCTCAACGTTTCTTCACTCTAGACCCGAGCTGAAATTAAGACTTGAGCATGCATGTACTTTCTGATTCAAATAGTCAATATAACAGTGAACACAAAACAGTAACAGAACAAAACCAACTGTTCTTACCATGTTGTCTGAAATGAGAAAGACGTTTTACATTTTGCATTTTGCATTTTTGAAACACAAGTTGAAACGATACTTATTGTTTGTATAGATGATTTTGTGAAGAGTCGAGTCCTTGCTGCCTCTGCTAGTCTGGTGTTGTGCTGAAATGGAAATAGTAAAGCATGATGAGAATCTTGAATATGTTTGAACATGTTTGAACATGTTTGTACATTTACTAAACAGTAAACAAAACTTTGAACAGCAAACTAAATTTTTGTACAGTGAACAATTCTACTCACCAAGATGTCTTCACTGAAATGCAATAAAAACAACATTTCACATAGCAATGATAGCGTGACATTTGTACAGTAACATGAAACAAAATTGTGAGTAAAAGAAGATGTGAGTACTTACATCTGTGTTGTTGATCCATTCCTGCTGGTTGAAATCTTCTCAACTATTCTTCACTCCAATCCCGAGCTGAAATCAAGACTAGAGCATGCATATACAATTGGATTCAAATATTCAACACAACAGTCAACAGAAAACAGTAACAGAACAAAATCAACTGTTAAAACTTTGGGGAGCTGAAATGAAAAAGACATGTTTGCATAGCACAACACGTTATGAAAAATGTAGAAATTCATTGTACTATTTTCAAGAAATGCCTAGTAACAACTAAACGTTTTTACTTACATCAGCCATGCTGAAATGAAAATGGCATGCTATGTTGAAACAAACTTATCACATTTTTGTATATATATCAAGAAATCTATTGTACTTACCGCAGCCATGCTGAAATGAAAAAATCATTTTGCAAAGCATAACACAAACAAAAAAGTCAAAACATGTAGATACACATACACTATTGAAGTATAGAAACGATTGTACTCACCACTACCAGACTGAAATGGGTTACTGCTCCACTGTTTGCTGGCAACTGAAACGAAAATCTGAAACCACATGCACATAGCAAACAGTTTGGACAAAACATTCTTACCCACCAAATGTATCCCAGCGTTGAGCACAAATTCATTCTTCCAGAGGTAGTATAGTAAACCTGAAACATTCAAAAACATAACAACATACAGTACAAAGCACATCAACTTACCTTGTGTGGTCCTACAGTTGTGTGACACCAGTTGAATTCAAGTCTTAGCTCACTTCTCTGTTAGCACCAAGGGCACGTTGTCCTTGAAAGTGAAAACTGAAACAGAGTAAACAAAGCAAACATGTTTCACATCAAACCAACAATGTGTTGCTTGAACTGTCTTCTGTTGAGTAGATTCTTAGCAGCTAAACCTCAGTATCCATCTCTGTTCTGCACCAAGGTCACACTGTCCTTGCAAATGATTTCTGAAACAGAGAAATGCAAACCAAAAACTAGTAACTTACCTTGTCTCTGTGGAGGACAGCCACAGCAGCTGAATGTTGTCTAGAAAACTGTCTTCTCTTCTGTTCAACAACACTGTAAAACTGTCACTGCTAGTGAAAGCTGAAATATAGCAGAGCAGAGCAAAACATGTCACATATCAAACCAACAATGTGTTGCTTGAACTGTCTTCTGTTGAGTAGATTCTTAGCAGCTAAACATCAGTATTCATCTCTGTTCTGCACCAAGGTCACACTGTCATTGCAAATGATTTCTGAAACAGTACAAAGCATAAAATCATGAAACAATTCAGATCCACTTACCTTTCTCTATCAAGTTGAAATTTCACAGCTGCTTTATTCTCAATACCGTGCCCTGTTCAACACCAAGGTCACACTGTCCTTGCAAGTAAAAACTGAAATATAGTATAGCAAAGCAAACATGTTTCACATCAAACCAACAATTTGTCTACTTACCATTCAGTATTGTGTAGAGCCAAACCTGCTACATTCCTCTTGAAACCTGTCTTCAGTTCTTCTCAGCACCAAGGGCACAATGTCCTTGAAGAAAGTCAAACCTGAAATATAGTTAAGCAGAGAAAAACATGTTTCACATCAAACCAACCTCTGAGTGTTGTATAACTGTATACTCTGTCAGTTTGACTTCATAGCTCCTCACAGCTCACCACACCAAGACCTGAAATATACGAGCATGGCACAAAAATTGTGACAACTAACTTACCTCATGAAATGCTGCAACTGTAGAGAAAACAGCTTCACCACTCTGTCCTTCTCAGCTCTGTCCAAGGTCAAACACATCACTTTCTGTAAGATCTGAAATAAAGCAACGAGCAGCAAAACACATTGCAGTTTACAAAATGACTTACATTATGTGTTGAGTTGAGTCACAGCAGAGGCATTCCTTATTGAAACATTTCTACTTCTCTGCTTAGACCACTATGAAACCGTCACTGCAAGTCAAATCTGAAACATAGTAGAGCAGAGCAACACAAATAATAACACAAAGCAAATGCTTACATACGTTACCTTTCAATGTCTTCCAACTGTAGAATCTGTCAGCTAGACTCCTTCATTGTTCAGCAACACTGTCAAACCTGAAATATAGAAGCATGTAAAACACACAGTACAAAACAAGTGTAATGACTTACCCTTTGATATGCTCCAACTGTAGAGACAAGACTGCTCGACCACGTCTGAAAACTGTTCCTCTTCTCCGTTCTGCAATACTGTTCATCCTAAAACAGAAAAGCATATACAGCACATATCATGACATGATAGCAAAAGTACTAGCAAACTTACATTTTCATGTGCAAAGCAGCTAGTCTTTTTTTCTCTTCTCTTCACTGTTCAGCAACACTGTCAAACCTGAAATACAGTAACATGAAAAACAGATGTCATGCTATGAAAACAAATTTGTACTTACAAGATATGAGAGCTTTCAGAAACACGTCTGCTCTGCTCGACTGCTGAAATGCAACTGAGAGCACTTGACAGATAATCTGAATAAAAAGTTAAAACTTCACAAGCTGTGGCAAACATAGTCATTCTAGACAACTTACCTTAAACAATGGTTTGGGAGCAATAGACACAACCACTGCTTGACTTCTCTGTTCACACCAACTGTCAAGTCATCAGTACATGTCAAAATCTGAAATGTATTGAAACAAGCAATGCATAACAAACATAGTTACTTACCTTTAACTCTGGTTTTGGAGCTCTCAGAAACACGTCTGTTCTGCTCGACTGCTGAAATGCAACTGAGAGCACAACATTGCAAATCTTTACGAAATTTTAATACTTCACATGTTATGGCAAACATAGTCGTTCTGTACAACTAACCTTCAATAACGGTTTGAGAGCTCTTAGAAACACATCTGCTCTGCTCGACTGCTGAAATGCAACTGAGAGCACAACATTGCAAATCTTAACGAAATTTTAAATACTTCACATGTTATGGCAAACATAGTCGTTCTGTACAACTAACCTTCAATAACGGTTTGAGAGCTCTTAGAAACACGTCTGCTCTGCTCGACTGCTGAAATGCAACAGACAGCACATCACTGAAAATCTGAACAAACATGTAATATGATGCTAAGTATGGCACACATAGTCATTGTACACAACTCAATTGCCAATCAAGTCTCACAGACTTCTCTTCATCTCAAAAGTGAATATCATATCAGACATGTTGCTATCAATAATCGTTGCTACACTTTCATTGCTCTGTCAAACATTTCACTTAATCTGGAACAATGTTTCACTCTGCAATTGTCACGCAGAGACTGACAACCACATGGCTATACCAAATTAGAGCTCACAGTGATAAACATCTACAATACTTAAAACAGCCCCTCTGAAAGCAAATCAGCATGCATACAAAACAATATCATAGAACAGACGTGCCCACAAGCAGCTCACCATCATGTTATACCTCGGTTTTGACATATAATCACAAACGTTAGAGTCAATATCGTGTTACATCATCTCTTTGCTATATCACCAACACAGCATGCGTAAGTACTGGATAGATCTACCCTTGAGCTATCATCATGCACATTTAGTTCTATATATACTACTAATAGCTCACATCAAGATACAAAAAATGTTTGTACTCACGGTTCAGTTGACAGCAGCTCCAAGAAACACGTCCGCACAGCTCAGCAATCACAGCATGTGAACATCAACTGAAAATGAATTACTTCGAACACACTGTCTAACAGCGCTGTCAGAGCGCACAAAAAGACGTCTATACTCTTAGACCACACAATCTGTACTAAACCCCAAATCTGTAAAAGCAGTAAAAAAAAAAAAATGTTCCGAACAACGTCGTGCTTCACCATGATGTTAGTTCATCATTATGATATACTATTGTCGCAACATCTCAAGTCAACGTACTCTCAGTACTGATTAATTCTACCCATTGCTATCATCATGCACATTCACTTCTATACATCAACTCAACATACAAATGCTAGTCACTCAAACCATCGTAGACCATCATGTTGCTAGATCATCTCAACGTGAAGTCAAGTTACTTCTATACAGTATAACAACTATCATCAAGATACAAAAATGTTTGTACTCACGGTTCATTTGACAGCAGCTCAAAGAAACACGTCCGCACAGCTCGGCATTTGAAATGCAACTGACTATAAACATCTCAAAACATGATCCAAAATGTAAAACTTGTTACAACATGCAAGCTGTGTAGCTTTCAGAACCACATCTGTACTTCTCAACATCTGAAATGAAAATGACCTTGAAATCATATATCATGATATCTAACATCTTCATACAAGCTGGAGCTCTAAAAACAAACCACCTGAAAATACCTAACATCATCCATAATGTGAGAGCTCTCAGAAACACGTCTGCTCTGTTCAGCTCCTAAAAAGCAACTGACAGCACTTCACCACAAAAATCTGAAAAAAAGTTTATGCTTAACACATTGTAGTGGTCACAGCTATTCTGTACATCGTACCTCTTTCAACTGTTCTGTGAAACCTCGACAGCTTGCACTCAGTCCCAACACTCAACTGCCACTTCAGTTTCATAGTAGACCTGAAAATATCATATCAAGCCATACGTGACAAACATTTATACTCGCCTTCATCTCATATACTGGAGCTCTCAAAAACACGTCTGCTCGCTTCAACTGCCAAACATCAACTGACAGCAAAAGTCTGAAAATCTGATCCAAAAATGTAATATGATATATGACCTTGAATGACTAGCATGTATTTGTACAGTTAAGTGAAATTGCTTGTAGTGTCTTTAAGTTTACTATGAATCAACAGTCAGATATCTCACATTTTTTCTATTAATGTTCATTGCCACACAATTTCATAGATCTGTCAAGACATGCAATTTTGTTACAGTATTTAGTATAAGACCTTGAATGTCTAACATTTGTGCAGTAAAGTGAAATTGCTTGCTACACATTTTAACTATACAATTCTGTTGCAGTCTATAGCATAGCTTAGCACAGCTCAACATGAAAAACACATCTAACCCCTCCAGTTGTCAAATTACAACTGATCACAAAATCTGTCAGCCATAAATTTTTTTGTAATACCATGTCTATAGGTCTCATTGTGTGAAACACCAACACACTGGGTTCATACAATTGTTTGTCCTTAAAACCTCTATACATCTCACCTTCAACTGGTCTGCACAGCTCAACTGCTTAGCCTCTCTGCTCAGCTTGACTGCCATGCCATCATGGTATGTCTTATCTGAAATGTATCACACCAAACAAACATAGCACACACAGTTGTTTGAAACCACTAACCTTCTTATATGGTACTGGAGCTCAAAAAACACGTCTGCTCGCTTCAGCTGCTAAACTACCTTGGTCCCCCCGTTAGCTATACAGTCAAGACATCATCTCATGTCCTGTCAGAAATGTGCTGAAACAAGCAATGCATGGCACAAAACATATGTACATCAGAAGACACTTGAATCATATTACCAGTTACCTTCTTACATTTGAAAAAATGTACAACCATGCTGCTAAACTACCTTCTTCCACAAGTCAGTCAAGTCAAGATACCATCTCACGCCCTATCTGAAATGTCTGAAACATGCAATGCATAGCACAACAAAGTCAGTACATCAGTAGACACTCATATCACACTGTCATTGAACTACTACTTACCTTACTTTTGAAAAATGTACAACCCTGCTGCTCAGCTACCTTGGTCCCCCAGTCGGTCAAGACACCATCTCATGTCAATTCTGAAATGTGCTGAAACAAGCAATGCATGGCACAAAAAAGTCAGTACATCAGTAGACACTCATAGCACACTGTCATTGAACAACTACTTACCTTCTTACATGTGAATTTCTACAACTCTGCTGCTCAAATATCTTAGTCGCACAGTCAGTAAAGACATCCTATCATGTCAATTCCGTCATGTTCTGAAAGAAATGCATAGCACACAGTCATGTTTAACCACTTACCTTGTTTTAGAGCACATGGAAACAGGTCTGCTCTGTTCCACAGATAAACACAAATTGAAAGCAGAAATCTTCCTATCTGAACAAGCATGTCATAGTTTTGATCAGAAAGGCATACAGTCATAGTATAGCACTCTGTTGTCAAAATGTATCAAGGTATTCTGTTCATCTTGAATTCAAGTGTATAGCATATCACATTCATGCTACTTATGGTACACAATTTCACTTCTCTGTCAAAACATGAACCTCATCTGTTCCATACAACACTTGTCGAACAAAGACTGACCACATCAGCAAGTACAGTTTTTGTACTGCTTTAGCAGCTATCACCAGTTTCATAGATTCATCTCAAAGTTTTCAATGAAGAGACAACTGTAAAACAGTTTTCCTTCTGCATAGTGTATTGCAACATGTATTTCACATTCACAATCAAACACAATCTACAATACTCACCACAGCCCCCTGAAATCAAACCAATGTAAAACAGCATTCATAGGAATCAATATGTATCATATACAGCAATATCTGTAAACATGCTACAATAGCAAATCATTTCACCATCATGTCACATCATCATACAATATTTCAAATCATGTCAATAGTAGGTTTACGTATTGATATTATATCTGGTCAGTAGCACAGCAAGACAACTTCATTCAGTATCATATTTCATCATCTGTTATACTGTATCATCAACACAGCAAGCGCAAGTACTGGATAGTTCTACCCTTTGTTTCACATTAGTATACAAAAATGTTAGTACTCACGCTTTGGTGGTCAGCACTTCTTGTTCAACTTCCCCACACGTCCACATCTACACACCAACTGAAACTGAATCGCTACAAACCCACACTTACAAAAGCGCAATCAGAGCGCACACAAACACGACTGTTCACTTCAACCACAAACTCATGATTAAAATCAAAATCTCATAAGCGGTGAAAAAAGCAACGACTTCATCGCTATGTTTCACCATCAAAGTACACCATCATATTGACACCAAGTCCCAGTACTGAGTTATTCTACCCATCGCAGCATACTGTTTGTTCCATTTCAATTCAAGTCAAACACTCAAATATTTTCACCACTTTTATTCACAAATACAAACTCATGTAAAAAGACAAAAAATGTACTCACGGTTTAATGCAGCTCCACCGCACACGTCCGCACAGCTCGGCATCTAAACAGCAACTGGCCATCAACTGTTTCAAGTCTCAAAAAAAAATTAATTTACACTTATAGTCAAAGTCAAGAGCTCCTAAAAACACGTCCGATCGCTTCGACGTCCAAACCTTAAATGAAGTCAAAGTCGCTAAAAAAATTAATTTCTGTCAAACACTTCATATTTAACGTTCAGTAAAAGACATCGCAGTCAGTAGGCAATACCCGTTCAGCAGTCAACATCGTTTAAGTGTACTTCATTTTAAGTTAAGTCGCTATCGTAAATCGCTGTCTCGACAAAACAATAACCCAAGTATCAAGTCATGAAATATCATTCAAAACCATTTCATCTCAAACCGCACTTCAAGTCAAAACCTAGCGAAACTGTCCGACAATCATTCAATAAGTCGCGACCGAGTCCAGTCATAACAGTACAGCGCTGTCGCCATCATTAAATAACGTCGAGTATGTCCACATTTAACAAAACTTAATTCAGCTTAACTGAAAATATTTTTCATCAGCAATACTATACAGCGCTGTCTTCACTCAAGACCTACTGTAGACAGCCTAAGTCGTCAAGTCACCTAATTTCTAAAGAAGAAATTTCAATTCCACTGAAAGTATTTTTCATCAACAGTCAGAGCTAAAAAAAATCACGTCCGACCCTGTCAATGTCCAACAGTCAACTGAGAACAAGTCCCAGTAAAAAAATTTCAAACTCAAAATATTTTTGTCAGAGCTCCGAAAGTACGTCCGTCTCGTTCAACGTCCAAAAGTCAACTGAGACTTAATCATCGTAAACGAAAATCAAAGTCAAAGTTTTTTTTCAGAGCTCACAAAAACACGTCTGTCTTCGTCAATGTCCATCAGTCAACTGAGATTCAGTCATAGAAAAAAAAAATCAAAGTCAAAACTTTTTTTTCAGAGCGTTCAAAAAACACGTCCGTCTCGGTCAATGTCCAAGTCGCAAAAGAGCGAACTGCGCCAGCGCAAGTCAATTTATACAATTCAATTTATAATGAGCGCGACGTCGAGAGCTCCGAAAAACACGTCCGCTCTCTTCGACTACCAAACCATGAATGACAGAAAATCACATAGAAAATGTTTACAGCTCATGATTTGAGTTTTTTGTTAAATGTGTATTTGATGTATAATCGTAAAATAAAACGTGACATTCAAAAATCCGATCCATATTGACTTTGTGATGATTTTATTTCCAAGAACACAACAACTGAAATATTCACAGTTTGTGTGCTCCTAAAATTGATAAAAATGAGTCCATCCAATACATCCAGTAAATCCATGGTATTTCGTGTTTAAATCGTTTTGAAGCGAACCCAACGCAGATTTTCACATTCAACATAAAAACGACACAATGCGATAATAGAAAAATATTTAGTCAAACTCACTAACCTATTGTTCTGAAATAATCCTAGATCATATCTTACATTTACAGTAGATCTAATCCTCAAAATATTCACTACAAAAACAACATCACAAACTATCCAGTTCCACCCGTTTATTTTTCTCCATGAAACCCTGAACAATTCAAGATTCAAGAAATTTTTAGAAATCAATTGTTTACATGACGTAGGTTAAACGAAATCAGCGCGATATGTTTTGGCAGTCTTAAAGGGACTTACCCCGACGTGTTTGGTTCAACTATGTTTTGCGATTATAGTTTTGATGTCCCGAAAAGAAATAGCAAAACACATATACCAAAATATTCATCAATATATTCCCTACAAGATGATATGAAAATGTTGTGGTTATCTGTACAATTGTTCATTAAAGCTCAAAATGTAAAGTCGAATTTGCGTAAAAATCAAAATATCATAAGTCCCCTATTCGATTCAATACAAACAAATATGATGGATATGTGCGCGTCGAAATTTCTGTTAATCTGGTGGAAATTTCGTTCATTTTGGACAACGGGTTGAAAAGATATTGAAGTTAAACCACTTGCGAAGAAGCGCAGTTTTCTATCATCGAAATGTAACGCCGCTTTAAGTTTTAGGATGAGATATATTGAAATGACGTCATAAATTTGCACTGAGAACGAAGGGTCAAATTCTTCGCGATTCATGAAATCTGTGTTTGTTGTGATGTGGTTTTCGGCCCGTATTATTGCAGCGTCTTACAAAACCATCAAGTATGTTATACCAAATTGCACAAAAATGAATTCCCCATCGAATGATACCAAAATTATTGTACTATTTTAAGAAATGAACATCTTTTCTTCATAACAATCCGAGTTTGGTCGATAAACTGAAGTTTTTTCACATACCCGTTGATCTAATAGCAAAATGTTCCAACCTATATTGTTCCAATCTGTTTGCTGGTTATGATAGTGAAAATTTCATCAAAATGCGTTCACGCGTTATTGAGAAAATCGACATAAACCGATTCCAAACAACACAGTTTCGTCTACTTTTCGCAGCAAAACGTCGTTGAGTTTTACTCGAAACTTTAAGTCTTGAAAATTTCGACTGGCGTGAATGCGTTTTCTCGCCGTAATTTCTTTATAGTTCGACGTATTGTAGAATATCATATACCATTTTGTGCAAAATTGACTTTCCTACATGATGATACCAATTTTGTTGTACTTGTCGTGAATGGGAATTTTTTTCTATCGAAAAACTGAGAATTTCTCACATATGCGTATATGCTGGCCAAAAATGAACCCACAAAACTTGTTGCTACTATGAAGCCCAACATTATAGTGAAAATTTCATGTAGATCTGTCCACTGGATGCTGAGAAAACGAGACTTAAACTTTCTGTTAAATGCGTTTCGCTGTAGAACATTCACTTTTCAAAACGACGTACGTTGTGTATTTTATGAAGACTTTTTCAAAGCGCGACTATAGGAAAATGGTTTTCGGTCAGTCTTGATCAAGCGATACTATAAACATACAAGTATGTCATATCAAAATGCGTGCAATTGAATTCTGTACAAGCCGATACCAAAATCAGAACAATATCTTCTTACCGACCCGTTTTCCAAGCAAAAAACTGCCATTTTCACATACGCGCGTATATGCTAGTGAAAAATGATCCCCACAAAACTTGTTGTTAATATCGCGCTGAATAAAATGGTAAAGATTGCATGTTTGTATCTCAAGCGGTTTGGAAGATACGCCAAGTTAAACTATGTACGAAATCAGTTTTCTAATCGCAGCGCTTGTCACGACGTTCACTGAAATTAAAGTTCTGAGAGTAAAATGCGTTTAGCTTAGATACGTTTTAGGGCTGTATTTTCGATGTGGATAGTCCGATTGTGGAATGTTATATATCAAAATGCACAGGATTGAATTCTGTACCCGATGATACCAAATTTGTTTCACTATCTTCTTACCGACTTGATTTCCAAGCATAATGTGAAATTTTCTCATAGATGTGTAAATGCTTGTGAAAAAATATCAGCGTATGATTTGCAGATGATATCGCGCTGAACAATTTGGTAAATATTTCATGTTTGTATCTTGAGCGGTTCGGAAGATACGCCAAGTTAAACTATGTACGAAATCAGTTTTCTACTCGGAGCGCGCCGGGTCTCGACGTTCAGTTAAAACTTGTAAAGTTCAAGATTGAAATGCGTTCCATGTAGATTCGTTTTCGGGCAGTGTATTCGTTGTGTTAAGACTCAATGTAGAATGTTATACATCAAAATGCGCATAATTGAATTCTGTACAAACCGATATCAAAATTATTGCGCTAATAAATCAGACAAAAAAGTGTTATTCTTGGCGAATATGTTATTCTTACATTTCTGATACAGTCATTCGAGTGAGAACAAAATAGGCGAGACAAAAATTGTAGCTACCTTAGAGCTGAATATTAAGTTAAAAATTTCATGTTGATATCATGAGTCATTTCGGAGAAAATCAACATAAACCGCTTTCGTTCAAAATCTTTCCTCGGTTGTTTACATCGATAGAAATGACGTTTAAGTTGTGATTTTTTTTTAGCGCTGTTAACTTGTAAAGATCTAAATGCACTTTGTAGAAATCCGTTCTCGGGCTGTATCATTGTTGTGTTTAGACATACACTGAAGTGTAATATATCAAATTGCGTGGAATCGAATTTTCTACTCGATGATACAAAATTACGATGAATGCTCATTAGACAAAACAACTTTTTTCTTAGTGAAGTTTTCAAGCTTTGAATTATGATACAATAATTCGTGTGTGAACAAAATGGGCGAGACAAAAATTGTAGCTACCTTAGGGCTGAATATTAAGTTAAAAATTTCATGTTGATATCATCAGTCATTTCGGAGAAATTTGACTTAAACCGCTTCCAAACAAACACAGTTTCGTCTACTATTTACGCTGTCAAACGTCGTTGAGTTTAACTCGATACTTTAAGTCTTGAAAATTTCGATTAGCGTGAATGCGTTTTCTCGCCGTATTTTCGTTATAGTTGGACGAAGTGTTGAGTAATGTACACCATTTTGTGCAAAATTGAATTCCCTACATGATGATACCAATTGTGTTGTACTTGTCTTGAATGGGAATTTTTTTCCTTCTAAGCGAAGTGATTTTCATTCGAAAAACTGAGAATTTCTCACATATGCGTATATGTTAGCAAAAAATGATCCCCACAAAACTTATTGCTACTATGAAGCCCAACAATATGGTGAAAATTTCATGTAGATCTGTCCACTGGATGCTGAGATAATGCGAGTTAAACTTTCTGTACAATGCTTTCGCTGTAGAACATTCACTTTTCAAAACGACGTTGTGTATATCATGTTATGAAGAATTTGTCAAAGGCGTGTTTATAGGAAAATGGTTTTCAGTCAGTATTGATCAAGCGATACAATAAAAATACAAGTATGTCATATCAAAATGCGTGGAATTGAATTCTGTACAAGCCGATACCAAAATCAGAACACTATCTGTAAAGACAAAAAAGTTTTCTTCTCTCCGACCCGTTTTCCAAGCAAAAAACTGCAATTTTCACATACACGCGTAAATGCTAGTGCAAAAATGATCCCCACAAAACTTGTTGCTAATATCGCGCCGAACAAGTTGGTAAAGATTGCATGTTTGTATCTCAAGCGGTTGGGAAGAAACGACGACTTAAACTATGTACGAAATCAGTTTTCTACTCGCAGCGCGCCGGGTCTCGACGTTCAGTTAAAACTTGTCAAGTTAAAGATTGAAATGCGTTCCGTGTAGATTTGTTTTCGGGCTGTGTATTCGTTGTGTTAAGACCCAATGTAGAATATTATACATTAAAATGCGCAGAATTGAATTCTGTACAAACTGATATCAAAATTATTGCACTAATAAATCAAACAAAAAAATTTCTTCTTAGCGAAGTTTTCAAGCTTGAATTTCTGATGCAGTCATTCGAGTGAGAACAAAATAGGCGAGACAAAAATTGTAGCTACCATAGAGCTGAATATTATGTTGAAAATTTCATGTTGATATCATCAGTCATTTCGGAGAAAATCAACATAAACCGCTTTCGTTTGAAATCTCTCCTCGGTTGTTTACATCGATAGAAAATGACGTTCAAGTTGTGAATTTTTTGTAGCTTAAAGTGAAAGCGCGAGTATAAGAAAATGGTTTTCGGCCAATCTTGATCAAGCGATACAACAAACATACAAGTATGTCATATCAAAATATACGGAATTTCAATGCCTACAAGATGGTGCCAAAATCACTTCGCTAGTAAAATAGACAAAAACGTTTCCTTCTTTGAGACCTGTTTTTCAGGCAATAAAGTGAAAATTTCTCATACATGCCCTAACAAAAATTGTTACTAGTATCAATCCAAACAATATCGCGAAGATTTCAACTCAATATCCCAAGCGGTTTCGAAGATACGACGACTTAAACTTTGTACGAAATCAGTTTTCTACTCGCAGCGCGCCGTGTCTCGACGTTCAGTTAAAACTGATTTAAATGCACTTTGTATAAATCCGTTCTCGGGCTGTATCATTGTTGTGTTTAGACATACACTGAAGTGTAATATATCAAATTGCGTGGAATCGAATTCTCTACTCGATGATACCAAAATTACGATGAATGCTCATGAGACACAAAAAATTTCTTCTTAGCGAAGTTTTCAAGCTTGGATTTCTGATACAATAATTCGTGTTTGAAGAAAATAGGCGAGACAAAAATGTTAGCTACCAAAGAGCTGAATATTATGTTGAAAATTTCATGTTGATATCATAAGTCATTTCGGAGCTAATCAACTTAACCCACATTGTTCAAATTTCTTCTCCGGATTGTTTACCTCAATCGAAATGACGTTGTACAAGGTTATGAAACTTGGCGCGTTTGAATGAAAACTGTTAGTGTTTAGTTTAAATTAACGCTGGCTTAATCGAAGCGATTCACAAACATACAAAGTGTTGTACATCAAATTGTTCAGAATAAAATTCCCTATCCGACGGTATAAATTTTGTTTCGCGAAACGACAAGACAAAAAACATTTCTTCTTTGAGACTGTATTTTCGAGCAAAAATGTGAAAATTCCTCACATGCACGAACTGATTACAGCAAAATGTTCCCTACAAAAAAGGTTGCCAGCATCAATCGCGGCGATTTGGTGAAAATATCATGTTGAAATCTATAGCGGTTGTGATTCAACTTAACTCAACCCGATTGTTTACTTGAAAACCATTTTGTACACTGTGCGATCGATTCATAACGTCGTCGAGTCGAAGTTGATTTTATAAAAGAGCGTTTGTGTTGCGCTATATTTCTGCTCTATTCGTTGAGTTGTTAGCGAAAGCACTTCACATCATACATCAAAATTGGTAAATATTTCATGTTTGTATCTCAGGCGGTTTCGAAGAAACGCCGACTTAAACTTTTTGGGTTGAAATCGGCCTTGTGTGGACTACGCAGTGAAACGACGTTGCGTCTTGAAAGTTGAATTATTTGCACTCGGTGACCTCGCTGCGCTGCGCTGTATTTTCTCACGCGAGTCTGCAGTGTATGTTGAGTTTCGATGGGAAATTTGAAGCGTTGTATTTGAAAATTTGCAGTTCAAATGTTTGCTCGTGACTGTATCTACTTGCTATGACAGAATTTGTCGATTGTGAAAATCATTCTGTGAAAATAAACGACAAACACTGACATTTGCTTGTTGGGATTTTTTTTCTGCTACATACAAGTGCACAACTTTTCTAGATACAGATTTAAACCAGTGAGGTAGATCACAATCATTCACGATAGAGACTCTTGTTTGCTTGTTATATAACGTCGTGTCGCACTCTGGATAGTACAGTACTTTGTCGACTTGAGAATATTTTTATACTTTAGCCGCTGCGCTAGCATGAAGTACGCTCAAACGCCGCTAAGCTTATTAGTCACTCAGCTGAAATTGGAAGACATCACTCAGCTGAAATTGGAAGATTTGATTGTAATAGTCACACTTATTTTAGTACATAAGTCTTCTAGTCGTACTTAAAGCGGTAGATACAGCAATACTAAAATGTCAAATGGGAAGACTCCTCGTACATGTGAAAAATGTAAGATCGACATAAGTTATAAGAACTGGGCAAAGCACTTAAAGTCTAAGAAGCATAATCGTTCAGCCGAAAATGGAAGACTTTCACAGTACAGTTGCAATGACTCAACTACAATAACGAAATCGTACAAACGTAAGGCAGCTGCGGAATCTCTGGGTCAAACTGTCAAGAAACTCAAAGGTTCAAAAAACGTAAAACAGGACGCAACTGAAAAGAAGCAGACTGACTTTGTCGACGACTACATTCGAAAACAAGACAAACTTAAATCGTTACACGCTAATGCTCAGACGATGATCGCATATCTTGAAAAAGCGTTGCAATATGTTAAATCAGAAGAAAGTGATGAGCCGAGGGTAGCCTCGTATCTAGCAACTGCATCGAAAAACATTTCGCATGCTATAGACAGCATTTCAAGCGGTCTACAAAACAGTGGCGAAATCGACTCATGCAAAGTATGTACAAGTGACAGCAATCCACCTAGATTAATCAGCAAGAAGTGTGGGCACGGGTTTTGCTGTATGAACTGCATTTTGAAGTATTTGGAATTCGTATACAATAAAAATTCTGGGCGATTGATTTGTCTGAAATGCAAACACCAGTACGATGATAACGCCATGTATCAAATTGGTTCTCGCTATGGTGTTATTGGTTGATACATGAATTTATTGAATGAATAAAACAAATGAAACCTTTCAACTGTGTTATTTGTTTTTACTGAATGAAAGAATGTTTGTTTGATGTAATCTGAAAATACTGAAATGCAACATATATGCACAATTAAGAAGCTGAGTGAAATACATGTTTGAAGACATCACTCAGCTGAAATTGGAAGATTTGATTCTAATAGTCTCACTTATGTTAAGTCTTCCAGTCGTACTTAATAAAAATGTCAAATTGGAAGACTCCAAATGCAACATGTATGCACAATTTAGAAGCTGAGCGAAATACATTTTTGAAGTCAAATTATACAATTAATCAGATAGATGCAAATATCATGAGCTAAATTGTACAAGTAGTGATTTGACCAAATGAGAAATGTGATTTCAAAAATTAGTCACTTCACTTGCAACTATGAATGTATAACCATGGTTCAAGATATAAACATTCATCAACATCATTACCTACTCATATGAATTTGATCAGAATTTGCTTCATGAACATAGATATGAAATTCTAAAGCTAATACAATAGACCCACGACTCTACAATCATTTTACAACTCTTGCCAGAGCTAGGGATTGAACCTAGATCTCCTTCTTCAAGCACAGGGCTGCAAAAAGCGTTTCACATTCAACTACTCGGGCAGTATGAGCTGATCAATGCTGTAATCAACTGGTATAGCATTGCTAACATAAAGGATATGAGTTTATGGTCAAACATTTTCAGTTCAAAATGACATTCATGTGCATTTTTCTTGTATCTTCCAATCAAACTGGGTATGAGTGATTGACTTGAAAATTTGCAGTCATATCTCCTTTAGATATAAATTCTGAACCGAGACAGGCTTTAAACGGTGTTCGCTCACCAATATATCAAAAATGGCAATATGAAGTGATCATGATTATGATTAGACATGCCTGTTGAGTAGTTCTGCATTCAGCGATTTCTCTAACTCGTACCAGAGCTAGGACTTGAACCTAGATCTCCTTCTGCAAGAGAAGGCGTTCTCCATTGAACCACTCTCTGATAATATGAATTGATCATCACTGCACAACAAACACACACAATGAGTTTTGTGGACAGACATGAATGTGCTGACAAAAAAACATACTTTCAAAATTGCCTTGTAATAGTTTTTTTCTACCTTGTTTAAACCAAAACCTGTTATGTAGGATGTGTACTGAAATTTTCATAAAGTACTACTATAGGCATGCATCAGAAAATCTGAACCAAGTCAGGGTTGTGTTTGCTTGATGACACACATTGATACATCTGTATAATATATGAATTTTGTGACCAGTACCTTTTCAGTACAGCAAACATGCAAATGCTCAATTGTCCTATTCATATACTTTTTTCTCAGCATTTGCAATCTCGGTTGTACGGTTTGAATTCATACAGTGTTTCACAACCCTGAGATTCCGCAGCTGCCTTACGTTTGTGCGATTTTGTTATTGTACTTGAGTCATTGGAACTGTGCTGTGAAAGTCTTCCATTTTCGGCTGACCGATTATGATATACTAGTATTGCTGTATCTACCGCTGGAAGACTTATGTACTGAAATTTTCATAAAGTACTACTATAGGCATGCATCAGAAAATCTGAACCAAGTCAGGGTTTCAGTTGTGTTTGCTTGATGACACACATTGATACATCTGTATAATATATGAATTTTGTGACCAGTACCTTTTCAGTACAGCAAACATGCAAATGCTCAATTGTCCTATTCATATACTTTTTTCTCAGCATTTGCAATCTCGGTTGTACGGTTTGAATTCATACAGTGTTTCACAACCCTGAGATTCCGCAGCTGCCTTACGTTTGTGCGATTTTGTTATTGTACTTGAGTCATTGGAACTGTGCTGTGAAAGTCTTCCATTTTCGGCTGACCGATTATGATATACTAGTATTGCTGTATCTACCGCTGGAAGACTTATGTACTGAAATTTTCATAAAGTACTACTATAGGCATGCATCAGAAAATCTGAACCAAGTCAGGGTTTCAGTTGTGTTTGCTTGATGACACACATTGATACATCTGTATAATATATGAATTTTGTGACCAGTACCTTTTCAGTACAGCAAACATGCAAATGCTCAATTGTCCTATTCATATACTTTTTTCTCAGCATTTGCAATCTCGGTTGTACGGTTTGAATTCATACAGTGTTTCACAACCCTGAGATTCCGCAGCTGCCTTACGTTTGTGCGATTTTGTTATTGTACTTGAGTCATTGGAACTGTGCTGTGAAAGTCTTCCATTTTCGGCTGACCGATTATGATATACTAGTATTGCTGTATCTACCGCTGGAAGACTTATGTACTGAAATTTTCATAAAGTACTACTATAGGCATGCATCAGAAAATCTGAACCAAGTCAGGGTTTCAGTTGTGTTTGCTTGATGACACACATTGATACATCTGTATAATATATGAATTTTGTGACCAGTACCTTTTCAGTACAGCAAACATGCAAATGCTCAATTGTCCTATTCATATACTTTTTTCTCAGCATTTGCAATCTCGGTTGTACGGTTTGAATTCATACAGTGTTTCACAACCCTGAGATTCCGCAGCTGCCTTACGTTTGTGCGATTTTGTTATTGTACTTGAGTCATTGGAACTGTGCTGTGAAAGTCTTCCATTTTCGGCTGACCGATTATGATATACTAGTATTGCTGTATCTACCGCTGGAAGACTTATGTACTGAAATTTTCATAAAGTACTACTATAGGCATGCATCAGAAAATCTGAACCAAGTCAGGGTTTCAGTTGTGTTTGCTTGATGACACACATTGATACATCTGTATAATATATGAATTTTGTGACCAGTACCTTTTCAGTACAGCAAACATGCAAATGCTCAATTGTCCTATTCATATACTTTTTTCTCAGCATTTGCAATCTCGGTTGTACGGTTTGAATTCATACAGTGTTTCACAACCCTGAGATTCCGCAGCTGCCTTACGTTTGTGCGATTTTGTTATTGTACTTGAGTCATTGGAACTGTGCTGTGAAAGTCTTCCATTTTCGGCTGACCGATTATGATATACTAGTATTGCTGTATCTACCGCTGGAAGACTTATGTACTGAAATTTTCATAAAGTACTACTATAGGCATGCATCAGAAAATCTGAACCAAGTCAGGGTTTCAGTTGTGTTTGCTTGATGACACACATTGATACATCTGTATAATATATGAATTTTGTGACCAGTACCTTTTCAGTACAGCAAACATGCAAATGCTCAATTGTCCTATTCATATACTTTTTTCTCAGCATTTGCAATCTCGGTTGTACGGTTTGAATTCATACAGTGTTTCACAACCCTGAGATTCCGCAGCTGCCTTACGTTTGTGCGATTTTGTTATTGTACTTGAGTCATTGGAACTGTGCTGTGAAAGTCTTCCATTTTCGGCTGACCGATTATGATATACTAGTATTGCTGTATCTACCGCTGGAAGACTTATGTACTGAAATTTTCATAAAGTACTACTATAGGCATGCATCAGAAAATCTGAACCAAGTCAGGGTTTCAGTTGTGTTTGCTTGATGACACACATTGATACATCTGTATAATATATGAATTTTGTGACCAGTACCTTTTCAGTACAGCAAACATGCAAATGCTCAATTGTCCTATTCATATACTTTTTTCTCAGCATTTGCAATCTCGGTTGTACGGTTTGAATTCATACAGTGTTTCACAACCCTGAGATTCCGCAGCTGCCTTACGTTTGTGCGATTTTGTTATTGTACTTGAGTCATTGGAACTGTGCTGTGAAAGTCTTCCATTTTCGGCTGACCGATTATGATATACTAGTATTGCTGTATCTACCGCTGGAAGACTTATGTACTGAAATTTTCATAAAGTACTACTATAGGCATGCATCAGAAAATCTGAACCAAGTCAGGGTTTCAGTTGTGTTTGCTTGATGACACACATTGATACATCTGTATAATATATGAATTTTGTGACCAGTACCTTTTCAGTACAGCAAACATGCAAATGCTCAATTGTCCTATTCATATACTTTTTTCTCAGCATTTGCAATCTCGGTTGTACGGTTTGAATTCATACAGTGTTTCACAACCCTGAGATTCCGCAGCTGCCTTACGTTTGTGCGATTTTGTTATTGTACTTGAGTCATTGGAACTGTGCTGTGAAAGTCTTCCATTTTCGGCTGACCGATTATGATATACTAGTATTGCTGTATCTACCGCTGGAAGACTTATGTACTGAAATTTTCATAAAGTACTACTATAGGCATGCATCAGAAAATCTGAACCAAGTCAGGGTTTCAGTTGTGTTTGCTTGATGACACACATTGATACATCTGTATAATATATGAATTTTGTGACCAGTCATAGTCATCTTCATCGATGTGGTCATGTTTCGTTTGAAATAATCTGCCGATTGCGCATCGATTATTATCATGAATTTTGCTATTTTCACGGTCATATCCTTCTTCCATACTGCCAAAACAAATCCCATTGCGACTGAACGGTTTCACGCTGAATGAGACATTATATTGACTGAAATGGCTGAAAAAACAATAATTTTCCAAATAGAAAATCGACACCCGGCAAAATAAGCGGGGGTCTTTTTCAAAACCCCACCCCACCCCCCTTTTTCAACCCTCTGAAAATTAAGGCATATAATATAGCGCCGCATCCCTCTCCAAAACGGGCACAATAAAAAAAGTGGCTGTGGTGTCGAATAACTCGCACTTTGAAGCACATTAGTCCTCGGCTGTCATTTCGTTGACAAACGAAGTGATTCTTTTCATGTCATTTTCATAGTCTCTCAAACTGTATTTGTTTGCATCGTTCTGAATAATCAAACATTTGCTTGGATCCATATCCGAAAACCATTTTTCGTGATTATTGTGTAGTTCTGTGTCAGATACCTTAGTGATATTTCGCTTTCTTCTGTTCGGTTTCTGATCTTCAGACGTTCGTAGCATTTTGCTGGAGATGTTTTCATGTATATGATTCCAGATAGCTCAAAATGTTCGCTTGGCAGCATTGATGTCAGCAAATTATTGTACACAATCCACTCAACATCATTTATATAACGCATTGATTTTTGTGCTTTCGCAAATACGTGTAAGTTTGACAAAAACGACCTCTCAACAAACACAAATGGTTGGCCCGAAGCTAGAGCTTTTCTCAAAACATGCATGATACTTTTGAGTGTTACGAGTTGAAATGCAAACGAATATTTTTGCATGTCCTTGCAGTACATATCAAACATGTTAACCACTTGGCCATCAGGGCTCGAAACATTTTGCCACTCATCCAGCGGTTCTGGAAATACAAGATATTTTTGACCAAACAGATCAAGTTGTGTGCTTTTGCCGGCAGCAATATTGCCTTCTATCGCAAAGACCTTTGTCATGATGAGTGAATGCTTTGTCTTAGTTTGTCAGAGCATATACCATTTTAGAAATTTAATTTTAATGGCATAGATACTGGAGGTAGGACGTTTGCAACAGTGTACGACCCGATAGACTGTAGCGTCTTTCAAGTTGGTACAGAAGAAGACAAGCAGTACGTAATTCACAACATTCACAATAAAATTGATCATGCACATATGCATCTGACAAAAGCGCAAACCAGAAAGCAGCAACAAGCAGCACAGGAACGGATTGTATCTCTTAAGAAGTTACGTCTAAAAAAGAGTCAATTGCAATCGTTGGTTTGTTGCATTCGGGCTTTCAGCAATTTGTGAGTTTTCGAACCTTGTGGAAGACAGATTACTTTTATATTTATCACAATCCTGGTTCAAAACCTAACTCATGATCCCAAATATATATACAATATACAATTTCAATCATATGCTCAATTGTAATCGCTGGTTCATTGCAATCATGTGCTCAGCAACTCGAAATCGAACCTATGGGCATTTGGTCCCACGAGAAAGTTAAGTGTGAAGGAGTATGAATCATTTCAGAATCTGAATGTTCAAAAGTTCAAATTTGATCGTGTTCTCAAACTTGGTATTGTTTAACATCTTTATTGAAATCGTGTGCTCAGCAATTTGTGAGTTTTATGCGAACATAATAGCATATGCGACTGGTACATTGCAATCGAGCGGTCATCTAGTTTTGCTACAAACTAAATAGAGAATTTTGTATGCGAAGCAACTCAAAATCGAACCTATGGGCATTTGGTCCATCGAGAAAGTGTGTAGGTATGATACTCTGCAATTGACACTGGTACATTGCAATCATGTGCTCAGCAACTCGAAATCGACACTAGTGGTGTTTGGTCCCACCCGATTAAGCGTTTGAGAATGTTTTTGTCATGGCACAGCAGGATGATGGGTATTTCAACTTAGCAGCGAGTATTTTCGCAACTCTAAATCGACCCTAGTGGTGTTTGGTCTCAGTAAGCGTTAAAGTATGTTTTTGTCATGGCATTTCAACTAAGCAGCGAGTATTTGTGTTATAACCAGAACCGGGACTTGCACCCAGATCTCTTCTCCCTCGAAGAAGGAAAAGCGTTCTGCTTTAAACTATTCTGATGTTGCAAACACGTTCATACAAGCTGCAGAGTCAAGTATTTCGAATTGATTTCTGTGGATTGGTGTCACTCAGCGTTTTGCACGGACTTGTGACCGTTCTTTTCACAAGGAAAAGAGTCGCTTTACCACCAAAAAGATAGCTATTGTTTGGTAAGACTGTACCTGTAGGCTTCATTTCTTGTTTGAACTTCTATGGTTTTTATTGTTCACAAACCATCGAGTTGTTGATTTGCAAATACGTTTGTAGCATATTGTTGAGTACAACACAAAACAGTTGCATGCTTGGCCGAAGGCGAACAATGAAATTTGCAGTTTTGATCTGAAATAGTTTTTTCCAACAGTTTCATACGCTGTACTAGTTGTGATAGTTTGATGAGAACCCAATGCTTGTTAATTTCATAACACAACATTGAGTCGCACAATTTCAGAGTGTGTTGCTGCTATACGGCGAAAGTCATAACATTTGGTAAAACTGCTTCATATAGGTTTTTTTCATCGATTCACTTGCGCAATTTCAAGCCTTGATACGTTTAACATTTTATGTTGATATTTCTCATTGCAAGACAAGATATACCTATGATGAGCCGTAGTGCTTGTAAATCTCAACGCAAGAAGTACCTAAAACGCAATGAGTGTTAAAGCTTCATCGAAGCGCACAAGTTAATGGCCATAATCTGTAAAACTGCAGTATATAGTGTTTTTTTTCACCTCAACTCAAACGTAAATTTCTATGCTATACTCTTGAAAGTTTTCGGGTGTCACTCGGCGTTTTCACGGACTTGTGACCGTTCCTCTTGTCTGAGCACAAGAGAAGTCGCCTTCCCACCCAGCCCTTAGCAGACTTCAATTGTGCATGATAGCACTTAACAAACAAAAATGTTATTGCTTGGTCAATGCGTGGCTGCATTTCTGAGAGAGCCAGATTAAGGAATTTCGTGTCACCGTACGAAAATACCATGGGTGTCGCACGGCAAAGCACAGACATGTCACCATGTGTGCCTACCACCCCTCCAACAGCGCAACAATGTGGTGTTGGAAGGATTCCCAGCTAGTGCCGAAAGTATTTCACAACGATCGCGGGGAAGGGCTGCTTTATAACGCCTCATTTCGTATTGGCTTGCAGCCTCGCCCTACGTTGTTACACAGCTAGCTGAACAGGACTTCCTCTGACTTTCAATCTCAGCGGACAAATTTTGAAAGGTGTCTGCTTTTTTTAGTTATACACTTAAGTCTCTCTGTGCCAAAGTAGAGACTGAAACCTAAACCCTAACACAATTTTGAGAGCTGAAAAAGAAACATGAATCATACAGACTGAGCAATACTAGTGACTATATTATCGGTCAAGCAGTCATCAACTGGTCGGTAGCCTTATCAATGCCATCGCGTCCTCGGACTCGCATACGCACAATCGACCCACGTCAGTTCTAAAGCTTGCGGGCAAAGAGTGTCCCTCGCGATAGACTGAGGAGCCTTGCCAGAGTATAACGACAGCATTGATAAAACATCATAGCGCTGAAAACCGAGGCGTTTCCCCCCAAGTGCTATCAGTGCGCTTCGCAACTTGTGGAGTCGGTCTAACGACACCTACATACCTCGGCCGCCCAAACTCAGTTAATCGACTGCTGTTGTCTTTCTGCTTTGCCAAATAGCAGGAGTGCTTACCGATAGCAGTCAAAGACAACCTTACATTGATCTAGCCAGATAGGAAACTACAAGCAAACGCTGACTCGCCTAAGCAAGCCGTCTCGCTTCCTGCACCGAAGCAAGTCACTCGCCTTAGCACTATCGACCCAACGCCAGTTACACTGCGCCATAAGCTGGGGAGCCTTGCCAATGCTCACAAGTACTTTGCAATCCTGGCTAGTGCAATGAGTATATTCGGACTGGTGTGCCACCATGTGAATTTTGATTTCCTAAGTCTCTAGAGCCAAAGTAGAGACTGAAATTATCAAACCTTGAGAATTTTGAGAGCTGAAAGAGAAACATGCATACAAGCATACATTGCTGGCCAGCACTACTAACATAACATATAACAATAAACAACAAACTGTTCAAACATGTACTCACGGTTTTGTCGCAGCTCTGCTCAAGGTATGTGCAAGTCTCTACATACGTCTAGACTGCTCGGTGTTCACATCAAGACTGGCGAGTTGTACTGAAAAAACAAGAGCTTTTATAGTTCTCGTTTGTAATTTTGTTATTTCGTGATATGGAACAGTGAACAGTAACAGTCAACTGAACTCAACTCAAACTTGTACTTACCATGTTTTCATCACTGAAATGTGAAAGACGTTTTACATTTTGCATTTTTGAAACACAAGTTGAAACGATACTTACTTGTTTGTATAGGTGATTATGTGAACAGTCGAGTCGAGTCCTTGATGTCTCTGCTAGTCTGTTGTAGAGCTGAAATCAAATAGCAAAGCATAATGAGAATCTTTGAATATGTTTGAACATGTTTGTACATTTACTAAACAGTAAACAAAACTTTGAACAGCAAACTAAATTTTTGTACAGTGAACAATTATACTCACCAAGATGTCTTCACTGAAATGCAATAAAAACAACATTTCACATAGTAAAAACAACATTTCACATAGCAATGATAGCGTGACATTTGTACAGTAACATGAAACAAAATTGTGAGTAAAAGAAGATGTGAGTACTTACATCTGTGTTGTTGATCCATTCCTGCTGGTTGAAATCTTCTCAACGTTTCTTCACTCTAGACCCGAGCTGAAATTAAGACTTGAGCATGCATGTACTTTCTGATTCAAATAGTCAATATAACAGTGAACACAAAACAGTAACAGAACAAAACCAACTGTTCTTACCATGTTGTCTGAAATGAGAAAGACGTTTTACATTTTGCATTTTGCATTTTTGAAACACAAGTTGAAACGATACTTATTGTTTGTATAGATGATTTTGTGAAGAGTCGAGTCCTTGCTGCCTCTGCTAGTCTGGTGTTGTGCTGAAATGGAAATAGTAAAGCATGATGAGAATCTTGAATATGTTTGAACATGTTTGAACATGTTTGTACATTTACTAAACAGTAAACAAAACTTTGAACAGCAAACTAAATTTTTGTACAGTGAACAATTCTACTCACCAAGATGTCTTCACTGAAATGCAATAAAAACAACATTTCACATAGCAATGATAGCGTGACATTTGTACAGTAACATGAAACAAAATTGTGAGTAAAAGAAGATGTGAGTACTTACATCTGTGTTGTTGATCCATTCCTGCTGGTTGAAATCTTCTCAACTATTCTTCACTCCAATCCCGAGCTGAAATCAAGACTAGAGCATGCATATACAATTGGATTCAAATATTCAACACAACAGTCAACAGAAAACAGTAACAGAACAAAATCAACTGTTAAAACTTTGGGGAGCTGAAATGAAAAAGACATGTTTGCATAGCACAACACGTTATGAAAAATGTAGAAATTCATTGTACTATTTTCAAGAAATGCCTAGTAACAACTAAACGTTTTTACTTACATCAGCCATGCTGAAATGAAAATGGCATGCTATGTTGAAACAAACTTATCACATTTTTGTATATATATCAAGAAATCTATTGTACTTACCGCAGCCATGCTGAAATGAAAAAATCATTTTGCAAAGCATAACACAAACAAACAAGTCAAAACATGTAGATACACATACACTATTGAAGTATAGAAACGATTGTACTCACCACTACCAGACTGAAATGGGTTACTGCTCCACTGTTTGCTGGCAACTGAAACGAAAATCTGAAACCACATGCACATAGCAAACAGTTTGGACAAAACATTCTTACCCACCAAATGTATCCCAGCGTTGAGCACAAATTCATTCTTCCAGAGGTAGTATAGTAAACCTGAAACATTCAAAAACATAACAACATACAGTACAAAGCACATCAACTTACCTTGTGTGGTCCTACAGTTGTGTGACACCAGTTGAATTCAAGTCTTAGCTCACTTCTCTGTTAGCACCAAGGGCACGTTGTCCTTGAAAGTGAAAACTGAAACAGAGTAAACAAAGCAAACATGTTTCACATCAAACCAACAATGTGTTGCTTGAACTGTCTTCTGTTGAGTAGATTCTTAGCAGCTAAACCTCAGTATCCATCTCTGTTCTGCACCAAGGTCACACTGTCCTTGCAAATGATTTCTGAAACAGAGAAATGCAAACCAAAAACTAGTAACTTACCTTGTCTCTGTGGAGGACAGCCACAGCAGCTGAATGTTGTCTAGAAAACTGTCTTCTCTTCTGTTCAACAACACTGTAAAACTGTCACTGCTAGTGAAAGCTGAAATATAGCAGAGCAGAGCAAAACATGTCACATATCAAACCAACAATGTGTTGCTTGAACTGTCTTCTGTTGAGTAGATTCTTAGCAGCTAAACATCAGTATTCATCTCTGTTCTGCACCAAGGTCACACTGTCATTGCAAATGATTTCTGAAACAGTACAAAGCATAAAATCATGAAACAATTCAGATCCACTTACCTTTCTCTATCAAGTTGAAATTTCACAGCTGCTTTATTCTCAATACCGTGCCCTGTTCAACACCAAGGTCACACTGTCCTTGCAAGTAAAAACTGAAATATAGTATAGCAAAGCAAACATGTTTCACATCAAACCAACAATTTGTCTACTTACCATTCAGTATTGTGTAGAGCCAAACCTGCTACATTCCTCTTGAAACCTGTCTTCAGTTCTTCTCAGCACCAAGGGCACAATGTCCTTGAAGAAAGTCAAACCTGAAATATAGTTAAGCAGAGAAAAACATGTTTCACATCAAACCAACCTCTGAGTGTTGTATAACTGTATACTCTGTCAGTTTGACTTCATAGCTCCTCACAGCTCACCACACCAAGACCTGAAATATACGAGCATGGCACAAAAATTGTGACAACTAACTTACCTCATGAAATGCTGCAACTGTAGAGAAAACAGCTTCACCACTCTGTCCTTCTCAGCTCTGTCCAAGGTCAAACACATCACTTTCTGTAAGATCTGAAATAAAGCAACGAGCAGCAAAACACATTGCAGTTTACAAAATGACTTACATTATGTGTTGAGTTGAGTCACAGCAGAGGCATTCCTTATTGAAACATTTCTACTTCTCTGCTTAGACCACTATGAAACCGTCACTGCAAGTCAAATCTGAAACATAGTAGAGCAGAGCAACACAAATAATAACACAAAGCAAATGCTTACATACGTTACCTTTCAATGTCTTCCAACTGTAGAATCTGTCAGCTAGACTCCTTCATTGTTCAGCAACACTGTCAAACCTGAAATATAGAAGCATGTAAAACACACAGTACAAAACAAGTGTAATGACTTACCCTTTGATATGCTCCAACTGTAGAGACAAGACTGCTCGACCACGTCTGAAAACTGTTCCTCTTCTCCGTTCTGCAATACTGTTCATCCTAAAACAGAAAAGCATATACAGCACATATCATGACATGATAGCAAAAGTACTAGCAAACTTACATTTTCATGTGCAAAGCAGCTAGTCTTTTTTTCTCTTCTCTTCACTGTTCAGCAACACTGTCAAACCTGAAATACAGTAACATGAAAAACAGATGTCATGCTATGAAAACAAATTTGTACTTACAAGATATGAGAGCTTTCAGAAACACGTCTGCTCTGCTCGACTGCTGAAATGCAACTGAGAGCACTTGACAGATAATCTGAATAAAAAGTTAAAACTTCACAAGCTGTGGCAAACATAGTCATTCTAGACAACTTACCTTAAACAATGGTTTGGGAGCAATAGACACAACCACTGCTTGACTTCTCTGTTCACACCAACTGTCAAGTCATCAGTACATGTCAAAATCTGAAATGTATTGAAACAAGCAATGCATAACAAACATAGTTACTTACCTTTAACTCTGGTTTTGGAGCTCTCAGAAACACGTCTGTTCTGCTCGACTGCTGAAATGCAACTGAGAGCACAACATTGCAAATCTTTACGAAATTTTAATACTTCACATGTTATGGCAAACATAGTCGTTCTGTACAACTAACCTTCAATAACGGTTTGAGAGCTCTTAGAAACACATCTGCTCTGCTCGACTGCTGAAATGCAACTGAGAGCACAACATTGCAAATCTTAACGAAATTTTAAATACTTCACATGTTATGGCAAACATAGTCGTTCTGTACAACTAACCTTCAATAACGGTTTGAGAGCTCTTAGAAACACGTCTGCTCTGCTCGACTGCTGAAATGCAACAGACAGCACATCACTGAAAATCTGAACAAACATGTAATATGATGCTAAGTATGGCACACATAGTCATTGTACACAACTCAATTGCCAATCAAGTCTCACAGACTTCTCTTCATCTCAAAAGTGAATATCATATCAGACATGTTGCTATCAATAATCGTTGCTACACTTTCATTGCTCTGTCAAACATTTCACTTAATCTGGAACAATGTTTCACTCTGCAATTGTCACGCAGAGACTGACAACCACATGGCTATACCAAATTAGAGCTCACAGTGATAAACATCTACAATACTTAAAACAGCCCCTCTGAAAGCAAATCAGCATGCATACAAAACAATATCATAGAACAGACGTGCCCACAAGCAGCTCACCATCATGTTATACCTCGGTTTTGACATATAATCACAAACGTTAGAGTCAATATCGTGTTACATCATCTCTTTGCTATATCACCAACACAGCATGCGTAAGTACTGGATAGATCTACCCTTGAGCTATCATCATGCACATTTAGTTCTATATATACTACTAATAGCTCACATCAAGATACAAAAAATGTTTGTACTCACGGTTCAGTTGACAGCAGCTCCAAGAAACACGTCCGCACAGCTCAGCAATCACAGCATGTGAACATCAACTGAAAATGAATTACTTCGAACACACTGTCTAACAGCGCTGTCAGAGCGCACAAAAAGACGTCTATACTCTTAGACCACACAATCTGTACTAAACCCCAAATCTGTAAAAGCAGTAAAAAAAAAAAAATGTTCCGAACAACGTCGTGCTTCACCATCATGTTAGTTCATCATTATGATATACTATTGTCGCAACATCTCAAGTCAACGTACTCTCAGTACTGATTAATTCTACCCATTGCTATCATCATGCACATTCACTTCTATACATCAACTCAACATACAAATGCTAGTCACTCAAACCATCGTAGACCATCATGTTGCTAGATCATCTCAACGTGAAGTCAAGTTACTTCTATACAGTATAACAACTATCATCAAGATACAAAAATGTTTGTACTCACGGTTCATTTGACAGCAGCTCAAAGAAACACGTCCGCACAGCTCGGCATTTGAAATGCAACTGACTATAAACATCTCAAAACATGATCCAAAATGTAAAACTTGTTACAACATGCAAGCTGTGTAGCTTTCAGAACCACATCTGTACTTCTCAACATCTGAAATGAAAATGACCTTGAAATCATATATCATGATATCTAACATCTTCATACAAGCTGGAGCTCTAAAAACAAACCACCTGAAAATACCTAACATCATCCATAATGTGAGAGCTCTCAGAAACACGTCTGCTCTGTTCAGCTCCTAAAAAGCAACTGACAGCACTTCACCACAAAAATCTGAAAAAAAGTTTATGCTTAACACATTGTAGTGGTCACAGCTATTCTGTACATCGTACCTCTTTCAACTGTTCTGTGAAACCTCGACAGCTTGCACTCAGTCCCAACACTCAACTGCCACTTCAGTTTCATAGTAGACCTGAAAATATCATATCAAGCCATACGTGACAAACATTTATACTCGCCTTCATCTCATATACTGGAGCTCTCAAAAACACGTCTGCTCGCTTCAACTGCCAAACATCAACTGACAGCAAAAGTCTGAAAATCTGATCCAAAAATGTAATATGATATATGACCTTGAATGACTAGCATGTATTTGTACAGTTAAGTGAAATTGCTTGTAGTGTCTTTAAGTTTACTATGAATCAACAGTCAGATATCTCACATTTTTTCTATTAATGTTCATTGCCACACAATTTCATAGATCTGTCAAGACATGCAATTTTGTTACAGTATTTAGTATAAGACCTTGAATGTCTAACATTTGTGCAGTAAAGTGAAATTGCTTGCTACACATTTTAACTATACAATTCTGTTGCAGTCTATAGCATAGCTTAGCACAGCTCAACATGAAAAACACATCTAACCCCTCCAGTTGTCAAATTACAACTGATCACAAAATCTGTCAGCCATAAATTTTTTTGTAATACCATGTCTATAGGTCTCATTGTGTGAAACACCAACACACTGGGTTCATACAATTGTTTGTCCTTAAAACCTCTATACATCTCACCTTCAACTGGTCTGCACAGCTCAACTGCTTAGCCTCTCTGCTCAGCTTGACTGCCATGCCATCATGGTATGTCTTATCTGAAATGTATCACACCAAACAAACATAGCACACACAGTTGTTTGAAACCACTAACCTTCTTATATGGTACTGGAGCTCAAAAAACACGTCTGCTCGCTTCAGCTGCTAAACTACCTTGGTCCCCCCGTTAGCTATACAGTCAAGACATCATCTCATGTCCTGTCAGAAATGTGCTGAAACAAGCAATGCATGGCACAAAACATATGTACATCAGAAGACACTTGAATCATATTACCAGTTACCTTCTTACATTTGAAAAAATGTACAACCATGCTGCTAAACTACCTTCTTCCACAAGTCAGTCAAGTCAAGATACCATCTCACGCCCTATCTGAAATGTCTGAAACATGCAATGCATAGCACAACAAAGTCAGTACATCAGTAGACACTCATATCACACTGTCATTGAACTACTACTTACCTTACTTTTGAAAAATGTACAACCCTGCTGCTCAGCTACCTTGGTCCCCCAGTCGGTCAAGACACCATCTCATGTCAATTCTGAAATGTGCTGAAACAAGCAATGCATGGCACAAAAAAGTCAGTACATCAGTAGACACTCATAGCACACTGTCATTGAACAACTACTTACCTTCTTACATGTGAATTTCTACAACTCTGCTGCTCAAATATCTTAGTCGCACAGTCAGTAAAGACATCCTATCATGTCAATTCCGTCATGTTCTGAAAGAAATGCATAGCACACAGTCATGTTTAACCACTTACCTTGTTTTAGAGCACATGGAAACAGGTCTGCTCTGTTCCACAGATAAACACAAATTGAAAGCAGAAATCTTCCTATCTGAACAAGCATGTCATAGTTTTGATCAGAAAGGCATACAGTCATAGTATAGCACTCTGTTGTCAAAATGTATCAAGGTATTCTGTTCATCTTGAATTCAAGTGTATAGCATATCACATTCATGCTACTTATGGTACACAATTTCACTTCTCTGTCAAAACATGAACCTCATCTGTTCCATACAACACTTGTCGAACAAAGACTGACCACATCAGCAAGTACAGTTTTTGTACTGCTTTAGCAGCTATCACCAGTTTCATAGATTCATCTCAAAGTTTTCAATGAAGAGACAACTGTAAAACAGTTTTCCTTCTGCATAGTGTATTGCAACATGTATTTCACATTCACAATCAAACACAATCTACAATACTCACCACAGCCCCCTGAAATCAAACCAATGTAAAACAGCATTCATAGGAATCAATATGTATCATATACAGCAATATCTGTAAACATGCTACAATAGCAAATCATTTCACCATCATGTCACATCATCATACAATATTTCAAATCATGTCAATAGTAGGTTTACGTATTGATATTATATCTGGTCAGTAGCACAGCAAGACAACTTCATTCAGTATCATATTTCATCATCTGTTATACTGTATCATCAACACAGCAAGCGCAAGTACTGGATAGTTCTACCCTTTGTTTCACATTAGTATACAAAAATGTTAGTACTCACGCTTTGGTGGTCAGCACTTCTTGTTCAACTTCCCCACACGTCCACATCTACACACCAACTGAAACTGAATCGCTACAAACCCACACTTACAAAAGCGCAATCAGAGCGCACACAAACACGACTGTTCACTTCAACCACAAACTCATGATTAAAATCAAAATCTCATAAGCGGTGAAAAAAGCAACGACTTCATCGCTATGTTTCACCATCAAAGTACACCATCATATTGACACCAAGTCCCAGTACTGAGTTATTCTACCCATCGCAGCATACTGTTTGTTCCATTTCAATTCAAGTCAAACACTCAAATATTTTCACCACTTTTATTCACAAATACAAACTCATGTAAAAAGACAAAAAATGTACTCACGGTTTAATGCAGCTCCACCGCACACGTCCGCACAGCTCGGCATCTAAACAGCAACTGGCCATCAACTGTTTCAAGTCTCAAAAAAAAATTAATTTACACTTATAGTCAAAGTCAAGAGCTCCTAAAAACACGTCCGATCGCTTCGACGTCCAAACCTTAAATGAAGTCAAAGTCGCTAAAAAAATTAATTTCTGTCAAACACTTCATATTTAACGTTCAGTAAAAGACATCGCAGTCAGTAGGCAATACCCGTTCAGCAGTCAACATCGTTTAAGTGTACTTCATTTTAAGTTAAGTCGCTATCGTAAATCGCTGTCTAGACAAAACAATAACCCAAGTATCAAGTCATGAAATATCATTCAAAACCATTTCATCTCAAACCGCACTTCAAGTCAAAACCTAGCGAAACTGTCCGACAATCATTCAATAAGTCGCGACCGAGTCCAGTCATAACAGTACAGCGCTGTCGCCATCATTAAATAACGTCGAGTATGTCCACATTTAACAAAACTTAATTCAGCTTAACTGAAAATATTTTTCATCAGCAATACTATACAGCGCTGTCTTCACTCAAGACCTACTGTAGACAGCCTAAGTCGTCAAGTCACCTAATTTCTAAAGAAGAAATTTCAATTCCACTGAAAGTATTTTTCATCAACAGTCAGAGCTAAAAAAAATCACGTCCGACCCTGTCAATGTCCAACAGTCAACTGAGAACAAGTCCCAGTAAAAAAATTTCAAACTCAAAATATTTTTGTCAGAGCTCCGAAAGTACGTCCGTCTCGTTCAACGTCCAAAAGTCAACTGAGACTTAATCATCGTAAACGAAAATCAAAGTCAAAGTTTTTTTTCAGAGCTCACAAAAACACGTCTGTCTTCGTCAATGTCCATCAGTCAACTGAGATTCAGTCATAGAAAAAAAAAATCAAAGTCAAAACTTTTTTTTCAGAGCGTTCAAAAAACACGTCCGTCTCGGTCAATGTCCAAGTCGCAAAAGAGCGAACTGCGCCAGCGCAAGTCAATTTATACAATTCAATTTATAATGAGCGCGACGTCGAGAGCTCCGAAAAACACGTCCGCTCTCTTCGACTACCAAACCATGAATGACAGAAAATCACATAGAAAATGTTTACAGCTCATGATTTGAGTTTTTTGTTAAATGTGTATTTGATGTATAATCGTAAAATAAAACGTGACATTCAAAAATCCGATCCATATTGACTTTGTGATGATTTTATTTCCAAGAACACAACAACTGAAATATTCACAGTTTGTGTGCTCCTAAAAATTGATAAAAATGAGTCCATCCAATACATCCAGTAAATCCATGGTATTTCGTGTTTAAATCGTTTTGAAGCGAACCCAACGCAGATTTTCACATTCAACATAAAAACGACACAATGCGATAATAGAAAAATATTTAGTCAAACTCACTAACCTATTGTTCTGAAATAATCCTAGATCATATCTTACATTTACAGTAGATCTAATCCTCAAAATATTCACTACAAAAACAACATCACAAACTATCCAGTTCCACCCGTTTATTTTTCTCCATGAAACCCTGAACAATTCAAGATTCAAGAAATTTTTAGAAATCAATTGTTTACATGACGTAGGTTAAACGAAATCAGCGCGATATGTTTTGGCAGTCTTAAAGGGACTTACCCCGACGTGTTTGGTTCAACTATGTTTTGCGATTATAGTTTTGATGTCCCGAAAAGAAATAGCAAAACACATATACCAAAATATTCATCAATATATTCCCTACAAGATGATATGAAAATGTTGTGGTTATCTGTACAATTGTTCATTAAAGCTCAAAATGTAAAGTCGAATTTGCGTAAAAATCAAAATATCATAAGTCCCCTATTCGATTCAATACAAACAAATATGATGGATATGTGCGCGTCGAAATTTCTGTTAATCTGGTGGAAATTTCGTTCATTTTGGACAACGGGTTGAAAAGATATTGAAGTTAAACCACTTGCGAAGAAGCGCAGTTTTCTATCATCGAAATGTAACGCCGCTTTAAGTTTTAGGATGAGATATATTGAAATGACGTCATAAATTTGCACTGAGAACGAAGGGTCAAATTCTTCGCGATTCATGAAATCTGTGTTTGTTGTGATGTGGTTTTCGGCCCGTATTATTGCAGCGTCTTACAAAACCATCAAGTATGTTATACCAAATTGCACAAAAATGAATTCCCCATCGAATGATACCAAAATTATTGTACTATTTTAAGAAATGAACATCTTTTCTTCATAACAATCCGAGTTTGGTCGATAAACTGAAGTTTTTTCACATACCCGTTGATCTAATAGCAAAATGTTCCAACCTATATTGTTCCAATCTGTTTGCTGGTTATGATAGTGAAAATTTCATCAAAATGCGTTCACGCGTTATTGAGAAAATCGACATAAACCGATTCCAAACAACACAGTTTCGTCTACTTTTCGCAGCAAAACGTCGTTGAGTTTTACTCGAAACTTTAAGTCTTGAAAATTTCGACTGGCGTGAATGCGTTTTCTCGCCGTAATTTCTTTATAGTTCGACGTATTGTAGAATATCATATACCATTTTGTGCAAAATTGACTTTCCTACATGATGATACCAATTTTGTTGTACTTGTCGTGAATGGGAATTTTTTTCTATCGAAAAACTGACAATTTCTCACATATGCGTATATGCTGGCCAAAAATGATCCCACAAAACTTGTTGCTACTATGAAGCCCAACATTATAGTGAAAATTTCATGTAGATCTGTCCACTGGATGCTGAGAAAACGAGACTTAAACTTTCTGTTAAATGCGTTTCGCTGTAGAACATTCACTTTTCAAAACGACGTACGTTGTGTATTTTATGAAGACTTTTTCAAAGCGCGACTATAGGAAAATGGTTTTCGGTCAGTCTTGATCAAGCGATACTATAAACATACAAGTATGTCATATCAAAATGCGTGCAATTGAATTCTGTACAAGCCGATACCAAAATCAGAACAATATCTTCTTACCGACCCGTTTTCCAAGCAAAAAACTGCCATTTTCACATACGCGCGTATATGCTAGTGAAAAATGATCCCCACAAAACTTGTTGTTAATATCGCGCTGAATAAAATGGTAAAGATTGCATGTTTGTATCTCAAGCGGTTTGGAAGATACGCCAAGTTAAACTATGTACGAAATCAGTTTTCTAATCGCAGCGCTTGTCACGACGTTCACTGAAATTAAAGTTCTGAGAGTAAAATGCGTTTAGCTTAGATACGTTTTAGGGCTGTATTTTCGATGTGGATAGTCCGATTGTGGAATGTTATATATCAAAATGCACAGGATTGAATTCTGTACCCGATGATACCAAATTTGTTTCACTATCTTCTTACCGACTTGATTTCCAAGCATAATGTGAAATTTTCTCATAGATGTGTAAATGCTTGTGAAAAAATATCAGCGTATGATTTGCAGATGATATCGCGCTGAACAATTTGGTAAATATTTCATGTTTGTATCTTGAGCGGTTCGGAAGATACGCCAAGTTAAACTATGTACGAAATCAGTTTTCTACTCGGAGCGCGCCGGGTCTCGACGTTCAGTTAAAACTTGTAAAGTTCAAGATTGAAATGCGTTCCATGTAGATTCGTTTTCGGGCAGTGTATTCGTTGTGTTAAGACTCAATGTAGAATGTTATACATCAAAATGCGCATAATTGAATTCTGTACAAACCGATATCAAAATTATTGCGCTAATAAATCAGACAAAAAAGTGTTATTCTTGGCGAATATGTTATTCTTACATTTCTGATACAGTCATTCGAGTGAGAACAAAATAGGCGAGACAAAAATTGTAGCTACCTTAGAGCTGAATATTAAGTTAAAAATTTCATGTTGATATCATGAGTCATTTCGGAGAAAATCAACATAAACCGCTTTCGTTCAAAATCTTTCCTCGGTTGTTTACATCGATAGAAATGACGTTTAAGTTGTGATTTTTTTTTAGCGCTGTTAACTTGTAAAGATCTAAATGCACTTTGTAGAAATCCGTTCTCGGGCTGTATCATTGTTGTGTTTAGACATACACTGAAGTGTAATATATCAAATTGCGTGGAATCGAATTTTCTACTCGATGATACCAAAATTACGATGAATGCTCATTAGACAAAACAACTTTTTTCTTAGTGAAGTTTTCAAGCTTTGAATTATGATACAATAATTCGTGTGTGAACAAAATGGGCGAGACAAAAATTGTAGCTACCTTAGGGCTGAATATTAAGTTAAAAATTTCATGTTGATATCATCAGTCATTTCGGAGAAATTTGACTTAAACCGCTTCCAAACAAACACAGTTTCGTCTACTATTTACGCTGTCAAACGTCGTTGAGTTTAACTCGATACTTTAAGTCTTGAAAATTTCGATTAGCGTGAATGCGTTTTCTCGCCGTATTTTCGTTATAGTTGGACGAAGTGTTGAGTAATGTACACCATTTTGTGCAAAATTGAATTCCCTACATGATGATACCAATTGTGTTGTACTTGTCTTGAATGGGAATTTTTTTCCTTCTAAGCGAAGTGATTTTCATTCGAAAAACTGAGAATTTCTCACATATGCGTATATGTTAGCAAAAAATGATCCCCACAAAACTTATTGCTACTATGAAGCCCAACAATATGGTGAAAATTTCATGTAGATCTGTCCACTGGATGCTGAGATAATGCGAGTTAAACTTTCTGTACAATGCTTTCGCTGTAGAACATTCACTTTTCAAAACGACGTTGTGTATATGTTATGAAGAATTTGTCAAAGGCGTGTTTATAGGAAAATGGTTTTCAGTCAGTATTGATCAAGCGATACAATAAAAATACAAGTATGTCATATCAAAATGCGTGGAATTGAATTCTGTACAAGCCGATACCAAAATCAGAACACTATCTGTAAAGACAAAAAAGTTTTCTTCTCTCCGACCCGTTTTCCAAGCAAAAAACTGCAATTTTCACATACACGCGTAAATGCTAGTGAAAAAATGATCCCCACAAAACTTGTTGCTAATATCGCGCCGAACAAGTTGGTAAAGATTGCATGTTTGTATCTCAAGCGGTTGGGAAGAAACGACGACTTAAACTATGTACGAAATCAGTTTTCTACTCGCAGCGCGCCGGGTCTCGACGTTCAGTTAAAACTTGTCAAGTTAAAGATTGAAATGCGTTCCGTGTAGATTTGTTTTCGGGCTGTGTATTCGTTGTGTTAAGACCCAATGTAGAATATTATACATTAAAATGCGCAGAATTGAATTCTGTACAAACTGATATCAAAATTATTGCACTAATAAATCAAACAAAAAAATTTCTTCTTAGCGAAGTTTTCAAGCTTGAATTTCTGATGCAGTCATTCGAGTGAGAACAAAATAGGCGAGACAAAAATTGTAGCTACCATAGAGCTGAATATTATGTTGAAAATTTCATGTTGATATCATCAGTCATTTCGGAGAAAATCAACATAAACCGCTTTCGTTTGAAATCTCTCCTCGGTTGTTTACATCGATAGAAAATGACGTTCAAGTTGTGAATTTTTTGTAGCTTAAAGTGAAAGCGCGAGTATAAGAAAATGGTTTTCGGCCAATCTTGATCAAGCGATACAACAAACATACAAGTATGTCATATCAAAATATACGGAATTTCAATGCCTACAAGATGGTGCCAAAATCACTTCGCTAGTAAAATAGACAAAAACGTTTCCTTCTTTGAGACCTGTTTTTCAGGCAATAAAGTGAAAATTTCTCATACATGCCCTAACAAAAATTGTTACTAGTATCAATCCAAACAATATCGCGAAGATTTCAACTCAATATCCCAAGCGGTTTCGAAGATACGACGACTTAAACTTTGTACGAAATCAGTTTTCTACTCGCAGCGCGCCGTGTCTCGACGTTCAGTTAAAACTGATTTAAATGCACTTTGTATAAATCCGTTCTCGGGCTGTATCATTGTTGTGTTTAGACATACACTGAAGTGTAATATATCAAATTGCGTGGAATCGAATTCTCTACTCGATGATACCAAAATTACGATGAATGCTCATGAGACACAAAAAATTTCTTCTTAGCGAAGTTTTCAAGCTTGGATTTCTGATACAATAATTCGTGTTTGAAGAAAATAGGCGAGACAAAAATGTTAGCTACCAAAGAGCTGAATATTATGTTGAAAATTTCATGTTGATATCATAAGTCATTTCGGAGCTAATCAACTTAATCCACATTGTTCAAATTTCTTCTCCGGATTGTTTACCTCAATCGAAATGACGTTGTACAAGGTTATGAAACTTGGCGCGTTTGAATGAAAACTGTTAGTGTTTAGTTTAAATTAACGCTGGCTTAATCGAAGCGATTCACAAACATACAAAGTGTTGTACATCAAATTGTTCAGAATAAAATTCCCTATCCGACGGTATAAATTTTGTTTCGCGAAACGACAAGACAAAAAACATTTCTTCTTTGAGACTGTATTTTCGAGCAAAAATGTGAAAATTCCTCACATGCACGAACTGATTACAGCAAAATGTTCCCTACAAAAAAGGTTGCCAGCATCAATCGCGGCGATTTGGTGAAAATATCATGTTGAAATCTATAGCGGTTGTGATTCAACTTAACTCAACCCGATTGTTTACTTGAAAACCATTTTGTACACTGTGCGATCGATTCATAACGTCGTCGAGTCGAAGTTGATTTTATAAAAGAGCGTTTGTGTTGCGCTATATTTCTGCTCTATTCGTTGAGTTGTTAGCGAAAGCACTTCACATCATACATCAAAATTGGTAAATATTTCATGTTTGTATCTCAGGCGGTTTCGAAGAAACGCCGACTTAAACTTTTTGGGTTGAAATCGGCCTTGTGTGGACTACGCAGTGAAACGACGTTGCGTCTTGAAAGTTGAATTATTTGCACTCGGTGACCTCGCTGCGCTGCGCTGTATTTTCTCACGCGAGTCTGCAGTGTATGTTGAGTTTCGATGGGAAATTTGAAGCGTTGTATTTGAAAATTTGCAGTTCAAATGTTTGCTCGTGACTGTATCTACTTGCTATGACAGAATTTGTCGATTGTGAAAATCATTCTGTGAAAATAAACGACAAACACTGACATTTGCTTGTTGGGATTTTTTTTCTGCTACATACAAGTGCACAACTTTTCTAGATACAGATTTAAACCAGTGAGGTAGATCACAATCATTCACGATAGAGACTCTTGTTTGCTTGTTATATAACGTCGTGTCGCACTCTGGATAGTACAGTACTTTGTCGACTTGAGAATATTTTTATACTTTAGCCGCTGCGCTAGCATGAAGTACGCTCAAACGCCGCTAAGCTTATTAGTCACTCAGCTGAAATTGGAAGACATCACTCAGCTGAAATTGGAAGATTTGATTGTAATAGTCACACTTATTTTAGTACATAAGTCTTCTAGTCGTACTTAAAGCGGTAGATACAGCAATACTAAAATGTCAAATGGGAAGACTCCTCGTACATGTGAAAAATGTAAGATCGACATAAGTTATAAGAACTGGGCAAAGCACTTAAAGTCTAAGAAGCATAATCGTTCAGCCGAAAATGGAAGACTTTCACAGTACAGTTGCAATGACTCAACTACAATAACGAAATCGTACAAACGTAAGGCAGCTGCGGAATCTCTGGGTCAAACTGTCAAGAAACTCAAAGGTTCAAAAAACGTAAAACAGGACGCAACTGAAAAGAAGCAGACTGACTTTGTCGACGACTACATTCGAAAACAAGACAAACTTAAATCGTTACACGCTAATGCTCAGACGATGATCGCATATCTTGAAAAAGCGTTGCAATATGTTAAATCAGAAGAAAGTGATGAGCCGAGGGTAGCCTCGTATCTAGCAACTGCATCGAAAAACATTTCGCATGCTATAGACAGCATTTCAAGCGGTCTACAAAACAGTGGCGAAATCGACTCATGCAAAGTATGTACAAGTGACAGCAATCCACCTAGATTAATCAGCAAGAAGTGTGGGCACGGGTTTTGCTGTATGAACTGCATTTTGAAGTATTTGGAATTCGTATACAATAAAAATTCTGGGCGATTGATTTGTCTGAAATGCAAACACCAGTACGATGATAACGCCATGTATCAAATTGGTTCTCGCTATGGTGTTATTGGTTGATACATGAATTTATTGAATGAATAAAACAAATGAAACCTTTCAACTGTGTTATTTGTTTTTACTGAATGAAAGAATGTTTGTTTGATGTAATCTGAAAATACTGAAATGCAACATATATGCACAATTAAGAAGCTGAGTGAAATACATGTTTGAAGACATCACTCAGCTGAAATTGGAAGATTTGATTCTAATAGTCACACTTATGTTAAGTCTTCCAGTCGTACTTAATAAAAATGTCAAATTGGAAGACTCCAAATGCAACATGTATGCACAATTTAGAAGCTGAGCGAAATACATTTTTGAAGTCAAATTATACAATTAATCAGATAGATGCAAATATCATGAGCTAAATTGTACAAGTAGTGATTTGACCAAATGAGAAATGTGATTTCAAAAATTAGTCACTTCACTTGCAACTATGAATGTATAACCATGGTTCAAGATATAAACATTCATCAACATCATTACCTACTCATATGAATTTGATCAGAATTTGCTTCATGAACATAGATATGAAATTCTAAAGCTAATACAATAGACCCACGACTCTACAATCATTTTACAACTCTTGCCAGAGCTAGGGATTGAACCTAGATCTCCTTCTTCAAGCACAGGGCTGCAAAAAGCGTTTCACATTCAACTACTCGGGCAGTATGAGCTGATCAATGCTGTAATCAACTGGTATAGCATTGCTAACATAAAGGATATGAGTTTATGGTCAAACATTTTCAGTTCAAAATGACATTCATGTGCATTTTTCTTGTATCTTCCAATCAAACTGGGTATGAGTGATTGACTTGAAAATTTGCAGTCATATCTCCTTTAGATATAAATTCTGAACCGAGACAGGCTTTAAACGGTGTTCGCTCACCAATATATCAAAAATGGCAATATGAAGTGATCATGATTATGATTAGACATGCCTGTTGAGTAGTTCTGCATTCAGCGATTTCTCTAACTCGTACCAGAGCTAGGACTTGAACCTAGATCTCCTTCTGCAAGAGAAGGCGTTCTCCATTGAACCACTCTCTGATAATATGAATTGATCATCACTGCACAACAAACACACACAATGAGTTTTGTGGACAGACATGAATGTGCTGACAAAAAAACATACTTTCAAAATTGCCTTGTAATAGTTTTTTTCTACCTTGTTTAAACCAAAACCTGTTATGTAGGATGTGTACTGAAATTTTCATAAAGTACTACTATAGGCATGCATCAGAAAATCTGAACCAAGTCAGGGTTTCAGTTGTGTTTGCTTGATGACACACATTGATACATCTGTATAATATATGAATTTTGTGACCAGTACCTTTTCAGTACAGCAAACATGCAAATGCTCAATTGTCCTATTCATATACTTTTTTCTCAGCATTTGCAATCTCGGTTGTACGGTTTGAATTCATACAGTGTTTCACAACCCTGAGATTCCGCAGCTGCCTTACGTTTGTGCGATTTTGTTATTGTACTTGAGTCATTGGAACTGTGCTGTGAAAGTCTTCCATTTTCGGCTGACCGATTATGATATACTAGTATTGCTGTATCTACCGCTGGAAGACTTATGTACTGAAATTTTCATAAAGTACTACTATAGGCATGCATCAGAAAATCTGAACCAAGTCAGGGTTTCAGTTGTGTTTGCTTGATGACACACATTGATACATCTGTATAATATATGAATTTTGTGACCAGTACCTTTTCAGTACAGCAAACATGCAAATGCTCAATTGTCCTATTCATATACTTTTTTCTCAGCATTTGCAATCTCGGTTGTACGGTTTGAATTCATACAGTGTTTCACAACCCTGAGATTCCGCAGCTGCCTTACGTTTGTGCGATTTTGTTATTGTACTTGAGTCATTGGAACTGTGCTGTGAAAGTCTTCCATTTTCGGCTGACCGATTATGATATACTAGTATTGCTGTATCTACCGCTGGAAGACTTATGTACTGAAATTTTCATAAAGTACTACTATAGGCATGCATCAGAAAATCTGAACCAAGTCAGGGTTTCAGTTGTGTTTGCTTGATGACACACATTGATACATCTGTATATTATATGAATTTTGTGACCAGTCATAGTCATCTTCATCGATATGGTCATGTTTCGTTTGAAATAATCTGCCGATTGCGCATCGATTATTATCATGAATTTTGCTATTTTCACGGTCATATCCTTCTTCCATACTGCCAAAACAAATCCCATTGCGACTGAACGGTTTCACGCTGAATGAGACATTATATTGACTGAAATGGCTGAAAAAACAATAATTTTCCAAATAGAAAATCGACACCCGGCAAAATAAGCGGGGGTCTTTTTCAAAACCCCACCCCACCCCCCTTTTTCAACCCTCTGAAAATTAAGGCATATAATATAGCGCCGCATCCCTCTCCAAAACGGGCACAATAAAAAAAGTGGCTGTGGTGTCGAATAACTCGCACTTTGAAGCACATTAGTCCTCGGCTGTCATTTCGTTGACAAACGAAGTGATTCTTTTCATGTCATTTTCATAGTCTCTCAAACTGTATTTGTTTGCATCGTTCTGAATAATCAAACATTTGCTTGGATCCATATCCGAAAACCATTTTTCGTGATTATTGTGTAGTTCTGTGTCAGATACCTTAGTGATATTTCGCTTTCTTCTGTTCGGTTTCTGATCTTCAGACGTTCGTAGCATTTTGCTGGAGATGTTTTCATGTATATGATTCCAGATAGCTCAAAATGTTCGCTTGGCAGCATTGATGTCAGCAAATTATTGTACACAATCCACTCAACATCATTTATATAACGCATTGATTTTTGTGCTTTCGCAAATACGTGTAAGTTTGACAAAAACGACCTCTCAACAAACACAAATGGTTGGCCCGAAGCTAGAGCTTTTCTCAAAACATGCATGATACTTTTGAGTGTTACGAGTTGAAATGCAAACGAATATTTTTGCATGTCCTTGCAGTACATATCAAACATGTTAACCACTTGGCCATCAGGGCTCGAAACATTTTGCCACTCATCCAGCGGTTCTGGAAATACAAGATATTTTTGACCAAACAGATCAAGTTGTGTGCTTTTGCCGGCAGCAATATTGCCTTCTATCGCAAAGACCTTTGTCATGATGAGTGAATGCTTTGTCTTAGTTTGTCAGAGCATATACCATTTTATAAATTTAATTTTAATGGCATAGATACTGGAGGTAGGACGTTTGCAACAGTGTACGACCCGATAGACTGTAGCGTCTTTCAAGTTGGTACAGAAGAAGACAAGCAGTACGTAATTCACAACATTCACAATAAAATTGATCATGCACATATGCATCTGACAAAAGCGCAAACCAGAAAGCAGCAACAAGCAGCACAGGAACGGATTGTATCTCTTAAGAAGTTACGTCTAAAAAAGAGTCAATTGCAATCGTTGGTTTGTTGCATTCGGGCTTTCAGCAATTTGTGAGTTTTCGAACCTTGTGGAAGACAGATTACTTTTATATTTATCACAATCCTGGTTCAAAACCTAACTCATGATCCCAAATATATATACAATATACAATTTCAATCATATGCTCAATTGTAATCGCTGGTTCATTGCAATCATGTGCTCAGCAACTCGAAATCGAACCTATGGGCATTTGGTCCCACGAGAAAGTTAAGTGTGAAGGAGTATGAATCATTTCAGAATCTGAATGTTCAAAAGTTCAAATTTGATCGTGTTCTCAAACTTGGTATTGTTTAACATCTTTATTGAAATCGTGTGCTCAGCAATTTGTGAGTTTTATGCGAACATAATAGCATATGCGACTGGTACATTGCAATCGAGCGGTCATCTAGTTTTGCTACAAACTAAATAGAGAATTTTGTATGCGAAGCAACTCAAAATCGAACCTATGGGCATTTGGTCCATCGAGAAAGTGTGTAGGTATGATACTCTGCAATTGACACTGGTACATTGCAATCATGTGCTCAGCAACTCGAAATCGACACTAGTGGTGTTTGGTCCCACCCGATTAAGCGTTTGAGAATGTTTTTGTCATGGCACAGCAGGATGATGGGTATTTCAACTTAGCAGCGAGTATTTTCGCAACTCTAAATCGACCCTAGTGGTGTTTGGTCTCAGTAAGCGTTAAAGTATGTTTTTGTCATGGCATTTCAACTAAGCAGCGAGTATTTGTGTTATAACCAGAACCGGGACTTGCACCCAGATCTCTTCTCCCTCGAAGAAGGAAAAGCGTTCTGCTTTAAACTATTCTGATGTTGCAAACACGTTCATACAAGCTGCAGAGTCAAGTATTTCGAATTGATTTCTGTGGATTGGTGTCACTCAGCGTTTTGCACGGACTTGTGACCGTTCTTTTCACAAGGAAAAGAGTCGCTTTACCACCAAAAAGATAGCTATTGTTTGGTAAGACTGTACCTGTAGGCTTCATTTCTTGTTTGAACTTCTATGGTTTTTATTGTTCACAAACCATCGAGTTGTTGATTTGCAAATACGTTTGTAGCATATTGTTGAGTACAACACAAAACAGTTGCATGCTTGGCCGAAGGCGAACAATGAAATTTGCAGTTTTGATCTGAAATAGTTTTTTCCAACAGTTTCATACGCTGTACTAGTTGTGATAGTTTGATGAGAACCCAATGCTTGTTAATTTCATAACACAACATTGAGTCGCACAATTTCAGAGTGTGTTGCTGCTATACGGCGAAAGTCATAACATTTGGTAAAACTGCTTCATATAGGTTTTTTTCATCGATTCACTTGCGCAATTTCAAGCCTTGATACGTTTAACATTTTATGTTGATATTTCTCATTGCAAGACAAGATATACCTATGATGAGCCGTAGTGCTTGTAAATCTCAACGCAAGAAGTACCTAAAACGCAATGACTGTTAAAGCTTCATCGAAGCGCACAAGTTAATGGCCATAATCTGTAAAACTGCAGTATATAGTGTTTTTTTTCACCTCAACTCAAACGTAAATTTCTATGCTATGCTCTTGAAAGTTTTCGGGTGTCACTCGGCGTTTTCACGGACTTGTGACCGTTCCTCTTGTCTGAGCACAAGAGAAGTCGCCTTCCCACCCAGCCCTTAGCAGACTTCAATTGTGCATGATAGCACTTAACAAACAAAAATGTTATTGCTTGGTCAATGCGTGGCTGCATTTCTGAGAGAGCCAGATTAAGGAATTTCGTGTCACCGTACGAAAATACCATGGGTGTCGCACGGCAAAGCACAGACATGTCACCATGTGTGCCTACCACCCCTCCAACAGCGCAACAATGTGGTGTTGGAAGGATTCCCAGCTAGTGCCGAAAGTATTTCACAACGATCGCGGGGAAGGGCTGCTTTATAACGCCTCATTTCGTATTGGCTTGCAGCCTCGCCCTACGTTGTTACACAGCTAGCTGAGCAGGACTCCCTCTGACTATCAATCTCAGCGGTCAAAATTTTGAAAAGCGTCTGCTTTTTTTAGTTATACACTTAAGTCTCTCTGTGCCAAAATAGAGACTGAAACCTAAACCCTAACACAATTTTGAGAGCTGAAAAAGAAACATGAATCATACAGACTGAGCAATACTAGTGACTATATTATCGGTCAAGCAGTCATCAACTGGTCGGTAGCCTTATCAATGCCATCGCGTCCTCGGACTCGCATACGCACAATCGACCCACGTCAGTTCTAAAGCTTGCGGGCAAAGAGTGTCCCTCGCGATAGACTGAGGAGCCTTGCCAGAGTATAACGACAGCATTGATAAAACATCATAGCGCTGAAAACCGAGGCGTTTCCCCCCAAGTGCTATCAGTGCGCTTCGCAACTTGTGGAGTCGGTCTAACGACACCTACATACCTCGGCCGCCCAAACTCAGTTAATCGACTGCTGTTGTCTTTCTGCTTTGCCAAATAGCAGGAGTGCTTACCGATAGCAGTCAAAGACAACCTTACATTGATCTAGCCAGATAGGAAACTACAAGCAAACGCTGACTCGCCTAAGCAAGCCGTCTCGCTTCCTGCACCGAAGCAAGTCACTCGCCTTAGCACTATCGACCCAACGCCAGTTACACTGCGCCATAAGCTGGGGAGCCTTGCCAATGCTCACAAGTACTTTGCAATCCTGGCTAGTGCAATGAGTATATTCGGACTGGTGTGCCACCATGTGAATTTTGATTTCCTAAGTCTCTAGAGCCAAAGTAGAGACTGAAATTATCAAACCTTGAGAATTTTGAGAGCTGAAAGAGAAACATGCATACAAGCATACATTGCTGGCCAGCACTACTAACATAACATATAACAATAAACAACAAACTGTTCAAACATGTACTCACGGTTTTGTCGCAGCTCTGCTCAAGGTATGTGCAAGTCTCTACATACGTCTAGACTGCTCGGTGTTCACATCAAGACTGGCGAGTTGTACTGAAAAAACAAGAGCTTTTATAGTTCTCGTTTGTAATTTTGTTATTTCGTGATATGGAACAGTGAACAGTAACAGTCAACTGAACTCAACTCAAACTTGTACTTACCATGTTTTCATCACTGAAATGTGAAAGACGTTTTACATTTTGCATTTTTGAAACACAAGTTGAAACGATACTTACTTGTTTGTATAGGTGATTATGTGAACAGTCGAGTCGAGTCCTTGATGTCTCTGCTAGTCTGTTGTAGAGCTGAAATCAAATAGCAAAGCATAATGAGAATCTTTGAATATGTTTGAACATGTTTGTACATTTACTAAACAGTAAACAAAACTTTGAACAGCAAACTAAATTTTTGTACAGTGAACAATTATACTCACCAAGATGTCTTCACTGAAATGCAATAAAAACAACATTTCACATAGTAAAAACAACATTTCACATAGCAATGATAGCGTGACATTTGTACAGTAACATGAAACAAAATTGTGAGTAAAAGAAGATGTGAGTACTTACATCTGTGTTGTTGATCCATTCCTGCTGGTTGAAATCTTCTCAACGTTTCTTCACTCTAGACCCGAGCTGAAATTAAGACTTGAGCATGCATGTACTTTCTGATTCAAATAGTCAATATAACAGTGAACACAAAACAGTAACAGAACAAAACCAACTGTTCTTACCATGTTGTCTGAAATGAGAAAGACGTTTTACATTTTGCATTTTGCATTTTTGAAACACAAGTTGAAACGATACTTATTGTTTGTATAGATGATTTTGTGAAGAGTCGAGTCCTTGCTGCCTCTGCTAGTCTGGTGTTGTGCTGAAATGGAAATAGTAAAGCATGATGAGAATCTTGAATATGTTTGAACATGTTTGAACATGTTTGTACATTTACTAAACAGTAAACAAAACTTTGAACAGCAAACTAAATTTTTGTACAGTGAACAATTCTACTCACCAAGATGTCTTCACTGAAATGCAATAAAAACAACATTTCACATAGCAATGATAGCGTGACATTTGTACAGTAACATGAAACAAAATTGTGAGTAAAAGAAGATGTGAGTACTTACATCTGTGTTGTTGATCCATTCCTGCTGGTTGAAATCTTCTCAACTATTCTTCACTCCAATCCCGAGCTGAAATCAAGACTAGAGCATGCATATACAATTGGATTCAAATATTCAACACAACAGTCAACAGAAAACAGTAACAGAACAAAATCAACTGTTAAAACTTTGGGGAGCTGAAATGAAAAAGACATGTTTGCATAGCACAACACGTTATGAAAAATGTAGAAATTCATTGTACTATTTTCAAGAAATGCCTAGTAACAACTAAACGTTTTTACTTACATCAGCCATGCTGAAATGAAAATGGCATGCTATGTTGAAACAAACTTATCACATTTTTGTATATATATCAAGAAATCTATTGTACTTACCGCAGCCATGCTGAAATGAAAAAATCATTTTGCAAAGCATAACACAAACAAAAAAGTCAAAACATGTAGATACACATACACTATTGAAGTATAGAAACGATTGTACTCACCACTACCAGACTGAAATGGGTTACTGCTCCACTGTTTGCTGGCAACTGAAACGAAAATCTGAAACCACATGCACATAGCAAACAGTTTGGACAAAACATTCTTACCCACCAAATGTATCCCAGCGTTGAGCACAAATTCATTCTTCCAGAGGTAGTATAGTAAACCTGAAACATTCAAAAACATAACAACATACAGTACAAAGCACATCAACTTACCTTGTGTGGTCCTACAGTTGTGTGACACCAGTTGAATTCAAGTCTTAGCTCACTTCTCTGTTAGCACCAAGGGCACGTTGTCCTTGAAAGTGAAAACTGAAACAGAGTAAACAAAGCAAACATGTTTCACATCAAACCAACAATGTGTTGCTTGAACTGTCTTCTGTTGAGTAGATTCTTAGCAGCTAAACCTCAGTATCCATCTCTGTTCTGCACCAAGGTCACACTGTCCTTGCAAATGATTTCTGAAACAGAGAAATGCAAACCAAAAACTAGTAACTTACCTTGTCTCTGTGGAGGACAGCCACAGCAGCTGAATGTTGTCTAGAAAACTGTCTTCTCTTCTGTTCAACAACACTGTAAAACTGTCACTGCTAGTGAAAGCTGAAATATAGCAGAGCAGAGCAAAACATGTCACATATCAAACCAACAATGTGTTGCTTGAACTGTCTTCTGTTGAGTAGATTCTTAGCAGCTAAACATCAGTATTCATCTCTGTTCTGCACCAAGGTCACACTGTCATTGCAAATGATTTCTGAAACAGTACAAAGCATAAAATCATGAAACAATTCAGATCCACTTACCTTTCTCTATCAAGTTGAAATTTCACAGCTGCTTTATTCTCAATACCGTGCCCTGTTCAACACCAAGGTCACACTGTCCTTGCAAGTAAAAACTGAAATATAGTATAGCAAAGCAAACATGTTTCACATCAAACCAACAATTTGTCTACTTACCATTCAGTATTGTGTAGAGCCAAACCTGCTACATTCCTCTTGAAACCTGTCTTCAGTTCTTCTCAGCACCAAGGGCACAATGTCCTTGAAGAAAGTCAAACCTGAAATATAGTTAAGCAGAGAAAAACATGTTTCACATCAAACCAACCTCTGAGTGTTGTATAACTGTATACTCTGTCAGTTTGACTTCATAGCTCCTCACAGCTCACCACACCAAGACCTGAAATATACGAGCATGGCACAAAAATTGTGACAACTAACTTACCTCATGAAATGCTGCAACTGTAGAGAAAACAGCTTCACCACTCTGTCCTTCTCAGCTCTGTCCAAGGTCAAACACATCACTTTCTGTAAGATCTGAAATAAAGCAACGAGCAGCAAAACACATTGCAGTTTACAAAATGACTTACATTATGTGTTGAGTTGAGTCACAGCAGAGGCATTCCTTATTGAAACATTTCTACTTCTCTGCTTAGACCACTATGAAACCGTCACTGCAAGTCAAATCTGAAACATAGTAGAGCAGAGCAACACAAATAATAACACAAAGCAAATGCTTACATACGTTACCTTTCAATGTCTTCCAACTGTAGAATCTGTCAGCTAGACTCCTTCATTGTTCAGCAACACTGTCAAACCTGAAATATAGAAGCATGTAAAACACACAGTACAAAACAAGTGTAATGACTTACCCTTTGATATGCTCCAACTGTAGAGACAAGACTGCTCGACCACGTCTGAAAACTGTTCCTCTTCTCCGTTCTGCAATACTGTTCATCCTAAAACAGAAAAGCATATACAGCACATATCATGACATGATAGCAAAAGTACTAGCAAACTTACATTTTCATGTGCAAAGCAGCTAGTCTTTTTTTCTCTTCTCTTCACTGTTCAGCAACACTGTCAAACCTGAAATACAGTAACATGAAAAACAGATGTCATGCTATGAAAACAAATTTGTACTTACAAGATATGAGAGCTTTCAGAAACACGTCTGCTCTGCTCGACTGCTGAAATGCAACTGAGAGCACTTGACAGATAATCTGAATAAAAAGTTAAAACTTCACAAGCTGTGGCAAACATAGTCATTCTAGACAACTTACCTTAAACAATGGTTTGGGAGCAATAGACACAACCACTGCTTGACTTCTCTGTTCACACCAACTGTCAAGTCATCAGTACATGTCAAAATCTGAAATGTATTGAAACAAGCAATGCATAACAAACATAGTTACTTACCTTTAACTCTGGTTTTGGAGCTCTCAGAAACACGTCTGTTCTGCTCGACTGCTGAAATGCAACTGAGAGCACAACATTGCAAATCTTTACGAAATTTTAATACTTCACATGTTATGGCAAACATAGTCGTTCTGTACAACTAACCTTCAATAACGGTTTGAGAGCTCTTAGAAACACATCTGCTCTGCTCGACTGCTGAAATGCAACTGAGAGCACAACATTGCAAATCTTAACGAAATTTTAAATACTTCACATGTTATGGCAAACATAGTCGTTCTGTACAACTAACCTTCAATAACGGTTTGAGAGCTCTTAGAAACACGTCTGCTCTGCTCGACTGCTGAAATGCAACAGACAGCACATCACTGAAAATCTGAACAAACATGTAATATGATGCTAAGTATGGTACACATAGTCATTGTACACAACTCAATTGCCAATCAAGTCTCACAGACTTCTCTTCATCTCAAAAGTGAATATCATATCAGACATGTTGCTATCAATAATCGTTGCTACACTTTCATTGCTCTGTCAAACATTTCACTTAATCTGGAACAATGTTTCACTCTGCAATTGTCACGCAGAGACTGACAACCACATGGCTATACCAAATTAGAGCTCACAGTGATAAACATCTACAATACTTACCACAGCCCCTCTGAAAGCAAATCAGCATGCATACAAAACAATATCATAGAACAGACGTGCCCACAAGCAGCTCACCATCATGTTATACCTCGGTTTTGACATATAATCACAAACGTTAGAGTCAATATCGTGTTACATCATCTCTTTGCTATATCACCAACACAGCATGCGTAAGTACTGGATAGATCTACCCTTGAGCTATCATCATGCACATTTAGTTCTATATATACTACTAATAGCTCACATCAAGATACAAAAAATGTTTGTACTCACGGTTCAGTTGACAGCAGCTCCAAGAAACACGTCCGCACAGCTCAGCAATCACAGCATGTGAACATCAACTGAAAATGAATTACTTCGAACACACTGTCTAACAGCGCTGTCAGAGCGCACAAAAAGACGTCTATACTCTTAGACCACACAATCTGTACTAAACCCCAAATCTGTAAAAGCAGTAAAAAAAAAAAAATGTTCCGAACAACGTCGTGCTTCACCATCATGTTAGTTCATCATTATGATATACTATTGTCGCAACATCTCAAGTCAACGTACTCTCAGTACTGATTAATTCTACCCATTGCTATCATCATGCACATTCACTTCTATACATCAACTCAACATACAAATGCTAGTCACTCAAACCATCGTAGACCATCATGTTGCTAGATCATCTCAACGTGAAGTCAAGTTACTTCTATACAGTATAACAACTATCATCAAGATACAAAAATGTTTGTACTCACGGTTCATTTGACAGCAGCTCAAAGAAACACGTCCGCACAGCTCGGCATTTGAAATGCAACTGACTATAAACATCTCAAAACATGATCCAAAATGTAAAACTTGTTACAACATGCAAGCTGTGTAGCTTTCAGAACCACATCTGTACTTCTCAACATCTGAAATGAAAATGACCTTGAAATCATATATCATGATATCTAACATCTTCATACAAGCTGGAGCTCTAAAAACAAACCACCTGAAAATACCTAACATCATCCATAATGTGAGAGCTCTCAGAAACACGTCTGCTCTGTTCAGCTCCTAAAAAGCAACTGACAGCACTTCACCACAAAAATCTGAAAAAAAGTTTATGCTTAACACATTGTAGTGGTCACAGCTATTCTGTACATCGTACCTCTTTCAACTGTTCTGTGAAACCTCGACAGCTTGCACTCAGTCCCAACACTCAACTGCCACTTCAGTTTCATAGTAGACCTGAAAATATCATATCAAGCCATACGTGACAAACATTTATACTCGCCTTCATCTCATATACTGGAGCTCTCAAAAACACGTCTGCTCGCTTCAACTGCCAAACATCAACTGACAGCAAAAGTCTGAAAATCTGATCCAAAAATGTAATATGATATATGACCTTGAATGACTAGCATGTATTTGTACAGTTAAGTGAAATTGCTTGTAGTGTCTTTAAGTTTACTATGAATCAACAGTCAGATATCTCACATTTTTTCTATTAATGTTCATTGCCACACAATTTCATAGATCTGTCAAGACATGCAATTTTGTTACAGTATTTAGTATAAGACCTTGAATGTCTAACATTTGTGCAGTAAAGTGAAATTGCTTGCTACACATTTTAACTATACAATTCTGTTGCAGTCTATAGCATAGCTTAGCACAGCTCAACATGAAAAACACATCTAACCCCTCCAGTTGTCAAATTACAACTGATCACAAAATCTGTCAGCCATAAATTTTTTTGTAATACCATGTCTATAGGTCTCATTGTGTGAAACACCAACACACTGGGTTCATACAATTGTTTGTCCTTAAAACCTCTATACATCTCACCTTCAACTGGTCTGCACAGCTCAACTGCTTAGCCTCTCTGCTCAGCTTGACTGCCATGCCATCATGGTATGTCTTATCTGAAATGTATCACACCAAACAAACATAGCACACACAGTTGTTTGAAACCACTAACCTTCTTATATGGTACTGGAGCTCAAAAAACACGTCTGCTCGCTTCAGCTGCTAAACTACCTTGGTCCCCCCGTTAGCTATACAGTCAAGACATCATCTCATGTCCTGTCAGAAATGTGCTGAAACAAGCAATGCATGGCACAAAACATATGTACATCAGAAGACACTTGAATCATATTACCAGTTACCTTCTTACATTTGAAAAAATGTACAACCATGCTGCTAAACTACCTTCTTCCACAAGTCAGTCAAGTCAAGATACCATCTCACGCCCTATCTGAAATGTCTGAAACATGCAATGCATAGCACAACAAAGTCAGTACATCAGTAGACACTCATATCACACTGTCATTGAACTACTACTTACCTTACTTTTGAAAAATGTACAACCCTGCTGCTCAGCTACCTTGGTCCCCCAGTCGGTCAAGACACCATCTCATGTCAATTCTGAAATGTGCTGAAACAAGCAATGCATGGCACAAAAAAGTCAGTACATCAGTAGACACTCATAGCACACTGTCATTGAACAACTACTTACCTTCTTACATGTGAATTTCTACAACTCTGCTGCTCAAATATCTTAGTCGCACAGTCAGTAAAGACATCCTATCATGTCAATTCCGTCATGTTCTGAAAGAAATGCATAGCACACAGTCATGTTTAACCACTTACCTTGTTTTAGAGCACATGGAAACAGGTCTGCTCTGTTCCACAGATAAACACAAATTGAAAGCAGAAATCTTCCTATCTGAACAAGCATGTCATAGTTTTGATCAGAAAGGCATACAGTCATAGTATAGCACTCTGTTGTCAAAATGTATCAAGGTATTCTGTTCATCTTGAATTCAAGTGTATAGCATATCACATTCATGCTACTTATGGTACACAATTTCACTTCTCTGTCAAAACATGAACCTCATCTGTTCCATACAACACTTGTCGAACAAAGACTGACCACATCAGCAAGTACAGTTTTTGTACTGCTTTAGCAGCTATCACCAGTTTCATAGATTCATCTCAAAGTTTTCAATGAAGAGACAACTGTAAAACAGTTTTCCTTCTGCATAGTGTATTGCAACATGTATTTCACATTCACAATCAAACACAATCTACAATACTCACCACAGCCCCCTGAAATCAAACCAATGTAAAACAGCATTCATAGGAATCAATATGTATCATATACAGCAATATCTGTAAACATGCTACAATAGCAAATCATTTCACCATCATGTCACATCATCATACAATATTTCAAATCATGTCAATAGTAGGTTTACGTATTGATATTATATCTGGTCAGTAGCACAGCAAGACAACTTCATTCAGTATCATATTTCATCATCTGTTATACTGTATCATCAACACAGCAAGCGCAAGTACTGGATAGTTCTACCCTTTGTTTCACATTAGTATACAAAAATGTTAGTACTCACGCTTTGGTGGTCAGCACTTCTTGTTCAACTTCCCCACACGTCCACATCTACACACCAACTGAAACTGAATCGCTACAAACCCACACTTACAAAAGCGCAATCAGAGCGCACACAAACACGACTGTTCACTTCAACCACAAACTCATGATTAAAATCAAAATCTCATAAGCGGTGAAAAAAGCAACGACTTCATCGCTATGTTTCACCATCAAAGTACACCATCATATTGACACCAAGTCCCAGTACTGAGTTATTCTACCCATCGCAGCATACTGTTTGTTCCATTTCAATTCAAGTCAAACACTCAAATATTTTCACCACTTTTATTCACAAATACAAACTCATGTAAAAAGACAAAAAATGTACTCACGGTTTAATGCAGCTCCACCGCACACGTCCGCACAGCTCGGCATCTAAACAGCAACTGGCCATCAACTGTTTCAAGTCTCAAAAAAAAATTAATTTACACTTATAGTCAAAGTCAAGAGCTCCTAAAAACACGTCCGATCGCTTCGACGTCCAAACCTTAAATGAAGTCAAAGTCGCTAAAAAAATTAATTTCTGTCAAACACTTCATATTTAACGTTCAGTAAAAGACATCGCAGTCAGTAGGCAATACCCGTTCAGCAGTCAACATCGTTTAAGTGTACTTCATTTTAAGTTAAGTCGCTATCGTAAATCGCTGTCTCGACAAAACAATAACCCAAGTATCAAGTCATGAAATATCATTCAAAACCATTTCATCTCAAACCGCACTTCAAGTCAAAACCTAGCGAAACTGTCCGACAATCATTCAATAAGTCGCGACCGAGTCCAGTCATAACAGTACAGCGCTGTCGCCATCATTAAATAACGTCGAGTATGTCCACATTTAACAAAACTTAATTCAGCTTAACTGAAAATATTTTTCATCAGCAATACTATACAGCGCTGTCTTCACTCAAGACCTACTGTAGACAGCCTAAGTCGTCAAGTCACCTAATTTCTAAAGAAGAAATTTCAATTCCACTGAAAGTATTTTTCATCAACAGTCAGAGCTAAAAAAAATCACGTCCGACCCTGTCAATGTCCAACAGTCAACTGAGAACAAGTCCCAGTAAAAAAATTTCAAACTCAAAATATTTTTGTCAGAGCTCCGAAAGTACGTCCGTCTCGTTCAACGTCCAAAAGTCAACTGAGACTTAATCATCGTAAACGAAAATCAAAGTCAAAGTTTTTTTTCAGAGCTCACAAAAACACGTCTGTCTTCGTCAATGTCCATCAGTCAACTGAGATTCAGTCATAGAAAAAAAAAATCAAAGTCAAAACTTTTTTTTCAGAGCGTTCAAAAAACACGTCCGTCTCGGTCAATGTCCAAGTCGCAAAAGAGCGAACTGCGCCAGCGCAAGTCAATTTATACAATTCAATTTATAATGAGCGCGACGTCGAGAGCTCCGAAAAACACGTCCGCTCTCTTCGACTACCAAACCATGAATGACAGAAAATCACATAGAAAATGTTTACAGCTCATGATTTGAGTTTTTTGTTAAATGTGTATTTGATGTATAATCGTAAAATAAAACGTGACATTCAAAAATCCGATCCATATTGACTTTGTGATGATTTTATTTCCAAGAACACAACAACTGAAATATTCACAGTTTGTGTGCTCCTAAAAATTGATAAAAATGAGTCCATCCAATACATCCAGTAAATCCATGGTATTTCGTGTTTAAATCGTTTTGAAGCGAACCCAACGCAGATTTTCACATTCAACATAAAAACGACACAATGCGATAATAGAAAAATATTTAGTCAAACTCACTAACCTATTGTTCTGAAATAATCCTAGATCATATCTTACATTTACAGTAGATCTAATCCTCAAAATATTCACTACAAAAACAACATCACAAACTATCCAGTTCCACCCGTTTATTTTTCTCCATGAAACCCTGAACAATTCAAGATTCAAGAAATTTTTAGAAATCAATTGTTTACATGACGTAGGTTAAACGAAATCAGCGCGATATGTTTTGGCAGTCTTAAAGGGACTTACCCCGACGTGTTTGGTTCAACTATGTTTTGCGATTATAGTTTTGATGTCCCGAAAAGAAATAGCAAAACACATATACCAAAATATTCATCAATATATTCCCTACAAGATGATATGAAAATGTTGTGGTTATCTGTACAATTGTTCATTAAAGCTCAAAATGTAAAGTCGAATTTGCGTAAAAATCAAAATATCATAAGTCCCCTATTCGATTCAATACAAACAAATATGATGGATATGTGCGCGTCGAAATTTCTGTTAATCTGGTGGAAATTTCGTTCATTTTGGACAACGGGTTGAAAAGATATTGAAGTTAAACCACTTGCGAAGAAGCGCAGTTTTCTATCATCGAAATGTAACGCCGCTTTAAGTTTTAGGATGAGATATATTGAAATGACGTCATAAATTTGCACTGAGAACGAAGGGTCAAATTCTTCGCGATTCATGAAATCTGTGTTTGTTGTGATGTGGTTTTCGGCCCGTATTATTGCAGCGTCTTACAAAACCATCAAGTATGTTATACCAAATTGCACAAAAATGAATTCCCCATCGAATGATACCAAAATTATTGTACTATTTTAAGAAATGAAAATCTTTTCTTCATAACAATCCGAGTTTGGTCGATAAACTGAAGTTTTTTCACATACCCGTTGATCTAATAGCAAAATGTTCCAACCTATATTGTTCCAATCTGTTTGCTGGTTATGATAGTGAAAATTTCATCAAAATGCGTTCACGCGTTATTGAGAAAATCGACATAAACCGATTCCAAACAAACACAGTTTCGTCTACTTTTCGCAGCAAAACGTCGTTGAGTTTTACTCGAAACTTTAAGTCTTGAAAATTTCGACTGGCGTGAATGCGTTTTCTCGCCGTAATTTCTTTATAGTTCGACGTATTGTAGAATATCATATACCATTTTGTGCAAAATTGACTTACCTACATGATGATATCAATTTTGTTGTACTTATCGTGAATGGGAATTTTTTTCTATCGAAAAACTGAGAATTTCTCACATATGCGTATATGCTGGCCAAAAATGATCCCCACAAAACTTGTTGCTACTATGAAGCCCAACATTATAGTGAAAATTTCATGTAGATCTGTCCACTGGATGCTGAGAAAACGAGACTTAAACTTTCTGTTAAATGCGTTTCGCTGTAGAACATTCACTTTTCAAAACGACGTTGTGTATTTTATGAAGACTTTCAAAGCGCGACTATAGGAAAATGGTTTTCGGTCAGTCTTGATCAAGCGATACTATAAACATACAAGTATGTCATATCAAAATGCGTGCAATTGAATTCTGTACAAGCCGATACCAAAATCAGAACAATATCTTCTTACCGACCCGTTTTCCAAGCAAAAAACTGCCATTTTCACATACGCGCGTATATGCTAGTGAAAAATGATCCCCACAAAACTTGTTGTTAATATCGCGCTGAATAAAATGGTAAAGATTGCATGTTTGTATCTCAAGCGGTTTGGAAGATACGCCAAGTTAAACTATGTACGAAATCAGTTTTCTAATCGCAGCGCTTGTCACGACGTTCACTGAAATTAAAGTTCTGAGAGTAAAATGCGTTTAGCTTAGATACGTTTTAGGGCTGTATTTTCGATGTGGATAGTCCGATTGTGGAATGTTATATATCAAAATGCACAGGATTGAATTCTGTACCCGATGATACCAAATTTGTTTCACTATCTTCTTACCGACTTGATTTCCAAGCATAATGTGAAATTTTCTCATAGATGTGTAAATGCTTGTGAAAAAATATCAGCGTATGATTTGCAGATGATATCGCGCTGAACAATTTGGTAAATATTTCATGTTTGTATCTTGAGCGGTTGGGAAGATACGCCAAGTTAAACTATGTACGAAATCAGTTTTTCTACTCGGAGCGCGCCGGGTCTCGACGTTCAGTTAAAACTTATAAAGTTAAAGATTGAAATGCGTTCCATGTAGATTCGTTTTCGGGCTGTGTATTCGTTGTGTTAAGACTCAATGTAGAATGTTATACATCAAAATGCGCATAATTGAATTCTGTACAAACCGATATCAAAATTATTGCGCTAATAAATCAGACAAAAAAGTGTTATTCTTGGCGAATATTTTATTCTTACATTTCTGATACAGTCATTCGAGTGAGAACAAAATAGGCGAGACAAAAATTGTAGCTACCTTAGAGCTGAATATTAAGTTAAAAATTTCATGTTGATATCATCAGTCATTTCGGAGAAAATCAACATAAACCGCTTTCGTTCAAAATCTTTCCTCGGTTGTTTACATCGATAGAAATGACGTTTAAGTTGTGATTTTTTTTTAGCGCTGTTAACTTGTAAAGATCTAAATGCACTTTGTAGAAATCCGTTCTCGGGCTGTATCATTGTTGTGTTTAGACATACACTGAAGTGTAATATATCAAATTGCGTGGAATCGAATTTTCTACTCGATGATACCAAAATTACGATGAATGCTCATTAGACAAAACAACTTTTTTCTTAGTGAAGTTTTCAAGCTTTGAATTATGATACAATAATTCGTGTGTGAACAAAATGGGCGAGACAAAAATTGTAGCTACCTTAGGGCTGAATATTAAGTTAAAAATTTCATGTTGATATCATCAGTCATTTCGGAGAAATTTGACTTAAACCGCTTCCAAACAAACACAGTTTCGTCTACTATTTACGCTGTCAAACGTCGTTGAGTTTAACTCGATACTTTAAGTCTTGAAAATTTCGATTAGCGTGAATGCGTTTTCTCGCCGTATTTTCGTTATAGTTGGACGAAGTGTTGAGTAATGTACACCATTTTGTGCAAAATTGAATTCCCTACATGATGATACCAATTGTGTTGTACTTGTCTTGAATGGGAATTTTTTTCCTTCTAAGCGAAGTGATTTTCATTCGAAAAACTGAGAATTTCTCACATATGCGTATATGTTAGCAAAAAATGATCCCCACAAAACTTATTGCTACTATGAAGCCCAACAATATGGTGAAAATTTCATGTAGATCTGTCCACTGGATGCTGAGATAATGCGAGTTAAACTTTCTGTACAATGCTTTCGCTGTAGAACATTCACTTTTCAAAACGACGTTGTGTATATGTTATGAAGAATTTGTCAAAGGCGTGTTTATAGGAAAATGGTTTTCAGTCAGTATTGATCAAGCGATACAATAAAAATACAAGTATGTCATATCAAAATGCGTGGAATTGAATTCTGTACAAGCCGATACCAAAATCAGAACACTATCTGTAAAGACAAAAAAGTTTTCTTCTCTCCGACCCGTTTTCCAAGCAAAAAACTGCAATTTTCACATACACGCGTAAATGCTAGTGCAAAAATGATCCCCACAAAACTTGTTGCTAATATCGCGCCGAACAAGTTGGTAAAGATTGCATGTTTGTATCTCAAGCGGTTGGGAAGAAACGACGACTTAAACTATGTACGAAATCAGTTTTCTACTCGCAGCGCGCCGGGTCTCGACGTTAAGTTAAAACTTGTCAAGTTAAAGATTGAAATGCGTTCCGTGTAGATTTGTTTTCGGGCTGTGTATTCGTTGTGTTAAGACCCAATGTAGAATATTATACATTAAAATGCGCAGAATTGAATTCTGTACAAACTGATATCAAAATTATTGCACTAATAAATCAAACAAAAAAATTTCTTCTTAGCGAAGTTTTCAAGCTTGAATTTCTGATGCAGTCATTCGAGTGAGAACAAAATAGGCGAGACAAAAATTGTAGCTACCATAGAGCTGAATATTATGTTGAAAATTTCATGTTGATATCATCAGTCATTTCGGAGAAAATCAACATAAACCGCTTTCGTTTGAAATCTCTCCTCGGTTGTTTACATCGATAGAAAATGACGTTCAAGTTGTGAATTTTGTGTAGCTTAAAGTGAAAGCGCGAGTATAAGAAAATGGTTTTCGGCCAATCTTGATCAAGCGATACAACAAACATACAAGTATGTCATATCAAAATATACGGAATTTCAAGATGGTGCCAAAATCACTTCGCTAGTAAAATAGACAAAAACGTTTCCTTCTTTGAGACCTGTTTTTCAGGCAATAAAGTGAAAATTTCTCATACATGCCCTAACAAAAATTGTTACTAGTATCAATCCAAACAATATCGCGAAGATTTCAACTCAATATCCCAAGCGGTTTCGAAGATACGACGACTTAAACTTTGTACGAAATCAGTTTTCTACTCGCAGCGCGCCGTGTCTCGACGTTCAGTTAAAACTGATTTAAATGCACTTTGTATAAATCCGTTCTCGGGCTGTATCATTGTTGTGTTTAGACATACACTGAAGTGTAATATATCAAATTGCGTGGAATCGAATTCTCTACTCGATGATACCAAAATTACGATGAATGCTCATGAGACACAAAAAATTTCTTCTTAGCGAAGTTTTCAAGCTTGGATTTCTGATACAATAATTCGTGTTTGAAGAAAATAGGCGGGACAAAAATGTTAGCTACCAAAGAGCTGAATATTATGTTGAAAATTTCATGTTGATATCATAAGTCATTTCGGAGCTAATCAACTTAACCCACATTGTTCAAATTTCTTCTCCGGATTGTTTACCTCAATCGAAATGACGTTGTACAAGGTTATGAAACTTGGCGCGTTTGAATGAAAACTGTTAGTGTTTAGTTTAAATTAACGCTGGCTTAATCGAAGCGATTCACAAACATACAAAGTGTTGTACATCAAATTGTTCAGAATAAAATTCCCTATCCGACGGTATAAATTTTGTTTCGCGAAACGACAAGACAAAAAACATTTCTTCTTTGAGACTGTATTTTCGAGCAAAAATGTGAAAATTCCTCACATGCACGAACTGATTACAGCAAAATGTTCCCTACAAAAAAGGTTGCCAGCATCAATCGCGGCGATTTGGTGAAAATATCATGTTGAAATCTATAGCGGTTGTGATTCAACTTAACTCAACCCGATTGTTTACTTGAAAACCATTTTGTACACTGTGCGATCGATTCATAACGTCGTCGAGTCGAAGTTGATTTTATAAAAGAGCGTTTGTGTTGCGCTATATTTCTGCTCTATTCGTTGAGTTGTTAGCGAAAGCACTTCACATCATACATCAAAATTGGTAAATATTTCATGTTTGTATCTCAGGCGGTTTCGAAGAAACGCCGACTTAAACTTTTTGGGTTGAAATCGGCCTTGTGTGGACTACGCAGTGAAACGACGTTGCGTCTTGAAAGTTGAATTATTTGCACTCGGTGACCTCGCTGCGCTGCGCTGTATTTTCTCACGCGAGTCTGCAGTGTATGTTGAGTTTCGATGGGAAATTTGAAGCGTTGTATTTGAAAATTTGCAGTTCAAATGTTTGCTCGTGACTGTATCTACTTGCTATGACAGAATTTGTCGATTGTGAAAATCATTCTGTGAAAATAAACGACAAACACTGACATTTGCTTGTTGGGATTTTTTTTCTGCTACATACAAGTGCACAACTTTTCTAGATACAGATTTAAACCAGTGAGGTAGATCACAATCATTCACGATAGAGACTCTTGTTTGCTTGTTATATAACGTCGTGTCGCACTCTGGATAGTACAGTACTTTGTCGACTTGAGAATATTTTTATACTTTAGCCGCTGCGCTAGCATGAAGTACGCTCAAACGCCGCTAAGCTTATTAGTCACTCAGCTGAAATTGGAAGACATCACTCAGCTGAAATTGGAAGATTTGATTGTAATAGTCACACTTATTTTAGTACATAAGTCTTCTAGTCGTACTTAAAGCGGTAGATACAGCAATACTAAAATGTCAAATGGGAAGACTCCTCGTACATGTGAAAAATGTAAGATCGACATAAGTTATAAGAACTGGGCAAAGCACTTAAAGTCTAAGAAGCATAATCGTTCAGCCGAAAATGGAAGACTTTCACAGTACAGTTGCAATGACTCAACTACAATAACGAAATCGTACAAACGTAAGGCAGCTGCGGAATCTCTGGGTCAAACTGTCAAGAAACTCAAAGGTTCAAAAAACGTAAAACAGGACGCAACTGAAAAGAAGCAGACTGACTTTGTCGACGACTACATTCGAAAACAAGACAAACTTAAATCGTTACACGCTAATGCTCAGACGATGATCGCATATCTTGAAAAAGCGTTGCAATATGTTAAATCAGAAGAAAGTGATGAGCCGAGGGTAGCCTCGTATCTAGCAACTGCATCGAAAAACATTTCGCATGCTATAGACAGCATTTCAAGCGGTCTACAAAACAGTGGCGAAATCGACTCATGCAAAGTATGTACAAGTGACAGCAATCCACCTAGATTAATCAGCAAGAAGTGTGGGCACGGGTTTTGCTGTATGAACTGCATTTTGAAGTATTTGGAATTCGTATACAATAAAAATTCTGGGCGATTGATTTGTCTGAAATGCAAACACCAGTACGATGATAACGCCATGTATCAAATTGGTTCTCGCTATGGTGTTATTGGTTGATACATGAATTTATTGAATGAATAAAACAAATGAAACCTTTCAACTGTGTTATTTGTTTTTACTGAATGAAAGAATGTTTGTTTGATGTAATCTGAAAATACTGAAATGCAACATATATGCACAATTAAGAAGCTGAGTGAAATACATGTTTGAAGACATCACTCAGCTGAAATTGGAAGATTTGATTCTAATAGTCTCACTTATGTTAAGTCTTCCAGTCGTACTTAATAAAAATGTCAAATTGGAAGACTCCAAATGCAACATGTATGCACAATTTAGAAGCTGAGCGAAATACATTTTTGAAGTCAAATTATACAATTAATCAGATAGATGCAAATATCATGAGCTAAATTGTACAAGTAGTGATTTGACCAAATGAGAAATGTGATTTCAAAAATTAGTCACTTCACTTGCAACTATGAATGTATAACCATGGTTCAAGATATAAACATTCATCAACATCATTACCTACTCATATGAATTTGATCAGAATTTGCTTCATGAACATAGATATGAAATTCTAAAGCTAATACAATAGACCCACGACTCTACAATCATTTTACAACTCTTGCCAGAGCTAGGGATTGAACCTAGATCTCCTTCTTCAAGCACAGGGCTGCAAAAAGCGTTTCACATTCAACTACTCGGGCAGTATGAGCTGATCAATGCTGTAATCAACTGGTATAGCATTGCTAACATAAAGGATATGAGTTTATGGTCAAACATTTTCAGTTCAAAATGACATTCATGTGCATTTTTCTTGTATCTTCCAATCAAACTGGGTATGAGTGATTGACTTGAAAATTTGCAGTCATATCTCCTTTAGATATAAATTCTGAACCGAGACAGGCTTTAAACGGTGTTCGCTCACCAATATATCAAAAATGGCAATATGAAGTGATCATGATTATGATTAGACATGCCTGTTGAGTAGTTCTGCATTCAGCGATTTCTCTAACTCGTACCAGAGCTAGGACTTGAACCTAGATCTCCTTCTGCAAGAGAAGGCGTTCTCCATTGAACCACTCTCTGATAATATGAATTGATCATCACTGCACAACAAACACACACAATGAGTTTTGTGGACAGACATGAATGTGCTGACAAAAAAACATACTTTCAAAATTGCCTTGTAATAGTTTTTTTCTACCTTGTTTAAACCAAAACCTGTTATGTAGGATGTGTACTGAAATTTTCATAAAGTACTACTATAGGCATGCATCAGAAAATCTGAACCAAGTCAGGGTTGTGTTTGCTTGATGACACACATTGATACATCTGTATAATATATGAATTTTGTGACCAGTACCTTTTCAGTACAGCAAACATGCAAATGCTCAATTGTCCTATTCATATACTTTTTTCTCAGCATTTGCAATCTCGGTTGTACGGTTTGAATTCATACAGTGTTTCACAACCCTGAGATTCCGCAGCTGCCTTACGTTTGTGCGATTTTGTTATTGTACTTGAGTCATTGGAACTGTGCTGTGAAAGTCTTCCATTTTCGGCTGACCGATTATGATATACTAGTATTGCTGTATCTACCGCTGGAAGACTTATGTACTGAAATTTTCATAAAGTACTACTATAGGCATGCATCAGAAAATCTGAACCAAGTCAGGGTTTCAGTTGTGTTTGCTTGATGACACACATTGATACATCTGTATAATATATGAATTTTGTGACCAGTACCTTTTCAGTACAGCAAACATGCAAATGCTCAATTGTCCTATTCATATACTTTTTTCTCAGCATTTGCAATCTCGGTTGTACGGTTTGAATTCATACAGTGTTTCACAACCCTGAGATTCCGCAGCTGCCTTACGTTTGTGCGATTTTGTTATTGTACTTGAGTCATTGGAACTGTGCTGTGAAAGTCTTCCATTTTCGGCTGACCGATTATGATATACTAGTATTGCTGTATCTACCGCTGGAAGACTTATGTACTGAAATTTTCATAAAGTACTACTATAGGCATGCATCAGAAAATCTGAACCAAGTCAGGGTTTCAGTTGTGTTTGCTTGATGACACACATTGATACATCTGTATAATATATGAATTTTGTGACCAGTACCTTTTCAGTACAGCAAACATGCAAATGCTCAATTGTCCTATTCATATACTTTTTTCTCAGCATTTGCAATCTCGGTTGTACGGTTTGAATTCATACAGTGTTTCACAACCCTGAGATTCCGCAGCTGCCTTACGTTTGTGCGATTTTGTTATTGTACTTGAGTCATTGGAACTGTGCTGTGAAAGTCTTCCATTTTCGGCTGACCGATTATGATATACTAGTATTGCTGTATCTACCGCTGGAAGACTTATGTACTGAAATTTTCATAAAGTACTACTATAGGCATGCATCAGAAAATCTGAACCAAGTCAGGGTTTCAGTTGTGTTTGCTTGATGACACACATTGATACATCTGTATAATATATGAATTTTGTGACCAGTACCTTTTCAGTACAGCAAACATGCAAATGCTCAATTGTCCTATTCATATACTTTTTTCTCAGCATTTGCAATCTCGGTTGTACGGTTTGAATTCATACAGTGTTTCACAACCCTGAGATTCCGCAGCTGCCTTACGTTTGTGCGATTTTGTTATTGTACTTGAGTCATTGGAACTGTGCTGTGAAAGTCTTCCATTTTCGGCTGACCGATTATGATATACTAGTATTGCTGTATCTACCGCTGGAAGACTTATGTACTGAAATTTTCATAAAGTACTACTATAGGCATGCATCAGAAAATCTGAACCAAGTCAGGGTTTCAGTTGTGTTTGCTTGATGACACACATTGATACATCTGTATAATATATGAATTTTGTGACCAGTACCTTTTCAGTACAGCAAACATGCAAATGCTCAATTGTCCTATTCATATACTTTTTTCTCAGCATTTGCAATCTCGGTTGTACGGTTTGAATTCATACAGTGTTTCACAACCCTGAGATTCCGCAGCTGCCTTACGTTTGTGCGATTTTGTTATTGTACTTGAGTCATTGGAACTGTGCTGTGAAAGTCTTCCATTTTCGGCTGACCGATTATGATATACTAGTATTGCTGTATCTACCGCTGGAAGACTTATGTACTGAAATTTTCATAAAGTACTACTATAGGCATGCATCAGAAAATCTGAACCAAGTCAGGGTTTCAGTTGTGTTTGCTTGATGACACACATTGATACATCTGTATAATATATGAATTTTGTGACCAGTACCTTTTCAGTACAGCAAACATGCAAATGCTCAATTGTCCTATTCATATACTTTTTTCTCAGCATTTGCAATCTCGGTTGTACGGTTTGAATTCATACAGTGTTTCACAACCCTGAGATTCCGCAGCTGCCTTACGTTTGTGCGATTTTGTTATTGTACTTGAGTCATTGGAACTGTGCTGTGAAAGTCTTCCATTTTCGGCTGACCGATTATGATATACTAGTATTGCTGTATCTACCGCTGGAAGACTTATGTACTGAAATTTTCATAAAGTACTACTATAGGCATGCATCAGAAAATCTGAACCAAGTCAGGGTTTCAGTTGTGTTTGCTTGATGACACACATTGATACATCTGTATAATATATGAATTTTGTGACCAGTACCTTTTCAGTACAGCAAACATGCAAATGCTCAATTGTCCTATTCATATACTTTTTTCTCAGCATTTGCAATCTCGGTTGTACGGTTTGAATTCATACAGTGTTTCACAACCCTGAGATTCCGCAGCTGCCTTACGTTTGTGCGATTTTGTTATTGTACTTGAGTCATTGGAACTGTGCTGTGAAAGTCTTCCATTTTCGGCTGACCGATTATGATATACTAGTATTGCTGTATCTACCGCTGGAAGACTTATGTACTGAAATTTTCATAAAGTACTACTATAGGCATGCATCAGAAAATCTGAACCAAGTCAGGGTTTCAGTTGTGTTTGCTTGATGACACACATTGATACATCTGTATAATATATGAATTTTGTGACCAGTACCTTTTCAGTACAGCAAACATGCAAATGCTCAATTGTCCTATTCATATACTTTTTTCTCAGCATTTGCAATCTCGGTTGTACGGTTTGAATTCATACAGTGTTTCACAACCCTGAGATTCCGCAGCTGCCTTACGTTTGTGCGATTTTGTTATTGTACTTGAGTCATTGGAACTGTGCTGTGAAAGTCTTCCATTTTCGGCTGACCGATTATGATATACTAGTATTGCTGTATCTACCGCTGGAAGACTTATGTACTGAAATTTTCATAAAGTACTACTATAGGCATGCATCAGAAAATCTGAACCAAGTCAGGGTTTCAGTTGTGTTTGCTTGATGACACACATTGATACATCTGTATATTATATGAATTTTGTGACCAGTCATAGTCATCTTCATCGATGTGGTCATGTTTCGTTTGAAATAATCTGCCGATTGCGCATCGATTATTATCATGAATTTTGCTATTTTCACGGTCATATCCTTCTTCCATACTGCCAAAACAAATCCCATTGCGACTGAACGGTTTCACGCTGAATGAGACATTATATTGACTGAAATGGCTGAAAAAACAATAATTTTCCAAATAGAAAATCGACACCCGGCAAAATAAGCGGGGGTCTTTTTCAAAACCCCACCCCACCCCCCTTTTTCAACCCTCTGAAAATTAAGGCATATAATATAGCGCCGCATCCCTCTCCAAAACGGGCACAATAAAAAAAGTGGCTGTGGTGTTAAGATTTCCTTAGGAGCGTTGTGGATATGGCCCATTATAATTGAACCGGCAAATAGGGACCTATTTAATAAAAGGTGTGTTAAACGAGCCATGGACTGGTTTGATCTGTGCATTTAACAGTAATTATCAAGCGCTATTGACATGGAAACGGGGGCATACTCGAGGTATACAGCAGTTGCAAGCCATTTCAGTTTTGCCAAAAAAGTTGTGATAGAAGTCAGCAATGTTCGTTAACTAAAGGATGCAATTATCATGTGTGTGTGAAGGAATATATCGCCATTAGAGAAATATATATAAACAATAATTTCTTGCGAAAAAGGACTTTTACAGCAAATACAATACACTAAAACAAATTATTAAGTAAATTTGACCACACACATATATATTAAACAAGACATTTATGGCTAAGTATGCGTAAACCATAATTTACTTAATTATTATTGCGAGCCGCTTTACCCCAAACTTCTAAATTTAGCTATTAATATAATTTGCTGGTCGTTTAAGATGTCACAAGAGCTCGTTTAGTCATTCAACCCAGCACACTGAGTCATTCACGTGTTCTTTTTCAGACATATCTATGTAAATAGTTCAAATAAAAGCCGAGTGATAGTTCATCAAACTGACGTCTAGACTAGATTCTTGGCAGATAATTATAAAACAATATCATAACCCTAACGTTAGACATATGTAATAAATGATTCTGACAAGACGGATGTTAAAGACAGTATTAGAACTGTTGTAAAAATGTTAAATATAGGAATAATGACACTCTAGAGACATCATCAGGAGAGAAACCCTTATTACCATCTGTTGGTCCTTTATTTGAGGCAAGTGACAAATTGCCTATACAATACAGGACATTACATACAGCACAACACACAACATAAAAATAAAGACATTATGAGAACTGATATAAAACGTAATAATACAAATCTTTTTAAATATTACAACTAAATACACTTGTAATGCAAAACCAACTTTGTCGTTAAATCGTAAAACGATTGTATTGATTAAATTGGCATAACGGAATAATTTTAACTAGATAGTTATTTTAAAATGTTTATATTTTATCCCATCATCACGCCTGCATTGATGAAATAACACCCCGTGGGATAAACTTGTTAAGTACAGCTAACATACGTATTAAAATGACGTCATTTTGTTTATTTTCGAGACGTCAATTTATGTTTTTGAGTGTTGTTCAGCGATTTTCTTTCGTTTATGTTCAAATAAATACAGAAAAGGGTAGGTGTTATAAGCCTCGCTATATAAACTTATCTGTATTCAACACTTACCTAGTGTTCTCTATGCACGCTGAAAACTTAATCTTTAAAACTTTGTTAATACATATTCAATTTGACAATGTCCAGTTATTGCAGTCCAGTTATTTCATAATAGGTATATCCATTCAAATGCTTACAGACCATAGGTCGTAAATAACATTGAATGCGTTTATTCTGTTCATTTGGACAGTAATTTTATAGCTATTAATTTGGTTTTTGTATTGCTAAGCTATGAGTCTATTCTCTATTTACATGGCCTACATGGGATATATGTTGTGTTTAGCCGCCTTTTAATCGGTTTAAACCACCAATTAGTGCAAATGACCGACCCAAGGCGCTGGTCCAAGTTTATTTTTGGTGTGAAAAGTTTTTTATCCGTTTGATTGTTGTTGGTATAGTATTGTGTATGGATAAGTTCCTTTCTTGTTTAATTCAGTACAAGCTGCTAATGCCGAATCAGCAGGAATTTCATAAGCGTTGAATTTCAAAAAGAGCATTTAAGCAATGCTTTAAATATGCTTGTATATTTAAATGCTGAACGTGATTAAACTGTAAACATCAGTGAATGTCAACCTTTTTTACTTCCCTGTTGCATTGTTTGCATTGGAGGACATCACAATTGCTGCACACATTCGCAATGCGCTGCAGCAGGTTAAAAATAAGGTTCCAGGGCAGGTAGTAATACTTAAATGGATAAAACGCCACACTAGCACCAACATTTTACTGAAGTTATTTATATAGTTTCACTACTGACGATGCATCTGTAACAATTCTATAATAGTGTGCGTTTCTATAAGAGCATTTCAGAAATGTCATAATTATAATTATATATATTTGTATATTGAATATTTAAACTATTAAAATCACTGAATTTAACTAAGGCCAACTTTTCAGCCCAATCCTATATTTGTTTTCTTATTATATATTTTGTTCTGATGTAAATTAAAATAGTATGTATGTTAAACAAGTTGCAATCGTTATCTCCCTTTGTACAGTGTTTGCATTACAGGACAACACAAATGGTGCACGCATTCACTTTGTATGAGCAAAAACAGATAAAAAATAATGATCTCTGACAGATATTATTACTTTAAAGGATCAAACGACACACATTTACTGCATTTTTTTAGAAAATAAAAATTCTTATTATTGCTTCTATATACAACCCCATTATTTAATGTGACATAAACTCTTATTCATTAGGTGTAATTCCCGACGCAAACGTCGTGAAAGACATAACATCTGACAGACGAAAAATGAGAATGTTGTTGCTGTCGTTACCCTTCAGTTATTTGTATGCACATTCATTATGCAACCAAAATACACTACACTGCACCACCTATCTTCACAGCAATTTGTAAACGCCGTCCAACAGTAGACGACAAATAATAATGGTAATATTATATAACATGTCTGAATTTGACACAGATAGGCCTATTTGTTTTAAACAGGTCATAAAATGGCAGGAGTTCATACTATGCAACATCATTAACAAAACCACACATTCTCTGTCAAAAAGCTTTAAAATGTCTCGATCAAAAAGTCTTCCACGCTTACCATTCGGCAAAGCTTAGGCGTGTATATTTACTTGTATATTTATATTTATGTTTATGGAAGAAAAGCGTAACAAACGCTTTATACCTTTTGCCATTTCTATTTATCTTTCATCATAAACGATATATGATTTCAAATACATTTTGTTGTCAGGGGTGTCATTTTCTCCTTTATATGAAATGTACTCTTCGTTTTGGAATCGGTAACTATACTTTTTCAAATTGTCAATTTGCCTATATGTGAATGTGTCGCTGTAAATCAATGCACAGCACATGTTTCATGCCGACAAGAAAATACCGACATCGACAAAAGGTAATGATGTCTAACGTTATTGTCTCGTAACGCGTGGTTTGGATATATCTTAAACAGATGTGAAGTCATACAATTGTCACCAGGCCAACGTTTGCTATTTCAATCGTCAAATAGATCAATTTTTAGTGATGTGTAAATGCCACACATTGTGTTTTAATGTTGTTACAAGATGAAACATGACTTTTAGTAGGACACCGTACTAAAACCAAATAAGAGATGTAATATATAACAACAAAAGTCTTGTTTTCGATGAAAACAAGCATTTGACAATTATGAATTATAGTATATTTCACATAAATCATTACGAGGTATTTTATATTTCGTGTCTTTACCTTTATATAGCCAGCACATACACTAACATATTTTGAAATATCTATCTATGTCGGTGACGTAGACATTTAATATATAAACAATAAACATCGACCTATAAAGCATATTTTATACAACAGTCAGATCTAACTTTTGTTTTCAAATTTAATAAATCAAACTTTTAAATTCGATCAATAATTTAGAGTTATCGAAGTTTTAAGTCATTGTTGACGTATTAAGATTTTGTATATGAAAGCAATTAGTTCACACACATACAATGTTCAAAACGTAAGGTATATTATTTTACATTTGTAGATTGGTACTTTGCATAATCGGAATAATTACATCATTACATTTAATTGCATTGCTGTTATCGCATGATGCAATGTGCTCGTACCTAAAATGCTACAAAGCTATTTATAATTTATCATTATTAACACAAAGTAGGTGATTAATAAATTGTGGTCACACGGCGTACATTGTGCTCTACATTGTGGTGTGTGGTCGAGAATTTGACTGCCATATGGAACTACTACAATGCACATCCGCTGTTTTCTGTCATTAAAATGCAAGAACAACAGCAAGTGAAGCAAAGGAACATTCGGATATAAAATGTGACACAATGCAAGCAATAACATGTCATAATATGAAAAGTTATTTATTGTTTTGTCAAAAAAACACTAGCAACAGTTGTTCATATTTAAAACACTTGAAAATTAATGCGGTAGTTAATTATGTAAAAGGTAATGACTTTTACTAGCTATGAAAAAACTCATGTGATAGTCATTATTATGTAATTATTTCAGAATGTGGTGTAGATGGTTAAAACTTGGTTGAAGCATTAACGTTTTATTCAATGATATATTTGCCACGGACGGTTCAAGTGTATAATTTATGCAAGGTTGGACAAAATGGGCGAGGAAACGGAAAAGGAAATGAGATGTCATAACAAACGACAAATAAATAGTGCCACACAAATAGTACCACGGTGTCCATTGTACTTGCTAGACATGTGTGTACGATATATAATAATAAACCAGACAACACATAGTTTATTTCGATTTATAAATCACGATATATCTACCACACAAGTTGTCAAAATGACAGTAAAATACTAGTGTTCCAAAACATATTATTTTTCACAATTTCGTTCAAGAACATTAATTATTAATGTATTTAACTGAAAAGTTCAACACGTCAATAGCGTGTGTATCTAAGATATTGGCTTGCCGATTTTATTTTTAATACACGCGTAGCCTATTAATGATTTGAAACGAATATTTAATATTACATTGAACATTTAACTGCGTTAGATAACGATTAAATATGCTCGATCGGTATTTTCTGATGTCCGCAAATTGACTGTTAATTCAGTTAATAATAAAGTCACGTAAAATAATATAAACCGTTTTTTCTAGACACCTGCGTAAATATCGGCGTAGACAATACTGCGCATTCAATGCAATACCGTAACAACGTGTGATAACTCGTCACACGGCTGTTATTATTTGGTAGTGCTGTTGAATAAATAACTATCGCTAAGGTGCATTGCGTTGTCCTCAGGGTGCTTGAACTACTGACTGTTGTGACTTTTCTTAACAAAACGTAACATTTTATGAACGCCCAACAGCATCCTGACTTTGCTAATTATGTAACAACTTATTGTCTTTAATACACACTACACAGTAGGCACAGGCAGGTATAAAATGGTTCAAACTGGAACACACAACCCAAGACGATGGTGTTTATGTTAACCAGGTTAGCCAAATATTAACCTCATAGCTATATTATGAATACTATAGAGAATACCACTTTCTATTAAAAGACATTTTAATAACTAAGTTGTAATGTGAAAGTCACACAATAAGGACATTTGTACAACTACAGACAACTAAAAAAGAACACGCATAACTAAAGATCTTGTTGACAGAAATATCAAACACATAAACAACAAGAATACAAATATTTTTCTAGGGTTACTTTTGTCTACAAACAAAGGTAGCTACTATTAATGTAAAACTATTATCTTAGGTGTTGAGTGATTATTTTTATTTCAATTATGCTCAAAGTTATATTTTGCAAAGAGGATTTGATGTCATACTATTAATATTGTCTGCATATTAATCAAAATTCATCAGTGCCGTCAACGTAAATACAATGGTTGTCTGTGCAATAACGTAAATTCATTTTTCAGATAATTGCATTGCTTAAGTGTCATATTAGGTTGAAAAATGCAGCTTTGTTATTACAAATTACATTCTCGTGACAAAGGGTTAGATTAATCAATTGAACATTCCACAATTTTATACAGTAATTGTTTTTGTAACTGAAGATAGCATACTATAGTTTTGTTGGCATGTCTAATATATGCGACTGCAAAGAATACGTACGAGAAGTAGCGTCTGATTTCATTTGACATCGTGCTATGTTTTCAAATTATTTTTAAACACATTCCTTCAATGCATGGACATTATAAAACGGTCATAAAATATCAAATATTAAAGCAACTGTGATAAGGCAGAACAATTTGAGTATATACAAATTGCTTGCTATTGTACAAACATGTACTGTGTTTGGAATTATACATACAAAACCAATCACACGAATTTCAAAATCATGTAATTTTAATCGCTCGGATATTATTTTAAACATGCAATTAAATAATTATACACTAATACCACGTCGATTTGAATAAAGACGTTGTCGTTCTTCTATTTGAAATGGAATTTTGGATACAAATTCAATCAAATTTATTTCAAAGTAATGATATAAAATTAAAACCAGAAACTATATAATAAAAATACATCATAGCTACTCGGAACGAGATTTCAATGATTCATAAGCATATGGTACATTGGACTTTGTGGCATCTGAAAGTACAATTCAACGTTGTTATGATTCAATGAGTGCATACCTATGCACGGTGAGCGGGGTTAGTTTCGTAACTGTCGAAATAACAATATCAGCTTGAAGTGCGAAAGGTGATATTACTGTCGTGGAAGTTGTTAGAAGCTCACATCATCTGGTTTGCATCAACATATCATTTTTTTAAAAAGACGTTAAGCACTGCACAATATAACGTAACCTGTCCGTGGTGCAATAAAAGATATTTCAATCAATACACAGTTTAATGACTATTATATTTGTTGCTATGCGCAGTTGGCCTTGTATCTGTCTGGAGTTGTTGGAATGTGGCAATAAGCATGGGCTACATATGTGGAACTTTACAGTTTAAATGATACTCAGTTGAAAGAACTGTTGGGAACACATAGCACAAATACCATGTATGTTAAGTTTGCAGATTCAGTGTTCGACATCCCCTGCATTATATAGATATAAAACGTATGTAAAATAATAGAATGTAACCTAGATCAGATAAGTAGTTCAATAATTAAGTAAAAGTAATAATTTTAAATGATAATATTGACCAGTTGGTTCATTAATTGTATCTCCTACTTTTTAATGCCTATCGACCAAACGTCTCAAAATCTTTGTACGTGCGTAATCAGCATCTGAGTTCTACATTAACTGAACCTTAGCTGCCATAATGAATAACGCCACGGTGACCGCATTTACTGTGATGTAACATCTCAAATATAAATATAAATGACGAATGACAACCAAGTAGGACATTTATGAATCGATTCTGAAGTATATAATGTCTTAATCGTTAAATTTATTCATAAAAGGCAGTGAATATGCACACGTTTTGTCCCAAATTACATCATATCGTGCGCCCTATTATAACAAGATAGAAATAATTCACGTGTGAAATAGTCAAACATCAGATAAAAATATGTACACCATATAACTCAAATTTCTAATCGATCGAGTTTTGAAAGGAATCAAATAAAAGAGAAACAGAGGCTTGTTTGTTTCGCTTTTTAAAATTGTATTTGTTGTCTTACTATCGAAATGCACGACCTTTCATAAATATATAATGATATATAGTAATTATGTTTATTACATAACTGTTCGTCATTGCTTCATAACGTTAAGAACTATTATGTTCTTTTAATAAGTAATTCCTTATGAGGTTAATGCACTTTAATGGATTGCAGGTCAAATGAATTGTGCTGATGATTACACAGTAATCATTATTCTGCTTTTTGAAATCATTATAATGTCTTTTCAATGTTAAATACATTTATTTTGGAAATATTTTCCTTCAAACATGACAAGTCCGTCCACGAAATGGGCCAGTGGTTAATTAAAGTATGTACTTTGTAGAACAACCTTACAAAAAACTATTGTACAATCATGGTGGTTAATGCTGTAATTTACATATTAATTAATTTACCCTTCCCGTATGATGTCTTTGTTATGCATTTGATATTATTAATATGTTAATGGCAAACGCTCATTGTATTGTGTACTTGCCTTATCGAATTATAAAGATGACATACATTCTATAAAAGTCGAACGAAAACGACACATTTTATTTCAGTTATATTACCTAGCCAAAGGAGGGTATGACATTATAAGTAATGAGAGAAGCCTCACTGTTGATGGAAGTACAATCTATGTCAGATGCTTTTAAATACATATCACTTAAGATCATGTAATTATTCACACACAAATAAAACAAAAATATGTTTAGATATGTATGCTTATATACTTAAATGATTTTGAACAACCGTGCAAAGCTCACACATTATTTGGATTATTTTCTATGTGATCAAAATAATCGCAGTCTTATCATTTTTGTTTTGTTTGTGGGTTTATCTGCGTTATGAGTACATTGCTGCATGGTATTGCACTTGCTTTAAAAAAGGACAATATGATGGTAATAAGAATTTCTTTGCTTTTGATGCGTCTGGAATTTTGTAGATTTTATTTCGTCAACCGCATTCAATATTTTATTATTGACTGACCCATCAAATATGTGCATAGATTTAAATAAACTACTTTGAGCATGGCAGCAGAGTCAACAGAAAGTAACTCTGATTTACTAGTAATACTATATTGACTAACAAACATTGTCGGATTCTGTATTACCGTGTCGACGTGAAAGTGATCCGCATTTCATTTCTTTGGAACAAAATACGGTTTTAAGTCAAAATTTATTAGAGATAACCTTACAACTAGTAGAATTGCGATAATAAAATAGACTATACGAAAATGTTGCCATCACTGAAAATATTATATGCAGACTACTAAATATAGAACGAACAAATTCTCATTAACTGAGAAAGAATATTTAACCCAACCTTTGCTAGCAAACGAGTTTACACTTCTTATATATTAAAACAGAAGGTCAATGAAAGTAAGTATGCTAATGAATGTCAGTTATTTCGTTAAGTATTTTGTTTTCATTTCAAAAGCAAATATATGAGACCCAGTGTATGTTTTGCACTTCAAAGAAATATATATACTGAGCACGTGCAACGCTTTATTAGGTCCTGCATTATATTACATATGTCGTTAAATAAGGCAACGTCATCTTTTCAAGTTTTAGTGATGACTGCTATACATGAATTATGACATCTATTACAACAGACATATTGGATACCGGTTTAATAACCCATTGACTTGATACGTAACATATATTAAGAAAACAACGATATGAGTTTGCTTTATATAAGGAAGCATTATTGGATGTTTTGATATAATTAGCAAGTCAAAATTAAGACTGAAATATTATGTTTCTACTCAAACTTGCAGGTTGCCATTGCTTGTGTTGATGGAAATGATATTGTGATTGTTTTAATGTTTTAACAAAACGTTAATACAAAGAAGAAGTTATCTTTCAAAAGTATATACGCACTTAAGTAAAATATAAAAATATATGCATGTAGTTTACATGAAAATAAATTAATATGTATTCAAAACCATGACCGACATTAAATAGTTTAATGTGGCTGTTACATTGTTTCGTAGGATGTTTATTATATTTTGAGTGTTTTGTGTATATTTGAATGTTTTCCATGTTTTAAAGTTAGTGCAATTAATTTAGGTACTGATAATCGCCATTCGTAATAAAACTGGTGTTTATTATAGTTTATAGTTATTCTACATGTAGTTATGCCTCAAATATTGTGGCGATAAAACTATTCATTCTTTTCTTGTGACACATTCCACTTTCGAATAATAACACGAAATGCACAATGCACGAACTTTATTTTTAATATATAATGTCAGATTAAGCAAATGCTGGTTTATATTCACAAGCAGTGATTTCATATTATCAAACCAATGGGAGCATAATAAACACTTAAAATGCCAATTAAGCCCCCGTTTAAAACTAACAAGAATACGCGGACCGTGCAATGCAACTGACGACGCGTGGAAAAGTTGGCAAATACGACAGTGTGTATTCGCCTAATGGCCAATTTGTTCTTTGTTTTAACTTCGGGTGTTCTATATTTCTGGGACTCATGCTGCTGGCACATATTTGTTGGATTTATAGTTTATGAAACAAACGACAGTGGTGATTCCAGTAGCCAGTTGTATAGGTATAGAATAATAGGTTAGTGTTGAATAAAGATAAGTTTATTTAGCAATGCTTAGAAAACCTAAACCACAAGCCGTGTTAAGTGGTTCATGTTTTTGTGACGAGCAAATAAACTTATCTTTAATCAACACGTACCTGGTATTTATCCCATCATTTACTGTCTTTGTTTTGAAAATAAAAGAAAGTAAATCACTAAATAACAGTATAAACATAAAAGGACGTCACAAAAATCAACAAAATGGCGTCATTATACTGCGCGTGTTTGCTGAATTCCACAGTGTGGAAATACAGCTAAGTTTATCCCACGGGGTGTTATTTCGTCAATGCAGACGTGATGATGGGTTTAAATATATATATCTTATTCACTGGATTTGTTTTGGATATTTAGGCTAAAATTATGCAGTTTTGTACATTTGGCTAGAGATGAGCAATACATAATTCGGTAGGACACACAGCTAAAAAGTGACATGATAGTGCACCGTGTTTTTTGCAGATTTTAGTAAATGCACTTCTAACATGTCTTAGCTGCATTTTACATTTGCCATGTTTATTTATGCCTGAACAACTTGCATTGTACGCGTATATATATTTCTTTAAATTAGTGTATTTATTTTTATAACAGTGTGCGATTGTCCTATGTCATTTAGTTGTATATAAAGCGGCAAAGTGAACACAAATAATTCTGATTTATGTTTGATTTGTCTTACATATGAATTTACTCAGATGTAGCAATAATATTCATGTTGGTCCGTCTTTACACACATTAAATATTGATATCGCCGTGAAAGCCGTACCTTCTAATTACCAATTCGTGTTCCTAAAGTAATTAGCATTTCGCATGTATGGTAAATAAATGTAGTTTACATCGTTCGTAGTGTGCGGTTATTGTACAATTACACTAAATTGCGTAACAAATAACCTCTAACACTGTTATAAAATGCCAGACTATAAATCGCTGGTGTTGGCAAAGCAATTGATTTTTGTTATTTAGCAATTTATGAAGTGGTAACCCCTTATTATTACAAGCGTGTGTAGCCTCACATGGTATGCGTTGCGTGCAACAGTAAACGCAAATACAGGAAAATCTTCAAGGTAAAAACCTGATTGTTTTAATAGCCCATATCGGTTATTTTCTATCAGGGAAGATATTCTTGAAAATACATGTTATAAAACTTAAGTTATATATACGTTTATCATATTGCAGCTGCAGCCTTAGGAAGGCCATTAAAATTAACAACTCATGTCTTGTTGTAGGCAAAATAAAAAAATAAAAAATAATATCCTTGGAAGAGGTTACAATTATTAAAACTGGGAGCATAATTATGTTAGAGAGCATCCAATATTTTATTCAGTTTAATGTGGGTTTATACAATAGGTCTGGACCTCCCATGCAACCCCCCCCCCCCGCCCATAAAGTATTGTCACCGATATTACTTTTGAAGACTAAGTCTAGACTTTCAGCTTCAGCATGTACTAGCTGTTACGTTTATACATACCTGTGGAATTCATTGATTAGACAAAATTTGACTACTAGTTTACTGTATTGCAATTAATGAAATACCAGAAACTAATTATCCGAAGTTAAACGTTACAAGGATTTTACTTATTAATTAAAATTATAGCCCCGCAAACAACTAGAAAGACCTCTTTTCAGAAATAGTATAATACGTAAACAACGACAAGATGAAAGAAGTAATTAAGTTTTACTTGCTAACATAACAGTTACTGTGATTATAAAATATATTGATGCTGACACTCGTATTCGTGAAAATCCTTGATATGCTTAAAAGGATATAAATCGTATTCAGAATTCTTTGAAGGCTCTATAGGTTTAAAACAAGGTGAAGTAATGTCCCCAATATTGTTTTCTCTTTTTTTAGAAGACCTAGAATTATTCCTTTGCGACGATGTTAATAGTGGCATATCCATAGATCATCTTATATTTATTTTAATGCTGTTTGCAGATGATATGGTTATCCTTGGGAAAACCCCAACAGATCTCCAACATAGTCTAAATCTTTTACAAAATTACTGTCATACGTGGGGACTTGAAGTAAACCCGGACAAAAGTAAAGTTGTAGTGTTCAGAAAACGGGGTCCTTTAAAGCTTGATGAAAAGTGGTTTTACAATAACATCCCATTAGAAACTGTAGACAATTTCAACTATTTAGGAACTGTTTTTAACTATACAGGTAGCTACATACTTAATTGTGAAACCATTTCTGGCAAAGGACTAAAGGCTCTAAATACCCTTATGAACAATATCAAAACAGCCCTTCTAAAACCATATGTCAATTATTTGACGCATTTGTAGGATCAGTATTGAGCTACGGTTGTGAAGTATGAGGTTGTGGCAAATCTGCAAAAGTAGAGAGAATTCATTTAAAAATTTTTAAAAACCTTCTTAAAGTAAAACAATCTACATGTTCAATTGCTGTTTACGGAGAACTTGGCCGATATCCACTGTATATTACTAGACACACACGCATTATTAAATATTGGTTAACAATATTAAATAGCGACAATATTATTATTAAGAAGTTATACCAAGCATTGTTAGATGATTGCATTAAAGGTAAATCTAACTGGTTAACCAATGTTAAATCTCTTTTAGATAGTAGTGGTTTCTCATATGTTTGGGTTACCCCCTATCTAGTTAATACGAATTGTTTCCATCTAGATTTTAAACAAACACTGCTAGATCAATTTAAACAGTCGTGGTATACTGCTGTTAATAACAGTCGAAGTTTGTGCACTTATAAGCTGTTTAAAATTGATTTTGACTTTGAATATTATCTTGATAAAATACCTTTAAGATATCGTATTGCATTATCTAAACTGAGAGTGTCATCTCACCAATTAAAAATAGAAACAGGCCGACACGGCAATAACAGAATAGAACATTGTAACAGATATTGCACTTTTTGGAATAAAATTGATTTGGAAGACGAATATCATTTTATATGCATTTGTCCCCAGTATAGTGACATTCGGAAGACATATTTAAGTAAATATTACTATACTAAACCTAGTGTGGTCAAATTTATTAGCCTATTTAAATCAAAAAATTATAAAACAGTATTGAATTTGTGTAAATATACATACCATGCTTTTAACAGACGAAAAGGTATGATTAATACTGTACAATAGTTGCAATAATTTGTGTTCTCTACAGTAGCATATATTAGTGTACATATTGTACATACATTGATTAAGCTGTCTCGTATTTTTGTCTTATGTTTTCGTATGAAATCTACAAGTCCCTCCTCTGGGCAAGTACTTTATAAAAACACACTTGTCGTAACTTTCTCTGGATTTTGTTTTTTTGCTATGCGAACTAGAAATAATAAATGTTATTTGTTTGATATACATATTAGTATTATAAACTGTGTATATATGTACATATGTTATAAGGTGTCATGTGACTATTATTATTATTCATTGGATCATGTTACGAAAAAGATGTATATGTTTAAGTAACGAAATAAATATGTTGAATCTTGAATCTTGATATGAAAATGAAATCGTTGGAAGAGAAAGTTTTATTGATCTAGACGTACCGTGTGAATCCGCCTGTACATCACACTTTGCCCAATATAATTGTTAATGTAAATTAGTGTTAACACCACATCACTATGTAACCAAATAGCAACGCAACATGATGCAAAACATTTAATTAAAAGTAAATATGCAAAGAAAAATCGCTATGCGGAGCGACACAATAGAGATATGTTTGCATTCGTTTATATATACTAAGTATAAAGTGTACACATAGATATAACTTATATAAATAACCATTTCTACATCTAACTGATAATTGTCTTAATGTTTGGCGCCCATAAAACCGGGTAAACCCCCAATGCTTTGCATTGACCTTTCCAAGGCGGTGACCCCATTTTTATTCATGTGTGTTTGGTGTTTGTTATATGTTTTTGTGATGTGCTGTGTGGGTTTTTTTGGCAATTGGTCACTTGCCATAAATAAAGGACCTCGGGCTGCTAATAAGAGTTCTCTCCTACTGTCGCCACTGGAGTTTCGTTTTGTTTATATTTAATGCCTACAATTCAATTCGCTGTTAATTAAATTAACCTACATATTACGAAAAGCACTAAGCGTAAAATAGCTTTCTTTTTATTGTGACTAACTACTTATTATTTATTTGATATTTTTTCGGACACATGTGCTTTAAATGACATGTACGAGAAGCATTTCAGAATTTGATGTCACAAATAACAGAAAGATAAACCATCCATGTATATGCGGATATTTTTTTTTTTATCGCATGCGTTCCTGCACGCGAGAATTCATGACAATAATCATGAAAAAACACTAATAAATGCATTTTCATTTGAATATATTCATGTATATAAATGTACATCAATGTGGTATGCACCGTGAAAAAACTAATGGTAATTTGCCCACACAAAAAATGAATGGTTCATCGACTGCTGCTGCAGCTCTTATGTACATATATGCGTAGATGAAACGTTATATTTAATGGGTTTATTTTGCTAATCAGGAAACCAGCTAATGTCTAATAAGTATGTGCGAAAGGTTTGGATGGACAAATGGGTGCTCACAAGAGCAAACAGACATTTTAAGAAACTATTTATGTCCTTTTTCTCATTGGTTAAAGGCAATGAGCAAATTAAAGTTTTGGTGCAATGCCAATAATCCAATTGAGGTGTGTCGTTGGAAACCCGGGCTTAGTGCAAAGGCTAATCCGGTCGACACTTTCCGTCTTTATGGCATTTTATTTTTCAAGGAAATCTCGTCTATAATCTACTGTACTGTAGGCGCAATCATGACGCAGATGCACTAAGTCCGGGTTTCCCACGACACGCCTCAATTTTATTCATATCTAGCGTTAATATTTGGACGTCTTGAAGAAACATTTGTTTAAGCAATATGTAGCAGGGTATTCAATTGTGCTATACTGATTGTAATCCTTTAATATTGGTTTTTAGCAATTGTCCAATTAGTGTAGTGAGAGATGGTCAGCGTGAAAGAATTGGGTATGAGTGAACTGTTTTTACATGCATTCCATGCTTTTTATTTTGAACACAAATTGATCGATTGTCCAGTGGCCTGATTCATTGGTTATTTTGTATCAGAACACTCTTGGCTTTTGGAAGATAAAGTCGTAATATAACTTTATCAGAGTTATATAGGAAGATTTGAATATATAGTTTATGCTGTACGCATTATTAAATTAACATCTTTATAGAAGAATATACTGGGTTCCTGGCCATCTATAATATATATACAATAAAATTGTAAAGAACCTGACTGGCTCGATTCTTCGGTAACCAGACCCCGCTACAAATGGCGCCCAACGTGTTTGATGGTCAGAGAGCCTAACAACGCCCTCACCGCAATCTGAAGGTTCAACAACCCGGTGGCAGACCTGGCAGCTTGGCAAGTTGCTAGCGTTGGAGCGAGTCGCTGTAACCATTGTCTGCAGCTTGATGCCCGTCTTGTGGTGGCCGTACGGTACCATTCTGGTGGCTGCCCCAGACCTACAAGCGCTAACCAGTGCTTGAACCGGTTCAGTAGAAGACATCACACAGGTCGTAGGTTCATGACGAGAACGTCACAGTTAGCGGCTGATGTTGACGATCGTGTGGGCGTGCCGTACATAATGATGTATGAACTACATTGATAAACTTGTTGGTCAATCTTTTCTAAAAGTTGACACTTTTTCAAAGTGCAGTTAACTTTTCAAGGTATTTTCCAAATACCTATTCATTTTAAACATTGTGAACTTTTGACTACGCCAGAACCGCGGATTCCAGAATACGCATACATCTTCCAAAGGAGTGAAGCTGTGAACTTTTAATTGTACGAACTGGACTAGTAAATGGACGGAATTGTGATGATTTTTATTGTTTTTAAAGTGTTTTAATTGGATTTGGAGAAAGGATTTTAGGATAATTATGTAAGTAACTTTTCTATTAATATCTTCCAAGAGATAAATATTATAGTAAATTTTTATCTGTTTTACTCTACAATTTGAATTTCGTTAATATATCGAATTTTTCATAACGTTACCTTTGTTGACCTATGACATCACTGGTTTTTGAGTAGTTCACGTGGTTGTTAAGAAATATTGTACACAGTGAAATATTAATTAATTTAAAAAAAAATAAAAAAAATAAAAAGTCTGCACATTATACTGTTTGAATTTAATTGTTTTTGAAGTTAAATAGTATTTCCAAATATATATTCATACTGAACTATGAAGTAATACTAGTTTTTACAAGGTAAATTGATAGCAAAACATTTTTTTTCTTGTGAAATATTATAACAGTTTTGATAATCAGAATTTCATTGCTGTTGTAATTACTTTATTAGTATTTCTTTCTAAATTAAGGAATATTGCAAAATTTTAATTGTGAGAGTGATATTCGTGAGAGTGTGATTGTTTTCGAAATTGAACAATTTGATATTTTTATTTAGCAGTTTTTACTGTAAATTAAAATGTCCGATGTTGAAAGTGAATCTGAGGGTGCTAAAGGGGGGAATATAGTTGCTGTTGAAATGTCTCAACACGATATGATTCAAAAGTTGATTGCTTCGGGTTATAGGATATTGGAACCTGATTCAAAGCCAGACAGTGTAAAGAGTGCTCCTGTGTCCTCAACTCCTTTTCCCTTTGTACAGGAAAAGCCATCTGCTATTCCTAAAACATTTAAGTTTGAGCAGCCAGTCCCTCTTGGGCAGGCTAATGTTAGTCAACAGAACATGTCTCATGTTGAAGTTCCACTTGTTTATGGTAATATGTAACGAAGTTGCCTTTCTTTTCGGGTGAGGAACCCTGTCCTAAAGGTGAAGTTTCTTTTAAGGAATGGTTGTTTGAAGTAAAATGTCTTATGACAGATAAAAATTTGTCATCATCCCATGTCCTACAAGCAGTTAGACGTTCAATCAGAGGGCTGGCCCGCCAAACACTGATCTCAGCAGGTGAGAATACATCATTAGACAATATTTTGTTTAAATTTAACTCCTTCTTTGGTACAACAATTGATAAAAATAATGTACTACAAGAATTTTTTAATGCTTCTCAGCATTCAGATGAGACAGTGACTGCTTTTGCCTGTCGTTTAGAATACATCCTTTCTAACTCATCTGAATCAATAAATATGAGCACTGACGCCAGAAATGAAATGCTCCGTTGTAAATTCTGGACTTCACTCTACTCGGAGAAACTTAAGTCCCAGACGAGGCATAAGTTTGACACTGTACTGTCTTTTGAGCAGTTGATAAGGGAAATTAGGGCGGTGGAGTATGAAATGTCCCTCATCCCCCATACAAGTACAACCAAGACTGGTTCACATAGTAAAAGAGTACAGCAAAATGCTGTTTCTGCAGATTCTTCTGACTTTGAAAGTCGGTTGAAATCTTTAGAGTTAAAAGTGGACAGTCAGTATGCTAGTCTTACTAAAATAAAAAGTTGGACCAAGTACTATCTGCGTTGCCAGACAATAGGTCTCAACAGCAGAAACCAAACTACCGGACACCTAACTATCGAGGTAGAGGTCATGGTAGGAGTTATTACAAAAATAACCAGTCCAAACAAACTAACAGAAAGAATGACCCAAAAGTGTGAACGCCTCTGTTGCAGGCCAAACAGAGGCTGGTGAGACAAAAGGCCTTAAACAGACTTTACACTCACGGTTAGTTGGAGGTCCTAACCAGGGTAAAGTGCTGATAAATGAACAGCCCATAAATGCATTAATTGATTCAGGCTCACAAGTAACTACTATATCAGAGACTTGTTTGCTGTCCTTGTATGATAAACCTGAACTCTTAAAACTAGATACTTTAGGATTGCAACTTTCAACTGCTGATGGGTCTGCTATGAAATACACTGGCTATATTGAAGGCACGGTGACTGTCCCTTCAATTTCAAACATCACTTTTAATGTGCCCATACTAGTGGTCCAGGACAACTCCTTTAATAGAGATTGCCCTGCCATCATTGGAACAAATGTCATTCGACTAGTTCGAGACACCATTTCCCAGGATGATGGTGCAGTCATACCTGAGGAATGGGAAATAGCCATTGCATCATTGAATGTCTCTTCATTTTCAGCTAAACTTTGCAGAAAGAAACCAGTTACACTAGGACCTTATGAGACTGCAACTGTAAAATGTTTAGCTCGAGTTGTGAACCATGCTATTTCACAGGTAGTAACAGAAAACTTCAATCCATCTGCAAACTATTCTGTTTGTCCAAGAGTTGTGAAATTACAGCAACAAGGAAATTGTTGTAAAGTCTCTGTGAAAGTGTGCAATATGATTGGGAAACCCATTGTGTTTAAACCCAAGTCAGAAATCTGTCAGATTTATGAAGTTGAAGTTGTTGATAATCTGTCCTCTTCATTTCAGCACAATCAGGAGCAGAAAAGCCCTCCAGATGATTCTACAAATGATCTGGGTATAAAAATTGATACGGCCAATCTTACCCCTGATCAAATTCTTAGGGTAAAACAAATTTTGGGCAACTGGTCCCATGTCTTTTCTACAGGTCCTACTGACATAGGCTGTACCAATCTTCTAAAACATAAAATTGTTCTAGATGACCCTACACCCTTTAAACAGTCATATAGACGGATACCCCCACGTATGTATGAAGAGGTCAGACAGCACATCAGAGAGATGTTAGCTGCTGATGTCATAAGAGAGTCTGAGTCTCCTTTTAGCTCAAATGTTGTTTTAGTTCGAAAGCGTGATGGTTCCCTTCGTTTCTGCATAGATTGGAGACAGCTGAATGCCAGAACACGTAAGGATGCATATAACCTCCTCAGGTTTGATGATATAGTGGACAGTCTCTCTGGAGCCACTTACTTTTCTAAACTGGACCTTCGTTCAGGTTACTGGAATGTCCAGATTGAGGAAGAAGACAAACCTAAAACTGCTTTTTCTGTTGGCAATTTAGGTTTTTATGAGTGGAATCGGATGGGGTTTGGTTTATGCAATGCACCTTCTACTTTTCAGCGCCTTATGGAACGATGCATGGGCGATTTACATCTCGAGGAATGCCTCATATTCCTTGACGATATTCTGGTTTTCTCAAAATCTTTTGATGAGCACTTCGATCGACTCCAGTCTGTATTTTCACGTCTAGCAGAAAATGGCCTTAAACTCAAACCATCCAAATGTGAACTTTTCATGCCCTCTGTAGTGTAGGGTCATGTGATCAGTAAAGATGGCATCTCTACTGACCCCGAAAAGACCAGTGCAGTCACCAATTGGCCTTCACCTACAAACATCAAGGAGCTTAGGCAATTCCTTGGTTTTGCAGGCTTCTATAGGAGATATGTTGAGCACTATGCTCAGGTAGTAGAACCACTAAATGAGCTGCTTAAAGGCCACACCACCACTGGCAAAATGAAAAAGGGCAAGAATAAGAAGTCCAAACCCAAACCCGTTCCTTGGTCTTGGGGTGAACCCCAAGGACAAGCGTTCCAAACCATTAAACAGAAACTCACGTCCTCCCCAGTGCTGGCATATGCCGAGTATGACCAACCCTTTGTCTTGCACACTGATGCATCAGGCTTAGGCCTAGGTGCAGTATTGAACCAGGTGCAAGATGGGGTGAGCAAGGTCATTGCCTATGCCAGCCGTGGGTTGAGGCCATCCGAAAGGAAGTACCCAGCACATAAGCTGGAGTTTCTGGCACTCAAATGGGCGGTTACCGAAAAGTTCCATGATTACCTTTTCGGTAACAAGTTTATTGTCCGCACAGACAATAACCCATTGACCTATGTCACAAGTACAGCCAAACTCAATGCTACAGGTCACCGGTGGCTTGCAGCATTGAGCACATATGAATTCGAAATAAAGTACAAGCCATGCAAGCTCAACATTGATGCTGATGCCTTGAGCAGACGGCCTCAGAAACAGGTAAGTACAGATATGGTCCAAGCCATCTGCATGGCATCCCAAGTGAGGGTACCACTTGCAGACTGTGTGGCCATTGATACCTGTCCTCTTTCTGCAGAAGAGACCAGGTCTCAATTGCCCACTGACCAAAGGACCAACTGGAGGCAGGCCCAAGCTCAAGACAAAACCTTGGTTCGAGTGATTGACCTACTAAAGAGTGGTTCCCGACCCAGGGAGGAGGCACTCCGTAAGGAACCGCTTGAGGTACAGCAATTCTTGAGAGAATGGAAACACCTCGCAATTGAGGATAATGTGCTGTACCGAACCACTACTTTGGATTGTCAATCAGTCAAACAACTGGCTCTACCAAGCAGCTATAAACAACAAGCGCTCAAAGGGGTCCACGATGATGTCGGACACCCAGGTAAAGAGAAATCTTTATGGTTAGCCAGACAAAGGTTTTACTGGCCTGGTCTTGAAAAAGACATAGAATCCAAAATACAGAACTGTGATAGGTGTATCCTAAGGAAACACCCATCACAGTCAGCTGGTCTGGTTAACATAACCACCACAAAACCCATGGAACTTGTGTGCATGGACTTCCTTTCACTGGAACAGTCAAAGGGAGGCTATGAACACGTCCTAGTGATCACAGATCATTTTACTAGGTATGCGCAAGCTGTCCAATGCAAGAACCAGACAGCTCAAACAACAGCAAAAGCTCTGTATGACCATTTTATTAGGTATTACTCTTTTCCTGAACGCCTTCACAGCGATCAGGGAAGACATTTCGAGAGTAAGGTCATACAAGAGCTCTGTAAAATTGCAGGAGTTGAAAAATCCCGCATAACTCCATATCACCCTATGGGTAATCCTGCTGAAAGGTTTAACCAAACCCTATTGCTAGGGACTCTAAATCCCGAACAAAAACATGATTGGAAGTCCTTTGTCGGTCCCTTAGTCCAAGCATACAATGCTACAAAAAGTGAGGCTACAGGATATTCCCCACATTACTTAATGTTTGGGTGGAATCCTAGGCTAGCCATTGACACATTTTTGGGTACCGACCCCGGGAACGAAATACACCCAGATCCTGCTGGTTATGTGCAGAAACTGTAATCTCGCTTGCAACAAGCCCACAAGCTAGCTGCTGAGGCCTCAGCGAAGCAGGGTGCACGCAATAAAGCACTATATGACCGCAAGGCCAGTGCTTCCAGTTTGGAGGTTAACGACAGGGTTTTGGTCCATCAGACTCATTTTGATGGCAAACATAAACTTGCAGACCGCTGGGAACAACACCCGTATACAATTTTGGATATCCCAAATCCAGAAATTCCTGTATACAGAGTACAGCGTGAAGATGGAATTGGACCAGTAAAAACCTTGCACAGGAATTTATTGTTGCCAATATCCTCACTGCCTAGTGTTAATCCCTTATCACAACCCAAACAAAAAGCCCAAAGCCCTAAAAGGATAACCAGATCCAAGTCTAAATCCAAACATGTGGATACATCTGACAGTGATGATTCTACTGAGTCGGAACCCTATGTAATTCCACAGCGTAGAGTTGGATATGTACCCGGTTATCCAGTAACAAGTCAAAGGTCCAACAGTCTGGTTGTAAATACAAATTCTGGCTTGGCTGATACTGAGTCCCAAACTACAATAACTCAGTCACCATCAGTTGATATTGCTGAAAGTTCTCTTACTGAGCAATCAAACAATTCTTCTATTCCTATCTTGGATCAGAGTTCCACTATCTCAAGTGCTAACTCACATGTTCAGTCATTTGTTGATGAACAGTATAGTTCTCAGTTTGATTCTCAGGCTACACCACAGCCTACATCTCAGGCTACACCACAGCCTACATCTCAGGCTACACCACAGCCTACATCTCAGGCTACATCACAGCCAACATTACAATCAGAACTTGTTGGCCGGCCCCAAAGAGACAGAAAACCTCCATATAGATATGGACAGTGGGTTATGCCCATTTATGCTAGTGACTTTAATAATGAATTTAAAAAGGAAGTTCACATTTATTATGTGTAAATTCATTATTATACATTTTTGTACAGATGAAGATAAAATTATAACAAAAGTCCAAATCTAGTGAATATATCACAGATATTTTATATTATCTTAGTGTGTTTTTAACTTAATATTGCATTTCCAGGTTAATATTAAACATATCTAAATTGTTTAATTAAATGCAAGCCAGAGCAATGTCAATTGTTATTTTCATTACATGTATGTTTAAATTTTCCAGCCAATGTGTTTTTAGTCTACTATTGTTTACTACAGCTGGTAAGTATCTAGGTCAGTAGATCAGCTGATTCATTCCTAGTAAGATCACAGCTGAGTAACTTCTCCCACACTGTCTGGAGAGCTTTACACTACTCCAGTGGAAAGTGTACTGCGGGAATTAACTTGTTGCAGTAAACTACGTGCATGGCCTTTTTCAGTAATATTGAGTATTATTGTTTTATGTTTGGCATTTATAAAATGTCAGGAGCCAATTTTTCCTACAGAGGGAGTATGTAGCAGGGTATTCAATTGTGCTATACTGATTGTAATCCTTTAATATTGGTTTTTAGCAATTGTCCAATTAGTGTAGTGAGAGATGGTCAGCGTGAAAGAATTGGTATGAGTGAACTGTTTTTACATGCATTCCATGCTTTTTATTTTGAACACAAATTGATCGATTGTCCAGTGGCCTGATTCATTGGTTATTTTGTATCAGAACACTCTTGGCTTTTGGAAGATAAAGTCGTAATATAACTTTATCAGAGTTATATAGGAAGATTTGAATATATAGTTTATGCTGTACGCATTATTAAATTAACATCTTTATAGAAGAATATACTGGGTTCCTGGCCATCTATAATATATATACAATAAAATTGTAAAGAACCTGACTGGCTCGATTCTTCGGTAACCAGACCCCGCTACAAATACATGTATAGATTTTACCACTATTCAAAAACCACATTTTGTGTGATAATGAGTTATGTTCGTGAACTTCCCTGACAAACAGGCGTTTACACATTTTTTATTTTGCAAATTTTAAATGACAACTCGATAACAATGTGTGAATATTCTATTGTTTGGAGACATATTATCTGTGGTTTTCTGCACGTGACAGATTAACACCTTCCGTCTTCGATATATGTGACGCGGTCAGCGAAAATGAGTCCTGTTGCGGTAATGACGTTATCGAGAAAAAACGAGATTAAAATTTCTCCACGATTTTCTCCAATTATTTCCTTGTTTAATTTAGCGTGCATGTCATTAATATGCAGTAGTTTCGATAGCATATGTCATAAGTAACGAACTTAATCTCTTTAGCCCTAAAATATTTTGAAATCAATAAATGTTACTGTTTTATAACCAGTTTATTAGGGTAATTTCCCCCGAGCGGAAGGTGTCGCTAGTGGCCATTTTTTGTAAACAATGTCGTTTTCATACCGGAGATGTCCTTTTTTGCGGTTAATTTTATCATAAAAGCTGTATTGTTGGACTTTTTACATGGAAAACCAATTCCGGAAGGTATGTATGACATTTTATGTTGTTGTCATTGTTTATCTATTGAATTATTTGCCTTTTCCTTGTAAAAATTATCAGCCGAGTTTGACCCGGAAGTAATTTTGTCAGACAATATATTAAAGTGGCGGCAATTTCAAATTGTAACTTATTTATAAAATAACGTTCAACAGTCACATACATGTTATAAGTGTACTAGTTTTGATAAGAAAAGTTTGCAAAGGCTTTTACTTTTTATTTAATGCGAACATAATTATGCCAGTAACTTTTGATGGAAGTCTTCAAGACATTATTAATGTGTTTTGCATTTTTTCATACTGTGATTTTGTCCACGTTATATGTTGAACTCATGCCTTTGCATTGATCGCACTTAAAAATAATGTTTTTGCATGAGTAATGTTTCAAATTGTAATTGAAACCAATAAACATTTCTAACTAACAATACCAATTGGTAAAGAAACTTTACTGCGTAAACAAACTTTAAAAAAGTAAGTTTTATTCTTCTAGGCATTTCTTATGGTTTGTGAATTCTGATTGGCTAGCTCATAGCAGGTACCCTGAGAAGCCCAGAAGGTTGCGCTGTTTATTATATCAAAGGCCGATTGTTTTTTATGAGCATTAAATGAATTTAAGGCATGGCCTGATTGACCCGCCTCATTGCTTTATTACTGTAATGTCATTTGACCAACCAAAATATCTGACAATGCACATGTCTGCAGGAGATTTTACTTCTTGATATAGTATTAAATCATGAGTACAGAAACTTTATATTAATAAAGTTGAACTTGTTAATAGTTTGTTTTGTTGCAATGTTGTGATCAAATATATTTGTCAAAACTTCTGGTGGAAAAAGTACAAAAGTTGAATATGTGCTGTGTCTAGAAATAAGGTTAATGTTATGTTCAGAAAACTGTTAGATTGGCTGAATCTATAATAACGAAAGTGTGTGTGATGCAACAGCAAAAACTATATTTGTTTTATTTGTTTTTTAGAGAAGCAAGTGTTTTATCATGCATATGAAGGCTTGTCGCCAGGAAAAGGGGCCTTCACAGCTATAAGCTTCCTCCACCATTACCTTAAATACTATGGTCTTGGTGAGTGTTATGCTCAATTCCACTGCAACAACTGTGATGGATAGAATAAACATAATACTGTCCTGGTGTATGCTGTGTGGAGAAAATTTACTGGTAAGTATTCTGCCTTAAAATGCGTATACATAATTCATTTGCCATTCAAATGTTATTTTCTTTTACACTGGGATGATTTAATTTTATTACCTTTTCCAGAACTGAATGTGCACATTTTCCACATTGTTTAAAAAACAGTTCCAAAGCCTAATTTATTTCACAGAATACCATCATTTGTTGGAAACTATATGTTAAAATTGCTATCTTAAATTTATATTTTGAAGGAAAACACTAGATGATTGAATACTCCTTCATGCTGGCAGGCCACACCAAGTTATCAAGGGACTGGCACTTTTGGCTGTGGGAATTCAAATAGCGACATATGGATGCTGTAACCATGCAGGTATTTTGAACCATGAACCAAGTATTATTCCACATGATATTAGATGATCATGTCCCCAAATTACAGATACCATACATAGCTTGAGAGACTATTCTGATGATGAATGCCACAAGACATCCCTACTATATGTACATTTTAATTAAAAAACACATTTATTATGGACTTAATTAATGAATGACATTACATTAAATTAAGTTTAAATTTGGGACCTATAATTACAAACAAATCATGAGGGATTTTTGTTTACAAAAGAATACTTGTACTGTACTATTTATACAGGACACAACCACAACAGTCATGAAGTCGTGCCGGAATGACCGTAATATGCCACATCTGGTTTCTTCAGTAGAATGTAGATGCTCCTTGTGTTAAAAGCTTGATGATGGTCCCGATGTGAAAGTAAAATGTGGGGAGGCCAGGTGTCAACCTTTAGACTGATGCATTGGCGAACCAAATATTTAGAACAGGTTTCATCATTTGTCTGCAGAAAGGCAGTGGAATCCCTATGATGGTATGTGACAATTGTTTCGTACAACTGTCGCTAACCTGGCAATTTCCTCTAGTTCCTAAATGGGTTCATCAAAGGCAAAAATGAACGTGTTGAATATTTGTTTTAATGTGTACACATTCAATAATGTTTGATCATAACTGGACAAAAGGAATGCGATTTTCAATAACTGTTAAACTTAACAAAAACTCTGAAATTTGTTTTAAGTTGACCAGGGCCCTATTCACAAAGCTCTATAGGGAAAAACCTAAGTTTTTTTAATCACAAAATTCCTTGAGTCTATGGAAATTTCATGAATTATTTTTATATTTACGTGTTTTAAACTAGTAAACATTGCTTAGGTGTTTAGTATTTTACGATTTTGTAAACATAAATAATTAACACATGTATAACACATAAGTATTATTTCAGATTTCCCATTGGAAATTTTTTAATACTGGCCTGGTACATTTACCAGTATCTTATTATATTCTATTACATGTATCTTGTTTTCATGTGGACAAAACCTAAGTATTCTAAAATTGGATAAGTTTTAGTTGTTTGTTTTAACGATGAAGTATTATATACCTAGTTTTCTTACAACTAAAATTTTAAGTATTATATTATGGGTAATTGTTCTAGTGTTGTGAAGTTTGAATAAATGATACTAGTAACTTTTTGTTTGATTTTATAACATACCGTTTAAGGATTTAAGTAACACAAAATTATATTATTAATGTGTTTAATATTCAATCAAACAATACTAGTGTGCATGCTAAAACTATAAAGGTTGTTTTTATAAACACATGTGACATGCATTACTTAAATCATTATTGCATGTTTGTTTGTTGTACTGCCCCATTAGCATCTAAAATGCTGTTGCTATGGAGACATTAAATGTCTTCAACAATGTGTAGATTCAATGAAATTAATCTATTATGCATCAGCTGTAGTGTGCATATTAAAAAGAAGTATATTGGCCAATAGAAACAAATATTATGGATATCTTATGAGTAACACAGTTTATTATTCTTAAACCTACATACATGTAATTGATTCCAACAAGTTTACAAACAAATTTCATGGCAGTGCAATTATCACACACAAGTCACTTTTATAATCTTCCAAATAAGATGTTAATAATCAAATACAATGTGTTCCCCAAGATTTTGGTAAAATAATAGAAAATGTTAATGTGCACTCAGTTTTTAATCTAAATAACTAATTTTCTAATTTGTTTACACTGGAAACTGTGTTTTGAAACATTTTTTGTAACAATGTGAGGACAAAATGAAAACTAATTATTTATTTTAAACAACTACAGTATAGTCGTTGATAATAGTGTATTGTTTGTATATCAATATAAGTAATATAAAGTGTACTTTTTTGCTCGTATTTTTGCACAATATATGACACTTTGTATTATACGGTGGTATTACGTTTCTGGCAATATCTCAAAAAATAAAAATGATAGAAGCATAATTTTTTTAGTGTTTTATTTCTTAAAGATAGTACTAAATGAAAATGTAAAAAACTAAAAATGTGATTTTTTTATTCACTGGAACCATTTTTGCAGCACAGGTCCCATATTATGTGATCGTTCTTGCAAATCTCGCTGACTTTAAACGTTTGTTACTTTTCAATTAAATATTTAAAAAAAAAATATGAAAATCATAAATGTGACTTTTCATGCAATAATTTTATAAGTAAAGTCATTAAATAAATAAAGCATACATACGAATATCAATTTGTGACAAACTTATAATATTTTTGCCGTTTGTTTAATTTTAAGGTTTTGTAAACGTAAACATTCCAGACATTCTATAATTTAATTTATTTCAACGTATAATAACCGTGCTGAATTATCAAATATTTCTTTTGAAAATATAGTAAACAAACAATTAAATAAACATTTAAGCCATGTGGTGGAAAAAAACGGGCTTAATGCATGTGCGTAACGTGTCGTCCCGGATTAGCCAGTCCGTACAGGCTAATCCAGGACGGCACTTTTCGCCTACAGTGGATTTAAGTTTAGAAGAGACTTCCTTGAAACAGAAAATGCCTTAAAAGCGGAAATTGTCGTCCTGGATTAGCCTGTGCGGACTGAACAGACTGATGCGGGACGACACTTAATGCATATGCATTAAGCCCGGTTTTCCCACGACATGCTTCTTTATATTTTATGTTAAAGCCCAAGCCCATAGAATATAATTCAATACATCCTAGATTGGCAATAGTTCTAATGAATGTCATAATGTTTATTCGACTGAAAACTGTTTCTTATTACGAAAGACATGTTATGATGTGTATGTTCGAAAACGCTTGGTACGAACGGAATATACACTACTGTACATGCTGATTTACTCCATAGGCATCATTATCTGTCGCGTACAGATAACTATACGAGAAAAGTTACCAAAACGTAATTATTTTACTGATTTTAATGAGTTGTTGTTTATTTACTTTGATCGATGTCCATTAGAAACGTTTTCTGCAAAGTTGTATTTGTATTAACATATTTCTGAACTGCTGCTTTAATAATATTACTGATCTTATCAAATTACTTTTATAAATTTGATATCTTAAACCACACTGCGGCACACCTGTATATTTTTAACTATCAAATGATCAATATTTGCATTTAAAATATAAATTATTGCTATTTAGCCGACGCGCAGTCATATTGTAACTTATATTGATATTCGTTCTGTGTTGTCCAAAAAAAAATGCGTTTAGACACACTGAAATGGCTTTCGTCAACTTGAACATAATTTGCATGACGTTTTATTGATTAGTGACAGGCATCATTAAGATCTATAATTAGAATTATTAACCTTTCGTTAATACACGAAAGTACAAGAAAAAGTTTGTCCTATTTATAATGAGCAAGAATTGTTTCATCAAACCTGCGGTTAATGGTTGAATCGTATCAAAATGTGACTTATTACTTAATAATACTTTTTCACTGGTTTTGGCAAATGACTTATATTTATTGCATGACTTCAAATTAAAGTTTTAAAAAAGCAATATAAAATGTAATTGACGCTCTTTTTTCTATCCAAAATATGACTTATTATATTAGTTTTATGCCATATTGATTCTCAATTATTTGTCAGATTAGTTGATACATATTGCACAGCTTTAAACAGATGAAGATTGATTGATTTTATTTTGCATAATATGTTTGCACCAATTATGTAATAGTTGTAGCACGCTTTGACTGAAATATATTAGTTATTTAACGAGCCCGCAGGGCGAGATTAAATAATTAACATATTGAGGTCAAATTGTGCTACAAGTGCTTTATACCAATCACGTCACAAATTTCTACGATGCCGATCTCAATGGGCAGTTCTTAGACGTCACGTGATGACTGACACGCTTGACATCTTTGTTGTTCCCAAATTTAGCGGTGTTGCAAGGCCACGTGATGCGATCGGAATGTTGCAAGCGTACTGTAATGTTCAATAAGAAGCGTGCGTATAAATAACAATTAAAGTTCAATATACTGCACCCTAGTTATTGCACGATATGCTTGCATATTAGGCTCCGCCCACCAGTTACCGTTCTGATATCACAGTTATTGAATACCGTTAAACAAAGAAAACTCTCGGAAATATGGTATACATATGATATTTGCCATATGCATTGCAACTGAAATTGTTTAATTTATAGACGCTAACGAGACAACTGTAATTTGATCTAAAGCATTAAAAATATATATGAAAATACACACAAAAAATATATACGAATGCACAGCTACAACTTACTATAATAATAACAAATAGTTTTCAAATAGAAATCAGCATTACGAATATTCTTCAGCGAGTGTCTTTTTTTCTACAGACACATGTATCGATCGTTTAATTGACTTTTTGTGACTACGATTTGGATGACTAAAAGTTATTTTTTAATAAGTCCAATTGCTTCGTAGCTTAAACGTTTTTGGTGTATAACATATTTACTTTCGATGTTTATAATTATTATTTTGTCTTATAAATAATTATAATTCATAAATGATTTCTATATATTTTGCCGACTCCCTGGCCTAGTGGTTAGGGCGTTCGATGGTTCGAGTCTCGCACAGGGTATGTTTGGATGTGGCCGGTTGCATACCCGTCAGCTAGTTAAATCGACGGGTAACGATTGCCTTCCTACCAGCGCCCGGCATATAGGACAGGAAACGAGGGTAAAGATGTTCACCAGTAAAGGTGTCTCATAAGTCAAAAGTCAAAACTGGTTGGCCCTTAATCGCGAGGGTTGACACTATAATCAACAAACACTTTATTTTGTTGTCTGTAAAATAACGTAAATTCATATTTAAGATCAGATAATAACTTAAATGTCAATGTTTTGATACGATAGCTTTGTTATTTTTAATGACCTCAACTCTAATGGTTATATAAATCAGTTTAACATGCCACTAATTCTTAAAATACGTGGGCATCTAAATACCGTTTTAATAGAAGACAACATACAGTGTATAACAATAATCAAGTCGTGTCACATATTATATTTAAATGAAGGCGAAACACGACATGTTTTCAAACCAATTATCAATGACGAATATTAAATGTATTGATGATCAAATATATTGAAGCAATTGTGAAATGGCAAACCTTTTAGTATATTCAAATAACAAGTTATTGTACGAGCATTTATGGCTATTGAAATAATACATGCAATGCCAATCGATGCAATTTCAAAAATTATGTAGAATCTACCTTTCATCGAGCATATGATGACTGAATAATTATAAAACACAACAGTTTACAACTAGTACGTCAATAAGTTTTAAAACCTGTGTGTGTCAGAACAAGGTTTCGTTAACTAAATATGTTACTTCGTATGATTCATTAGCATATACGATGGGACGTTTATGTCAGCACAACAGCAGCACACGGTAATCGGGGTTGATTGCATAACAGTCTAAATAACAATATCAGTTTACAAGTGTTAAAGGTCATATTAATGTCGTGAAAGTTATCATACGCTGACACCATCTTGGGATCATCAACAGGTCATCGTATAAAGACGTCCGGCATTGCACAAAGCAACGTAACCAGCAACGTAACCTGCCACTGATGCAATAAATGATATAGAGGATATTTGTTGAATGCAGTGTAAGATCGTATTTTATTTCAAAAGTACAATTCATCGTTTTTGTGATACAATGAGTGCATACCTATGCTGTGTCAGCGCGAAACAAACGCACATATTCGGCACGGTGAGCGGGGTTAGTTACATAACTGTCGAAATAACAATATCAGCTCTAAGTGCGAAAGGTGTGGAAGTTGTTATACGCTCACACCATCTGGTTTGCATCAAAATATCATTTCATAAAAAAGACGTTAAGCACTGCACAAACTAACGTAACCTGCCAGTGGTGCAATAAATGATACTTCAATAAATATACAGCTTAATGACAATTATGTTTGTTGCAATGCGCCGTGGAACTTGTATCTGTCTGGAGTTGTTTGCATGTGGAAATACGCATAAAAATAATTCACGTGTCAATGCGGCGGGTGTCAAACATCAAATAAAAAATGAACACCGTATAAATCAAATTTCTAATTGATTCATTTTCAAAGGAATCAAATAAACGAGAAACTGAATACATTTTTAAATGATAACATGTTTATAAATAGGGATGTTGCATGCAAATCAGATGCAGGTTAATGCTGCTGACACAGTTTGACCACAATAACTGTTAGCTCTGTTTTGGCGATCGGTGACTGCTACCGCCGGATGAGGCCTTTCTGGCGTATGTGCTCTTCAGTTAAATGATTATGCGTGAAGTGTCTGTGTTTTTGTAATAACATTTATGTGCTCTTCGATTAATTCCGGGCCAAGTAAGAGATCATGCCTTTAACCGGATTTAACCAGAAAATGCTTTGCATTTACCGTTCCAAGGCGGTGTCTAATCTTTTGTGTTTTGGGTTTATTTTTGTTTTCAGTATTGTGCTACATGGTAATGCACTTGCTTTAAATAAAGGACAATAGGATGGTAATAACAGTTTCTGTGCCTCTGATGCGTTTAAAGTTTTATATATTTTATTTCGTCAACCGAATTCAATACTTGATTATTCGCTGACCCATCTAACATGTGCATATATTTAAATAAACTACTTTGAGCATGACAGCATAGTCAACAGAAAGTAACTCGGATTTGTTAGCATATTGACTAACAAGCATTGTCGGATGCTGTATTACCGTGTCGACGTGAGAGTGGTCCGCATTTCATTTCTTTGGAAAGTCACGATTTATTTGAGAGGACATTACAACTAGTCGAATAACGATAATAAAATCGACTATTCGAATATATTACCATCCCTGAAATATTATATCGTCTTAAACAATGCACCTAACAACGTGTACGCATAACATAATGCTGACTACTGAATATAGAACGAACAAATTCTCTTTAAATGAGAAAGAATATTTTACGCAACTTTTGCGAGGAAACGAGATTACACTTCTTATATATTAAAATAGTATGTCAATGGAAGAAAGTATGCTAATTAATGTCAGTTATAAGTATTGTTTTTTTAAAGCAAATATATGAGACCAAGTCTATGTTTTGCACTTCAAAGAAATATATTTACTGAGCACGTGGAACGCTATATTAAGTCCTGCATCATATTACATAATATGTCGTTAAATAAGGCAACGTCATCTTCTCTAAGTTTGAGTAATGACTGCCATACATGAATTATGACATCTATTACAAAAGACATGTTGTTTACCGATTTAATAACCCATTGAATTGACACGGTAACATATATTAAGGAAAAACGAGACGAGTTTGCTTTATATAAGGTAGCATTATTGGATGTTTTGATATAATTAGCAAGTCAAAATTACGACTGAAACCTTATGTTTCAACTTAAACTGGCAGGTTGGCATTGCCTGTGTTGATGGAAATGATATGGTTATTTATTTTAAAAAATGTTGTAACAAACGTTAATACAAATAAGAAGTTCTCGTTCAAAAGTACATACGCACTTAAATAAAATATACAAAATATATACATGTATTTCAAATGAAAATAAATTTATATGTATTTAAAACCATGACCCACATTAAATAGTTTAATGTTGTTGTTACATTGTTACGTAGGATGTTTATTTTATTATGAGTGTTTTGTGACTGTATGTTTTAATGTTTTCCGTGTTGTATACTAAACACTGAAAATGCGAAGTAAAATCGCAATGCAACTGACGACACGTGCAAGGCAACTGACGACACGTGCAAGGCAACTGACGACACGTGCAAAAATGGGCAAATACGACTTTTCATTCGCCTAATGGCCAATTTATTCTTCGTTGTAACTTCAGGTGTTTTATATTTTTGGGACTCATGCTGCTGGCACATATTTTTTAGATTAATAGTTTATGAAATAAAGGACAGTGGTGATTCCAGTAGTCAATTGTATATATAGATAATACTAGGTTAACGTTGAATAAAGATAAGTTTATTCAGCAAGGCTTAGAAAACCTAAACCATGAGCCTTGTTAAGTAGTTCACGTTTTCGTGCCGAGCAAACAAACTTATCTTTAATAAAAAGTGGTATTCTATTTATCCCATCATTTACTGTCTTTGTTTTGGATATAAAAGAAAGAAAATCACTACATAACAGTACAAACATAAAATGACGTCAAGAAAAGCAACAAAATGACGTCATTATACTGCGAGTGTTTGCTTTATTCCACGTTGGGGAAATACAGCTAAATTTATCCCACGGGGTGTCATTCCGTCAGTGCAGACGTCCTAATGGGATTAATTATATATATATATTATTCACTGGAGTTGTTCTGTATACTTAGGCTAACATTATCCAGTTTTGTACTATTGGCTAGAGATAAGCAATACATAAGTCGGTAGGACACACAGCAAAAAAGTGACACGATCGTGCACCGTGTTTTTGCTGATTTTAGTAAATTCACTTCTAACATGTCTTAGCTGCATGTTACATTTTCCATGTTTATTTGTGCCTGGACAACTTTTATTGTACGCGTATATATATTTCTTTAAATGAGTGTATTTGTTTTTATAACAGTGTGCGATTGTCATGTCATTTAGTTGTATGTAAAGCGGCAATGTGAACACAAATAATTCTGATTTATGTTTGATTTGTCTTACATATAAATTTACTCAGATGTAGCAATAATATTCATGTTGGTCTGTCTTTACACACAATTAATATTGACATCGCCGTGAAAGCAGTACCTTCTAATTACCAATTCGTGTTCCTAAATTAATTATCATTTCGCATGTATGGTCAATAAATGTAGTTTACATCGTTCTTAGTGTGCGGTAGTTGTACAATTACACTAAATTGCGTAACAAATAACCTCTAATTACCACTGGTTCCCGAGTTAATAAAGAAAATGAAACGGACCGTCAACGATGCCGGACTTAAAAAATGTAAAATGACGTATTTTCCTATTATTTTCATTAGACTCATAAGAGTCCCGTGAGATTTTCAAATTAAACCCAATTATATAGCAATTAAAATGTAAAAAAAAAAAACCATCGAAAAATGCATAAAATAAAAACAAAAGTTGTTAATTTCGGTGTGATCGTATTTTATGTTTAGATCTCGTGATCATAGAAAATGGATATAAAATACGATCTTATCCCGAAATCAACAAATATCTTCTATATATATTTCAGATGCAATAAGGACGCTCTTACCAGTATGAAAATTGATGTCTGACAATAGGTGCTTGTACATTTAGCCCAACATTAAACCATAGTATATGTATGTATAATTTAAATGATCATTTTAACAACCTTGCAAAGTTCAGAATGACTTTTGATTGTTTTAATCACCCTTATCATTCAGTATTACGAAATAAGAAAGGTAGCAATTTGCATTACATTAAGCAAATCAGTATCTTGCTTTGTGATATACTATCCTATTTGGTATTATGCCCTGGAACGATACGTTTTTATTTAAATGTTTCGTTGTGAACTGTCTGTAGAGTATAATAGAGTATAATTCACGCTAAATAGTAAACTAGACCTTCGCTTAATCTGCTGTTACTTTTGTATTTTTAGCCCAAGATTCTCCAAACTTTTCAAGAACACAAAATAATATATTATACATCAATTAATTAAATTTCCTTTATCTGAAATCATTTTCATACAAAACTTAACAAAAATAAAATATTATATGAAAACAAAATTCTCAAAAATGCGAAATAAAGTCAATTTCACTGTTAGAAATTAACAGTAAATATTTTCCTTAATTTCCTAATATTTTCATTAAGTATCATTACAAATAATAATTTAATACAGTTCAATCTAAACAAAAAGAAATGTATCCTATAATAATTACTCCATGCCTAAGTACGCGGAATGCGGCATCTTGCATACCAATGGCGCGCTCAAGTCCTGTATACTGAACAGTAGCCCTTTCCAGATTTGCAACTTACATTTTAAACTCCTTCCTAGCTATTGTTAACTGATTAATTTACTCTCATATAATATCACAAACAGATAAGAAGTTTACTACGTGCTCCTTTGTGTATTATAGGTTAAATGTTAATCTTGTGATATCCAAGTACAATGATTGGATAAAATTGCAGATTAATTTGCAAATGATTGACATTTTTGGAAAAATATATTTATCATTGTGGGATGGTGTTATTCATGGAAAATTAATGTTAAATGTTTTTTGGTTGGAGTTTCGTTGCTAAACACTTTGATTATCAACTGCATCGAATTTCTACATTCACCACGATTTTCTCGTGCAATGTATGTGTTTTGACAAATGAAAGCACGAGGACATAGAAATGATCATTGAACCGTTCGATTTTTATTATACCTGTATTGGAAATTGTATATGATGGTGCTAAGCAAAGTTTGAAACTAATGCAATTTGTCATTTTTGAGAAAACCGCAAACAAAAAAGGTCTAATTTGAAGTGCCCATGGATGTATTCTGAATATGTCTGGTCGAGGTGCGCGGTTCGGTGTGCCTTAAAAACGGTTAAACCCCCTCCACCAAGGCTGTGTATTGACCGTTCCAATGCGGTGACCCCAGTTTTAATCATTTGTATGTTCTGTGTTTGTTTTATGTGGTGCGAATTGTGCTGTGTTTTATTGCCAATTGGTCGCTTGCCTTAAATAAAGTATAATAGGAACAAATAATTTTCGATTTATCGTTGTTTATCGGCCATTAAACAACGATTTGGAGTTCCGATGCATAGTAATTAAACCACAATGGCGTTAGCCCAATTTGTTTTATAGCCACGCATCAGAACGACAAATAGTTGTTTATTGACCGATAAACAACGATAGTGCGAAAATTATTTCGATTCTAACATGACTTGACATATATGTTTGCAATTGTAATTGGAACTACTTTGTTCTATGCTCCGCTCAGAATCGGGACTTCTTTTTGCGTTGTTTATTGTGTAGTTTTTGTCTATAGAGTATCATGTTAGAATAAGGGTGTCTCTCCTTCTGATGCAGCTCTAATTGTTATATATTTCATATCGTTTACTGAATTCAATAATCGATTATTCGCTTGTCCATTCAGTCAAATATTCGCATTTATTCATATAAACTGTTTATGCTGTGTCGCATAGGCAACAGAAAGTAACTGTGATTTATTTTAACTACCTTAAATAGCATCGTCGGATGCATCCTTAATAAATTGTTCTATCGTATGAATGTATTATTAGAACAGCATTAATCATGACAACATGTGCAAATGCAGATTTCGGAATTTAGAACAGGCAAACTCTGATTAATTTAACAACCAAATCTGGCCGAATGTTTTGCAAGCAAACGAGATAACATCATCATATATAAAATAGCTCGTCAGTCTTAAAAAATATGCTATGGATCTCAAGGTTAGTTAAGGTGTATGCATTTATAACGCATACACGAGACAAGGTCAATGTGTTGCACTTTAAAAAAGAATTTTTAATGAGCAAGTGTAATGCTATATTAATTATTGCTTTATATATGCCGTTAAATGCAGAAACATTTTCTTTTGTAAGTGACGTTTTTGAGCAATGACTGCCTTACATTAATGATGACGTCGATAAAAACAAAGATATGTTGGATACCATTTTAATAACCCATTAACTTGATACGATGACATTTATAATGAAAAAACGAGATAAGTTTCCTTCATATAACGAGCATTAATGGATGTTTGGATATAATAAGCAAGTAAAATGAACACTGAAACCTTATGTTTCATTTAAAAACAGCAGGTTGTCATTGCCTCTGTGATACTAAGATTTCTATATATAATATTATTACAAAACATAGATACAAATAAAACAATTTCGTTCGATATTATATACGTAATTAAAACGTGTACAATAAATATTAATTTATTTCAGCTTAAAATAAATATGTTCTCAAATTCCTATCCTACACTAATCAGTTTAATATAGCCCTTTAGGATGTTTACTTTATCGTGTGTGTGTTTGTGTATGTTTTGATGTTTTCCATGCTATATACTTTGATTTATTTGAAATTATAGGTGTAGATTATCGCCATTGCTAATACAACTGGTATTTCACTATAGTTTATAGCTATTCTATATTGTATTTTGTTATGTCTGAAATATTGTGGCGATAGTGCGGTCATTATTTGTTTATTTGATAAACATTTCACAAAATAATAATACGAAATGCCTGATGCTCGAAATTTATTTTACAGCTAAACTGAATGACGTTAGGTAACGCAGATTCAAGTTTAACGAGCAGTGTTTCAATATGATCAAGACATTGGGCGTATTATAATCACTTAAAAGGCCAAGTTAAACCCCATTTAAAACTAACAAGAATAAGCGGCCTGTAAAATGCAGCTGACGTAGCGTGCAATACGACCATGCATTTGCCTAATGGCAAATATATTCATTGTTGTTACTTCATGTGATCTTTATTTGGGACTCATACTTCTGGCACATATTTGTTAGATTTATAGCTCATGTAACAAAGGACAATGCTGTTTCCAGATGACTAATTAATAATATTAGGTTGGTTGGACACACAGCACAGACGCGAAGTCCTAGTTTGCACATCCATTTAAGTGGTTTTCTAGGTTAATTTGTATTTTCTATTTAGCAATCATTACCTTATTGTAAATTTGTCATTTATATTTATCTTTAAACATTAATGTTTGTATTGTGTTTTTCTTTAATTGATTACATTTATACTTACCAATGTGCTTCGGTCATATGCCATGTACATGGTCACAGTAAATGCATATAATTCTGATTTATTGTAAGTATGTCTTGTCAATGTATATATATTTACTCAGATGTAGCATTAATGTTGACGTGTTAAGTCTTACGCATAATTAATAGCGATATCGCCGTGATTGTTGTGCAATGTAATTACCCATTCGTGTTTCTTAAGCAATAATCATTAATCATTACACATTAATGGACAATACGTGTTGTTAACATCGTGAATACATTAAATTCACATCATTGTGATGTGCGGTAGTTGAATAATAATATTAAATTTGCGTAACATGTGAGCTGTATTAGTGTCATAATAAGCCAGACGATACGTCGCTGGTGTTGACAAAACAATCGATTTGGTGGTAATTAACAGTTAATTTAGTGGCGACCGCCAATTTTTACAAGCTAATTATTGTAGCTTCAAAGTTGTGTGAGATGCGCTCTTCACCGTAATAACCTCAATATTTTTATATAATTACATATCGGTCATCTATCAGAGAAGATATTTTTTAAATACATACACATGTAATGAAAATGAATGTATATGAAAAAATAGAATATTAGTTTTCAGCTGCATCATTAGTAAGGACATTCAAATTAACAACTCAGTGTCTTATTTTAGGCAATACATAACAATATATAACATCTTTGGCAGAGGATTAACACTGGGAGCATCTGTTAATGGACATACAATATTTTATTCGGTTTTAAAGGGAGGGGGAACACCTATAGTTCCAGTCCTTTGAAACAAGATCTTCCATGTGAACCCCCTAAAGTCTTGAGACCTATGTAACTTTTGAAGACCGAAGTCTAGACTTTCAGCTTTTGCCTGCACCTGCTGCTTTGTCTAGACCTATGGTATTCATTTATAAGATAACATTTGCTTGCCTGTTTATTACACTGCAGATGGGGAAATAAGCAGACAAACTCAATTGTATGTAAATATACCAAATAAATCTATGGTGCACATAACAAGGATTTAATTATCAAATAAATGGCCAGCAAATAACTAGAATGATTACTTCAGAAATATCAATGTCAGAACAACAACAAGATGAAAGAAATACTGAAGTACTTGCTAATATAACTGTCAATATCACATACATTGACGCTGACATGTCTTCTTGCAATACATTTATATGAAATTGAAATCGCTGGAAGAAAAAGACTCCCAGGTCTAGGCCTAGCGTGTGAACACAGGATGATACAAACCTATGAGTTAAGTCCTGTGAGTCTAGACCTACCGCGTGACCACAGGATGATACAGACCCATGTGTTTAGTCCTGTAAGTCTGGACCTAGCGTGTGAACACAGGATGATACAGACCGATGAGTTAAGTCCTGTGAGTCTAGAACTACCGTGTGAACACAAGATGATACAGACCTATGAGTTAAGTCCTGTGAGTCTATACCTAGCGTGTGAACACAGGATGATACAGATCTATGAGTTAAGTCCTATGAGTCTAGACCTAGCGTGTGAACACAGGTTGATACAGACCTATGAGTTAAGTCCTATGAGTCTAGACCTAGCGTGTAAACACAGGATGATACAGACCTATGAGTTAAGTCATATGAGTCTAGACCTAGCGTGTGAACACAGGATGATACAGACCTATGAGTTAAGCCTGAGAGTCTTGACCTACCGTGTGAACACAGGATGTTACAGACCCATGTGTTTAGTCCTGTGAGTCTAGACCTAGCGTGTGAACACAGGATGTTCCAGACCTATGAGTTAAGTCCTTTGAGTTTAGGCCTAGCGTGTGAACACAGGATGATACAGACCTATGAGTTAAGTCCTATGAGTCTAGACCTAGCGTGTGAACACAGGATGATACATATCTATAAGTTAAGTCCTATGAGTCTAGACCTAGCGTGTGAACACAGGCTGATACAGGTCTATGAGTTAAGTCCTATGAGTCTAGACCTACCGTGTGAACACAAGATGATACAGATATATGAGTTAAGTCCTATGAGTCTAGACCTACCGTGTGAACACAGGATGATACAGACCTATGAGTTAAGTCCTATGAGTCTAGACCTAACTTGTGAACACAGGATGATACAGACCCATGAGTTAAGTCCTGTGAGTCTAGACCTACCGTGCAAACCCGCCTTAATGGACAATGATCACCACACGTGCACAACATATATGTTAAAATAAATTGATATTAAGTTTGCTTCACTTTGTTACTAGATATCAATAAAATATATAAATATCATAGGCAGTTGATGGGTATAGTAAATATGGTACCCCGAGGAAAGTGCAATATTTACTCTCCCCATTATTCTTGAGAGGGGGGGGGCAATATTATCCTTACCCCTCAACATGCCTGTGATATTTGTTTTATTATACCGAACACAAATACTGTAATTCAAAGGACAAACTAGTCGTACATTGTAAACTAAAGTTTATTGTTGGAAAATTAAGCGCTCATCGACATCGATTTGTTAAAGTACATTTAATAAGCGCCTACTGATCATTAGTTAAAACGGATTTCTCAAAAAACCCTAGTTTCTATTTTTAGGCCCACGCGCGGAGTATATTTTAGTTACGCGTGGTTATATTAAAAATTGTACCCCCTTGGTGTATATAACTTTCCAACGCCATGACATATTAAAATTATGCATGGATGGGTATATGGGATTTTACAATGTGAAAACGAAGTGAGGTATGATAAAATGCATTATTTAATTACAATGCCAGTATTCAAACGAAAAACGCTAATCGGAGCAACATAATAGAAATACGTTTGCATATTGTTCAGTATATATACATTTTATATAGATCTATATACATTATCATTTTAAAATCTTAACTTATAAATGGCTTAATGTCAACGATTGCACTTCGGTGTTAATTAAATTATCATAAAGATTATGAAAAGCCAAAAGCGTAAAATGACTTACTTTTTATTGTGAGTTACTACTTATTACTCATTTGATAAGTTACATTTTACGGACACGTTCCCTTTGAATGACATCCACATTTCAGACTTTGATGTCCAATTGAAGAGACAGAATGGCCCTGTACGTTTTCCACTTAATTACGTCTCAATAATGACACATATTTCTCTGCTTCATTGTTCCTAAAACGATAAAAAAAATCGGATATTGTTGATATTATTCACATGCGTTCCTACATACAAAGGTGACTTTATCACGGAACTAAGTTAAAAGATGATATAATTCATGCAATTAGTAAAAATAGGTGGCTTAGATTATTAGTGCATTTTGAAAATTAATAAAAAAAATACATCTTACACGTTGTGTACTCACTTGCCCTCAGTAAAGTTTCTCAGCTGCCGTTTCATCTATTTTAAATATTCTTATCAACAAACAGGTTTAACAAAAAGATTGAAAATGCTTTGAACCATAAACTGACATTTAAAGAAACAGTGGATGTTTATTTGATGACTTTCATGTACGTAAGAAAATACCATAATCAAACATTTCATGCACGTAAAATTGAAAATAGTTTCCGTTTTGATAAATCTTAAGAAATGTTTAGTGGAATGCCATATATTCACTTACATTCATATCTAGCTCCGAATTTTTTGGCGTATTGCGGGAACACTTTTGTACAATTGTTTTTAATATATCTTTTACAATCAACAACCGAAAGCCACCTAGCGTGCGAACAGGCGCTATGCACTTGTATTGCACTGTCGAATGGGCGTTTACACATAATTTCATCTTTGTTTATTATATCAAATGACATCTCGATTAAATATTATTGTGTTTTTAGATATTTCTGACGTTTTCTGCCCACGATAGATCAACGCCTTCATTTGCTGATGTATGCGATCTTACTGGCACATGTCACATGTCTTTGACTTGTTTTCTTAAAGACTTTTAAACGTTATGTTCCTTCTATACAAACAAAATAACTCTGAAGGTACAACATAAAAAATAATGTGACTTCCCATTTATGCTTTATGAGAAAAGTCATTAAACGAGAAATTATTTAAATTAAAAGTAGATCATATATGCAGCGATTCGTTAGATTAAAATACTTTATTTTTTTGTTTCTCGTTTCAAATGGTATCTCGATGAATTAATGTGTGAGTATTGAAGTGTTTTGAGACATTGCTGCGGGTTTTTTGCACCCGACAGATTATAGCCTTCCGTCTTCGATATATGTAATCTTACAATTAAAAAACGTGCGTCCTTGCTCGCTTTTAAACGTAGTTACTTCTGAATCAAATATAATACTTATGTTAATTGTATTACTGACGTAGTCAAATCTAGTATATTATCATCTATTTCTGCTGCATGAGTGTATGTTTTAAACTGTTTTAAGGTGAATATTTATTTTCAAATAATAAATACAAGCGTCACCATGTGTTGACCCACGCGCACTAAAAATGTAGCATATACTGCCTTTCGTCATGTTACTGACATTATTGTCTCGTCCAAAGTAACATGCGTTTAGGCACTCTAAAAAGGTTTTCATCAACTCTATCAAGATTTACATGACGTTTGATTGATCGGTGGCTGGCATCATAAAGTTCTATTCTAGAAATAACCTTTCGTTATACCGTACAATAATAGCTTGTTTTATTTATATATTGAGCGTTGTTTCGTCAAATATGCGGTCAATGGTTCAATTGTAACAAAAAGTGGCAAACATGCTGAACACAACTTTTTACTGAAATCTAGCATTGCGAACATATAAAAATTTTCTGATTTCAAATATTCGATTTTTTTTAAACGAAAGCAAATACAATGAACGCTCACCCTTTAATGCCTCCCATTCACGTAAACATATTTAATAATTGTATTTATTTATATTTGATATATAGCTCACATCAGATCGTTTGATTTGACATAGCATTAGTAAACAAAATGTTTGCGCCATGTTTACAATTAGTAGGACGTATGTAAAATATACTATTAGTATTTAAGTGTTTATTTGGAATTCATTAAGATGTGCGACTCTAGTTCATGAAATTGTATTTACTGTAAGGCTGGTTTGTTTCCAAGATGACATTTAATGGTTCATTATTTTCGTTATATTAACAATAAGTAATATTAATTTAGTACAAATATCTTCAGTATGCCATTATTTGGATGTATAATATGACTTATAAATAAACGTTATTTGATTGGCTCAGCGACACACCCTCGAAAGAAAATCATACGCGATTGTTGCACAGTTTTTACTTCCATGGTGCAAATATCAGATGATATTGCACACTAGCTAAAAATAGTTCATTTGGAATCCCAACAAACTTGCGAGTTTCGTTTAATTACGTCTTGTCCGGAAGTACGGATCTGTAATACTCGTGAACCGAAACGGTGATCTCCCTTTACAATTAGAACAAGAGAAGTAACCGAATTACATATTTTTTGTTTTGATATTATGATTGAAACAAATAAATGCGTGTTGTTCTTTTTTCTTAAACGCCATCAGCTGCCATTTATTTTATAAGTCATATAATAAAACAAGTATGGACTTTTTAGCTGTGCAATATCATGTGATGGTGCACAGCAAAATTCATATTGAACTCGGCTGTCGCCTTGCACAGCTAAAAAGTCAATTTTTTGTATAATAATACACGAACTACAATAATGGAGACGTAGAAAGAGCCAATTCCTGATAGTTTCCCTGACTACAAGTATGAGAAGACACTTTTTTAAAATGTAAAGACATTGTCATTTTCACATTTCAGTTGGTTTAAAATGCATGGCCCAGTTGCTCACAACTTTAACGGCCAATTAAGCTAACGGCCTTGTAACTTTAGATGTTAATAAAATAATATTAGACGCAACATGCTTATGTAACATTTGAACATTATGTGAGCATACCAATGTATTTAGAATACAATCACAGTTTAAAATTTTAACACTCAATTTACCTAAATAGCCTCATCCAAACGTTAACCACTGTTAGCTTAACTGGCCGTTAAAGTTTTCACTGGTGTAACATTAACCCCGTACTAAAACTGGACGTCAAAACGTCAATTTCCTGAATATATGCAACTGCTCCGAGGGCAAGAACATGTTCCAATATCACCGGAGCGTGACGTCGCGTTGTACATAAAAAGGTCCCATGAACGGTAACGTCAACACGTAAGAAGTTTGAGACGCAACAATGAGAGGGTTCGCACTTTGTTTGTTTGTGATATTGGCAGGTACGTCTGCAGCTATGTTCTTTTCCATATCAGTAGATTTCGACTCTAATTAGTGCTACTAATATATATTTTGACCAAAATAAGATTATTTCTGTTTATTTTATTTTATTTTCTTATGTTCATCATAAGTATAATTTACCATTTTTTGCACAACACATATCTTAAAGCACAAACTAATAGTGAAAAACAATGAAACACATGGAGATATCATACTAAATTTAATAAATAAGACTTCCGGAAAGTTATTCCATGCTTGTACATGTTTTGAAAGTTGGTTTTGGTTCTTAGTTTCATTTGGTTATAATTATATTATGTTAAATATAATTTAATATAATGTAGCAAAAACAAAAACACAACGATTTGTACCATGCAGAACATAAAAGAATCGTGCAGTTTTGCAATTAGACATAATGATGGTCATATATAATATAATAGTAATACTGTTCATTTATAATTTATTTATTCTTACTTTTTTACTAATTTTGTCCATATCATTAAACAATCGTAGTCATATATAATCATTTTCCTATATATTTGTTATTCATCTTTATCGAAATTTATATTTTATTTACATAATTATATATTCATACTTATGTGTATGCTCGGATTATGTATTTGCCGAATATAGTGTATGTCTTTTATGTGTGTACATTGTTAAATATATGTTTGTCAGATCGATGGGAAAGTTGATTACTGAATATTTTCCTGTGTGTGTTTGATTCTTTAATCGACGTAAAAATGAACAAGTGAAGTGAAGTCATTAATGCTACTGAATTTTACAGCGCAAATAATGAATGTGTTGCTCGTATTTCTAATACATACGTATTATTCCAGCGAAATTCTCACTACGCAGATAATTTATATGTTGTATTGTTTACAAATACGGATAGAAGAGGCATGGTAAAATATATGTTCGAATCAGTAAAGTATTTGGTTTAAATTTATAAATACACAATATAAATGTATGTGACATATAGAACGAATTACAATCGTTAAATATAGCAATTATAATACAGGTGAGTTCAACAATATTTGTATAATTATGTTATTCAAATTAAATGTGTAGATTTACTAGATTATCAAATAGTTCTTACTTATAATAATTGACGTAGATTTCATGGTGGCCGCCTAGCGACCGGAAGGTCCATTGTTCGATCCCCACTCAGGGAACGTTCACAAGATCTTTCCAAAGACACCAAGAACTGGTTCTTCCCCGGAAACGCACTCGAGAGAGTCTCTATAAGCCAGATTATTGCAGAAAATTGTGTCAGGTCATGTTAGCATCGAAATACTAGTAATTTTCGCATTATCGTTTTTTATCGGTTTATAAACACCGATTTGTCGTTCTGACGCGGTAAATTAACGCCCTCGTAACGCCCTCATGGTTTATTTTATACGCATGAGAACACCAAAAAGCTGTTTGTAGGCCGATAAACAACTCTAAATCGAAAATTATTTCTTAAATAAAATCTGGGACGGATCATAAATTGAGGCGTGTCGTGGGAAAACCGGTCTTAATGCGTAAAGTGTCGTCCCGAATTAGCCTGTGCAGTCCGCACAGGCTAATCCGGGACGGCACTTTCCGCTTTTATAGTATTTTCTGTTTCAATGAAGTCTCTTCTAAACATAATCCACTCTAGGCGGAAAGTGCCGTCCTGGATTAGCATATGCGGACTGCACAGGCTAATCCGGGACGACACTTTACGTACTTGCATTAAGCCCGGTTTTCCCACGACACGCATCAATTATAATTTGTATAAAATGGAAAGGTAAATCGTACAATGAAACCTTCTCTCCAGATCTTTCCGTATACAAAATAGGTGAGCAGAGAGGCTGAACAGTGAAAATATGCACTTAATATTTTGACGAGAACCGTGCATTTAATGAACACATAATTTATACATGTATACCAGCATTTAATTGCAAGAGTCAGAGCATGTTTACTAGTTACAATAATAAACCAATACAGGCAAATTTTTGTAAAAACATGCATTGCAAACGTTTAACTTCTGACTGGAAGGTTTTCAAACTTTTTTTTTTCATTTGCAAAGCATTATGCACATGGCATTATAATAATGGCACGTTATGGTGTTACTTTGCACAATGACTAACGATTCGGTAATTATTTCAATAATCATCGTTGTATCATTATACGAGTTTTAATCATTATATAAGCTAATCTTCACTGACACTGTGATTGTTGAATAATCATCATTAGCATGTTATTATTATCATGAGCTATTATTCATTCTAACATGATACTCGCTAATTTTTCTATAGACAAATAACAAAATTATCGTTGTTAAACTACTCAATAGACTCTGCAAAAAGAAGTCCGATTCTGAGCGGAGCAAAACAATATAGATCTCATTACAATTGCAATAATATTTGTCAAATCATGTTAGAATCGAATTCATTTTCGCATCGTCGTTGATGATGTCGTTATCTTTGTCGTTATGATGCGTGGGTATTACTACGCATCAGAAATCTTATAAGCTGATAAACAACGATAAATAGAAAATTATCTTTTAATTAACGCTGCTTTATGACGTTTGCAAAATGGTAATAATAATAATAATACGAGTATGGTTTATTTGCATAACCGGTATACATGCTTTTGGCAAAGAACAATCATTATATAAATACATATGAGGCGTGTCGTTGGAAACCCGGGCTTAATGCATGTGCGTAAAGTGTCGTCCCGGATTAGCCTGTGCAATTGTGTAATGGGAGAATCGGGCTTAATGCTTCTGCGTAAAGTGTCGTCCTGGATCAGCCTGTGCTTTGGTATGCTTACGGTATTTTCTGTTTTGAGCTAGTCTTTTCTAAACATACATCCACTGTAGGCGGAAAGTGCCGTCCTGGATTAGCCTGTGCGAACTGCACAGGCTGATTCCGGACGACACTTTACGCAGATGCATTAAGCGCGATTTTCCAGTGACACGACTCATATGAACATTTAAACAGTGAGACGAAGATCGACTGTATAAGAAAATAACAAAAACAATGCAGATAATATCGGTATATTGCATAAAAGTAGAACAAACACAAATCTAAGTAATGTAAAGCAATCAATAGAATAAATATAATAGTTCAATTGAACCTATATTTGCGGAGGTGTTCGCTCTCGTCTTTTTTAGTATTCATACACCGTTGAGCGGCAAATGTTGGCTTCAAATCGACTCTGTTCTATACAAAGAAAAACGATGACTTAGCGACTCTGTTAATGTAGACGTGAGTCACGAAATAATTAATGGCCATCCACAATTTGACATAGTCTGTAACTGAAAACGAGTGTGATTAGTGTGATGTGTCGTTTTTTGCAATAACGTGATTTATTGGTATTATATTAATAAGTCACTGGTGTTGAGTTTTAGAGCTTTACAAAAGCCATAAAAGATGCTAGTAAAAGCGTTAAGTGTAGTTCATGACTTGTTAATGACATTTTGATGATTTACGTAATGATTATGATAAAAATAAACACATTGGTGATGAAGATATTAATAATTATAATGTATCGATAAGAAAAACAACGCCAACAACAACGACAACAAAAACAACAGTAGCAGCAACAACAAAAACTAATAATAATAATAATAATAATAATAATAATAATCATAATAATAATAATGATAATAATAACAACAAAAGGGCCCAAAAAGGCTCACCTGAGTACTGGCAAAAATGAAAGCCTTACTGCTGTGAAAGGCTTGTGGGAATGTACGGCAAACTGTCCATAAATAATTTGTCTAGCTGATTTACTCTCATACATAGAACAAGTAAGAACCTGGATATATTTTCTCTACCCTGGTATCCAACTTTTCGAAGGCAATTTCGGAGGAATAGTGTTAATGCTGCAGATCTGAAAGATAATGACGACCGCGACGCAAGGGTCATGTCATGCTTGTCGGCTTGTTTGAAAAGAGTAGAGTGTATTGCTATTTACCCGTCCTATATTCAAATTCGCTTTAGATTTTATGGACATAGACAAATTGTGCAAGTTTGGTCCAGTTTGGTCCACACTTGTTGAAAATGGAAGTCCCCTTCTTGCAACAAATTCTTTTTTGTTTTAATTTTCACAATTGAGGAGATATAATTGTGTTCATGGCCTGTCTTATTTGCTGCTTTTGTTGAGATCTTAGGGCCAAAAAAAAACATGTGGAAGTTTTATCAAGATTGAATGAAAAATGAAATCTCGATGCACAAAAAGGGCAATTTTGCAATTTCTTTTCAAAAATGGCAATTTTTGCATTTGTTTTCACTACCAAAAGGGGCCAAAACTCCAATGTTTGTTGCTCAATCATTGTTGGCTTCTGCTGCAATCGTCTGATGACATACAAACTGTGTAAGTTTGGTCAATATTGGAAAAAAATTAAGTCTCTATGAACAAAAGAGGCAATTTTTCCCTTTTTTCACATACAAGGGGCCATAACTCCGGTATCTGTGGCCTAACCTTACCCATTTTTTGCTCCTGCTGAAATCTTTTGGTCACACACAAACTGTAGAAGTTTGGTCAAGATTGGAAGAAAATGAAGTCTTATACAAGGTAAAATTGCAATTTTTGCCTATTTTTCTACATAATGGGGTATTACTCTGGTGTTTGTGGTCGAATCCGGCCCATTGTTGACTTCTACTGTGATCTTTTGATAATACACAAACTGTGGAAGTTTGTACCCAGTTTCATATCCAGCAGGGATAATAATAAATAGACACAGAAAATCTTCACTCTTTCCTGATATATTTCGCCTCAATAGGCTTTTTCAAAGTTTGTTTTTACAAATTAGCTACATTTTCATTATGTTACTCAACAAAACAATTGTATATTGACGTCAAAAAGCAAACAAACAGGAAATGACGTCACGACGTCAAAACAGCAGTGACGCAAATTAGCGCCAAAACCATATTACATCAATCACATGTTTATACATATCCACTGTCATAATAATAATGACAATGACAATAAAACAAACAACAATAACAATAATAATAATAATAATAACAATAATGACTATAACAATAATCAAGATAACATCATCAATAACACAATCATAGCTATTATTATTATTATAAGTAATAAATGTATTTCGACTAATAACAAAATAAAATAATTTTAATCATAAATTAATAATAATAATAATAATAATAATAATAATAAAACAATAATAATATTCTGTATCATTATTATTTCATCATCATCATTATCATCACTCATCAACATCATCTTAGCAATCATCACTTTTATCATCTCTATCATTATCATTCTTAAACACTAACATTATCATCATCATATTATTATTAACAAATGAAAATGAAAAAACAGTTATCATGCATGCTGACTGCTTGAGTTTACAACTATTGATCATGTGATAATATATATGTGTGTATGAGTCTTTGCCAGTTAATTATTTCTATATTCCTGCCATAAAATGCCCGAGGTTGATTTTGTGTTCAGTCCATTGGGAACTTCCGTCTTGAGTATATGGATCCAAGTCAACTCCTTGAGTTTTCGGTACGATCCAGAATTATCTCGAATACACTGGAGTACACTCACACCCATATCTTCTATCCCATGCCCAATTGAGTTAAAATGTTCCGCAACCGGTTTCCTCCTTTGATGCCTTGTATCCCCTTCATGCTCTTTCAGTCTCTGCTTTAACGATCGCTTAGTTTCCCCTACATATATTATCTTATGACATTTGAGACAGTTTATGCCATAAATGATGTTCCATGTTGCACAACTTTGTCTATTGGATATGGAAACTCCTTCTATTCCGCCATTGTTGTGTACACCTCTTGCTAGCATATCACAAACCACACATCTTCTTGCACACTGTCCTTCCTCGTTTTCTTGAATACGCACAACACGATTAGTTTTTCCATGAACTAGCACATCGGAGATGTTTCTGTCTCTTCTATAAGCCACTATTGGGGTAGCAGTAAATATCTCTTTCATTTTCTCTGATTGGTGTAGTGTAGGTAGGTGTCTTTGTATAACCTCATGAACATTTGGTAGCTTTTTCGAGTACGTCAGGACAAGAGGTACCCTTTTATTGTCATTCTTCTTATTTTTGCTAGGTTTTAAGAGACTTTCTCTACTTAATTTATCTGCACGTGTAAATTGTTTATCCAGACACTTTCCACTATATCCACATTTGCGAAGATGGTGTCTCAGTTTTTGTTTATGATGTTGGTAATCTTCTTCATTGGAGCATATTCTCTTGAGTCGTATTGCTTGGCTGTATGCAATGGATTCTTTTGTTTTTTTAGGATGGCTTGACTTCTGATTCAAATACATGTGCTTGTCTGTTGGTTTTGTGTATAATGATGTTGTCAACTTCCCATTTTCCATCTTCACAATAGTATCTAAAAATTCTATCTGGTTTTCATCTACCCTCATTTCTACCTGTATGTTTTCATCGATCTTATTCGCATGTTCTAGGAATTTGTCAAGCTTCTCTCTCCCATGAGTCCAAAGTCCAAAACCATCGTCAATATATCGCTTATAAAAGACTGGTAGACATTCATATTTCATCAATTGCTCATCCCATTTACGCATGTAGCTACATGCATAATTTCTTCCTAGTTTTGACCCTATGGCAACACCTTTGATTTGTTTGTACTCTGTTCCATTGAACGTTATGATATTGTTTTCAATAACAGTTAAAATCATCTCTTCTATTGCTTTTGTTGGGATTGTCTTGTCTGTTCTTATTTCTAAAGCTTCCTTACATGCTTCTAAACCTTTCTGTTTCGGAATTGACGGGTAGAGTTTGACTACATCAAAACAAAAAACTAGTGCTCCTTGCGGTATCTTATCTGGAATCTCTTTCAGCTTATTTAGAAAATCTGTTGTATCTCGAATATAACTAGGTGTATTTTCAACAAATTCATTCAATTCTTTCTCTGCTACCTCAGCCATATTCTCTGTGGGCGTTCCTATTCCGTTAACTATAGCTCTATATGGGTTGTCCTTTTTATGGATCTTTGGATTACCTTTAACTCGAGCTTCCTGGGGATATTTAGGGATCAAATAATCTCTCAATTCATGGCAAATTAGTCCCTCTCTATGTAGTTTATTGGCTACCTTCTTGACCACTCTAAATGATTCTTCTTTCCCATTTCTATTAGATATTTCATATGACTCTTTATCATTCATCTCTTTCTCCATATTCGTGACATAGTCTATTGTGTTCACTACTACTATCCCCGAACCTTTGTCAGCAGGTCTAATAACAATATGGGGGTCATTCAATAAAGTCCTCATTGCTGTGGATTCATCATCACTTATATTTGATTCTACCTTATCTTTGAGACTACTGATAATGTCCCTCTTCACAGCCTCTATATATGCATCTAGGTTCTTATCTCTACCAGGGACAGGTGTGAAGCTACTTTTCTTCCTCAACCATGGCTTGGTATCCTCTTTTGGATCATTCTGCTTGTCATGGAAATATTCCTTGAGGCGCATGCGTCTTTCCCACTCCAGTAGATCACTATGCAGCTTGGTGACGTCGTATTTGTTAGTCGTGGGGATGAACTTCAAACCCTTCGATAGAATTGCTATTTCATGTGATGTTAATTCTCTAGAAGACAAGTTTATAACGGTTGATGACTGGTCAATTCGCATTGAATTTACTCCCTTACTCTCAGGCCTTACTTCTGAATGTGTATATTTATTTATTACTTTTGAGGAATATTCAATTTTCGATGTTTCACGACTTTCAATTGTTACACTATCTGACCTTGATTTTTCATGTGGTACATTAGGCATTGGTTCCATGCTATACCAGTCATATTCAGCACTTTCTGTTCTGCTGACAGTGATATTGGATGTATGTTTTTTACTTTTCACTTTTAAGACATCAAAATGTTCATTTTCCAGCTTTAAGAAAATTTTGTGTTTTATCTGGTTCTTCTTTGTTACTGGTTCAAAAGTAAGCTTTCTAGTCACTTTATTTTTAATGCTGTAGATCTGTACAATAGCTGAATATACTGTAGCCACAGCATATATTTCTGCTTCTGTTGCCCATGAAGACTCTCGGCCATCAATATAACGCTGATTTGTCATATGGACATAAGTATCACCATCTATATACATTGTGTACTGATCAATATTTCTGTTCATATGCTCAACTATCTTATCACGAACCTGTCCATGTTTTTCTGGAGAATCATAGATGTCTAAAGCAATACATCTGTAGAAGCAGTTTCCATCAGCTTTTACCTTTGTGGAAGTTTGGTCAAGATTGGTACAAAAATGAAGTCTCTATGAACGACAAAGGCAATGTTTGCATGTTTTCCCACAAACAAGGGGCAATAACTCTACGGTTTCTGGTCCAATTTGGCCCCTTATCAATACCAACTGAGATTGTATGGTCATACACAACTTGTGCAAGTTAGGTCAAGATTGAATAAAAAAAATGTAGTCTTTCTCGCGATAACGGTCCAAATTGTTCTCGGCATACCGACGACCGACGACGCCGGAGAGGTCCCCTATACCAAAAGCTCACAGAGCACTAATAATAATAATAATAATAATAATAATAATTATAATAATAATAATAATAATAATAATACCAAAAGTAATAATATTAATGATAAAAGTCATAGTGTTAGTAATAGAAATAGTATAATTAGTAGAAGTAGTAGTAGTAGAAGTAGTAGTAGTAGTAGTAGTAGTAGTAGTAGTAGTATTAGTAGTAGTAATAGTAGTAATAGTAGTAGGAGTAGTAGTAGTAGAAGTAGTAGTAGTAGTACTAGTACTAGTAGTAGTAGTAGTTGTTATAGTAGTAGTAGTAGTAGTGGTAGTAGAAGTAGTAGTAGTAGTAGTAGTAGTAGTGGTAGTAGAAGTAGTAGTAGTAGTAGTAGTAGTAGTAGTAGTAGTAGTAGTAGTAGTAGAAGTAGTAGTAGTAGTACTAGTACTAGTAGTAGTAGTAGTAGTAGTAGTATTAGTAGTAGTAGTAGTAGTAGTAGTAGTAGTAGTAGTAGTAGTAGTAGTAGTAGTAGTGGTAGTAGAAGCAGTAGTAGTAGTAGTAGTGGTAGTTGTTGTTGTTGTTTGTTGTTGGTGGTGTTGTTGATAATGATGGTGGTAGTGGTGGTGTTTCGGTATACAACAACAGTGTATAGTGTAAAAAATATATTTATTATATGTATTTCAATTAAATAATAAAATAACGTCGTATTCGCACACTTGTTATTGCAGCGGATGCTGTTAGATCACAGGGTCCTCCTACACAGACAAAGAAGGGAACCCGTCCATCACGACCCAGTGATAACACTAACAGAGGACTACCATCCGGTGCTGATGTTCCGGACGGCCGCCGTTTTGCACCAGACCCAGCACCAGTACGTGGACGCGGACTGCCATCTGGCGCTGATGTTCCTGACAACAGGGCTCGCACCCGCTCTGGACCCCCACCGCCGTCTTTCCGCAGATACTCCCCTGCTGCACCCCCCGTTGCCCCAGCGGCTCCTGCTGCTCCTTCCCGGTCCGCAGTTTTCTTCAACTACGTCGCTCCAGCTGCCCCAGCGCTTCCAGCCATGTCATGCGAAGCCTACTGCGATATGACTGCATCATACAAGCCGGTTTGTAGTATCTTCGGAAACCAATACGACAATGACTGCCGTCGTGAATGCGCGTAAGTACTTAATTGAGTAATGAGAAAAATAATTACATGCAGACATGCAGTAAGTGCCTGTAGCCATGCAGTTATCCACACGCTTGGAATGAAATTAAACACTGGTATGCATATGTTGACTTTGTTCTGCTCCTCATAAAGACTATTTAATTTTGATATTTTACAATTCTGTGATGTAAAATCATTTATCTCATATAGAAATGCTAGGCAGAAGCCACAGTTTCACGCTCAGACCTCGATATTTAAGAATGTATTCCGTTTCGCAGTGGAGAGCCACGTGATTGCGAGAACGCTTGTCCCTGCAACGCCTCCGGAGGCGAGCCCAGCGCCGCCTACGTAGACCCTTACGCGCCCATCGTCAACGAGTGTCCCTTCTGCTCCCAAGAGTGGGACCCAGTCTGCATCGACAACGAGGAGACACTCCAGAACGAATGCTTTGCACGATGCCAGTACGTATCATCATACAAGCCGAGTTATTGTTTGGAAATATTAACTCGCCCTATGTTAATATATATTGTTCGGTGGATAAACTGGTCGTTTATTATCACTAGTGGCAATAACAATCTTTACACATGTATGCACTATAATCGTACCAAGGTAGCCTAATATACATCAGCCTTGTCCTTTAAAGTTATGCATATTTTTTAGAAAATATATCAGCCATGTTTTTTGTCTCATGGGTAGTTTTTCTAGCAAACATATCTTTTCATTGCATGATATGAGAGTGATTTTATTTGTAATTTTTTTTCAGAATTTATTTCAGTCATGTCTTTTTACTACTATGAGTGGATCTTGCATAATGCATACTAGGAATTCTTATCAACCATGTCATTTATTTTCAGGGGCAAGACAATCACGTGCTCCTCTTCGTGCCCGTGTTAAGACCGTCCGGGACATTGAAGTAACGTGGTCAAGATGGCGCACATGCGGGAGATCTTTACCGTGATGTTTATATACCCCTAACGATATTTTAGAAACTGAACTGTTCTTGTATTTGCATCAAACGAAGAAGAATCGTAATAAACATTATAAACAATGGAGATTTATTTCATCTGTGTCCTGTCATTTCTCGAATAAATTGAAATGAATATCACACTGTTTCTCTGCCATATAATTTACTTTACGTATAAAGTTGTTCTGAATTTTTAAATTAAAAGGCAATTCTAGAAACATAAATAGAAAAGGAACAACGTCTTTAGGACTAACAAATTATATATTTAAGAAATACTTTTCGATTTAGAGTTGTTTATCGGCTAATTAACAACGATTTTGAGCTCTGATGCAACGAAGGTGTTATCCCGGTGATTTAATATACCATATCAGAACGACAAATTGGTGTTTATTAGCCGATAAACAACGATAATGCGAACATTATTTCGATCCTAACGTGACTCGAAAACATTAACTGTAATTACAATGCGAACTATATTTTACAGTTTCGGAACTATTTTATCGGTTGTTTATTGGTTCATGTAGTTAAACTTTGTGTTCTTTGTCTACAGAAAACTTTGCGCGTGTCGTATTAGAATTGTAAACATAACATTAAATTGAACTCCGAAATTCCAGATGTAGCCACTGTAGAGAACGTAATGAAACATATTTATGTACGTCGAGTGGCCGACAACCAATACTCGTACATGCAAATATAAACAAACTGAAAATCGGCTGGGTCAGCAGGAGCATATTGGCAGCTCGAGGTCCTTTGTTTATGGCAAGTTACCAGTTGCCAAAAACAACGCATCACGTCACAAAAACATAACAAACGAAAAACACACATGAATAAAAATGGAGTCACCGCCTAGAAATGTTCAATGCAAAGCATTAGGGTTTAAACTGGTTTCACGGTCGCCACATTTAATCCAGAATTATTCACTTAAAACGCAAATGTACAAAACTGACAACATGGAAAACATATAAAACAGACAATAGTATACAAAACATGAATAAAACTGGGGTCACCGCCTTAGAACGGCCAATGCAAAAGCACATTAGGGGCTTAAATCCCCAAGTCAAACACCAGGAATAGTTATACACTTATTAAACACAACAAGAATCTTTCAAAGGGATAGTTTAATGGATGCATATTAACAGTTGCAACTACCAAAAGAGTCAAACATTCCGTACAAATATGGCAATTCTGAGTAATAGGATGAAATAAATTATTGTCCATATCCATAAAAAAGCTCATCATCAATTAAAACGTTGAAGTGAATGACCATTTGCCGTTTTATGAATTTCGTTAGAGAAAGGCATGAAACAAATCGTGTATCATGTTACTTTCGGAAACATAAGCACGCAACACAACTATCATCGGCATATTCACAGTAAGAGCATCACAAAAGCAGTTCCATCACATAACAATGGATACACTAACATCTATATATCCATGCGCCGTATACATGCCGAACCTCACATTTTGTCAAGGCGTAATCACAATACACATACATGTAAATACAAAATGTCTTAGTAGAATCGTCAAATATTATTCAGTAAAGTCACGCGCCAATATCGCCCGGCTTTGTTGTACTTACTCGATTAATGACGTCAAGTACAGGTGCGCGATTTTCGGTTACACTACACTATTAAAATACGATTTTATAGTACATTACCCATTTGTTTCGGTTTCTCTAGATGTATGTTTTTCTGCTGTAATAGCGACAATACACCTTTTTTCTGTCGTTAACGTCCGCAAAGGCCCGTAAAATGCGTAAAACCCTCGTACTACGCACACTGCGAACGTTAAAGACCTCAAAAAAGTGTATTATCCCTATATTGAATAAATGTTGTGTTAAAAGAAAATATTCATTCAATTAACGCCAACCAGAGCAACAACATTAAACCTATATAAGGCATGATAAAATGGACTCAAAACAAATATCAGATACAACATGTCTGCTTATTCAGAGGACTACACCAATATACATGTATATGCATATTTTAAAAACAATGTCGAAAAACAAGGCCGCGTCCAAGACTTCCTATCCAGAGAGCATTAACACTTCATTTATCTCCTCTCCGAGTGATTTGTATTTGTGCCATAAGTAGACTGACTTCAAAAAATGGGCGTTGAAAAATGACGACGTCGAACAAAAGACTGCCATATTCAGACGTTGTATGAATACTTATCAGTATTACGACCAAGCCTGCCATTGTGGTAAGCAAGTCCATAATGGATCCAGCGACGAGACATCTAACAAGTTTCTCCAGTTGAGCATTCAAGTCTGCGCAGTAGGTATTTTGCCACAAGTGTGTCTGTTCCCAATCTAGTTCGGACCGACTATTAGAAGCAAATTTACTAGGATCTGTAACTAGGATCTGTTCGGGCGTAACTTTGTGCGGTCGTCGACAAGCCCAAATGGCTATTCCTGTGAAAATTAAGCCGGACAGAGTAACCTGCGCTCCGGTTAACGTTGTTATTAAATATAGAAACAGTTTGTTGTTGCCAAAACAGTATCCGGTCTTCATTAGCTGATCAGACGCATGAACTCGTGGTAACAAATTAAATGACGGACACACCACAGCAATCGACCCAAAAATCATAAGTCCATAAACAGCGAATAGTGTTCTAACTGACATTATATCAGCATTTCTGACCAGGAATATGCGACACTTCAAAACGAAAAGGATCAACGTTTGCATTATGTCAATGGCAACTGCTGTGGCGAAAAACTGCAGACATATATCACACACGAGCGGTTGGTGTTCGGAAAAGGCCTCAAGAATTCCAACTGCCACCAGGGTAATGCCGGTTACTGCTTGAAATATTGTGCTTGCTGCGACGAAAACAGCTTTGTTAAAGCAGTGACATGCAACCAGTTGTATGTGTGGTGGTTTTTCTTACAAACAAGAGCCGTCTCAGGATAGCCCGCTCGACTATTCGTACCGCTTTGTCAGAGTTATGGGGCCTTGGTCAGTGACATTTCATAATGACCCCAAAGGCATGTATAAAGATTCTACAGAATATCTGTAGTAGTTACAGAGATATGTACTTGCACGGAAACTTTAACCTGAATATTTCTAAGTACAAAATAGGGCATAATTCTCTTAAAATGCAGGTCACAATTATGGACCATTGCCCTATGTAATGGTCCTAAAGACATGTGGTAATTTAATATCTGTAATAGATATAGAGATATGAACTTGTTGCTCGAATACCTTAACCTGATTTTTCTTAGTACAAAAGGAGCATAATTCTATAAATTGCAGGTCGGAGTTATGGGCCTTGGTCAGTGACCTAACATAATGACCCCGAAGACATGTGTGAAGTTTCAGTTAAATATATCTAGTAGTTACAGAGATATGTACTCGTACGCCAACCTTAACCTGAATAATAATAATAATAATAATTGTAATATAAGGGACATACTTCTGTTCTAAGTACAAAAAGGGGCATAATTCTGCTAAATTGCAGGTCAAAGTTATAGGCCTTGGTCAGTCACCTTACATAATGACCCCCGAAGACATGTGTGAAGTTTCAATTGAATGTATGTAGTAATTACAGAGATATGAGCTTGTTGTACGCAAACGTTAACCTGAAGTTTCTTAGTACAAAAAGGGGCATAAGTCTGCTAAATTGCAGGTCAGATGTATGGGCCTTGGTCAGTGGCCTCACATAATGACCCCGAAGATATGTGTTAAGTTTTTTCGTATATCTGTAGTAGTCTCAGACATATGAACTTGTTGCACGCAACATTAACCAAAGCATTACCAAGGGATAAATTCAAAATGTACTTTTCTAATGTTCTAATTTGAAAGGTAGATTTAACTGCATTCTTTAAAAATAATTGCAGTCTCAGTGCATTTCTCCAGTAATTTTGTATCTAAATCTAGCGTACATTAAAACTTAAGTTAATTAGGAATAATTTTATGTAAATAATCATGCTATAATACTGTTATTTATTTGTTATGTTGGTGTTGTTTTAAATTTTAACGCTAAATTATTGTACAACATTGTTGCCGACGACGTCATTGCCTTGACATTGTTTATTATTTATTATTTCTCCTGAGAAAAGTCTTTGACCGAAACGGTGGAAACAAGCATAAAATAAAAAGTAAATTTGTTGATTTCGAGATCGTATTTTATTTCACTCGTGATCACAGAACATTGATACTTTTCACCCGTGGCTGCGTCACTCGTAAAAATATCATTTTTGATGAACACTCGTGAAATAAAATACGATATTACACCGAAATCAACAAATATCCAGTATTACTCTGTTTTATTATAATTATTTTCTGTTATTTTTTCTAAGTAGTTCACATGTAAATGTAATGCTTATGTGCCAGTAATATGTGTCAAAATCGGGATACACTAGAAAACCTTTTTTAGAACAGTTTTTTGATCGGTCATAAATGCATTATGCGTATGTAGTATTATATTGGGTAATTTCCTGATTTTTTGGCGAATTTTTTAGATATTTGAAACAAAATATTTATGAAAAAATGCAAACGAGTAATGAAAGAATTAAAAGATAGCAGAAATTATATTGCTTGCCAAATTGCAACATTGTGTATTCTTTTTTGCTATACGCCGTTTATTAATTAGTAAAATCTAAATATTATCGAAACATATTTAATAAGTTCATTGTCTCAATAAACGTTTGGTGTTAATTTTATTTTCGGAATGAGTTTGATGCTGAAAACGGCGATTTCAGTAAGCAACTCGGTTATTTCCGCCGCAATTTCTTTGATGACGTAGTTCAGCACCAACGGTCAGTTAACGAGATAGGCTGCCATTACTACACCCGATGTTTGTTTACATAAAATTAGCACGAGTGCAATACTTGTATTGCATTCTTAAGTTCGATGCTGAAAAACGGCGATTTCCGTAAGCCACTCGGTTATTTCCGCCGACACTTTTATTGCATTCTTATGTTTTTAAGGATTTTATGTTTCTGTGTGATGATAACTTTTTAGATGACGCAACTTTCTTTATTTTAAACGATAAATTGTATGGTTATCAAATGGTATAACAACGCTCACCGAGTGCTCTTGTATAATTATGGCTTGCATACCAGGTCTGGTCCTAACTTAAGCTGTTCTTACGTTGTAATTTCAGGTCAAATTTTCTATCTTAAAGTCAATAGTATTTACAAAAGGGTAAATAATAATTAACACGACACGCGCAGAAATTCCATTGATAAATTTTCAATAAAACATTTAAAAAGTAGTTCCAAAACTGTAAAATATAGTTGGCATTGTAATTGCAGAAACATTTTGTCAGGTCATGTTAGAGTCGACAAAATTTCATATTATTGTTGCTTATCGGCTAATAAATAACGATTTGTCGTTCTGATGCGGTATATCGTGGTTTATTTAGCACGCATCAGCACTCCAAATCGTTGTTTATTAGTTGATAAAACTCTCTAAATCGAAAATTAGTTCCTAAACATCTACGCAATACATGAACGTTTTAAACATTTTAATGTAAAATAGATACACGGAACAGTCAGAGACTTAAGGAATTTCATGAATGTACAAAATATACTTAAAGTTTTACCTGAGGAGCAGTAAAATGAAATATCATGGGCTGTTTTGGCAAAGGTCGACTGCACCTCAATATTGCATGTACAATCTACAATATACTTTAAAACGGTAGTAAAACGTTATTGCATGTACCTTCCGAATTGAACAAAGGCTTTTTAAGCAATTGAAACATTTCATATGGAAGAATAACCGCCACGAGATAATCGATATCCAGTCTACAGCGGTATACAGAAATATATAGGGAAAACATATTTAACTCGTCATAACTTTATTACCGTTTAAATGAATCCCTATGTGCAAATGGTTTGATTAAAATCAAACAGCTTTTTCATATGACCGCGTTTTAAACAATTTATAGTTTAAAAATTGGCAATAGCATTATCTGCTATTAATTTACTATTATTTTAGTTAGTTTAATAAACACGAGGTATATAAATCTATAAGTATGTTAATAAAATAACATTTTCCTTTATTCATTTACCAAATAATCATCGTAATAATACAATTATTGTTAAAAATGTACTGCGATTTTCATTATTTTAATACACATAAACACTATGGTTTATTTAATAACAGTTCCAATCATGTTTGTTCAATGGCGCGAAACAAGTTATTTATTTGTATGGTCAGTGAGTATTGTCAATATTAAATGAACCATTTCCTTTGTATTGTGCTGTGTACATGTATATCATTTCAATTACTGTTGTCAAAAAGCAGCTATTAATTTCCTTTGACATTATCAGAACAGAACAGAACACAATATTTATTTCACCAAAGTATACAGAATATGCAATTAGGGAAATATAAAAAGTAAACTATTTAGTGAATTATTATCAAATGTAAAGCATCCAGTCTATTTTGGCTTTGAAGTCACTGTCTATCATTACTATTCCGTTACTGCACACTTCTCTAAGTCAAATTTCACACGTTTATGAGATTTTATACAAACTTAATAATAATTATTATTAAGGAAAGCATGGTTATCGTGTTAAAAGCATACCTACTCGCGAGATGCTCAATATAAAGCGGGTGTGTCGGTTAAAAAGAGGTGAAAAATACCTGTATTGTATGCTTACTGGACTGACGAACAGATCTTACAGGTTTAGTTATTGACAGGTTTGCACTATATAGAACATATAGAACATATAGAACATATAGAACATATAGAACATATAGGGATTCTCCGGGGACCGCGGAAGAATGTCGGATAACACAGGATGTCGTTATATGTAGGTGTCGTTGTGGACAGTTTTCACTGTATTTCTACTGAAAATCGGGGTTTTTTGGTAAGTTTTGACCCTACATGTTTGAACGTTTTGAACGTTTTGCTTTGTGTACATTACAATCAATTATCTACGTAGTAAATCAGTAAATACACTTTGTGTGTTGTCCATGGGAGTTCACAAACTTGGATTGCCATCTTTAACGAGGCCTATAACGGCAAATGCGATGATAACGAAAAAAAGCTATGAAAGATACTTATGTTAATTTTTGTTTTACTTGCATTCAAACGCATGTATTTGCACTGTCTCATGTTTCCCTTCCTATTTATTTATGTCCTTACTTCGCCAACATTGGGTCTGCGCTCTTGATCGTCGTTTTAAATTGTACATATGAGCGACTAGGAAGTTTTAATCACACGAAACACTATATGTATCGTCTACGCTGTCAGCGACTGGCAGTGTGTGATAACTGAATCTCACTTCTTAACAGGTAGGCATATATATTACTATGCATGTATTGATAGAACAAAGTTTATCTATAATAATTTTATGTTTATTTAATTTCAATTTTAATTAATCGGAGGCTACGTTTCGTTTCGTTTTGTGTATTGTTTTACGTTAGCGTACATATGATATTTTCGAACATATGCAGGACCGTTTGCGCCCTGTCATAACTGTGTTTGCTTATCTTTACTTAGAGGTAATGACATTTCAATTTAGCATTCAGTACGAAATATGTCCATTAACCAACGCGACGGTCAACGCGAAGCAACGGAGACCATGAAATACGTACAATGTATGTTCGTTTAAACAGAGTAAAATGGACTTGTTCACAGATTTTCGTATAAATTGTATTAAAATAGATCAAAGTCTTTACTGAAAAAAATTAACATGTGTACTCAACAATATATAGGGATGGAAAAACTATTCGAAAATTCGATTGAATTATCACTATTCGAATAGTTAAAATGCCATTTGAATATTCGCAAATTTTAATTGCGTTTCTAAAACAATACTTTACAGATTGTGGAAAGTAGTTTTCTTTCTGCATGAAAGCAGTAGTTTACTAGTTGATACATTATACCATGTTTTCAAAATAGATTAGCCCGGTGTCATGTGTCAGACAAAGATATTGAATATACTGGTCTGTGTAAGCTGTCATTGTATAACCGCCAGTAATACACAATTACATCCGATAACATGAAGCCATAACGTTAAACCTGTAAAATGATTTTTCAAACAAATAATTAATAAAAAAATAAAAAAATTACATGTGTACGATTACACATGTAGCAGTCATTATATATAAGAAATGTTGCTCAACTTTGCTGATAAAAAATTTGCTTATCGACACGTTTCCATCTTCATAAGAAATATGTGATTTGTAGATTATTGCTAAAAAAAGTTATTTAAAAAACAACAACACTGAACACGGACTTTAGTGGTTTATTCTTAATGTCATTAATCCTTAATGGGATATTGTATTTTTTTCAATGACGATACGAAGATAATGTGTACTAAAACTCTGTACACAGTATTTCTAAACATGGTGTCGAGGTCACAAATTAATGATAATGTACTTAATATGAATCTATGCTAATATTCGAATATTCGATTGAATGAAAAAGCGAACATTCGGATACCGATTTTGGTATTCGATGCCTTCCCTAAAAAATATTACATCACGAAAATCATTGAAAATGACAAGACGTTGTGGCTCTATCGTCTGTTACGTTTACCACTGGGCCATGTGGTTAAAACCAAGCAGGCACGGTAACTGTGAATCAACATTGAAACAATGTCATTTTTTCAGAGTTGAAAAATGGGTGAAAATGAATAGCAACTAAACGTTGTACTCTGGATGTTGTTTCAACGTCGATTTCCTACGTTATTTCAATGTTGCTTTCCGACGTTATTTCGATATCATAAACTGGCGCAGGTGCAGGATTTTGAGTTAGGGCGGGCGCAAATATTTAATAACTGCCAACAAACTGCTGTTGGTCTCCCGTACATGTAAGGATGTATATCGGAACGGTGTAGTATCGTCCAAACATAACGATTAAACGAAAATACCACAGACCGTGTTTGATAATCACAATAAAATTGATTGAAGAACACGTCATTGGCAACAAATTGCATGTTATTAAGTTATTGTTATGTTTAAAAAGGCGAATGTTTGAAAATTTTAGAGAGAGCGTACGCCACTTCACCCCCTCCCCCCCCCCCCCCCCCCCGCCTCTAAAACCGCATATGGTAAATAAGGTAAATAAAACGTACGTTCAACGTCACTCAGGAGTCACAACAACGGTTAATCAACGTTTAAACAATGTAATCAGGACTAAGTATATGTACGTTCGATACTGTTTTCGCATTACCGTGAGTGGCAAGTCCAAGAAATATCCGGGAAATGTATTTAAGTATTCAACTACAGCTTTCAACATTACAATCTGGTAACCAACAAACTCGTTTGTTTTAATCTCGGTTAAGTTTGAGTGTGACATAGTACCGATGCAGACATACAGGTTCTTTCATTAATGTGTTGTTGTTTTTTTTGTTTTTTATTTTTGTTTTTCGTGTGGTTCATACACGCACTGACCATTTACTTTTTTCCTAAAACAAAACCACCCGTTTCTTTTATAGGTTACACGTGCGTAAATAAATTCCTTCTTTGTTACATATAAAATATTCAATGTTTGATCACAATTTTCACCATGACCAAGTTTCTTTCCAATATATCACCATACATTGTTACAAAGATAAGGCCATAACCTTTTTAAAAAAACAGCATGTCAAAAAAGTATATAAGTTGTAACTCAGCATATTTACCTTAGAAAAAACACACAGGTTTAGACAAGCATGGAGACTGCCATTTTGCGCATGAATACATGGGCCAAAAGTTATGAGGCTGGGAACCACTAGACAAAGAAAACAACAGGCTTTTTTTCTTATTGCTTACATATATACCTTTAAAATGATACCAAAGCATATCATTTAACTGTATTTTACAAATTCTATGCATCCTGCGCTCAACAATATGTGCTTATTACCTAACCTGAGGATGTGACTTCCGTTTTGGGGTTATTACACCTTATAGATCAATGTATAATTGCCATCACTGACCCTTTAAGACTTTGGACTAGCCCTTGAGTTATTCTTCCTGACTCCACAGTTATCGCTAGATGTACTCGTTTGTTTTAAGATATTTATTTATGTGTTATCGCCATTGGTCATTGCAAAATTTACGAAAGTCTTATCTCAGGGAATTTTGTCCCGACAACTTGAATTGTCACCATTTTCATCATCATCATCATCATCATCATCATTATCCTCCTCCTCCTCCTCCTCATCATCATCATCATCATCATCATCAGTTTCGCCTCTATTGCAATCATCAGTATAATCATCTTCAGAACCGGTTGGAACACATAAAGCTTGCGGTTGTCATTATCACAATTACGAAAATACTTCAGAGTCATCAACGTTTTCAATAGTTGTTTTAACTGGTCCAGATTTGTTTAAAGAGGGACACGGTTATTGGGTTGAACATGGTAACATAAGCATTGCACACATTCCACATGAATGTAAATTCGGAATGCTGATCCATTTTCCTACCAACTGACCTTCGATTGTATGGCTCGGATAATGTGTATGAATGTACTTGAGGTGGATAGTACCGATTGATTATTTGTCCTGTTGCTGCACTTAGAATGTATGTACATGTGTGCCGGTCACATGACGTATATAGAACAAATGCATCTTTAATAATTCTATGTATGTTTAAATTAATCGCGAAACATTGAAATAGTTGTTCTTACTATAATATACCAAATGCTCAATTAATGCTAATGCTAAAGTAATCTTAACAGATAGGAAAGTAAAAAACAAACTTGCAGTGTGTGAAGTTGGCAATGACATCGAAAATCGAAGATAGAAATTCGAATATCGAGGTAATGCGCATATCGAGCCAGCTCTGACATCGACATTCAAACTTCAACCGCGAATAGGCCTTTCCCACTACCAGGTTACTTCCCTTGCGTAATCACGAGTGGTGTTCCCTGTTCACTTCCGGCGACGTTTATTGATTATAAGGCGGGAAAAGGGTATTGATATTTACCGAAAAACATGCAATATATTTGATTTTCAATCTGAAAATTGTGTTGATGTCGCACAAATAAATTTACAAATAGCAACAGTCGTATATAATATACATCATGTTCTTTATTTATCAATTTAATTCAATAATTATTTTGATTTTTAACAATATTGTCTACTCTTTGCAGATTGACAAACAAACTGTACACAGTACGTTTAACGGTTATTATGCAACAAAACACAAAAATAGCGATTTCAGTATCTTAACAACCTATGCCTTCATCATGTAATTAATTTGCATTATTAAATAAAATAAATAAAAAGCTGTTTTTAGTATAATGATTTTGCTAAGTAACTCTAAGCTAACATTCTTTTGGCGACTAAAATTACGAAAATAAGGTATCATCACAGAAAGTTTGAGCGTAATTCCGATGTTTTGGCAGCAACTTCTTATTTGAATTCCATACACATTTGTGTGTTACTTTAAAGCTTTTTTCGTTGCTGATATTCTTGTTTTGTGCTAAATATTATACAGTGCTTGAACAGGCTCCGCTTTAATCTTGAAATATAATGCAACAAAACAACTATCGTTTTAATTACTGTTAACACAATAGTACAATAACTAACGATGATGTCACTCCTCATTAAATGTTATAACTGATGTTGTATTAAAGAGATTAAGTAAGTAATTTGTTTATTATTGTGTTTAAACAAGTTTAAACAATGTTCATGATAACTTCATATAATGAACGAAACAAATAACACCTGACCCAATGGGTCTGTATGTCGCCAGGAAATAGATATGTCGTGATAATTATGTACATAATAGGGTGAGTATCTATAATAAAACAGACATAGATATATACATATTGAAACAAGTTTACACAATTCAGAGTAAGTACGTTTGAATAAATATTTTTTTACTTGTTGAGTCTGTTTGATCAAGTATTTAGTTTTCGTTCATGTATATAACTCTACTGAGATTATTTCTTCATGTCTGTCGGAATCGTGGTAAACAAACATTTTATTCTCGCAGCAGCTATGGTAATTCCCGTATGTTTTAGAAACAAAAAAAACACGATGAGCTCTCAAATGTTCACCACCTTTCAATTATTCAGAATTGAAAATTAAATGCTGTGCTATATTATTACACTCTTCAATTTAAACCAATTTATTAATTCGAAAAAGTGTTTAATGCTTTTAATTATGTTCTGTTCTGTTCAATAAGGTGGCGAAATTTCATAGGGTGATAGGCAAAGAACAACAACGGAGACAACAATATTTTAAAATGTGAGATAAACTTTAATTTGAGAAGCAAACAATGGAGACGAAGTGTGACATGTTAGTTGTCTCTGTATGTAGATCTTTATCATCAATGCATTACGCAATTGCACGGATTAGCGGTATTGTTCTAAGGGCAAGTTGATAAGATCCCAGCGGTTTGTGGCTTTGGTATTTGTATGACCCCCCTCTTCAGTCAGATAACTAAGTATCCATTGAGAGAACATGTGTTGGTATTTATGTATGGAAAACAACCGTTTAAGACGAGACAAGTAAACTACTTCTTTTTTCCGGATACCTGTCATACGGACATGTGGCCTTAGTAATGAATTTAAACGATACCACATTTAGTTCTAACGATTTATTTTTGTAAGATATATCCTCTATGAGTTTTTATAATGTTTAATCAAAAACATATGGTTTTAAACATTTCCCTTACAAGTTTTGAAAGCCGCTTGGTCTTAGATCTATAATACTATATATGGCAAGCTAGGGAAAACGTCGCCGGAAGTCGGGTTTCAAATATGGCGGATGTGAATTCGCAATAACGGGAGGTAATTTCCAAGGGAGATCACCTAGTTTTCGGAAAGGCCTATATCGAGCTAGCTTGAATGTCGAGCCAGTTCTGACATCGATATTCAAACATTAACCGCGAATATCGAGCTGGTGCGAATATCGAGCCAGCTCTGACATCAACATTCCAATCTTAAACAGGAATATCGAGCTGGTGCGAATATCGAGCCAGCTTTGAGATCGACATTCAAACATGTACCTCAAATACCGAGCTGGTGCAAAATATCGAGCTAGCTCTGAGATCGAAATTTAAGCATTAAACGCGAAATCGAGCTAGTGCGAATATCGAGCCAGCTCTGACATCGCAATTCAAACTTCAACCACGAATATCGAACTAGATTGAATACCGAGCCAGCTCTGACATCGACATTCAAACATGAAACGCGAATATCGAGCATGTGCGAATATCGAGACAGCTCTGAGATCGACATTCAAACATATAACGCAAATATCGTGCAAGGTTTAATATCGATCCAACTCTGAGATCGACATTCAAACATGCAACGCGAATATCGAACTGGTGCGAATATCGAGCCAGCTCTGAGAAATTCAAACATCAAACACCAATATCGAGCTGGTGCGAATATCGCGCCAGCTCTGACATCGACATTCAAACTTCAACCGCGAATATCGAGCTAGGCTGAATATCGAGCCAGCTCTGAGATTGGCATTCAAACATGAAACGCGAATACCGAGCTGTTGCGAATAACGAGCCAGCTCTGAGATCGCAATTCAAACATTAAACTCGAAAGTCGAGCTGGTGCAAATATCGAGCCAGCTCAAACATCGACATTCAAGCATGAAACGCGAATACAGAGCTGGTGCGCATATTGAGCCAGCTCTGATATCAACATTCAAACTTAAACCGCAAATATCTAATAAACCCTTCAATTGTTTTGAAATAACGACCAGACAAGGAAAAATGACATAGGGGAATAAGTCTGTATTCATTCAGGAAGAGTTATAATTCGCATGCACTGCATTCCACATAACAAACATATATCTACGAGAAGTAATCAAAATGGTCGTGAAATTTCTTTAAAAAAACACACTTTAATTTGATGTCCAATCAAATCGAAATCGTCAATAAATGCATTGCAATTTCTTACACGCAAATAACTCCAAGATTGGTAACACTGGATCAGTGCATCAAATTTTGTAACACCTAAAGCAGTCCGAAAATTGTATGAAAATGTTGTACATTGACAACAGTGTTTTAATATTTAGGCACACAGAAACGCCGTACAAAATGTAGTTTGTTAAATGACTTCAGTGCAACAAGTTCTTGTGTTTTCAGACGTCAATTTCTTTATACGGTTACGGCAACGGCATGTTTTATAAGCTATCCCGTCATTGACAAAGTTAAAAGTGCGACTGCCGGAACAACAGTGAATGCGCAAAGCTGTACAATTTTGCGATGAAATATTTCATTCGGCAACGTAGTCTTCTACGAATCTGCAACAAACAACTTAATATAGTGTAATAAAAAATCAAAAGTACACAAATGGCACCAAGGAATCAGAAATAAAAAATGATGATCCGACACTAAGAATTGCGACGACGGCGTTGGTGAAGGCTGTTAACGACGTCGTGAATATAGGTCGTCGGACACTGTGTGTTTGGGGGGGGGGGGGTTGCAGAGTCACTCGGAACAGCAATGAATGGGAAACCCATGCGAAATGCGATATTTGCGCATAAAATAGAGAAAAATCGCAAAGAAATAATCACCGATGCGATTTTACACCGCACTTACATTTTTCAGTACGAATCGAAAAATGCTGCTGTACAATACACAACGATCGGTCTGGTGTGCAGTTTGGTCAGTATTCGGTGAGATTTTATTCATACAATTAATTCGGCAGTCTGAAATTCAATATCAACCGACGCTCATTACACCTAGAACGGGAAGCGCGAGCGTCTGCGTGGTGTATTTTTTCTCGATTTCAACAGCCGGGCACGGCTTTCTCAGTAGAGCGCTGGACTGTCAATCCGGATATCGTCAGTTCGAACCCCAGCCCGGCCACGTAACTTGTGTGGGGATTGGTCATACAATTATTTCTACGGCCATTCTCCCCCTACCTCTGATTCAAGTAGGGCAGTTGTCAGTTACTGGCATAATTATGTGCACTTAGTACTGGTAAATCCCTTGGATCGGCTAAGCTTGCCTAGGAAAAGTGTGAGTAGGTTAACTGGCCGCCGTGATATGACTGAAATACTGTTTAAAACGGCGAAAAATCCAAATAAACAAACAGTTGGACGTTCACAAAATCTAATAGCTATAAATCCCATAAAAAAACAATAGGAAATCCCATAGTCTCATATGGAAAAATCTTTTCCCGGTCACTGGAACAGTGTCAGAATAATACATCAGATACTGAGAATGGGAATTTTTGGTGCGAAGTTGCTTATTCGATTACAAATTATTTGTGTTCGTTAACTTTTAAAATATTACTATTATTATCGGGGGGAAATATCCAACAATATTCTCGGTCATTGCAGTTTTATTTTCTATTACCGTATGATTCAATCGTGAATTCATTTAAACGACACGTTAATACTGGAGAATAATAAAAAGTCATTTGCTAACGTTATTATGAAGTTTCAAATGTAAGTGTTGTGTTTACCGTACTTTAAACACGTTAAATGTGAATTGTGGGGTCGGTGATTTAGAGGACGGACTGATCTGTGTAAGGATGTAAAATCGATACTGGCGCTATTCGATGAAAAGTGTTAATGGAAGATGTTTGGCAGTTGGACACAACAACACTATAGATGTGGCAAAGAAATGTGAATACTTAAATGTAAAAAACTATCATGCAGACATTATTAAAGAAACGCGCAATATATAGATATTATTAAGATGTAGGCATATATTCACCAACCAATTCTTTGACTTGAGAATTCAATTATAGACGAAGACTCAAGAAAAGGTACTTGTGTGTTTGCATATATTATGGCTCCAATGTCTCTTATGGCTTTAACATATCATTCTGAATAAAAAATCTATAATTATATAGTTAGTGAATACACAGTAAGATTCAAATTAAGATCATTTTTAGATCAAAACTGGTTTAAGAATATTCCGAGGGGTCATCAAAAAGTTCATTGAATGTGTTCATAAATTACAAAGAATAAGTCGAACACTTGTGAAATTTAATCAACATATCTGAATATACTACGTCCGACATATCTGAATATACTACGTCCGACATATCTGAATATACTACGTCCGACATATCTGAATATACTACGTCCGACATATCTGAATATACTACGTCCGACATATCTGAATATACTACGTCTATGTATGTAAATTTTCAGCAATAAATATCTACTAATAACGGAGTAAAATCCAAACACACAAAAACATTTAACAAGATCCGGAGCACTCAATCACATGTCTAACGCAACACTTTTATCACTCTTTTTTCTTAAAAACGGTTCAAGATATCAATTTGACTATGTTGTTTCAAATCATTAGCTACACATGTACATTGAAATCATTCATCCCTGGACACTTCTGGGCCAGATGCGGATGTAGTTACATCGTTGTGGACGATAGATACAATAGATCAATTACGATAAAAATGCTAGGAGACATTGAGACACTCCAAAATTATTTATTCATCTTCCAAATTTTGACTACATTCCTTGATAAATAATCGAGACATTATGAAAAATAAGTGTTGCGTTAGAAGCGTGATAGAGTGTATGCCAATACATTTAATAAATTATTACTATTAGTATAGTTTATAAATTATTGGTGCGCTTTTCGAAAAGGAATACTATCGAACAAGATAAACGATGAAAGTCATAAATAAGTTAATAAATATTTAATCAATATATACATCTACACAGTGAGACTTATATACATGGGTATAGCACTGGCAGAACTATGTATTTCGTCATGTTGACGCAAGATGTCATTTTACAAAAATAGACTGGTTTACTGGTTTATTTGGCAAATCGGCATGAGCAATGCATTTGGCCATTTACAAAACACTTAATGAAAGATGGCCAATAAAAAGGGGCACTAAATATTTTTCTTGTGTCAAAAGAAATTGGAATGCCACAATGTTTAATATGTCATTACTTGTTTGTTATATTTCACAAAAGGGGTAATAATTAATCGTATTAATTTTAAGAACCAGCTGGAAAAATGCTTTTAAGTTCATGGAAATTAAATGAGGCGTGTCGTGGGAAAATCGGGCTTAATGCATGTGCGTAAAATGTCGTCCCGGATTAGCCTGTGCAGTCCGCACAGGCTAATCCAGGACGGCACTTTCCGCCTACAGTGGATTTATGTTTAGAAGAAACTTCCGTGAAACAGAAAATACCATAAAAGCGTAAAGTGACGTCCTGGATTACCGTGTGCGGACTGCACAGGCTAATCCGGGATGACACTTTACGCACATGCATTAAGCCCGGTTTTCACACGACACGCTTCAAATATATTTCATAAGTTAGAAAAAAACAATCAGCTTAGCATTTTTAGCGTTAAAAGACAAGTAACTGAAACCTAAGTAATTATTTAAATGAAATCCGTCTCCCAATGGTCTGCCTGTAGGATGGCACGGATCTCCGCTGCGAACTCGTTGTAGGTGGCGTACGATGTTGGAATGTCGAGTGTCTGCGTGCATGTATGGGACACTATCCTGCGGTTAGGCCTCGTAAAAACGGTATGAAAATAACGTTGATGGTACTAAAACTCAAATTGTCGCTGCCGCTCCCGAAACTACAAACTAGGGGTAGAAGACTTCAATCCGTTTCTGGTATAAATCGTCTCAGATACCCGAGTATTCGTTGTTCGTCGCTGTTGGTAACCCCTGTTTGTACCATGTCCGCGACTGCTCTTCTAGACGGGCACAATCTCTCGTAAAGCTCCGCTGTGTTTCGGCGATGTAAGGTGAAAGCAAAAGCGATCCAATCGCATTCGGTGCATTGGATACATGGCTCCAGTCACAAACTGGGCCTCTGCGCACTGGATCGCCAGACGCCGCATGTTAGTAGTGGTTGGAAAGCTCCGACACACAGTGTCTGCCTAAAACATTGCAAAAAATATCCCTGTCATCATCCTCTACGCCAACTTCAATCGCCAGCGACACTGTCTCTCGCTCCAGTCCACCTAGACTGGTAATCCACGATCGTAATAAACAGTCTTCATCACACTCTTCAAACACCCCAAAGATCAGACTCGCCAGTCCAAAACGTGGATGGTATGTCAACTGCACTAGACTTACGTATATAATCCTGCTTATCGCCTTCCTGGAAGGACCAGCTCGGTATTTGCTGTATATATTTCAATGTTGATCTCGGAACTGGCTCGATATTAAACCTAGCTCGATATTCGCGGTTTATGTTTAAATTTTGATCTCGGAGCTGGCTCGATATTCAACCTAGCTCGATATTCGCGGTGTATTTTTAAATTTTGATCTCGGAGCTGGCTCGATATTCAACCTAGCTCGATATTCGCGGTTTATGTTTGAATGTTGATCTCAGAGCTGGCTCGATATTCGCACCAGCTCGATATTCGCATTTCATGTTTAAATGTTGATCTCAGAGCTGTCTCGATATTCGCTCCAGCTCGATATTCACGTTTCAGGTATTAATGCCGATGTCAGAGCTGGCTCGAATTTCAACCCAACTCGATATTGGCGGTTGAAGTTTGAATGTCGATGCCAGGGCTGGCTCGATATTCGCACCAGCTTGATATTCGTGTTTAAAGTTTGAATGTCGATCACAGAGCTGGCTCGATATTCAACGTAGCTCAATATTCGCGTTTATGTTTGAATGTCGATGTCAGAGGTGGCTCGATATTCAACCCAGTTCGATATTCGCGGTTGAAGTTTGAATTTCGATCTCAGAGCTGGCTCGATTTTTAACCTAGCTCGATATTCGCGGTTAATGGTTGAATGTTGATCTCAGAACTGGCTTGATATTCACACCAGCCTGATGTTCGCGTTTTATTTTTTAATGTCGATCACAGAGCTGGCTCGATATTCAACGTAGCTCAATATTCGCGTTTATGTTTGAATGTCGATGTCAGAGGTGGCTCGATATTCAACCCAGTTCGATATTCGCGGTTGAAGTTTGAATGTCGATGTCAGAGCTGGCTCGATATTTGCACCAGCTCGGCATTGACGGTACATGTTTGAATTAATATCTCAGATCTAGCTCGATATTCAACCAAGCCCGATATTCGCGGTCCACGTTTGAATGTTGATCTCAGAGCTGGCTCGATATTCACACCAGCTCTATATTAGCGTTTCGTGTTTGAATGTCGATCTCAGTATTAGCTTGATATTCAACCCAGCTCGCTTTTCGCGTTTTCTGTTTCAATGTCGATCTCTGAGCTGGCTCGGTATTCATCCCAGATCGATACTTGCGATTGTAGTTGAATGTCGATGTCTGAGCTGGCGCGATATTCGCACCAGCTCGATATTCGCTATTAATGTTTGAATGTCGATGTTAGAGCTGGCTGGATATTCGCACCAGCTCGATATTCGCGTTTCATGTTTGAATGTCGATCTAAGAGCTGCCTCGATATTCAACCTTGCTCGATATTTGCGTTTTATGTTTGAATGTCGATGTCAGTGCTGGTTCGATATTAGTACCAGCTCGATATTCGCGTTTCATGTTTGAATGTCGATCTAAGAGCTGGCTCGATATTCAACCTTGCTCGATATTTGCGTTTTATGTTTGAATGTCGATGTCAGTGCTGTCTCGATATTCGCACCAGCGCGATATTCGCGTTTCATGTTTGAATGTTGATGTCAGAGCTGGCTCGATATTCCACCCAGCTCGATATTCGCCGTTGAAGTTTGAATGTCGATGTCAGAGCTGGCTCGATATTCGCATCACCTCGATATTCGAATTTCGATCTTCGATTTTCGATGTCATTGCCAACTTCACACACCTCACTTACTATCACTAATAGCGTTTAAATGAACATTTTTTCGAACACTTGCTGTGTGAAATCTATGTAAAATCTGGATCAAAACGTGGTCAAGTGGAGGGTCAGACACTGAAACGTCATTGGTCCCTATCCCTATATTACATACGTTTTGAATAAGTGGCGTTCATATAGAGCAGCATTTTGCAACGCTGCAGAATGTTTGCTTCAGTGTGTTAAATATAGTTCGAAATCACATGTAAGGAAATGTTAGTTTCTCAATAAAGTTTCAGTCAATAGGCATTAATAAACATCACAAGCGGAGTTAAAAGTAACGCGATTGTGTATATGATTCCAAATGCTGTTTTGATCTAATTATGAAAAAATCTCAATGTGGACAGATCGAAAAAAACGTTTAACACACAAACTTACATTATTATCACTGGTTACAATCTTATAGTATATGTTTCTTATTATTGTAAGTCCATTTCGTATTTAATAAATAATATTTATTTAATTGATTCGGTAATGAACACAAAATATTCATTGTATTTTGATTGTATCGTTTATTTGATGGAAAGCCTACACTCCTTAGGTACATCCGCCTCCCGCGGTAAACCGCTATAGATTGTTACATGTAGACATACAGCTGTGTTTGTGGCACTACAGAATGAACCACCAGTTGCGAAAACACTACCAAGATAACTACAATCATTTACAATATCTATGGTTTTGTAATCATAGTAAACCACATCAGCATAACGACGACGGCCTTTTCGGAAAATCATTATTTTAGACCTTTCAGTATTCACAACAAGTTCCTATTTGAGACAGTATAGGCTTACTGGTATTCATGTAATAAATCTCAACCTCTTTGTGAGTCTGCTGTATGAGCAAAATAATCATATTATCGACGCAAAGAAACATTTTAAAAGAAATTATGTCTTCTATACCTTTCCTAACATTCTGCTTCCAAATCATTCCATTACGTTGCAAACAACAAAGCAGATAAACACTCATCTTGCCTAATGCTCACAGTACATTAAAACCTGTCGTTTAACATACTTCAGTGTTTAACTTTTGATTTAACGGCGTTATACATTTATTTCATTACCTGTAGTGTATTTTCACGCATTGCTTATTTAGATAACTTATACCATATATTATCATTAACAATGTAATGAAATGCCTTATGGAAATATATGAAAACACAATTTAATTGTTTACCATTATTGCGTTACTAAACCGTGTAATACAAAGATGTTATCCACTGTAATCGAAATCCCGCCTGTGCCTCAATATATACATAGTATCGTTCTGTCAAATCTGTTCACCTGCTTTCAGAATAATTTTCCCAAAGTACTTAGCAATGTATTGTCTCTGTAGGCTTCCCTTTATATGTAATGGTAAGAGTGTAGCTCTGTGCCCATGACGATGGAAAACACCCTAAGGAAAAAGCTGTGACTATGTCGGAATCCACTTCACAAGTCGATTGTCAATGTACAAAATGGCAGAGCATATGTCCGTTAAAGTCAAAAAGGTTTCATTATATATACTATTTTCACTTAAAGAATTTAAATGTTTACCTTATGATACATATTTCAAAATATTTGATACTAAAGTTGTACCGATAATGTTGCATGGAGCTGAGTTGTGGGGAATGAATGAGTTTCACTGTACAGAAACTGTACATATGTTAGCATCCAAAAGTTTTTTCTCTGTTAATAATCAAGCACCCTAAGGAAAAAACTTTAAAGGCTTTATTAAATCGTGTATGTAGATATGGTTTAAGTACAAATCAGTTCCTGCTTCTTTACAGGGTCTGTGCCCTTAAGAATCGGTGAATTTCATTTATTTAGTTGATATCAGCAATTTTAATTCATCAAAGATAATTTTCCGTTCGTCATTTTGATACCACTCCTTGAAGTGTAAAACATCTTCTTTGGGTGTAAAATAGGTGTTATCACCTGTTGTGATGTTTGATTTTTGTAGACCTGTTGAATGTTTTAACATTTTTCCAATAAATAGAACATGACATTTTAAAGACTACATCTAATAATCGTCTAATAATTTTCAGTTTGACCTCGATCGTATTCAACATTTGATTTCCTAATACAATTATTATATAGTGTTGTTGGACATCAATAAAGTTACGACTGTTTTCAAGGGTTGTATTAATTCTTTACAAGTTAAGATGTCTGTAAAATACGAATTGATCTTTTCTCTGCACAATCAGAAGTAAACCACTGTTTATTAAAGTCCAAAATAAAAACATTAAATAAAATGATAAGCTTACTGTCTTATTTGACGTTTGTAACATCGAAACACACTGCACTATAGTGACACACTTTCTGCGTGAAAAACGTCACCAATAACACATAGAATGTTTAAAATGCGCTTTTATCAATTATAATTCAAATAAATTTTAATTTATATCATAACTTAAACATAGAATGGGCGAACGGTCAACTACATATACCGATAAACAGAACAAATAAAATATGGTTATATTATGTGTTGCACAGGTTCGACTATGGCCCTGTTTACAGGCTGTCAGATAGTGTTTGACCGCGACGTATGTTTAAAGGTCAAGGTCAAATCGCAGCTTAGCAACAGCATTACAAAAAACGGCGGAGTTGTTTCATACATTCTTACAAAAAAGGTAATTCTTATATTCATTTTTTAAATTTCATATACGGATGATTCATATTTAAATCCACGTACAGTTGCACTACATGAACGTGTATGCAAATTAAAACAAACTATAGGCAACTGCATACTTCATGTACGAGTATTTGGTTAGTTGTCTACCGAAATGTGCGTCGCATTCCTTATTCTCTTCCTAAATGACCGCTTGAGTAACAATGCAAATGCACGTTTGTGCGTTCGAATTTTTTTCTAAAAAAGACCAATCACGCAAATGTTAAGACAAGCAATGTATTTTGATATCATTAATTGCAAGAAAATTTAAATTGAATGTGTTTATTCCCATACATTAAGATTTAAATTGATTTTTGGGGTCTTTGGTTCTGAACTGTGAAATATGAATCATAACATTTTGCAAAAATATTCGTGCACGAGTATATTTTCTTGGTGCTCATGATTTCCATTTAACAGTGTATTCTAAACTGATTACTAACGATCCAACTGTCGTCATTTTTTAATTAATTAATTTATAATATAGTAATATAATATATATATATACATATAATAATAATTATTTAATTTTCACACAAGTGTATGATGAATGTTGTACAATCAGCGCCAACGTTCTTTATTATATACATAACTGCTAAGTTAAAATGTATTCAACGAAAATTGACTACTGTGTTTGATTTATGCATTGCATCAGCATGCAGTGCTATGAAGTTATGATAATTCATTCTGAACCAAATATTAGGCTAAGGCCGCCATTGTGAAACCGAAATATTCACCTATTAATATAGTAAGTGTAATAGACTACTAAATTAATGTGCTCCATGGGAGTTTTTGGTCGTTGCAGAAAAGTGTTACTTCCTATCATCGTTGTTTTTTGACAATTACTGATAATGTATGGTGGTTAAATTGTACTTGGTACAGTCTCTACCAGTCTCCGTACGGGTATCGCCGCTGACTCGTACATGTGTGTGCAACACTCGAGATTCATAATAAAGAATACCAATCTACATTATTGCTGGTATAAATTAAAGCAACAAAATACATTGGTACAAAGGTAGAAAAATTAATAATAATAAAAAATACTGTAAGTTAAATAAGATTACAGAATGCATTGATTGAAACGAAGTTAATATAAAAATATTTCCTCTGCATTTCAGTGCTCGCACATTGTTTGCAATGACGCCAAGCAGGCCGATGTCTCCTATACGAGTCAGATAGGTTTGAAGCTAGGAATTCCTGTGGTGACTGCAGAGTGGGTGCAAGCCTGCATTGAGTCCCGAACACTGCTTGACACGAATCAGTATCTGCTGCTTGGACAACCGATATCCGAAAAGACAAAAGATGAAAAAACAGGTTTTCCCAAATGGTCTTTGTGTGCCATTTTATTTCACACAAAAAATATGTACTTATAAAATACAACATAATGTCGATGCTATGAACATGAAATAAATGTTTATCATGTTTAAATTTGTCACACTAAAGCGAACTATGATAATATGTCAATATATATTTATACAGCGTCACATGTTGTATATTGTTGTAGCGTTTAAATGATATGCACGTAGATCTCTTTACCAAATTCTTAAATATTCGTCTTAAATAAACGTCGTGATGAATTTGATTTAATTGTCTGCAATAAATAGATTAAGAATAATATAATGTGTTAAAGGGACTATGTCAATAAAAAATGATAAATTATATTATTTGATAGAAATGCGCTTTACTAAGACATGTGCATTAAATATATAAAAATTAATATATACACGATAAAATATTTGATAAAAACAAATTAGCAAAAATGGCTGAACACATTAAAACCCCAAAGGGGTATCGAACTCACTACTTAGGAGCCATACAAAGAAGTGACAGAAGACAGCGATTTAACCAACTGCGCTATGAGGCTTTGTAATGATTCGTGTGTAAACTATGGTTATATAAAATTCTCACAATTCTGACGTCAAAATGTTAACAGAAAAAGGGCAAAACTAACACAACCCATATCATAAATGGATTTTTATCTCAGAATGGGTAAACCCGTTACTCTTTTTATATATATATATACTGTTTTAACCGTTATTATATGCCACTATTAATATCTAAATTTAAAGATGTTATTATGAAATTTTCACCCTGAGGCTCTTTTCGATGACATAGTCCCTTTAAGTGATAACAGTCGAGGTTTAAATAAAATATTTCAGAAGGCGTATCTTCTGAGCCTTTTTTCCCAGATGTGGAAGACGAGGAATATGGTAATCACGCTATTTTATACATGTAGTTTTGTACAATTTGAATGTTACCTGCAGTCTGACTACGTACACTGTAACAAATTCCCGCAAAATTTTCCGGAAAAAGTCCTGGCAACTGGTTGCCATGCCCAGCACCGTTACATTAAGGTTCGAACCGTAAATAAAATTACGGTCTATACCCGTAACAGAACGGTACTGGGCCTGGCAGACAGCTGCCAGGACTTTAACCGTAAAATTACGGTACCGGCGTAAAATTTACAAATTAATATTATTATAAACCTATTTCCCACCAAAACAACATGACTCCTACACACACCCTCCAAAACTTCGTTGGCGGGTTATGAAGAAAGGCTTGTGCTTATCCACTTAACTCAATTTATCCAGTGAAATTTGCAAGGTGAAAATTTCTTTGACACACATTCAAATGTGCAAGTGTTGCACTTGTAGCTGGGCATTTCCTTAATCACAAAAACAACAAATATGCAGCTAAACAATAAATACGCGGGCCACTATTGAACCATGATGCTTAGTTCCGACCTTATAATTAATGACAACGTAGTAAAATAGAGTTGTCAAGCATAATGTCAGGGGATGGGGTAAAGCAATGTTTATACAAAATGTAATTAACATGGTTCAGGCATGTTGATCAATGGTAATAAAGTATAACATTCTCATTTTATGAGGAATATACCAGCAAAACAACAACGTGCAACCCAAAATGCCTTTACATGTGAAAATGGAATAAAACTCAATAATGTTTACCGTTCAGAAACATGTGCACCGAGTTTCCTCTCCTAATTTCCAAGAATACAACGCTGTATTACGGTGTACAACCCGTCAACTGCTAAACGGTGCCGGAACCGTTAAAAAATCAGCAGTACTCTCCGTAAATAATGACAGAAATTTGTACAGTGTAAAGAAAATTTAATACATGTATATATTTATTCAGGTTTAATGGCACACATTTACAATACCAATCATAACATGAAGGTAATTTTAAGAGATCTGGAAAAAATGCGCATTTACTATATGATGGGTATAAATATGATTACAATAATACTCGGTTGCTATGAAACATATGGCAATACATAATAACATAAGCACCACACATACACATGAACCAAAGCCTGCAAAGTATAACCTGTCACAAAATACAAACATTTATAATCATCAAGGTGTGAAAAATGTATAGGCATAATAGGCATGACATACTTTTAATAGCAGAGGTGTCTATCCATGGTTACAATTAATTAATTTAAGCTAAATCCAGATTTTAAATTTTAACATAAGCGTATGTTTCTATTCATATAATTTCTTTCATATTGATTAAATCGTTAAGCAATGTGGTATTAACACAACCGACAAAGATTTCCCCTCACCACCACCCCACTCCTCTGGTTTTTTGTGTTTTTTATTTTTTGTTTTCTGTACCAATGTATAGGCACGTGCTTATAGCGCCTCAACGGAGCTACGCTACTAAATAATATTTATGTTACAGAGCCAGAAACCTATTATCCAACGCCAGATTGCACCCCTCCACCAGGTATCATTTAGCATACAAGATTCACTTAACCTTGCGTATTTTTTCGGTTGAGAATAATTGCTAAATCTGTAATAGATATGTACCTCGTATAAGCATCGTTGATATATTTTCAATTGCATGTACCAAAATAAGGAATACATTGGAGGCGTGACGTGGGAAAACCGGGTTTAATGCATGTGCGTTATGTGTCGTCCCGGATTAGCCTGTGCAATTTGCACATGCTAATCCAGGATGACACTTTCCGCCTACAATGGATTTATGTTTAGAAGAGACTTCCTTGAACAGAAAATATCATAAAAGCGGCTGCACAGGCTGATCTGGGACGACACTTTACGCACATGCATTAAGCCCGGGTTTCCCATGACACGCCTCAATGTTGATTTATAAGTTGTCTTGTAGATAATTAACATGATCCTACCTCTATCAGTTCCTGAGCCACGATTCAGAGTACAGCCTACATCTGAACAACTAGCTGCAGCTCTACGTGAAAAGCTGTTACTAGTGGGTGGTCGCATCGACGATTCAACTCAACCGCCTCCAATTCCGCCACGGATTCCGCTGCGAAATCCAGCATTGCAAACGCCTCCGCCGCCAACACGGTCAGTCCGTAACATTAACTGTCCGAAACCGACAAGGTATTATGTAATAGTTGTTGCATACTTTTACCGAATTATGTTAGTTATTTAACTAGCCCACAGGGCGAGGTTAAATAATTTAACATATTGAATTATAAGTATGCAACACGTGTTTTCCACCACATTGAGAGTGCGGTATATTTAAATGTAGCTGTTGTTTATACGCACGCTATATTTTGCGTGGTTAGGGTCCACCACCAGTGGTAAATATCTCAGTTATTGCATGCCGCAAAACAAAGCAAACTCTTCTAAATATGGTATAAGCACATTGTGTATTTCGAACGGGTCTTGTAGATTATGAATAGTTTTGAATACCTGTAGTTGAAATAAGTTACTTTCTATTTCATTAACAGGTTTAACACGTTATTAAATTTTAAATTATAATGTTAGAGTCGTAGCGCCCAAGTGTTTATACATTAAGTGCGTAGTGCGTTTGATATACAAAATTAATAATTTACAACAGCAACACTTCTCCCAAGAAATCAGTTGCAAACCCGTCTGAACCCCCACCTCTCCCAGCAAGGAACTATTCGCCACCATCACCATCAGAAGCAAGTTCGAGGTCGATGGTTCTAGCCACAACAAGTACACGTTCGCCGTCGCCAAATAGGCCTCCAACAAGAACACGTTCGCCATCGCCAAATACGCTTCCAACAGGAGCACGTTTGCCGACGCAAAATACGCCTCCAACAAGAGCACGTTTGCCGTCGCCAGAAACGCCTCCAACAAGAGCACGTTTTCCGTCGCCAAACACGCCTCCAGCAAGAAGACGTTCGCCGTCGCCGACTGCGCCTCCAACAAGAGCACGTTTTTCGTCGCCAAACACGCCTCGAACAAGAAGACGTTCGCCGTCGCCAAACACGCCTCCAACAAGAAGACGTTCGCCGTCGCCAAACACGCCTACTACAACAACACGTTCGCCGTCGCCAAACACGCCTCCAACAGGACCAGATTCGCCGTCGCCGAATACGACACCAACAAGAGCACGTTCTACGTCACTGATTACGCATCTAACAGGAACTAAACCTCCCCCAATTCCTCCGCGCATTCCGCAGCATCCAACAGGAGCTGAACATCCCACAATTCCGCCGCGCATTCCGCTGCAAAATCCTCCACTGCCATCATCATTGCCGTCATCACCATCAGTCCGTAACATTAGTGGTCCAACGCCTACAAGGTATTGACTGATCTTTTGTATTGGTTGTGTGGCAGTATGTATTTCGAACGGGTTTTGTAGATTATGAATAGCGTTTGAATAGTTATTGCATTGACTGTTTAACGCATTATTATTTGTAATGTTAGCAGCCACAAAATATGTCTCTATTTAGTGCGTTTGATTAGCATGTTTAACATTTTAAACAGCAAACCTTCTTCCCGGAAACCACTTGCAAACCCGGATGAACCGCCACTTCTTCTAGCATGTAACTATTCGTCACCATCACAAACACAAACAGGCTCACTGTCGCTTATTACGCTACCAAAACACGCACGTTCCTCGTCGTCAACTTCGCCACTAAACCCAACACAAACCGGCTCTCCAGCGTCGACGGCAGATCAAACAGCGAAAAGGTAATACACGCAATTTGTTTTGTGTTAATACTTTCTCTAACGTTGACTTAATATTTCAGGATCAATTTAATGCAAATTTTATTCATACGTTATATTGTGTATTTACAATATTCCAATCATACTGTTAAACGCTATCAGTGCATAATAAGCCCTGCCTACTATATAGAGCTGCATACTCGCCACTGGTCACTCTCAGTTGTTATATAGCAGTTGAATAATCAAAACGCTGACAGCGTAGAAAGACTGTTGGAGAGAAAAGAAACTAAAAGCAAATGAATAATGAGAGTATTTTTATCATAAGGAATATTTATTGAAGTAAGTCACCTGTCTGTTATATCATTTCTACAAAACAAATATCGAAACTCATATCTGTACAGTCTACTTATATGAATTGGTATAAGCTGGTATTTGACCTAATTGAAGATGGAGATCCAGGCCACTGTTTTTTTTTCCAAATTAAAAAATATAACGCGCGTCTAATGCAATGCTATTTATCTACGACATTCTCATCATTATTTTTTTTGGAATTCATGGGAGGCAAATATTTTTTGTGTAAACTATCTAAAAAGCAAACAGAGTTTTATGCATACAAGTCAATCTACAACGGGTAAAAATAGTAGATGAACCGTATACGTTCGAATTAATCTTCAGTGATTTTTATCACAAGCGCTATGCTCGGTAAATAACGATTAAATTAAAAAATAAGTTAAATTAGTAAAATGAATTCAAAACTCCCTTTAGAAGTACAATGCTTTTCCACAAATCTTATGCATATTTAAAAAAATCAATAGCAATCGTTAATCGAGTGGTTACGATTTTTCCGCTATATGTACTGAGTCAAAACACTGTTGTTAAACTTATGCAATATGATGTATTACACGCATGCAGTTAAAAAGTAAGCAGCACAAACAGATACGCTATCATACTTATGTGAATAGACATAACATGATATCACTTGTAGATGTGGACTAACTGGATAATTATTGTTTTGTTTTTTAATTGTATTTAAGTCGGATCTATTTCTTGTCATCTATTCATGAATGGAAAGTAGCATCAGGGTTTCCCGCAGGATTTCTTGAAGGCATGTCGGCATCCCGAAAACGACCAACCGCGACAAAAATCAGCCGCCCCCCCCCCCCCGAGATCGTTCCAACCCGACCCCTTAGCCACCCCCCCCCCTAAAATCGGCCGCTGCGTTTGACCCCCGCCTCTTCAAAATCGGCCGCATTGCCCGACCCCAGCTCCCCGAAATCGGCTTCAACAATCGACCCCACCTCCCGGAAATTGGCTGCACAGCTCGAATCCAACTCCCCAAAATCGACCGCATCGCGCGACCCCACCTTTCCGAAACGACGTTCGAAATCCCGGCTGCGACCAAATCGGCCCTTTATCTCTTAAACTGCCTAGCCTTTTGCTCGACCAGCACCTCTCTTTGCATTATCTTTAATTTGGGAATTCTTCCTTTAAAAAAATTGAAACTATTAAAAATATTTCTTCTGCTAAAATCGCAACTACCGCGGTTTTCTTAATTAAATAAAAACGTGTTGACCTAACGCCTTTTGGAGGCAGTGTACATCAAAATACTAGGCTTCATTTTTTATGGAATTAATTTCCAATCATATATGGTATTCAGATTCGTTAAAAAGCCTAGCTTTTTCCGCCTTGAAATTTTTCAAAAACTATTTATTATTTCATTAATTGTTTTCGGATGCAAAGGAAATCTATAATTAATATCAGTTATACTACATGCGGACATTGCGGACATAAAATGTCGAACAAATCACGGTTGTTTTTAAATACTTGAACATGCGGTTCCTATTCGACATAAATACGGGCCTGTATCTCCATGTAAAAAGCGTGTTATGCTAAACAGCGCCCGAAAATTGCTATGCACAATGTCACGGATGCCTCATGAAAAACGTGCGTGTTCTGGTCACGTGCCTAATTGCAGTATTTATGAGAAGAAAATTACGGTTGACAATGTTAAATTGTGTTTAGAAACGAGGCTCTATATTATATTATTCGTTTCCATAATTTTGAAATAGATAAGGAAATTACCGGGATAAAATGAAACGTTAAATATAATAATCAAATGTCTTAAAATGCCTGTTCACTTTTCCCGTCAACGCTAGTATTTGTTGTCACGTTTTTAGGTGTTAGTAAGGTATAAACTCCGCGCTACAAATCACCGCATTTGATTGGCTAATGAGATCGTTGTGGGCGGGACTAAACAGTTCAGTCACTTGTCAATAACACTGTTGGAAGTTAGACCTTATCGATCAATACGGCGTTCGTTTATGGCCCCATGAATAAAGATCGGTGTGATAGATAAAGGGATTAAGGGTTGTCGTTTTGAACATTAAAGCATGTCGGCGTTATTTAAGCATGTCGACAAATAACTAACTGCTTTGAAGGCATGTCGGGCCCGACAAGCGAAAAAACCCTGAGCATCGATAACAGGAAGCCTCACTACTCAGCGAGCGAAGCGCAGTAATTTATCGATGTACTGACTTGTAGCCTGCAGAGTAAATAAGTAGTTCCCTCAAGACCGATTTCTGAATACAACTACTAAATCCGGTTGGCTTGCTCCAACAGTCTAATAAACATATCCACTAGTTCAACGCGTCTCTCGGCTGTACATGAACGATGGTCTACCGCCGCCCAAACTAAAAATAGGTATTTTCCAATAATGCGCATGCTCAGTGGCGAGGCAGTTTATTGTCAAAGTGAAAGTGGTTTTGTCGCCATTTTGTGCGCATTTAGAATCAGCGATGGGTGAACTTAAAACAAGAATGTAAGCAAATTATTTCATTAAACTTACCTACAAAAGTTACTTTAGAAGCATCACGTACTGAAAGACAATATATACATATGCCATTACTGCCAATCTACAGCTTGAGCCGCTGTTTACTTGTGTCGTTCTTGAGCACAGGTACTTATTACTTTTATTATAGATATAAGGAAAAAAAAATTGTGTCAAGTACCTGTGTTCTTGAGCACATGATAATGTTGGTTGAACTAAAACAGTAAAATTTTAAAACTGAAAATTTGAAATGCGATAAATATATTTCAACTATTAATCTGTTCACAACACTTTCTAAATAAAAGCTATTGTCAAACACTTGCAAGTAATGAGATTTTGTCACCATGTCGACATTTTCACATGCTTACAAGTTACATGTAAGTTAAAATCATGAGGCCTAAAAAAATTGAAGGTACCGGTACTAGTTCTTGCAAGCTAGTTGTTTAAAAGGCCAGTAAAATGTGTGTATTTGTAGCATTGTGAACTTGGTGATGTCCATCAGCACTACTCCCATACAAAACTCTGCATCAACTGAAGACGGGTGATGATCATGTGGTGTGCCAAGGATCTATGGACTAGGTAATTGGTAAATATTCCACATAGCCTATTGGCCACAATAACGATTCGCCACATAAAAAGGCCAGTAAAATGTGTGTATTTGTAGCATTGTGAACTTGGTGATGTCCATCAGCACTACTCCCATACAAAACTCAGCATCAACTGAAGACGGGTGATGATCATGTGGTGTGCCAAGGATCTATGGACTAGGTAATTGGTAAATATTCCACATAGCCTATTGGCCACAATAACGATTCGCCACATAAAAAGGCCAGTAAAATGTGTGTATTTGTAGCATTGTGAACTTGGTGATGTCCATCAGCACTACTCCCATACAAAACTCAGCATCAACTGAAGACGGGTGATGATCATGTGGTGTGCCAAGGATCTATGGACTAGGTAATTGGTAAATATTCCACATAGCCTATTGGCCACAATAACGATTCGCCACATAAAAAGGCCAGTAAAATGTGTGTATTTGTAGCATTGTGAACTTGGTGATGTCCATCAGCACTACTCCCATACAAAACTCAGCATCAACTGAAGACTGGTGATGATCATGTGGTGTGCCAAGGATCTATGGACTAGGTAATTGGTAAATATTCCACATAGCCTATTGGCCACAATAACGATTCGCCACATAAAAAGGCCAGTAAAATGTGTGTATTTGTAGCATTGTGAACTTGGTGATGTCCATCAGCACTACTCCCATACAAAACTCAGCATCAACTGAAGACTGGTGATGATCATGTGGTGTGCCAAGGATCTATGGACTAGGTAATTGGTAAATATTCCACATAGCCTATTGGCCACAATAACGATTCGCCACATAAAAAGGCCAGTAAAATGTGTGTATTTGTAGCATTGTGAACTTGGTGATGTCCATCAGCACTACTCCCATACAAAACTCAGCATCAACTGAAGACGGGTGATGATCATGTGGTGTGCCAATGATCTATGGACTAGGTAATTGGTAAATATTCCACATAGCCTATTGGCCACAATAACGATTCGCCACATAACGATTCACCGTAGTTCAATAACGATTCGCCACAGGTTCAAGAACAATATACAGTTAAATATCAATTCTCGACAGGTTCATAACGAATCGCCTCATGTTTATTACACCTATAATTAGGCGTTTGTAACAGTGATAATTGATGCTTATTGATATTTATTTATCAGGGATCTCACTAGGATTTGAAAATAGGAGTCCTGGGACTCCTTCCCCCTAAAAAGTAGGAGTCCCAAATATAAAAGAAATAAAATATTTGTGACGCGCGAAAGTGGATTGAATTTTTACAATTTATTTATTTATACAATATGTGACAGTTACAAATAAAATTATATTCATGATAATAATAATAATTATTATTATTATTTATAATATTATTATTCTTTATAGATCTATTATTTGTATTGGTTTATGCAATTATAATGATAATATATAATACTTAATCATGTCTTATAAATCAATATTTGTGTACCAATAACTAATTTTAAAACATGTAAATTCTGGACAATTAGCAATTGATGGTCTAAACTTGTTGACTTATTTGTAATGTGTAAAAAGTTATGATGCGGTGATTACAGTAAAGCATAAGTTACTGTCAAGTAGAGTAATTGTGCATCAGGCTAATGACACAAAAATGTAAAAAGGAGCAATTATTGGTGATATTTAACACCAAAGTATGTGTTGCATGCGTTTTACACGTTAATGACCTGTAAAATCGACGACGAAAATTTTCGCAAGGTCGCAAAATTTTGTACATCATTTACCGCCAGCATAGTTAATTTATGTCTTGTCATAGATGTTATATACTAGAAAGTTCCTTTATGTATAATTATTGATCAATGCTTTTATATTCCTGATAAAATTCAGCCCTAGATTTTTCCTATAAAATTTATGTCAAAACAAAGATTCCTATCACCGTATTACTGAGATTTATTTGTTATTCATGAAATAGGATTGGCAATATAAATAAATGAAATGAGCTGAAGCTGTTTTTCACTCACTTTAACAATGTTGTTTGTTTTAAGTTGTCAAATATGTTCAAAACTGTTCTTCATTGAGGACGCCTTTTGTCACATTTCGGCGATTTCGCACGTTCTAATTGACTCGTGCATTAAAGCATAAGGACTAGACTTTAACAGCTGTAGTGTGTACTGGGGCCGATACTGATTTTATCGCGAATACTGCTGAGTTTACTGCAGGCACTCTTGTATGTATTAAGTAACAGGGTATATGCAGTAAGCTAAAAAGCATGCGTCCCAAAAACTCCTGGCATGTGTTTGACATGAGTCCATTTGAAAAAATATGCGTCCAAATACGCTTGATTTTGCGTTTCCGAGATCCCTGTTTATGTGTTTGATGCCACGGGAATGATTGTCTTTGTTAATTTAAAGAGCTTATGGAGGGATTTTAATAAGTTGTTCGCATGTTTATATTAATTTCTATCAGAACCGGAGAAAATGCTAATCAACGTACTCATAGGAGAGTCTGTATTATAATACGGTTTATTATTGAAAAATCATGTAATAAATAGTAAATAAAAAGTAATAATTAGCTCATGTGACTCAATACATATTCATTTAATGATTTACTCTATGTAACAAAGTAAAACTCGTCGTCATGGTTTTCATCAAGTTCAGTATTGGCATCATAACCTTTGAAATGCATAATCGATATTGAGTATTAATAAATATAAAAAATTAGTTGTTTTCCCCATAAATAAACAAGTGCAACCTTAATCCTCATTCGGTAAAACAATTTTATATGTGCTTAATATTTATTTTCAAAAATCCTTGATCACCACAATCAATACATATGTCTTCTTTATCATGAACGCATTGTGGCGAATCGTTATGAACTTGTGGCGAATCGTTATTAAACTGTGGCGAATCGTTATGTGGCCAAATCCTTATTGTGATGAATATTTATCAATTCGCCATAGTAGGCTTTGGTAGGTACATTTTCATAACCCAGATACTGGAAAGGTGACCACGGTGAGTATTGGTTTTGGTGGTTACATTTTCACTACCCAGGTGCTGAAACATTGGTTAGCATAGGCTCAGGCAGGTACATTTTTACTACCTGGGTACTGGACTGGTATCCACCTGGTAAGCATAGGCTCAGGCTGGCAAATTTGCACTACCCGGTTACTGGACTGGTACCCACATGGTTACTATAGGCTCAGGCTGGTACGTTTTCACTACTCAGGTACTGGACTGGTACCCACATGGTTAGCGTAGGCTGAGGCAGGTACATTTTCACTACCCGGTTACTGGACTGGTATCCATATGGTTAGCATAGGCTCAGGCAGGTACGTTTTCACTAGTCAAGTACTGGACAGGTACAACACATGGATAGCATAGGCTTATACTGGTACATTTTCACTACCCGGGTACTGGACAGGCACCCACATAGTTAGCATAGGCTCAGGCATGGTAAGCATAGGCTCCGGCAGGTACATTTTCACTAACCGAGTACTGGACTGGTACCCACATGCTTATCATAGGCTCAGGCAGGTACAAATTCACAGCCCGGGTACTGGAATAGTACCCATATGGTTAGCGTAGACTCAGGCAGGTACGTTTTCACTACTGTGGTACTGGACTAGTGCCTACATGGTTAGCGTAGGCTCAGCCAGGTACGTTTTCACTACATGTGTGCTGGACTAGCACCCACATGGTTAGTGTAGGCTCAGGCAGGTACGTTTTCACCACCCTGGTACTGGACTGGTACCCACATGCTAAGCATAGGCTCAGGCTGGTATGTTTTCACTACCCGGGTACTAGACTGGTACCCACATGGTTAGCATAGGCTCAGGCAGGTACATTTTCGCTACCCGGTTTCTGGACTAGTACCTACATGGTTAGCTTAGGCTCAGGCAGGTACGTTTTCCCTACCCGGATACTGGACTGTTACGCACATGGTTAACATAGGCTCGGGCTGGTACATTTTCACTACCCAGATATCGGACTGGTACCCACATGGTTAGCATAGGCTCAGGCAAGTACAAATTCACTACCCTGGTACTGGCCTGGTACCCGCATTGTAATCATAGTCTCAGGAAGGTGCGTTTTCACTACCCGGGTATTGGACTGGTATTCACCTGGTAAGCATAGGCATAGGCTGATACATTTTCACTACCCCAGAAATGGACTGGTACCCAGGTGCTTAGCATAGCCTTAGGCAGGTACTTTTCAATACCCGGGTACTGGACTGGTACCCACATGGTTAGCATAGGCTAAGTCATGTACTTTTCAATATTATACCTGGGTACTTGACTGGTACCCACATGGTTATTGTATCCTCAGGAAGGTATGATTTCACTACCCGGGTACTGGACAGGTACCCACATGGTTAGCGTAGACTCAGGCAGGTAGGTTTTCACTACCTGGGTACTGGACAGGTAGTCGGCCACATGGTTATCATAGGCTCAGGCAGGTACGTTTTCACTACCCATGGGTACTGGACTGGTACCCAAATGGTTAGCATAGGCTAAGGTAGGTACGTTTTCACTACGAGAGTACTGGACAGGTACCCACATGGTTACCATAGGCTAAGGTAGGTACGTTTTCACTATGGGGTTTCTGGACTTGTACCCACATGCTTAGCATAGGCTCAGGCTGGTACGTTTTCACTACCCGGGTACTGCACTGGTACCCACATGGTTAGCATAGGCTCAGGCAGGTAAGTTTTCACTACCCGGGTACTGAACTGGTACCCACATGGTAAGCATAGGCTCAGGCAGGTACCTTTTCACTACCCGGGCACTGGACTGGTACAGGTAGCATAGGCTCAGGTACCTACATGGTTAGCATAGGCCCAGTCAGGTACGTTTTCACTTGCTGGGTTCTGGACAGGTACCCACATGGTTACCATAGGCTCAGGCAGGTACGTTTTTACTTCCGGGGTACTGGATTTGTACCCACATGGTTAGCGTAGGCTCAGGCAGGTACGTTTTCACTACTCTGGTACTGGACTAGTGCCCACATGGTTAGCGTAGGCTCAGGCAGGTACATTTTCACTACTCTGGTACTGGACTAGTGCCCACATGGTTAGCATAGGCTCAGGCAGGTACATTTTCACTACTCTGGTACTGGACTAGTGCCCACATGGTTAGCTAAGGCTCAGGCAGGTACGTTTTCACTACCCGGGTACCGGGTACTGGACTAGTGCTCACATGGTTAGCATAGGCTCAGGCTGGTACGTTTTCACTACCCGGGTACTGGACTAGTATCCACATGGTAATCATAGGCTCAGGCCGGTACATTTTCACTACCCCGGTACTGAACTAGTACCCACATGGTTAGCATAGGCTTTGGCAGTTACATTTCATGCTTATGATTTGGGTGGTACATTTTCACTACTGTGGTACTGGAAAGATTTATACACAGTGAGCATAGGCTTTGGCTGGTATATATTCACTACCCAGGCCTGGTACTTAATATTTCAGAATTGTCAGAACTCAACAAATCACAGTAAACAGTTAAATCAAGCTTCATTGTTCATCTGACAATTTTAAAATAACACAGGTACAGCATTTGGAGATGGCATTTCGTGTGCAAGACGTGTACTAAGCTCAAAGGTCCAAGTCACATTGTAACGAAAGGTCAAATATGGGCATGATGCAACTTGTCCGGAGAAAAACTGTCATTCATCAGGCAATTTGTACAATCACTTGCCAAAATGTAAACAGTGTGGACCCAGTGTGTCCCGCACAATACCTGAACCTAGATCAAAGGTCAAGGTCACACATAAAGATTATTGCTCAAATATGAGCATCATACAGCTTATGAAGATTGTTACTTCATCATACATCAGACAATTTTAAAATAGCTTGCCACAAATGTTCGCCATTTGGTAACGACATGTTGGGTGGAAGGCCTGTGTCTCTAGCTCAAAGGTGAAGGTTATACTAAAAGGTCAATTCTCATAATATGCATATTAATGGGCATGATACAGCTTTTGCAAATTGTAACTTTATTATTCAAACAGCAATTTTAAAATACCGGTAATATGCCTGTTGAGTGGACATGTGCGTAATGCCTGTGTAATGTTTTTAATACAGGTAATAACAAAATGAATGCCATTGTTGACAACGGGCTCGATATGTACCCAACAGTCATATAGTTCCCATCCAGTTCTTCATTTACCTAACTATACCAGTATATCTTATTTTCAGGTGGTCTCATGCTGTCATGGAAAGCACTGCTGTCCTGTATGGTGACCACCAACTCATGGATGACAATTAACTGGTACGATGTGAGGAAGATTACCGAAGAAAGACTGGGCAACTGTTGTGAGGATTTGGAAACATGGTACATGTTGTATTTGTTTGTTTATTCAGGAACAGATGTCTTGTCTGTTTTTATACGCCCGTTTAAAAAAAACGGACGTATTACGGGAACAACCGAGCGGGCTGGCGGGCGGCTGGAAATATTTGTCCGGAGCATAACTTTGTCCAGCATGGATGGATTTTCAAATAACTTGCCATAAGTGATCAGAATGATGAGACGGAGTGTCACGCACAAAACCAGATCCCTAGGACCAAGGTCACAATTCGAGGTCAAAGTCAAATTTAGGAAATTTGTACTTAACACTTCGTCCAGAGCATAACTTTGTCAAGCATGGATGGATTGTCAAATAACTTGGCAAAAGTGATCAGCATGATGAGACGGAGTGTCACGCGCAAGAACCAGGTCACTAGGTCTAAGGTCAAAGTCACAAATCAAGGTCAAATGTCAAAACATAGTCTTGTGCAAATCAAGGATTTTGAAATAACTTTGTAGTAGTTTCAAGCATACTGAGTGGCGCACCCTATAACCAAGTCACTAGGTCGAAGGTCAAGGTCACAATATTTAAGTTCAAAGGTAAAATAAGAGCAATCAATTGAGACTTTCAGTCTGCGCCAACAACATATAGTCCAAGCCCGAGGCTATAAAAATATTGGTCGGGCTATAAAATTCTTTATGGATCATAGTCCGAAGGACTATAGTCTACAAAAGTTTTTGGCGCAGACTGGACTTTGTCCAATCTTTACCTGACTTTTTTTTTTACTGACGGGCGTATCTTTGTGACAATGGCACTCTTGTGTCTAGCTTGTCCCAGTGCATTGACAAGTGAACAATTATCAATTTATTAACCAGTGTTACCCCAAAAATTCACTGCGTCCTTGGGACTCAGTGCCTAGAAAAATGTTGCGTCCCAAACTGATTTGGTTGAGTCCCAATGTTTGGATACAGTTATAAACATATATTAATGTTTTCATCAATTTTAACACCTCCGTACTCAATAAATATACTTCCTATCGTCAAATAAATGTTTTTAACATTCGGTTTGCAATGTTTCAGCCATTTACGTTGCTGATATCCGACTGTTTTACAGTTGTACAATAGTTTGTGTTTGATTAAAAAATACGCAACAACAGTCTGTTTCGTATATTTGCTGAAGATAGAGATCATTCATCAGTGATAAGCATGTACCGAACATGTAGGTCATTTGTGACATGTAATGCTAACGGAAGATCTCAGACAGTTGTTCTAACCAATCGAATTAATTACTCCTTCGAAACTGAGAAGTACGACTTATGTTGATTGGAAAATGGCAATTAAAGCTGCAGTATGAGAAATAGCAGTGCTACGTCATGCATTGCTTTTTTCAAAAAGTATTGGGATTCAGGTTAAGACATTTTTTAAAGAAGTGTTAACTAATGTACTCTGAAATTTTCGATGCGTCCATGGGACTCAAAAGGCAATTCATTTTTGCGTCCCTGGCTAAATCATTGCATAATTAGATATGTTAACGGCGTAAACGCTAACACTGTATGAACTATCATAATTATACCCCGCGTTACGAAGTAAAGGGGGGTATACTGAAATCTGTCTGTCTGTCTGTCTGTCTGCCTGCCTGCCCTGCCCTGCCCTGTCCTGTCCTGTCCTGTCTGTCTGTGTACAACATTCAAACTTGCAGGCATTGTTCCATATGATATGAAGTCGTGCATGTGCAGTTTTTATCATCCTACATTAAAAATTACAAAAGTTATGCACCTTTTTCAACTTAGACATTCTATAACATCATGCTTCATATAACGACATGCGGCGTCAGGGGGTATTCTTCGTCACTATTGTGACTAGTTTGTTAAATAGTGTATTGTGGTTACAAAACTAGTGCAAAACCAACTTCGATTTCTTCAAGTAGTTATTTTTTAATCTTGATGTCTTATATTCAATTTATGTAATAGGGAGTCTCAGCCAATACCGGTACTGCTACATTGGTAAAGATATCTTGAGGCAGAGAGAAAAGCTGTCGTGTGGATGAATCCTTTCAATGTACCATTGTTTACATTATTCTGCCTGGCATTCATGACTGACATGACTGAAGATAGTAACAGTTCTGAATGCAATACACTTGTCCGTATGTACGTCCCTTTAAGTTCCTCATTTAAACAACTAACCATAGTGATACCTTATTACCTTGTTGAACTGTGTTTTTTGTGCACCTGTGCTAAAAATCAAGATCACACTTAGAGGTCAGAGGTAAAAAATGGTTATAATACAGCTTTTAATAGTGCGATTTATTAAATATGAATAAAATTTATATCGTTAAAGAAAGAAATATATATTTCTGTCCATGACAGGGCTAGTTTCAAAAGTCATAAAGCTTGCACTATAGCAATGTCGTGAAATTGGCCTTCTTGTGAAATAAAACTTTAATACTTCAAGATTAGTGGGTTGTCATGATGCTCTTGATATGCATTGCCTTGTGTCTAGTGGTTGGAATCAGCACTCAAAATATTTGTTGATCAATCAGGGACAAAAGTGACTGATTAATCGATTAATCATGATTAAATAAGTGTAGCTTAAGAATTCAGAATAAATATTTCATGCTATCAGTTTCACCACTTTTAATGTGCGCTTATTCTTTTTGATGTATTATTTCAAACAAGAATGGTTAAAAAAACCATAATTCATTTTGTATAAACATGCAAAAATAATAGAATTTATTTGACTGCATAAATACGACTTAACATTTATTAATTTGTACATATCATACTTAGTAGTCAGATTGTTAAACATCCTACCCTCTTGACATTGTAGTGATTTGTTGGTAATACGTGTTAACGTTATCTATCAGACATCATAGTTAGTAATATGGGTACTAAACTTTTTGAAATGAAGTAAGACCCCGTACGAGAACACATTTTTACAATAAAAATACCAGTACACTGATTACAATTATTTACTTGTGCAATGTATATTACAATATAGGTATACATATAATAAATTAGTAATCAATCCTTGCTAAAATGCAAATAAACTTATGAAAATCATTTATTGGACAATAAAATAAAATGACTATTGAATTGAATGTACACGATAATGTATTTATAATAAATGTAGTTGTTTAGAACTACAAATCATCTACATGTACTCAACAAAACTAGGTGCAAGATTGATTAACTACTCAACATAACTAGTGCAGGAGTGATAAACTATTTTACATAACCATGCAAACGTCATCAGTCATTAAACATAACATGAGTGATCAACAAACTATTCAACATAAAAGTACGTGCAAAAGTGTGATACAGCTTTAAGTCACAACAGTGGAATAAGAAATATACTGTGAAATATACAACAAATAAGAATGTGAGTGAATATCTCACAGTATACAAAATGGAAATAAAATACATCATGAAAACATTTACACTAAATACTTCAATTACTCGAAAAGTACATAAGATATAATCATAACACTTTGTAAATACATGAAGAGCAATGTGTTGTGACAAATGTTGCTCGCAATTTACACACACTGTTCTTCATGCATTAATTAGTATATTTTTATATGCATTTACTGTTTTTGTTTTTTTTACAATTGTATAGGTGACATCACTTATTATTATTATGATTGATCGAAATGTATTTTGGGCCGGTGGCCATATGGTACTGAATAAACTGTATTGTATTGGATTTTATTATGAAAAACATGTGTATATATAATGGGATATAAATATAATGGAAGGTTTAAATGCACAATCTTTAATTGATGAGGGTTTTCACTGATATGGGACTCCTGTATTGCCTGCAATACTGATATTAACTGTATTAGCAAAATAACTCTATAAAATATCTTCTTTGGTATGAAACATTGTATAATGGTCCTCTACTATGTTCGTTCAAGTCATGCCCATGGGGTCAAAACTGGCCATGCCCCAGGGATCACTTTGCTCATATAGACTTATATATCAAAATGAATTCTTCTGTGAAACTTAATGGCCGATAGTTGTAATATTTGGTATGTAACATCGTATAGTGGTCCTTTATAATGTTTGTTCTTACCATGCCTCTGGGGTCAAAACTGGCCATATACCAAGGGTCACATTTTCTAGGGCCATCTTAGCCCTCTTGTTGAAGATGTATCTTGTCCATCATAGTCTAAATGTCCAGCCATTTACCTACATATACCACTATATCTTACTTTCAGGTGGTCTTGCGCTGTCAGGAATACTTAGCTCTCCTGTATGGTGACCACCAACTCGGGACCTGGAATTGAACCGGATGCACTAGGCTAAGTGATAAGCTACTTTACTCTTATTAATAGCTGTGTGAGCCAGACCCGAAGTAATGTACAGTTACAGCCAGTAATAAATAGCAGAATAACAGACCCTTTGGCCGGTATGGCTGGGCTTTTTATACCCCCTGGTACGTAGTAAAGGGGGGGTATACAGGAATCGCCATGGACGTCTGTCCGTATTTTCGTCAGTCTGTCTGTCCGTAGAGCAAAACTTGTCCAGAGGCATTCTCCGACAATTTTCAACGTACAACATGCAAACTTGCACGCATTGTTCCTCATGATATGAAGTTGTGCATGTGCGATTTTTATCGTCCTACGATAAAAATTACAAAAGTTATGCCCCTTTTTCAACTTAGACGTTCTATAACATCATGCCCTTTGTTTATTTTTATATTTAATTTTGTCCGAAGCATATCTCGAAAACTAAAACAGGTGTCAACTTGAAACTTAATAGGTAGGTAGATCTCAGTAGGGGGAAGTGCAGTGCACATAAACTGTTACTCTTGCTCCCATATTTTTAGAGTGATTGCCCTTAGTTAATTTTTTGGCTGAAATTTTGTCCGTAGCATATCTTGAAAACTAAAAGAGGTATCAACTTGAAACTTAATAGGTAGACATATCTCATTGAGGGGATGTGAAGCGCACAAAAACCATAACTCTTGGTCCAATATTTATAGAGTTATTGCACTTTGTTAATGTTTGTACTTAAATTTTGTACGGAGCATATCTTGAAAACTAAAAGAGGTATCAACTTGAAACTTAATAGGTAGGTAGATCTCATTGATGGGATGTGCAGTGCACAAGAACTAAAACTCTTCCTTCCATATTTTTAGAGTTATTGCCCTTTGTATATTTCTGTATTGAAAAGACCGTATCTTCAAAACTATAAGAGGTATCACCTTGAAACTTAATAGGTAGGTATATCTCATTGAGGGGATGTGAAGTGCGCAAGAGCCATAACTCTTGCTTCCATATTTTTAGAGTTATTGTCCTTTATTAGTTTTTATACTTAATATCATCGAAAATTATAAGAGGTATCAACTTCGAACTTAATATGTAGGTAGATCTCAATGAGGGGAAGTGCAGTGCATAAGAACCATAACTCTTGCTTTCATAATTTCACAGTTATTGCGCTTGTGAATGTTCATGCTGAAATGTTGTCCTGGGCATATCTTGACTATAATATGAGGTATCAAGATGAAACTTTATAGGTAGGAAGCTTGCATTGTTGGGAAACCAGTTCTTAAAACTCAACTGCCAATTCCCTCTGACAAAGTGGCATGTGGGGGGTATTTCAGGCATGACAGTGACAGTTCTAGTTATCCCAGGCTGATGAAACCAAGAGAGGATATTGAAATGGTATTGTGTGTCTGTCACACTTTTGTCTGCTGCCATTTCAGAGTAACTGGCTGTTTGAAGTCCATTAAGCTTAATGTAAATATCTATTATTATTATATACCCATTTCTATCATCCAACCTGCTGTCATCATTGGTATCATGTGACTGTCCAATATTTCGCTGTATTGAAGGCACAAGAGCCCAACATATTCCGTATCAGACGGTCCAAGTTTAATCAAACGATATCGTCCAAGTCTACTCTGAAAGTATCTTTCATGAAAATATACTAGAATCTATATAAGGTTGAAACTATTGCAGATCTGTGAAAAAGTGCTTAGTTTTTATGCCCCTTGCATCTACTGATGCCGAGAGGCATATAGTGATTGGCCTGTCGCGTGTAACAACCGTCTTCTTACCTCAAAGGTCAAGGTCGCACTTAGAGGTCAAAGGTCAAATTTGGACATAAAACAGCTTGAACATTCCTGTCTCAGCCATAACTTTGCCATATATTGATGGATTTTAAAATAACTTGGCACAAATGCAATCGATCATAAGACGACGTGTCGCGTGTAACACTTGTCTCCCTACCTCAAAGGTAAAGGTCGCACTTAGAGTTCAAAGGTCAAATTAGGCCATAAAACAGCTTGTCTGGACTGTAACTTTGTCATTCATCATGCTATTTTAAATTAACTTACCACTAATGACCACCATGAGGAGACGGCATTTCGTGTGTAAAACCTGTCTCTACCTCAGAGGTCAAGGTCACACTTAGAGGTTGAAGGTCAAACTAGGCCATAAAACAGCTTGTCCGGGCTGTAACTTTGCCATTCATCATGCAATTTAAAAATAACACCACAAATGACTACCATGAGGAGACTGAGTGTTGTGTGTATCACCCGTCTCATTACCCTAATGGGCAAGGTCACACTTAGAGGTCAAAAGTCAAATTTGGCCACAAACAGCTTGTTTGTATGAGTCAAATCTGCTGTACTTTGACTAAGTGATAAATGTGTAGGGCAACTTAAATGGTGTTTGAATGTTTGTATATGTACCGGGTAATCATATAACAACTGTGAAAAGAGTGTGTTAGTTGATTTACATACTTGCAATGAGTAATGGCTCTTTGTGAAATATCTGTTAATTTACTATTCACTGGTCTTCAAAATAAGATATACATAATGATAAGGACAATATGTGTAAAATAATGTATTGTGTTTTTTTCTATTTCATAAGAAGTTAAACATTTATGTTTTCATTTCAGTTTGCAGGACTTACCAAACAGCTGTTTCTCAGCTGATCACAATGAATGTTATTATGGCACTTTGGTATAAGACACACCAAAGTGTAGCATGCAGCTCATTGCAAGATACACATTGCTTCAAACAAAGAGAAGTGGATATTGCAGTCAAATGAGAAGCAAACTGTTGGTCACAATGAGGAGCAGTGGAAGTGACAGTGGAAAACTGTTGGTCATAAGGAAAAAGCAGTGGAAGTGACAGTAACAATCTGTTGGTCATAAGGAAAAGCAGTGGAAGTGACAGTAAAAATCTGTTGGTCAAAGGAAAAAACATTCAAAGTGACAATGTAGAAAACTGTTGATCAACATCGAGACCAGTTACAGTACAGTTTGTAGGCAACAATTGATCACAGGGTCCAATAGTAAAAAGGCTAGTGACTAGCTGAAGTCAACAGGAATATCAAGGGGTCATATATCAGCCATCAAACTTTACTTAATATTAATGTATTAACATACTTCACATTTTAATCGAGACTTTTTTTAGGAGGTCACTGTGAGTGTTCCTTTTCGTCTATGTGACTGTCTCTGAATTTGTCACATTTTTGTTTTTTTTTATTTTTATGCTAGTGGAAAGCTCGATATTGTTGTTACAATTGTTGAGTAAGTGTGTGTGCGTCCGTCCTTCTCTTTGAGCTTGTCTGGACTGTAACTTCATAATTCATCACTGTCAAATAAATTAACTTACACAATTTTAAATATTCACCACGTAGCGAGGGTAAGTCCCGTGTCCCAAAGGTATGGGTATGATGCAGCTTGTAATGACAGTCGGTTTGTCATTCTTCAAGCAATTTTACAATTACTTGCCTAAAAATGTTCACAATGTCGAGCCAGCTTGACTTGCGCAAGACCAGTATCCCTAGGTAAAGGTCAAGGTCACACTTATAGGTAAATGCTCAAATATGGGCATCATGAAGCTTGTGCTGGCAGTAAATTAATTTATCGCATAAACAACAAATGTTTCGGTCAGTTCTAAATTTGATGGGTTGAGATTTTAATTGGGTACCATTAATTTAATGTAATAAATTTATTTATAAACATGTCTAGTTGTCTTTGTCCTGTCCACATTCAAACAAATGTGCCAAGTGAAATATTTTTAAAAGTCAATCCTGCAATCATTGGATAGTTCTTGTCCATTATTTTGGTGTAACATATTATTATTTAAAGGATACATTTAATACTGTTAAATATATTTTGATAATCAGATGATAAGCATTTTCCTTAAACTTTCACACTTTAATGGTGTAAAGGAAACATACCTACTTACTAAATAAGTGGGAGATCTGGGTTCAATTCCCAGTGAGAGTAGAAGTCGCGAGGAAAGATGCTTATTGTTTGCAGCACAACAAGTATGAACATTAATACACAAATACGGTTGTATTTTTTTGTTCTATTAAATGCTTATTATGCCCCCCCCCTCTCCCGCTACGAAGTAAAGTGGGGTATACTGCAATCGCCATGGACGTCTGTCTGTCTTGTTTGTAGACACAAACGTGTCCAAAGCGTTCTACTAATCTTTTCAACGACATTCAAAGTAGCAGGCATTGTTCCATATGATACGAACTTGTACATGTGCGAGTTTTTATCATTCTATGTTAATAATTACAAAAGTTATGCCCCTTTTTCAAATTAGACATTCTATAAAATGATTATTAAGATACACTGATCGAAAAATAACTTCTCTGAAACTACAAGGTCCACAGGTGTAATATTTGGTATTTAACATCGTATATTACATTTTTTTCTCCAATTATAACAGTGGTGCCATTATGATAGTAGTGTTTATGCTTTGTTGAATAGTGACACTCACTTTTAAACCACAAACATTGTCATTATGTGACATCATCTCATGATATTATTTATTGCACATACTTAAGAAATTGAAGTTATGCTCAGTGCAAAGTGTATGGGCGTTGCCTGTACATCAGCAAGGTGCATTCCTATAAAATGAAAACAACACATAAAGTCTGCAGTAGACTAAACCACCACATGCACAAGAGATTCCACAAGGAATGCAGGGACCACCAACCACTGAGGAAAAATGTATAGCACTAAATGTCGACTCGAATGGACCACATGGTACCCTTGTCAGGCGTCTTCGTCATTGACATCGTTTACTGGCAAGTTTATTTGAGAGATCAAAGTCATACCCTCTTTGTCTTGAAATCAAACAGTGTGTGTATTCTAAGACAACGTTGTCAAGAAGTAGTAAATAATAATTATCATTAAGGTATGCAGTGAACTTCATTGTCAGACGGGTTTTTTTGCATTTTAATACCTGTATAGACGGGGTTTTTTGCATTTTAAAACCTCTATTATGCAACAATCTAAGAAGCACGAAATTTTTTTTTTTTCAATTTTTAACTTTTTTTTTATATTAAATGTGTTGCTCTTTCAAACGCCCTTAATTTTTATGGTATAAATTACTCCGTGTTTATTAAACGAAAAGTAAAGGATATGTCAAGTATAATGTCTAGCCATAGTCACACAGGGAATGGATAATCCCAAGTATGTATAGCCTATCATGTCATAACCATTGACTATTTAAACCCCCAATGCTTTGCATTGACCGTTTCAAGGCGGTGACCCCAGTTTTGTTCGTTTTTGTGTACGTGTGTGTCTTGTCTACTACATTTGTTTTGTGCCTCGTTGTTTGGCAATTGGTTCCTTGCCATAAATAAAGGACCGCATTGTATAATAAGGCATGACATTTAGTGTTTAGCACAAGTGTTTGCAGTGATCAACACCATAAATCTGTGTTCTTTACTTATTCTTATTAATAGCACAGTCACAAACACTCTAATTATTATAAGCTTTCACACATTGCCATGTTACTCCAAGTGCAGAGCAATATGAAATGATGCTACTGCTATCAAAAAGGGCTACGGTGGCATGCACGTGAACCTTCACGTGCGCACGTGAAGAAGCCGATATGTCGGATGTCATCTCCGTGGAAAACGAAAAATATAAATATATCAGAAATTGAAACTATCCGAATACATGCTCAGTAGAATCTAAGAATTTCTTAATTTCAAGAAAATTGCATATTATGTTTGTATTTTGCTATTGAAAATTACTGAAGTAATGTTCATCGAACGATACATAAATGTTATATGTAACATATGTGTAAAGTTATTATTCGGTGGGCTACATTACACTATTTTATATCATCACGGTTCTGTGAAACAACATTTATAACAGATAAGGAGTTTATGTATTTTAAATCATATTCCAATACAGTGGCAATTTTTTTTTTTTTCTTAATTTAAATATGTCGGGTACCCGTATATATCGATTTTCGCTTGAACATCATGATCATCTAGTAGTTGGGTACTCCCGCCACCCCATGTTATTGCGCCCGCTTAGTATATCGTCACTATACGAACATGACCATCTAGTTGTTGGGTACACCCGCAACCCCATGTTATTGCGGCTGCAAGGTATATCGTCACTATACGGACATGATCATCTAGTAGCTGGGTACACCCGCAACCCCATGTTATTTCGCCCGCTAAGTATGTAGTCACCATATACGGACATGATCATCTAGTAGCTGGGAACCCCCGCAACCCTACGTTATTGCGCAAGCCAAGCATGTAGTCACTATACGGACATGATCATCTAGAAGTTGGGTACTCCCTCCACCCCATGTTATTGCGCCCGCTAAGTATGTAGTCACCATATACGGACATGATCATCTAGTAGCTGGGAACCCCCGCAACCCTACGTTATTGCGCAAGCCAAGCATGTAGTCACTATACGGACATGATCATCTAGAAGTTGGGTACTCCCGCCACCCCATGTTATTGCGCCCGCTAAGTATATAGTCACTATACGGACGTGATCATCTAGTAGCTGGGAACCCCCGCAACTCCATTTTATTGCGCAAGCCAAGCATGTAGTCACGAAACGGACATGATCAGCTAGTCGTTGGGTACACCCGCCACCTCATGTTATTGCGCCCGCTAATTATATCGTCACTATACGAACATGACCATCTAGTTGTTGGGTACACCCGCAACCCCATGTTATTGCGGCTGCAAGGTATATCGTCACTATACGGACATGATCATCTAGTTGTTGGGTACACCCGCAACCCCATGTTATTGCGGCTGCAAGGTATATCGTCACTATACGGACATGATCATCTAGTAGCTGGGTACACCCGCAACCCCACGTTATTTCGCCCGCTAAGTATGTAGTCACCATATACGGACATGATCATCTAGTAGCTGGAAACCCCCGCAACCCTACGTTATTGCGCAAGCCAATCATGTAGTCACTATACGGACATGATCATCTAGAAGTTGGGTACTCCCGCCACCCCATGTTATTGCGCCCGCTAAGTATATAGTCACTATACGGACGTGATCATCTAGTAGCTGGGAACCCCCGCAACTCCATTTTATTGCGCAAGCCAAGCATGTAGTCACGAAACGGACATGATCAGCTAGTCGTTGTTATTGCGCCCGCTAAGTATATAGTAAATATACAGACATCTAGTACCCGGTAGTTGTGCACACCCGCAACCCGTATATTTGTACTTTACTAGCCGTAGAGCACATGCGACAGAAATGTATTAAACAGGTGTATACCCGCTACACAGATTTCTTGTAATTGACTAGTCGTAGAGACCACGCATGTTTCTTGCATTATACTACCCGCAACATGGATTTATTGCACTTAACTATACGTGTAATGCATGCGATATCAATGTCTTGACCATGAGAATGCCCGTTAGAAGGCTTTCTTCCACTTGTTGTGTCGTATATTTCTGGTACATATGTGCTGCACACTGTTTGCGGTATTGCTTTTACAAATACGTAAATACACAGAAGAAGTGTACGAGAAAAACTTTTCATATTCATTGGTCGAAGTAAGAATACTCATGCAATAATTATATACTTTATTAAACGAAAAGCACAAACAAAACAACAAAAGCCATACATCGATTGCAATAGTAGCAAGGCTTTAGTAGCATACCAAGCAAAACAGAAGTCCACTAGGGTTGAAAACCCCTATCAAATAAAGATTGTCCATTGTTTAGTTACAATAGAACATGTCCATATAGGATAAACTAACGAAGACAGTAAAATAAAGTTAAAAAATTCCTGACATATTGAAATGGCGATTTTCACATGTACTGTACAGTAAATATACTGTTTACATTGTATATAATTGTGTGTGTTAACAGGTCAATGACCGATGTATTGTAAAATTATTTGTACAAATAGTTCACCCTTTACTATTTTCTCGTATAATCTAAGTCACGCATTTACACACACACAATTTAACATCTATACTATTAAATGATTTGACTACAAAAGCTTCCATTAGCTATTTATTATCAGTCCCTTATCAGTTTCAAACAATAAAAAATACATGACAGTGAAAGAGATTAACAATCCAGGACATACTGGTACGTGACATTCAAACAAGATTGATGTAAATTATAATAAAAAATGAATGACATTTTAAAAATAACATCTGACAGACCAAGCAAATAAACCAGAAAAGTATCTGCTACATAAAACTAATATGCTTTCTGAAATTGATTCAAATATCTAAACACTACGACAATAACACCAATGTCTATACATTGTGTAACACAGCAGACTGCATATTAGTTATGTATAATTAATTGACCACAGCAAACACAATACAAACTTTGCATCCCGCTTATATGATAAACCCACCACAAAAAAACTACAGCAGCAAAAGATGGAATATCAAGCATGTATATACCAGCTTTGATTAGCATTATTTACATATGAATATACCCTAAAGTAGTCCAGCTAATGCAATTCTTATCTTTTTTTCATATAGCAATCTTTTCTTTTTATTCCATTCATGTAAAAAGAATTGCAGGTAAAAGCAAAAGTGTGATTGCGACATCTGACGGGAAGACTTTTTAATGCACTGTATAAAACTGTTCACATATTTCAGAATTTACAGATTCAAACCCTTGAAGTCTGCCAGCCTTAAAAGCTCTTGAACATTTATGTGAGTAACTATGAAATATGTCATGAAAAAATCTTACATCTTTATAAAATCCACTTTCACGGTTTAAACAATATTCCTGCAGATTACATGCAAAATCATAAAAAACATCTTGTGGAGGTTTTTCCAAATAACTATATAGAGATACTGCAGGATCCTTTCTACCCTCTGCCCCTGTCATATGAAAACCATAGCAATGGCCATGGTCAACACAAAACCACAAAAATAATGTTGATGTTCCTGGAGCAGAAGTTTGCACTTTTGAATAAAGCTTTTGACATTTTTCAATGTCCAGAGCATTGTCATCACTATCAATATTTCTTTTAACAGCACTGTCATTATCGATGGAAAACTTTCTAACAGATCTCAGTTTTAAACCTAATTCATTGAAATAATAGGCCCTTCCATATTTTTCAGGATTGTATGTCCCTGGTTGCGGTACAGGTGGCTCTGGTTCAGTAACTTGCAATGCCATTGACTCATTTATCAGGTACTGTAAAAATAGTCTTATGTCATCTGGTAATATTTCATTGTTACTTATTAATGACTCACACATTAAATCTCTTAGTTCAGGTGCAAACGAACGCATTTCGTAGATAGTACTATTAAACTGATCATTTTCGATATCAGGGTTGTTTATTAAATGTTGAATTTTATAACAGTATGTAGGTGGTACAAGACTGGTCATAGATGCTGTTGTGGCTAACATTTTTAAAACATTTGCATATGCAAGCCTTTCATTGTCATCCATTTGGAAAAACCTCTGGAATGAAACCAAAACTTCAGAGGGAAGGAATTGTTTTAACACAGTAATACAGTCAAATAATTCATCATCTGGAATAATTTCAAGTTCTTTAATTTCTTTCAGTTCTTTACGGGCAATATAATCTAAAGTAGTTCTAACTTTTATCATTTGTTGTTTGTCTATTCCATTTAAATTTTTCAAAAAACACCTATCCATTCTACGATGCAATGTTTTCTTTACATTGGAGGTTTGATTTGTTTCAGTTATTTCCTCATATTTTGCATTCCTAAAACCAACACCGACCTTTGTACCATCACAACACAATCTCTTTGGTTCGTAACCACATACACCACAGGGTATTCTGAATTCTATTTTCATGTTTGCAGCCCAACTAAACCAAAAGTTAACAAAAACTGTTGGATCCATGAACCTAGCATTATTGTGACGAATTTTATAAGTCTCAGTTTTTAACTGACAGAAGGAAGAAAAAGTACACCCTGAACTCATTACCATACATACATATTCCCAGCCTATTTCATCTCCTGCTGCTGTATCTCTACTTAAGACATGTAAACAATCAGATTTCCCTTCATCCCAAGAAATTCTACATGGTTTAACCAAATTATAACATAAACGAACATGGACGTCACATTTTACGGGTGCAAAGTTTGTATATACAGTCAGTGTCCTAAGTTTTTCATGCACAGTCAATCCATTCTCTCTGTAAGCCTGGTCATCTTGGCGCTTGAGCCAGCCACTTCCACATGGACAGGTGTTATCAGGAATATCTGGAAATAGAACAGGCCCTTTTAAGCAGCCATCTGAACATCGCGCTAGGTTTTTGTCATTCCACTCATCTCGTTTTAATAATATTTGCCCTTAAATTATCACTGTCTTTCATACTTGGAGAGTGTTTACTTTTACACTTAAAATTCCAGAGTCCAGTTTCCTCATTAAAGCTATTATGTGTGGTAATCGTTGTATTCTGAATGGGCATTTCATCCTTTATAGAATCCTGAGGCATTGTATGTTCTCCATCATTTGCATTATCCAAACTTCCAATGTCTATTAAATCTTCCCATAAGTGAGTGTAACATTTTAATATGTTTAAGTGCTTACAGACAGTTGAGTTTAATAAAGTACTAATGTTTCTCTTATAACCCCTTAAAGAACTGCATTTTCCATCTTTGCATGACACTGTGTACTTACCAAGCCCTTTGTTCATGCTAAAATGAACAAAGGGTGGATAGTCCTCGCCTTCAAGTAAAACAGAATATTTTCTAATGTCAGGTTTTCTGCAAACTTCTACTATTTCTTGATTTTTAAATAGTAAAGCTTTCTGTACAAACTGTTCAATTCTTGATTCAGATTTAACTAGACTGGGTTCTAAACAAGGCAGTAAATTTAATTTCACAAACTTACAATGCATGCAAGTTACACAGTTTTCTCCCACCGAGTCTAAAACTAGAAATTCTTCCTCCTTAATATTACATTCCTGAAGATTTAACAGAGTTCTGTAAATTTTACATGTGCAATAAAAATAGTCACCTGTTTCTTGACAGAACCTAGTAGTGAATATAAAATCATTAGCTTTAAAGGATCCATCTATTTCACTATAATCATTTAGGCAGCAAACAAGATTGCCAATTTCATCATGCATTTGTATAACTAAATTTCCATGATCTAAAAGAGCAAAACAATAATTTTCAAATATTGTAAATTTTCCTGGATAATCAGCAAAATCACAACTATACTCGGTATTACAAATGTCCATTTGTTTTTCTACAACGGATATAGAAATATTTACTGGCTTTATACGCTTGTTGCTCTTTCTTTTTTTTAAAACTGGTTCTGATGTCTCAACTCTACTTTCGGTACATTCATTTAAATCTGGAAAATATTGTCTATAAAAGTAAAATAAGGTTGAATACTTCTTGTTCAAAAAAAGCTGTATAGTTTTGTTTCTTAATGATGTTCCCAAAGAAGCATTGGCTGTATTGACAAAATTAGATTCATAACGAGATGATTTGACAAATAAATTTGGTTTTGCTTTTATGTTTCCAGATAAGCAATTCAAAGTTAAAGACTGCTGCAGGAGATTACAATGAACTACTGTTGACTCCTTCAAGATATCTTTTGATGAACGTCTGTTGGTCATAAGTTTATTTATCTTAAAATCAATAACTATTTTCATTAATCTTTCACATAAATTCTGAGGGTTCATTTTAAAGAACATCTTTTCAGGTTTGTCTACAGATGCTTTTGATTTAAATGGAGAAAAAAGAACTATGTAAGATTGCAATGAAACTTCTTCGGAGTGTTCAGTGTTATTTAATTCATCAATGTGGGTTGGCAAAATTTTATCAACACAATGGCTAAATATTTTGTCTGGGCGATTCCTTTTTATATGATCTTTATTTTCATCAATTTTCATTTCATCAATATCTTCTAATGTAATAGCTTGATGCAGAAAAAGATTATCATCTGAAACAGTAAAATTCTCCTTAAGGAAATGCAAGTACTTTTGTTCCATAAAGCCACTGTAAACTCCAGATTCGACATACCTTACATAATAAATTTCATCATCATCAAATTTACATTTAAATACTGAACATACGAATGTTCCACTTGAACAGTTGTTAACTGCAGATAATCTACTAGCTTCCTGTTCTAATTTCAAAAAAGATTGTTTCTTTGAAGTAACAAATCCCTTTTCTCTTAAAGTTTCTAATACAAGATTTTGCATCTGTAAAGCTTTGGAACAGTTAGATAAGTTTTCAATTAATATATCTGACCACATTTTCATATTTACATTAACTTGCAGACTCTCATTTGGATTTTTCCTCTTGATTGATTCATTCGTTAAAGTTGTTCCAGAAAAGTATGTACTACACAGTTCTGGTCTAGACGTTGAGACAAATACATTATTTTTATTAGGGTTGGCTACAGTGTATACATTTCTTGGGGCAGGAGAACAGTCAGCATGTGCATTGGAAGCAATACATGATATATCTGTTTCTTGAATATATTCCCAGTTTTCACCTAAATATTTCCTTTTTAATAAGAAGTTATTTTTTAACTGTTCATATTCGGAAGGATGACATATACTTAGTGATTCCAGGTACTGGTAGTGATCCTCTACTGTGTAATGACCAGTGGGTATGGTAAAGTCTTCATCAAACAGGAGAAGCATCAGCTTGGACCTCTGAAAAGATTATTGTGATTGATTTTAATGTTTCATAGCACATACATATTATCAACAAGGTTTGACACATAATGTGATGTATGGATCATATGCCTGTCAGCGGAAGGCAACACAATGACAAACAAGCATGTGTGACATCTGTAACACAGCATTTGCTCATGATGAATAATACGGACGGATGGCGCAACCACTGAATGCCCTTCTTTGTGTGCATAAAAACTTGTTACACAACATTAAATGCAATCATTCTTAGATTTTATACTAAGTTGTGATTAACAACAAAGACAGATAAACAATTTAAATTACCGGATGTTGTGGACAAAAATTTAGCTCTGTATGTAGAGATATTTTTCCCTGTATGTTCATCCAATCGTTGATTGTCGGGAACGTCTCTTCGTCCTGTTTATCAAAGGACGACATAAATTAAAAGAATAAAGGTACAATATGAATATTTTTGTATCCTAATTATAATTAATAAAAAACCACTAAATAATTGATAACACAATCCTTGGACTTTTCTCTACAACATTTCTATTCACATAATTGAAAGTACTACATACATGACATAGCAAAAAATATATAAAAGTACTTACATCATACAAATGTTTCAAAACATGTATCTCAAATCGTCTTTGGTCGTTTGATATAATTTCTCTGCAATCATTCCACTGACACTTGCTGGTTCCTCGTGTGTGTTGTACAACATGCTCGTCTAATGCTCCAAATTTTGGTAATGTCTTCTTACATGCTTTCCATCTGCAGTCGAAGGTCTGAGGGAGTGTAGAATTGAAATAATAATAATAAACATATGACACAATACTTGTGATAATAATAACTGCTATAACTGCAAAATTAAATTGCTGGAACTACAAAAACATAATAAATCACAGAGGACATCTAAAGGATGTCAATGTCAAATGAGGCTGGTTGATATAGGTGGAATGCAAATGGGCATAAGTAACAACTGTGAAAGTAGTATCCAAATGTTGACTAAGTGGTGTTTGTGCTAGAAGACAAATAGTTCATCATGCACTGACCAGTACAGGGAGGATATTTACTATTTGCCTCCAACATCATCATGCCTGACACATAAACACCATCTGCATCATTGATTAGTCAATTAAAAAAAACTAATTAATATAATGCCAAATACAAGACAACTCACCGGTCCTGGGTTGAGCTCCACATCATTTGCTAGAAGAAGAAGAAGCTGGGAAGTGTTGACATCTTGCTGGGGAATCTCATCAACTTCTGGTGGTGAATGGACGACATGGAAGGGTGTGTTGACTGGTTCTTTCTAATAGAAACCAATCATAAGGAATCAATATAACGTAATAGCAAAACAGTTGTGAAAACTATTGCACTAAAGCAAACCCACATAAGTATACACAATGCAATTTCACCAGCACGAAATAAGTACAAAAACATGCACTACTGAATTCATTCCAGTACTTGCATGTACAATAACAAATACACTTTTAAAATAGGATCACACAATTGTTGCATTCAAATGTATAGTTTTGAAGTGTTAATCATGTCTTACTTGAAGAATCAATGTGAAAATTTCAACCAAACTATATACCACTATTAACTTAACAAATTTTCCAGGAATTTAAATTTTTGTCATTTCAAGTTGTGGAAGCTTTTTTCCACATGACAAAATATAAAAGACTTTATTGCAATATCAGGTTCAGATACTAGTATATCTATTGCATCATTTTCTTATTGGAGAATATACTTACCACGGCAATACAGGAATGTACCCATATACTGGTTTTTTGTGACAATTCCATGATTAACAATTCACAAACCTGGTTGTACAGCGTAACTGTTTTTTTCTGCATTGGCGTTTCCGATGATATTTCATTGCTGACTGTCCTAGAAGAATGTTTTCTGAAAATATGATTAAGCAGTGCCTCCTCATTCGTGCAGCACACCTTACATTCCGGGCAACTGTAGCAAGGCACCTGAAAATATGAAATAAAGTGGACGCATAATTGCTTCTTTATAATATCATTGATTAAGTGATGTGGGTGGAATATAAAAAGAAGGGATTTTCTCTTAATTTACATAACCTGAAAGTGATGAGCAGACAAAAATGGATGCCTATTCCGCTGTTTATACCACATTAGAATGAATAAATGAGCATAAACCTACCATGTGATACAAATTGAACATTTAGAAAATAATTTCCTTCTGACATTGAATTCAAGACAAAAGGGTGGCTGCGAATTAGCCTCAATATGATAATATGGCACGGCTTGACAAACAGTTAAAAGACAAGACCACATATTAATGCCTTACATTTCTTTTGGATGAGAAGGCTGAGCTGTATTCAATGTTGGTCAATGTTTCTAGTTAAATACCAGTATTGGTTTACTTGTGTTAATGACAACTGAAGAACTTGGATTTTCTACCAATCATATACCTTTTTGGACTTCTTTTCCTTCAGTGGGGGTTGTACCGGTCGATTTCCACCACTGGAACTGATGTTGGTCTTCTTGCTCTTCTACAATTGAAAAAATTAATGTAAAAAAAACAACAACAAAACTATCTATTCATATATGAAGTTTGCAGATGATATTAAAGTTATGCTCTGAACCAGAAAAAAAAGATACAGGACAAATGGCAAGACAGAAAAGCTAATTTAGTATAAGCCTGTTACAACTTTGTTGCTGTTTGGTGCGGTAAAATAAATATATAACTAACAATATAGATGAGGGTATCACAGTAATAAAACAAGACATGTGTCCATAGGGCACAGATGCCCCCTCATTCCACTTTTGTCTCAAAACTCCACTTATGTCAAAAAAATAATTAAAAAAAATTGACCTTTGACCTCTAAGTGTGACCTTGACCTTTGAGGTAGGGAGACGGGTGTTACACGCTACACGTCGTCTTATGATGGTTGACATTTTACCAAGTTATTTCAAAATCCATCAATAAATGGCAAAGTTATAGCAAAGACAAGAATGCTTTGCACACACGGACAGACGTACAGTGCGACTGCTATATGCCGCCTTCTTCGAAGGGGGGCATAAATAGTAAATAAAGTCATACATGTTAAAAGAAAAGTTTGTGAATGAATAAATAATACAGTATTGTATACTACAAACATCGAGTTTTAATTATAAACAAACGACAACTTTTGTCTGTGATATTAAAATTAATGAACATGTACAAATGCATTTATGTAGTAAAAATAAATTTACCAAGCATAAGCCATTCAACTTGTTGGCAAGCAGAATTACAGCTACGTCTGCAGTGACACCAATGGTGATGTGCCCAATGCTGTAAGACCTACCATATACACATGAAATAAAATTACATATACCATGACTTCTAAATAATTTTACTACCTGGGGTTGTATTCAGAAAGCAATAAGTTCATAATTCGATTATTTTAAATCTCTTTACAATATAAACACAATGTGTGATGTTGATATCACTGAACTATATTTTAATACTGATATCAATAAATGAATAATTATTAGTTGAATGTTTCCGTATGGACTTACCAATGAGGAAACATGTCAGATTTAAGGATAAGGATTCTAAAGATACTTCGTAAATACCTAGTTCACATCCAAACAGACATACCAATAATCATGACAATTTTAACACACATGCACAGTCATTTTTTATGTCTGATTGCCAAAGAAAACAATAACTTTTTAAACTTTGGCTGTCACTGACATACTCTAACTATCATAATAATCAGATTGTAATACACAATCATATACAATATGCAATTATCAACAGACTGATAATTTTGTTGTCTACACATACATTTTAGTAATCCCTAATCACCTGCAGCTTTATCACCATTAAAAGATTAAAGATTGTTTATGACACATTCTCAATGTTTTACTAGATGCTTAATACAGACTATTTTACTAATAACCTGGCTAAAAATTATTGTGCAAAATTCTTGACAGACCTGCTTCTTATACTTCTTATACAATGTTTTTCAAACTATTTTTCTCCCAAAATGCAGAGTGAGCAAAGTCACAGTCACTACAACAACCTTTTATTATTTAGCCACTTCTGTATTCATGAGGTTTGACAAGTTTGTTTGTGTGATTTTTTTCTGTGTATTTATTTTTTTTCGGGGGGTGGGTGGGGTTTGCTTATTAAAATTATTTGCTTTCTGAAACTTTTGATAAACAAAAACATACTTCAAATATTCAGAAATAAATATTGAATCAACAATAACAGGAACAACAGACCAAAGGCAAAAATGAAACATTGCATATACCTCAAATGGCATTTCTTTGCAAACTCAAACCATTTCATACATGTATACAAGATTACATAGTACAGTAAACTCAACATCCTACAAAATTGAACTGTTTAATAAAGTAATACGCAGTTGCACAAGACAGAACTACATGCCAACCCACTTGCAAGGTAGGGCAGAATTATTATAAAATTATATTAAACAACATTCACGAGCAAAATTCGTTGTTCTGTAATATAAGTATTCTTTTATAATTTGATCCTACAAATGTTTCCAGGTATTTGTAGTTTTGTTGTTGACAACTGCTTCCAAAAAGTGGTGTTTGAATAACACTCTTCTCTTATATAATATACTATATAGATAGATAGATCTTTATTCAGGAAAAAAGGCAATATACCCATGATTCCAATATACATATACCATATAAATAATATAACCGGTTAATTGTGATCGAGGCATGTTATATATCACATATATTGATGGTATTTTTGTTTTTTGTACATTGTTAGTTTCCAGTTATTGCAATATTGATAAAGAATGTCTATTCCATTTTGAAGGTCAGCATAAAGAAGTAAAAATAGTTTTAGCATATGGATACTGATACCCTTGTGGCCCTTAATTATCAATGTTTCTTCCAGGTCATTAATGTACATGGCAAATAGAAATGGTGACAAACAATCTCCTTCACGAACTCCCAGATTGCATATAAAGCTTTCGCTAAGGCAGTTATTAAATTTAATACATGATTTCACATTTGAATAGAGGGATTTGATAATGTCTAACATTTTGCCTCTGATACCTATTTTAATAAGTTTACTCCATATATTTTCTCTCACTAGTAAGTCAAAGGCCTTAGTGTAATCAACAAAGCAGACAAATAATTTCTTGTTGTTGTTTAACATTTGTTGTATTACTGCATGGAGAATAAAAATATTGTCAGTAGTACACATATTTGATCAGAAACCTGCCTGTGCGTCAACAAACACACTGTATTTTTCTGCCCATTTGTTTAGTCTATTGTTAAGAATCCTTGTAAATAATTTCCCAAGTGTGCTTAGTAAGGTTATTCCTGTATAGTTCTCTGGGTTGTTAGTGTCCCCTTTTTGGAGTAGTGGTATTATGAATCCATTTGACCAATTTTCAGGGAAGTAGTTTAAATCAAAAATCCTGCTGAATAATTTATTTAAGTAATTCATGAGACTATTTATGCCATATTTAAAAAAATTCATATAATAACGCTTCTTACACATTGAAGGTCTGTTATTTAGGTTAAGTGACCTCTGTGTCAGACCGCAAACATTTAATGGACTTCAGCCGTCGGTCTTGTCAACGTTTTTGGGCTGAATTTTCAGTCACTATAATGCGAGGAGGCCCTTAGTGCTCTGTACTATTTCTTAAATCTTACAAGAGTAGATTATTGTCTACTCCCATGTCTCTAAAGTCTCCTGTTTTAAGTTGTTTAGTTTTTCATGTGCAAAAGGCTTATTTGTTATGGGTAAATCACTCTTTATGGACTGTAAAGTAGAGCTTCCTAGAGGCCTGTTTTTCAGTCACCAAAAGAATAACATGTAGTTGCATAACTTAGTCATTTAAACAACTAGTCGAGTTCATCTGGTTGCCTTCAAGAAGGCTTTATTTACCTTCTTTCCATATCTTCTGACCAATTTCCTTGTACGTCTTGCAAACCTCTTTGATTCTCTTGTCACATTCTGTGAATAACAACCAATTTTGTATAATTTTACTCTGCATAAATTCATTTTATATGAAATCAGGTATTTTTATTTTAACTTAATTTTTGAATGATACAGTGGTTTGTTTTTTGGTTGTTTTGTCCAAAATAAAACAACCATGTACAATGTGATTAACAAAAGAACTGCCGACGTAAAATATGTTGAATTAAAAGGCAACACCATTCAAAGATACTGAGCTATTTGACATAAAGCAAAAGCTCAAAGTTAAGAAAGGTCAAATGCTCCACCTAAATCCTTCATATAGTTTGTTTTCTTCGAAAAGTTATGGTCATAAAATAGTACTTATGAAAAAAAATTACTTTCAAATGTGTATCAAAAGGAAACTTACCGCCCTAGTAGGATTGTTCAGGTCTATCTTTATCGGAACTTGCATAACCTCTAACTCTTCCAGGAAGGCTTCTTGAAGCACCTGCCCAGTTAAGAATTACATGCTTTTATTTTTGCAAGAAAAATAATATATAAATAGGTTTGTAACACAATCTAATTGTTACTATTTAATGCCATTGTATGTTACATAACACATCACAACCTTTATTTGGAACATATAGCACAATGCATACATTACTTAAAGCCTTATACAAAATATAAAACTGACAGAAAATAAGTGTATGCAAATACAAGTAGTACACATGACATATAAAAGCATTAATTCCCTTTCTGTCCTACAGCATTCAATTCTTTGCTTAAACCTTAACAGATTTATGTTTTATAAAGTAATTACAAATACCCAGTTATGCATACTGAACTTATTACAAATCTTATGAAAGCAATCAATTTTGTTTTCAGGCTATACTCACAGTCTGCAACACATCTGAAAATAGTGCTTTGGTTGAGTCCTGTGGTGGTACTGGTAGTTCTGTTGCCGAGAGAGCTGGCCATTCAACAGCATCCAATTGAACTTCTCGCTCCACACATGTCTGGACTGGCAGGTGTTCTATTATGGAGGCTAAACACCTCCTAGCACCATCAACACTCAGGTGAAGTCCATCCGGAGACAAGTACAGCGATTTCTTAAAATCAATATGCATTTATGTTTAATACATACATGCACATATCAATAATATTGTTGGGGCAAAATATTAATGCGATTATAATATGCATCTGAAAATGTTTGTATGTCAGTAAACAGAGTTGCTTACACTTTTAATTCGCTTAGGCAACTCATTCAACAAGACATTATGAAAATAAGAGGAAATACAGATATTTATTAAATGATGTTTGCTATTTAAAATGCATATGAGAAGCATTTAAAACTGAAACAAGTCACATAATTTGAATACAGCGAATGCAGAGTGTTTATTTCCCCAAAAAATTATGTACACTGTACATTTTCGGAAAATGGCTTACCACATTCCTTCTTAATTTATATTCACTTGTCAATCTTTTTACCGTATGACCTTTACTGGAAATAAATCTCCAACCCATATTGTCATGCTGGTCCAAATAATTCAACTTACTAAGGACAATGAAACACAATTTAAAGCAATAATGCAACAACAGAAGCATGGAATTACCTCTTGAGTTTGTCCACAGCCCATGTATCTCACATTAGGCACATGGCGACTGATATCCCAGATCATGTTGTTGGCCCTGTTTATCCACTGGCTGAACCTACTCAACTGCTGCCCAGTAAGTGGCCATCTGGGAAATCTTCTTGCATCATAGTTCCTCGGCAGTATCTCGCAAAGCACTATGTTGATACTCGGACAAACATCGACGATCATGTCAAGGATCTCCGTCACACACCTAAAAAAACAATATTGAAAAGAATTATGGTGACAAGCATAAAACAAGAGGGCCATGATGGTCCAAAAAGCTGTTACCTGAGAATGGACAATGTTATACCGTAGTCTGTCCATCCAAGTGCTGTTTGTTAATCATCTGGCAATTGATAGGTGTATTTTTATATTATACAGATGCAATTACAGTCAAATCCGTTGGAAACAAGATTAAAAAATAATGGTATGCATAACATGGCCAATCTAATAACAAACAAGGCTTTGACAGTATTGCACGCAATACAGGAGTCCCCTACCAGTTTTTTTAAATTCACCAGACAATTGACCTCTGGTGAAAAAAGGTTGTGCATATAACCGTCACACTGCTATTCATGTTTATACCAATTTTCATGATTACATCTTATGTACCTTTAGAAAAATTGCATTATTTGGGTAATTCTATTTTTAGTAACAGTCACCTGGCATATGACATGTGCAGAAATGAAGGGTTATGCACAATCCTCTCATCACTTTTAATATGTATACCAAGTTTCATAATCATATTCCATGTACTTTTCAAGATATTTCTTTTTTTTTTACGGAAGGACAGACGGACTGATGGGTGAACAGAGGAAGGGATTGTCAGACAAAAGGCAACATATAGGCAAATAATTATACCAAGTTTCATGATCATATTTTATGTAGTTGTTGAGTAATTATGATATTAAGTTTTGTTCAATTTTAGTAACAGTAACCTGCCCTTTGACCTCTGGTGAAAACCGAAAGATCTTGCATAACACCCACATGGCCCTTTATAAGTATACCAAGTTGTGTCCAATAAGCTTAGGCACTTTTTGAGAAATTGTAGGATCCAGTAATATGATATGTACTTTTCTAGTTATTTCAGTTTTTGTGGACAGACAGACAGACGGACAGATGAACAGAGAAAGGGATTGACAGACAGACATACAAAAAACCTATAGCTGAATGTGTATACCAAGTTTCATGATTATATCTTATGTACTTTTTGATTTATTAATTTTTGCGGACAAACAGACAGGCGTACGGATGAACAGAGGAAGGGATTGACAGACTGACGTACAGAAAACCTATTGCTGAATGTGTATACCAAGTTTCATGATAAATCTTATGTACTTTTTGAGTTACCATTTAAAGTTTTGTTCTATTTTTAGTAACAGCGACCTGACCTTTGACCTCTGATGAAAAAAGGGTCGAGCATAATTATGGCATTGCCCTTTAAAAGTATACTAAGCATCATCCAAGTAACTGGAGTGATTTGTGAGAAATCGCAGGAACACATTTTGCCGACAGACAGACTGACGGACAGACCGAAGGACAGGCAGACAGACATGACGCACGGAGGGTAAACCTATAGTCCCCTCTGGTGAAACCGGTAGACTAATAAGTTAATCTTATCTCTAGGTTCAAACAGCCAGCTGAATTTCTGACTGTCTTGTTCCATAAGGTTACAGAACAATAAATAACATACCAATTGACACTATAAACACACCTGTCAGTGCTAAGACAGCATGCTATGTTTGTCAATTTGGACTAGTCAACCAAATCCTGTAAAACAGGGCTTCAATGATGTAGCTAAATATGCAAGGTAACTAAGTCAAATAGTTGATTTCAAAATGAGATTTGATGTTCTTACCAGTAATAACCACTAACAACACATTATCATATTGAGAATTTCCACTTACATGAATTACAAAATTATCGCAAAATTAATTTAAATTTATTGTACAAACACATTAGTTTTGTTTATTTTGATTATTAAAATACTTTACATGTTTTCCCGAAGGCCTTCATCTGTAGTATGATTTATAAAAAAAAGACAGAAAATATTGTAATTTATGTAATCTAGACAGTTGATGTAAAGAAACATTTTGGATTCATAAATTAAAGACTATGAAACCTAACGGTCTTTATGATTGTGTCATACATTAAAATAATTGACACATATGTTTCATGCTTGCCTATTACTTTTTTTGTAAATAATGCAATACATACCGGTAGAACTCATGATCTCTGCACGATACATCGTTAGAGCCAAGATGCAGGTACAAGCAGTCATAACAGCCTGAAACCAGCTCCTGACGCAGTAGCTTCCTAAAGCCCTTCTGGTCTGATACATATTTAGCACCTGCAGTCAAATCATAGTACATATATCAATTATAGTTGATTTTGTATTTGACTGTTATTACTTTTATTCATAACAAATCACTGCATACAATACCTGTCTTTTATGGGTGAAAACATGGGATGAGAGCTGGTAAACCACCCATTAAAGGGGCATACCGATAAAGAGGATGTTTATTATGCGAAGCTTAGAAACAGATGACAGCAAGACTTGCAGAGCTTTCAAACGATTCGTGCCAAGCATGATAAACTTAATCTTTATCCAATATTCACCTAATATTCTATTAACCAATTAATCTATGTTCAGGAATGTAAATGGCGTTAAAATTATGTAAAAAAATGCAGAAATAACATTGTTTGCCCATTTCAGCAAGGAGTTTTGTTTTGTATACCAGTAAGTGTATGGGATGGATTGGTATCCACACGATTTGGCGGAAGTAAACAGATAAAACTAAAGTTTGTCACAATAGTGATGAAGAATACCCCCACACTATATTGAAAAAGGGACTTTTTTTACGTAGGATGATAAAATTTGCACATGCACAACTTCATATTATAAGAAACAAAGCATTCAAGTTTGAATGACTATGTTGTACATTGAAACGTGTAGGAGAACGCCTTTGGATAAACTTGTGTGTATGGACAGACAGACTAACGAATGGATACTTAAGTGACAACTTCATTACTAACCCTAATGCCAATTTAGCCCCTAAGACTAGGAGACTAATTTAGCCACCCAAGGGAGTTTTTTCTTACAAATGCATACTTTGGTGACTTGGACAGACAGACGGGTATGGTGATTCCAGCAGTATACCCCCCACCTTCGCTTCGTTACCTGAGGGTGGAGGTGTGTGTGTGTGTGTGGGGGGGGTTCGTCATATAATAAATATTGCAGCATTTTTTAAGTTAATAGTCTGAGATTTAGTGGGAAGTAAAACAAATTTTTTACCAGTAAAATTTTTTACCAGAGACAGGCAGGAAATTAATCCTTGTACTTGGAGGACATGCAACTTTCAGACGGTGGACATTCGAATCACCTGCAACAAGCACACGGATGTCAGTCCTGCCGTAGTCGTTTTCTTGACCTGAAACATAAGGCTTCCCGGCAAAAAAGGACATCCTTCCACTAAACCCTGGCTTTAAAAAAAGAATGAAATCTGAGATTCTTCTCACTATAATAATCCTATTGAAAAATAACAGCTTGTGTCTTTTTACTTTAATTTGGCAACTGTCCAAATAAAGGTAAAAAAACACTGTAGTCTATAACTACGAAAGTATGCTACTGACTATGCAGGGTATAAAAAATGTGGAAGTTTCACTCCAATTTCTAAAGAAACACAAAATATCGATATATAACACAGAAATCCACGCGTGTACACGACCGACTTAAAATTCAATTCGAAACACGTCAAATGCGATCAAAATGTCTGTCTAAAACTAGCGATAACAGAGGATTTTGTTAAATTTAGAAACACCTATAAAATTATATACCATTTTAAAGGTTATTCTTTTAGAAAAACAAAACTGCAAACGAAATTACTGTATCTTGAAAAATAACAAAGTTATGTGTATCTGAAGAAGGTAACCCCCCACATTTCGTTCTGTCAAATATGTAAATTCTGTCAATGATACACCTGGCAATAATTTCTGGCAGTTAAACAGGTTCAAAGTAATCTTTTCATGTCACTTTATGCTTTGTTAACTAAACACTTCACATATTTTCACTGTCTTACATACATGGTGACTTATAAAAGACAACAAATCATTTTAAATGGAATGAGTATTAAAGCCAAATGCTGGACTGAATCTGGGTAAGACAATGTCTCTAGTACTGCGTAAAACACATTTGGCATTTACAAACTGCAAGTAAAAGATGTTATATACATTTATAAAGATCAGTTATATATATTATATATATCTTAAACATGCTTAGTACATGTAACAGACTAATTTATTTCAGTATTCGGAACAGTGTATACATTAACTCAAAAGGCATATATCCGACATCATCTCCAGTTTTAAGACCATCCTTTCTGGAAGACCAAAACAAAATTAATATATTTTACCTTTTAATTCTGCCAATTAGATCATGTACTCTTCAAAGTTATTTTAAAAAATGGCCACAGAAATGTAAATACATGTATTAAACGACATGCGGTCTTGATGAAAGGTGGTCTTTCAATGCAGCTTTTGCTTAGGAACTTTTTGGAATACTAATTGTTCACTCATTCAAAATAACCCAAACCATACCTTAAATACAACAATTAAGATGGTTTAAATGTTGAACAATTTTTAAGTATTGATCAGAAAATACTTGAAAAGAACATAGTCTTGTGATAATACGAAAAACTTTTCCGACAAATATGAACAGTAACAGCAACATCAAACATTAACAAATTGAATATGGGATAGGCCATCTCAGGCAAAAGAAAAAACAATTAAAAACTGCAAATGCAAAGCACCACAACACAACTTTAAAGACTCCTTGGTTGACCATCTTGGAAACAACCTAACACGAGAAAGACTGTTAATTTCTGTCTTCAAAAGACTGTTAATTTCTGTCTTCAAAAGCCACTGTCTCCACTGTCTTGTTTGTCCTGTATGAACCAAAGCACAATACCTTTCAAAAACTGCAGCAATCCTGAAATTAATATATGCAAAAGCAAATCATGCAATACTTAATGATGTTACTTAACAGCATTTTATGAAGTGCTACTAGTATTGCAGTTAAGTTAAAATATCAAGCATGCAGAATAAATGCTGTTAAAAGATTGTTTTCAATGTAAGAATTGTTTTTCAATGTAGGGATGTTTTAAGATTTAAAGAAAAACAACAACAAAAAAGCTTTAAATTTAAAGAAAATATTAAACCTTGTAAGTATACAACATGAAGTCATTCAATTGAACCTGGAGTGACCACTTAAAGGCAATGACAAGGGAGGGAGTGCTCACCCCTCTCCCACCCAGCTACCTTATTTGCAGCTCATTCAAGAAATGATATAGATAAAATTGATCAATTATAAATGAAAATAAACACGACAGACTTTGCATTTCAGTTGTGTACACGGTGGTGATTGAGGATCAATGCTGTGCTATAAATCGAGACTATGTCTTGTCAAATTGTTGTCCACTTTCAGTTTCACTTTCACAATCTTCCAACAGCTTAAACATCGTAAATCTTACGTGAAATAATTATATTAACAGCCATCTTGCATGCACTTATTGCAATAATAATTATTTTGATATGGTAAATAGTTTGCAGTACCTGTAATATACAATCAAACAACAAAGATTGACAAAGACGTCAAAGTTGCACGACTGCAATACCTCGCGAAAACTGATAACATTCAGGGGAGATCACTCTGCAGTATGACGAACGTTAAGCGGAGTGACACGAAATCAGATTCGGCTGATAACGGGTCGCTATCGGAAGCTGACGGAAGAACACGAAGTACCTGATCGACAGTGTATGGAATTAAACGAATTGCGCAAAAATGCGCTAAGATGTAATTTTAATAAACTTATGTTAAATGATGGATGGATGCTTATATTTTGCTGGCATACTTGTGCTTTCCAGTGACCATATTGTTTTCTTAGGACAAATAGCCAATGAAAATTGCCTAAGTTTGGCGCCTTGCTGATCTTCCCTGAATTACTTTGCATAATTTATTTGCAGACCAATGGAAAGCGTGTTCTTTCCCCTTTCCAATGATATATAATACATGATTGTAGCTAAAAATAGGCAGGAGTAATTTAGATTAAAATCACATGATCCGTTCGTGAAAACAAAGATGGCCGATGCAAATTCTGTTCAGTACACAAAAAAATCGGCAATTTAAAAGTGAAAATGATCAACAAAACGCTCATGTTTTATAATTTTATTACTAATATATAAACATTTCAACTTTAATGTCTTTAATTCCATCAAAACAATGACTTTTATGTCCGTAGTTCATTTTTAGCGATGTGATAAAAAATGTATGGTTTACTATGGTGACAGATATGGACTGGCTGAATGGACAAAGCTTTGTTATCGCTACTAAAACTGTGATTTTAAATTTCGATGTCGCGAAATCGAATGACAAATCTATAAATACAAATACAACCTCCGGAATGTGGTATGTTGCGTACTGCAGCGTAATCTTTGTTGAACAATGGTAAGTGTATTATCTGTGCGCTTTTGTCAGTATGTAATACTGCTGAGAATATAATTCTCGAGATATTCTGATGACTTTCAGAAGCAAGGTAAAATCAGAACGGACGACAACCTCATACTTCTATAACAAGTGCTCTCCCCTAAATTCCAGCTGAGTGTTCTGATTGGTCGAAAGGTTTTGGGCGACCGTAGACCAACAGGCATCTGGCTGTCCGGCTAGCGCATTGATTGGTACACTCGCTTCTCACCTATGGGCATCGGGTTCGCTCCCCACTTGGCGCATGTGAGTTTGGTTGGTGGTCACCACACCGGACAGGTGGGGTTTCCACCGGGTACTTCGGCCCCCCCCCCCCCCCGAGCACAAAACCACACCAAAATTCAAATACACTTTGAACAGTAAAAAATAAATAGCTGGAAATTGCAGCTATAGTTTAAAATTCGTCTCAACTTTTTTATTTTATCACATGCTATACGTTGTTTTCTATGTAATACAGCCATTACGAATATTTTTATCTTACACATGTGTAGGATAACATTTTGAGCGTTTTCGTTGGCTGCATTTTGTTTGACTGACCAATCGCATCAATTTTTTTATGAAATGACGTCGTCAACATGAAATGACGTCACAACTTTGAGGATTTACCATTTTGGGAAATAAACGTCACCAATACAAATAATCGATTAACTTGTATTTATTTAACAATAAATCATAAACATAATTATGCCATGTTCCTTGTGTTCACAAACAATGCAGTATACCACCATATACCACACATATTTCAATATCAACAAACAAATTGAACAGCAAAGTACGCAGAGCTACGTCATCATATCAAGGTTACGACATTTGTCTGGTAACTACTAACTTATTTTGGTAAAACTAGAAGGGTTCTATTTCGATTAAAAGCATCAGATTAAACAGATCTGACACTCGTTGTCATTTTATACCATATTTTATTAAACTCGTCCAGGGAAGAGGCTGGCTTACAAACAAAATTTCTGAACTTGTTTAATAAAATAGTGTATGAAATGAGTACTCGTGTCAGATCCTATATTTACTTTTGGAACTATTTTATTAAATATTTTGGAACTATATTTCGCCCCTTTACCGCTGCGTTTGTGCAGTAAAAGCAAAAATTTGCTAGTGAACTAGGTATGTGTCGTGTGTGCATCGGGTTTCTCTCCCACATGGCCATCGCCCTCTGAAGACTTACTTGTTAGTTGTGTTACTGGGGACATAGCACGATACAGAAGACGCCCCGTTCCAGAGGCGACCCTCGTTTAGTGCCCGGTGTGAAGCTCCTAGTACACTGCACCTCGGTTTAACGTCTCATGCGAAGGACGAGTTAATTGGGAGGGTGTAGCGGGGACTCGAACCTGTGACCCCTTGTTGTGAAGCCAGTGCGTTACCACTAGATCACAGATCCGCCACAAGGTCTGTATCTGGGACGTGACCGCTATTTATATAATGACCTGGCCATCCAGTTATGAACAGAAATAGGTTAGAAACCAGTAAATAGTCTGGAAATCCCCGGTGGTAGGCCGTTTATCAAATAGTTCGTTTTTTTTCTGTTTAAAGGGGCATTTCACATAACGGCTACTGGTTTTAATGACTCCTGTGATGTTTGATGTATCGTGCCACTGAATTACTTGAAACCTGAATTTCCAGAAGTGTTGTGCTTTTGTCGAAATCATGCACCTATCAATAGCGGCGGGCAAACCCAGGCGAATTAGACTTATTGTACTTTGGGGGCTCTAACTTCCCACCCTAGAGTCAAGCATTTTTGTCTAAAACCCCTAGACGCTTAATTGGTGTATCAAATGGTCTGGGAGCCAATATAACCAGGATCTTAAATCCGAACAAAGTCTATTTCCCGGGACCTGGAATCATTCGGCGTGTCAAATTCCCGCCTATCGGGAATTGCTTTCAGTCTATAGTCCCGTATATGCCCGCCGCTCCCCCACCCCCTGGGGGAAAATATTGATAGGTGCATCAGGTCTAATTACCCCCAAACGGTAGTCACATCCTCAGGGTTACATGCTGTCAGTTAGATAATAAGCACATGTGGTGGAGTGCAGGATGCATATAATTTGTAAAATACAGTTAAAATGATATGGTTTGGTATCATTTTAAAGGTATATATGTAAGCAAAAAGAAAAAAGGCTGTTTTGTGCGCTACTTTTTGTCTAGTGGTTCCCAGCTTCATAACTTTTGGCCCATGTATTCATGCGCAAAATGGCAGCCTCCATGCCCGTCAAAACCGGTGTGTTTTTTCTAAGGTAAATATTTTGAGTTACAACAAATAGAATTTTTTGACATGCTATTTTTCAAAAGTTTATGTACTCATCTTTCCAACAATATATGGTGATATATTGGAAAGTATCTTGGTCATGGTGAAAAGTGAGATCAAATTTTGAATATTTTATATTTAACAAAGAAGGAATTTATTGGCGCATGCGTAACCATCAGTACTGGTTTCTAACCTATATTAACAGAACAAAACATGGTGTCGTGCAACCGTCGCGTGCTCATTGAAGCGCAACACTCAAGTAGAACTAGGAAGTATTGATCACAGCCCAAAATAGATATTTATTTCTAAATTGCAGCCTGTCATGCGATTTTGATATATTTTTTATTTATAAGAAAGGTTTGTGCGATAAGTGGAATTATATTTGATAACAATTATTGCTTAAGTCTCTATGCTTTTGTCTGTTTACCAGTCTGTGTATGCATTTCGGATTAATTAGTCGGATACACCAAAAACAGGTTTCGCCCGGTTTATGCATATTTTAAGAAAGTATTAAGTTTTGGAAATTAAACAGTCAGATATATTTCAATATAAAGTAAGTAAAGTGTTGCTTTAGTCCATTGCCTTTTTGTAGTTTATTTCACGTTTTCTAACCCAACAAATAATGCATAATATTTTTTTTGGTATCCCTTATTCTTCAGATACCGTTCTATCTTAGATACCATTTTTTCACAAGATGCTTTAGAATAACAGCGTAACCTGACAATCCAGAAATATAAGCTTTTTTTTGCAGACATTGCCTTTCAGTAAACAAAATCATGCTAAATCGGCAAAATTATCACTCTTACTGCGCTACATTTCTATTCCTTGTCTTGTGTTTAACAGCAGTGCTAGTACCCCTTTTCCATCGATATTCACTCGATTTTTCGAACTTAAACTGAAAAGTATTTCACTAAAATTGAGATTAAAATAGATTGCTCTATACGTTTGTAAAGAACACTAGCGCGTGCACCAGCCGTAGATGACGTCATAATCCAAACATAGACAAGAAAAGGTATCGAAAGACGCTTGTTTCTTATTGGAGATCGTTATGGTTGAGTTGTTCTGAGTGCTGTCATTTGTTTATAAAGTTATATTTTACAGATTTTGTATTTTGAAATTAAAGATAGATATTTTGTTTGTATCGAATATGTTTTAAAAACGAGTATTGTCACCATATTTTAAGTATGATTTTAGATCATCAGGGGCTTTCCTTTGACCCGAGCACCGGGTTTTTGACGCGTGGGAATTTCAAAATACGCTTGTTTGACTCGTGAGGTAATTACTTCATGCGTCACCTTTGACCTGGGGCAATTTCCGGACTTTGGTCATACAATATTACTCGGCTGGCTGATTATCCCAATAAGTCGAACAGCGATGTCAAAGTTGATAAAACACTCTGTTGGTTGGAGGCGGTGTCAATCTTTAAATAGACGCTGTCCATCAGCGGTCAAGTTACATCGTAGCGCCGCCCATTAGGCGGAGTTTTGCCGCTCAGAAAAATCTATATTGACAAATTAAAACGCATAGTTATATACGCTTCCAATGACATGAACAATCGCCCTATCAGCATGACATGAGTCATTTAGAGTATGTTTATTCCCAACCATTAAACAATGTACTCACCGCATCAGTTGTTGATAATATCCACATTTAGTTTAGTTACTAAATATACGGTAAAGGCATTGTTTTAAATTACTTTCCTTTATATTTCGGGTAAAATAATGTATTTCCAAAATGTGGAATCTAATTTCAGCGAAAATTCTGACTTTTACATAACATTTCTTATATCCGAAATCTCCAACATCCAATTTTAGTGTTAGAGTGTCATTAACACATGTTTGAATAGTCTGTGTATTTCATGTAAACCCTTTGTTTTCTAGAAAAGCGCGCGAAAGTTATGCTGACCCAGACCACGTCACATTCCACCCATGGAAAGTGTGTGTGTATCAATGTGCTTTATCAAATATATATATGTCATCTGGGAATAAAAACTGCGTAGTGCAAGAACTTTTATTTTTGTATAAAACTTTCGTAGTGCAAAAACTTTGCAATCTTTAGCATTTGAATAATTATTTTATTGCAGTGCATTAATATACTTTGTAACTGTAAAACAATATAAATTTGCAGAATGTAACTACGTGTATTTTTTTAGGAAAAAAGCATATGTTTTATTGTTGTACATGATATGTGATTTCTTAAAAAAAAATCAGTGGTATATTTAGTATGTAAAGAATATGCTAAAATCATCTTAATAATTATAATAATAAATAATAATAATAATAAATAATAATAATAATAAATAATAATAATAATAGATCTAATAATAATAATAATGTAACAATAATAATGAGAAGAAAATAAAATTAAATGAATTAAAAAGAAAATAATAATCAGTTTAAAACAGAAAAAAAATTAATATAATATTATTAAATTATAAAATAAAAATAATAAATTAATACAAATAATAATAAAAAGAAGGAAACAAATAAAAACTACCCACAAAGCATCGACTCTTGAAGATTTATATCTGACTCTTGGGGAATTTGATTTTGACTCTTGAAAATTTGACCCCGAGAGTCATTGACACTTGAAATTCAAAGTCTAAGCAAAGCCCTGGTTTCATTACAGGGCTTTCATTAACTTTTGAAAACTGGAAGTTTGAACTTCCTGGCCTCTGATTTTGAAAGTTTTGCTCATAATATTTGGAAGTTTTGACAGTATTGCGCTACATAAGTCCTGAGTATTTCAGAAATGAAAGTAAGTAATGTATATAATTCAAGGTGTTTTTAAGGCCAGTTCTTTTTCATCAAGCGTTTATTACTTTATATGCCAATTTATTCAGTGAAAGAGGTTAACATTTTTAGATAAATTACTTAATTTTTCTTCTAACTTGTTCATGTTTACATTATGGAACTTCCATGGCTGAACTTTTGGAAGTTCTGCAACTTCCATGGCTGCAATTTTGGAAGTCCTGTGAGGAACGGTATCTAAAGAAGATAGCATAAATGTGAAATCAACTACTGTAAAACCATTATTATTCGTTGGACACTAATTTTCGTGGGTGAGCTCAATCACGAATTCAAATGTATGACGAACGTTTTTGTCCGAAGTCATATCCGAAATTATTAGTATCTGCACTACTGTGACGTCAGACTAAAGGGGCGCAATTACTTTTGACCCATTATACTTTAACTATGTTTGAAAAAATAAATAATTGTATGGTGTTTCCTTCTTGAAAGAACAGATAATACTGACAGAATAATTGATAGGTACAGATTGCTCAATTGTCACGCACGTATCGATATTCCCAGTTTGTCACTCGTTAATTGTCAAGCGCTTAACTGGCTTCATGTCAAACTGCCATTAATAGGACCCACTGTTTTATTACAATTATATGCAATCAGATCACCCCAAGCCAAAGTTAACCATATCAAGCGCAGACTGATTTCAAATCACTATGGACAGTGATCTAAATATCGTATCCTTTAATATTGGAGGTTTATCCTCCATCAAACACACCGAAATTAAACACTACTTAGACGAGAAAAAAAGGAAACCCCAACATCCATGTTCTCGCCCTCCAAGAAACCAAATTTCCTAGAAACGAATTTAAATCAATTTCGGGTTTTAATTGCGAATACAAGAACCATACAAGCTTAAACAGTAACATAGCTGGCGGTCTTGCCATCTATGTTAAAAATTGTATTAATTATGAATTACTGGGGGTGAACAACCAATTAAAGATTGATGGTAGCACTGCTATTGAGGCACTAGCAATAAAATTAATCATAAATAAGAACCGGCCCCTTATATTGGTCAACCTTTACTCAAGAGGATGTGATCTTGAGACTTTAAATGGCCTTTTAACAGACTTAAGGACCATTAAAGGACCCTATGATGTAATAATCACAGGGGACTTTAATGCACATCACCCCGCTTGGGGCTCCAACAACTCAGATGCAGCAGGTCGCGGGGTCATAGAATGGTTGGATGAGCATGACCTTGTCTTGCTCAATAACGGTTCGCCAACCAGACTTCACCCCTCCGGGTCAACAACATGTATCGACCTTAATGCAGCTAGTGCCGGGATAGCCAGTGCTTCTGCTTGGGACACCGTCACAGATAATTTTGGATCTGATCATTTCCCACAACTGGTTACATTGTACAACTATCTTGTACAGGGAACTGATATCCCCAGCTCAGGGGAGCACAAATTTGTTCTAAATAAAGCAAATTGGGATCAGTTCCGGGACCTCTGTTCAGATCTCTCCCTAGCAGATGTTCACTCCCAGGACCCCAGTACCTTTTGCACTAACTTAACAAATAAGATCCTGTCCATAGCAGAGTGTAGCATCCCCGTCTCCTCCGGTAAGGGAAAAGCCAGAAAGAATGTGCCCTGGTGGAACGAGGCGTGTTCCAAAGCGGTACAGGAAAGGAAAAAAGCATTAAAAATACTCAAAAAGAACCCCGCTGAGCACAATCTCAAAAACTATAGGTCCCTAGAAAACTCAGCAAAGCGGGTTATTTTGGAAGCTAAAACTCAAAATTGGAAAGAATTCTGTGAATCAGCAGTTGTTAATAAAAGCAATACTAGGGATTTTTGGCAAAAGATTCACAGAATTAAAGGAAATCGCACTAATCCTGTACCGCTACTAAAATATAAAGGCGAAATTGCCACGACCCCAAGGGAAAAGGCTCAATTTTTGGTCACACATTTTAAATCTGTCTCCAGTGATTCAAATCTCCCTCAAGAAACTTTGGATTATCAAAAGCAATTTGAATCGGAGAATAAAAATATATTAAACGAGCCTGGGGATAATAACACGCCTCTTAATTTACCTTTCACAATGATTGAATTAACTACTGCAATTAATGGTAGGAGTAACTCCGCCATGGGCCCAGATAGAATATCATATATGATGTTCAAAAACATGCCGGCCATAACTCTTACTATCTGGCTTGATCTATTCAATCGGGTGTACAGATCAGGAACGGTCCCCCCCGAATGGAAGCAGGCCACGGTGATTCCTATTCCAAAACCTGGTAAGGACAAAAGCGATCCAAAATCATATCGTCCAATAAGTCTCACCTCTCATGCAGGCAAATTACTGGAAATAATGGTTAAAAACAGATTAGAACACTTATTGGAAACTAAAAATATTCTGAACCCAGCTAGCAAGACTACAACACGATATTCTTTCTGCTAAAAATCAAGGCCAAACAGTATTAGCTATATTTTTGGACCTTCAGGCGGCCTTCGATTTAACCTGGACTTTTGGCATCTTAAAAAAGCTAGCTGATTATGGAATCACTGGACACTGCTTCCATTACCTCAGAGCCTTCCTAGAAGGCAGGAAAATTCAGGTCAAGGTCGATGGAGAGTTATCAGAGGAAACCATAACTGACCGCGGTACCCCTCAGGGGTCCGTAATATCCCCAACTCTGTTCTCCCTCATCGTCAATGATCTCCCTGAAACAGTCAAAGACTCAGGAATGGTTATCTCCCAGTATGCCGATGACTCCGGCGCATGGTTAAAGGGGTCTAATATGTCACGCCTGCAAAACAAGGCTCAAGCAGGTCTAGACTCCATATGGAAATGGTCTATAGAATGGGGATTTAAAATTTCACCAACCAAAACTGGAGGTATGTTATTTGGCGACCAAATTAAGCACTCTTTGGACTTATATTTAGGCGGCACCAAAATTGTTTTTGAAAAAGTGGTGAAATTTCTAGGTATGTACCTAGATAAACAGTTAAACTTTATTCACCACTTTAAATATTTGGCTGAACGGTGCGAAAGGGACTTAAATTTAATGAGAATGTTGAGAGGCACAGGTTTTGGTTCTGATAAAAATAGCCTCTTACTTCTCTACAAGTCCCTTATACGTCCAAAGATAGATTATGGAGCCCAAATCTATGTATGTGCAACGCCAAATGCCCTTAAAATGGTAGATACCATTCAAAACAAGGCACTTAGGATAGCTCTGAGGGCCCTGAAATGTACCCCTAGCGCCATGCTCGAGGAGGAGGCGGGTTTGCTGCCACAGAGTCTGCGCAGAAAACAGCAGTCAATTAATTTTTGGGCCAGAGCCATGTCCCGGCGTGGTTCAAACCCCGTAAATCAGCTTGTCGGGACCGGCACCTTCATCAAGGGTAAAATACTTAAACGTAAGCACGTTGCGCTCCCCTTCGGGGCAAGTATTAAGGCCCTGTTGGAGGATGCCGGTCTCGACAAGACCCCTGTAGCAGACCTGAGACCGTCCAAAACGCCCCCCTGGACCCTGGGACCTGTTGATGTAGACATAACTCTATCAAAGATCCTCACGAAATCTGACCTACCGCAGCTCGTTAAGTCAGAAACTCTTATTCATATTGATAATAGGTATGCTGAGCACCTAAAAATCTATACAGATGGCTCCAAATGCCCTAACTCTGGATTGGTAGCCAATTCATTTGTTATCCCTTCCAAAAACATTACGAAAACTCACCGACTCAGCAACCACCTGTCTATTTATTCGGCTGAACTTTTGGCAATTAAATATGCATTGTGCTGGATTTTGGTTAATAAACCTACTAAAACTGCTATTTTATCAGACTCATTGTCATCCCTTGAGTCTATCAAAAATAGAAATAGCAGATCTAGGCCTGATATTTTATCTAATATTCTGGAACTTCATCAACAGTGCCTAGATAAATCTTTAAAGGTCACTTTAGTATGGTGTCCAGCACACGTCGACATCAGTGGGAATGAACAGGCAGACAGGGGGGCAAAGGAGGGTCTCAGGAGGGGGGCTGTTGATGCTGGGGAATCCCTGGCGCCGACCGAGATCTACTCACTGGCAAAGAAATTTGTCCTTGGTGAGTGGAATCTCAAGACCACCAATTTGTCTGCCTATCGACATACTTTTCTCAGACCCGCGAAAACCCTCAGGCCGCCTGACAAATACTCAGCAAGCATTGTGCTTGACAGAGCCATCACGCGCCTGAGGATGGGAACCACTCTTCTACCTGGTGTCGCGGGAAAGTATGTCCTTGGGCTAGACCCTGCATGTCCGCGGTGCCGGGAGCCCTTCACAGCAGCCCACCTACTGCTGCAGTGCAACACATATACAGGGCAGAGGGACCGGCTCAGGGCTGCATTGCACTCCCATGGACTAGTTTTAAACCTTACCAACGTGCTAGACCCCAAGGGAGCGGCTAGGGGCCCGGTCTTCTCTGCCCTGTCCACATTTCTCACAGACTGTGAGACGACTGATAAGATCTAGGTCTTTGGGGGGGGGGGGGGGGGGGGGGAGGAGCAGTCAACATCCAACCAATTTCTATACAGTTCTTGTAATTATTTTTATCAATTCTGTGATATATTACAGTTCTGTGTATACTTCTTAATGCATTGTTTCTCCATGAGTTTTCAATGCTTAAGTTTGGTTTTACCTTCATTGGGAAACTATGGAATGCCCTGCCCTTTCTAAACCAGGTCAATGGTATTGACCTGGTACTCTTTATTTTAAAAACATTTTCCAGAAGAGAGTATGACATTAGTCCATCATTTACATTTTTCAGTTTCTTAATAAACCCCTTTTTATTGCAGTTTTTAATAACTAGAAAGGACGGGGCCATCCATTCTCCTGGATACAGTTGACTGCATTGCACCCCCTTCCTCCCCCTCTGACACCCCCCATTCCCCCCATCCTCAAAGAACCACGCCGGACTGGAGTGCACGGTGCAAGGACCTGTGTTCCTTGCAATTATTTGCATTTGGCCTTATCAAGACCAATACCACTAATAGGTATTGGAGTTTTTATTAGTATTACTGTGATAGGTACAGTGTCTTCTACTGTATTTTATCAATTATATCCAATTTTATTATCTAGATATGACCCTATGCAAGTTTTTTATCAGGGATTATTATAATCCTGTATTATAGTTCACTTTTACCTAGTTGGTACTATTTCCTCCCTGCATTATTCAACTTCTTAAGATTTTATGTCCTTTCTGTTTTTTTTTTGCTTACTTTTAAATAATGTAGTCTTGCCGTGCACTCCCTCTGGTCCAAGGGACTAAACTCCAATAACTACATCTTTACTCTTCCAATTATCTCCCCTTCTTTTAAACCCAACACAGACCCCAACCCCCCGCTGGCCCCCCAACCCTACACTTCTAATATATCATTTTAATCCTCCCTGGGTGGCTACTTGTTTTTTACTTAATTCAATACTGTGTATTACATTAAAGGTACGCAGTATCATATTAATCCATGTAAAATATTTTTAACCTGTAAATATTATAAATAATGTTCTTGTTCCTTTAATTCTTAACTGTATATAGATCATTTTCTTAACATATTGTTCTAAAGTGGCCCTATCTAGGTGACTGTTTTGTAACTAGCAGCCTATATTGCTGCATTTTATGTATATAAATGAATGTAGTTTTTACAATTGTTTTAATGCCACCCTGGGGGGGTACTATTATTTTAAAATAGCCCAACTCTCTTAAGGTACAAAACAGACAGGGTCTTAAGTTGGAGCAACTCGCTATATTCCCTGTCTGCAAGTGTTCAACATAAGTAAACCGCACGTCGCATTAATGCTAATTAATTAAAATTACTTACACTTTTAACATACTTGCCTAGGCAAGTCCCTTCTCATTTATATAATATTAAATCTTCAGTACTTGGTGACTCTTGACTCATTTGACTAATTATCAAGAGTATTCTTATTCCACATTTAGAAAAAAGGGCTAGAACCCTAAATGTCATCTATATATTGCATTACATTGAAATACCCACTTTATTCAGGGTATAACTATTATTATTACAGCATTGCTAAGTAATTTATCAGTAATTTTCTGCCTTTTCATATGCCGGCAGCATTAAAGTGTAGCATAGACATGCTAATATCATAACTATTCTCTAAAACAATGTTGAACCACTTAGAGATCTGGTAAAACATTAAACTATTCACTATTTTATCTTAAATAAACAACCGGTACTACTGTACCTGCATTGTTTCCAAACTTCTTTATCAGTATATGGTTATTAAATCATATATTTCTTCCAGATCTTTAAGTTAATAAGACTCCAACAACCCCATTACAGCATATGCTGGAAAATGGGTCTAGAAAAATGATGACACGTGTAAAATTATATGTTTTCCATCATTAAATCTTATTATGTTGGGCTATCTTCTCTCTTCTTTTCTATCTAAGTATTAAACTGCAAAGAAAACAATAAATAAACACAAATTACTCAACAAAATGTCTTTATACTTTATTAAAGCATAAATAACTGTGCCACTTTCATAGAGAATTAGTTCTCCCCAATTTTACAAACATTTTAATCCTAAAATCTGCATATTTCCATCTAGCAGATCTATTATTTTCAATCTTTCTTTGCAGTTGTTCATAATAGTGCATACTCGTCCAACCCTAACGTTATTATATAAGCTTCACGCTGATTGGTCAGACGGATTAGATACGAGAATTTTGATTTGTTCATTTACTATCCGTTTTGAGCGTCTAGCTCAGTATGCAAATTAGTTTCCCATGCTACAACATTCCTCTTAAAGTTCACGCAGTGCATCATATTGAGAAAAGTTCTTACTATAGCATTTATTACCGTTTCTCTCCCTATTTACAAAGATTTATCTAACTACAGTATTTTTATGTACTTCTGGTTGTCTATTCAGTTTTAACAGTTAAGCATATTTTTGCGAATAGATTTTTTATATAAAGCACCGCACCCACACTGCAAAGATTTTATGTGTCACACCCTTTAAAGAAGGGTGGTATTATAGTTTTTAGTGAACGCAGAGTTTTAAATGTTAAGCAGTGTGCTCGGGCAATGGTTTTTAACCGAAGTCCCGAGGGTAAATAACCCCACTCGTCGTCGATTACAATTATACAAGACTCTATGGGTACCACTATTAATTGGAATGTTTATTGCGATACTGGTATATTGCACCTATGTTTAATCCTGCTAATTGGTATGGTGTTGTTACGATACTGGTATATTGCACCTATGTTTAATCCTGCTAATTGGTATGGTGTTGTTACACTAGGGACCACGTTATCGCGAGATTGAGACGATAAGATACGGACAATGCGGGTAATTGACACATTGTTGTTTTAGCGGATGTCAGCTGAGCACAAGGGTTGTTAGAATAAACAAAAGCACATAGATATAGTATTGTTTTTTAGGTTTTTGGCAAAAAATCGAAATCCACAAATTTGAGATCCAACAAATATGCCAGATTTTAGGAATCCACGAAATTTCATGTCAACGAAATTAAATGAATCCACAGTATATTCTCAGTTGTAGAAAAATAAACATACAGACCAATGTTAGTCTAATTAATATGTCGTCTAATGAATTTAGTGCTACTGTTTATATATGGCTAAATTCCCTGGAACGTCTAAATACCAAAGACCATTTTAGTGGTGGAAAACTGAAAATTTAAAATTTCCATTATTTGCCATATTGACGTTATACATCAACATATTTTACTTAAACAACACCTAAACTGCTTAGCATGCGCCGAAATTATGATTCACCAAAATAGAATCATTCCAGGCAACTGATCAATAGAAATGACATAGTCCTCACAGTGTAGCAGAATATCGATAAAGGTGTTTGTATATGTACTCAACGATGGTTTTATATGTACTCGACGACGGTCATCGAGATTCATTTAAAAATGCATATGTGTGTAGGTTTAAATTGCCGATACATCCAAAATGGAAGTTGTATCATACAAGTATTTATGAAACATTATTAAGGAATATATTCTCTTTTCAGGTATGCACATTTTATTTAAAAATATTAATGCTAGCCTTGCCATTTCATCGCATGAATATAGCGACAAAAATTTGGTCGCTTCAGTGAAAAAAACTTGTCACCACAGAAATAGTCCTACCCCGGTATAGCCCGTCAGGCGTAACATTGTCCATATAAAAAGTATCTCAATGTTTGCCCAGGGCTTTCAAGTATAGCTAAGGCCTACATGTACCCAACATGTTTGTCTATCGTTTCATTTGTTCTCATATTTAGAGTCCATTCAACCATGGCGCTGTTTGCTGGTTGTCAGATAGTGTTGGATCTCAGCACAAGCATCAAGTTCAAGGCAAAATCACAACTGAGGAAGGACGTCACATCCCATGGAGGAGTTGTCTCCTTCATAGTTACCAAGAAGGTAATCATGTTCAGCGTTTTTGCTCTATATAAAGTCGGTACTGGAAAACCGTACCATTTCCAATCCGATTTTCTGACCATTTTTCCTGATTTGAAGCTAAAAAATTCCATAAATGTTAGAAAAAAATCCAAAAAGACCCTTAAAAGATCGACAATGTTCCTGTATTTCATTTTTGTTTTGCCCAAGCGTAAACCTCCACACACAGCTGCAGGGCCTTCCCAGGCCGTTTTAGCGCCCCGGTGCTCGGGCGCTTAAATTTTAACTTGAACATATCTGGGGCACTTATAAACATCGTCCGGGGCACGTGTATTTTATCAATTAATTAGCTGTGTTGACTGCAGCAGACCGACAATTCCTGCTGTGAAAGCTAATGTGTTACGTCACAATGGCCATTTTTCACTCGAGAAACATGTACACCCATTAAGTCAGTGAATGATAACAGCGAGTGTCACTTCGCCGAAAACTTTAACAATTTACAGTTATTCCTAACCTGCAATCAATCACCGTGAAGCACCGCCCTGTAGGCCGAGTTTCAACATGCAGTCAAATCGATATCAGCCAATAGAAACGCTCAGTTTATCTTCTTTTTGGAATGACGTTATGACTGACCAATCGGCGCAGTTGGCATGTATCCACACAAAAGTAACCTTGTACGTTCGTCAAGTGTATTATCGACCAAAAAAGTAAAAGAGCTTTCATGTTTTATAATATGCACACTTATTTATTTAATAAATTTCATAACTTTAAAAAATAAACTGCGAAAAATCAGTCTCAAATACGCTAATATGAAATCGTAATCGTAAAAGCCTATCCGGTGTTACTGTTCAGTGGTGTAGCTTCGTAAACACATGCGGTCTTGTTTGTGTACATGCCTGCTATGTAAAACCCGTGTTTTCTGCAAAAGAACGCGAAATGTCTGCTGACAACCACGACGTGACGTTCCATTCGTGCATGTACCGACCATGTGCTTTCTAAATACAGGTCTTTAACATTTGAAGCGCGTAGGCACAACGTGCACGGGAAAATTCTCCCGCTGTTTTTGCAAGAACAAAGCATTTATAATATACATGTATTTTAATCATGAGTCTTACAATGACGCTGTTGCTTTTAAACGGCTAGAGGTATACCATTGAAACTGTGATGTTTCGTTTATTTCATTTCGTTCAAATGCACCAGATAACGTTATATGACACGTCGCCAAAAAAAAATTCGACGTAGGGACCGGGGCGCCTGAGAAAAATCCTGGGTTACTATTAACAGCTAGGGGAAGTAACTGATTGTTTTTACATCTTTTATGACATCTTTTAATGACAGTGATAAAATTCCCAATTTGGCTGAAAATGATGCTAATTTTCCCATTTTGACCGGTACTTCTCAAAGTGGTGAGAAAAAAACGTTGATGTTGAATATTTAACTGCCAGGGACCTAACTAGACATTGTTGCACATATACATGCATACATATAAATTGTAACATACAAAGTCAGGGAAATTAGTAAAAATTATACAGTGTTTTTTTTAGGGCCAGAATTGGGCCCCATTCCCCTGCTTAAATAGTATGTATTTTTCCCCTATTTTTACCTTTAAATTCCCCTCAGAATGTATGCTTTATTTTGAAAAAAATGACCAAAATCGGACAAAAATTGGCTAAGATAGCGGATTTTTTTCGTAAACAATTTCATCAAAGGAAGCTAATCTAAGTTATCTTTTGTAGCAAAACAATTCACATATGTTTTATAACAAATGAGAATATACCCATTTAATAATGCTTTTCTAAAAAAACAAACCCTTTTGCCATAAAATTCCCCATCTGAAGGGCCCCGCCACCTTTCCCTCAAGGGTGAAAAAAACAACAGCACTGAAATATAAGGAACACTGATAAATAGTGATCAAAATAAGCTCGGGCATACCATCAGCACTATCTGATAGAAAACACAGTATCATTGTATATAAATGAAATGTGTGCAATTGGTTGTGAACTATGAGTTTATATTTAGATTATTCAATACTAGTTACTGAAGTTTGTAATTATTACATGTATTTACATTTTCACATGATATGTTGAGGTGTGTACTGTGCAAATACTCAAATTTGTCCTAGGTACACCCCTGACATCTGGTTAATTATGATCTTTGGCAGGTTTTCATAAAGCAGGTGTTGCAAAATGGTGTCAGACAGGCAGATTCAGCTAACAAAAAACTGGGTGTCTTCTGTTTTGTTCTATTATGACTTGAGATGGAAATATTGGTCTGGCACTTGTAAACAGTTTTAAACATGTAAAACACCCAAGAAATAAAATTCAGAATATGTCTTAGATCCCTGCGGTAACAGTGTGTGGTGACACCAAGTTTTATCATCACAAATTTACAAATATTATGTGAGCCGTACTGTATAAAAAAAGGAATAATTTAAATAAATAACATATAATATATGTCCCTATCTTCAGAGCACACACATTGTGTGTGATGATGCAAAGAAAGCAGTGGACTCTTACAAGTGCCAGATAGGCCTCAAGCATGGTGTACCAGTGGTGTCCACAGACTGGGTGACCGCTTGCATTGAATCTGGGAAACTGCAGAACACTGATCAGTACCTTCTGCTTGGACAGTCCAAGTCAGAAGAGCTTAAAGAAGGAAAGATATCAGGTAGAAACAGCCTTCACCAATACATTTTCAAATCAGTGGACCCTCGGTCCACCAATCAAGTTAAATCGCCTTGACCAGATTAACAACTACAATTAAGTAGACATCAATTTGTAGCTTTTTCTTCAATTTCGTATAAATACTGGTAATTGAAAACAGTCATGGTTTTTAGGAAAAAAAATGTGAGTGCCTGGTGCGCATTTGGATGTAAACCTCATTGGGCAGTCAATACAGATGGTAGATCAATTGCTGAAAAAAAATTGCTTCATTTTTAAGGGATTAATGTTTTCATAATGACTGAGGGGCCTCAAATTGATGGACCACCAGTCCAGTAATCTTGGCGAGAGTTATTGTATTTCTTGGTTCTCCGATCGGCCGAGCCGATTTTTTTCCAAAAAGCAAAAAACACTAAATTTGTAGAATATACCCGATATCGTAAAAATTACCTTGTGAAAGGGTTTCAACCTGTTACACGGAATGCAAAAAAAAATGCTGAAGAAATGACTATGAATTTTATGTTACATGCATTGTGTCTGTTTATCACTGTATGATTCATATGATCTACTCTCTGTTATTTTATAAATCATGCAACACTTAAAGTCTGCTGCATATGTAGGTCACCGAACTAAAAATAGACTTAAAAAGTAAAAATCTTCTTCACTGAAACTGCATGGCTGAGAGCTTTCGTATTTAGTATTTGGCATACACTAGTGGTCCTCTACAAAGATTGTTCAAATGATGCCCCTGGGGTCAAAACTGGCCACGCCCAGGGGGTCACATGGTTTCTATAGACTAACATAGCAAAATGACTTTAAAAATCTTCCTCTCTGAAACCGCAGGGCCCAGAGGTTTCATATTTGGTATGTAACATTGCATAGTGGTCCTCTACAAAGATTGTTCAAATGATGCCCCTGGGGTCAAAACTGGCCACGCCTCGGGGGTCACATGGTTTATATAGACTTAAATAGCTAAATTACTTAAAAAATCTTCTTCTCTGAAACTACAAGGCCTAGAGGTTTGGTATTTGGTTGGTAACATTGTATATTGGTCCTCTACAAAGATTGTTCAAATGATGCCCCTGGGGTCAAAACTGGCCACGCCCCGGGGGTCACATTGTTGATATAGACCTAAATAGCAAAATTACTTCAAAAGTCTTCTTCTCTGAAACTACAAGGCCTAGAGGTTTGGTATTTGGTTGGTAACATTGTATATTGGTCCTCTACAAAGATTGTTCAAATGATGCCCCTGGGGTCAAAACTGGCCACGCCCCGGGGGTCACATTGTTTATATAGACCTAAATAGCAAAATTACTTCAAAAATCTTCTCATCTGAAACCGCAAGGCTATTGGTTTCATATTTGGTATGTGGCATCCTCTAGTGGTCCTCTACAAAGATTGTTCAACTGATGCCCCTGGGATCAAAACTGGCCACGCCCCGGGGTTCACATTGTTTATATAGACTTAAATAGCAAAATGACTTTAAATATCTTCTCCTCTGAAACCGCAAGGCCCAGAGGTTTCATATGTGGTATGTAAAATTGCATAGTGGTCCTCTACAAAGATTGTTCAAATGATGCCCCTGGGGTTAAACTGGCCACGCCCCGGGGGTCACATGGTTTATATAGACTTAAATAGCTAAATGACTTTAAAAATCTTCTTCTCTGAAACTACAAGGCCTAGAGGTTTGGTATTTGGTTGGTAACATTGTATATTGGTCCTCTACATAGATTGTTTAAATGATGCCCCTGGGGTCAAAACTGGCCACGCCCCGGGGGTCACATTGTTTATATAGACCTAAATAGCAAAATTACTTCAAAAGTCTTCTACTCTGAAACTGCAAGGCCCAGTGGTTTCATATTTGGTATGTGGCATCCTCTAGTGGTCCTCTACAAAGATTGTTCAAATGATGCCCCTGGGGTCAAAACTGGCCACGCCTCGGGGGTCACCTTGTTTATATAGACTTAAATAACAAAATGACTTTAAAAATCATCTCCTCTGAAATGCAAGGCCCAGAGGTTTCATATTTGGTATGTAACATTGCATAGTGGTCTTCTACAAAGATTGTTCAAATGTTGCCCCTGGGGTCAAAACTGGCCACGCCCAGGGGTCACATGGTTTATATAGACTTGAATAGCAAAATGAATTTGAAAATCGTCTTCTCCGAAACTGCATGGCCCAGAGGTGTGGTATTTGGTTGGTAACATTGTATAGCGGTCCTCTATAAAGATTGTTCAATTGATACCCCTGGGGTCAAAACTGGCCACGCCCCGGTGGTCACATTGTTTATATATTGACTTAAATACCAAAATTACTGCAAAAATCTTCTCCTCTGAAACCGCAAAGCCTTATGGTTTCATCTTTCGTATGTGGCATCCTCTAGTGGTCCTCTACAAAGAGTGGTCAAATGATGCCCTGAGGTCAAAACTGGCCACGCCACGGGGGTCACATTGTTTGTATAGACTTAAATAGCAAAATTACTTCAAGAATCTTCTCCTCTGAAGCTGCAAGGCCAAGAGGTTTCATATTTGGTATGTAACATTATATACTGGTCTTCTACAAAGATTGTTTAAATGATGCCCCTGGGGTCAAAACTGGGATGCCTTAAACTGCATCTAGGTGAGTGACCTAGGGCCATCGTGGCCCTCTTATTTTTTTATATTTTTTTCCCTCCTCCAACCGGACACTTTTCCAAAAATGTCCAAAAACCAAGAAAAAAAAAAAACTGGCCTAACATTTTTTCTAGGCTGTGCAAACATTTGGTGGATTTTTGCTGGACAGAGCGAAAATTGGATGGACTAGGTCCATTGTCCACTAGTTACGTCAAATGCTCTTTTCCTGTGCTGTTAAAATTGCCTCAATGATTGCTGTGTGATAAAAATGTTTCATTTTCAATTTATATTGTTTTGTTACAGCAACAAGTCTTGATATTGAGAGATATTGAGAGGGAATTTAGGATTTAGTGCTTCCCGTACAGCCTGGATGAATTAGCCCCGAAAGAGTTCACTTGTAGATAGTTGTTTTTAATTTAACCATTCAGATACAATATGCATAGTTTTTGTATTTTCCATGTCAGATACCTTAACAGCATTTTAGAGCATCATTTATAGCTTGTACATTATTATATGTGTGTTTTTTTTCCAACATACTTCATGATTTTGGTAAGATATTTCACGTGTTTTATACTTCTGGTGAAGTAATTGGTTGATTGTTTACCTGTTTGTTTCTATTCAGCAACTAAGTATCAGCAGAAAGACAAGAAGAAGGAGAGTAAGCAGTTTGTGAATGTGGCGACCATTAAAGTGTGGAAAGCCAAGGACAAGAATATGCCGAGCTTTGCTGATGACTTTCAGGTCGCAAAATTTGCAATATTTGAAGGGAAAACTTTGAGCAAGGTAAACAGAGCTTTGAGTTGTTTTATTTAGCAATCGAGTTAGGAGTTGGTATTCTATGCATTACAATCCTTTCTAATCTCTAATGATATGATTGAACATTAAATTGATCGATTCTTAAATGTTTACCACGTTTTTGAATATTATGACATTTTTAGAATATTCCAAATTTTGGCACAGTTGTCACTATTTGACAATAATAACAACAAATATTTGACATATTTATTCATAATTATTCTTATATTGTCTCATTATTTCAGAAAAACAAAGTCCAAATAATGGATAAGAACTTCTCTGTGCTTGAAGTACATGTGGATGATTCATTCAAGGGCAACAACTCTGATTCTGAATACAAGTACAGAGTTACCTCTCATTTTGGAACCATTCAGGAAGTAGAGGTATATAATGTATTTACAGCAGAAAACAGCATTTTTTTTTTTTCAAATGACAATTTGAGATTGAAATAAGGCCCTATTCCCCAAGCTCTGAAAAGTATTTCCCCCACAAAATCTCAAAGTTTTCTGATTTATGTCTTCAGCATTAATTAATGAAACCAATATAGTGTGAGTATTTTCAAGTTTATTAAAATGATTGGAAGATAACTGTTTTTTACAAATTGTATAACAGGAGATACAGGAGATATAAGTGATCTGACATATCATTCGATACAAATAAACTTATTTCATAAAATACTTATGTTGCAGAAAATCTTAAATAAATGCCTTTTTAGCTCAACTGTTCGAAGAATAGATGAGCTTTCCTACTACCCCCGGCGTCGGCGTACACGTCCACGTCTGAATTTGGTTAAATTTGTTATTCAGAAGTCATGTAACTTCAAAACTACATAAGTTATTCATTTGAAACTTGTAATATACCTTTGTCATCAACTTCAGTGTCAGGGGCAACATTCCCCATAACTCTGTTTTGTATTTTGATAGAGTTATGCCCCTTTTTCACTTAGATTTTATGGTTAAAGTTTATATTCGAAAGTTTTGTAACTTCAAAACTACATAAGTTATTCACTTGAAACTTGTAATTAACCTTTGTCATCAACTCCAGTATCAAGAGCAACATTCTGTATAACTCTGTTTTGTATTTTGACAGAGTTATGCCCCTTTTTTCACATAGATTTTCTGGTTAGTTTATATTCAAAAGTTTTGTTACTTCAAAACTACATAAGTTCTACACTTGAAACTTGGAAATAACCTTATCATCAACTCTAGTACCAGGGGCAAAATTACCCATAACTATGTTTTATATTTTGACAGAGTTATGGCCCCCTTTATACTTAGATTTTCTGTTTAAAGCTTATATTCAAAAGTTTAGTAACTTCAAAACTACACAAGTTATTCACTTGAAACTTGGAACTAACCTTTGTCATCAACTCTTGTATCAGGGGCAACATTACCCATAACTCTTTTTTTGTATTTTGACAGAGTTAGCCCACTTTTTACACAGACTTTGTGGTTAAAGTTTTTGTTCAAAAAATTTATGAACTATACAAGGCTTCACTTAAAAATATTGTATTTTAACAAACGTATGCCCCTTTCAGTATCCAAAATATGTACCAACTGAAATACTTCGAATAGTCGAGCGCGCTGTCCTCTGACAGCTCTTGTTCTATATATGCCATATACATGTGGCTTCTTTGCATTTTTTCCATAACAAATCTAGATCTACATGTTTTAAAATTTCAATTTTCTATAAACATCTTCAGAAGGGAGGAAGTGCAGAATTCGAGATGCGTTTCTGTCACCGAGTGGAGGAGGCCCTTGCAGTGTACAGCAGCCTGTACAACGACCAGAAGGTCAAACGTATGACCTTGACCCACAAGGTCATCTCCAGGCATATCGGGTCAGAAAAGTTCAGACATGTAAGTGGATATTATAATTGTGGAGCTTATGTTGAACCTGTCCCTTAAATAATTATGACTTTCAGATTGCACATTTTGCAAATTTTGAAGGGCAAACTAACGCAAAAAGTGGTTTTGACAGCCAATATTTGTGGAAGTCATTCCATAATCATGGATAATAAACACACGGGTTATAGTTCTAACAATTCTTATATATATATATGGTATAATGTTTTGTTCCTGATTTATTGCCAACATAGAGATTTGATCTTAGTCTTTAATTTATATTTTCAATGAACATTGATTAACCTGATTTTCTTTGAAATTTATTTTTCTAGTTGATGAAGCTTGTTAATGAATATTATATCATATGTTTACATTTGCAAAATTCAGTATTAACAACTTTTATTTTATGATTTCCTGTGATTTATAGGAAAATATCAGTGAACTAAAATTGGTAATTCACTGTTTGAAACAGTGAAAATTATCACTCTGGTAATTTTGACTGTTTCACACTGGTTCCTGATTTAATACTGTAAAGGAAACAGACTGCTAAAAATTGTGAGGTCATGATGTTATAATTCCCGCAATATTTTCAAATTGAACGCATATAGATAGCACATAAAATGTAATAATATGGTGTAAAAAGCATAAACTAAAAAGAAAATGTCTAGGTTTTGGTAGAATATTGATCTTTGATTCACTCTTGATCATAGAAAAAATATATGTTCACTAGTGGCTGCGCCACTCGTTAAAATATAAATTTCTATAATGACTCATGAATTAAAATCAATATTCTACCGAAACCAACAAATATCCTTTATGTAGTTTTAATTAATGAATCTTGTTTGCCTGTCTCGGTTGTTAGATGATGAGTGAGTTTGGACTAGAGACGGGGGAAATGTCCCAGGAAGTTGGCCATCTTGTGGAGCATGTTTGGAAGGAGGCGTTGGGAGAGCTGAAGAGCGTGCTGGCAGTTGACGTGTACAGCTTGAAATCTGAGCAGGTTTGTTGGTGTTTTAGTGCTTTAAATACATTGAAATAGCTGATTCTATGCATCTTGCAGTTTTAGATTTAATGTTTTTATTAATTTTGCTTTAACATATCTATTTTGCTGTTTTTGTTGGTATAAATCAGACAAAAATGTTAAGGGTTTTGACGAGCGGTTGTATTTATATTTTGTCATCCTACAGATAATAATTGAAATACTGTGCATTTATGCTATTATTTTATTGCATATAAGTATGTATTCAAGTGGTAAAACTAATTATTTAGTAAGGGGGCAAGGGTAACCTATTGCTGGAAAATTCAATTCTACTGAAAGGTTAACTATCTTGGCAGTGATCTGTGCTCGCCTGTGCTCGAATGCTTTCTAGTTTTGCTTACTTCGCATAATGTTTGCAGATTGACAAGGCAGAGGCCAGTCTAAAGCAAGTGAAATCGGCCCTGGAGGAGAATGATTCCACCCAGCTGCAGAAGCACCTCTCCGACTACTACAACACCCTCGCACATCTCACGAGACAGCCAGCCAACATGATCAACAAAGCATGGTTGTCCAAGGAGCAAGACCTTTGCCAGGTCTGTTATTTTTGTTGGCTGTTTTATATGGACAATTCTAACAAAATACTTGAAAATATTTCTATAGACAAAGAACAAATTGCAGTTGTTAAACCTTCAATTAACAGTGAAAAAAGAGGTTTGGACACTGACGTCGTACTTTGAGTTTTTATCAATGAAAGTGACTTCACAATGAATTTGTGTCAATGAATGACGTCACTGGTAACAGCGGTGATGTGTGTTGGAACGTTCACTGGAAGATAGCCGATGTGTCGTAAAATGCAATTTTAAAAAGTTTGTCAGATCATATATGAATCAAAATTTTGATTTTACATTGTTTATCAATGCTGTTTATTGGGAGATAAACAACGATTTCTTGTTCTGAAATATTAATGCCCTCTTGGTTTAATTCCTCTGCATCAGAATTCCAAATTGTTGTTTATAAGCAGATTATCAAAAATTATTTCTTAATTAATGGTAGATTTATTCAGAAGTGTTCTTGAAATATAAAGAATTGTATCGTTGTGTTGACTCTGAATAAAGTTAACAGTAATAGAATTGTATATATAAAGTCAATATAGAACATACATTTACATGTATATTAATGTTGGTATTATAAAAAGAACTAACACCACCCTTTCTTTACCTTTTGTTGACATTGTGCATATACTTCATACAAATGCTCTTAGCTATATCAAAGTTATATTTTTTGTATACTGTACATGTACTCAGAAGAGATACATACAAAACAGACAATTTAGACATATTAATATAATTGTGATCATGTGCTCATTGATACTGAAAGATAATATCTACTTGCAAAAGATGCTGGCATATTAGTTTAAAACCATTTATTTAAGCGTGTTTGTGTATAAAAACCAGAGATTTATTGAGACATTTTCATGTCCGTTTCCTGGGTAGAACCAGTAGTTGGTGTCTTTTGAGAAAGATCGTTTGAATGCTCCCTGAGTAGGGATCAAATGCTGCCTGAGTAGGGATCCAATGCTTCCTGAGTAGGGATCAGACACTCCCTGAGTAGGGATCAAATGCTGCCTGAGTAGGGATCAAATGCTGCCTGAGTAGGGATCAGATGCTCCCTGATTAGGGATCAAACGCTCCCTGAGTAGGGATCAAACACTCCCTGAGTAGGGGTCAAACACTCCCTGAGTAGGGATCAAACGCGGCCTGAGTAGGGATCAAAGGCTCCCTGAGTAGGGATAAAACGCTCCCTGAGTAGGGATAAAATGCTGCCTGAGTAGGGATAAAATGCCTGAGTAGGGATGAAATGCTCCCTGAGTAGGGATCAAATGCTGCCTGAGTAGGGATCAAATGCTCCCTGAGTAGGGATCAAATGCTCCCTGAGTAGGGATCAAATACTGCCTGAGTGGGGATAAAATGCTCCCTGAGTAGGGATCAAACGCTGCTTGAGTAGGGATAAAATGCTGCCTGAGTAGGATCAAATACTCCCTGAGTAGGGATCAAATGCTCCCTGAGTATGGATCAAATGCTCCCTGAGTAGGGCTAAAACGCTCCCTGAGTAGGGATGAAATGCTCCCTGAGTAGGGATCAAATGCTCCCTGAGTAGGGGAAAACGCTCCCTGAGTAGGGATCAAATGCTCCCTGAGTAGGGATCAAACACTCCCTGAGTAGGGATCAAATGCTGCCTGAGTAGGGATCAAATGCTGCCTGAGTAGGAATCAAATGCTCCCTGAGTAGGGATCAAACGCTCCCTGAGTAGGGATCAGACTCTCCCTTAGTAGGGATCAAACACTCCCTGAGTAGGGATCAAACACTCCCTGTGTAGGGATCAAACGCTCCCCGACTAGGGATGAAATGCTCCCCGACTAGGGATCGAACGCTCCCTGAGTTGGGATCAAACTTGTGACCACCCGATCGCAGACCCGACACCATATCAATTACAACGCTGCAAACTCATCAGATCAGCATATTTACATTTTTACTTCCACAGCTGGTGAAGGACATGATTTCGGTCAGCGAGGCCACAGACTGGTCCACCACTTCCAGCACCCAGTCTAAATACCGGGCACTGCGCTGTGAGGTAGCCTGTCTGCCGGCAACCAGTCCAGAATTCCAGAATGTTAAAGAAAAGGTTCTGCAATCTCTGGAGAAGTAAGTGCTAGAAAACAGATATTCTACCAAATACAAATAAAGAAACAAAAACAATGAAAAGGTACACCAATAGACGCTTCCACTAATGTCAATCATTTTCAAATTAATCTGCAGTATTATCCAATCATCGCACATGCTTAGCCGGGTTAAACTTTTTCATACAAAACAGCATGTACATAATGTATGTGATATTTAAAAGAGCATGTGGTAATGTTTGTGATATTCAATGAATGGAAATTAATCCTTTAACAATAGCTGGGGAAGAGTTTGAACTATTCATGGCAAAATCCGGACCCTGTTGTCTCAGGTTCAAGTTAAAGTCTCACATACTCGTGTAACAATTCTCTGTGAAGCCTGCTTAAGGAGTTTACCCCATACTATATCAATGTTTTCAAAGTACTTGGAGAAAATAGAAAGCTAGTGAATGTTTGTTGAAGGTTAGAATTCATTCATAAAATTTTGCATATAAAACCGTTTTGGCGTTCTAAGTTGCATAATTGGTGGGTAATTGTAGTTATAGATTTTGAGTTACTGGGCTTCCATGTAGAGACTGCGATAAGCACACAATAGCTGTGACAAAAAATATCATATTCCGACTTGTTTTTCTCTCAGCTCAAACCACCTGAGAAAATCAAGGACTCTTAATTCACCTATGTCTTCCAGATTCATTATTCAATTACAGTGGACTCCTAATGCATCAAACTCGCTTGTCTTGAATTTTTCACTGGCTCGAAGTTTTTTCGAGGGACCGATATTTTATTGCAATATTTTCGTATCAATTTCTCATTCGCGAAGGTCGAATTTTCAGATGGCTCAAAGTGTTTTTCACGGTCCCAGTTACAATTTCCACACATTTAATTGTTTGTTTGTCTCAAACAAGCTTCGGTCGCATTGAGTTTCAATGGATTACAGTGGAATCACTAATTTTCGCTGAGGTCTTATTTTTCGCGCTTTTCGTGCTCCTGCCATTGCACGAATTTATGACAACCGCAAATATTTACTGATTTTGTAATTTAGCAACATTGTGAGAGTTCATATGTTCGTTCTAATGTACATACCCTTCTCGAATAAGCGTATTAAACGTTGCAGTATTGGCACCGTATTTTGTCTGCTTTAAATGCGCATCAAATACACTTTTAGTACACTAATGTATTGTTTCTGTACTTTTTCAGCATTTTTTACAAAAAAGTTTATGAATGCACTAGAAAATACACTTTAAATACACTTAAGTGTATTTTTGAAGAAAAATTGCATTTTTCAAGGAGAAAAATACACTTTAAATGCACTTAAGTGTGTTAACGCAGGAAAAATGCAGAAAAAGTACACTTTTTTTCTGTAATAAGTGTATTTTTTCTGCACTTTTAAGTGTATTAAACGCGTATTAAATGCAGAAAAAAAACGGCGCCAATACCACTGCGTTTAATACGCATTAAATGCGTATTTGATACACTTTTGCAAGAAGGGAAGCAATGAAGTCCTGACTTTCTGAATGACTAAATGCAATGCCCATCAAATCTATCAATTGTGCCAATATTTTAATATTATAATTACAAAAATGCACTAGAAAATACACTTTAAATACACTTAAGTGTATTTTTGAAGAAAAATTGCATTTTTCAAGGAGAAAAATACACTTTAAATGCACTTAAGTGTGTTAACGCAGGAAAAATGCAGAAAAAGTACACTTTTTTTTCTGTAATAAGTGTATTTTTTCTGCACTTTTAAGTGTATTAAACGCGTATTAAATGCAGAAAAAAAACGGCGCCAATACCGCTGCGTTTAATACGCATTAAATGCGTATTTGATACACTTTTGCAAGAAGGGTAGGTAATCATTCATAATTGTACTTGTGTATATGTGATTGTCGCGATGTAAATATCTTTAACCATAATTTTCCTCTTTTAAACATTAACATCAATTTTATAGTTCTGTGATTTATATGATCTGTTTGAAGTATGAACTCATTGATTGTTTTTTATTATTTTGATATTTTTGTAAATGTCAAATACAAATGTGAGTTATGAAAATGCTTGTATTGTATACATACCCAAATGTGTTAATTAAGTTTGATATCACTAATTGGCATTTTGAGTAAAGAATTTGCGCCCCCGATATGGAAACTTTATTTCAGTCAGCATTTAATTAACAACAAAGTGTCAGTTTGACATGATATGATCTAAATGATATATTGTCTCGCCTGAATATGCAGCCCTATTCTCCACAAGTAGACCACTGTTAACAAGTAAGAGCATAATGTGGTACTGATGCACATGTTTATTGGGACAAACAAGCTGTCACAGTATGACCCTTCACTGGGGATCTGGCCAGTAGGACATTTCATCGAATAGTTGAAACTTCTTGTTAAACAAAACTGACGTTTCTTTTTTTCAAAATCGGATTTGCGAAATTCAAGTGATTCCACAGTAGTTGCGCTTGCTAAGTGTGAAGTGTTGAGAAAACGCAATAATTGATTCCACATCTTTCACAAACTTCAAATAAATGACATCAATAAAATATATACATAAATGTTTGACGGCTCTTAATAACCATGATAGATGTCTGAATACTCTTCTGTTGGAGATTTGAAAATAAGGCAGTTGGATTACTGCCCGTACATGTATAGGTTAACTTTCTCGAACTCCGTTTGGCTCGAAGTCTCGATGGCTCCAAGTCTCGATGGCTCAAGGTTTCGTTGCCGGTCCCTGCGACTTTGAGTCATCGGGAGTCGACTGTATTTCGTACTTTACTTTCACAATAAGTGTTATTTCCAGTGGTGTAGAGATAATGGTACAGGCCATCTACGCAGTTAACCGGCCAGTTGAAACCACCAGCTTTACCCACCACTTGGAGAACAAGCGGCAGCTCTACCATGCTTCCAAGGCTGATAACTTGGTTGGGATATTGTCACGGTAAAATAAAAAAAGTACTTGCTTTGTCGGAATATTGTCAAGGTAAAATAAAAAAATATAAGACCGAAACATAGTTGCCTTTAAAGACTTTAGAGATTTTTGTGAGTTTAGGATCACAAAATGAAGTCAGCTATTTATATGCGATTATCCTGATTTTGACAATATGTGGTTTATTTATTTTTTCTAGCATAAATATCTTAATATTGATATTTATTTTCAATCTGTATGGAGTTTTCTCAGTTTTAAGTGTAAAGATAGTCAACATCTAAGATGAAATTTAGCAGTATTATAGGTATTGAAATTTAAATATTGAAAATTTATAATGAAATTACAAAGCCATATAGGTATTAAATTACTAGCACATTAGTATGATATTTCCTTTTCTTTTACCTTTATTTCTTGTGGGTAATAACAAATATAGGATATTTATTTAATTCAGTGTTTTATTTCATGAGTGGTCAAAGAAAAGTATATAGTGTGGTGCACAAATTTTGCCCACAAATGAAAATAAAATAGGGTCTTGCCAGTACACTGATTTCAACAATTATTCTTGTTATTTCTTGTTTATTTCTTTTTATGTTTAGCTTTTATCCATCGTCTGTTGTTAGTCGTTTATTGTTACTCGTTACTCTTTCGTCGTCAACATTTACCATGTGAACACTCTATAGACCATATTTATAGCCCAATGTTCATGAAACTTGCCTAGAACCTTTTTTTCAATATCTCAGACTAGTTCGAAACTGGGTCATGTGGTGTCAGAAACTAGATCACTAGGTCAAATTGAAGAAAAAGCTTGTGAACACTCACACACACTAGAAGCCACAATGATTGCCCAACATGAAACTTGCTCAGGGCTGTTCCAGGAAAAAAAGAAAAGGTGATGGGGGGGGGGGGGCGGAACTCCAGTCCAAAAATAGGGTACCACCTACACAACTTTATTTTTTTTGTAAGTCATTGATATTCCGTTTTATCCCCTCTATCCCCTCTATCACCCCCCACCAACTGAATTTTAATACATTGGCGTTCAACCCCTCGTCACCTTTTTTCCTGGAACAGCCCTCAGAATATTCGTTCTTATGATATCTCGGCCGAGTTCGAAAATGGTTCCTCTCCATTGAAAACATGGCCATCAGGGTGTGGGGCAGTTTTCCTTATTTAGCTATATTTTAAACTTAAAAAAATCTTGTCTGTAACCACTGGCTGGATGTTTAGCTCACCTGAGCACAACATGCTCATGGTGAGCTTTTGTGATCGCCTTTTGTCCATCGTGCATCGTGCATCGTCAACATTTACCTTGTGAACACACTATAGACCACAGTTATTGCCCATTTCAAAGCTGGGTCATGTGGAGTCAATACCTAAGTCAACAGGGCCAATTGAAGAATGCTTGTGAACACTCTATAGAGGCCACATTTGTTGCCCAATCAACATGAAACTTGCTTTACACCTCAGGTGAGCGACCTAGGGCCTTACGGCTCTCTTGTTAATGCTTTTTGTAATGTTGTTGTTCCATTCGACCCACAGAGAAATGATCGTGTTATCATTCACTTGTATTTTCCACTCTTTCACAACATACCATGCAAAAACGTGCTCTCACTGTGCTCTCTCCGGTTTCAGAGGGCTGCTGATGCCCAAGGTGGTAGTGGACGACCACGGAGGTCAGAGGTCAGACCCAGGAATGTTGGGCTCGGGGATTTACTTTGCCAGCGCAGCAAGGTCAGAAATAAGTTAAATTGTGTGTCATCGCTTAACAATAAAAACTGAGGACATACTTATTTTGTTACAAAATGGCGAATTAAATAAACAAACATTTACTTATTTTGTTACAAAATGGCGAATTAAATAAACAAACACAGACAAACTTCACATTGTCCATAACTTGATTGTGTAAAAACACTTTCTAAATCCCTGTCATGTCTTTTACTCTCATGGTATACTTGTATTCTTTCAGGTGAAAACAGCACAAGAACAAATTAGATTTAATGATACAAAACTAAATAAAGTATTGTCATTATTTTGATGATTTTGGTTACAATTTTCAGTACCAGTGTTGGCTACTCCCTGCCTAGCCATTCCAAGGGCACGAGGTTTATGTTGGTGAATGAGGTTGCCCTTGGCAACTGCAAGGACATGTGCATCAGGGACCTGACCTTGAACTCTCCCCCTGAAGGATATGACAGTGTGCACGGGATGAAGACATCTGCTGACATGCCCTCAGAATTTAAAGTAAGCTGAGTGTAGATAAGCTATAGACTGCAATGTGACTTCAATATTTTTTATATGAAAAGAATTTAGCAGGATATAATATATAACATATGTTCCTATTTTGTCTTTGAACAATCCAAAATTACAAAAGTATTTTGATCTCTGTACTTAGTTTTCATTACCACTGCTGATGTTTATTTGCTATTGTGTGTTTTGCTAGCTACTTTGAATAGTTTTGCCATTATGTAATGTTGTTTGTCCCTCACTGAAGGGTTGTCATTATCAAATGAAACAAGCGATGTTTATCTATATCTAAGAGATTTGGTCAGGGGTCTAGGAGGCTCTTTTGTGATATAACTATTCGTAATTTTAAAGTTCCTGAAAAAAACAACCGATTTTCTCAAGATTTTTAACGATGAATTTGATCGGCAATATCGGTTAATAATGACAACCCTGCTTACTGGTTTACATGTATATATGAGGCATGTCGTGGGAAAACCAGTCTTAATGCATGTGCGTAAAGTGTCATCCCAGATTAACGTGTGCAGTCCGCACAGGCTAATCCAGGACGTCACTTTTCGCCTACAGTGGATTTATGTTTAGAAGAGACTTCCTTGAAACAGATAATACCATTAAAGCGGAAAGTGCCGTCCTGGATTAGCCTGAGCGGAAATATAACCTATAAATTACCTCCTTTTGAGAGCAAGTGTTTTAGCGGGGGCATCAAAGATGGTTGAATAGGGTTATGATTATGTCTTCAAATCTACCATTTATGTTATACACCCAGGTATCGTTGGTGGAGTGTTAAGGTTATTGTTCGAGATAGGGTTATTTAAGAAATAATTTTCGATCTATCGTTATTTATTGGCCAATAAACAACGATTTGGAGTTGTGATGCTTAGGAATTAAACCATGAAGATGTTAGCCTGAATTGTTTAATAGCCATGCATCAGAACAACAAAGAAATGTTTATTGGCCAATAATAAGTTTGTTCTTTGTCTATAGAATAATTAGCGAGTATCATGATAGAATGTTAAATGTTACACCTTACTTTAACTGTTTTCGACTGATACAGTGTACATATAGCGCTACCATTCTGATTGGCAGGCGGATGAGTATGTAGTCTACAACCCAAACCAGCAGCGTATGAGATACCTGGTGGAGTTCACAACACCCAAAGACACTGTGAAGAAATTGGTTCTCGAAATGTATGAAGTGATCGAAACACAAGAAGATGAGGAGGTTGAAAAGGAATCAGAAGAAATCAGTCAGTATTGAATAGATCAGGGGAGCTTAATGTTCATGCTTAAACAATATGATGTAATTTGTCTCACAAACATTTCAAAATAGATAGCTTAAGTGAAATACTTAAGCAATGCAATTTTGTTTATGAAAAAAAAAAAAAAAAAAAAATTAAAATAAACTTACTACTTTTGCAACAACATACACAAAATCTGAGCTGCTGAATTATTGTGTATTATATATCTCTTTTTCTCGTTATCTGAATAACTGTAATTTCTAAAAAATACAACAAGCATATGTCATGGCGTTTCAACATACTTCATTGCAGTGATGAACCTTTTATATAAATAAAAGGCCAGAGTACTATCAAATATGAGAAAGTTGAACGTCCAGCGCCCGTAGGTGGTGCTTTTGTTCCTAATATGGGTACATTTAAACATGTTGAAAATCTTTATTTCAGAAACCACTACTTGGATTTTGAAATAATTTCAAAATAATTTCACAGAAATGTTCCTAAGGTGGTTTTCTACAAAAATACTTTGAATTATTTTGATTTGTTAAACAAATCATGACCGCAAGAAAGTGGGGCCTTTTCTCCTCATATAGCATATCAGGGTTGTTTCGCTTCTGGCACTCCTTACTTAATAAGCCAGTGGAGCGTTACAGGCACTCGTGTGTCTCTTGTGTTGTTCTGATGTGCATATGCCCTTGTGGTTTAATTTTCGGCATCTGAACTCTGTATCTTGTTTATTAGCGGATAAACAACTCTAAGTCAAAAATTATTTCTTAATTATTATGCACCTGTATAAATTATTGTGCCCTTGGCAAACACACAGGTTTGAAGGACGTCAAGGACATAGCTGATCCGATGTCGAAGGTCAAGGCTGGCCTGGTATCCAAGGATGATGCTCCGGTCAATCTGAAAGCAGTTCATGTGCGAGCCAAACTGATGGACCTTGCATCTGAGGTGATCAAACATTTTTAGCGAAGTGCTTGATGAGTTATTAGTATAGGGGTACTGTCCTGTGTTTCTGTCATCCATATGCCGTCAACAGTTTGACCATTTTCCTAATTTTTTATGCAATCTTGATCTAACTTGCACAGTATGTGTATGACCATAAAAGCTTGGCTTGTATTGGTAATGGGCCAAATCGGACCAGGAACCTTAGAGTTATTTTCCCGTTTTCATGGGAAAACACTAAAATTGCCTTTTTCCAACATGAAGCTTCATTTTTCGCTTGACTATTCGAAGAATAGGTGAGCTATCCTACTACCCCCGGCGTCGGCGTCCACGTCTGAATTTGGTTAAAATTTTATTCAAAAGTCTTGTAACTTCAAAACTACATAAGTTATTCACTTCACACTTGGCATATACCTTTGTGATCATCTCCAGTGTCAGGGGCAACATTCCCCATAACTTTTTTTTGTATTTTGACATAGTTATGCCCCTTTTGCACTTAGATTTTCTGGCTAAAGTTTATATTCAAAAGTTTTGTAACTTCAAGACTACATAAGTTATTCACTTGAAACTTAGAACTAACCTTTGTCTTTAACTCCAGTATCAAGTGCAACATTTCCTATAACACTGTTTTGTATTTTGACAGAGTTATGCCCCTTTTTCACATAAATTTTCTGGTTAAAGTTTATATTCAAAAGTTTTGTAACTTCAATACTACAAAAGCTATTCACTTGAAACTTGGAACTAACCTTTGTCATCAACTCCAGTATCAGGGTGAACATTCCCCATAACTCTATTTTGTATTTTGACAGAGTTATGCCCCTTTTTCACATAGATTTTCTGGTTAAAGTTTATATTCAAAAGTTTTGTAACTTCAAAACTAGATAAGTTATTCACTTGAAACTTGGAACTAACCTTTGTCATCAACTCTATTTTTATTGTATTTTCTGTTTCAAGGAAGTCTCTTCTAGCCATAAATACACTTTAGGTTGAAAGTGCCGTCCTGGATCAGCCTGTGCATACTGCACAGGCTGATCCGGGACGACACTTTACGCACTTGCATTAAGACCGGTTTTCCTACGACACTCCACATATGTTGTGTTATATAGTTGTAGGAGATTGCTTGAAATGCTTACTTGTTTTAAGGTTTTAAAAAACTACTTTTATATGTCGGAAATAATAACATTTGTGCTATATTTGTACATTCATGGTTTATATTCAGTATAATTGTATGCTTTAACTCGTTTGTTACATAACATTTCTTCTTGTCTCAGGTTGTGGTCCTACAGCAGTATGAGAACACCAGTAAAGTCCACATCGAGGCCAAGTATGTGTTCCCACTCGGTGACATGGCTGCTGTGTGTGGGTTTGAGGCTTTCATCAATGGAAAACATATCGTGGGTGAAGTTAAAGGTATGACGGCATCAGAAGGGCTTTTTATCTCACCTGAGTACAAAATACTCGGTGAGCTATTGGTATAGGGGACCTCTCCGGCGGCGTCCGTCGTCCATTGTCCGTTGTCCGTATGCCGTCAGCAGTTTGGACCGTTATCGCGATAAAGACTACATTTTATATTCAATCTTGACCTAACTTGCACAGTATGACCATAAAATCTCGGATGGGATTGTTATTGGGTCAGATCACACCAGTAACACCAGAGTTATTGCCCTTTTTTCATGCAAAAAAAAGTGCAAAAGTGCCCTTTTCCAACGTATAGACTTTATTTCACAGTTTGTGTATGACCATCAGATCTCAGCAGACGCCAAACATGGGCCAGATCGTGTTTCAAACACCAGAGTTATTGCCCTTTGTTTATTAAAAAATATACAAAAATTGACATTATTCAGGAAAGAGACTTCATTTTTGATCCAATCTTCACCAATCTTGCACAGTTTGTCTATGACCATAACATTAAAGGTGAAGTCAAATATAAGCAAGATCGGACCAGCAACAACAGAGTAATTGCCCTTTGTGAAAAAAATATTCAAAAATGGATATTATTCAGGATAGAGACTTTTTTCATCCAATCTTCACCAATCGTGTACAGTTTGTCTATGAATGTAAGACTACAGATGAAGTCGAATATAAGCATGATCCGGCCAGAAACACGAGAGTTATTGCCCTTTGTGTTTGGAAAAAAACATCAACAAGTTATCAATGATTGGCTTGCACTTATGATTTTTGATTCAATGTTGACCAAACTTACACAGTTTGCACATGACCGTAAAAATTGATTGATAAAATTTGATTTCCAACAGTTGGAAGACATGCATGCAGTTATTTGAACATGCAACATTGATGTCTTCAGAGCCTGCATTAACATCATTTATCATCATTGGACAGAAAATAATAAAAGAAAAAGCAAAACTTTACCTTATAGCACAGCCATCGCAAATATCGCATTGCAACTAGTTCTCCAAAATTGTTTGCGAAAAAGACATCAAAATCTACTGTTTCTGCATTTTCCAGAATTGTCAATGACTTTATGAAAAAGGGTCAGGTAAGAATATCGAGAAAAATGATTTGAGAACCATTAGCAAAAAATGTGCACATCCACTACCCAAATGTTTTAAATAAAAATTGATCCTATCACCCTCTGCGTATTGTTCAGATACCTTAATTTTCAAACCTGTGAAAACAGTATGGTCTTCATCTATATCAGTTCTCAGGTGAGCGCTTCGGGCCATCATGGCCCTCATGTTATTTACTCTGTTGTTATATTTTATGCATATTTCAAGGCCTAAATTGTATCCCAAAGCACTGAAAAAGTGCTATTATTGATTATTGAGATACTGTTGATTTAGATAAGGGCTGTTCCAGGAAAAAAAAAGTGATGGGGAGGAACACCAGTCCAAAAATTGGGTACCACCAAACCTAATTAATTTTTTTTAATGTCATTGATATTCCGTTTTATCCCCTCTATCGTCCCCCACCCACCGAATTTTAATACATTGGCGTTCCACCCCTTGATCACTTTTTTTCCTGGAACAGCCCTAAGTATTTAAGTTATATGTTCAAGTTTTATTAATTATTCCCTTCAAGTAGGCAAAGAGTACATATCAATGCTTACAAATAATGCTGTCATTGTGTGGCTATTTGTTCGCATGCAACTGTATTGTTTCACAAGAGATATGACTATTTTAGATGATAAAAAAGTGATAAAATTGCAAATAACTATTGTTTCACAAGAGATATGACAATTTTAGATGATAAAAAAGTGATAAAATTGCAAATAACTGTATTGTTTCACAAGAGAGATGACTATTTTAGATGATAAAAAAGTGATAAAATTGCAAATAACTGTATTGTTTCACAAGAGATATGACTATTTTAGGTGATAAAAAAGTGATAAAATTGCAAATAACTGTATTGTTTCACAAGAGATATGACTATTTTAGATGATAAAAAAGTGATAAAATTGCAAATAACTGTATTGTTTCACAAGAGAGATGACTATTTTAGATGATAAAAAAGTGATAAAATTGCAAATAACTGTATTGTTTCACAAGAGATATGACTATTTTAGGTGATAAAAAAGTGATAAAATTGCAAATAACTGTATTGTTTCACAAGAGATATGACTATTTTAGATGATAAAAAAGTGACAAAATTGCAAATAAAAAAATTATTTCAAGCTGCAGCTGTAATGAATTTATAATTTTTTTTTTGTATTTCTTGTCTTGTTTTCAGAAAAGGAGACAGCCCATCGAGAATACAAGAAGGCCATCAGTGAAGGTCATGGTGCCTACTTGATGGACCAGGACGAAGAGACACCAGTTTGTTTATTATAACGTATTGTGTTGAGATTTATCTGAATTTGTTGTTTTGATTTTTGTAATTATAATATTAAAATATTGGCACAATTGATAGATTTGATGGGCATTGCATTTAGTCATTCAGAAAGTCAGGACTTCATTGCTTCCCTTCTTGAAAAAGTGTATCAAATACACATTTAATGCATATTAAACGCAGCGGTATTGGCACCGTATTTTTTCTGCATTTAATACGCATTTAATACACTTGAAGTGCAGAAAAAATACACTTATTACAGAAAAAAAGTGTACTTTTTCTGGATTTTTCCTGCGTTAACACACTTTAAGTGCATTTGAAGTGTATTTCTCCTTGAAAATAAGTGTATTTTCTAGTGCATTCATAAACTTTTTGGTAAAAACTGCTGAAAAGTAAAGAAGCAATACATTTAGTGTACTAAAAGTGTATTTGATGCGCATTTAACGCAGACAAAATACGGTTTAATACGCTTATTCGAGAAGGGTTGTTGGAGATGTCTTGTAAAAGCAATCATATACTGTTAACGGTGTTTGTCTGTGTCGGAGTTTGGCCTGGATGGACGTAGTTAAAAAAATTAATCCAAAAGTGATCAGTTTAATTATGAGTTAAAGAGAAGTTCTGTTGCTTGACTCAGTTACCTGAAGAGAAGTGGCAAATGTTTTTCTTTTGTACAACTTTCAGGAAACATGTAACCAAAGATGCCAATCAAATGTAGTGTAACTTATATGTATCTATTTAAATGTTTGAGCGTATTTCCAATAATTTACAGAAACAAAGGAATGTAAAAAAACTTGGTAAAAATGCTTGGTAAAAATAGGATGTTTTTATCGCTGGTTACTTATTAAAAAGTGTATTAGATGTGTTTTGAATGGTTCGCTGTTTGTAAAAAATGCTACTATCAAATCTTGCACTGAGAACATGTCCAAACACCTGTAAATATAATCAAACACTGCTACAAAGATAGAAAAATAAACACATTAAAATGCAAAGACAGGCTGCAAAACATCAAGAACTGTTTTCAGTATATCGGAACTTTAGAGGATAAAGCCTGGATTAGCCTGTGGACTGCAGTGGATTTATGTTTAGAAGAGACTTCCTTGAAACAGAAAATACCATAAAAGTGGAAAGTGCCGTCCTGGATTAGCCTGTGCGATGTGCACTGGCTAATCCGGGACGACACTTTACACACGCATTAAGTCCAGTTTTCCCACGACACGCCTCATTTCTCTCTCGCCCACAGGATGTGTTTACAGTCAGCGTGGGTAACCTCCCGCCCGGAGCGACAGTGCTCATCAAGATCACGTACGTGTCGGAACTGCAGGTGGAGGGCGAGCTGATAAGCTTCCGGCTGCCGGGCAGTGTGGCACCGTGGAAAAAGGAATCACTGAAGGAAGTCACTCAGGTTTGTGGGATGTTGAGGAATTTAGCCCAATCTTATTCAAATCAAATCCGTGTGCTTGCTATTAATCGTTTTGCTGTAAAGCTCTTCAGACATCGTATTACAGGTGGTGTTCATGTATGCAATTGTAACGTACCAATTGTTGAAGAATAGTCATAATTGCATGGGTCAATGAATAAATGATTAGATTTAGGTGGTGATATGGATCTTTTCTGGATCTGGGAATTTTTACAGGATTTTTGATTATTAGCAGTTTGGGTATATTGCTGCATTATGCTAAAAAATGGGTTAGTTGCACAACACATAAGAGAAACAAAATTATTGTTGATTAACCATCCAATAAACAACACACAAAAGTCCCGATTCTGAGGAGAGCGTAGTAAAAAGAAGTTCCGATTACAATTACAAAAATATATGTCAAATCATGTTAGAATTAAAATAATTTCTGCATTACCATTGTTTCGGCAAGTAAACAACTCTTTGTCATTCTAACGCCCTCCTGGTTTAATTCCTGCGCATCAGAACTCCAAATCATTGTTTATTGGCTGATAAACAACGATAAATCAAAAATGGTTTCTTAACTAATACACAATTTGATTGTGTTTGTCAGCATGAGACGGACACTGTGGAGGTACAACAAGGTGAGACCAGTGTGCAGGTGTCCGTTGAGATGCCATTTGACATTCGCTCCGTAGAGTGCCCCACCCAGAAAGTTAAAATCAAGGTAATAATAATTTTACCAATGTGATGCACACAACTAAGATTAACTTAATAATCCATTTTGTAGTTGTTGTTATTGTTGCACTTGTTGTTATTATTATCATTATTATTATTATTATTATTATTGTTGTTATTTGACTTTCAAATCGTATGTGCAAAGTACAAATAGTACAAATAAAAGGACTTCTTTTTTAAATACGCCATTAAACATCTTAACTAGACAAATAAGAGCACTTGATCTAAAGATCGCAAATATTGTAACAAGAAATGCAGAAACCAAAAAGTTTGAACCCACGCCTCCGGATCTGGTCTGACATGCTAACTACGCATCCATTCCGATTAAAATACTTTTCCCTTATGTAAGTGATCTACATGTTTTCTATAATTTCAACAAAAACAACAGAAACACTCCATATTATCCAATCTTTTCGGGTTACGCTTTATAATTGTATCTATTGTTTTTCCAGAGGACACTGACCAAAGCCACAGTGGAAATGTTGAGCGACCAGTCCATTGCAGATGGTTTCCAGCTTCTGATTGGCCTGGCTGAGATCCATGTACCACGGATGTGGGTGGAGAGAAAACCAGGGAACCAAGATCATCAGGTGAGCATTTTTAGTTTAAACCTAATTGTTTTAGCCTGTTTTAACCTGATTGTGTCAAAAGACAGAGGTTTATTGAGTCATTTTCGAATCTGTTTCAAGTAGAACCAGTACCTACTTGGTGTTTTTTCGAACCCTCTCTTCGCAAGAATTGCACACATAATTTCCTGATTGCAAGGCGGACACCATGTCCGTTACACTGCTGGTCTCATTGAGATTCTGAATCAAAAACTGAAGTTGAAAACTACTTGATTATGCAGTTGACCAGTTCATAGACAGATACATGAAGATAAACTCAGACAGATCAGTTCAAGAACATGTTGAAACTGAAACTGAAACTGGTTTATTTGATTAACGCCTGTTACTATGAAATAAACATATTCAATGGCGTTTTACAAAAACAAAGCTATAAATAAATAAAATATATCATAATAGTTCGTAATTATTATAAAAGAAAGGCATTAGCTGCAAAAAACAATATAAAACATTCAACGCAAGTAAACACTTAAGATGTTCTGATTTGTTCACAAACAAAGATATGGGGTGTTTGGTTTCAGGATCACAGGTATTGTATACATGTAAGTTCACAAACATTATTTCAAGAAAACATGAATAGAAGTTCATGAACACTGTAACATTGGTTTACAAATGGTTTCATTGGTCTGTAATGACAGACATGTGAGTTTAATAATAAAGACACAATGGTTCCTCGGCCAATATTCCCCTGTCCATTCTTCAACTTTTGAATAAAAAACAGACTTAGACACAGGAAAAATAATATTGCGTTTGCAAATATGCTGGGTACCAATATTTGCTCGTGTCATTAACAAATCGTTCTACATAAAGAATGCTGTCATTAGAGTCAGTAAATACCAAGGAAGATTCCAATTTACATCGCTATTAGAACAGAACAGTTTCAAGACTTAGATTGATGAATACGGGCCCTCAACACAGAAGACTAAATGTGGCGTGTCATGAGAAAACTGGTCAAAATGCATGTGCGTTAAGTGTCGTCCCGGATTAGCCTTGCAGTCTGCACAGGCTAATCCAGGACGGCACTTTCCCCCTACAGTGGATTTATGTTTAGAGGAGATTTTCTTGAAACAAAAAATACCATAAAAGCGGATAGTGCAGTCCCGGATTAGCCTGTGCAGACTGCACAGGCTAATCCGGGATGATGCTTTACGCACATGCATTAAGTCCGGTTTTCCCACGATGCGCCTCAATTAAGTATTTAGTATTTAGACAAATCAGGTTTTTGTCCTTCAAAGTTGTTAATCATATTAGCATTTTGTTGGAGCTAGGGATAATTGTAAAAAATAATCAGTAAGTGATATGATAGAATAAAGAACAATTGCTATATTGTCTAAAAATTGTCTTATTTCATTGATATCATATCCAGAAGGAAAGAAATGTTTTACTCGATATAGCAATTATTCTTTAATAATCTCGGCAAAAAGCTAATTGTTGGAACACAATGAATGTTAGCCCACTCTTGGGTTCGTTTTAATGAGTTTGCTTATTTTGATGGGAAAGTGCCATGGACACTTACTTTTATCATAATTGTGGTGTCCAGGTTCACACAACCTTGTACATTTCAACCATATTATTATCCTTATACTACAAACTACTTTTTCTTTGTATTATTAATTATATTTGGAGGGAAGTAAAATGTATCGGTGTCAAATTTTAAATATACAAATCATTTATGATATAAATAGAAGCACTTTCTCAATAATTGAGGCTTGTCGTGGGAAAACCAGACTTAATGCATGTGCGTAAAGTGTCATCCCGGATAAGCCTGTGCAGTCCGCACAGGCTAATCCAGGATGGCACTTTCCGCTTTAATGGTATTTTCTGTTTCACGGAAGACTCTTCTAACCATAAATCCACTTAGGCGGAAAGTGTCATCCCGGATTACACTTTATGCACATGCATTAAGTCCGGTTTTCCCACGTCGCGCCTCAATTAATGAATACACCTCGTGACTATGTTTTTGTGGAAACTTCTTTTCCTGTCTCCTGCAGGCATGTATGGTGACATTCTACCCACAATTCGAGGCGTGCGAATCAGAAAGCGTCAGTGTAACCTTTCTTCTGGACCTCTCGAATTCCATGAAGGGAGACAACCTGAGGAATGCCAAGAAAGTCATGTTGCTGACGCTGCAGCATCTGCCTCCAAATTGGAATTTCAACATAGTCGTGTTTGGAACAGGCATGCTTGTTGTACATTAATGATAATATGTGATACAGTTGAACACCGCTATTTCGAAGTCATTGGTCTGGCGAAAATAGTTTGAAATAAGAAAGTTCGCAATAGCTATGTTCTCTTGTGTCTATTGTACTCATGAATTGTATAGATGTATTGTAAAAATCGTAAGAAAAAACAAACAATTAACACTAATTGCATTTATTTGGATGTTTTTAACCAATTATAAAAGATCAATGAAAACTGTGATATAAGACAGAGAACTTTACGGATGGACACTTCGAAATGCACAACACCGTACATAATCTATTGTCTGTTACTCGTAATAATAACTATACCATATAGCCAGTTAATGCTGATTATGTTCCCACTCTTCAATCACTTGGTAAACCCGAAACAATAGAAGATGCGACTGCCATGTCATCACACCTTTGACAGACAGCGTCGGTTTACATGCAACTTCGAAATTAGCACTAATGATTAGGTGTGAAAAACTTAGTTGGGACCAGAATTTTAGTTCGAAATAGAGATGACTTCGAAATAGGCAAATTTGAATTAATGATTAATATTTTAGCTAATTAAAGAAGGAAAAAAATCGGGACCGAAAAATTAGTTTGAAATAGCAATTAATTTGAATTAACGGTGTTCGTAATAGCGGTGTACAACTGTATATACATGTATACAGTAAACTCCGGGTGCCTCGAAATAGCATGTCTCGAATTTATTGTTGGCTAAAAGTTTCTTGGAGGGACCGAATTTGTATTGCTATATATTCATTTAAAATTCTGCCGTTTGGCTCGTGTTTGTGTCTAATTTTTGGAGGCCTCGAAGTGTTTCATCTCGGTCCCATTGACAGTTTTCACTATTTTGATCTGATTTGCTTTTGGCGCATAGAGTTATTAATAATTTAGATGCACTCGATAAGTGTCAAATGTCAACTCAATAATTGAGTTCACAGCTTTCACAAACTTTCACAAACTTAAAAGAAATAATGTTAATACAATATATTATAATGGTTGACATCTACTTATAACCATGAAAGATATCTGAATTCTCTTCATTTGAAGATTTTAAAATAAAGCAGGGGATTACTGCCCGTACATGTAGGTACGTTTTCTCGAACTACATGTGGCTCGATGTTTCAATGGTGTAACCTCCTGCCATTTTGTAGGGGTATAAAGAACTGTGAGTTCTATGACAGGTTTGATTATAGTTTATTAGGATTGTGTTACTATCAGGTTACAATCAGACGAATTATACTCTTGCAGAACGAATGATATAATGAACGTCTGAGTATATGCTACTCGAGACTTCTGGTCCTAAATACGTATGGTGTGCGTAGTTCTGACAGCAGCTATAGATTTCAAACTACTAAATTAAATAATCATGGGTATTTATTGTCTGCTAAATAAAATGCCTTGCAGCAACAAAATCTGTTCACTTCCCCTAGAGAAAAACAATACGTCAGCAACTACAAACTGACTGTACAGGTTACACTACACCAAGCTTTTAGCCTAGTTAAAATGCCTCCAAGTTTCTTCGAGCCATCGGGAGTCGACTATATTTAAGATTATTTGTTTGTATTTCTTATTTTCAGCCTTCAAGGAGCTGTTTCCTACATGTGTACCAAGGAGCACGGCCAATGTGAAGCTTGCCCAGGAATTTGTTATGGTAATGATAAAAAATAAAAAATTATTAATAATAGTTATTATTTTTCTAACTACTCATGAGGCATCATGCCGAAACATTTAGCGTATGAAAATTAAATAAACAAACATGTTTGTGCGATAATTATTTTTATTATGATGGTATTTACGCAAGCTTTTTGACTTACATGTGCATTATCATTTTACTTAGTACTAATATTATTATTGACCTAGAGAACTTTGTTTATATGTAACATAATTTAAGACAAAGATTATACCTATGTAGCCCAAAAAAAATCTTGCCTCATTTTCTAAAATTTTTTGCAGTAGTATGCAGTATAATTTATTTGCAATTAATTAATGTTACAATTATTCTTTGACTGTTTTACTATTGCTTATTTTGGATGAATCATGTAACTAACTGTGGCACAACTATTATCAAGTTGCATGTATAACTATATTATTTCGGAAATAATTTTTAATTGATTTTTTGTAAATAAACAACAATTTTGAATTTTGATGCGTAGGAATTAAACCACGAAGTTTTTTTTATTTACAGATAAAATAAATCGAAACATTATTAGTGAGTTCGAACCTCAGCCCGGCCACATAACGTGTGGGGATTGGTTATGAAATTATTTCTTCGCCCAACCTCTGATTCAAGTAGGGCAGTTGTCAGTTACTGGCATAAGTATGTGCACTTAGTACTGGTAAACCGCTTAGATCGGCTAAGCTTGCCCAGGAAATGTGTGAGTAGGTTAACTGACCGCCGTGGTATGACTGAAATACTGTTAAAAACGGCAAAAAACTCAAACCAAACAAACAAACATAATTCTAACATAACCTGGCAACATATTCTGCAATGACAATGCAAACTATATTTTACAGGTCCGGAACTACTTTTTCGAGTTATTTGTTGGAAATTTTACAATGGACATTTTTCTTCTTTGTCTATAGAAAACTCGGCGGGCGTCATGTTAGAATATAGTTTGAACAAATTAAACTTACACTGATCTTTGATTATGAAGAAGATATAAGTGCTCATAAGAGATCATGTTTCTAACTGTATAGACATAACTTTGTCTTGCCTTATGTGAATAGTGACACCGCCCTTCTCGAATAAGTGTATTTAATACGCATTTAAAGTGTATTAAACGCTGCGGTATTGGCAATATATTTTTTCTGCATTAAATGCGCATTGAATACACTTTTAGTACACTTTATTTTTTCTGTCCTTTTTCTACATTTTTTACAAAAAAGTATATTAATGCAGTAAAAAATACACTTAAAATACACTTAAAATACACTTAAAATACACTAAGGTATATTTTTAGCTCACCTGAGCTCAAAGTGCTGAGCTTTTGTGATCGCCCATTGTCCGTCGTGCGTGTGTGCGTGCGTGTGTGCGTGCGTCGTCAACTTTTCACTCAAACAACATTTCCTCCTAAACCGCCTGGCAGATTTTCACCAAACTTCACAGGAATGATCCTTGGTTGGACCTCTTTCAAAGTTGTTCAAATCTTTCCGGTCCGCTGAATATGTAGGTCACCAGAGCTAAAAATAGATTTAAAAAGTGAAAACTTTAAAAATCTTCTATGAAACCACAAGGCTCAGAGCTTTCATATTTGATACGTGACATCCTGTAGAGGTCCTCTACAAATATTGTTCAAATGATGCCCCTGGGGTCAAAACTGGCCACGCCCCAGGGGTCACATGGTTTATATAGACTTGTATAGCAAAATGACTTTAAAAATCTTCTCCTCTAAAACTGCAAAGCCTAGAGATTTCATATTTGGTATGTAACATTGTATAGTGGTCTTTTACAAACATTGTTCAAATGATGCCCCTGGGGTCAAAACTGGCCACACCCCAGGTGTCACATGGTTTATATAGATTTAAATAGCAAAATTACTTTTAAAATCTTCTCTGAAACCGCAAGGCCCAGAGGTTTTATATTTGCTATGTAACATTGTATAGTGGTCCTCTACAAAGAGTGTTCAAATGATGCCCCTATGGTCAAAACTGGCCACACCCCGGGGGTCACATGACTCTTCTCCTCTGAAACGGCAAGGCCCAGAGGTTTCATATTTGGTATGTAACATTGTATAGTGGTCCTCTACAAAGATTGTTCAATTGATGCTCCTGGGGTCAAAACTGTCCACACACCGGGGCTCATATGGTTAATATAAACGTAAATAGCAAAATGACTTTAAAAAATTTCTCCTCTGAAACCACAAGGCCCAGAGGTTTCATATTAGGTTGGAAGCATTGTATAGTGGTCCTCTATAAAGATTGTTCAAATGATGCCCTTGGGGTCAAAACTGGGCACACCCCAGGGGTCACATGGTTTATATAGACTTAAATAGAAAAATGGCTTTAAAAATCTTCTCCTCTGAAAATGCAAGGCCCAGAGGTTTCATATTTGGTATTTAACATTGTAACGTGGTCCTCTACACAGGCTGTTTAAATGATGCCCCTGGGGTCAAAACTGGCCACACCCCAGGGCTCATATGGTTGATAAGGACTTAAATAGCAAGATAACTTTAAAAATCTCCTCTGAAACTGCAAGGCCTAGAGGTTTCATATGTGGTATGTGACATTTTATAGTGGTCCTCTGCAAAGATTGTTCAAATGATGTCCCAGGGGTAAAAACTGGCCCTGCCCTGGGGTCATATTGTTTATATAGACTTAAATAGCCAAATGACTTTAAAATCTCCTGAAACTGCAGTGTTTTTGTATTTGTAATGTAACATTGTATAGTGGTCCTCTAAAAAGATTGTTCAAATTATGCCCCTGAGGTAAAAAGTGGCCATGACACGGGGCGTCACATGATTTATATAGACTTATATGGCAAGTGGGCCTTAAAAATCTTCCTTGTTGAAACCGTAAGGCCCAGAGATTTTATATTTTGTGTGAAACATTGTGGAGTGGTCCTCTACATAGATTGTTCAAATGACATCCCTGGGGTGAAAAAAGGCCACCCCCTGGGGGTCACATGGTTTATATACATTTAAATAGCAAAATGACTGAAAAGTCTCCTCTGAATCCGCAAGGCCCCGTGGAATCATATTGGGTATGTAACATTGAAAAGTGGTCCACTACAAATATTGTTCAAATTATGCCCATGGGGTACAAGGTGGCCATCCCCTGTGGGTGACATGGTTTATGTAGACTAAAAAAGCATATGAAACTGCAAGGCCCAGATCTTTATACTCAGGTAAGGTGTTTAGTGCCATTTTTCCCTCTTGTTATTAGCCATTATGATGCCTTCAACTCAGGTGAGCGACCTAGGGCCATTATGGCTCTCTTGTTTGAAGATAACATGTATATTTCCAGGACAAAAATATACTTTAAATGCACTTGAGTGTGTTAATGCAGGAAAAATGCAGAAAACAAGTGTATTTCTTCTACATTTTCAAGTGTATTAAACACGTATTAAACGCAGAAAAAATACAGTGCCAATACCTCTGCGTTTCATACGAGTTAAATGCGTAATAAATACACTTATTTGAGAAGGGCATGTTCCGTATTTACCAACCTATTCTTAGACTCACGACTAGGAATAATGAATATTCTTGAGACTGTTCTGTTCTAAGAGAGCTGTAAATTTTATTCTCACTTGGTATTCACCCACTCTATTTGCAGAGCTCTTTATTTAGAATGATTTGTTAATGCCATAGGCAACATATTCGCGTACACAGAAGTATTCTTTTATGAGTCTAAGTCTTTTCCTAATTCTTAAGTCTAAGAATGTGTTGGTGAATTCCTTCTCGAATAAGTGTATTTAATACGCATTTAACTCGTATTAAATGCAGCGGTATTGGCACTGTATTTTTTCTGCGTTTAATACATGTTTAATACACTTGAAAATGCAGAAAAAATACACGTTTTCTGCATTTTTCCTGCATTGACACACTCAAATGCATTTAAAGTATATTTTTCTCCTTGACAAATACACTTTCTCTTTAAAAAATATACTTGAGTGTATTTTAAGTGTATATTCTACTGCATTAATATACTTTTTTTTTGTAAAAAATGTAGAAAAGGTACAGAAAAAATACACTAAGTGTACTAAACGTGTATTTTATGAGCTTATAATGCAGAAAAAATACGGTGCCAATACCGCAGCGTTTAATACGCTTTAAATGCGTATTAAATACACTTATTCGAGAAGGGAAGTCTTAGAATGTGTTGGTGAATACGAACCTGTATTGTATAAGAATTAAGATGAGGATTAAACGTAGTTAAGATAGAAAATTCAAGCATTACATTATGTTACATTATCACAAATGACTGATCAGTTTTTCCATGCTATATCATGATATATAAATACACACAAGTTTATTGTTATTCCTCATACAGGGTTTGTCAGCCACTCTGGGAAACACGGAAGTTGTTCGACCAATGCACACTTTCTACCTCTTGAAACCGGAGAGCTCTATTCAGAACGTGTTCCTCATTTCTGACGGTCACGTGAACAACTCGGACATCTTGCTGGAGAAAGCTAGACTCAACTGTCAACACACCAGGACCTTCACCATGGGAGTTAGGTAAGTGCATAAATGGCTTAATCATAATAATTGATTTACATAACCAGATGACAGGAAAACATTAAAAATGAGAAATAATGAATGCTGCTGCAAGTACAGTTGAATAATAAAGACCAATTCAGGTCATATGGATAAGTAAATAATTACTTAATCATGTAATTTATTTAAATAACAAGAAAATATTGAGTTTGCAAAACTGTGACTGTCATCATTATCAGCAAATTTTGAAATAATTTAATGAATGTTGATGTAGACAAAGTTGAGTAATAAAGACAAGTGCGCGTTGAAGTTGTTACCATGGTTACTTAGTTGTTACCATGGTTTTGTTAGTGAAAGGATTTTGCGCATAACAGATTATTTCCACAATATATTTTATTAAACCTGTTCTATATGGATCCCGTTTCATTTTCAATTAGGTTTTATTAGATGAAGTGTATGTAGTTGCAAACAATAGAAAAAGTCTACATTATGTTTGGATCATCCCTCGTACATTTCAGCAAGACATGTACAGGTAAACCCAACATTTAAGAAATAATATTTGCAATGGAATATTGATTAACGTTTCAGCTCTACTGCTGACAGACATTTGTTGCGGGCGTTGGCCAGAGTGGGAGCAGGGGCTTTCGAGTTCTTCGATCCGAAAGTCAAATCCAAATGGGAAAGAAAGGTATCACGTAGACAAGGTCCATTAAGGGCTGATATTTGCCTTTTATAAATCAATGTTCAAGTCAACTTTTATATCCTTTCTGCGGACACAATATTAATGTAAAACATAAACGTACACTGTTTAGTAAAATGATGTCCGTTACGTATGTTATTTCATTGCCATCCTTCATAATCACATCTAACAAGCCTTTTGTCCATCAGGTGCAGAGCCACATCAACAAGGCGGCACAGCCAGGTCTCACATCCGTGATGGTGGACTGGGAGCAACACGGCACTGATGTGGCACCGCCTGTCCTGGCCCCACGACAGATCACCGCCATCTTTAGCGGGTCCAGACAGGTCATCTACGGCTTCGTTCCCAACTGCAGCATGGTATGCATTCATAGGCAAATTTACCGGTGGGCGGAATCTTGTATCTAATGAACCATGGTTTGTCTCATAGATAGCTACACAAAAGCATAAGCAATGTGATATTTTATATTGTTACCAATCTCTCTAAATGATAAGTTTACCTTTTTGACTGTTTCCCATCCATTGTACGTGTTTTAATCGAGGTGTGAAACAGTTTCAAGTCTTGCCCGGTCCGCACAGGCTAATCCAGGACGGCCCTTTCCGCCTACAGTGTATTTATGTTTAGAAGAGACTTCCTTGAAAGAGAAACTACCATAAAAGCGGAAGTGCCGTCCTGGATTAGCCTGTGCAGACTGCACAGGCTAATCGGGGACGACACTTTGCGCACATGCATTAAGACCGGTTTTCTCACGACGCGCCACATGATATTTTTTAAAGTAAGAGCTAGGTTATACAAAGTTAGGTAATAAACCAGTTATTCCATAGGCGTTTTGGGAACAGTTCAAACGGTTATCCCATGTTGTAAGAGATTATATTTTATCTGTTGCCCTCAGCCAATCAGCCTCGTGAAACAGTTTCAACATCATCCCTAACACCTCGGGACAACAGTTTTAACTATTCTCAAAACGACTATGAAGTAACTATATAATATTTCTGTTTTCAATTATATGACCATGTGCATATAATGATGAAGCACAGTCACATATATCATATGGTACAATCTTGGTGTGGAAATGCATTAGGTGATAATCTATATTTAAAAAAAAATTGAATGCCATTTAGCTATTACTTTCCCTACTCGAATAAGTATATTTAATACGCATTTAATGCGTATTAAACGCTGCGGTATTGGCATCGTATTTTTTCTTCATTAAATATGCATTTAATAAACTTGATAATGCAGAAACAATAACTCTTACAGAAATACAGTGTATTTTTTGTGCATTTTTCCTGCATGAACACACTTAAGTGCATTTAAAAGGTATTTTTGTCCTTGGTAAATACACTATATCTTAAAAGAGTATTTTAAGTGTTTTCTCGAGTGCATTAATACACGTTTTTGTAAAATATTCAGAAAAAGTACAGAAAAAATGCACTTAGTGTACTAAAAGTGTATTTAATGCACATTACACAGAAAAAATACAGTGCCAATACCGCAGTGTTTAATACAATAATACGCGTTAAATGCGTATTTAATACACTTTTTCGAGAAAGGTTGGATAACACTATTCTCTCTGTCTAAGACTGGTATGGATCATAGGTTTCGTGGCATGATTAAAGAATGATACCTGCAACTATTCATTCGTTGACCAATTATCTATTGTATATCTCCACAGGCAACCCTTAAGGCAGAAGTAGCAGGCTATGAAGTATCAACAATGGTTTCTACAGTTGACCAATTATCTATTGTATATCTCCACAGGCAACCCTTAAGGCAGAGGTAGCAGGCTATGAAGTATCAACAATGGTTTCTACAGTTGACCAATTATCTATTGTATATCTCCACAGGCAACCCTTAAGGCAGAAGTAGCAGGCTATGAAGTATCAACAATGGTTTCTACAGTTGACCAATTATCTATTGTATATCTCCACAGGCAACCCTTAAGGCAGAGGTAGCAGGCTATGAAGTATCAACAATAGTTTCTACAGTTGACCAATTATCTATTGTATATCTCCACAGGCAACCCTTAAGGCAGAAGTAGCAGGCTATGAAGTATCAACAATGGTTTCTACAGTTGACCAATTATCTATTGTATATCTCCACAGGCAACCCTTAAGGCAGAAGTAGCAGGCTATGAAGTATCAACAATGGTTTCTACAGTTGACCAATTATCTATTGTATATCTCCACAGGCAACCCTTAAGGCAGAAGTAGCAGGCTATGAAGTATCAACAATGGTTTCTACAGTTGACCAATTATCTATTGTATATCTCCACAGGCAACCCTTAAGGCAGAAGTAGCAGGCTATGAAGTATCAACAATGGTTTCTACAGTTGACCAATTATCTATTGTATATCTCCACAGGCAACCCTTAAGGCAGAAGTAGCAGGCTATGAAGTATCAACAATGGTTTCTACAGTTGACCAATTATCTATTGTATATCTCCACAGGCAACCCTTAAGGCAGAAGTAGCAGGCTATGAAGTATCAACAATGGTTTCTACAGTTGACCAATTATCTATTGTATATCTCCACAGGCAACCCTTAAGGCAGAGGTAGCAGGCTATGAAGTATCAACAATAGTTTCTACAGTTGACCAATTATCTATTGTATATCTCCACAGGCAACCCTTAAGGCAGAAGTAGCAGGCTATGAAGTATCAACAATGGTTTCTACAGTTGACCAATTATCTATTGTATATCTCCACAGGCAACCCTTAAGGCAGAAGTAGCAGGCTATGAAGTATCAACAATGGTTTCTACAGTTGACCAATTATCTATTGTATATCTCCACAGGCAACCCTTAAGGCAGAAGTAGCAGGCTATGAAGTATCAACAATGGTTTCTACAGTTGACCAATTATCTATTGTATATCTCCACAGGCAACCCTTAAGGCAGAGGTAGCAGGCTATGAAGTATCAACAATGGTTTCTACAGTTGACCAATTATCTATTGTTTATCTCCACAGGCAACCCTTAAGGCAGAAGTAGCAGGCTATGAAGTATCAACAATGGTTTCTACAGTTGACCAATTATCTATTGTTTATCTCCACAGGCAACCCTTAAGGCAGAAGTAGCAGGCTATGAAGTATCAACAATGGTTTCTACATCAGATCTTAGCATAACAGATGGCAATGTAAGATTTTCCTCATTGTTTTACAGTTTCATTAATTTGTCATACTAAGCATTTTTATAAATAAAATCTAAAATATAGGGAAACAAAGGATCAATTTAACTCAGTAATTATTAAATAATTTTTATAACTTTATGCCATTAATTGAGAAAATGATATTCTTATGTCTTGAACGAGTTCATATAAGAGAATGCTCTCAAAAAAGATCATTCTTTGTACTTGATTCAAATTGACACAAGTATCATTATTGAATGCACATTTAAATTTATGGATGATGTCAAGTTTGATTGTAACAAATACAATGTTCCATAGAAAATCTCCACGTATGATTGATTTACCATTGGGTATATAGGCGTAAAAAAAAATATTTGTTTCAGGATATATGCTCCAAAAAATTAGGGTAGGTAGGGTGGGTTTTATTTATTTGATTTATGGTCAACTTGAAGATTCTAAAACTGAATAAATATTCAAAACATATCAGTGATATCCTTAAACATTGTTTATAAGTGGATACTATAAAAACAAAACACTTATTTATCCAAAAACACATTTAATTATTGAAAAAGGTAAAAAATAAATAAATTATTTTGACAAACCCAATAAAATGTTCTAGGGTCGGGGCATTTTTTTAGGGTAGGCCGGGTAACCTGAAACAAACTATATTTTTTTTACGCCATATTAGTAATTGATTATGCTCAATTGTTAAAGAAATAGAGAATACTAGGTTAGTGTTGAATAAGAAATAGAGAATACTAGGTTAGTGTTGAATAAGAAATAGAGAATACTAGGTTAGTGTTGAATAAGAAATAGAGAATACTAGGTTAGTGTTGAATAAGAAATAGAGAATACTAGGTTAGTGTTGAATAAGAAATAGAGAATACTAGGTTAGTGTTGAATAAGAAATAGAGAATACTAGGTTAGTGCTGAATAAGAAATAGAGAATACTAGGTTAGTGTTGAATAAGAAATAGAGAATACTAGGTTAATGTTGAATAAGAAATAGAGAATACTAGGTTAGTGTTGAATAAGAAATAGAGAATACTAGGTTAGTGTTGAATAAGAAATAGAGAATACTAGGTTAGTGTTGAATAAGAAATAGAGAATACTAGGTTAGTGTTGAATAAGATAAGTTTTTTTAGCGAGGCTTATAAAACCTTAATTACAAGCCTTGGCCAGTCCTTAACGTTTTTGTGCCGTGCAAATAAACTTCTCTTGTTTCAACACTTACCTAGTATTCTGTTTATCCCATCATTTTCTGTCATTGTTTTGAAATTAAACAAAAGAAAACACACTAAATATTACGAAAAACATAAAATGACGTCACAAAAAACAACAAGATGACGTCACTAGACTGCGCATGTTTGCTTTATCACCACATTGTGTCAATAAAGCTAAGTTTATTTCATGGGGGTATATTTTGTCAATGCATGTCTGTTGATAGGATAAATACACTATCTTTAGCTACTGTGCCAGTATGATGCCTGTTTGAACCTGTTTGCAGACTTCTAAATAAAGCATTGTCTATATGGATATAACACACAGATTCTGCACCGACTGACAGCAAGGGCCATAATCAGTGACTGGGAGGATGGGGTGCTCTCCCCTGACAAGACTGACCATGAGGTAGATTAGATAAGTAAACAAATCAGAAATGAGGGGTGCTGTGGGAAAACCGGTCTTAGTGCATGTGCGTAAAGTGTCGTCCCGGATTAGCCTATGCAGTCCGAACAGGCTAATCCGGGACGGCACTTTCCGCCTACAGTGGATTTATGTTTAGAAGAGACTTCATTGAAACAGAAAATACCATAAAAGCGGAAGGTGTCATCCCAGATTAGCCTGTGCGGACTGCACAGGCTAATCCGGGACGACACTTGACGCACATGCATTAAGCCAGGTTTTCCCATGACACACCACAAATGTATATTGATAACCGTCTTTGCAACCTTTCTTATATTTTCTGTTTTCTTGGCCTTTTCTTGTCATTTAAATTGAATATTTTTTACAAATACACCTGCCGGATCAATATACTTTGATTGATATATGCATAGTGCCATCTATTTTGAAATTATTTTAATAACACAAGACTGGAAGTGTGTTAATAACGTATTTTTTAAATAAAGATTTACTGGTGAAGTACCTAAATCCGGAGACTTTTGCTGGTCTTTGGATGATTTCTCTGGATAATTGCATCAAACGAAAATATAAAGTTAAACATCATAAGTTAGGTTTAATCTGAAGCTTTGGACAAAATATTAGTGGAATCTGCTATCTAAAAGTCACTGAATGATGTGCTGGGACAAGGTCTGTAACACATATCAAAATACAGCTTGAGAGTACCTAAGTCCGGACTCTTTAAAAAAAAAATGTTTTAATAAAAACAAAAAGAATATAAATTAACATTCAACTACAACTTGTTCGTCAGTAATCTTTTTCTTCTTTGTTTACCTTGTTCTGGTGTTTACTTTCAAAATTATCTCTGTAAAGCTTTATTTATCGGATATATTGTTTTGATTTCAATCTCCCAAGTGCAAATGTTTACATTTGAATAGAAGAAAACAACAATAATAAGTTAGTGAATTAATACTGAATTGATTCTGTTGAATCTTGACATACTTTGATGAGACAGGTGTGTGCATCAATTGATACCATAGAATTATTGATTGTACATGTACAAACACATTTTTTCTGAGGTGTCCGGATTTAAGTACTGTCCAGATTTAGGTACTTCACTAGTATAGAAATTCTATTATGAGTATGATAGTTTTACAAGAAAGAAGCATAGTCCATTTTGTTATGAACATTTAGTAAACAATACACATACATGTATGCTAATGCTAAATTTCCTGTCTTCCATGACTGTGTCTTTTTCTGAATTCAACATTCTAATGGAAAAACTCAAAATTTATAAGAAGCAGGTTGATATAAAAAAAACATCAATTTATGTCATACCTTTGATCTATAGGCAAAATACACATAGCAGTAATGTGAGGTAAAACGCATAAACATTTTCCTTTGCAGATTGCAAAGATGAACATGAAAAACTACATCATAGAGCTGAGCAAGGAATACTCTATAGTCACACAGTTCACAAGTTTTGTTGCCATAGAAAAGAGAGACAAGGTTTGATATTAACAGATGTTACACATTGTTTACATAACACATATATCAATGTTTTGTAAATACAGTTTAAATAGTTAACTTACTTATTTGTATGAAAATGGCTGGTAAATAAATTTGCAAATAGTTGAACATAGTTAACATATGATTGTTTATCAAAAGGTTTCTTAAATGCATTTATACAAAGTGTTAACTTAAGGTATAAATCATTATTATGTTCTCCTCTATTTGTTTTTTGTACCAATATTAGTTACCCAATATTAGTTACCCAATATTAGTTACCAAATATGTGTTCGTCTTTATTTCAGGATGACGAAAAAAGCATCATGGATTCGGCACCATCAATGGCAGAACTGGTCGATAATGAGAATGTGGACCAGCTCAAATACATGGGGTTTGAAGAGGTAGACCATTGGAGGCGCGTGGTTGGAAAACCGGACTTAATGCATGTGCGTAAAGTGTCGTCCCGGATTAGCCTGTGCAGTCCGCACAGACTTATCCGGGATGGCACTTTACGCTTTTATGTTATTTTCTGTTTCAAGGCAGTCTCTTCTAAACATAAATCCATTATAGGCGGAAAGTGCCGTCCCTGATTAGCCCATGCGGACTGCACAGGCTAATCCAGGAAGACACTTTACGCACAGGCATTAAGTCTGGTTTTCCCATGACGTGCCTCATTGGTTTCTTTACTGTATGGTCAGTTTTGTTTTGAGGTCTATTGGGCATAAAGTTCTCATCAGGTTTATGTCACGGTATGATGGTCTATTGGACATGCACTGCTCTTGAGCTTTATATCATGGTATGATGGTCTATTGGGCATGCAGTGCTCTTCAGGTTTATGTTATGGTATGATGGTCTATTGGACATGCACTGCTCTTGAGCTTTATGTCATGGTATGATGGTCTATTGGGCATGCAGTGCTCTTCAGGTTTATGTCATGGTATGATGGCCTATTGGGCATGCACTGCTCTTGAGGTTTATGTCACGGTATGATGGTCTATTGGGCATGCAGTGCTCTTCAGGTTTATGTTATGGTATGATGGTCTATTGGACATGCACAGCTCTTGAGCTTTATGTCATGGTATGATGGTCTATTGGGCATGCACTGATCTTGAGCTTTATGCCATGGTATGATGGTCTATTGGGCATGCAGCGCTCTTGAGCTTTATGTCATGGTATGATTGTCTATTGGGCATGCAGCGCTCTTGAGCTTTATGCCATGGTATGATGGTCTATTGGGCATGCAGCGCTCTTGAGCTTTATGTCATGGTATGATTGTCTATTGGGCATGCAGCGCTCTTGAGCTTTATGCCATGGTATGATGGTCTATTGGGCATGCAGCGCTCTTGAGCTTTATGTCATGGTATGATTGTCTATTGGACATGAAGCGCTCTTCAGATTTATGTCATGGTATGATGGTCTATTGGGCATGCAGTGCTCTTCAGATTTATGTTATGGTATAATGGTTTATTGGGCATGCAGTGCTATTCAGATTTATGTCATGGTATGATGGTCTATTGGACATGCAGCGCTCTTCATATTTATGTTATGGTATGATTGTCTATTGCACATGCAGCGCTGTTCAGATTTATGTTATGGTATAATGGTCTATTGGGCATGCAGTGCTCTTCAGATTTATGTCATGGTATGATGGTCTATTGGACATGCACTGCTCTTGAGCTTTATGTCATGGTATGATGGTCTATTGGGCAAGCACTGCTCTTGAGCTTTATGTCATGGTATGATGGTCTTTTGGGCACGCAGCGCTGTTGAGCTTTATGTCATTGTATGATTGTCTATTGGGCATGCAGCGCTCTTGAGCTTTATGTCATGGTATGATTGTCTGTTGGGCATGCAGCGCTCTTGAGCTTTATGTCATGGTATGATTGTCTATTGGACATGCAGTGCTCTTCAGATTTATGTTATGGTATGATTGTCTATTGGACATGCACTGCTCTTGAGCTTTATGTCATGGTATGATGGTCTATTGGGCATGCACTGCTCTTGAGCTTTATGTCATGGTATAATGGTCTATTGGGCATGCAGCGCTCTTGAGCTTTATGTCATGGTATGATGGTCTATTAGGCATGCAGCGCTCTTGAGCTTTATGTCATGGTATGATGGTCTATTGGGCATGCAGCGCTCTTCAGCTTTATGTCATGGTATGATGGTCTATTGGACATGCAGTGCTCTTCAGGTTTATGTTATGGTATGATGGTCTATTGGGCATACACTGCTCTTCAGGTTTATGTTCTGGTATGATGGTCTATTGGACATGCACTGCTCTTGAGCTTTATGCCATGGTGTGATGGTCTATTGGGCATGCAGCGCTCTTGAGCTTTATGTCATGGTATGATGGTCTATTGGACATGCACTGCTCTTGAGCTTTATGTCATGGTATGATTGTCTATTGGACATGCACTGCTCTTGAGCTTTATGTCATGGTATGATAGTCTATTGGGCATACACTGCTCTTGAGCTTTATGTCATGGTATGATGGTCTGTTGGGCATACAGTGCTCATGAGCTTTATGTCATGGTATGATGGTCTATTGGGCATGCACTGCTCTTCAGGTTTATGACAGTGTATGATGGTCTATTGGACATGCACTGCTCTTGAGCTTTATGTCATGGTATGATGGTCTATTGGGCATACACGGCTCTTGAGGTTTATTTTATGGTATGATGGTCTATTGGGCATACAGTTCTCTTGAGGTTTATGTCATGGTATGATGGTCTTTTTGCATGCACTGCTCTTGAAGTGTATGTCATGGTATGATGGTCTATTGGGCATAAAGTGCTCTTAAGTTTTATGTTATGGTATGATGGTCTATTGGGCATGCAGCGCTCTTGAGCTTTATGTCATGGTATGATTGTCTATTGGGCATGCAGCGCTCTTGAGCTTTATGCCATGGTATGATGGTCTATTGGGCATGCAGCGCTCTTGAGCTTTATGTCATGGTATCATTGTCTATTGGACATGCAGCGCTCTTCAGATTTATGTCATGGTATGATGGTCTATTGGGCATGCAGTGCTCTTCAGATTTATGTTATGGTATAATGGTTTATTGGGCATGCAGTGCTCTTCAGATTTATGTCATGGTATGATGGTCTATTGGACATGCAGCGCTCTTCAGATTTATGTTATGGTATGAATGTCTATTGGACATGCAGCGCTCTTCAGATTTATGTTATGGTATAATGGTCTATTGGGCATGCAGTGCTCTTCAGATTTATGTCATGGTATGATGGCCTATTGGACATGCACTGCTCTTGAGCTTTATGTCATGGTATGATGGTCTATTGGGCATGCACTGCTCTTGAGCTTTATGTCATGGTATGATGGTCTATTGGGCACGCAGCGCTCTTGAGCTTTATGTCATTGTATGATTGTCAATTGGGCATGCAGCGCTCTTGAGCTTTATGTCATGGTATGATGGTCTATTGGACATGCAGTGCTCTTCAGATTTATGTTATGGTATGATTGTCTATTGGACATGCACTGCTCTTGAGCTTTATGTCATGGTATGAAGGTCTATTGGGCATGCACTGCTCTTGAGCTTTATGTCATGGTATAATGGTCTATTGGGCATGCAGCGCTCTTGAGCTTTATGTCATGGTATGATGGTCTATTGGGCATGCAGTGCTCTTGAGCTTTATGTCATGGTATGATGGTCTATTGGGCATGCAGCGCTCTTGAGCTTTATGTCATGGTATGATTGTCTATTGGACATGCAGTGCTCTTCAGGTTTATGTTATGGTATGATGGTCTATTGGGCATATACTGCTCTTCAGGTTTATGTTCTGGTATGATAGTCTATTGGACATGCACTGCTCTTGAGCTTTATGCCATTGTGTGATGGTCTATTGAGCATGCAGTGCTCTTCAGCTTTATGTCATGGTATGATGGTCTATTGTACATGCACTGCTCTTGAGCTTTATGTCATGGTATGATTGTCTATTGGACATGCACTGCTCTTGAGCTTTATGTCATGGTATGATAGTCTATTGGGCATACAGTGCTCATGAGCTTTATGTCATGGTATGATGGTCTATTGTGCATGCAGTGCTCTTCAGGTTTATGACAATGTATGATGGTCTATTGGACATGCACTGCTGTTGAGCTTTATGTCATGGTATGATGGTCTATTGGGCATGCACGGCTCTTGAGGTTTATGTTATGGTATGATGGTCTATTGGGCATACAGTTCTCTTTAGGTTTATGTCATGGTATGATGGTCTTTTTGCATGCACTGCTCTTGAGATTTATGTCATGGTATGATGGTCTATTGGGCATAAAGTGCTCTTAAGCTTTATTTTATGGTATGATGGTCTATTGGACATGCACTGCTCTTGAGCTTTATGTCATGGTATGATGGTCTATTGGGCATGCACTGCTCTTGAGCTTTATGTCATGGTATGATGGTCTATTGGGCATGCACTGCTCTTCAGATTTATGTTATGGTATGATGGTCTATTGGACATGCACTGCTCTTGAGCTTTATGTCATGGTATGATGGTCTATTGGGCATGCAGCGCTCTTGAGCTTTATGTCCTGGTATGATGGTCTATTGGACATGGGGTGCTCTTCAGATTTATGATATGGTATGATGGTCTATTGGGCATACAGTGCTCTTGAGCTTTATGTTATGGTATGATGGTCTATTGGACATGCAGTGCTCTTGAGCTTTATGTCATGGTATGATGGTCTATTGGGCATACAGTGCTCTTCAGATTTATGATATGGTATGATGGTCTATTGGACATGCACTGCTATTGAGCTTTATGTCATGGTATGATGGTCTGTTGGATATGCACTGCTCTTGAGCTTTATGTCATGGTATGATGGTCTATTGGGCATGCAGTGCTCTTCAGATTTATGTTATGGTATGATGGTCTATTGGGCATGCAGCGCTCTTGAGGTTTATGTCATGGTATGATGGTCTATTTGGACATGCACTGCTCTTGAGCTTTATGTCATGGTATGATGGTCTATTGGGCATGCAGTGCTCTTCAGATTTATGTCATGGTATGATGGTCTATTGGGCATGCAGCGCTCTTCAGGTTGATTTCATGGTATGATGGTCTATTGGGCATGCAGCACTCTTCACCTTTATGTCATGGTATGATGGTCTATTGGGCATGCAGTGCTCTGCAGGTTTATGCCATGGTATGATGGTCTATTGGGCATACAGTGCTCTTGCGCTTTATGTTATGGTATGATGGTCTATTGGACATGCACTGCTCTTGAGCTTTATGTCATGGTATGATGGTCTATTGGGCATACAGTGATCTTCAGATTTATGATATGGTATGATGGTCTATTGGGCATCCACTGCTATTGAGCTTTATGTCATGGTATCATGGTCTATTGGATATGCACTGCTCTTGAGCTTTATGTCATGGTATGATGGTCCATTGGGCATGCAGTGCTCTTCAGATTTATGTTATGGTATGATGGTCTATTGGGCATGCAGCGCTCTTCAGGTTTATTTCATGGTATGATGGTCTATTGGGCATCCACTGCTATTGAGCTTTATGTCATGGTATCATGGTCTATTGGATATGCACTGCTCTTGAGCTTTATGTCATGGTATGATGGTCCATTGGGCATGCAGTGCTCTTCAGATTTATGTTATGGTATGATGGTCTATTGGGCATGCAGCGCTCTTCAGGTTTATTTCATGGTATGATGGTCTATTGGGCATGCAGCACTCTTCACCTTTATGTCATGGTATGATGGTCTATTTGGCATGCACTGCTATTGAGCTTTATGTCATGGTATGATGGTCTATTGGATATGCACTGTTCTTGAACTTTATGTCATGGTATGATGGTCTGTTGGGCATGCCGTGCTCTTCAGATTTATGTTATGGTATGATGGTCTATTGGGCATGCAGCGCTCTTGAGGTTTATGTCTTGGTATGATGGTGTATTGTACATGCACTTCTCTTTATGTTTTGGTATGATGGTCTATTGGGCATGCAGTGCTCTTCAGATTTATGTCATGGTTTGATGGTCTATTGGGCATGCAGCGCTCTTCAGGTTTATTTCATGGTATGATGGTCTATTGAGCATGCAGCACTCTTCACCTTTTTGTCATGGTATGATGGTCTATTGAGCATGCAGCACTCTTCAGGTTTATGTTATGGTATAATGGTCTATTGGGCATACAGTGCTCTTCAGATTTATGATATGGTATGATGGTCTATTGGGCATGCAGCTCTCTTGAGCTTTATGCTATGGTATGATGGTCTATTGGGCATTCAGTGCTCTTCATCTTTATGTCATGATATGATGGTCTATTGGGCATGAAGTGCTCTTGAGGTTTATGCCACGGTATGATTGTCTATTGGGCATGAAGTGCTCTTGAGGTTTATGTCATGATATGATGGTCTATTGAGCATGCAGTGCCCTTCAGGTTTATTTCATGGTATGATGGTCTATTAGGCATGCAGTGCTCTTCAGGTTTATATTCCACGGTATGATGGTCTATTGGCATGAAGAGCTCTTCAGGTTTATGTCACAGTATGATGGTCTATTGAGCATGCAGCACTCTTCAGGTTTATGTTATGGTATTATGGTCTATTGGGCATACACTGCTCTTCAGGTTTATGTTATGGTATGATGGTCTATTGGACATGCACTGCTCTTGAGCTTTAGGCCATGGTATGATGGTCTATTGGGCATGCAGCGCTCTTGAGCTTTTATGTCATGGTATGATGGTCTATTGGACATGCACTGCTCTTGAGCTTTATGTCATGGTATGATGGTCTTTTGGACATGCACTGCTCTTGAGCTTTATGTCATGGTATGATGGTCTATTGGGCATACAGTGCTCTTGAGGTTTATGTCATGGTATGATGGTCTATTTACATACACTGCTTTTGAGCTTTATGTCATGGTGTAATGGTGTATTGGACATACACTGCTCTTCAGGTTTATGTTATGGTCTGCTGGTCTATTGGACATGCACTGCTCTTGAGATTTATGTCATTGTATGATGGTCTGTTGGGCATACAGTGCTCTTGAGCTTTATGTCATGGTATGATGGTCTATTGGGCATACAGCGCTCTTGAGCTTGATGTCATGGTATGATGGTCTATTGGGCATACAGCGCTCTTGAGCTTTATGTCATGGTATGATGGTCTATTGGGCATACAGTGCTCTTGAGGTTTATGTCATGGTATGATGGTCTATTGGGCATACACTGCTCTTGAGCTTTATGTCATGGTATGATGGTCTATTGGGCATGCAGCGCTCTTGGGCTTTATATCATGGTATGATGGTCTGTTGGGCATACAGTGCTCTTGAGCTTTATGTGATGGTATGATGGTCTATTGGACATGCACTGCTCTTGAGCTTTATGTCATGGTATGATGGTTTGTTGGGCATACAGTGCTCTTGAGCTTTATGTCATGGTATGATGGTCTATTGGACATGCACTGCTCTTGAGCTTTATGTCATGGTATGATTTTCTATTGGGCATACACTGCTCTTGAGGTTTATGTTATGGTATGATGATCTATTGGGGACACACTGCTCTTGAGGTCTTTTTGCATACACTGCTCTTGAGGTTTATGTCACGGTATGATGGTCTATTGGGCATAAAGTGCTCTTAAGCTCTATGTTATGGTATGATGGTCTATTGGATATGCACTGCTCTTGAGCTTTATGTCATGGTATGATGGTCTATTGGGCATGCACTGCTCTTGAGGCTTATGTTATGGTATGGTGGTCTATGGGGCATAAAGTGCTCTTCAGATTTATGTTATGGTATGATTGTCTATTGGGCATGCAGTGCTCTTCAGATTTATGATATGGTATGATGGTCTATTGGGCATGCACTGCTCTTGAGCTTTATGTCATGGTATGATGGTCTATTGGACATGCACTGCTCTTGAGCTTTATGTCATGGTATGCTGGTCTATTGGGCATGCAGTGCTCTTCAGATTTATGTTATGGTATATGGTCTATTGGGCATGCAGCGCTCTTGAGCTTTATGTCATGGTATGATGGTCTATTGGACATGCAGCGCTCTTCACCTTTATTTCATGGTATGATGGTCTATTTGGCATGCACTACTATTGAGTTTTATGTCATGGTATGATGGTCTATTGGATATGCACTGCTCTTGAGCTTTATGTCATGGTATGATGGTCTATTGGGCATGCCGTGCTCTTCAGATTTATGTTATGGTATGATGGTCTATTGGGCATGCAGCGCTCTTGAGGTTCATGTCTTGGTATGATGGTCTATTGGACATGCACTTCTCTTGAGCTTTATGTTATGGTATGATGGTCTATTGGGCATGCAGTGCTCTTCAGATTTATGTCATGGTATGATGGTCTATTGGGCATGCAGCGCTCTTCAGGTTTATTTCATGGTATGATGGTCTATTGGGCATGCAGCACTCTTCACCTTTATGTCATGGTATGATGGTCTATTGAGCATGCAACATTCTTCAGGTTTATGTTATGGTATGATGGTCTATTGGGCATACAGTGCTCTTCAGATTTATGATATGGTATGATGGTCTGTTGTGCACGCACTGCTATTGAGCTTTATGTCATGGTATGATGGTCTATTGGATATGCACTGCTCTTGAGCTTTATGTCATGGTATGATGGTCTATTGGGCATGCAGTGCTCTTCAGATTTATGTTATGGTATGATGGTCTATTGGGCATGCAGCGCTCTTGGGCTTTATGTCTTGGTATTATGGTCTATTGGACATGCACTGCTCTTGAGCTTTATGTCATGGTATGATGGTCTATTGGGCATGCAGTGCTCTTCAGATTTATGTCATGGTATGAATGTCTATTGGGCATGCAGCGCTCGTCAGGTTTATTTCATGGTATGATGGTCTATTGGGCATGCAGCACTCTTCACCTTTATGTCATGGTATGATGGTCTGTTGGGCATGCAGTGCTCTGCAGGTTTATGTCATGGTATGATGGTCTATTGGGCATGCAGCACTCTTCAGCTTTATGCCATGGTATGATGGTCTATTGGGCATGCAGCACTCTTCAGGTTTATGCCACGTTATTATGGTCCATTGGGCATGCAGTGCTCTTCAGGTTTATGTCATGGTATGATGGTCTATTGGGCATGCAGTGCTCATCAGGTTTATGCCACGGTATGATGGTCTATGGGGCAGGCAGTACTCTTCAGCTTTATGTCATGGTCTGATGGTCTATTTGGCATGCAGTGCTCATCAGGTTTATGTCACGGTATGATGGTCTGTTGGGCATGCAGTGCTCTTCAGGTTTATGTCACGGTATGATGGTCTATTGGGCATGCAGTGCTCATCAGGTTTATGCCATGGTATGATGGTCTATTGAGCATGTATTGCTCTTCATGTTTATGTCACGGTATGATGGTCTATTGGGCATGCAGTGCTCTTCATCTTTATGTCATGATATGATGGTCTATTGGGCATGAAGTGCTCTTGAGGTTTATTCCACGGTATGATTGTCTATTGGGCATGAAGTGCTCTTGAGGTTTATGTCATTATATGATGGTCTATTGAGCATGCAGTGCCCTTCAGGTTTATTTCATGGTATGATGGTCTATTAGGCATGCAGTGCTCTTCAGGTTTATATTCCATGGTATGATGGTCTATTGGCATGAAGAGGTGTTCAGGTTTATGTCACAGCATGATGGTCTATTGAGCATGCAGCACTCTTCAGGTTTATGTTATGGTATTATGGTCTATTGGGCATACACTGCTCTTCAGGTTTATGTTATGGTATGATGGTCTATTGGACATGCACTGCTCTTGAGCTTTAGGCCATGGTATGATGGTCTATTGGGCATGCAGCGCTCTTGAGCTTTTATGTCATGGTATGATGGTCTAGTGGACATGCAGTGCTCTTGAGCTTTATGTCATGGTATGATGGTCTTTTGGACATGCACTGCTCTTGAGCTTTATGTCATGGTATGATGGTCTATTGGGCGTACAGTGCTCTTGAGTTTTATGTCATGGTATGATGGTCTATTGGACATACACTGCTCTTGAGCTTTATGTCATGGTGTAATGGTCTATTGGACATACACTGCTCTTCAGGTTTATGTTATGGTATGATGGTCTATTGGACGTGCACTGCTCTTGAGCTTTATGTCATGGTATGATGGTCTGTTGGGCATGCAGTGCTCTTGAGCTTTATGTCATGGTATGATGGTCTATTGGGCATACAGTGCTCTTGAGCTTTATGTCATGGTATGATGGTCTATTGGGCATACAGCGCTCTTGAGCTTTATGTCATGGTATGATGGTCTATTGGGCATACAGTGCTCCTGAGGTTTATGTCATGGTATGATGGTCTATTGGGCATACACTGCTCTTGAGCTTTATGTCATGGTATGATGGTCTATTGGGCATGCAGCGCTCTTGAGCTTTATGTGATGGTATGATGGTCTGTTGGGCATACAGTGCTCTCGAGCTTTATGTCATGGTATAATTGTCTATTGGACATGCACTGCTCTTGAGCTTTATGTCATGGTATGATTTTCTATTGGGCATACACTGCTCTTGAGGTTTATGTCATGGTATGTTGATCTATTGGGGACACACTGCTCTTGAGGTTTATGTCATGGTATGACGGTCTTTTTGCATACACTGCTCTTGAGGTTTATGTCACGGTTTGATGGTCTATTGGGCATAAAGTGCTCTTAAGCTGTATGTTGTGGTATGATGGTCTATTGGATATGCACTGCTCTTGAGCTTTATGTCATGGTATGATGGTCTATTGGGCATGCACTGCTCGAGAGGTTTATGTTATGGTATGGTGGTCTATTGGGCATAAAGTGCTCTTCAGATTTATGTTATGGTATGATGGTCTATTGGGCATGCACTGCTCTTGAGCTTTATGTCATGGTATTATGGTCTATTGGGCATGCAGTGCTCTTCAGATTTATGATATGGTATGATGGTCTATTGGGCATGCAGCTCTCTTGAGCTTTATGCTATGGTATGATGGTCTATTGGGCATAAAGTGCTCTTCATATTTATGTTATGGTATGATAGTCTATTGGGCATGCACTGCTCTTGAGCTTTATGTCATGGTATGATGGTCTATAGGATATGCACTGTTCTTGAGCTTTATGTCATGGTATGATGGTCTATTGGGCATGCAGCGCTCTTGAGCATTATGTCATGGTATGATGGTCTATTGGACATGCAGTGCTCTTCAAATTTATGATATGGTATGATGGTATATTGGGCATGCTGCACTCTTGAGCTTTATGTTATGGTATGATGGTCTGTTGGGCATGTAGCGCTCTTGAACTTTATGTTATGGTATGATGGTCTGTTGGGCATGCAGCGCTCTTGAGCTTTATGTTATGGGATGATGGTCTATTGGGCATGCAGTGCTCTTGAGCTTTATGTTATGGTATGATGGTCTATTGGGCATGGACTGCTCTTGAGCATATGGCATGGTATGATGGTCTATTGGGCATGCACTACTCTTGGGCTTATGTTATGGTATGATGGTCTATTGGGCATGCAGCGCTATCGAGCTTTATGCCATGGTATGATGGTCTATTGGGCATGCAGCGCTCTTGAGCTTTATTTTATGGTATGATGGTCTATTGGGCATGCACTGCTCTTGAGCTTATGTCATGGTATGATGGTCTGTTGGGCATGCAGTGCTCTTCAGATTTATTATATGGTATGATGGTCTATTGGGCATGCACTGCTCTTGAGCTTTATGTCATGGTATGATGGTCTATTGGATATGCACTGCTCTTGAGCTTTATGTCATGGTATGATGGTCTATTGGGCATGCAGTGCTCTTCAGATTTATGTTATGGTATATGGTCTATTGGGCATGCAGCGCTCTTGAGCTTTATGTCATGGTATGATGGTCTATTGGACATGCACTGCTCTTGAGGTTTATGTCATGGTATGATGGTCTATTGGGCATGCAGTGCTCTTCAGATTTATGTCATGGTATGATGGTCTATTGGGCATGCAGCGCTCTTCAGGTTTATATCATGGTATGATGGTCTATTGGGCATGCAGCACTCTTCACCTTTATGTCATGGTGTGATTTTCTATTAGGCATGCAGTGTTCTGCAGGTTTATGTCATGGTATGATGGTCTATTGGGCATGCAGCACTCTTCAGCTTTATGCCATGGTATGATGGTCTATTGGGCATGCAGCACTCTTCAGGTTTATGCCACGTTATGATGGTCTATTGGGCATGCAGTGCTCTTCAGGTTTATGTCCTGGTATTGTGGTCTATTGGGCATGCAGTGCTCATCAGATTTATGCCACGGTATGATGGTCTATGGGGCATGCAGTACTCTTGAGGTTCATGTCATGGTATTATGGTCTATTGGGCATGCAGTGCGCATCCGGTTTATGCCACGGTATGATGGTCTATGGGGCATGCAGTACTCTTCAGCTTTATGTCATGGTATGATGGTCTATTGGGCATGCAGTGCTCATCAGGTTTATGTCACGGTATGATGGTCTGTTGGGCATGCTGTGCTCTTCAGGTTTATGTCACGGTTTTATGGTCTATTGGGTATGCAGTGCTCATCAGGTTTATGCGATGGTATGATGGACTTTTGAGCATGTATTGCTCTTCAGGTTTATGTCACGGTATGATGGTCTATTGGGCATGCAGTACTCTTCAGGTTTCTGTCACGGTATGATGGTCTATTGGGCATGCAGTGCTCTTCAGCTTTATGTCATGATATGATGGTTTTATTGGGCATGAAGTGCTCTTGAGGTTATACCACGGTATGATTGTCTATTGGGCATGAAGTGCTCTTCAGGTTTATGTCATGATATGATGGTCTATTGAGCATGCAGTGCCCTTCAGGTTTATGTTTTGGTATGATGGTCTATTAGGCATGCAGTGCTCTTCAGGTTTATGCCACGGTATGATGGTCTATTGGGCATGAAGAGCTCTTCAGGTTTATGTCACGGTATGATGGTCTATTGAGCATGCAGCACTCTTCAGCTTTATGTCATGGTATGATGGTCTATTGGGCATGCAGTGCTCATCAGGTTTATGTCACGGTATGATGGTCTATTGAGCATGCAGTGCCCTTCAGGTTTTTGTCATGGTAGATGGTCTGTTGAGCATGCAGTGCTCTTCAGGTTCATGTTATGGTATGATGGTCTTTTGATCATGCAGTGCTCTTCAGGTTTATGTCACGGTGTGATGGTCTGTTGGTCATGAAGTGCTTTTCAGGTTTATGTCATGGTATAATGGTCTGTTAGGCATGCAGTTCTCTTCAGCTTTATGTCATGGTGTGATGGTCTGCCGCAATCATTATCAGAAAGTGTTGCCCTTATGTATTCAGTAATCATGTCTTCAGTCAAGAACCATTTCCTGGGCTCACTGTTAAAATTATGTCAACATAAGATTGATCTTGTAAATGATTGCATCCAATGAATATGTACATGCTGTTTATGGAGGGCATCTTGTAATGTTGTATCTTTTAATTTGTGAAGACAATAACTTGAGAAGTTTTTGTGCAATATGTGTTGACTAAACAGTTCCTAATGTGTTCCATACAGCTGCAGCCAGAGGTTGACCTAGATAAGGCTATTGAGGAAGTTCTTACCAACGTGAGACTGCACTATGATTCCAAGGAGAAACAGAAGGAGTTTCTCAAAGACTTCCTCAAACTGCAGGGTAAAGAAGATATTAACTCTGATGATGATGAATTGAACGAAAAAGTGGAGAAGGTATTTATTATTGTAGTTATTAAATTAATATATATATATTAAATTTGCTATTTAAGAAATAATTTTAGATTTATCGTTGTTTATCGGTAAAAAAACTACGATTTGGAGTTCTTTTGTATAGGAATTAAACCAACGGGTTGTTAATAGCCACGTATCAGAATGACAAAGAGTTGTTTATTGGCCGATAAACAATGCTAATGTGAAAATTATTTCGATTCTAACAAGATTTGACATATATTTGAGCAATTGTTATTGAAACTTCTTTTTACTATACTCCACTCAGAATCAGGACTTCTTTTTGCGTTGTTTATTAGGTAGTTTAACGATAATTTTGTTTTTTTTGTCTATAGAAAATTAGCGAGTATCATGTTAGAATGTATAATAAAAAGTGTATGATTTTCCTTCATATGTGTTTCATACTTTATTTTAATTCAGTACAGTATCATTATTGGAATTCTAATTTCCAATCATGTTTCATTCGTATGAAATTAAAATTTTCATTAGGTGCAGTATGCAAACATTAAGAAGTAATCATTGCTCACACTGTATGAAACAGTATGTAACCCTGTTAATTTCAGTAGGTTGATATATACTATGCTTACTTTATAATAAATGTAGGAAATGTATAAAGAAAAATGTAGTCAAATTCTGAAATAATTTTAGATTTTGAGTTGTTTATAAAGAATGATTCTGAAACATTGTTGTTTATTTAGAGATAAATAACGATCAAGCGAAAATTATTTCGATTTTAACATGACCTGACAACATATTCTGCAATTACAATGCAAACTATATTTTACAGTTTCAAAACTACTTTTTCGAGTCGTTTATTAGCAATGTAACAACAGAAATTTTGTGCGTGTCATGTTAGAATGATTTTTAGCTCGACTTTTCCAAGAAAAGGCAAGCTATTCGACTCGCCCCGGCGTCGGTGTTGGCGTCTGCGTCCGAGCTAGGTTGAAGTTTTTCGGTAAGCTAGTTTCTCAGGAATGGCTTGAGGGATTCCATTCAAACTTAAAACATTTATTCCCCACATTAAAATGAACCTATAAGCCAAGTTTGGCAACTCTGAAATTTGACAAAATTATGGGTCTTTTTACATGTTACATAAGCTATATGGTCAGGTTAAAGTTTGTCGGTAAGCTGGTTTCTCAGGAATGGCTTAAGGGATTTCATTCAAACTTAGAATACTTATTCCCTATATTAAAATGAACTCATGGGCTAATTCTGATAACTCTAGTTAGAAATTTTTCCAAAATTATGGGCATTTTTACACTTAGAAATTTTACATATAAACTATAAAGGCAAGTTTTTCGGTAAGCTAGTTTCTCAACTTTTCCACTCCCTAACTTGAGAACGGATTAAGCTATTGTAATGAAAATGCAAACAAAGATACCTTATAGCAAGACCTCGATAGGTATTGCATATGGGGTGGGTGGGGTCGAGGTCACTGCTACTAAAAAAAGATAAACGGTTTCCGCTCAATAACTTAAGAACAAATTGGGATATTTTAATAAAAATTAATGCATAGATACCTTATATCGAGACCTCACTTGGGTTTGCATATGGGTTGAGTGGGGTCAAGGTCACTGTTACTATAAATAGAAAAACGGTTTCCGCTCAATAACTTGAGAACGCATTGAGATATTTTAATGAAACTTAAAACATAGATACGATATATTGAGACCTCGCTTGGAATTGCATATGGGGTGGGTGGGGTCAAGGTCACTGTTACTAAAAATAGAAAAACTGTTTCCGCTCAATAACTTGAACGAATTGAGATATTTTAATGGAACTTAATACATACATACCTTATATCGAGACCTCTCTTGGGATTGCATATAGGGTCATGGTCAAGGTCACTGTTACTAAAAACTGGAAAAATGGTTTCTGATCAATAACTTGTTACTAAAAATATATAACGGTTTCTGATCAATAACTTGAGAATGCATCTAGATATTTTAATGAAACTTCATACATATATACCTTATATCGAGACCTCGCTTGGGATTGCATATGGGGTGGGTGGGGTCAAGGTCACTTTTACTAAAAATTTTATTGATGTGCTGACTTAAATGCATTTTGTTAGAAAAATTTGGTTTCCATGGAATTTCCATATTTCTGTTTTTAGAAAAAAAATGCCAGTAACTCTGACAAGCACAAGAAAAGTCGAGCCTGCTGTTCTCCGACAGTGTTTGTTACTTGCAAACTTGTGTTTGCTTCTGGCTAATTTTGCAGTTGTTAGTGTAAGCCCAGTAAATTACAATACCAACAAGACCTTTTGGGGAAAAAGTACCTGGTTTTAAATTGGGAATTTCTTAACGTAACATTTGGCAAATTGGGAAAGGAATTTACAAATAAATCTTGTTGTCAGCATCAATTTCCATTGATCAGTTTATTAAATTGCAATTGACATCTAAATTTCATTGGGATTTTTAATGTTTTTCTTCTTAAAATAATTCTTGATACAATTAAGACTGTTATAAATGTCAAACCGAATTCTGTAGTGGAGGGGAATTTATTGTTTCAGGTGGGAAAAAACAACCATATTTTGCATTGGGAATGGGTCAGATATTCTGACCTGTGAGGGTTATAGAAAAATGCTTGCTGACAGTATAATTTCGGAATAGTAGAATTCAGAATACAACGTTGTCTTAGTTTATTCTGTATGTGGTACATAACCTCCTTAATGTTACGATGCATAAATATATTTCTTAAATATTTGATATGTAACCATAGTGTAAACAAATCGTGCTTGAGTTATGCCCCTTTTTAAAAAAAACATTCAAGAAGGCTTGTACAGACAATTACTTGAGAAGTTTTTCTGCGATCATTATGAAACTTTGAAAGTGTTTGTAGGCATATGAGTTGATTATCGGCATAATTGCTTTTATCGTGCATGAGTTATGCCCCTTATTAAAAAAAAAAATATAAGGCTTGTGCAGACAATAACTTCGTAAGTTTTTGTGAAATCATTATGAAGCTCTGGGGAAGTGTTAATAGGCATAGAAGGAAGGTTAAGATTGATTTTCGTCATAATAGCTCTTATCATACTTGAGTTATGCCCCTTTTTTAACAAAATTGTTCAGATGAGGCTTGTGCAGACAATAAATTGAGAAGTTTGTTTGCAATCAATATGAAACTTTATGGAATTGTTAGAAGGCCTAAAAGAAAGGTTAAGTTTGGTTTTCGGCATAACTGCTCTTGTCATACTTAAGTTATGCCCCGTCAGGTGACTTGCAGAATTTTAGTATGGAGATGGCTACGACGACAATGATGATGGTTGTGGAGATGGTATTGTTATTGATGATGATGCTGATGATGATATTGAGGATAACAATGATGTAAATTCACAAAAAAAGGCTGTAAGCACCATTTGGCTTGCAAGGTATGATAGATAAGTTGCATATATGTGGCGCGTCATGAGAAAACCGGTCTTAATGCATGTGCATAAAGTTTCGTCCGGGATTAGCCTGTGCAGTCCGCACAGGCTAATCCAGGACGGCACTTTCCGCTTTTATGGTATTTTCTGTTTCAAGGAAGTCTCGTCTAAACATAAATACATTGTAGGCGGAAAGTGCAGTCAATGATAGGCCTGAGCAGACTGCACAGGCTAATCTGGGACGACACTTCACGCACATGCATTAAGTCCGGTTTTCCCACGACGAGCCTCATATGTTTGTTTGACAGCTGGCGGAAACATGTGACGAATTGGGTTTGTTTGAAGACTACGAATGTGATTTGTATGGAGAATACGACAGTGAAACAGAATTTGGTCGGAGGCGTATAGGTATGCCTGTTTTTATTCTGACATTTTCTGTATGTACATTTTGCTACATCATATCAATGTACAAGCTAGGATCAAACCGTTATGTTGCTATACATTATATTATTAAACACCATTCGTAGGGTCGGGTTGCCCAAAGCTCAGATTTTATTCTTTTCGGCCTTTTGAAAACTGGGATAAAGATGTTTGTTTATTTGGAATTTTCGCCATTTTAAACAGTATTTCAGTAATACCAGTACTAAGTGCACATACCTATGCCAGTAACTGACAAGTGCCCTACTTAGAATCAGAGGTAGGGGAGAATTATTCGGAATAGTTTTATGACCAATCCCCACAGAAGTTGTGTGGCCGGGCTGGGGTTCGAACTTACGATCCCCAGATTGACAGTCCAGCGCTCTAACAGCTGAGCTAACCGGCCCAAGAGCATGCCATGCTCTCATTTTGAGAGTTTATAGTGAAACTATTGTACCTGATATAGAAATGTTAGGCAGATACACGGTTTCACGCTCAATTCTTAATTATAAACAAAAAATGATAAATGTGTTCATCTACAGTACAGGTGAAACAAAAACAAGTATTTTACTCAACGCTGCAGTGTTAGAATTTTTCTTTTTGTATAATAACTAAGTGTATGTAAGCAGAGTTTTGTTTGTAAATGCCATGGAAGTAAACAGAGTCACTTTAAGTATAACTGATTGTTGATACTGACATTACTGAATTAGGCAGAGTAATTACTCCGCAATATCTTGCGGTTTTCTCCAAGTAGACTCACCTTTGCCTCAATCATCCAAATTTTGCCAATCGTTAAAAATATTTGAGGTGTGTCTGGGAAAGTAGGGCTGAATGCATGTGCGTCAAGTGTCGTCCCGCATTAACCTGTGCAGTCCACACAGGCTCCTTTGTTTCGTTTTTTAATGCAGTGATATGTGATGTTACAGTCTTACTGATACTTTTAATACCCCCGTACTTGATTTGTCTTTATTCTCAGTATTTGTAATTGTATGTGTTACTGTTGATTGCTGATCATGTTCAGCTCGGTTGGCAGATGGTGATAAATAGAGGATATTTGTTAGTTTCGGTGGAATATCCATTGTAGTTCATGAGTGAATAATAAATCGATATTCTACCAAAACCAACAATTTTTCTGTTTATTTTATGATTAAAAATGTGTTATTTTGGCATTTTCCGACATTTCGGTGAGAAAGTAGTTCCATTATCAAGTGGTAATTTCACTGTTTGAAACATTGAATTGCCTGTTATATTTTCACTGTTTTAAATCAGTGAATGACCAATTTTATTTCACTGATATTGCCCTATAAACCACCGGAAAGCATATAATATGTTTATTTTATTCAGTAGCGGAAAGTCAGGTTAAGTTATTTTGCTAATTGTCTTAGGAGAAGACACTTCAAAAGAAAGGGAACAACATAGCCGATTTATGGACATCAGAGAAGATTCCTTATACAACAGCATGACTGGACTAGGTAAAGCCCTAGAATTAGTTCTTTTTTGTTTTCTTTTTTTTATTGAAAAGTTCGTGACTCAAAATGACCCTATCTAATTGGTGCCAGACTGGTCTTAAATCATTGGTTGAAATAGAATCAAGTTGTAAGTATCACCGGTGTGAATTTGTTATTGATATTTTATACGTTTAATTTAGGCCAACCATAAAAAAAATGTTTTTTTGCCATGGCCTACCCAAGGTTGCAGGTAACAGATAGGTAGGTAGGCCGTGTGTTGTTCTTTAAAAAAAAAAAAACTCAAATTTATGAATGATCCATTTAGCATCAGAATATAGCCTAAAACATAGACATTGTTTTTGATAGTTTAATCATATGTCTATTGATATAACGAGAGCTTGCTAGCAATCATCTTTTATTAGACAATAAATGATGACAAATAAGTTTGATAAAACATGATTAGAATTGCATTTTGATATAGCCTAACATAAACAAGGGTCTAGCTGATGCAGTTAATTTATTAACCCAATGGAAAACGGAATTGAAAGAAGAGCGAGCTTCAATGTAACCCAAAGAAAAAATAGAGTATTCGGAATAATAAAACAATTGGTTGATTTAACAAAGAAAAAACATTAGAGTCGGGATTAATTATTTGCAATTTTCTCTAGTTCTACATTAAAGGGACTATGTCATTGAAAAGGGCCTCAAGGGGGCAATTTCTGTAAAAAAATCTGAAATTCAGATATTAATACTGACGTATTATAATAATGGTTAAAACAGGATATATACATGTATAATGAAAAAAAAGTGTGCACACATTCTGAAATAAAAATCAATTTATTATACGGGTCTTGTCTGTTTGGCCCTTGCCTGTTTACATTTTGACGTCAAAATTATGAGCATTTGGTATAACCTTAGTTAACACATGACTCCTTACCAAGCATGATAGCGCAGTTGGTTAAAGCGCTGTCTACTGTCATTTCTTCACATGCCTCCAAAGTCGTTAGTTTGATACCAGCTTGGGGTTTGAATTTTTTCGGACTTTTTTATCAGACATCTTATTGTGTATTATAATATTTTTTATTTATTTGATGCACATGTCTTAGTAAAGCGCATTTCTGTTAAATAATATAATTGTTGGTGCAACAGGAAGCCAATTTTTTGTGGACATAATCCCATTAAGTTTATGCAGATTAAACAAAATATATATTAAACTGTTTCTTTATAAATTACCCAGAACTCAATACATGATTTTCAATAATATGTCACAATCATAATAAATGAATATGCTGTCTCATCCTTATTAAAAAAATATAATGAACAGTTACTATACAAATCACCAGTTCGTCGGCGTTGACGTAATGCCCTGGTTAAGGCAGAGCTCCAGGTAAGATTTCAGCCTAAAGAGTATTTTACCCCCTGATTTTTTGGTTAAAGGGTATTTTACCCCCTGTCTGTCAGCTATAAAGGGTTTTTGAGAAATGTGAAATAATTTTCATTTTTATACAAATCAAAGGAGTATTTTATGTGCTTATGAACACAGTAATATTGGTTAGTGGAATAAATTGAATGTAGACGATAAACTGTAAATCTTTTAAAACATAACATTTACTTCGCAAAGTAGTAGTAGTCATTTGCCCAGATACTATGTACTTTTTTCAGTGCAAATCCTACATGACAACCTGATTTCTGGTCCTTTCTGGTTGACAATTAGCCAATGATAATTTGTTTTCCACGATAACAGGATTTTTTTTTTTCAAAAAGTTTTTTACTCACATGATGCTTGTGTTTTTTTTAAAGATTTTTCAACTGTTGTGACAAAGAGATCGCCAATTATCACCTTTTATATAAGAGAAACATCATGAGACTCATTCCGATTAACATTTTTCAAGAATTACCTACTGGAGCTAGCTGATAGAGCTTAAAACTTCCTGTTTTGAAACACATACACAATGCAAATTCATTTTGAGTAGAAAGATTCGCTTGACTCACTTTTAATCGATTCAAAGGCTAACTTACACCATTAGCAGACCTGGATTATTGGAAAAACTGGTTACGCAGATTAAGCTATTAAAAATACGTATCGAGATTTGCAATGTGTAACATTACACAATTTGCTGATTTCCAATGCGTTTTTCTTTATATTTCAATGCTTAAATACGCAGATACGCGTCTTATCTGGAGCTCTGGGTTAAGGTTTGCGTGCAACAAGTACATATCTCTTTAATTACTACAGATCTTCAATTGAAATTTCACACATGTCTTCGGGGTCATAATGTGAGGTCACTGATTTAGGCCCATAACTCTGACCTGCAATTTATCAGAATTATGCCTTTTTTTGTACTTAGAAAATGCAAGTTAAAGATTGCTTGTACAACTTTTTTCTCTATATCTATTACAGATATTCAATTAAAAATTCACACATGTCTGCGAGGTCATTATGTACGGTCACTGACCAAAGCACATAACTCTGACAAAGTGGTATGAGTAGTCAAGCATGCTGTCCTGAGACAGCACTTGTTTAACTGAAAATCAGGTTAAATGGTTTTAAGAATAATGGTTGTAAAATAGCTGTCCTCATTGGGGAATAAGAAGCATTATTTCACCATTTACTACTCATTGGGGAATAAGAAGCATTATTTCACCATTTACTACTCATTGGGGAATAAGAAGCATTATTTCACCATTTACTATACATTGGGGAATAAGAAGCATTATTTCACCATTTACTATACATTGGGGAATAAGAAGCATTATTTCACCATTTACTACTCATTGGGGAATAAGAAGCATTATTTCACCATTTACTACTCATTGGGGAATAAGAAGCATTATTTCACCATTTACTACACATTGGGGAATAAGAAGCATTATTTCACCATTTACTACACATTGGGGAATAAGAAGCATTATTTCACCATTTACTACACATTGGGGAATAAGAAGCATTATTTCACCATTTACTATACATTGGGGAATAAGAAGCATTATTTCACCATTTACTACACATTGGGGAATAAGAAGCATTATTTCACCATTTACTACACATTGGGGAATAAGAAGCATTATTTCACCATTTACTATAATAAAAAATGGGTAAATTGAACTATAAATATTACAGCTGCATGCTTGAGGAATTGCATGTTTTTTAGTGGTTTTAGAATGTGTGCACCGTTGCTTAGTTTAATTTGAAAATTGTTTTGACAAAACACTGTGCCATAAACACATTGCCGCTCCATTGTTCCCTCATTCTGTGTTGTTTCTAGGCTATGCAGACACGGGTATGCACCAGCAAACAGTGTTTGGCAAAAGTCATGGAGGACAATTAAGTAAAAATTTCCTAAATTGTTTTCCATTATTGTTAATTGAATTGTGTGTAAACGATTCTAGAACAGAAGTAGTGATTTAGATAAAAAAAAAAACACTCAATTGGTCTAACCTAGTTATTTATCCAGTTATTTATCCTTTATTTAGATTGAACATTGAGGGAAAGTTCAAAAGAACCCTTGTTGAAAAACCAACAAATGTTAGGCCAGTGTTTAAATACATATTTTATATGTGTAATTTACAGCTTTTAATTGTAAATGAAAATTATATGCAAATACCAGTACAGGAACATTTGTGTAAATCTTTCAACTTTATTAACAATTATTTTACCTTGAAATCCTGAAACATTTACAGAGAGTTTTTTATACAAACAACCAATATTTGTTTGTAAAAGTACATACCATAAGTGGTTTTAAAAATGTATATGAGGCGTAGCGTGGGAAAACCAGACTTATTGTACATGCGTAGTGTCGTCCCAGATCAGCTTGTGCAGTCCGCTAATCTGGGACGACACTTTCCGCCTACCATGCGTAGTGTTGTCCCAGATCAGCTTGTGCAGTCCGCTAATCTGGGACGACACTTTCCGCCTACCATGCGTAGTGTCGTCCCAGATCAGCTTGTGCAGTCCGCTAATCTGGGACAACACTTTCTGCCTACAGTGGATTTATGTTTAGTAGAGACTTCCTTGAAATAGAAAATACTATAAAATCGGCAAGTGTCATCCTGGATCAGCCTGTGCGGACTGCACAGGCTGATCTGGGACAACACTTAATGCACATGCATTCACCCCGGTTTTCCCACGACACGCCTCTTATGTATTTCAGGTGTGCAGGAACAAACTTACAGCACATCCACAACATCTGGGAAAGGTAAAAATAGTGTAGAAAACATACATTCTTTGACTAAGTCTGTTGACTTAGCTAATTTTAATATTATTTTCTGTTGTACATGAACAGATTAGTTCAAACTTAAAATAAAAATGTCATTCATGCAAACCTTTTTATGCCCCTCTCAAGAGGGTAAACACAGTGTCTTATGATCCTGTATACACCCATACAATACTTTATGAAATGATCTATTAAGGAGCCAATATTCTTTTCAACAAACAGGTACTAAGGTTTGACCTTGTGTTTCTTCTTTTTCAACAAGGGCCAATGTATGTTGAATCATTAATGAAAAATAAAACTGAATTTCTGATTATATGATTTTGAGAAACATTTTTAGCTCACCTGAGCACAACGTGCTCATTGTGAGCTTTTGTGATCGCCTTTTGTCTGTCCTGCGTCGTGTGTCGTCAACATTTACCTTGTGAACAATCTAGAGGCCACATTTACTGGCCAATCTTCATGAAATTTGGTCCGAACATTTGTCCCAATTCAAAACTATTTCATGTGAGGTCAAAAACTAGGTCACTAGGTCAAATTGAAGAAAAAGCTTGTGAACTCTTTAGAAGTCAAATTTTTTGCCCAAGCAACATGAAACTTGCTCAGAACCTTTGTTCATATAAGATCTTTGCCGAGTAAGAAAATGGTTCCAGTCCTTTGAAAAAAATGGCCGGTAGAAGATAGGAGGGGGTTCAGTTTTCCTTATATGGATATATTGAAAAAATTGTAATGCTTGTGAACAGTCCAGAGGCCACATGTATATCCCAATCATCATGAAACTTTCTCAGAACATTTGTCGCAATGATATCTTGGACAAGTTCAAAACCAGGTCACATGTAGTAAAATACTAGGTCACCAGGCCAAATTGAAAAAAAACAAGCTTGCGGAAAATCTAGAGGCAACAATTTTAGCTGTAATGTAACTTGCTCACAACAGTTCATTGCTTAGCCCTCAGGTGAGCGAACTAGGGCCTTATGGCCCTCTTGTTTAAAATCTCTGTTTCAATTTCAAAATAGCATAGTTTAACATTCAATTAATATCATTGCTTAGTGAAAACTGAATTCAAGGATAGACCATGAAACCACTGTATCTGCTTAACGTATCTATGTTAGATACAGTACTTTCACGCTCAACTGTCGACATACACAAAGACGTTTTTCTTCCAAAGATCTTCAACGCAGGTTCGAAGATATGGCACTGGATGGCGGCCATGATCATACAGGGGAACGAAAACACTTACTGGAAGTATCAGGTGAGGAGTACGAAGGTACATTAATCATTAAATTAATGAATCCACATACACTGGGAAGGTATGTAAATCATATTGAATGAATGAATCCACATACACTGGGAAGGTATGTAAATCATATTGAATGAATGAATCCTCACGGGGGGAAGGTATGTAAATCATATTGAATGAATGAATCCACATACACTGGGAAGGTATGTAAATCATATTCAATGAATGAATCCACATACACTGGGAAGGTATGTAAATCATATTCAATGAATGAATCCACATGCGCTGGTGCTGTATCTATCAGATGTGGAGTGGGTAGGTATGTAAATCATATTGAATTAATGAATCCGTATACGCTGGTGCTGGATCTATCAGATGTGGAGTGGGTAGGTATGTAAATCATATTGAATTAATGAATCCACATACGCTGGTGCTGGATCTATCAGATGTGGAGTGGGTAGGTATGTAAATCATATTGAATTAATGAATCCACATACGCTGGTGCTGAATCTATCAGATGTGGAGTGGGTTGGTATGTAAATCATATTGAATTAATGAATCCACATACGCTGGTGCTGGATCTATCAGATGTGGAGTGGGTTGGTATGTAAATCATATTGAATTAATGAATCCACATACGCTGGTGCTGAATCTATCAGATGTGGAGTGGGTTGGTATGTAAATCATATTGAATTAATGAATCCACATACGCTGGTGCTGGATCTATCAGATGTGGAGTGGGTTGGTATGTAAATCATATTGAATTAATGAATCCACATACGCTGGTGCTGGATCTATCAGATGTGGAGTGGGTTGGTATGTAAATCATATTGAATTAATGAATCCACATACGCTGGTGCTGGATCTATCAGATGTGGAGTGGGTTGGTATGTAAATCATATTGAATTAATGAATCCACATATGCTGGTGCTGGATCTATCAGATGTGGAGTGGGTTGGTATGTAAATCATATTGAATGAATGAATCCACATATGCTGGTGCTGGATCTATCAGATGTGGAGTAGGTAGGTATGTAAATCATATTGAATTAATGAATCCACATACGCTGGTGCTGGATCTATCAGATGTGGAGTGGGTTGGTATGTAAATCATATTGAATTAATGAATCCACATACACTGGTGCTGGATCTATCAGATGTGGAGTGGGTAGGTATGTAAATCATATTGAATTAATGAATCCACATACGCTGGTGCTGGATCTATCAGATGTGGAGTGGGTTGGTATGTAAATCATATTGAATGAATGAATCCGCATACGCTGGTGCTGGATCTATCAGATGTGGAGTGGGTAGGTATGTAAATCATATTGAATTAATGAATCCACATACGCTGGTGCTGTATCTATCAGATGTGGAGTGGGTAGGTATGTAAATCATATTGAATTAATGAATCCACATACGCTGGTGCTGGATCTATCAGATGTGGAGTGGGTTGGTATGTAAATCATATTGAATTAATGAATCCGCATACGCTGGTGCTGGATCTATCAGATGTGGAGTGGGTAGGTATGTAAATCATATTGAATGAATGAATCCGCATACGCTGGTGCTGGATCTATCAGATGTGGAGTGGGTTGGTATGTAAATCATATTGAATTAATGAATCCACATACGCTGGTGCTGGATCTATCAGATGTGGAGTGGGTTGGTATGTAAATCATATTGAATTAATGAATCCGCATACGCTGGTGCTGGATCTATCAGATGTGGAGTAGGTAGGTATGTAAATCATATTGAATTAATGAATCCACATACGCTGGTGCTGGATCTATCAGATGTGGAGTGGGTTGGTATGTAAATCATATTGAATTAATGAATCCGCATACGCTGGTGCTGGATCTATCAGATGTGGAGTGGGTAGGTATGTAAATCATATTGAATTAATGAATCCACATACGCTGGTGCTGGATCTATCAGATGTGGAGTAGGTAGGTATGTAAATCATATTGAATTAATGAATCCACATACGCTGGTGCTGGATCTATCAGATGTGGAGTGGGTTGGTATGTAAATCATATTGAATTAATGAATCCACATACGCTGGTGCTGGATCTATCAGATGTGGAGTGGGTTGGTATGTAAATCATATTGAATTAATGAATCCGCATACGCTGGTGCTGGATCTATCAGATGTGGAGTGGGTAGGTATGTAAATCATATTGAATTAATGAATCCACATACGCTGGTGCTGGATCTATCAGATGTGGAGTGGGTTGGTATGTAAATCATATTGAATTAATGAATCCGCATACGCTGGTGCTGGATCTATCAGATGTGGAGTGGGTAGGTATGTAAATCATATTGAATTAATGAATCCACATACGCTGGTGCTGGATCTATCAGATGTGGAGTGGGTTGGTATGTAAATCATATTGAATTAATGAATCCACATACGCTGGTGCTGGATCTATCAGATGTGGAGTGGATAGGTATGTAAATCATATTGAATGAATGAATCCACATACGCTGGTGCTGGATCTATCAGATGTGGAGTGGGTAGGTATGTAAATCATATTGAATTAATGAATCCGCATACGCTGGTGCTGGATCTATCAGATGTGGAGTGGGTTGGTATGTAAATCATATTGAATTAATGAATCCGCATACGCTGGTGCTGGATCTATCAGATGTGGAGTGGGTAGGTATGTAAATCATATTGAATGAATGAATCCACATACGCTGGTGCTGGATCTATCAGATGTGGAGTGGGTTGGTATGTAAATCATATTGAATTAATGAATCCGTATACGCTGGTGCTGGATCTATCAGATGTGGAGTGGGTAGGTATGTAAATCATATTGAATGAATGAATCCGCATACGCTGGTGCTGGATCTATCAGATGTGGAGTGGGTTGGTATGTAAATCATATTGAATTAATGAATCCACATACGCTGGTGCTGGATCTATCAGATGTGGAGTGGGTAGGTATGTAAATCATATTGAATTAATGAATCCACATACGCTGGTGCTGGATCTATCAGATGTGGAGTGGGTAGGTATGTAAATCATATTGAATTAATGAATCCGCATACGCTGGTGCTGGATCTATCAGATGTGGAGTGGGTTGGTATGTCAACCATATTGAATTAATGAATCCACATACGCTGGTGCTGGATCTATCAGATGTGGAGTAGGTAGGTATGTAAATCATATTGAATTAATGAATCCGCATACGCTGGTGCTGGATCTATCAGATGTGGAGTGGGTTGGTATGTAAATCATATTGAATTAATGAATCCGCATACGCTGGTGCTGTATCTATCAGATGTGGAGTAGGTAGGTATGTAAATCATATTGAATTAATGAATCCACATACGCTGGTGCTGGATCTATCAGATGTGGAGTGGGTAGGTATGTAAATCATATTGAATGAATGAATCCGCATACGCTGGTGCTGGATCTATCAGATGTGGAGTGGGTAGGTATGTAAATCATATTGAATGAATGAATCCACATACGCTGGTGTTGGCTCTATCAGATGTGGAGTGGGTAGGTATGTAAATCATATTGAATTAATGAATCCACATACGCTGGTGCTGGATCTATCAGATGTGGAGTGGGTTGGTATGTAAATCATATTGAATGAATGAATCCGCATACGCTGGTGCTGGATCTATCAGATGTGGAGTGGGTAGGTATGTAAATCATATTGAATGAATGAATCCGCATTCGCTGGTGCTGGATCTATCAGATGTGGAGTGGGTAGGTATGTAAATCATATTGAATTAATGAATCCACATACGCTGGTGCTGGATCTATCAGATGTGGAGTGGGTAGGTATGTAAATCATATTGAATTAATGAATCCACATACGCTGGTGCTGGATCTATCAGATGTGGAGTGGGTAGGTATGTAAATCATATTGAATTAATGAATCCACATACGCTGGTGCTGGATCTATCAGATGTGGAGTGGGTAGGTATGTAAATCATATTGAATTAATGAATCCACATACGCTGGTGTTGGCTCTATCAGATGTGGAGTGGGTAGGTATGTAAATCATATTGAATGAATGAATCCACATACGCTGGTGCTGGATCTATCAGATGTGGAGTGGGTAGGTATGTAAATCATATTGAATTAATGAATCCACATACGCTGGTGCTGTATCTATCAGATGTGGAGTGGGTAGGTATGTAAATCATATTGAATTAATGAATCCACATACGCTGGTGCTGGATCTATATGATGTGGAGTGGGTAGGTATGTAAATCATATTGAATTAATGAATCCACATACGCTGGTGCTGGATCTATCAGATGTGGAGTGGGTAGGTATGTAAATCATATTGAATGAATGAATCCACATACGCTGGTGCTGGATCTATCAGATGTGGAGTGGGTAGGTATGTAAATCATATTGAATGAATGAATCCACATACGCTGGTGCTGGATCTATCAGATGTGGAGTGGGTAGGTATGTAAATCATATTCAATGAATGAATCCACATACGCTGGTGCTGGATCTATCAGATGTGGAGTGGGTTGGTATGTAAATCATATTGAATTAATGAATCCACGTACGCTGGTGCTGGATCTATCAGATGTGGAGTGGGTAGGTATGTAAATCATATTGAATTAATGAATCCACGTACGCTGGTGCTGGATCTATCAGATGTGGAGTGGGTTGGTATGTAAATCATATTGAATTAATGAATCCACATACGCTGGTGCTGGATCTATCAGATGTGGAGTGGGTAGGTATGTAAATCATATTGAATTAATGAATCCACGTACGCTGGTGCTGGATCTATCAGATGTGGAGTGGGTTGGTATGTAAATCATATTGAATTAATGAATCCACATACGCTGGTGCTGGATCTATCAGATGTGGAGTGGGTAGGTATGTAAATCATATTGAATGAATGAATCCCCATACGCTGGTGCTGGATCTATCAGATGTGGAGTGGGTTGGTATGTAAATCATATTGAATTAATGAATCTGCATACGCTGGTGCTGGATCTATCAGATGTGGAGTGGGTAGGTATGTAAATCATATTGAATGAATGAATCCCCATACGCTGGTGCTGGATCTATCAGATGTGGAGTGGGTAGGTATGTAAATCATATTGAATTAATGAATCCGCATACGCTGGTGCTGGATCTATCAGATGTGGAGTCGGTAGGTATGTAAATCATATTGAATTAATGAATCCACATACGCTGGTGCTGGATCTATCAGATGTGGAGTGGGTTGGTATGTAAATCATATTGAATGAATGAATCCACATACGCTGGTGCTGGATCTATCAGATGTGGAGTAGGTAGGTATGTAAATCATATTGAATTAATGAATCCACATACGCTGGTGCTGGATCTATCAGATGTGGAGTGGGTAGGTATGTAAATCATATTGAATGAATGAATCCACATACGCTGGTGCTGGATCTATCAGATGTGGAGTGGGTAGGTATGTAAATCATATTGAATGAATGAATCCACATACGCTGGTGCTGGATCTATCAGATGTGGAGTGGGTAGGTATGTAAATCATATTGAATTAATGAATCCACATACGCTGGTGCTGGATCTATCAGATGTGGAGTGGGTAGGTATGTAAATCATATTCAATGAATGAATCCACATACGCTGGTGCTGGATCTATCAGATGTGGAGTGGGTTGGTATGTAAATCATATTGAATTAATGAATCCACGTACGCTGGTGCTGGATCTATCAGATGTGGAGTGGGTAGGTATGTAAATCATATTGAATTAATGAATCCACGTACGCTGGTGCTGGATCTATCAGATGTGGAGTGGGTTGGTATGTAAATCATATTGAATTAATGAATCCACATACGCTGGTGCTGGATCTATCAGATGTGGAGTGGGTAGGTATGTAAATCATATTGAATTAATGAATCCACGTACGCTGGTGCTGGATCTATCAGATGTGGAGTGGGTTGGTATGTAAATCATATAGAATTAATGAATCCACATACGCTGGTGCTGGATCTATCAGATGTGGAGTGGGTAGGTATGTAAATCATATTGAATGAATGAATCCCCATATTCTGGTGCTGGATCTATCAGATGTGGAGTGGGTTGGTATGTAAATCATATTGAATTAATGAATCCGCATACGCTGGTGCTGGATCTATCAGATGTGGAGTGGGTAGGTATGTAAATCATATTGAATGAATGAATCCCCATACGCTGGTGCTGGATCTATCAGATGTGGAGTGGGTAGGTATGTAAATCATATTGAATTAATGAATCCGCATACGCTGGTGCTGGATCTATCAGATGTGGAGTCGGTAGGTATGTAAATCATATTGAATTAATGAATCCACATACGCTGGTGCTGGATCTATCAGATGTGGAGTGGGTTGGTATGTAAATCATATTGAATGAATGAATCCACATACGCTGGTGCTGGATCTATCAGATGTGGAGTAGGTAGGTATGTAAATCATATTGAATTAATGAATCCACATACGCTGGTGCTGGATCTATCAGATGTGGAGTGGGTTGGTATGTAAATCATATTGAATTAATGAATCCGTATACGCTGGTGCAGGATCTATCAGATGTGGAGTGGGTAGGTATGTAAATCATATTGAATTAATGAATCCGCATACGCTGGTGCTGGATCTATCAGATGTGGAGAGGGTTGGTATGTAAATCATATTGAATTAATGAATCCACATACGCTGGTGCTGGATCTATCAGATGTGGAGTGGGTAGGTATGTAAATCATATTGAATTAATGAACCCACATACGCTGGTGCTGGATCTATCAGATGTGGAGTGGGTTGGTATGTAAATCATATTGAATTAATGAATCCGCATACGCTGGTGCTGGATCTATCAGATGTGGAGTGGGTTGGTATGTAAATCATATTGAATTAATGAATCCACATACGCTGGTGCTGGATCTATCAGATGTGGAGTGGGTTGGTATGTAAATCATATTGAATGAATGAATCCACATACGCTGGTGCTGGATCTATCAGATGTGGAGTGGGTTGGTATGTAAATCATATTGAATTAATGAATCCACATACGCTGGTGCTGGATCTATCAGATGTGGAGTGGGTAGGTATGTAAATCATATTGAATTAATGAATCCGCATACGCTGGTGCTGGATCTATCAGATGTGGAGTGGGTTGGTATGTAAATCATATTGAATTAATGAATCCCCATACGCTGGTGCTGGATCTATCAGATGTGGAGTGGGTAGGTATGTAAATCATATTGAATGAATGAATCCGCATACGCTGGTGCTGGATCTATCAGATGTGGAGTGGGTTGGTATGTAAATCATATTGAATTAATGAATCCGCATACGCTGGTGCTGGATCTATCAGATGTGGAGTGGGTTGGTATGTAAATCATATTGAATTAATGAATCCGCATACGCTGGTGCTGGATCTATCAGATGTGGAGTGGGTTGGTATGTAAATCATATTGAATTAATGAATCCGCATACGCTGGTGCTGGATCTATCAGATGTGGAGTGGGTTGGTATGTAAATCATATTGAATTAATGAATCCACATACGCTGGTGCTGGATCTATCAGATGTGGAGTAGGTAGGTATGTAAATCATATTGAATTAATGAATCCGCATACGCTGGGGCTGGATCTATCAGATGTGGAGTGGGTAGGTATGTAAATCATATTGAATTAATGAATCCACATACGCTGGTGCTGGATCTATCAGATGTGGAGTGGGTTGGTATGTAAATCATATTGAATTAATGAATCCGCATACGCTGGTGCTGGATCTATCAGATGTGGAGTAGGTAGGTATGTAAATCATATTGAATTAATGAATCCACATACGCTGGTGCTGGATCTATCAGATGTGGAGTGGGTTGGTATGTAAATCATATTGAATTAATGAATCCGCATACGCTGGTGCTGGATCTATCAGATGTGGAGTGGGTTGGTATGTAAATCATATTGAATTAATGAATCCGCATACGCTGGTGCTGGATCTATCAGATGTGGAGTGGGTAGGTATGTAAATCATATTGAATTAATGAATCCACATACGCTGGTGCTGGATCTATCAGATGTGGAGTAGGTAGGTATGTAAACCATATTGAATTAATGAATCCGCATACGCTGGTGCTGGATCTATCAGATGTGGAGTAGGTAGGTATGTAAACCATATTGAATTAATGAATCCGCATACGCTGGTGCTGGATCTATCAGATGTGGAGTGGGTTGGTATGTAAATCATATTGAATTAATGAACCCGCATACGCTGGTGCTGGATCTATCAGATGTGGAGTGGGTAGGTATGTAAATCATATTGAATGAATGAATCCGCATACGCTGGTGCTGGATCTATCAGATGTGGAGTGGGTTGGTATGTAAATCATATTGAATGAATGAATCCGCATACGCTGGTGCTGGATCTATCAGATGTGGAGTAGGTAGGTATGTAAATCATATTGAATAAATGAATCCGCATACGCTGGTGCTGGATCTATCAGATGTGGAGTGGGTAGGTATGTAAATCATATTGAATGAATGAATCCCCATACGCTGGTGCTGCATCTATCAGATGTGGAGTAGGTAGGTATGTGAATCATATTGAATTAATGAATCCCCATACGCTGGTGCTGGATCTATCAGATGTGGAGTGGGTAGGTATGTAAATCATATTGAATTAATGAATCCGCATACGCTGGTGCTGGATCTATCAGATGTGGAGTGGGTTGGTATGTAAATCATATTGAATTAATGAATCCTCATACGCTGGTGCTGGATCTATCAGATGTGGAGTGGGTTGGTATGTAAATCATATTGAATTAATGAATCCACATACGCTGGTGCTGGATCTATCAGATGTGGAGTAGGTAGGTATGTAAATCATATTGAATTAATGAATCCACATACGCTGGTGCTGGATCTATCAGATGTGGAGTGGGTAGGTATGTAAATGATATTGAATGAATGAATCCGCATACGCTGGTGCTGGATCTATCAGATGTGGAGTGGGTAGGTATGTAAATCATATTGAATGAATGAATCCGCATACGCTGGTGCTGGATCTATCAGATGTGGAGTGGGTAGGTATGTAAATCATATTGAATTAATGAATCCACATACGCTGGTGCTGGATCTATCAGATGTGGAGTGGGTTGGTATGTAAATCATATTGAATGAATGAATCCACATACGCTGGTGCTGGATCTATCAGATGTGGAGTGGGTTGGTATGTAAATCATATTGAATTAATGAATCCACATACGCTGGTGCTGGATCTATCAGATGTGGAGTGGGTAGGTATGTAAATCATATTGAATTAATGAATCCGCATACGCTGGTGCTGGATCTATCAGATGTGGAGTGGGTTGGTATGTAAATCATATTGAATTAATGAATCCCCATACGCTGGTGCTGGATCTATCAGATGTGGAGTGGGTAGGTATGTAAATCATATTGAATGAATGAATCCGCATACGCTGGTGCTGGATCTATCAGATGTGGAGTGGGTTGGTATGTAAATCATATTGAATTAATGAATCCGCATACGCTGGTGCTGGATCTATCAGATGTGGAGTGGGTTGGTATGTAAATCATATTGAATTAATGAATCCGCATACGCTGGTGCTGGATCTATCAGATGTGGAGTGGGTTGGTATGTAAATCATATTGAATTAATGAATCCGCATACGCTGGTGCTGGATCTATCAGATGTGGAGTGGGTTGGTATGTAAATCATATTGAATTAATGAATCCACATACGCTGGTGCTGGATCTATCAGATGTGGAGTAGGTAGGTATGTAAATCATATTGAATTAATGAATCCGCATACGCTGGGGCTGGATCTATCAGATGTGGAGTGGGTAGGTATGTAAATCATATTGAATTAATGAATCCACATACGCTGGTGCTGGATCTATCAGATGTGGAGTGGGTTGGTATGTAAATCATATTGAATTAATGAATCCGCATACGCTGGTGCTGGATCTATCAGATGTGGAGTAGGTAGGTATGTAAATCATATTGAATTAATGAATCCACATACGCTGGTGCTGGATCTATCAGATGTGGAGTGGGTTGGTATGTAAATCATATTGAATTAATGAATCCGCATACGCTGGTGCTGGATCTATCAGATGTGGAGTGGGTTGGTATGTAAATCATATTGAATTAATGAATCCGCATACGCTGGTGCTGGATCTATCAGATGTGGAGTGGGTAGGTATGTAAATCATATTGAATTAATGAATCCACATACGCTGGTGCTGGATCTATCAGATGTGGAGTAGGTAGGTATGTAAACCATATTGAATTAATGAATCCGCATACGCTGGTGCTGGATCTATCAGATGTGGAGTAGGTAGGTATGTAAACCATATTGAATTAATGAATCCGCATACGCTGGTGCTGGATCTATCAGATGTGGAGTGGGTTGGTATGTAAATCATATTGAATTAATGAACCCGCATACGCTGGTGCTGGATCTATCAGATGTGGAGTGGGTAGGTATGTAAATCATATTGAATGAATGAATCCGCATACGCTGGTGCTGGATCTATCAGATGTGGAGTGGGTTGGTATGTAAATCATATTGAATGAATGAATCCGCATACGCTGGTGCTGGATCTATCAGATGTGGAGTAGGTAGGTATGTAAATCATATTGAATAAATGAATCCGCATACGCTGGTGCTGGATCTATCAGATGTGGAGTGGGTAGGTATGTAAATCATATTGAATGAATGAATCCCCATACGCTGGTGCTGCATCTATCAGATGTGGAGTAGGTAGGTATGTGAATCATATTGAATTAATGAATCCCCATACGCTGGTGCTGGATCTATCAGATGTGGAGTGGGTAGGTATGTAAATCATATTGAATTAATGAATCCGCATACGCTGGTGCTGGATCTATCAGATGTGGAGTGGGTTGGTATGTAAATCATATTGAATTAATGAATCCTCATACGCTGGTGCTGGATCTATCAGATGTGGAGTGGGTTGGTATGTAAATCATATTGAATTAATGAATCCACATACGCTGGTGCTGGATCTATCAGATGTGGAGTAGGTAGGTATGTAAATCATATTGAATTAATGAATCCACATACGCTGGTGCTGGATCTATCAGATGTGGAGTGGGTAGGTATGTAAATGATATTGAATGAATGAATCCGCATACGCTGGTGCTGGATCTATCAGATGTGGAGTGGGTAGGTATGTAAATCATATTGAATGAATGAATCCGCATACGCTGGTGCTGGATCTATCAGATGTGGAGTGGGTAGGTATGTAAATCATATTGAATGAATGAATCCGCATACGCTGGTGCTGGATCTATCAGATGTGGAGTGGGTTGGTATGTAAATCATATTGAATGAATGAATCCGCATACGCTGGTGCTGGATCTATCAGATGTGGAGTGGGTAGGTATGTAAATCATATTGAATGAATGAATCCACATACGCTGGTGCTGGATCTATCAGATGTGGAGTGGGTTGGTATGTAAATCATATTGAATTAATGAATCCACATACGCTGGTGCTGGATCTATCAGATGTGGAGTGGGTTGGTATGTAAATCATATTGAATGAATGAATCCGCATACGCTGGTGCTGGATCTATCAGATGTGGAGTAGGTAGGTATGTAAATCATATTGAATTAATGAATCCCCATACGCTGGTGCTGGATCTATCAGATGTGGAGTGGGTAGGTATGTAAATCATATTGAATTAATGAATGCGCATACGCTGGTGCTGGATCTATCAGATGTGGAGTGGGTTGGTATGTAAATCATATTGAATGAATGAATCCACATACGCTGGTGCTGGATCTATCAGATGTGGAGTGGGTTGGTATGTAAATCATATTGAATTAATGAATCCACATACGCTGGTGCTGGATCTATCAGATGTGGAGTGGGTTGGTATGTAAATCATATTGAATGAATGAATCCGCATACGCTGGTGCTGGATCTATCAGATGTGGAGTAGGTAGGTATGTAAATCATATTGAATTAATGAATCCCCATACGCTGGTGCTGGATCTATCAGATGTGGAGTGGGTAGGTATGTAAATCATATTGAATTAATGAATGCGCATACGCTGGTGCTGGATCTATCAGATGTGGAGTGGGTTGGTATGTAAATCATATTGAATTAATGAATCCTCATACGCTGGTGCTGGATCTATCAGATGTGGAGTGGGTTGGTATGTAAATCATATTGAATTAATGAATCCACATACGCTGGTGCTGGATCTATCAGATGTGGAGTGGGTAGGTATGTAAATCATATTGAATGAATGAATCCGCATACGCTGGTGCTGGATCTATCAGATGTGGAGAGGGTTGGTATGTAAATCATATTGAATTAATGAATCCACATACGCTGGTGCTGGATCTATCAGATGTGGAGTGGGTAGGTATGTAAATCATATTGAATTAATGAACCCACATACGCTGGTGCTGGATCTATCAGATGTGGAGTGGGTTGGTATGTAAATCATATTGAATTAATGAATCCGCATACGCTGGTGCTGGATCTATCAGATGTGGAGTGGGTTGGTATGTAAATCATATTGAATTAATGAATCCACATACGCTGGTGCTGGATCTATCAGATGTGGAGTGGGTTGGTATGTAAATCATATTGAATGAATGAATCCACATACGCTGGTGCTGGATCTATCAGATGTGGAGTGGGTTGGTATGTAAATCATATTGAATTAATGAATCCACATACGCTGGTGCTGGATCTATCAGATGTGGAGTGGGTAGGTATGTAAATCATATTGAATTAATGAATCCGCATACGCTGGTGCTGGATCTATCAGATGTGGAGTGGGTTGGTATGTAAATCATATTGAATTAATGAATCCCCATACGCTGGTGCTGGATCTATCAGATGTGGAGTGGGTAGGTATGTAAATCATATTGAATGAATGAATCCGCATACGCTGGTGCTGGATCTATCAGATGTGGAGTGGGTTGGTATGTAAATCATATTGAATGAATGAATCCGCATACGCTGGTGCTGGATCTATCAGATGTGGAGTGGGTTGGTATGTAAATCATATTGAATTAATGAATCCGCATACGCTGGTGCTGGATCTATCAGATGTGGAGTGGGTTGGTATGTAAATCATATTGAATTAATGAATCCGCATACGCTGGTGCTGGATCTATCAGATGTGGAGTGGGTTGGTATGTAAATCATATTGAATTAATGAATCCACATACGCTGGTGCTGGATCTATCAGATGTGGAGTAGGTAGGTATGTAAATCATATTGAATTAATGAATCCGCATATGCTGGGGCTGGATCTATCAGATGTGGAGTGGGTAGGTATGTAAATCATATTGAATTAATGAATCCACATACGCTGGTGCTGGATCTATCAGATGTGGAGTGGGTTGGTATGTAAATCATATTGAATTAATGAATCCGCATACGCTGGTGCTGGATCTATCAGATGTGGAGTAGGTAGGTATGTAAATCATATTGAATTAATGAATCCACATACGCTGGTGCTGGATCTATCAGATGTGGAGTGGGTTGGTATGTAAATCATATTGAATTAATGAATCCGCATACGCTGGTGCTGGATCTATCAGATGTGGAGTGGGTTGGTATGTAAATCATATTGAATTAATGAATCCGCATACGCTGGTGCTGGATCTATCAGATGTGGAGTGGGTAGGTATGTAAATCATATTGAATTAATGAATCCACATACGCTGGTGCTGGATCTATCAGATGTGGAGTAGGTAGGTATGTAAACCATATTGAATTAATGAATCCGCATACGCTGGTGCTGGATCTATCAGATGTGGAGTAGGTAGGTATGTAAACCATATTGAATTAATGAATCCGCATACGCTGGTGCTGGATCTATCAGATGTGGAGTGGGTTGGTATGTAAATCATATTGAATTAATGAACCCGCATACGCTGGTGCTGGATCTATCAGATGTGGAGTGGGTAGGTATGTAAATCATATTGAATGAATGAATCCGCATACGCTGGTGCTGGATCTATCAGATGTGGAGTGGGTTGGTATGTAAATCATATTGAATGAATGAATCCGCATACGCTGGTGCTGGATCTATCAGATGTGGAGTAGGTAGGTATGTAAATCATATTGAATAAATGAATCCGCATACGCTGGTGCTGGATCTATCAGATGTGGAGTGGGTAGGTATGTAAATCATATTGAATGAATGAATCCCCATACGCTGGTGCTGCATCTATCAGATGTGGAGTAGGTAGGTATGTGAATCATATTGAATTAATGAATCCCCATACGCTGGTGCTGGATCTATCAGATGTGGAGTGGGTAGGTATGTAAATCATATTGAATTAATGAATCCGCATACGCTGGTGCTGGATCTATCAGATGTGGAGTGGGTTGGTATGTAAATCATATTGAATTAATGAATCCACATACGCTGGTGCTGGATCTATCAGATGTGGAGTGGGTAGGTATGTAAATCATATTGAATTAATGAATCCACATACGCTGGTGCTGGATCTATCAGATGTGGAGTGGGTAGGTATGTAAATCATATTGAATTAATGAATCCACATACGCTGGTGCTGGATCTATCAGATGTGGAGTGGGTAGGTATGTAAATCATATTGAATTAATGAATCCACATACGCTGGTGTTGGCTCTATCAGATGTGGAGTGGGTAGGTATGTAAATCATATTGAATGAATGAATCCACATACGCTGGTGCTGGATCTATCAGATGTGGAGTGGGTAGGTATGTAAATCATATTGAATTAATGAATCCACATACGCTGGTGCTGTATCTATCAGATGTGGAGTGGGTAGGTATGTAAATCATATTGAATTAATGAATCCACATACGCTGGTGCTGGATCTATCAGATGTGGAGTGGGTTGGTATGTAAATCATATTGAATTAATGAATCCACATACGCTGGTGCTGGATCTATCAGATGTGGAGTGGGTTGGTATGTAAATCATATTGAATTAATGAATCCACATACGCTGGTGCTGGATCTATCAGATGTGGAGTGGGTTGGTATGTAAATCATATTGAATTAATGAATCCACATATGCTGGTGCTGGATCTATCAGATGTGGAGTGGGTTGGTATGTAAATCATATTGAATGAATGAATCCACATATGCTGGTGCTGGATCTATCAGATGTGGAGTAGGTAGGTATGTAAATCATATTGAATTAATGAATCCACATACGCTGGTGCTGGATCTATCAGATGTGGAGTGGGTTGGTATGTAAATCATATTGAATTAATGAATCCACATACACTGGTGCTGGATCTATCAGATGTGGAGTGGGTAGGTATGTAAATCATATTGAATTAATGAATCCACATACGCTGGTGCTGGATCTATCAGATGTGGAGTGGGTTGGTATGTAAATCATATTGAATGAATGAATCCGCATACGCTGGTGCTGGATCTATCAGATGTGGAGTGGGTAGGTATGTAAATCATATTGAATTAATGAATCCACATACGCTGGTGCTGTATCTATCAGATGTGGAGTGGGTAGGTATGTAAATCATATTGAATTAATGAATCCACATACGCTGGTGCTGGATCTATCAGATGTGGAGTGGGTTGGTATGTAAATCATATTGAATTAATGAATCCGCATACGCTGGTGCTGGATCTATCAGATGTGGAGTGGGTAGGTATGTAAATCATATTGAATGAATGAATCCGCATACGCTGGTGCTGGATCTATCAGATGTGGAGTGGGTTGGTATGTAAATCATATTGAATTAATGAATCCACATACGCTGGTGCTGGATCTATCAGATGTGGAGTGGGTTGGTATGTAAATCATATTGAATTAATGAATCCGCATACGCTGGTGCTGGATCTATCAGATGTGGAGTAGGTAGGTATGTAAATCATATTGAATTAATGAATCCACATACGCTGGTGCTGGATCTATCAGATGTGGAGTGGGTTGGTATGTAAATCATATTGAATTAATGAATCCGCATACGCTGGTGCTGGATCTATCAGATGTGGAGTGGGTAGGTATGTAAATCATATTGAATTAATGAATCCACATACGCTGGTGCTGGATCTATCAGATGTGGAGTAGGTAGGTATGTAAATCATATTGAATTAATGAATCCACATACGCTGGTGCTGGATCTATCAGATGTGGAGTGGGTTGGTATGTAAATCATATTGAATTAATGAATCCACATACGCTGGTGCTGGATCTATCAGATGTGGAGTGGGTTGGTATGTAAATCATATTGAATTAATGAATCCGCATACGCTGGTGCTGGATCTATCAGATGTGGAGTGGGTAGGTATGTAAATCATATTGAATTAATGAATCCACATACGCTGGTGCTGGATCTATCAGATGTGGAGTGGGTTGGTATGTAAATCATATTGAATTAATGAATCCACATACGCTGGTGCTGGATCTATCAGATGTGGAGTGGATAGGTATGTAAATCATATTGAATGAATGAATCCACATACGCTGGTGCTGGATCTATCAGATGTGGAGTGGGTAGGTATGTAAATCATATTGAATTAATGAATCCGCATACGCTGGTGCTGGATCTATCAGATGTGGAGTGGGTTGGTATGTAAATCATATTGAATTAATGAATCCGCATACGCTGGTGCTGGATCTATCAGATGTGGAGTGGGTAGGTATGTAAATCATATTGAATGAATGAATCCACATACGCTGGTGCTGGATCTATCAGATGTGGAGTGGGTTGGTATGTAAATCATATTGAATTAATGAATCCGTATACGCTGGTGCTGGATCTATCAGATGTGGAGTGGGTAGGTATGTAAATCATATTGAATGAATGAATCCGCATACGCTGGTGCTGGATCTATCAGATGTGGAGTGGGTTGGTATGTAAATCATATTGAATTAATGAATCCACATACGCTGGTGCTGGATCTATCAGATGTGGAGTGGGTAGGTATGTAAATCATATTGAATTAATGAATCCACATACGCTGGTGCTGGATCTATCAGATGTGGAGTGGGTAGGTATGTAAATCATATTGAATTAATGAATCCACATACGCTGGTGTTGGCTCTATCAGATGTGGAGTGGGTAGGTATGTAAATCATATTGAATGAATGAATCCACATACGCTGGTGCTGGATCTATCAGATGTGGAGTGGGTAGGTATGTAAATCATATTGAATTAATGAATCCACATACGCTGGTGCTGTATCTATCAGATGTGGAGTGGGTAGGTATGTAAATCATATTGAATTAATGAATCCACATACGCTGGTGCTGGATCTATATGATGTGGAGTGGGTAGGTATGTAAATCATATTGAATTAATGAATCCACATACGCTGGTGCTGGATCTATCAGATGTGGAGTGGGTAGGTATGTAAATCATATTGAATGAATGAATCCACATACGCTGGTGCTGGATCTATCAGATGTGGAGTGGGTAGGTATGTAAATCATATTGAATGAATGAATCCACATACGCTGGTGCTGGATCTATCAGATGTGGAGTGGGTAGGTATGTAAATCATATTCAATGAATGAATCCACATACGCTGGTGCTGGATCTATCAGATGTGGAGTGGGTTGGTATGTAAATCATATTGAATTAATGAATCCACGTACGCTGGTGCTGGATCTATCAGATGTGGAGTGGGTAGGTATGTAAATCATATTGAATTAATGAATCCACGTACGCTGGTGCTGGATCTATCAGATGTGGAGTGGGTTGGTATGTAAATCATATTGAATTAATGAATCCACATACGCTGGTGCTGGATCTATCAGATGTGGAGTGGGTAGGTATGTAAATCATATTGAATTAATGAATCCACGTACGCTGGTGCTGGATCTATCAGATGTGGAGTGGGTTGGTATGTAAATCATATTGAATTAATGAATCCACATACGCTGGTGCTGGATCTATCAGATGTGGAGTGGGTAGGTATGTAAATCATATTGAATGAATGAATCCCCATATGCTGGTGCTGGATCTATCAGATGTGGAGTGGGTTGGTATGTAAATCATATTGAATTAATGAATCTGCATACGCTGGTGCTGGATCTATCAGATGTGGAGTGGGTAGGTATGTAAATCATATTGAATGAATGAATCCCCATACGCTGGTGCTGGATCTATCAGATGTGGAGTGGGTAGGTATGTAAATCATATTGAATTAATGAATCCGCATACGCTGGTGCTGGATCTATCAGATGTGGAGTCGGTAGGTATGTAAATCATATTGAATTAATGAATCCACATACGCTGGTGCTGGATCTATCAGATGTGGAGTGGGTTGGTATGTAAATCATATTGAATGAATGAATCCACATACGCTGGTGCTGGATCTATCAGATGTGGAGTAGGTAGGTATGTAAATCATATTGAATTAATGAATCCACATACGCTGGTGCTGGATCTATCAGATGTGGAGTGGGTAGGTATGTAAATCATATTGAATGAATGAATCCACATACGCTGGTGCTGGATCTATCAGATGTGGAGTGGGTAGGTATGTAAATCATATTGAATGAATGAATCCACATACGCTGGTGCTGGATCTATCAGATGTGGAGTGGGTAGGTATGTAAATCATATTGAATTAATGAATCCACATACGCTGGTGCTGGATCTATCAGATGTGGAGTGGGTAGGTATGTAAATCATATTCAATGAATGAATCCACATACGCTGGTGCTGGATCTATCAGATGTGGAGTGGGTTGGTATGTAAATCATATTGAATTAATGAATCCACGTACGCTGGTGCTGGATCTATCAGATGTGGAGTGGGTAGGTATGTAAATCATATTGAATTAATGAATCCACGTACGCTGGTGCTGGATCTATCAGATGTGGAGTGGGTTGGTATGTAAATCATATTGAATTAATGAATCCACATACGCTGGTGCTGGATCTATCAGATGTGGAGTGGGTAGGTATGTAAATCATATTGAATTAATGAATCCACGTACGCTGGTGCTGGATCTATCAGATGTGGAGTGTGTTGGTATGTAAATCATATAGAATTAATGAATCCACATACGCTGGTGCTGGATCTATCAGATGTGGAGTGGGTAGGTATGTAAATCATATTGAATGAATGAATCCCCATATTCTGGTGCTGGATCTATCAGATGTGGAGTGGGTTGGTATGTAAATCATATTGAATTAATGAATCCGCATACGCTGGTGCTGGATCTATCAGATGTGGAGTGGGTAGGTATGTAAATCATATTGAATGAATGAATCCCCATACGCTGGTGCTGGATCTATCAGATGTGGAGTGGGTAGGTATGTAAATCATATTGAATTAATGAATCCGCATACGCTGGTGCTGGATCTATCAGATGTGGAGTCGGTAGGTATGTAAATCATATTGAATTAATGAATCCACATACGCTGGTGCTGGATCTATCAGATGTGGAGTGGGTTGGTATGTAAATCATATTGAATGAATGAATCCACATACGCTGGTGCTGGATCTATCAGATGTGGAGTAGGTAGGTATGTAAATCATATTGAATTAATGAATCCACATACGCTGGTGCTGGATCTATCAGATGTGGAGTGGGTTGGTATGTAAATCATATTGAATTAATGAATCCGTATACGCTGGTGCAGGATCTATCAGATGTGGAGTGGGTAGGTATGTAAATCATATTGAATTAATGAATCCGCATACGCTGGTGCTGGATCTATCAGATGTGGAGAGGGTTGGTATGTAAATCATATTGAATTAATGAATCCACATACGCTGGTGCTGGATCTATCAGATGTGGAGTGGGTAGGTATGTAAATCATATTGAATTAATGAACCCACATACGCTGGTGCTGGATCTATCAGATGTGGAGTGGGTTGGTATGTAAATCATATTGAATTAATGAATCCGCATACGCTGGTGCTGGATCTATCAGATGTGGAGTGGGTTGGTATGTAAATCATATTGAATTAATGAATCCACATACGCTGGTGCTGGATCTATCAGATGTGGAGTGGGTTGGTATGTAAATCATATTGAATTAATGAATCCACATACGCTGGTGCTGGATCTATCAGATGTGGAGTGGGTTGGTATGTAAATCATATTGAATTAATGAATCCACATACGCTGGTGCTGGATCTATCAGATGTGGAGTGGGTAGGTATGTAAATCATATTGAATTAATGAATCCGCATATGCTGGTGCTGGATCTATCAGATGTGGAGTGGGTTGGTATGTAAATCATATTGAATTAATGAATCCCCATACGCTGGTGCTGGATCTATCAGATGTGGAGTGGGTAGGTATGTAAATCATATTGAATGAATGAATCCGCATACGCTGGTGCTGGATCTATCAGATGTGGAGTGGGTTGGTATGTAAATCATATTGAATTAATGAATCCGCATACGCTGGTGCTGGATCTATCAGATGTGGAGTGGGTTGGTATGTAAATCATATTGAATTAATGAATCCGCATACGCTGGTGCTGGATCTATCAGATGTGGAGTGGGTTGGTATGTAAATCATATTGAATTAATGAATCCGCATACGCTGGTGCTGGATCTATCAGATGTGGAGTGGGTTGGTATGTAAATCATATTGAATTAATGAATCCACATACGCTGGTGCTGGATCTATCAGATGTGGAGTAGGTAGGTATGTAAATCATATTGAATTAATGAATCCGCATACGCTGGGGCTGGATCTATCAGATGTGGAGTGGGTAGGTATGTAAATCATATTGAATTAATGAATCCACATACGCTGGTGCTGGATCTATCAGATGTGGAGTGGGTTGGTATGTAAATCATATTGAATTAATGAATCCGCATACGCTGGTGCTGGATCTATCAGATGTGGAGTAGGTAGGTATGTAAATCATATTGAATTAATGAATCCACATACGCTGGTGCTGGATCTATCAGATGTGGAGTGGGTTGGTATGTAAATCATATTGAATTAATGAATCCGCATACGCTGGTGCTGGATCTATCAGATGTGGAGTGGGTTGGTATGTAAATCATATTGAATTAATGAATCCGCATACGCTGGTGCTGGATCTATCAGATGTGGAGTGGGTAGGTATGTAAATCATATTGAATTAATGAATCCACATACGCTGGTGCTGGATCTATCAGATGTGGAGTAGGTAGGTATGTAAACCATATTGAATTAATGAATCCGCATACGCTGGTGCTGGATCTATCAGATGTGGAGTAGGTAGGTATGTAAACCATATTGAATTAATGAATCCGCATACGCTGGTGCTGGATCTATCAGATGTGGAGTGGGTTGGTATGTAAATCATATTGAATTAATGAACCCGCATACGCTGGTGCTGGATCTATCAGATGTGGAGTGGGTAGGTATGTAAATCATATTGAATGAATGAATCCGCATACGCTGGTGCTGGATCTATCAGATGTGGAGTGGGTTGGTATGTAAATCATATTGAATGAATGAATCCGCATACGCTGGTGCTGGATCTATCAGATGTGGAGTAGGTAGGTATGTAAATCATATTGAATAAATGAATCCGCATACGCTGGTGCTGGATCTATCAGATGTGGAGTGGGTAGGTATGTAAATCATATTGAATGAATGAATCCCCATACGCTGGTGCTGCATCTATCAGATGTGGAGTAGGTAGGTATGTGAATCATATTGAATTAATGAATCCCCATACGCTGGTGCTGGATCTATCAGATGTGGAGTGGGTAGGTATGTAAATCATATTGAATTAATGAATCCGCATACGCTGGTGCTGGATCTATCAGATGTGGAGTGGGTTGGTATGTAAATCATATTGAATTAATGAATCCTCATACGCTGGTGCTGGATCTATCAGATGTGGAGTGGGTTGGTATGTAAATCATATTGAATTAATGAATCCACATACGCTGGTGCTGGATCTATCAGATGTGGAGTAGGTAGGTATGTAAATCATATTGAATTAATGAATCCACATACGCTGGTGCTGGATCTATCAGATGTGGAGTGGGTAGGTATGTAAATGATATTGAATGAATGAATCCGCATACGCTGGTGCTGGATCTATCAGATGTGGAGTGGGTAGGTATGTAAATCATATTGAATGAATGAATCCGCATACGCTGGTGCTGGATCTATCAGATGTGGAGTGGGTAGGTATGTAAATCATATTGAATGAATGAATCCGCATACGCTGGTGCTGGATCTATCAGATGTGGAGTGGGTTGGTATGTAAATCATATTGAATGAATGAATCCGCATACGCTGGTGCTGGATCTATCAGATGTGGAGTGGGTAGGTATGTAAATCATATTGAATGAATGAATCCACATACGCTGGTGCTGGATCTATCAGATGTGGAGTGGGTTGGTATGTAAATCATATTGAATTAATGAATCCACATACGCTGGTGCTGGATCTATCAGATGTGGAGTGGGTTGGTATGTAAATCATATTGAATGAATGAATCCGCATACGCTGGTGCTGGATCTATCAGATGTGGAGTAGGTAGGTATGTAAATCATATTGAATTAATGAATCCCCATACGCTGGTGCTGGATCTATCAGATGTGGAGTGGGTAGGTATGTAAATCATATTGAATTAATGAATGCGCATACGCTGGTGCTGGATCTATCAGATGTGGAGTGGGTTGGTATGTAAATCATATTGAATGAATGAATCCACATACGCTGGTGCTGGATCTATCAGATGTGGAGTGGGTTGGTATGTAAATCATATTGAATTAATGAATCCACATACGCTGGTGCTGGATCTATCAGATGTGGAGTGGGTTGGTATGTAAATCATATTGAATGAATGAATCCGCATACGCTGGTGCTGGATCTATCAGATGTGGAGTAGGTAGGTATGTAAATCATATTGAATTAATGAATCCCCATACGCTGGTGCTGGATCTATCAGATGTGGAGTGGGTAGGTATGTAAATCATATTGAATTAATGAATGCGCATACGCTGGTGCTGGATCTATCAGATGTGGAGTGGGTTGGTATGTAAATCATATTGAATTAATGAATCCTCATACGCTGGTGCTGGATCTATCAGATGTGGAGTGGGTTGGTATGTAAATCATATTGAATTAATGAATCCACATACGCTGGTGCTGGATCTATCAGATGTGGAGTGGGTAGGTATGTAAATCATATTGAATGAATGAATCCGCATACGCTGGTGCTGGATCTATCAGATGTGGAGTGGGTAGGTATGTAAATCATATTGAATTAATGAATCCGCATACGCTGGTGCTGGATCTATCAGATGTGGAGTGGGTTGGTATGTAAATCATATTGAATTAATGAATCCACATACGCTGGTGCTGGATCTATCAGATGTGGAGTGGGTAGGTATGTAAATCATATTGAATTAATGAATCCGCATACGCTGGTGCTGAATCTATCAGATGTGGAGTGGGTTGGTATGTAAATCATATTGAATTAATGAATCCACATACGCTGGTGCTGGATCTATCAGATGTGGAGTGGGTAGGTATGTAAATCATATTGAATTAATGAATCCGCATACGCTGGTGCTGGATCTATCAGATGTGGAGTGGGTTGGTATGTAAATCATATTGAATGAATGAATCCACATACGCTGGTGCTGGATCTATCAGATGTGGAGTAGGTAGGTATGTAAATCATATTGAATTAATGAATCCACATACGCTGGTGCTGGATCTATCAGATGTGGAGTGGGTTGGTATGTAAATCATATTGAATGAATGAATCCCCATACACTGGTGCTGGATCTATCAGATGTGGAGTGGGTAGGTATGTAAATCATATTGAATTAATGAATCCCCATACGCTGGTGCTGGATCTATCAGATGTGGAGTAGGTAGGTATGTAAATCATATTGAATTAATGAATCCACATACGCTGGTGCTGGATCTATCAGATGTGGAGTGGGTAGGTATGTAAATCATATTGAATTAATGAATCCGCATACGCTGGTGCTGGATCTATCAGATGTGGAGTGGGTTGGTATGTAAATCATATTGAATTAATGAATCCGCATACGCTGGTGCTGGATCTATCAGATGTGGAGTGGGTAGGTATGTAAATCATATTGAATGAATGAATCCGCATACGCTGGTGCTGGATCTATCAGATATGGAGTGGGTAGGTATGTAAATCATATTGAATGAATGAATCCACATACGCTGGTGCTGGATCTATCAGATGTGGAGTGGGTTGGTATGTAAATCATATTGAATTAATGAATCCCCATACGCTGGTGCTGGATCTATCAGATGTGGAGTGGGTAGGTATGTAAATCATATTGAATGAATGAATCCACGTACGCTGGTGCTGGATCTATCAGATGTGGAGTAGGTAGGTATGTAAATCATATTAAATGAATGAATCCGCATACGCTGGTGCTGGATCTATCAGATGTGGAGTGGGTAGGTATGTAAATCATATTGAATGAATGAATCCACATACGCTGGTGCTGGATCTATCAGATGTTTAGTGTTTAGGTATGTAAATCATATTGAATGAATGAATCCGTATACGCTGGTGCTGGATCTATCAGATATTTAGTGTTTAGGTATGTAAACCATATTGAATTAATGAATCCACATACGCTGGTGCTGGATCTATCAGATGTGGAGTGGGTAGGTATGTAAATCATATTGAATTAATGAATCCACATACGCTGGTGCTGGATCTATCAGATGTGGAGTGGGTAGGTATGTAAACCATATTGAATTAATGAATCCACATACGCTGGTGCTGGATCTATCAGATGTGGAGTGGGTAGGTATGTAAATCATATTGAATTAATGAATCCACATACGCTGGTGCTGGATCTATCAGATGTGGAGTGGGTAGGTATGTAAATCATATTGAATGAATGAATCCCCATACGCTGGTGCTGGATCTATCAGATGTGGAGTGGGTAGGTATGTAAATCATATTGAATTAATGAATCCCCATACGCTGGTGCTGTATCTATCAGATGTGGAGTAGGTAGGTATGTAAATCATATTGAATTAATGAATCCACATACGCTGGTGCTGGATCTATCAGATGTGGAGTGGGTAGGTATGTAAATCATATTGAATTAATGAATCCACATACGCTGGTGCTGGATCTATCAGATGTGGAGTGGGTAGGTATGTAAATCATATTGAATTAATGAATCCACATACGCTGGTGCTGGATCTATCAGATGTGGAGTGGGTAGGTATGTAAATCATATTGAATGAATGAATCCACATACGCTGGTGCTGGATCTATCAGATGTGGAGTGGGTAGGTATGTAAATCATATTGAATGAATGAAACCACATACGCTGGTGCTGGCTCTATCAGATGTGGAGTGGATAGGTATGTAAATCATATTGAATTAATGAATCCACATACGCTGGTGCTGGATCTATCAGATGTGGAGTAGGTAGGTATGTAAATCATATTGAATGAATGAATCCACATACGCTGGTGCTGGCTCTATCAGATGTGGAGTGGGTAGGTATGTAAATCATATTGAATTAATGAATCCACATACGCTGGTGCTGGATCTATCAGATGTGGAGTGGGTTGGTATGTAAATCATATTGAATTAATGAATCCACATACGCTGGTGCTGGATCTATCAGATGTGGAGTGGGTTGGTATGTAAATCATATTGAATTAATGAATCCGTATACGCTGGTGCTGGATCTATCAGATGTGGAGTGGGTAGGTATGTAAATCATATTGAATTAATGAATCCACATACGCTGGTGCTGGATCTATCAGATGTGGAGTGGGTAGGTATGTAAATCATATTGAATTAATGAATCCGCATACGCTGGTGCTGGATCTATCAGATGTGGAGTGGGTAGGTATGTAAATCATATTGAATTAATGAATCCACATACGCTGGTGCTGGATCTATCAGATGTGGAGTTTGTTGGTATGTAAATCATATTGAATTAATGAATCCGCATACGCTGGTGCTGGATCTATCAGATGTGGAGTGGGTAGGTATGTAAATCATATTGAATGAATGAATCCGCATACGCTGGTGCTGGATCTATCAGATGTGGAGTGGGTTGGTATGTAAATCATATTGAATTAATGAATCCGCATACGCTGGTGCTGGATCTATCAGATGTGGAGTGGGTAGGTATGTAAATCATATTGAATTAATGAATCCACATACGCTGGTGCTGGATCTATCAGATGTGGAGTGGGTTGGTATGTAAATCATATTGAATTAATGAATCCACATACGCTGGTGCTGGATCTATCAGATGTGGAGTGGGTAGGTATGTAAATCATATTGAATTAATGAATCCACATACGCTGGTGCTGGATCTATCAGATGTGGAGTGGGTAGGTATGTAAATCATATTGAATGAATGAATCCCCATACGCTGGTGCTGGATCTATCAGATGTGGAGTAGGTAGGTATGTAAATCATATTGAATGAATGAATCCTCATACGCTGGTGCTGGATCTATCAGATGTGGAGTGGGTTGGTATGTAAATCATATTGAATTAATGAATCCCCATACGCTGGTGCTGGATCTATCAGATGTGGAGTGGGTTGGTATGTAAATCATATTGAATTAATGAATCCGCATACGCTGGTGCTGGATGTATCAGATGTGGTGTGGGTTGGTATGTAAATCATATTGAATTAATGAATCCGCATACGCTGGTGCTGGATCTATCAGATGTGGAGTGGGTAGGTATGTAAATCATATTGAATTAATGAATCCGCATACGCTGGTGCTGGATCTATCAGATGTGGAGTGGGTTGGTATGTAAATCATATTGAATTAATGAATCCACATACGCTGGTGCTGGATCTATCAGATGTGGAGTGGGTAGGTATGTAAATCAATATCAGCAAATCAAATGCACCAGCAATGAAATGGGTGTTGTTAAGTCAATAAGAGATTATGTAAAGCAATTTTTAGTTATGTACATAGGGATTTTTACGTGACTGGTGTTTCAGTTGCTTGTATGATGAAAAATAATAAAAATAACCAGACATTATACATACCCTTAGTGTTTGTGAATAATCCCCGGCTTCAAGAAGTAGATTCCGTGATGTCTTTAACAGTTGCAAGTTTGACTACTTTCTTTTATTGTTAGCTGAGTAAGTGCCAGATTAGGCCATGGTAATTTTTATGTCCCTGAAGGGAACTTCATATAGTAATCGCATCGTCCGTCCATCTGTCCATCCATCTGTCACGCTTCTTGTGCAGAGCATAACTCCATTGGTATTGAAGGGATTCAAATGAAACTTAATATTATGATAGAATACAATGAGAGGGAGTGCAGAGTACAAGGACTAGCACTGTTAAATATATACAGAGTTTTTGCCATTTATTTAAATATATTGTGCGGAGCATATCTCCATTAGTATTGAAATTATTCAAATGAAACTTCGTATAATGATAGAGGACACTGAGAGGAAGTGCAGAGCACAAGGACCACAACTCTTTTTTTCAATATTTACAGAGTTATTGCCTTTTTTTGTTTCCTTTTTTGAAGCATTAATTTTATTGTGCGGAGCATAACTCCATTAGTATTGAAGGGATTGAAATAAAACTTCATATAATGATAGAGGACAATGAGATAAAGTGTACAGCACAAGATACATAACTCGTGCTTCAAAATTTACTGAGTTATTGCCTTTTATTTAATTTTATTATGTGGAGCATAACTCCATTAGTATTCAAAGGATTCAAATGGAACTTCATATAATAATAGAGGACAATGAGAGGAAGTGCAGGTCACAAGGACCACAACTCTTTCTTCAATATTTATGGAGTTATTGCCCTTTGTTTTATTGTTTTGTGCAAAGCATTAATTTTCTTGTTCGGAGCATACTACCATTAGTATTGAAGGGATTCAAATGAAACTTCATAGAATGTTAGTGGACAATAAGAGGAACTGCAGAGTACAAGGACCATAACTATTTCTTCAATATAACGGAGTTATTTCCCTTTGTTTTATTTTCTTGTTGGGAGGATAACTGCATTAGTATTGAAGGGATTCAGAGGAAACTTCATATAATGATAGAGGAGAATGAGAGGAATTGCAAACTACAAGGACCATAACTCTTTATTCAATACTTATGGAGTTAGTAGCCCTTGTTTATTCCATTCATATAGAAGGATTTTTAAATGAAACCACATTTAGTGATAGAGGACATTGAGAGGAAGTGCAGAGTACAAGGACCATAACTAATTCTTCAATATTAAAGGAATTATTGCCCTTTGTTTTTTGTGTGTGCATATAATTACTGCTTTAGTATTGAAGGAATTAAAATAACACCACATATTATGATAGAGGACATTGAGAGAAAGAGCAGAGTACAAGGACCATAACTCTTTCTTCAATACTTATGGAGTTATTGTTTTTCAGTTATTTTTTTAGTGCAGTGCATAACTCCATTTGTATTGAAGTGATTTAAAACCCATATAGGAAGCTTCATTTTTGCTAACATGTAACTGAAACTGTGTTGCCTTCCTCTGAAAAGCATAGACTTCGGGGGCATATGTCACATCCTGTGACAAGCCTTGTTTTATTCAAAAAAGACATTATTGCATAATTTGATAATATGAATGAAATAACCAGTGCAATATTTAAACCATTCAATGAATGAGGATGAATATAATGGAACATACCTTTGCATAATATTTTTGTTTTGGTATATATTTCTATATTTTGATTTTGTTTATTGTTTAAGTATGTTTAAGTGACATTCACTTGACATAATTATTTTCCTTTTAAGAGTATGAGGCACTTCCTTATATCTACAAAATGGCAGCTGAAGGTAATCATTCAAAGAATACATTATTTCATTATACCAATGTTTAATATGCAGTTAAGTATTTGCAGATTTATGATTTTCCAGAGTTATTAGTGTAATATAGACACGCATATATATAATTGCATCAGTAAATTTGATTTAACTACAAATCTGTATACTTGTCTGCATTGACAAAATTTTCCCAAAATTATAGAACTGTGTCGATGCATGCATGAACACAGCTTTTTTAAATATAATAAAAACGATTAAAGACACAATCAGATTTACTGAAAGTGTTGTGGATAATGCAAAAATGCCATAGTTATTGACAGAATAAAACAAACATACTCCAACACCACCAAATACAGAGTTTGATGTGAAAAAATAAATATTTAATGTCCATTCTATGCTTGATGTCTTATTCTAACTTAACATAATAGAGTGTTGTTTAGGAATTATTTCTTTCAATTGAAATACAGACTAATAAACATTCACTGTTACCCAGCATGTATAAATAAGGTGGGGTTTTATTCCAGAAACATCTTTTAAATAGGAGAAACATCATGAGACTCATTTTGATTAACCTTTTTCAAGAATTACCTACTGGAGCTTGCTAATAGAGCTTAAAACTTCCTGTTTTGAACCACATACACAATGCAAATTCATTTTGAGTAGAAAGATTCGCTTGACTAACTTTTAAACGATTCAAAGGCTAACTTACACCATTAGCTGACCTGGATTATTGGAAAAACTGGTTACGCAGATTAAGCTATTACAAGTACATACCGAGATTTGCAATGTTTAACATTACCCAATTTGCTGCTTTCCAATGCGTTTTTATTTATATTTCAATGCTTAAATACGCGGATATGCGTCTTATCTGGAGCTCTGGGATAAGGTTTGCGTTCAACAAGTACATATCTCTTTAATTACTACAGATCTTCAATTGAAATTTCACTCATGTCTTCGGGGTCATAATGTGAGGTCACTGATTTAGGCCCATAACGCTGACCTGCAATTAATCAGAATTATGCCTTTTTTATACTTTGAAAACGCAAGTTAAAGTTTGCTTGTACAACTTTTATCTCTATGTCTATTACAGATATTCAATTAAAAATTCATGCATGTCTGCGAGGTCATAAAGGACGGTCACTGACTAAAGCACATAACTCTGACAAAGTGGTATGAGTAGTCAAGCATGCTGTCTTGTCCTGAGACAGCACTTGTTTAACTGAAAATCAGGTTAAATGGTTTTAAGAATAATGGTTGTAAAATAGCTGTCCTCATTGGGGAATAAGACGCATTGTTTCACCATTTACTATATTAAAAAATGGTTAAATTGAACTATAAATATTACAGTTGCATGCTTGAGGAACTGCATGTTTTTTGTGGTTTTAGAATGTGTGCACCGTTGCTTAGTTTAATTTGAAAATTGTTTTGACAAAATGAAAAATGTAACTCAATTTCTGATTATATGATATTTTGAGAAACATTTTTAGCTGACCTGAGCACAACATGCTCATTGTGAGCTTTTGTGATCGCCTTTTGTCTGACCTGCGTCATGTGTTGTCAACATTTACCTTGTGAACACTCCAGAGGCCACATTTATTGGCAAATCTTCATGAAACTTGGTCCGAACATTTGTCCCAATTCAAAACTAGATCATGTGAGGTCAAAAACTAGGTCACTAGGTCAAATTGAAGAAAAAGCTTATGAACACTTTAGAAGTCAAATTATTTGCCCAATCAACATGAAACTAGCTCAGAACCTTGGTTCTAATGATATCCCAGTTCAAAAGTGGTTGTGGTCTTTCAATAAACATGGCCACCAGGGGGGGGGATGCAGTTTTCCTAACTGGGCTGTAGAAAAAGCTTGTGAACACTTCGGAAGTCCCATTTTTGCCCAAGCAACATGAAACTTACTCAGAACATTTGTTCATATAATATCTTTGCCGAATAAGAAAATGGTTCCCGTCCTTTGAAAAGAATGGCTGGCAGAAGATGGGAGGGGGTTCAGTTTTCCGTATGTGGATATATTGAAAACATTGTAATGCTTGTGAACACTCCAGAGGTCACATGTATATCCCAGTCATCATGAAACTTTCTCAGAACATTTGTCACAATGATATCTTGGACAAGTTCAAAACCAGGTCACATGTGGTAAAATACTACATCACCAGGACAAATTGAAAAAAACAAGCTTGTGAAAAATCTAGAGGCAACTATTTTAGCTGTAATGTAACTTGCTCAGAACAGTTTTATTCCTCAGCCCTCAGGTGAGCGACCTAGGGCCTTATGGCCCTTTTGTTTACATCTCTGTTTCAATTTCAAAATAGCATATTTTAACATTCAATTACTTAGTGAAAACTCAATTCAAGGATAGACCATGAAACCACTGTATCTGCTTAACGTATCTATGTCAGATACAGTACTTTTACGCTCAACTGTCGACATACTCAAAGACATTTTTCTTCCAAAGATCATCAACGTCTCAGGTTCGAAGATATGGCACTGGATGGCGTCCTTGATCATACGGGGGAACGAAGACGCCTACTGGAAGTATCAGCCGAGGAGTATGATGGTACGTTAATCATTGAATTAATGAATCCACATACACTGGGAAGGTATGTAAATCATATTGAATTAATGAATCCACATATGTCGGGAAGGTATGTAAATCATATTGAATTAATGAATCCACATATGACGGGAAGGTATGTAAATCATATTGAATTAATGAATCCACATATGCCGGAAAGGTATGTAAATCATATTGAATTAATGAATCCACATATGCCGGGAAGGTATGTAAATCATATTGAATTAATGAATCCACATATGCTGGGAAGGTATGTAAATCATATTGAATTAATGAATCCACATACGCTGGTGCTGGATCTATCACATGTGGAGTGGGAAGGTATGTAAATCAAAATCAGCAAATCAAATGCACCAGCACTACAATGGGTATTGTTAAGTCAATCAGAGATTATGTAAAGCAATTTTTAGTTCTGTACATTTACATGGGATTTTTACATGACTGGTGTTTCAGTTGCTTGTAAGATGAAAAATAATAAAAATAACCAGACATTATACATACCCTTAGTGTTTGTTAATAATCCCCTGCTTCAAGAAGTAGATTCCGTGATGTCTTTAACAGTTGCAAGTTTGACTAGTTTCTTTTATTGTTAGCTGAGTAAGTGCCAGGTTAGGCCATGGTAATTTTTATGCCCCCGAAGGGAACTTCATATAGTAATCTCATCGTCCGTCCGTCTGTCTGTCACGCTTCTTGTGCAGAGCATAACTCCATTGGTATTGACGGGATTCAAATGAAACTTCATAAAATGATAGAAGACAATGAGAAGAAGTGCAGAGTACAAGGACTACAACTCTTCAATATTTACAGAGTTTTTGCCCTTTATTTAAATATATTGTGCGGAGCATATCTCCCTTAGTATTGAAGTGATTCAAATGAAACTTCGTAAAATGATAGAGGACACTGAGAGGAAGTGCAGAGCACAAGGACCACAACTCTTTTTTCAATATTTACAGAATTATTGCCCTTTTTTGTTTCCTTATTTAAAGCATTAATTTTATTGTGTGGAGCATAACTCCATTAGTATTGAAGGGATTGAAATAAAACTTCATATAATGATAGAGGACAATGAGATAAAGTGCACAGCACAAGGAACATAACTCTTTCTTCAAAATTTACTGAGTTATTGCCTTTTATTTAATATTATTATGTGGAGCATAACTCCATTTGTATTCAAGGGATTCAGATGAAACTTCATATAATGATAGAGGACAATGAGAGGAAGTGCAGGGCACAAGGACCACAACTCTTTCTTCAATATTTATGGAGTTATTGCCCTTTGTTTTATTTTTGTGTGCAAAGCATTAATTTTCTTGTGCAGAGCATACTACCATTTTTATTGAAGGGATTCAAATGAAACTTCATAGAATGTTAATGGACAATAAGAGGAACTGCAGAGTACAAGGACCATAACTATTTCTTCAATATAACAGAGATATTTCCCTTTGTTTAATTTTCATGTTGGGAGGATAACTGCATGAGTATTGAAGGGATTCAGATGAATCTAAATACAATGATAGAGGACAATAAGAGGAAGTGCAGACTACAAGGACCATAACTCTTTATTCAATACTTATGGAGTTATTACCCCTTGTTTATTTTTTGTGCAGAGCACAATTCCATTCATATTGAAGGATTTTAAATAAAACCACATATAGTGATAGAGGACGTTGAGAGGAAGTGCAGAGTACAAGGACCATAACTAATTCTTCAATATTTATGGAATTATTGCCCTTTGTTTTTTGTGTGCAGTTTAATTACTACTTTAGTATTTAAGGAATTAAAATAACACCACATATAATGATAGAGAACATTGAGAGAAAGAGCAGAGTACAAGGACCATAACTCTTTCTTCATTATTTATGGAGTTATTGTCCTTCAGTTAATTGTTTAGTGCAGTGCATAACTCCATTAGTATTGAAGTGATTTAAAACCACAAACATGTATATTGCAAGAGGATGTTGAGAGGAAGTTCAGAGTACAATGTCCATAGCTCTTTTTGTAGGAAGCATCATTTTTGCTCACATGTAACTGAAACTGTGTTGCCTTCCTCTGACAAGCATAGACTTCAGGGGCATACGTCACATCCTGTGACAAGCCTTGTTTTATTCAAAAAAGACATTATTGCATAATTTGATAATATGAATGAAATAACCAGTGCAATATTTAAACCATTCAATGAATGAGGATGAATATAATGGAACATACCTTTGCATAATATTTTTGTTTTGGTATATATTTCTATATTTTGATTTTGTTTATTGTTTAAGTATGTTTAAGTGACATTCACTTGACATAATTATTTTCCTTTTAAGAGTATGAGGCACTTCCTGATATCTACAAAATGGCAGCTGAAGGTAATCATTCAAAGAATACATTATTTCATTATACCAATGTTTAATATGCAGTTAAGTATTTGCATATTTATGATTTTCCAGAGTTATTAGTGTAATATACACCTGCATATATAATTGCATCAGTAAATTTGATTTGACTACAAATCTGTATACTTGTCTGCATTGACTAAATTTTCCCAAAATTATAGAACTGTGTCGATGCATGCATGAACACAGCTTTTTTAAATATAATAAAAACGATTAAAGACACAATCAGATTTACTGAAAGTGTTGTGGATAATGCAAAAATGCCATAGTTATTGACAGAATAAAACAAACATACTCCAACACCACCAAAAGAGAGTTTGATGTGAAAAAATAAATATTTAATGTCCATTCTATGCTTGATGTCTTATTCTAACTTAACATAATAGAGTGTTGTTTAGGAATTATTTCTTTCAATTGAAATACAGACTAATATACATTCAATGTTACCCAGCATGTATAAATAAGCTGGGGTTTTATTCCAGAAACATCTTTTAAATAGGAGAAACATCATGAGACTCATTTTGATTAACCTTTTCAAGAATTACCTGCTGGAGCTTGCTAATAGAGCTTAAAACTTCCTGTTTTGAACCACATACACAATGCAAATTCATTTTGAGTAGAAAGATTCGCTTGACTCACTTTTAAACGATTCAAAGGCTAACTTACACCATTAGCTGACCTGGATTATTGGAAAAACTGGTTAAGCAGATTAAGCTATTACAAGTACATACCGAGATTTGCAATATGTAACATTACGCAATTTGCTGCTTTCCAATGCGTTTTTATTTATATTTCAATGCTTAAATACGCGGATATGCGTCTTATCTGGAGCTCTGGGTTAAGGTTTGCGTGCAAGAAGTACATATCTCTTTAATTACTGCAGATCTTCAATTGAAATTTCACTCATGTCTTCGGGGTCATAATGTGAGGTCACTGATTTAGGCCCATAACGCTGACCTGCAATTAATCAGAATTATGCCTTTTTTGTACTTTGAAAATGCAAGTTAAAGTTTGCTTGTACAACTTTTATCTCTATGTCTATTACAGATATTCAATTAAAAATTCATGCATGTCTGCGAGGTCATAAAGGACGGTCACTGACTAAAGCACATAACTCTGACAAAGTGGTATGAGTAGTCAAGCGTGCTGTCCTGTCCTGAGACAGCACTTGTTTAACTGAAAATCAGGTTAAATGGTTTTAAGAATCATGGTTGTAAAATAGCTGTCCTCATTGGGGAATAAGACGCATTGTTTCACCATTTACTATATTAAAAAATGGTTAAATTGAACTATAAATATTACAGTTGCATGCTTGAGGAACTGCATGTTTTTTTGTGGTTTTAGAATGTGTGCACCATTGCTTAGTTTAATTTGAAAATTGTTTTGACAAAATGAAAAATGTAACTGAATTTCTGATTATATGATATTGAGAAACATTTTTAGCTGACCTGAGCACAACATGCTCATTGTGAGCTTTTGTGATCGCCTTTTGTCTGACCTGCGTCATGTGTTGTCAACATTTACCTTGTGAACACTCCAGAGGCCACATTTATTGGCAAATCTTCATGAAACTTGGTCCGAACATTTGTCCCAATTCAAAACTAGATCATGTGAGGTCAAAAACTAGGTCACTAGGTCAAATTGAAGAAAACGCTTATGAACACTTTAGAAGTCAAATTATTTGCCCAATCAACATGAAACTAGCTCAGAACCTTTGTTCTAATGATATCCCAGTTCGAAAGTGGTTGTGGTCTTTCAATAAACATGACCACCAGGGGGGGGGGGGGGATGCAGTTTTCCTAACTGGGCTGTAGAAAAAGCTTGTGAACACTTCGGAAGTCCCATTTTTGCCCAAGCAACATGAACTTACTCAGAACATTTGTTCATATAATATCTTTGCCGAATAAGAAAATGGTTCCCGTCCTTTGAAAAAAATGGCTGACAGAAGATGGGAGGGGGTTCAGTTTTCCGTATATGGATATATTGAAAACATTGTAATGCTTGTGAACACTCCAGAGGCCACATGTATATCCCAGTCATCATGAAAATTTCTCAGAACATTTGTCACAATGATATCTTGGACAAGTTCAAAACCAGGTCACGTGGTAAAATACTACGTCACCGGGACAAATTGAAAAAAACAAGCTTGTGAAAAATCTAGAGGCAACTATTTTAGCTGTAATGTAACTTGCTCAGAACAGTTTTATTCCTCAGCCCTCAGGTGAGCGACCTAGGGCCTTATGGCCCTTTTGTTTAAATCTCTGTTTCAATTTCAAAATAGCATATTTTAACATTCAATTACTTAGTGAAAACTCAATTCAAGGATAGACCATGAAACCACTGTATCTGCTTAACGTATCTATGTCAGATACAGTACTTTCACGCTCAACTGTCGACATACTCAAAGACATTTTTCTTCCAAAGATCATCAACGACTCAGGTTCGAAGATATTTCGTAAAATGATAGAGGACACTGAGAGGAAGTGCAGAGCACAAGGACCACAACTCTTTTTTCAATATTTACAGAATTATTGCCCTTTTTTGTTTCCTTATTTGAAGCATTAATTTTATTGTGCGGAGCATAACTCCATTAGTATTGAAGGGATTGAAATAAAACTTTCATATAATGATGGAGGACAATGAGATAAAGTGCACAGCACAAGGAACATAACTCTTTCTTCAAAATTTACTGAGTTATTGCCTTTTATTTAATATTATTATGTGGAGCATAACTCCATTTGTATTCAAGGGATTCAGATGAAACTTCATATAATGATAGAGGACAATGAGAGGAAGTGCAGGGCACAAGGACCACAACTCTTTCTTCAATATTTATGGAGTTATTGCCCTTTGTTATATTTTTGTGTGCAAAGCATTAATTTTCTTGTTCGGAGCATACTACCATTTTTATTGAAGGGATTCAAATGAAACTTCATAGAATGTTAGTGGACAATAAGAGGAACTGCAGAGTACAAGGACCATAACTATTTCTTCAATATAACAGAGATATTTCCCTTTGCTTAATGTTCATGTTGGGAGGATAACTGCATGAGTATTGAAGGGATTCAGTTGAAACTAAATATAATGATAGAGGACAATAAGAGGAAGTGCAGACTACAAGGACCATAACTCTTTATTCAATACTTATGGAGTTATTACCCCTTGTTTATTTTTTGTGCAGAGCACAATTCCATTCATATTGAAGGATTTTAAATAAAACCACATCTAGTGATAGAGGACGTTGAGAGGAAGTGCAGAGTACAAGGACCACAACTCATTCTTCAATATTTATGGAATTATTGCCCTTTGCTTTTTGTGTGCTGATAATTACTACTTTAGTATTTAAGGAATTAAAATAACACCACATATAATGATAGAGGACATTGAGAGAAAGAGCAGAGTACAAGGACCATAACTCTTTCTTCATTATTTATGGAGTTATTGTCCTTCAGTTAATTTTTTAGTGCATTGCATAACTCCATTAGTATTGAAGTGATTTAAAACCACAAACATGTATATTGCAAGAGGATGTTGAGAGGAAGTTCAGAGTACAATGTCCATAGCTCTTTTTGTAGGAAGCATCATTTTTGCTCACATGTAACTGAAACTGTGTTGCCTTCCTCTGACAAGCATAGACTTCAGGGGCATACGTCACATCCTGTGACAAGCCTTGTTTTATTCAAAAAAGACATTATTGCATAATTTGATAATATGAATGAAATAACCAGTGCAATATTTAAACCATTCAATGAATGAGGATGAATATAATGGAACATACCTTTGCATAATATTTTTGTTTTGGTATATATTTCTATATTTTTATTTGGTTTATTGTTTAAGTATGTTTAAGTGACATTCACTTGACATAATTATTTTCCTTTTAAGAGTATGAGGCACCATCTCCTGATGTCTATGAAATGGCAGCTGAAGGTAATCATTCAAAGAATACATTATTTCATTATACCAATGTTTAATATGCAGTTAAGTATTTGCGGATTTATGATTTTCCAGAGTTATTAGTGTAATATACACCTGCATATATAATTGCATCAGTAAATTTGATTTGACTACAAATCTGTATACTTGTCTGCATTGACAAAATTTTCCCAAAATTATAGAACTGTGTCGATGCATGCATGAACACAGCTTTTTTAAATATAATAAAAACGATTAAAGACACAATCAGATTTGCTGAAAGTGTTGTGGATAATGCAAAAATGCCATAGTTATTGACAGAATAAAACAAACATACTCCAACACCACCAAAAGAGAGTTTGATGTGAAAAAATAAATATTTAATGTCCATTCTATGCTTGATGTCTTATTCTAACTTAACATAATAGAGTGTTGTTTAGGAATTATTTCTTTCAATTGAAATACAGACTAATAAACATTCAATGTTACCCAGCATGTATAAATAAGCTGGGGTTTTATTCCAGAAACATCTTTTAAATAGGAGAAACATCATGAGACTCATTTTGATTAACCTTTTCAAGAATTACCTGCTGGAGCTTGCTAATAGAGCTTAAAACTTCCTGTTTTGAACCACATACACAATGCAAATTCATTTTGAGTAGAAAGATTCGCTTTACTCACTTTTAAACGATTCAAAGGCTAACTTACACCATTAGCTGACCTGGATTATTGGAAAAACTGGTTAAGCAGATTAAGCTATTACAAGTACATACCGAGATTTGCAATATGTAACATTACGCAATTTGCTGCTTTCCAATGCGTTTTTATTTATATTTCAATGCTTAAATACGCGGATATGCGTCTTATCTGGAGCTCTGGGTTAAGGTTTGCGTGCAAGAAGTACATATCTCTTTAATTACTGCAGATCTTCAATTGAAATTTCACTCATGTCTTCGGGGTCATAATGTGAGGTCACTGATTTAGGCCCATAACGCTGACCTGCAATTAATCAGAATTATGCCTTTTTTGTACTTTGAAAATGCAAGTTAAAGTTTGCTTGTACAACTTTTATCTCTATGTCTATTACAGATATTCAATTAAAAATTCATGCATGTCTGCGAGGTCATAAAGGACGGTCACTGACTAAAGCACATAACTCTGACAAAGTGGTATGAGTAGTCAAGCGTGCTGTCCTGTCCTGAGACAGCACTTGTTTAACTGAAAATCAGGTTAAATGGTTTTAAGAATCATGGTTGTAAAATAGCTGTCCTCATTGGGGAATAAGACGCATTGTTTCACCATTTACTATATTAAAAAATGGTTAAATTGAACTATAAATATTACAGTTGCATGCTTGAGGAACTGCATGTTTTTTTGTGGTTTTAGAATGTGTGCACCATTGCTTAGTTTAATTTGAAAATTGTTTTGACAAAATGAAAAATGTAACTGAATTTCTGATTATATGATATTGAGAAACATTTTTAGCTGACCTGAGCACAACATGCTCATTGTGAGCTTTTGTGATCGCCTTTTGTCTGACCTGCGTCATGTGTTGTCAACATTTACCTTGTGAACACTCCAGAGGCCACATTTATTGGCAAATCTTCATGAAACTTGGTCCGAACATTTGTCCCAATTCAAAACTAGATCATGTGAGGTCAAAAACTAGGTCACTAGGTCAAATTGAAGAAAACGCTTATGAACACTTTAGAAGTCAAATTATTTGCCCAATCAACATGAAACTAGCTCAGAACCTTTGTTCTAATGATATCCCAGTTCGAAAGTGGTTGTGGTCTTTCAATAAACATGACCACCAGGGGGGGGGATGCAGTTTTCCTAACTGGGCTGTAGAAAAAGCTTGTGAACACTTCGGAAATCCAATTTTTGCCCAAGCAACATGAACTTACTCAGAACATTTGTTCATATAATATCTTTGCCGAATAAGAAAATGGTTCCCGTCCTTTGAAAAAAATGGCTGACAGAAGATGGGAGGGGGTTCAGTTTTCCGTATATGGATATATTGAAAACATTGTAATGCTTGTGAACACTCCAGAGGCCACATGTATATCCCAGTCATCATGAAAATTTCTCAGAACATTTGTCACAATGATATCTTGGACAAGTTCAAAACCAGGTCACGTGGTAAAATACTACGTCACCGGGACAAATTGAAAAAAACAAGCTTGTGAAAAATCTAGAGGCAACTATTTTAGCTGTAATGTAACTTGCTCAGAACAGTTTTATTCCTCAGCCCTCAGGTGAGCGACCTAGGGCCTTATGGCCCTTTTGTTTAAATCTCTGTTTCAATTTCAAAATAGCATATTTTAACATTCAATTACTTAGTGAAAACTCAATTCAAGGATAGACCATGAAACCACTGTATCTGCTTAACGTATCTATGTCAGATACAGTACTTTCACGCTCAACTGTCGACATACTCAAAGACATTTTTCTTCCAAAGATCATCAACGACTCAGGTTCGAAGATATTTCGTAAAATGATAGAGGACACTGAGAGGAAGTGCAGAGCACAAGGACCACAACTCTTTTTTCAATATTTACAGAATTATTGCCCTTTTTTGTTTCCTTATTTGAAGCATTAATTTTATTGTGCGGAGCATAACTCCATTAGTATTGAAGGGATTGAAATAAAACTTTCATATAATGATGGAGGACAATGAGATAAAGTGCACAGCACAAGGAACATAACTCTTTCTTCAAAATTTACTGAGTTATTGCCTTTTATTTAATATTATTATGTGGAGCATAACTCCATTTGTATTCAAGGGATTCAGATGAAACTTCATATAATGATAGAGGACAATGAGAGGAAGTGCAGGGCACAAGGACCACAACTCTTTCTTCAATATTTATGGAGTTATTGCCCTTTGTTATATTTTTGTGTGCAAAGCATTAATTTTCTTGTTCGGAGCATACTACCATTTTTATTGAAGGGATTCAAATGAAACTTCATAGAATGTTAGTGGACAATAAGAGGAACTGCAGAGTACAAGGACCATAACTATTTCTTCAATATAACAGAGATATTTCCCTTTGCTTAATGTTCATGTTGGGAGGATAACTGCATGAGTATTGAAGGGATTCAGTTGAAACTAAATATAATGATAGAGGACAATAAGAGGAAGTGCAGACTACAAGGACCATAACTCTTTATTCAATACTTATGGAGTTATTACCCCTTGTTTATTTTTTGTGCAGAGCACAATTCCATTCATATTGAAGGATTTTAAATAAAACCACATCTAGTGATAGAGGACGTTGAGAGGAAGTGCAGAGTACAAGGACCACAACTCATTCTTCAATATTTATGGAATTATTGCCCTTTGCTTTTTGTGTGCTGATAATTACTACTTTAGTATTTAAGGAATTAAAATAACACCACATATAATGATAGAGGACATTGAGAGAAAGAGCAGAGTACAAGGACCATAACTCTTTCTTCATTATTTATGGAGTTATTGTCCTTCAGTTAATTTTTTAGTGCATTGCATAACTCCATTAGTATTGAAGTGATTTAAAACCACAAACATGTATATTGCAAGAGGATGTTGAGAGGAAGTTCAGAGTACAATGTCCATAGCTCTTTTTGTAGGAAGCGTCATTTTTGCTCACATGTAACTGAAACTGTGTTGCCTTCAACTGACAAGCATAGACTTCGGGGGCATACGTCACATCCTGTGACAAGCCTTGTTTTATTCAAAAAAGACATTATTGCATAATTTGATAATATGAATGAAATAACCAGTGCAATATTTAAACCATTCAATGAATGAGGATGAATATAATGGAACATACCTTTGCATAATATTTTTGTTTTGGTATATATTTCTATATTTTTATTTGGTTTATTGTTTAAGTATGTTTAAGTGACATTCACTTGACATAATTATTTTCCTTTTAAGAGTATGAGGCACCATCTCCTGATGTCTATGAAATGGCAGCTGAAGGTAATCATTCAAAGATTATTTCATTATACCAATGTTTAATATGCAGTTAAGTATTTGCATATTTATGATTTTCCAGAGTTATTAGTGTAATATACACCTGCATATATAATTGCATCAGTAAATTTGATTTGACTACAAATCTGTATACTTGTCTGCATTGACTAAATTTTCCCAAAATTATAGAACTGTGTCGATGCATGCATGAACACAGCTTTTTTAAATATAATAAAAACGATTAAAGACACAATCAGATTTACTGAAAGTGTTGTGGATAATGCAAAAATGCCATAGTTATTGACAGAATAAAACAAACATACTCCAACACCACCAAAAGAGAGTTTGATGTGAAAAAATAAATATTTAATGTCCATTCTATGCTTGATGTCTTATTCTAACTTAACATAATAGAGTGTTGTTTAGGAATTATTTCTTTCAATTGAAATACAGACTAATAAACATTCAATGTTACCCAGTATGTATAAATAAGCTGGGGTTTTATTCCAGAAACATCTTAAGTGAAATCTTATCCTTAGCCTTAAAATCTTCATTTTTCTTAAGCATTTTATTCCATTCATACGTGAAATTCTGCTCAATGTTCACTAATTATCAATTTATAATTAACTACTATTTACTTAACTGTAATTGGAATCATTAATTAATATGTAGTTTTTAAAATATCACCTTACAAAAATTGGAACTTAAGTGAAAATATTTTAAGATAAACTTAAGATGTTTCTGCGATATGGCCCCAGGATACACAATGTACATTTAGACGATCCTGTATACACAACCCTCATTTTCAAAAGTTCTTGTTTTATTTAATTTTTCGGACATAATCAAATACATTTTTCAGTTGTGAATTTTGACAGACTCAGAATGAGTCATTAAAATGTATTATAATATTTAAATGGTTATTATTGTATTATGGCCCTATGTAACTGATAAAATAATTTTTAGTTTTTAATTAACTAGAAGAAGAGAATTGTTTTCCACTCGCAATGACGTATGCTGTAAGAAGAACAGAAGAAAAAAGCCTAGAATATGGTAATGTAAACAATTTTTGCAGTGAAATTTTGAAACAGTGTTATTAGTTTTGTAACTTAGCCTATCCTCGTGCATGAAACCTTTTGTAAAATATATTTGTGTAAATGCTCATTAACTTAATGAAGAAGTGGTATTTAGATATCAGCTGTGTTACAAACAGTTTCGCAAGAAATAAAGCCCAATTCAGACTGTCGCAGTGCTTTGTACCCCCTGATAAAAGAAAGCTGGAACACCATGATGACCCTGGACATTTTCATAAAATGAGGCTTGTCGTGGGAAAACCGAGCTTAATGCTAAAATGGTATTTTCTGTGTTAAGGAAGTCTCATCTAAACATTAATCCACTCTAGGCAGAAGTGCTGTCCTTGGTTAGCCTGTGTTTGATTACCACCATTATCATCAATTGTCATCCTTAACATTATCATAATTATTATGCATTTGGGTTGGTACTAAAACTTAAACAGGCAATCTAAAAATTATGTATAAATAATAAAGAACATACTATTCTGCTGGAATTGTTCTACTATTCTGCTGGAGTTGTTTTGCTTTTTTTGCTGAAGTTGTTCTGTTGTTCTGCTGGAGTTGTTTTGCTATTCTGCCGGAATTGTTCTCGTATTCTGCAGGAGTTGTTCTAATATTCTGCTGGAGTTGTTCTGCTAGTCTGCTGGATTTACTTTGCTAATTAGCTGGACTTATATTGCTATTCTGATGGAGTTACTCTGCTGTTCTGCTGGAGTTGTTCATGCTATTCTGTTGGAGTTACTTTGCTGTTCTGCTGGAGTTGTTCATGCTATTCTGCTGGAGTTACTCTGCTGTTCTGCTGGAATTGTTCTGCTATTCTGCTGGAGTTACACTGCTGTTCTGCTGGAATTGTTCTAGTATTCTGCTGGAGCTGTTCTGGTATTTTGCTGAAGTTGTTCTGTTGTTCTGCTGGAGTTATTCTGCTGGTCTGCTTGAGTTACTTTGCTATTTAGCTGGACTTTTACTGCTGTTCTGCTGGAGTTACTCTGTTGTTCTGCTGGACATATTCTGCTATTCTGCTGGAGTCTAAGGTGTATGATATTGTCATGCAGATATAAATTAGAGTCAAAATTAAAATAAATAATTAAGCAATTTTATAACTTTAATGTTTTTCTCCTATTCTGCTGGAGCTGTTCTGCGTTTCTGCTGGAGTTATTCAGCTATTCTGTTCCGTTATTCTGCAGGAGTTAGTCTGCTATTCTGTTCTGCTTTTCTCCTATTCTGCTGTAGTTATTCTGCTGTTCTGCTGGAATTATTCTGCTGTTCTGCTGGAATTATTCTGCTATTCTGTTGTAGTTATTCTGCTGTTCTGCTGGAATTATTCTCCTATTCTGCTGGAATTATTCTGCTATTCTGGTGTAGTTATTCTGCTGGAATTATTCTCCTATTCTGCTGTAGTTATTCTGCTATTCTGCAGGAATTATTATGCTGTTCTGCTGGAATTATTCTGCTGTTCTGCTGGAATTATTCTGCTATTCTGCTGTAGTTATTCTGCAGTTCTGCTGGAATTATTCTCCTATTCTGTTGTAGTTATTCTGCTGTTCTGCTGGAATTATTCTGCTGTTCTGCCGGAATTATTCTGTTATTCTGCAAACACAAACTAGTAAATCCTATATTATGTCATTCATTGGTGATTTTCTAAATGTGTATTTAATTAGTAATTTGAGTCTTTTTTTGAAACCTTTGTTGTGTGCTGACTTTAAATGTGTTAAATTGCAAAACATACACAAAATATATTAGGCAAATATTATTGAAATTTTTACAAACAGATCTTTGTTTCATGGTAATGTTGATAATCGTTACAAATAAACTTTATTTTTGTATTCGAATCAGACGAAGATGAATTTGAAAAATTATATAAAGAGGCACAAGAATACAGAGACAAAGAAGAGGAAGAAGATGGTAAGGTTAATAAATAATATGAGGGGCGGCGTGAGAAAACCGGCCTTAATGCATGTGCGTAAAGAGTCGTCCTGGATAAGCTTGTGCAGTACGCACAGGCTAATCTGGGATGGCACTTTCCGCTTTTATGGTATTTTCTGTTTCAAGGAAGTCTCTTCTAACCATAAATCCACTTTAGGCAGAAAGTGCCATCCTGGATCAGCCTGTGCGGACCGCACAAGCTAAACCGGGACGACACTTTACGCACATGTATTCTCACGACGCCCTTTATATCTACTTTTGTAGTTGTGGGGTACAACTCGTTTTGCATACTATTTGTTATGGTCCTTGCTTGTTAATGCTTTTAAGCTGCAATATTTCTCATGTGTTGATTCTTACTTGAAAACAGTGATTGTCTTTCTCTTGCTTTTCCTGGTCCGAGACTGATTATGACTGAAAAAGACCAATTTAAATGCCTAGAAATTGGTTTAATCAGTTTTCGTAAATTCTTTGTTGATTGTAATTTATTTTGAGTGTATTATTTGCATTCAAAATGTATATATACATGTTTTGGGAAAATGCACCCACAAGTTACCCATCCAGAATGTGTGTATACACGTGTTTGGAAAATGTACCGACAGGCTACCCATCCAAAATGTGTGTATACACATGTTGGGAAAATGTGCCCACAGGTTACCAATCCAAAATGTGTTCATACATGTGTTATGAAAATGTACCCACAGATTACCCATCCAAAATGTTTGTATACTTGTGTAAGGAAAATTTACCCACAGGTTACCCAGCCAAAATGTGTGTATACATATGTTGGGAAAATGTACCCACAGGTTATCCATCCAAAATGTGTGTATACACGTGTTGGGAAAATGTACCCACAGGTTACCCATCCAAAATGTGTGTATACACATGTTGGGAAAATGTACCCACAGGTACCAATCCAAAATATGTGTATACATGTGTTATGAAAATGTACCCGCAGGTTACCCATCCAAAATGTGTGTATACATGTGTTAAGAAAATGTACCCACAGGTTACCCATCCAGTCATACTTGTGTATGACCATTATTTTTATGCTCCTCAAAAAAATTATTTTAAACATACAGTTACCATATATCTTAGGTCAAATTATAAAGGTCACTTAACTGATTGACAAGAATTTTAGATAACTTATTTAGATGATCTGAATATTAAAAAAATATCTTATATTCTGAATAAATATTGGCCCAGGATACCTGGTAACTCCTCGATGAAGTTGTCACTGTCCGAACAATCACACTATCATGGGTGCAGACATGCTCAGGGATGTAAACGAACACAGAGTGATATTTTTCATTATGGACATGGCCGCGGATCACGGACACGGATGACGAATCATGCGTACACGGATAAGCAGCCTCACTGCTTTGTCAGTCTCAATTTTATTTACTTTTTTCCAATAATAAAAAAAGTTTCAGATAAAAAAAGTGTTTGGTTTGATAGTGTCCACTTATAAACAATATGTAAGGGTATTACCTATACTGGTTGGCGAGTAGTATCCGTGAACTAGCAGTATCCGTGATTTGTATATTTAAAGGTGTAAAAGCTCTCCAGCATTGAATGTAGTGTTTACAATTTAAACAAAATTTCCATAAAGGGGAGGCGACTACTTCAGTAATAACATGGTTATCTCCAGGACTCCCGTTTACCATCAGCAAATTGTTAAGAGGCGCCAAAGGGGTAACCAAAAGACCATTTTCCGGCATACAGTAATGTTAGTAGTCGCATTATCACCGCTTATCTGGCATAGAATTAATAATATTACACCATAATGAGGTAGGTAATGGATTGTAGAATAGTGTAGGGCAATTAAAATCTTGAGGTGTTTAGCACAAAAAAGCGCTTTTTCAATTGAAAGGAAAATTCACGGATGCTACTAGTTTTATTCCTTTAATTCATGCTTATTGATTACCTCTTTGGTGCCCTTTATATGGGAAAAACCATTTGACGTCATGACAAGATATTTACATCCTTGTAAACAGAAGGAGCCAAACTTTGTGCCGTAACAAGCTTTTTTTTTAAGTATTACTTTCGCTATTGAGATTGAGAAAAATTGCTAAAAAATCATGGATACTTAACTCGCCAAAAAGTATGTTTTCAATCTTTATTCAGTTTTAGAATCTTCAAGTTGACCATTTACCAAATAAATTTTTTTTAAATTCTGTACCTACTTACCCTAATTCTTGTGGGCATGTAACCTGAAACAATCATTTTTAGCTTGACTTTTCGAAGAAAAAAAGTCAAGTTATTGTCGTCGCTCTGTTGTCTGCATTAGTTAAGTGTTTTGGTTAATTTTTTTGTCAGAGTCCATTTCTCAAAAAACCATGAAAGGTATCAATTTGTAACTTTCAATACTTGTTTACTATCAAAAGGGTGACTATAAGAGGTATTGACTTGAAACTCAAAATACTTGATTACGGTTATGAACCCATTCTGTAGACAAGACGAGGTAACTATATCAAGGATTTTGGTGGAGTTATTGCCCTTTTTTTAAACTTATAAATTTAGCTTTAGGTCAAATTTCTCAATATCTATAAGAGGTATTTAGTTGAAATTCAACACACCTCATCACAGTGATGAACCCATTCTATTAACAAAAGTGCAGAATACTATCAAATATGAGAAAGTCGAGCGTCCAGCACCCATTGGCGGTGCTCTTTTTTTATGCCTTACTTAAAAATGTTAACTGGCAATGTCAAAGTAGCATTGGGTAGCTCCCATCAGGTCTACAAATATTCCATCGCCGAAACCAACGGTATATATTCCGTTATCACTTCTATATATACTGTGGGAGAATTGGCTGTCAAAAGTTCATTTTCATGAATATTTATGATCGAGCCACCTGCTGACCAATGAAATTACACATAAAATTTAAATACTCTTTGAAAGAAGTCTGGAAAGCAACTATCAATTGACAGTAGAACGGTACATACGGTAAACACTGCCTACATGTACCTGTTTTCATAACTCATTGTTTCATTGGTTGCATTTCCATGCAGACTTTGACAGGGAACCAATGACATGTCACATTAATTATTCATGAGTTCGAAGTTTTGCTAGCCTTATCTCCCACGATCTGATCAAGAAGCATAGCCTATTTGAGCCAACGTGGGTTCCAACAATGCCAATATTCTTGTATTTTCTGTTTGAGCAAAGGTTAGCCAAACAGCTAAATAAATATGACCTTTAATGACCTGGATGACTTGCTCAGATTTCAACAAATAATTAGTCCATTAAATTTGTTTGTATGTTAATTTGGTAGATAATCTTTATTCTTATAAATATAAGATACTTAAATCCACAGAAGGCTGGATGGAAGTGGCAATGAAAGAAAATGTTGTACATATGTCAACTACAGCAGGTGAGTTTGATATTATACCAGTATGTGTATACAAGCACACACAACAGTTAAAGGCCTATGTCGTCGCAAAATTGGATTTCGATTACACTATAAATAATAGGCGCGTCGTGAGAAAACCGGACTTAATGCATGTGCGTAGTGTCATCCCGGATTAGCCTGTGCAGTCCGCACAGGCTGATCCAGGACGGCACTTCCGCCAAAAGTGGATTTATGGTAAGAAGAGACTTCCTTGAAACAGAAAATACCATTAAAGCGGAAAGTGCCATCCCAGATTAGCCTGTAGTTTCATTAATTTTATTTCTAGAATTGTTGGACTATTTCTTTAAGATGAATTGTAAACATAGCATTAAAAAATAGTAAAAATAGAAAAAAGTAGACTAATAAATAAAAATCTTCTTCATGTAGATTATAATGCCCCATCACAAGTTGTTTCTGCACCATAACTTTCTTACGCTTGCACACATTTTCAGCTATTAGTTTACTGTTCCTGTCATTAATGTGTCAGTTTGCCTCCAGTATTTGTCATGAATTGGCCTGCATTATGTTGATAGAGACTTTATTTTTCATCCCATCTTGACCAAACTTGTACAGTTTGTGTTTGACCATTAAATCTCAACTGGTGTTAATAATATTAAGTTATTTAACTGTGTTCCGTACAATATGGTGATATATGTGGACAAGTACACAGCTGACATACCATATTGGATGAGCCAATAGGTTCCTACTTTGTCATGGAAGAAAAGTATTAAATAACATGCCCTTTAGCATGCTAACTTATTGTCATTTTGCACAAATTTATGACAATATTTCTGATAGAAATTTTTGTCGATAAAGAATCGTTCATAACAATGTTTAATTTGGTTTGTTAAATTTTAAATTTTATTTTAAATTGTTTACATTTTTTAAAAGAATTTGTAACTATAGTTATTTGTTATGTTAAATTATTTAAAACAAACTAATAATAATAATAATTTTAATATTAATAATATACAGTGATTGTAAAATAAATTGTTAAACATACTATATTTGCTATTTTCTGTTAATTAATTCTGTTTATTTCCATATTTAAGATCTAGAACCCCATGTGTTGGCTGTTGCAGGCATGCATGTTGATCTAATGGATGATATCCTTTGCGCAGAACCAAAATCAGATTTTGACGGGGATGAAGGTAAAGCTTATAACTCTATTGTCAGGAATTTCTGTTTCTATCATTTTCACAAGATTTAAACACTGGGCCCATATCCACAAAGCTTCTTAGTAAATTTCTTAAAATCATAAAATTTCTTAAGTCTGTGGCTGATGCATTTAAAGTTTATTTTATTTTATTTTAGTATTTGTTATTCTGGTAAAGTATCTACAGATGCTTCAAATTTAACCAGATTTCAAAACATACAACATAACTTTTGACAAAAAATATTATTTGAAAATTTCACTTAAGTATGACTTAAGTTAAGATATTCCTTAGGATCTTTGTGGATATGAACCCTGGTCTTTGATTTCTGTAAGATATCTTCATACAAATGGAACTGCAAACATGGCAGCTTCACCATGTTACCCCTTTTACTGCATATTGCTTAATGAAAATCAAATCGCAAGTTTTGGATAAGTTATAAGTATAAAACAGGAATGGTGTAAAAACTTTTTTTATATTACATATTTTGTCCGAATAATATATTATGTTGTTAATAATGTATAATACTTTAGAATAAAATGTAATATAAAATATTTCTAACTTATTATATTACACTGACAATAATGATAACAAGTACAACATTAATAATAATACTAATAATAATAATTTTTTTATTCTAAGCAATTATTCTACCTTTATGTAACTTATTTAACACAATTCAATCATTTTTAATCATATAATGCGATACCTAGATATATGTAATTGTAATATCTTACCGTTTGGGTAGCCCATTGAGGTAAAACTATATTCACGTTTTCAAGTAGTAAAATACTAGTAACTGTTTTATTACTGATTTTAGATAATTGTTCAATACTTGGCTTTTTTTTCACTCTTTTAATGACAAATTTTGTTCTATGTAAATTATGAATATAGTTAGATACGTATGTGTTGAAATACACACAAACCCCCTTGGAATAAACTTTGCAACTTAGGTAAGAGACTGACTGGTTTGAAGGGACATTACCCTTTTCAGAGTCATTCTAAAATTACCGAACAAATGAAGCGTGTTGTGGGAAAACCGAACTTAATGCATGTGCGTAAAGTGTCGACCCAGATTAGCCTGTGCAGTTCGCACAGGCTCATCCAGGACGGCACTTTCCGCCAAAAGTGGATTTATGGTAAGAAGAGACTTCCTTGAAACAGAAAATACCATCGGACTGCACAGGCTAATCCGGAACGACACTTTACGCACATGCATTAAGACCGGTTTTCTCACGACGTCCCTCATATTATATGCTAGAAATGTGCTTTATAAGAACATGTGCATGAAATAAATAAAACATATTATAATACACAATTAGATATTTGATAAAAACAAATTAGCAAAAAAGTCTGAAAAATTAAAACCTCAAGCAAGGATCGAACTCACCACTTAGGAGTCATACGAAGAAATGACAATAGACAGTACTTTAACCAACTGCGCTGTCATGCTTGGTAAGAAGTAGAGTGTAAACTATGGTTATAACTATGCTTATAGAAGATAGAAAATACAATTATGACGTCAAAATTTAAACATGAATAGGGCCAAACAAACAAGACCCGTATTATAAATTGATTTTTATCTCAGAATGCGTGCACTCGTTTTTTCATTATATATACCCTGTTTTAACCATTATTATATAATATACAGAATTTATTAAGAAAATATTTCTTACGCATCATTTTCTTAAAAATTTTCTTATAATGTCATAATACTTTGTGTGTACAGAGTGTGTTGAATTATTTGTTCTGAATAAGGTATATTACTACCGCATATTTGTAAAAACATTTGTAAAAATTTTGACAAGTAGATGTTTTTTTGTGCATTCGTAAAACACACCGACTTACAAGTCTCCTTAAATAACTATAGAGTTTGATACACAATTACAATTACACTGTTACTTTGTGACTATAATTATATATTCATCTCATCTTCATGCCAGCATTGACTCTATAACATCCCGTGGGATGAACTTTGCTGTATTTCCGCACTGTGTAAATATACCTGTTGCATCCACGAGCTGTATTTCCACACTGTGTAAATATACCTGTTGCATCCACGAGCTGTATTTCCACACTGTGTAAATATACCTGTTGCATCCATGAGCTGTATTTAAATATACCTGTTGCATCCACGAGCTGTATTTCCACACTGTGTAAATATACCTGTTGCATCCACGAGCTGTATTTAAATATACCTGTTGCATCCACAAGCTGTATTTCCACACTGTGTAAATATACCTGTTGCATCCACGAGCTGTATTTCCACACTGTGTAAATATACCTGTTGCATCCACGGAATATGTTTTCTATTCCGTCATACGACAGGTCGTCATTGTTGAATTTTACTGATCACATCATCTGGTCAGTCATTGGAAGTAAATTTATGCACAGTGTATTCAAACTAGTTACACATGTGATTCGTTTAAGATTTTTTGAAAATAATTGGGAAGGTCAAGGCCATTTGCTGTGTGATCTATTTATAGATCATTTACAGATCATTACACACTTATGTTGTTGTTGACATTGAAGGTCCTTTTATTGACGTTAACTTTATATTTCATTTATATTTTGTATTTAAAAAACAATTATATACAATAAAACTTAACAACTGTAGTTTCATTAATTTTATTTCTAGAATTGTTGGACTATTTCTTTAAGACGAATTGTAAACATAGCATTAAAAAATAGTAAAAATAGAAAAAAGTAGACTAATAAATAAAAATCTTCTTCATGTAGATTATAATGCCCCATCACAAGTTGTTTCTGCACCATAACTTTCTTACGCTTGCACACATTTTCAGCTATTAGTTTACTGTTCCTGTCATTAATGTGTCAGTTTGCCTCCAGTATTTGTCATGAATTGGCCTGCATTATGTTGATAGAGACTTTATTTTTCATCCCATCTTGACCAAACTTGTACAGTTTGTGTTTGACCATTAAATCTCAACTGGTGTTAATAATATTAAGTTATTTAACTGTGTTCCGTACAATATGGTGATATATGTGGACAAGTACACAGCTGACATACCATATTGGATGAGCCAATAGGTTCCTACTTTGTCATGGAAGAAAAGTATTAAATAACATGCCCTTTAGCATGCTAACTTATTGTCATTTTGCACAAATTTATGACAATATTTCTGATAGAAATTTTTGTCGATAAAGAATCGTTCATAACAATGTTTAATTTGGTTTGTTAAATTTTAAATTTTATTTTAAATTGTTTACATTTTTTAAAAGAATTTGTAACTATAGTTATTTGTTATGTTAAATTATTTAAAACAAACTAATAATAATAATAATTTTAATATTAATAATATACAGTGATTGTAAAATAAATTGTTAAACATACTATATTTGCTATTTTCTGTTAATTAATTCTGTTTATTTCCATATTTAAGATCTAGAACCCCATGTGTTGGCTGTTGCAGGCATGCATGTTGATCTAATGGATGATATCCTTTGCGCAGAACCAAAATCAGATTTTGACGGGGATGAAGGTAAAGCTTATAACTCTATTGTCAGGAATTTCTGTTTCTATCATTTTCACAAGATTTAAACACTGGGCCCATATCCACAAAGCTTCTTAGTAAATTTCTTAAAATCATAAAATTTCTTAAGTCTGTGGCTGATGCATTTAAAGTTTATTTTATTTTATTTTAGTATTTGTTATTCTGGTAAAGTATCTACAGATGCTTCAAATTTAACCAGATTTCAAAACATACAACATAACTTTTGACAAAAAATATTATTTGAAAATTTCACTTAAGTATGACTTAAGTTAAGATATTCCTTAGGATCTTTGTGGATATGAACCCTGGTCTTTGATTTCTGTAAGATATCTTCATACAAATGGAACTGCAAACATGGCAGCTTCACCATGTTACCCCTTTTACTGCATATTGCTTAATGAAAATCAAATCGCAAGTTTTGGATAAGTTATAAGTATAAAACAGGAATGGTGTAAAAACTTTTTTTATATTACATATTTTGTCCGAATAATATATTATGTTGTTAATAATGTATAATACTTTAGAATAAAATGTAATATAAAATATTTCTAACTTATTATATTACACTGACAATAATGATAACAAGTACAACATTAATAATAATACTAATAATAATAATTTTTTTATTCTAAGCAATTATTCTACCTTTATGTAACTTATTTAACACAATTCAATCATTTTTAATCATATAATGCGATACCTAGATATATGTAATTGTAATATCTTACCGTTTGGGTAGCCCATTGAGGTAAAACTATATTCACGTTTTCAAGTAGTAAAATACTAGTAACTGTTTTATTACTGATTTTAGATAATTGTTCAATACTTGGCTTTTTTTTCACTCTTTTAATGACAAATTTTGTTCTATGTAAATTATGAATATAGTTAGATACGTATGTGTTGAAATACACACAAACCCCCTTGGAATAAACTTTGCAACTTAGGTAAGAGACTGACTGGTTTGAAGGGACATTACCCTTTTCAGAGTCATTCTAAAATTACCGAACAAATGAAGCGTGTTGTGGGAAAACCGAACTTAATGCATGTGCGTAAAGTGTCGACCCAGATTAGCCTGTGCAGTTCGCACAGGCTCATCCAGGACGGCACTTTCCGCCAAAAGTGGATTTATGGTAAGAAGAGACTTCCTTGAAACAGAAAATACCATCGGACTGCACAGGCTAATCCGGAACGACACTTTACGCACATGCATTAAGACCGGTTTTCTCACGACGCCCCTCATATTATATGCTAGAAATGTGCTTTATAAGAACATGTGCATGAAATAAATAAAACATATTATAATACACAATTAGATATTTGATAAAAACAAATTAGCAAAAAAGTCTGAAAAATTAAAACCTCAAGCAAGGATCGAACTCACCACTTAGGAGTCATACGAAGAAATGACAATAGACAGTACTTTAACCAACTGCGCTGTCATGCTTGGTAAGAAGTAGAGTGTAAACTATGGTTATAACTATGCTTATAGAAGATAGAAAATACAATTATGACGTCAAAATTTAAACATGAATAGGGCCAAACAAACAAGACCCGTATTATAAATTGATTTTTATCTCAGAATGCGTGCACTCGTTTTTTCATTATATATACCCTGTTTTAACCATTATTATATAATATACAGAATTTATTAAGAAAATATTTCTTACGCATCATTTTCTTAAAAATTTTCTTATAATGTCATAATACTTTGTGTGTACAGAGTGTGTTGAATTATTTGTTCTGAATAAGGTATATTACTACCGCATATTTGTAAAAACATTTGTAAAAATTTTGACAAGTAGATGTTTTTTTGTGCATTCGTAAAACACACCGACTTACAAGTCTCCTTAAATAACTATAGAGTTTGATACACAATTACAATTACACTGTTACTTTGTGACTATAATTATATATTCATCGCATCTTCATGCCAGCATTGACTCTATAACATCCCGTGGGATGAACTTTGCTGTATTTCCGCACTGTGTAAATATACCTGTTGCATCCACGAGCTGTATTTCCACACTGTGTAAATATACCTGTTGCATCCACGAGCTGTATTTCCACACTGTGTAAATATACCTGTTGCATCCATGAGCTGTATTTAAATATACCTGTTGCATCCACGAGCTGTATTTCCACACTGTGTAAATATACCTGTTGCATCCACGAGCTGTATTTAAATATACCTGTTGCATCCACAAGCTGTATTTCCACACTGTGTAAATATACCTGTTGCATCCACGAGCTGTATTTCCACACTGTGTAAATATACCTGTTGCATCCACGGAATATGTTTTCTATTCCGTCATACGACAGGTCGTCATTGTTGAATTTTACTGATCACATCATCTGGTCAGTCATTGGAAGTAAATTTATGCACAGTGTATTCAAACTAGTTACACATGTGATTCGTTTAAGATTTTTTGAAAATAATTGGGAAGGTCAAGGCCATTTGCTGTGTGATCTATTTATAGATCATTTACAGATCATTACACACTTATGTTGTTGTTGACATTGAAGGTCCTTTTATTGACGTTAACTTTATATTTCATTTATATTTTGTATTTAAAAAACAATTATATACAATAAAACTTAACAACTGTAGTTTCATTAATTTTATTTCTAGAATTGTTGGACTATTTCTTTAAGACGAATTGTAAACATAGCATTAAAAAATAGTAAAAATAGAAAAAAGTAGACTAATAAATAAAAATCTTCTTCATGTAGATTATAATGCCCCATCACAAGTTGTTTCTGCACCATAACTTTCTTACGCTTGCACACATTTTCAGCTATTAGTTTACTGTTCCTGTCATTAATGTGTCAGTTTGCCTCCAGTATTTGTCATGAATTGGCCTGCATTATGTTGATAGAGACTTTATTTTTCATCCCATCTTGACCAAACTTGTACAGTTTGTGTTTGACCATTAAATCTCAACTGGTGTTAATAATATTAAGTTATTTAACTGTGTTCCGTATAATACGGTGATATATGTGGACAAGTACACAGCTGACATACCATATTGGATGAGCCAATAGGTTCCTACTTTGTCATGGAAGAAAAGTATTAAATAACATGCCCTTTAGCATGCTAACTTATTGTCATTTTGCACAAATTTATGACAATATTTCTGATAGAAATTTTTGTCGATAAAGAATTGTTCATAACAAAGTTTAATTTGGTTAGTTAAAATATTTTATTTTATTTTAAATTGTTTACATTTTTAAAAAGAATTTGTAACTATAGTTATTTGTTATGTTAAATTATTTAAAACAAACTAATAATAATAATTTTAATATGAATAATATACAGTGATTGTAAAATAATTTGTTAAACATACTATATTTGTTATTTTCTGTTAATTAATTCTGTTTATTTCCATATTTAAAATCTAGAACCCCATGTGTTGGCTGATCCAGGCAAGCATGTTGATCTAATGGATGATATCCTTTGCGCAGAACCAAAATCAGATTTTGAGGGGGATGAAGGTAAAGCTTATAACTCTATTGTCAGGAATTTCTGTTTCTATCATTTTCACAAGATTTAAACACTGGGCCCATATCCACAAAGCTTCTTAGTGAAAACTTAAGTAAATTTCTTAAAATCATAAAATTTCTTAAGTCTGTGGCTGATGCATTTAAAGTTTATTTTATTTTAGTTTAGTGTTTGTTATTCTGGCAAAGTATCTACAGATGCTTCAAATTTAACCAGATTTCAAAACATACAACATAACTTTAAAAAAAATATATTATTTGAAAATTTCATTTAAGTATGACTTCAGTTAAAATATTCCTTAGGATCTTTGTGGATATGAACATTGGTATTTGAATTCCGAAAGATATCTTCATACAAATGGAACTGCAAACATGGCAGCTTCACCATGTTACCCCTTTTACTGCATATTGCGTAATGAAAATCAAATCGCAAGTTTTGGATTAGTTATAAGTATAAAACAGGAATGGTGTAAAACCTTTTTTTTATATTACATATTTTGTTCGAATAATATATTATGTTGTTAATAATGTATAATACTCTAGAATAAAATGTAATATAAAATATTTCTAACTTATTATATTACACTGACAATAATGACAACAAGTACAACATTAATAATAATAACTAATAATAATAATATTTTTTTTATTCTAAGCAATTATTCTACCTTTATGTAACTTATTTAACACAATGCATTCACTGTTAATTATATAATACGATACCTAGATATATGTAATTTTAATATCTTACCATTTGGGTAGCCCATTGAGGTAAAACTATATTCACGTTTTCAAGTAGTAAAATACTAGTAACTGTTTTATTACTGATTTTAGATAATTGTTCAATACATGTTTTTTTTTAACTATTTTAATGACAGATTTTGTTCTATGTAAATTATGAATATAGTGAGATACGTATGTGTTGAAATACACACAAACCCCCTTGGAATAAACTTTGCAACTTATGTAAGAGACTGACTGGTTTAAAGGGACATTACTCTTTTCAGAGTCATTCTACAATTACCAAACAAATGAAGCGTGTTGTGGGAAAACCGGGCTTCATGCATGTGCTTAAAGTGTTGTCCCAGATTAGCCTGTGCAATCTGCACAGGCGAATCCGGAATGACACTTTTCACCTACAGTGGATTTAGGCTTAGAAGAGACTTGCTTGAAACAGGAAACAGAAGATACGATAAAAGCTGAAAGTGTCGTCTCAGATTAGCCTGTGCGGACTGCACAGGCTAATCCGCAATGACACTTTATGCCCATGCATTAAGCCCAGGTTTCCCACGACACGCCTCAAATATATACAATTTAGCAAATTGCGCTAACAGTATTTTAATAATGTATGTTAAAATACTACTAAACATGTGTTCTGAATTTTGTGTCAGATTTGCCGTCATAACAGAAGAAATACTTAGGAAACAAGCAACCAAAGACAGGCATTGAAGTGATACCATTTTTAACTTTAAATAAATCAAAAATAAAGATGTATGTGTTAAAAAGGAGAAAATCTGAAATACTTTTAAAATAGTATTCTTATTTTTACATTTGGAACACCATCACATGCAGGGTTGGAATTTAGGCTCGCATACTCGCAAAATGCGAGTGTGTTTCAGAAATTGCGCGTAGATTTTTCCCAAGCTCGCAACATTTTGCGAGTACCATAAAAGACCATGTACCGTTATTTTTTTGTAATTTGAGGGAAAAAACTGAAAAAAATTTGCAGTTATGTTTTGTCGATGTCAGTTGATTTTATATTCCCGTTTTTTTTCTCCATATTTGTTGTTATTGTTGTGTAATATTGAAATAATTTACATTCATAATATACACACAAAGTAAATTTCAAATACGCACAAATTATTTCATTTAGTGCGAAAAACATAATAATCCACGTCGAGTGTATACAGTCATGTTAATATGCACTAAATTTTCGGTCCTAACACACTAGATCCATTTTAATTTTTAAGACATGTTTATTTCGTCACCAGCATTTAAATCTCTAATTTTATCCAATGCATTAAAACAGTCTAATTTGTTGACAACCTTGACATTCACCCAAGAAAGCTAATTCATTAATGCTCTATTGACAGTGCTTGCATTGTTCAGGTACAATTATTTTTCGTCCCCTACCGGTGTTTCAGCGAAGGGGACTATAGGTTTGCCGTCTGTCTGTCCATCCGTCCGTCCCCATCCTGAAAGTACTGAAGGCACTTTGAATAAACTTTGTATACATAGCAACAGCAATGTGAGAATTATGCACAGCCTTTTATTTTTCACCAGAGGTCAAAGGTCACGTGACTGTTACTGAAAATAGAAGTAAACTTAATACTGTAATATTTTGAAAAGTGCATAAGATATGATCATGAAACTTGATACAGAGATTGGACTATGGGTTTGCCCTCCGTCTGTGTGCGTCTGTCTGTCTGTTCATCCGTCGGTCTCACTCTGTCTGTCTGTCCCGTTCCCAAAACCTGGATCCTGCGATAACTCAAAAAGTACTGAAAATACTATGATGAAACTTTGTATACATAGAAAGAGCAAGGTGAGGATTGTACACAACCCTTTTTTTTCACCAGAGGTCAAAGGTCACGTGACTGTTTCGTTAAATAGAAATAAACTTAATACTGTAATAATTAGAAAAGAACATAACATATGATCGTAAAACTTGGTACACAGAATGGAATATATGATTGCCCTCTGTCAGTTTAGTACTTGAATAACTCAAAGAGTAACTCAAATGTCTGGTCAATGTTACTAAAATAGAAAAAACAACAACTTAATACTGCAGTGACAAATGGGATTTGAATATGAAACTTTCTACATCTAAAGATAAAGGGCGATTTGATGGTATTGCACAATGTTTAATTAGTAGGGGTTTTCACTGGTTGGGGACTCCTGTATTGCTTGCAATACTATCAAAGCCTTGTTATTTATGCTTTTTGATAATGAACATGTGCTAAGTGTTTACATGCTTATTGCTACAAACTGCTAGACAATGGCCCCAGTTCGGCAGTCACATCAAAGGCCTTTGAAGTCAAACTGAAAAATTGCTATGGTGTGTTGCTAACAGCTTGCAGATTAGGAAGCCTGGCTGATTCCCACCATCAGTCTTCTCAGTTTTAACAGGTGTAAATTAAAGAATTGTGTTTTTTTATAAATTAAAGAATTGTGTTTTTTTTTATGGATTTCATTGTTTGTTAAAATTGGAAACATTACTGCAAGGTCAGTTTTTTTAAGCCAGCGCAACCTCTGAAGGTAATTAGAATGAAGCGTTTTGTTAATGGAAAAAATGAACATAAGTTAATTACGAATGGAACAAAATATTATAACTATATAACTAAAATAAAAAAATTAAATATATATGATAAAACATGACGGAATGGTGAACAACAGAAAAGGCCTACTGTAGTGCCATATGGACCCAGTAATAAATAAATGGGTTATGATATGTGACGTTTAATGAATACAACAATAAATATATTTTGCGAGTTAATTTCTCTTTTTGCGAGTAAGCCCAAAAGCCACTCACAATGTTTTGCGAGTGGCTTTTTTCGTTAAATTCAAACCCTGCACATGTTACATAGACAATTTGGTTGTGTATTATTTAATAGACATATCAATTACAATATAACTGGTAAAATTGCTTTCAAATACTTTTCGCTTTATTGGCATGTGGTACCATAATGAAAATTATTATCGCTAACAATTAGTAATATATATATGCTCTTTAGACTGCGCAAACATATAACATTTCATTTTTGTGGCCGTATAACAGAAAACAGTTCGGAACAATTGTCACATGTAAAACCAATATGCCGTATTTACCCTATGTATTGGGACACCCTAAATATTGGGACACCCCTATTTTTCAGAAAAATAATTATTTTTTGAGTCCCTTAATATTGGGACACTTTTGAAATTTGAATTTTTTCTTGTCCCTAAATATTGGGACACAAAAATATAATGGTAAATTGTCAGTTTAAAATAAAAATCTCGCGATTTCAATATGATCGGAGTAGTAATTTGATATACTGTACGTCTGTTGCATAGCGACCGATTATACCGTATATTGCAATAGATATGCTGCAAATAATGATACAATAAGAGTGTACCCCTTTTATATAATAAAAACTACAAAGACTTTCGTTTTCAAAATTTTAATGCATGTATTACGTCTTGTGCGTAAAATGATATTCATATTAAATAATTTATTGAACTTCTTATAGCAAACTATAAAATTGTCATAGTGTAATAATGAAAAAAATATTATTCAACAAAGCGTCAAATAATTTTATGCAGCACATCACTTTCTCTGGCAAAGTCTACACCATGCACTCGACAATTCAGCACATTACTTTCTCAGATATGCTGGTAGTCTATGTTGACATGCGCTCGATTTCTCGGGCAATGAGGGGAACAGTATTAGGGTAACTACCCGGTAGTATGTGATAATTGCCGTGTCTCTCATGAAGCCAATTAGTGTGCCACATGCGGCATTCTTATCGCTAAACAAACACGTCTAGGGCCTGTTTAATTGACCCTTGGTGCAATCTGTGTACTAACACGCTATACTACCCAGTGTTCTTAATTGACACCCTCCACTCAGTTAAGCACACAGCATAACGACAATCGGTGTGTGTGTGTGAAAATACATTGGGTCGAATATTACCCTATATTTTGGGACACATTTTAGGGAATTATTTTTTTATGACCCTTTATATTGGGACAAGAAAAATTGCCATTATTTTTAAGTGTCCCAATACATAGGATAAATACGGTAAACCCTTTGCAAAAATCACCCTTTTTGCGGTATAAGTAATCCATTGCGTAACTAGAACACGCACGTAAATCATGAAGAGTCCATGACTTTGACTTTGACGTAATTAAAGATGTTTTTGTTGCAAAGACGCTTTCCAACTGGAGATGCATATATATTAATCATTATGACATAGATAATGATAATAATTACAGATATTCAAAGCCGGAACTTCCACACTATGTTATTCAAATGTTCGATGCACATTAATAATTATTTTTACCTAACTATTATCACGATATTTTCGTACCAAATCGTGCAGTCCCTCTTTAAATTGGGGCTTACTGGATAGGTCTATAGAGCTAAAAGGTCTAGTCCTACAAGACAAGACCAATCTCATTAAAATCAAATCCCAAAATTGTTAGGATCTGAAGACATCATATAACAGGTCATGTTCAAATGACCTTCCGAACAATAAAATATCAGCCCTGCTGCGCCCAATAGAATTGGCTTTTGCGCATCAATGTTTGGCCACGGTTTTTTAAAAGTGGTGCATTACCAGCTGATCCTCGGGAATAGATCATTTACAGTTAATTTTCACTGGGATGACAATGGATATAGTAGTACCTTGGGTGAGTACACATCTCAAGGTCATGTTAATTTCGTGCATCGTATTTCAAATTGGGGTACATATATGTAGTTATACCGCAAGATTTTGAAGATGACAGTTTGATTGGCTCCTAAAATGGTAATCTGAACATGACCCCTAATGCGAAGTCATCAGATCCAGTCTGCGGATAATATAGTAGTGTCAGACTGGAAATGATTTTAATGAATTGAAGACAAGACCTACCATGTCTTGAGACCTATGTAATATTGTATGTCTAGACTTTCAGCTTGAGCGTACTTAGCTGGTAGGTCTAGACCTTCGGAATTCTCTGTTTAGATAAGGTTTGCCTGCTAGTTTCTGTACTGCATTTGGTAAATTAATGAAACAAACACCTAAGAGTGTGAATTTATCACATAATTTGATAAAGAGAGGATGTTTATAACAAGAATTTAGATAACAGTAATTGAAATATGTCCCCCTAAATTAGTAGAATGAAGACTTCAGAAATATTGCAATGTCAGACCAATGGCAAGATGAAAGGAATAAATATGTTTTCCCAAGAACTTACTATTATAAATGTGAATTTAACCTATATTGGTGATAATATGAGGCGTAACGTGGGAAAACCGGGCTTAATGCATGTGCGTTAAGTGTCGTCCAAGATTAAGGTAGTCACACACTAATGGTCATGATCTAAAATGTGTTGAATTTTTTTTTATCATAATCTACAATCAATAAGACACTGTATTTGAAAATTTGTAAGACTTTTTACCGTGTAATAAAAAAGTTATTAGCATTTTTGTAATGCCACCCCCTTGGACAAAAAGATTGCTCAAGCAGACATGATGTCATATTAGAAAAAGCCACAAAACATGTTCATGTTTGTTATTTTCAGCATATTTTAAACTTCATAACAATTACATGCACATCTATAAGCAGAATAATGACAACTGTGTGATGTTTATATAAACAATATAAAGACAAACATTAAAATATGTACAGTACCCCTATCGAAAATAAGGACAAATTCAACTAACTTGAAAATGAGTGTCCATACTTTAAAGTCAGTTGTGATCACATAGGTAAAGGGTGTAGGTGAATTGAGCCCACTAAAATTATGTACATGCAAATGAAATACCAAAAAAAGTATGAACTTTCACCGTCTTATAACAGAAATATTTGCAGCTTAAGTATACCGGGGTCGGTTTTGAAAACTTAGTACAGTAACGTGCCAAATGCTGTTTTTAGTACATATCACAACTGAACATGTCACAATACTTCATAAATTCTAATATTCTGATTCCAATAACAGCTTGGTGACTTAAACTATTATTTTATACAACTAATACAACTAAATACTAAACATTGTTACTATAATTAAGTATTAGAGTCACTCGGAAAACAGTCATCAGAGAAAACTATGGTGGACACAAATCCCAACATACAGGACCCATGACATCCAATAACTGAATGAATTATCCAACCATCTTTTAACCTAGTATTTACGTAAAAACATACTGACATGCTTGTGTTGCGAAGAATAAAATCATTTAAAATTAATCCTGTGACAACAGTTGTCGAGGTTAACAAATTACTAAGGGTAAAACACAAGAAGAACTGAACAATTTTAGTTTCTGTTGATCTAGCATATATCTTTTTATGTAGTTTTACAATACATTTATTTCCATTTATATACAATTAAAATAGACTATACATTATCATAATTATACATAAAATACACAACTTTGTGATGTTAACGGCAATCATATATTGACTAATAAGCAAAATGTTAAAGTACCCCCTCTAAAAACAAATTATAACACTTATAAAATGTGCTTTTAACTTCAAAGTGAATTCTGGACTATTGTTCAAGTGTAAGTGACCCACCAAAATTAATTGTATTGTTAATACAAATAAACAATGCAAAACTATAAACTTTTACCATTTCTAACGCGTCTGGAAATATATGCTGATCAATGAAGTATGGAAGGGTGGATTTAAGAATTGACAACAGTTATTTTGTAAAATATTATTTATCCAACATATTTAAACTAACATTGTCACAAACACTAGTTTAATCAAATTTCTTACTTGATTATGTTGAAATAAATGTTTCGGAGCTTTTCATGTAATTTTGGGATTAAATTAAAAATTGAAACACCTAACTTATTTGCTATTTAACTCAATAGTTACTCAAAGTGTATCAGCAAATTTAAAACAAAATGTTGTAATTGCATGTTGTAGTATTGCCAAAAAATATATTTTACATTTGTCTACACTGTATTTATTTAATGGTGTTGAGTTAATAATTTGAATAATATTTAACCAATATTATATAATAAATAACTATGTAATAATTTATTTTGTTCATATAATAATCCATGAAAAAAACTTACTTAAATTGAAGCATGGTAACATTTCATTGCTGTCAAAGCAACATTTTTAAAAATTATCAAGTATTAATATAACTAAAAGATGATACTGAAAAGTGTACATCAAAACTTTTGTCAATATGGGCACAATAATGCAGATCATTAAATTAAAAGTGTTCAATCGAAGGACAGAAGCACTGTAATCTTGATGATTGTTGGAAATTCTTCTCGTGCAATATAATTCCTGGACCTGTGTGTTCTTGTGAAAACTTTAACTGATGAACTGTTTTGTTTTTCTCAGAAGTCCATGATGATTTGTCTAGGATAAGTTATACATGTTGCCATTGATGTGACATCAGGGAACCTGAGCCAGGAAGCTGCAAATACAAATTATTAAGTCTATATTGTATAAGTAAAAGTAGCAAAAACATTATCATTGTTAACTACATACACTGAGAATATTGCTTCATATATTAGACTTTAGATGTCAAATTATGGATCATTTTGTTAAAATGTAAATCAGTTAACACACAAACTATTGGAATCTGGTGCAATATATACAAATAAAAAGACATTATAATTTTTTTAAATGATATATTTTTCAATAGAAAATGGACTTGAATGAGATGTGAATAAATATAAAATCATATAATTGTATTAATTCACTTAATATTGATGTTCACATGTTTAACTAATAAAGGAATTCCGCATACAAACACCATTGTCAAACAAACCCGTATGCAATGTGATGCAAATCAAGCCAGTCTTCTCTCGAATTCAACTCATTACATGGAGTTTATGGATTGTCTTGCATTTATACAACACTATTCATGAGCCAACAGTCTCTATTTTGGCACCGAAGTAGCTAGTAACGTTCAAAGGAATCAAATGTTCCACACAATATTGTCACAGATACAAGTCCACGATGGCACTGTTTGTGATGGTAGATATTTTCAGAAATAAAAACAACAAATTCCACAGTCCTTCATAAGGCTTCCACTTCGAGAGATTGTGTACCGTAGATACATCGTTAGTAATTACACCAGTATAGAGAACGTATCAACATGCTCACTTTGATCAGTAAAGACATTCACAAGTCTTTTTTGTGGTTCACTTTTTGTGTTTAGAAAATATATTTCAGTGATTATAAACTGACAGTGTAAAGGATCAAGGGTGCCGCCATTTTGATAATCATGAAGCCAAAGAGCAATATTTTTTATTTATGCTTAACAAATGAAATACACGTTGATTCTGTCGAATAATTGCAGTTGCTAACCAAAAAGTCAATGTTTCGTTTTAGTTTATGGTTTATTTACAAAATACACGATGTTTATTTATGTGACTTTTTGAGATTATCGTTGTCCGACGGTTATCCGAAATATACCGGAAGACGTTACGAACTGAGTCGATATTACCCGATTTCATTAGTGTGTGACTACCTTAAGCCTGTGCAGTCTGTACAAGCTAATCCAGGATGGCACTTTCCGCCTACAGTGGATTTATGTTTAGATGAGACTTCCTTAAAATAGAAAATACCACAAAAGTGAAAAGTGCCTTCCCAGAATAGCATGTGCAGTCCACGCACATGCATTAAGCCCGGTTTTCCCACGACATGTCTCATATGTCTTCTTGCAATACATTTACTTCAAAATGAAATCGCTGGAAGAGAAATCTTCACAGGTCTAGTGCTAGCGTACCGGTATAAACACAAGACGGCCCAGGCCACTTTGAGTCTACACCTATAGGTCTATACCACCCATAACATTAGTTTCTCTAATCCAGGTGGAGGTGGGGGCGGGGGTGATGCATTACAATTTGATCTCCTTGAGGACCTTGATGAAAAGTCTTTTACAAAAGATTTAAAGTATGTGCATGAAAGGGAAAAAGCTGGACTACTTGACATGCGTAAGTATTAGATAGAAACATTATTACAATGTTAGGTAATTTACATACAATGATTCTGAAACATATACTTGGCTATATGAGGTAAGGTCTTTGTTGCTTGCGGTCAGCTTGACTTAGTTGATGAATGGTGAATTTACAGTCAAGACAAGCTGTATATTATGCCCATATTTCACTATTGACCTCGAAGTGTGACCAAGAACCAGGTCTCTCGGTCCAAGGTCAAGATCACAATTCAAGGTCAAAGGTCAAATATAAGAAATCAATCCTTACCACTTTGTCCGGAGCATACCTTTGTCTAGCATGGATAGATTTTAAAATAACTAAGCAGAAGTGATAAGCATAACAAGACGAAGTGTCGCCTGCAAGAACTAGGTCCCTTTGGTTGAAGGTCAAGGTCACAATTCAAAGTCAAAGGTATAATATAAGAAATCAATCCATACCACATGTCTGGAGCATTTCTTAGTCTAGCATAGATGGATTCTCAAATAACTTGGCAGAAGTGATAAGCATAATGAGATGGAGTGTCAATCGCAAGAACCAGATCCCTAGCTCTAAGGTCAAGGTCAATATTCAAGGTCCAAGGTCAAATGTAGGAAATCAGTCCTTTGTCCAGAGCATATATTGTCCAGCATGGATGGATTTTCAAACAACTTGGCAGAAGTGATAAGCATGATGAGACGGACTGTCGCACGCAAGAACCAGGTCCCTAGGTCCAAGGTCAAGGGCACAATTCAAGGTCAAATATAAGAAATCAATCCTTAACACTTTGTCCAGAGCCTATCTGTGTCCAGCATGGATGGATTTTCTCTCTTCAGTTGTGGAAACTTTACCCCTAAAAATGCTCCTTTGACGGGGGTATCTTTGTGACAGTGGCACTCTAGTGCTAATCTAAACTCTTAATATGTAAACTGTTTGTTTTGCTTGAGCCGTACTGTACATGTAACTATCAAATTATTTGGTGCTATATGTAACTAACCGGTATAATTATGTTTTGTTAAGTGATAGTGCTATGTGTTACTTGTTTTTGTGTGTTAATTAATTGCAAGGTTTATTGATTGCTGTAGTTACTCTGGCATGATTTTTTTACAGTGCTTTACATGTATAAGAGACAGGTATTTTACCATTGAACACAAACTTTTTTAAAGGCCTAGTTTACGGAATTTCTGGTGTCTCTGTGGGGTATTCCACTCTGTGTATTGGTCCACCATAATATCTCTTATCATTATCTGCAATCTTTTCTCTCAGCTGACTGAGCAGTGGCTAAGTGCACTGTTTACTCTGCAGCAGTGTATTGATATCAGCTGATAAGGGCGCCACACTGTGACCACAGCAGGGTGGCAATACACAGGGGTAAAATACCCCAGATTGGGGGCTGGGTGGTTCAAGTAAAGAAGGATTAAAGTAGGCCTTTAAGCATTCTGCACGATATGTCATATATACATATGTACATGCCAGTCTATTAAGTCTATGTTTTTCCAGCTGAAAAGGCCAAGGAAGGAGAAAAGAAACAGAAGAAAAAAGTAGATGTATATGAATCTAAACCTAAGCCTAAGCCACGAGTGAGCCGAGTCTCGTGGAGAAAATGTGCATCACCAAAGCTGTCTGCAACTAGGGCATCTAGGGGTGATGAGTCAATTGTTTCTCGTTCTTCAGAATTGAATGAACCCGTGTCCTATTACCGCATGTCCAAGCCCATACCAGCGTATATGGCGACTCGAGTGTACGGCACTCGAGAAGATGTGCAAGAGAGAGATTCCCCTGCATATTCCCCTGAGTCTCCATTCTTCTCACCTACAGCTATGTCTGACATTATGTTCGATCACCGACCTGATGTCACTAGAGATGGTATGCCTTACGATCAAACCTCTTTGTTGACATCGTTGAAGTCTGCTGGCTTCGGAGCTCCCGTGGCTGGCCGTATGTTTGAGAAAGAAAGTTTACCTGCTAAAGAAATAACACTACTTGCAGCGCCACCTGTCCAAGCAATCCAAGCAAGGTACTGTGTTGTTTGTTTTGTGTTTACTGTAAAAAACAAATAATGAAAAATTAAGAGTGTGCCAGTATTGAGTGTGTCCCAATACTAAAAGTAATTACAGTACCAAATTTAAGTTATACCTTCAAAACTTGATGCATGTGTACTTCATTTGTATGGGAGACATTAGTTTGTTCATAGCATCACGTACTGTAGTAACTTGATCTTCTGAGACTTACTGTTAATTTATGGCTTGTCAAAACATTGTTTGTTAATTCACTCACTGTAAACGTATTGAATTACACAAATATGTAAATGTATTCACAATATAAAGCTTTTAACATTTTAATAAATTTAAAATAATAAATCTGAACACATTTTATCTGTAAGCATCAACTTCTTTGAGTCAACTGAAAATCATCAATGACTGCAACATTTTATGTGGCTAAAATATGGTAATTTGTTAAACTTGGAAACAAATATGTTTGGCCACAGTGCAAATAAACTGAGTTAACTGTTTGCTCCTTTTAGCCCTATGATTAACTCTGTTGAGGTGCAAAAGTTTCTTTGAGGTGCGAAAATTATCCACGGAAATTGGATTCAAAGTTTCACATTAACATTACAATGGATCCTTTCCGTCAAACACAATGAGCACTGCTGTTGGATGCCATCTTGGTTTCTATGGTAACCTGGAGTATGCCAGATGTCCGGATCCTTTCCGTCAAACACAATGAGCACTGCTGTTGGATGACATCTTGGTTTCTATTGTAACCTGCAGTATGTCAGATGTCCGGATCCTTTCCGTCAAACACAATGAGCACTGCTGTTGGATACCATCTTGGTTTCTATTGTAACCTGCAGTATGCCAGATGTCCGGATCCTTTCGGTCAAACACAATGAGCACTGCTGTTGGATGCCATCTTGGTTTCTATTGTAACCTGCAGTATGTCAGATGTCCGGATCCTTTCCGTCAAACACAATGAGCACTGCTGTTGGATGCCATCTTGGTTTCTATTGTAACCTGCAGTATGCCAGATGTCCGGATCCTTTCCGTCAAACACAATGAGCACTGCCGTTGGATGCCATCTTGGTTTCTATTGTAACCTGCAGTATGTCAGATGTCCGGATCCTTTCCGTCAAACACAATGAACACTGCTGTTGGATGCCATCTTGGTTTCTATTGTAACCTGCAGTATGCCAGATGTCCGGATCCTTTCCGTCAAACACAATGAGCACTGCTGTTGGATGCCATCTTGGTTTCTATTGTAACCTGCAGTATGTCAGATGTCCAACCTTGCACAAATGTAACTATAGGCATGTCTTTAAATGAATATGCAAAGAAATGCCCTGGACAAAAAATGCACGCAAATTCAATCTCCAGAAACTGGAGAACTAAGGGTTAATTATGCTATTCTGACCTACCTGTTTATACTTGAGAAATAAATTTTGTGTTATTATTGTTGATTGGATAATAAACAACGGTTTGGAGTTTTAATGCATAGGAATTTAATCATGATGGCATTAGCCAGAACGGTTTAATAACTGTGCTTCAGAATGACAAACAGTTGTATAATTACAGATGATCAACAATAATTTAAAAATTATTTTGATTATATCTTGACCTGGCAACAAATTCTGCAATTACAATGCAAGTTATTTCTTACAGTTTCAGAACTATGTTTTCATGTTGTTTATTGGTGATTTAACACCAGTTAATTTTATACTTTGTCTATAAAAAAAACTCAGCGTGTTTCATGTTAGAATATTAATTAAGCAGCATTCTAAACATACATGATGTAACTGGTTGATATATGATATTATAACTGGTTGCTATATGATATAACTGGTTGATATATGATATTATAACTGGTTGATATATGATATTATAACTGGTTGATATATGATATGACTGGTTGATATATGATATAACTGGTTGATATATGACATTATAACTGGTTGATATATGATATTATAACTGGTTGATATATGATATAACTGGTTGATATATGATATTATAACTGGTTGATATATGATATAACTAGTTGATATATGATATTATAACTGGTTGATATATGATATTATAACTGGTTGATATATGATATAACTGGTTGATATATGATATTATAACTGGTTGATAAATGATATAACTGGTTGATATATGATATTATAACTGGTTAATATATAGAGAATAACAGGTTATTGCCCGGTCTTGTGTAATATATCAGGTGAGGCTTAGAATAATATAACGGCGAGGCTCGCCGAGCCGTTAGTTTATTCGTGCCGAACCTGATATATTACACAAGACCAGGCAGTAACCTGTTTTTATATTTATCATACCACATTTTTCGTAAAATATCACCAAACGAGCTGATTTTTATATATTTAAAAACTAAGGGCGTCGCTGATTTTGCTGAGCCGACTTTTACACGTTCACGTACATTTAGTTGTGGATTTCTAAAAGTTGACTGAATAATACCTTATTATTAACATTTCGTAATGATAAGTGAACTGTTTTCACTACGAATACATAGATTACACGCATGCTCATTCATAAAATACTTAAAATGCGAACTGAAATGGATTGCAACGATCAATTTTATCAGAGAACACACAACACCGAATTGTTTGGAGACGCCATTTTGGAGTTGTATATTGAAATTGACATTTCCAAGATCGTGTCAATATTGACAGTATTTGACTATAGTGTGTTCAATTTTTGGTAATAATGTTTTTGGTTCAACATAAACTGATGCTGTGTAGTGACTTTTAGTGCATTTATTATGAATGTATTGAAATAAATTTGTATGGATGATTTATTGTATTCCATAGATGACGTCATATCACTACCAAAGTGCGGGTAGATTACGATGACGATTCAAAATAATAAACTATATACGTTCTTGGTAGCAATTTGTTTGTTTTGTTGAATCTGATCTAGTTTTAGTGAAACTGTTGACTTGATAGTTGTTCCCGAATAATATGACGTACTTCCAAACATTGACTGATATAAACGCTACTGACCTAATATAAAAAATATATCAGACTGACTGACAAGATTGACTGAAAAGAGGCACACAGCATACAAAATTGACTGAAAAGAGGCACACAATATACAAAATAGACTGAAAAGATGTGAACATATTACAAAATTGACTGAAAAGTGGAACACAGTATACAAAATTGACTGGAAAGAGGCACATGATGTACAAAATTGACTGACAAGAGGTGCACCATACACAAAGTTGACTGAAAAGACGCACACAATATACAAAATTGACTGCAAAGAGGCACACAATAAACAAAATTTACTATAAAGAGGCGCACCATACACAAAATTTACTAAAAAGAGGCGCACCCAATATATAAAATTGACTGAAAAGACGCATATGATATACAAGATTGACTGAAAAGAGGCACACAACATACAAAATTGATTGAAAAGAGGCACACAATATACAAAATTGACCCAAAATATGTGACAGATTTACAAAATTCACTGAAAAGAGGCATACAATATACAGAATTGACCGAAAAGAAGTGCACGATATACAAAATTGACTTTAAAGAGGAGCGTGATATACAAAATTGTCTGAAAAGAGGTGCACGATATACATAATTAACTGAAAAGAGGTGCATTTTGAATCTTTGTGGCTGTACCTTTGGTCACCAAATGGCGACACCATGTTGCGCGCAAGACACATGTTCCTGGCATAAGGTCAAGGTCACACTTAGAGGTCATTTAGGAGAAGATCAATACTTGTTAGAAAATGTGATTTTAAAATAATTGCAAGTTGTTATTTTGACAACAAGCTTGGTTTGTTCCCAAAAGACATCTAGTTTAATTTATTGTCCAAAACCATAAAACGAAAAGAAAATTTACCTATTTTGGTGAATGATGGAATTTTATTTCAATCAACAAATATCCTGTAATTCTCTTTGTACAGCACATCAGCAACAGCCGACCCGTTCACCGATTTTGAAACTGCATTCCGATTGGGACCTCCGAGAGCATCATTCGGTGCTCCACCCCCTTCCCAGGCCCCGCCAACACCCCAAGCACAGCTTGCTTCCAGGTATTATTATTTCCCATGGGTATGCATCTCCAGCACATATTTCTTCCAGGTATTATTATGTCCCATGGGTGTGGATCTCTAGCACAGATTGCTTCCAGGTATTATTATGTCCCATGGGTGTGGATCTCTAGCACCGATTGCTTCCAGGTATTATTATGTCCCGTGGGTGTGGATCTCTAGCAAAGATTGCTTCCAGGTATTATTATGTCCCATGGGTGTGGAAAGATTGCTTCCTGGTATTATTACGTTCCATGGGTGTGGATCTCTAGTACAGATTGCTTCCAGGTATTATTATGTCCCATGGGTGTGAATCTCTAGCACAGATTGCTTCCAGGTATTATTATGTCCCATGGGTGTGGATCTTTAGCACAGATTGCTTCCAGGTATTATTATGTCCCATGGGTGTGGATCTCTAGCACAGATTGCTTCCAGGTATTATTATGTCCCATGGGTGTGGATCTGTAGCACAGATTCCTTCCAGGTATTATTATGTCCCATGGGTGTGGATCTGTAGCACAGATTTCTTCCAGGTATTATTATGTCCCGTGGGTGTGGATCTCTAGCACAGATTGCTTCCAGGTATTATTATGTCCCGTGGATGTGGATCTCTAGCACAGATTGCTTCCAGGTATTATTATGTCCCGTGGGTGTGGATCTGTAGCACAGATTGCTTCCAGGTATTATTATGTCCCATGGGTGTGGATCTCTAGCACAGATTGCTTCCAGGTATTTTTATGTCCCATGGGTGTGGATCTCAAGCACAGATTGCTTCCAGGTATTATTATGTCCTATGGGTGTGGATCTCTAGCACAGATTGCTTCCAGGTATTATTATGTCCCATGGGTGTGGATCTGTAGCACAGATTGCTTCCAGGTATTATTATGTCCCATGGGTGTGGATCTGTAGCACAGATTGCTACCAGGTATTATTATGTCCCATGGGTGTGGATCTCTAGCACAGATTGCTTCCAGGTATTATTATGTCCCATGGTGTGGATCTCTAGCACAGATTGCTTCCAGGTATTATTATGTACCATGGGTGTGGATCTCTAGCACAGATTGCTTCCAGGTATTATTATGTCCCATGGGTGTGGATCTGTAGCACAGATTTCTTCCAGGTATTATTATGTCCCATGGGTGTGGATCTCTAGCACAGATTGCTTCCAGATATTATTATGTCCCATGGATGTGGATCTCTAGCACAGATTGCTTCCAGGTATTATTATGTCCCATGGGTGTGGATCTGTAGCACAGATTGCTTCCAGGTATTATTATGTCCCATGGGTGTGGATCTCTAGCACAGATTTCTTCCAGGTATTATTATGTCCCATGGGTGTGGATCTCTAGCACAGATTGCTTCCAGGTATTATTATGTCCCATGGATGTGGATCTCTAGCACAGATTGCTTCCAGGTATTATTATGTCCCATGGGTGTGGATCTGTAGCACAGATTGCTTCCAGGTATTATTATGTCCCATGGGTGTGGATCTCTAGCACAGATTGCTTCCAGGTATTATTATGTCCCATGGTGTGGATCTCTAGCACAGATTGCTTCCAGGTATTATTATGTACCATGGGTGTGGATCTCTAGCACAGATTGCTTCCAGGTATTATTATGTCCCATGGGTGTGGAAATCCTATGTCAGACTTTTCTGACATTGCAATTTTACTGTCAGACAAGCAGACTTTTTCTTTTAAAGTTGTCTTTTGACATGGCATTGTTCAATATAGCTATTGGTGTGTACAACAATAGAAAAGTTGGGAGTTAATTTATTATACAATTAAAATTTTAATAACAATATAGTATTTTGTTTTATTTATAATTTAATGAAAAAGTTATATTACAAATAAGCAACACTCAGAATAAAACCATATTTTTCCATGGACAAGAGACCTAAAAGTGCTTGTGGATGAGTAGATTTTGCAATGGACTTGTCCTGGGACAGTGGAATAAGTTTGGTATTTCCACAGCCCAGGTTGCCTGTATAAATGATTCATATTTGAGGCGCGTTGTGGGAAAACCGGACTTAAATGCAAGTGTGTGAAGTGTCGTCCCGGATTAGCCAATGCAGTCTGCTCAGGCTAATCGGGGACGGCACTTTCTGCCTACAGTGGATTTATGTTTAAAATAGACTTCCTTTAAACAGAAAATACCATAAAAGCGGACATTGCCATACCGGATTAGCCTGTGCAGACTGCACAGGCTAATCCCGGATGACACTTTACGCACATGCATTATGACCGGTTTTCTCATGACGCGCCACATATATTTTCTATTATTTTGTATACGCTAATTAAAGATTGGAATAATGTTCGACTGTTGCCTGGTCCAATGAGCTTTTTGATGCGCAGGAATTATACCAGTGATTTGTTTCCCTTATTTAACGGGGTCCGGTGAAAGAACCTATTTCCAGTGTCAAAATATGGTTATTTTTTCCCAATTAAAATATAAATTTAACGATTTTTTATGTGAGAAAATCTTAAATACATAAGAAATGTGAGTCTTGTATGTTTATTCAGGAAATTAAGTATTTGTGTATGGTTGTTAAATTCAGACAATAATGATACATGTAGTATTATTGCCTTTTTCATTACTCTCTGCAAACACTGAGTGTGTCTTCAAAGGTTTTCACTTTCCTTCAAAACTTTTTCCATGATTCCATTTTATTGTAAAACTTTTGTAAATGCATACATTTGGTGTAAAATTAATTCCACTGACACAGTTATGAAGGCCGACGTCCACTGTTATATTTTTTTGCTAAACATTTTAGTTACATACAGTTATCAACATTTCAAATATTGGTGTAAAAACAGTTTATTCTGTGCTTGATGGCTTATTCTAACTTTGCATCTTAAGAGTGTCAATGCTTTAATATATGTTTACTCTTTGTCCATTATGGCCCTGTTGTTAAATACATGACAGAAGATTTCAAAACTTCAAATTTTACCTTAAGGATGCACATTTTATTTACAACACAGTAGTGTTAGTTTGAAATCTCCAACACAATTATACTTCATCTATGACATAAACTTTTACTGCAATTACTTTCCAACTTTGTTTTCATTATTGGTATATCTCAAAGTTTAGGTGAAATTTGAAATCACTTTGACATATCTAACATTTGACATACTCGAATACAGAAACTGTAAAAGTATTTGATCCAAAGGATTGATAAATCATGCTATAAAATAACATTTCTGTATGCATTTTCTGGAGTGTAAACTGAGAACATTTATTCAAGACATGTTTTAACTTAAAATTAGGTAAATAATTTGCAAAATGTTTGCAATGTGCAACAAACTTAGACTGTAGCCACATATGTCTTGCCAGAAGGGAAAACTGTTCAAGATAATGGCATACAAATAAATATGAAAATACTATTTTGAAACCAATTTGAGAAATAAGAAAGTTCAAGTTAAACATTTGAGATGACCGTATTAATTTTATATGAAATACAAAGAAAACTGAGAATTATTTTCTACTTAAACATAATTATCCAGGATTTTGGTTTGTCTTCAGCAAACTTTGAGATAACTTCAGGTAATAAGTTCAGCAGTAACATATTACATATTGTATTTATATAGCACGCCAATCCCTGCTGAACTGTTTGGAGGCTTTGTGCCAACGCTTCAGCCTCATTCACGGCCGCCACCACCACCACCACCACCACAGGCTAAACAGCTTGCCCAGCCACCACCACCACCAGCACAACCGGCACCATCACAGCTGCAGCAGTCATTTCCGGCAGCGGCACCACCACCGGCACCATCGCAGTTGCAGCAGTCATCTCGGACAATGCCACCACCATCAGCAGCACAGGCTAAGCAGCTTTCCAAGCCACTGCCACCACCACCGGCACAACCCGGCTTAGCGTCTGAGCAAAAAGAGACAGGGTAATGTTTGCATGTTTGCTTTATGAGGTTTGATATATCGTGCCATGAGAGCCAGAATGTGCTATCTGCCTTCTTTGCACGTTTGCTGATAGCACCTTCTGGCTTTTATCAGACCAATTATATTTGTTTATCATTTGAATGTTGGTGCCTTTTTAAATTGACATTAAATTGACGTAAGGCCAAACATGAGCTGTGAAAGTTTGGTCAAGATTGGATGAAAACTTAAGTCTCTACATTGGAAAAAAAGGCCCAATATCATGTAGATCTCTAGCACAGATTGCTTCCAGGTATTATTATGTCCCATGGCTGTGGATCTCTAGCACAGATTGCTTCCAGGTATTATGTCCAATTGGGTGTGGATCTCTTGCACAGATTGCTTCCAGGTATTATTGTGTCCCATGGGTGTGGATCTCTAGCACAGATTGGTTCCAGGTATCATTATGTCCCATGGGTGTGGATCTCTAGTACAGATTGCTTCCAGGTATTATTACGTTCCATGGGTGTGGATCTCTAGCACAGATGGCTGCCAGGTATTATTACGTCCCATGGGTGTGGATCTCTATCACAGGTTACTTCCAGGTATTATTACGTTCCTTGGGTGTGGATCTCTAGTACAGATTGCTTCCAGGTATTATGTCCAATGGTTGTGGGTCTCTGGTACAGATTGCTTGCAGGTATTATCATGTCCCATTGGGTGTGGATCCTTGCACAGATTGCTTCCAGTCATTATTATGTCCCGTGGGTGTAGATAATAATCACTGATTGCTTCCAGGTATTATTATGTCCCATGGGTGTGGATCTCTAGCACAGATTGCTTCCAGGTATTATTATGTCCCATGGATGTGGATCTCTAGCACAGATTGCTTCCAGGTATTATTATGTCCCATGGGTGTGTATCTGTAGCACAGATTGCTTCCAGGTATTATTATGTCCCATGGGTGTGGATCTCTAGCACAGATTGCTTCCAGGTATTATTATGTCCCATGGTGTGGATCTCTAGCACAGATTGCTTCCAGGTATTATTATGTACCATGGGTGTGGATCTCTAGCACAGATTGCTTCCAGGTATTATTATGTCCCATGGGTGTGGAAATCCTATGTCAGACTTTTCTGACATTGCAATTTTACTGTCAGACAAGCAGACTTTTTCTTTTAAAGTTGTCTTTTGACATGGCATTGTTCAATATAGCTATTGGTGTGTACAACAATAGAAAAGTTGGGAGTTAATTTATTATACAATTAAAATTTTAATAACAATATAGTATTTTGTTTTATTTATAATTTAATGAAAAAGTTATATTACAAATAAGCAACACTCAGAATAAAACCATATTTTTCCATGGACAAGAGACCTAAAAGTGCTTGTGGATGAGTAGATTTTGCAATGGACTTGTCCTGGGACAGTGGAATAAGTTTGGTATTTCCACAGCCCAGGTTGCCTGTATAAATGATTCATATTTGAGGCGCGTTGTGGGAAAACCGGACTTAAATGCATGTGTGTGAAGTGTCGTCCCGGATTAGCCAATGCAGTCTGCTCAGGCTAATCGGGGACGGCACTTTCCGCCTACAGTGGATTTATGTTTAAAATAGACTTCCTTTAAACAGAAAATACCATAAAAGCGGACATTGCCATACCGGATTAGCCTGTGCAGACTGCACAGGCTAATCCCGGACGACACTTTACGCACATGCATTATGACCGGTTTTCTCATGACGCGCCACATATATTTTCTATTATTTTGTATACGCTAATTAAAGATTGGAATAATGTTCGACTGTTGCCTGGTCCAATGAGCTTTTTGATGCGCAGGAATTATACCAGTGATTTGTTTCCCTTATTTAACGGGGTCCGGTGAAAGAACCTATTTCCAGTGTCAAAATATGGTTATTTTTTCCCAATTAAAATATAAATTTAACGATTTTTTATGTGAGAAAATCTTAAATACATAAGAAATGTGAGTCTTGTATGTTTATTCAGGAAATTAAGTATTTGTGTATGGTTGTTAAATTCAGACAATAATGATACATGTAGTATTATTGCCTTTTTCATTACTCTCTGCAAACACTGAGTGTGTCTTCAAAGGTTTTCACTTTCCTTCAAAACTTTTTCCATGATTCCATTTTATTGTAAAACTTTTGTAAATGCATACATTTGGTGTAAAATTAATTCCACTGACACAGTTATGAAGGCCGACGTCCACTGTTATATTTTTTTGCTAAACATTTTAGTTACATACAGTTATCAACATTTCAAATATTGGTGTAAAAACAGTTTATTCTGTGCTTGATGGCTTATTCTAACTTTGCATCTTAAGAGTGTCAATGCTTTAATATATGTTTACTCTTTGTCCATTATGGCCCTGTTGTTAAATACATGACAGAAGATTTCAAAACTTCAAATTTTACCTTAAGGATGCACATTTTATTTACAACACAGTAGTGTTAGTTTGAAATCTCCAACACAATTATACTTCATCTATGACATAAACTTTTACTGCAATTACTTTCCAACTTTGTTTTCATTATTGGTATATCTCAAAGTTTAGGTGAAATTTGAAATCACTTTGACATATCTAACATTTGACATACTCGAATACAGAAACTGTAAAAGTATTTGATCCAAAGGATTGATATATCATGCCATAAAATAACATTTCTGTATGCATTTTCTGGAGTGTAAACTGAGAACATTTATTCAAGACATGTTTTAACTTAAAATTAGGTAAATAATTTGCAAAATGTTTGCAATGTGCAACAAACTTAGACTGTAGCCACATATGTCTTGCCAGAAGGGAAAACTGTTCAAGATAATGGCATACAAATAAATATGAAAATACTATTTTGAAACCAATTTGAGAAATAAGAAAGTTCAAGTTAAACATTTGAGATGACCGTATTAATTTTATATGAAATACAAAGAAAACTGAGAATTATTTTCTACTTAAACATAATTATCCAGGATTTTGGTTTGTCTTCAGCAAACTTTGAGATAACTTCAGGTAATAAGTTCAGCAGTAACATATTACATATTGTATTTATATAGCACGCCAATCCCTGCTGAACTGTTTGGAGGCTTTGTGCCAACGCTTCAGCCTCATTCACGGCCGCCACCACCACCACCACCACCACGGGCTAAACAGCTTGCCCAGCCACCACCACCACCAGCACAACCGGCACCATCACAGCTGCAGCAGTCATTTCCGGCAGCGGCACCACCACCGGCACCATCGCAGTTGCAGCAGTCATCTCGGACAATGCCACCACCATCAGCAGCACAGGCTAAGCAGCTTTCCAAGCCACTGCCACCACCACCGGCACAACCCGGCTTAGTGTCTGAGCAAAAAGAGACAGGGTAATGTATCGTTCCATGAGAGCCAGAATGTGCTATCTGCCTTCTTTGCACGTTTGCTGATAGCACCTTCTGGCTTTTATCAGACCAATTATATTTGTTTATCATTTGAATGTTTGTGCCTTTTTAAATTGACATTACCCTTTAAATTGTTAATAATTTGAAAATAAAATGATTTGTAACTATAATAAATTTACATAATTGTGTGTAGTTTAGCAACATTTTTTTACTAATTACTGTAGGTTTATATCATAGTTTTATTATGTTATTGAATGACAATGTCCCTTGAATATGAATATCTGAGGTGTATTGTGGGAAAACCGGGCTTAATGAACGTGCGTCTGTACAGGCTACTTGGGGACGGCACTTTTTACTATTATGGTATTTTCTGTTTCAAGGAAGTCGCTTCTAAGCATAAATCCACTGTAGGCAGAAAGTGCTGTCACTTTACGCACATGCATTTTACGCCCAGTTTTCCCACGACATGCGTCTTCTCCTCTTTTCATATAGTATACCAGAGGAATATACAAAAGGCCTCAGAAATTATTCCCAATCAAGGGGCATAACATCGCTTGTTGATTCTACGGTGATGTCTGCTCTAGTAGGAAGAGGAATGCATCTGCGAAAAACAGCAGAGTATGTGCCGATGTCCAGCGGGTAGTGTCAAACTGTTCTTGTATCTATTTCCAGGATTTCATGTTTTGAGCTGTGTCGTGCTTTTATAATAATGTTTTCAATAATATATGATTATCATACATTTGTATCAATTTTTGGCATCCTCTGTATTACTTTGCCGTTATAAACAATATCAGGATACATTTGACATTTTTAGCTCACCTGTGCATGAAGTACTCTGTGAGCTATTGGTATAGTGGACCTCTGTTAGACCGTATACAGCTCACGCCGTATATAGCTTACGTGTGAGCTGTATACATTAGTTGACAACGTATACAGCTAAAGGTGAGCCATATTTGTTGGTTGACAACAAACACAGCTTACGTTAGCTGTATACGTGGGATATAATACATATACTTTTGAAATAGGTCTTTTGTCTTAACGTATATAGCTCACATGGTGAGTGACTAGTATTAAACAGAATTGTAAATACAAGTATACCTGATCGTCATCATCACCATAATTATCTTCGCCGTAGCAGTAGAAGTAGTAGATCTAGTAGCAGTAACAGTAGCAGCAGCAGAAGTAGAAGTGGCAGTAGCAGAAGCAGCAGCAGCAGAGACAGTAGCAGAAATAGTAGTAGTAGTATTAGTAGTAGTAATAGTAGTAGTTGTAGTTGTAGTAGAGGTAGTAGTAGTAGTAGTAGTAGTAGTAGTGGTACAATCTTTATTTAATTAATGTAGCCTATTTACTTACTACATATACAAACACACAAAACAAATCATGGGACTTTCAATGAAACATAAACAAAACATATGCCCTTCAACATCTAAGCGAAAATTATTAAAAACAGGAGACCTTCGCCACTATATTGCTCAACTGACAGCACCTGTATTATGACCCAGGGTTGGGTCACAAACACCGGAGTTACGGTCGGGGAAAAAAATGGAGATTTCTTTTTTCTTCCAATCTTGACTGTTTGTGGTTGACCATAAGATCTCAGAAGAAGCCAACAATGGGCTGAATTAATATTAAAAACATATCTGATATATCTTTAAACATTGTTTTAAAGTCGATTCTATCAAAACTAAACACTTAGTTAACCTAAACAAATCATTTAATTATTGAAAATCATAAATACAACAAAAAAATATCTGACATTCCCAATAAAATTTTCTAGGTCGGGGCATTTTTTTTAGGGTAGGTCGGGTAACTTGAAACAAAAATTTTCTAGGTCGCGACATTTTTTTTAGGGTAGGTCGGGTAACTTGAAACAAACATATATTTTTGCGCCTGAGCTGTATTCAGTGCAAGCTTTATACGGTTTTATAGTCTACGTATACAGCTCATGCATACGTATACAGGCCTTTTTTTCCAATGTAGAGACTTAAGTTTTCATCCAATCTTGACCAAACTTTCACAGCTCATGTTTGGCCTTACGGTCTTAGTAGAAGCCAAAGATGGGCAGGACTGGGTCACAAACACCGGAGTTATGGTCGTGGAAAAAAAATCTTGACAAAAATTTCTACGGTTTGTGTGTGACCGTAAGATCTCAGAAGAAGCCAACAATGGGCTGAGTTGAACTGCAAGCACTGGTGTTATGGCCCCTTTTTGGTGGTAAAAATGTTCAAAAATTACCTTTTTCCTTAATAGAGACTTAAAAACAAAAAATCTTTAAAAACCTTCTTGTCAGAACATTTGGCTTGATTTTAAAGTAATTTCACAGTAAAGTTTCTTGGATTACACATTACCAAAAATATTTCCCTTATATGGCTAAATTATTAACTTAATAAAAATCTCGTCTAAAAGCCACTACAAGCTTTGTTCAATATATTTTGGTTTGTTTAAAACATGGTTGTCAGTGATTTGTTGGCATGTTCTGTTGTGACATGTAACATTTTACTTCAAAACTTCTCTGAACTTGCAAATTTGTACAAGCCATTATGAAACATTCAACACAAGTGGGCGACCAGGGGTCATCTAGACCCTCTTGTTATATTTTGCAGTTTTGACATTTTCGTATACAAATAACTAATGCGTGTTTCTCTAATTTAGCTGCATTTATAAAATATAAAATGCCAAAACTATACAAAATATATAACATTCAAGTATAACAAAACCATGTTTGTTGTTAAATGCAAAATGTAAAGATTAATTAATAAAAAGAATGGTTGTCTATGGAACGTATTTTCATAATTACTTTGTTGAAAACACATGCAAATTGTTTTCACTATTTGAATTTAAATTCTTAGGAAAATCATATTATTGTGACTTCACGATCAAAATGCATTTAACTTTACTTGGTAATTTACAGCTCATTTCAATTATTTGTATTTTGATGCCTGATGTGCCTTTCCACGTATTTCATCTGTTTCAAGATTATTCTATTTTTAGAAAATCTTCAAAGAAAGTAGAAGTACCCGTACCACAGGGAAGTTTGCATTTCCAGTTAGAGGCCATGCCGCGACGCAGGTCTGGTCTTTTTAAATGTCGGTCACAAATAAAGCTGAGGTATGCTTTTGATATGAAGTAGAGCTCCAACGATTTGTTTGATGCATCGATTGTTAATGACCTAATTTGAATGTCGATACTCAAACCACACATTTTCCATTCGATTCTGATATGCAGGAGTAGGTGTTGCTGCACTAAATTGATTATTTTGTACCAAGGTTATAATTTTGTGTTCTAGTTTTGCTTCATTCAACATTTTAGAATGAAAAAAAACTATGAAAAAAAAAGTTAAGGAATGGTTCCGATTAAGCAATAAAAGCCGGATACTGTCACATGATAGAGCTGTTGAGCAATTGTCATGAACTGGTCCACAGAAGGCTTGTTTTGTTCATGAAGTGCTTATACAAAAGTAATGTAACACAAACAAATGAAAAGGAAACAAGTTTGGTGTCTGTGTTAGCTCAGTGCACATTGTGTGGTCAACAATGTTTTGTTCAAAACTGGCTGGTATAAGGCATAACAAAAAATATGTTTCTTTCAGGTAACCCGACCTTCCCTAAAAAATTCCCCTACCCTAGAACATTTTATTGGGTTTGTCAGATTGCTTTTTGTTTTATTTTCCTTTTTCAATAATTAAATGTGTTTTGAACAAATAACTGTTTTGTTTCTATAGTATCCACTTATAAACAATGTTTAAGGATATTACTGATATGTTTTGAATATTCAGTTTTAGAATCTTCAAGGTGACCATTTACCAAAAAAAAAAAATTAAAAATCCCTACCTACCTACCCTAATTTTTTTGGGCATGTTACCTGCAACAAACATATCTTTTTTACGCCTAACATGTGATTCAGAATAATAATATTCGAGGTGTGTCGCTGGAAAAGCGGGCTTAATGCATCTGCATTAAGTGTCGTCCTGGATTAGCCTGTGCTGTCCACTTTCCTCTTTTATGGTATTTTGTATTTCAAGGAAGTCTCTTCTAAACATAAATTGACTGTTGGCGGAAAGTGCCGTATCGGATCAGCCTGTACAGTCCGTACTGGCTAATTCGGGACAACACTCCTATTTTATGTTATTTTCTATTTCAAGGAATTCTTTTCTAACATAAATCCACTTTACGCACATGCATTAAACTCGGTTTTCCCGTGACGTGTCTCATGTTTCTTTAATAACTTATGTCATACACAGGCTTTATCAATTTAATATTTAAAACGATTCTTATCTTTGGAACTTGTAGTTTGTTATGTAAGTACGTAGATACAGAGTTGACCAGGTTGCAAGGAATAAATTTTATTGATTTCAGCATTTGAATTTTGAAAAGTTATGGAATTGTGTTTGATTATGCAATGTTACAAAGTCACAGATGAGGAATACATGAAATAGTGCTTGGCCCAGAGGTTTCATATTTGGTACGTAACACCCTATAGTGGTCCTCTACAAAGATTGTTCAAATTATGCCCCTAGGGTCAAAACAGGCCACACCCTGGGGTTCATATGGTTGATATAGAATATATGGCAAAATTACTATAAAAATCTTCTCCTCTGAAACCCCAAGGCCCAGAGGTTTCATATCTGGTATGGAACATCCTTTAGTGGTCCTTTACAACGTTTGTTCAAATTATGCCCCTGGAGTCAAAACAGGCCATGCACAGGGGGTCACATGGTTTATATAGAATATATAGCAAAATGACTTAAAATTTCTTCCCCTCTGAAACCAAAAGGCCCAGAGGTTTCATATTTGGTACGTAACATCCTATAGTGGTTTTCTACAAAGATTGTTCAAATTATGCCCCTGGGGTCAAAGATGGCCACGCCCCGGGGATCACATGGTTTATATAGAATATATAGCAAAATGACTTTTAAAATCTTCTCCTTTGAAACCCCAAGGCCCAGAGGTTTCATATTAATATTTTGGTATGTAACATCCTTTAGTGGTCCTTACATATTTTGTTCTAATTATTCCCCTGGGGTCAAAACGAGCTACGCCTCGGGGGTCACACTGTTTATATAGAATATATAGCAAAATGTCTTTAAAAATCTCATATTTGGTATGTAGCATCCTAAAGTGGTCTTCAACAAATATTGTTCAAATAATGCCCCTGGGGTCAAAACTCCCGGGGGTCGCATCATCTATATAGACTTAAATAGCAAAAAAAACAATCTTCTCCTCAGAAACCGCAAAGCTCATATGTTTCATATTTGGTATGTGACATCCTATAGTAGTCCTCTACAATTATTACCCTGAGGTCAAAACGGGTCACGCCCCGGGGTTCATATGGTTTATATCAACTTTAATAGCAAAATGTCTTAAAAAATCTTCTCTGAAAACGCAAGGCCCAGATATTTCATATTTGGTATGTAACATCCTTAAGTGGTCCTCTACAAAGATTGTTCAAATTATGCCCCATTGGTCAAAACTTACCACACCCCAGGGGTCACATGGTTTATATAGACTTAAATAGCAAAATGAATTTAAAATTCTTCTACTCTGAAACTGCAAGGTCTAGAGGTTTCATATGTGGTATGTAACATCCATGGCCCTCTACCAATATTGTTCAAATTATGCCCTTGGGGTCAAATCTGGTGGCACCTCGAGGGGTCACATGCTTTATATAGACTTAAATAGCAAAGTTACTTTAAAACTGTTTACCTGAAACTGCTAGGCCCAAAGGTTTGTTCAAGATTATTCATATTATGCACCTGGGATAAAAATAAGCCATGCCTTGGGGATGCAAATTCCAATCTTGTTACAGGGTCTCAGGTGAGCGTCCCTCAGGGCCCTCTTGTTTATATTCTACTTTGTTATAAAACGTTAAATCAAGATTTAACTTAGATAAAAAAAAAATGTTTGTTGTAAAATTTTTCTAAATAAGAAGTCTGTTTTTTAAAATTCCTCTATCTTAGTCATTTTTTGTCAGATTTTTTTTCAAAATAATACTTACATTCTGAGGGGAATATATAGGGGAAAAATATATACTTTTTAAGTAGGGGAATTTCGGCTCCAAATTTGCCCTTAAAAAAGCACTGCGCACACACGCAGTGCACAGCTGAAGTCATAGATTACTGACTTGACCTGTATTCTTTCTTTTGACTCGGTTACCATAAATTCTTCTTTTAAGTGCCCCGAAATCAGAATTGCTTCTTTTGGACGTGACACCATTGTCCATTGGCGTGGAAGTAGAGGGTGGGATGATGTACGTCATCATTCCTCGGAACTCCACAATTCCTACGCGCAAACATGCCATGCTACACGGACCCAGTGACACGGACCTAGGGGCGGATTGTCGTGGCGTGGCTATCAATGTGTACGAAGGAGAAAGGGCTCTTGTGAAGTACAATCATAAGATGGGGGAGATGGAACTGTTTGATGGTAATCTTATCGATGTTAAGGTAACGATCGAAATTGATGCCAAAAGCATCATAACTGTGACAGCAAAAGCTACTCTGACTGGAAAATCGTCAAGCCTGACTATTAGTAATGATAAAGGTGAGTTTAAGAATTTGTCTACTACTGCTGTTTGTACTGGAGGTATTTCACATACAGTTATTATTCACAATACAATAATGTAACAGGCAAGACTTATTATAAAATTATAGACCATATATGAGGAGTGTCGTGGGAAAACCGGGCTTAATAATTGTGCGTAAAGTGTCATCCCGGATTAGCCTGTGCAGTCCGCACAGGCTAATCCGGGATGGCACTTTCCGCTTTTATGTTTTCTGTTTCAAGGAAGTCTCTTCTAAACATAAATCCACTCTAGGAAAGTGCAATCGCGACTGCACAGGCTAATCTGGGACGACACTTAACGCACATGCATTAAGCCTGGTTTTCCCACGACACACCTTATATGTAGTTCATCACCCCATATTTTCAAGTCTAATTGTACATATGTTATCAAGAAGTTTTAATAATAAACAGCCCCATGATAAGCAATGTTAAGCACTACACAATTGTAGATGTACATTTCACCTCGCTATGTTGCTTGGAGTGATATTACAGATAAATGCCCACTGTTGCGTTTGTGAAATACAATCATTGCAACACCACCATTTACAACTGCCATGCAGTTGTTTTTTAACGTTTTGTTGATGTGTATATATATCATATCTATATATCAGTAATGGAGATAATTGATCAACTTCTTTTTTTTATTATGCCCCCTTCGAAGAAGTGGGGATATCTTGCTTTGCACCTGTCCGTCGGTTGGTCGGTCGGTCGGTCTGTCCGTAGACCATTTCGATACCGAACGATATCTTGAGAACGCTTTGACCGACGATTATGAAAGTTGGTACGCTGGTTACTTGGGAGGAAAGGAAGAACCCTATAAATTTTGAGGTCAAAGGTCAAGGTCCCCATTGCTAAAAATATAAAAATGGTTTCCCCTCAATAACTTAAGAACGCATTGAGATATTTTAATGAAACTTTATGCATAGATACCTTACATCGAGACCTCACTTGGGATTGCATATGGGGTGGGTGGGGTCAAGATCACCGTTACTTAAAATAGAAAAACGGTTTCCGCTCAATAACTTGAGAACGCATCGAGATATTTTAATGAAACTACATACATAGATACCGTATATTGAAACCTCGCTTGGGATTGCATACGGGGGTTGGTGGGGTCAAGGTCAAGGTCACCATTACTAAAAATAAAAAAATGGTCTCCGCTACATAACTTGAGAACGCATCGAAATATTTTAATGAAAGTTTGTACATAGATACCTTATATTCAGACCTCGCTTAGGATTGCCTATGGAAATCGTGGGGTCAAGGTCACCGTTACTAAAATAGAGAAAAATGGTTTCGGCACAATAACTTGAGAACGCATCGAGATATTTTAATAAAACTTCATAAATAGATACCTTATATTGAGACCTCTCTGGGATTTCATATGGGGTGGGTGGGGTCAAGGTCACCATTACTAAAAATAGAAAAACGGTTTCCGCTCAATAACAAGATATTTTGATGAAACTTCATACATAGATTCCATATATCAAGACCTCGTTTGGGCTTGCATATTTAAAAAATTTATTAACAGTTGCACATATTCACAACTTTGCTGCAAGTCGGGGGCATACATGTTTTACAAACATCTCTTGTTAATGACATACATATTTGCTTCACGTTTCAATCAAAACCGTGTTTCAATTGTGCATGCTGCAAACATATACTTAGTACATTGCCAATAATCTGTAGATTGTTTGATACATTATCCATAATTATTTGTTGTTTTTATCATTGCAGGTCGATTGAGTCAACAAGAAATCAGCAAAATGATAAGTGAAGCAGACATAAATTGTAAAGCTGATGATGTCATCCGTCAAAAGGCAGAGAATAATTTGCCAGTTATAAAGAGACATTCAGTTGAACTTTGTACATGTATGTATGGTTGTGTGTTTTATATTAAGTATATAAATCCCTGTTTAAGCAGTAGAAACTTTAAAATTTATGTTTGCTTGTATTAAGATCGTATTAGCTTAACTTATCGAAGACATGGCAAGCTATTGTACTCGCCCCGGCGGCGGCGGCGGGGCTAGGTTAAAGTTTTTCGATATGCTTGTTTCTCAGGAATGACTAGACGGATTTCATTCAAACTGGAACCATTTATTCCCATTATGCAAATCAACATATAGGCCAAGTATGGTAACTCCAATTAGACATTTGTCAAAATTATGGGCCTTTTTTAACATAGAAATTTTACATTATAAGCTGTATGGACAGATTAACGTTTTTTTGGTCAGCTAGTTTCTCAAGAATGGCTTGAGGGGTTTCATTTAAACTTAGAAGATGTATTTCCCATATTAAAATGTACCTAAGGCCAATTTTGATTTAGTTTGAAATTCGTCAAACACTTTTACACTTAGAAATTTTACATCTAAGCTATATGGACAGGACATCTAAGCTATATGGACAGGTTAAAGTTTTTCGGTAAGCTCGTTTCTCAGGAATGGCTTGAGGGATTTCATCCAAACTTTGAACACTTATTCCCTATATTAAAATGAACTCATAGGCCAATTTTGATAACTCTGTTTCGAAATGTGTTTAAATTATGGGCCTCTTTACACTTAGAAATTGTACATATAAGCTATATGGACAGGTTAAAGTTTTTTGATAAGCTAGTTTAAGCTTTTAATTTTTTAGCGGGTGGGATGGTGATGACAAATTCTTATTTCTACTCTCTAACTGGAGAATGAATCTTCATACATATATAATCTAAAGCAACACTTTACTTGGGATTGCATTTGTGGTGGGTTGGGTGGGGTTAAGGTCACTGTTACTAAAAATAGAAATACTAAAAATAGAAAAGACAGTTTCTGCGTAATCACATCAGAACAATATTTTAATGAAACTCAATTTACAGATACTGTATAAGGTTTTTGGTGTCAAAGTCAAGGTCACTGTTTTGAAACTCAATTTACAAATACTGTATAAGGTTTGTGGGGTCAAAGTCAAGGTCACTGTTTTGAAACTCAATTTACAGATACTGTATAAGGTTTGTCGGGTCAAAGTCAAGGTCACTGTTTTGAAAATTTGAAAAATACTTTCACCTCAGTAACTCAAGAACAAAATGAAGTTTGTTTAATTGGCTCCTACTATACAGTTTGTTTTAGAAACAAATGTCAGAAACTTTGACAAGCACAAAAACAGTCGAGCACGCTTTCCTTTGACAGCTCTTATTGAATCTGCATCAAACCAAATCATAATAATAAGAATACTCATGAATGTTTTCATGCAATATATTAGTGTTTGATGCTGCAATACTGTTAACACCTGTGCACAACATGCTGATGGTGAGCTTTTGTCATCGCCTTTTGTCCGTCGTCTGTCGTGCGTCGTCAACATTTACCTTGTGAATACTCTAGAGGCCACATGTATTGGCTAATCTTCATGGAACTTGGTCAGAACATTTGTCCCAATGATATCTCAGCCAGCTTCAAAACTGGGTCATGTTGGGTCAGAAACTAGGTCACTTGGTCAAATTGAAGAAAAAGCTTTTGAGCACTAGAAGTCACATTTTTTGCCCAATCAACATGAAACCTGCTCAAACAGCCGCCAGGGGTTGGGGCAGTTTTACTTATATGGCTGTAGAAAAAGCTTGTGAGCACTCTAGAAGTCACATTTTGTGCCCAATCAACATGAAAATAGCTCAGAACCTTTGTTCTTATGATATCTTTTCCTAGCTCGAAATTTAGTGTTCTTTCAATAAAAATGGCCGCCAGGGGCAGGGGGCAGTTTTTCTAATGGGGCTATAGAAAAAGCTTATGAACACTCTCTAAGTCACATTTTTTGCCCAATCAACATGAAACTTGCTCAGAACATTTGTTCAAGTGATATCTTTGCCGAATAAGAAAATGGTTCCGGTCCGTTGAAAAACATGGCCGCCAGGGGAGGGGAGGGGGTTCAGTTTTCTTTATGTGGATATATTGAAAATTTCAAAAAGCTTGTGAACACTCTAGAGGCCACATTTGTATCCCAATCATCATGAAACTTTTTGTCAGAACATTTGTCACAATGCTATCTCGGACAAGTTCGAATCCAGGTCAAGTGGTAAATACTAGGTCACCAGGCCAAATTAAAAAAAAACAAGGTTGTTGCAAAATATGCGAAGCATTATTTAATTGTTGTTTAATATGTGTACATAATTTAATATTTGTGTAGTAATTTGCTTATTGTCCTATTATATGTTAATCAATTTATAAAGTATTGCTCCGTTAGATAATGCACGTACGTAACTACTTTTTATTGTATGCATCGTTGTGTGCTCCGTTGTACGCTCCGTTCTCATGTTGCACGTGCTATTGGTGGACAATGTTGTCGGCACCTTACAGTATATATAAGAGACAGCCTGCATGTGCAGCGGTTCACTTCAATAAAATACATTGTTCTGTGTAACATCTGTTCAGTTCAGTTTTGGATTTATAGTGTGTCACAACTGTTAAGATATGTTGGATTATACAACAGTGAAACATATGGATTAAAAGAAAATTAATAAAAGCAAAATCAAAATACAAAAAGTCTTTCTATGTGGAATATTGGGGCACAATACGAAAAGTATGCCACAAAGCTTGCAAATAATCTAGAGGCTACATTTTTAGTAGAATCTTCATTTTACTTGCTCATAACAGTTAAATTCCTTAGCCCCTGAGGTGAGCGACCTAGGGCCTTATGGCCCTCTTGTTTGAATTTGGATCGGCAAGATGTCCATAAGAAACGATTTCTGTTTTATTTTTTTACATAGTTCTGGACTGCTGCTTAAAGGACAACAACCACTTGTTAAAATATTGAACCTGAAATAACATTACAAATGTAACAATAGACAAATATAAGGTATTAAATGTGTAATTTTGTTGCCGGAATGAAGCAAATATTAGCACACTGAAAGTCATGTTTTGCACTGGAAGCTCAGTCGTTTTAAAATCTGACGTTGGTTACAAAAGAAACTAAAAGCATGTGAATTATGAGTGCATTTTTGCTCAAAAGGAAACTGTTTGAATGAAGTTCCAATAACTACCTTTAAACTTGATAATATGGCTTCTTATTCTATAGTATATATGACATCATAATAAAAAATTATTTGTAAATTTAGTAATTTAGTAAGGAACACATATTTTTCGAGCTAATTATCTAATGCAAACGGAATTATATACATGCCAGTGAACAAGTCAATCTGCAATGAGCCATGCAGAAAAACCGATAAAGCGTGGTACTTAGGAGCAACGATTATTAGTGATTTGTAGCCTGCTGAGTCAAAAGTAGGTCATACAATGCGTGCTTTCGATTTTCCATACTACAGTTTAAAATTAATACATTGCAATAATTTGTTGTAAAATTTTTCAAAATAAGAATCGGTAATATGAGAAAAATACAATCATTTTTACGTCTAAACCGGTAAAAAAATAACCAACATAGCTCATTAATTTAGTTGTCTTATTCCAGTTCAATCAGGTGAATATTTTAGTAACATTCAAGTAAATTGCCAAAATAGGGGTGGCGTTAATTTGACGTAACATTTATAATAAATTGACATTCTTAGAAACTGTATTGCAATCAATCCCATACTATATACCATAATAATACACATGACATACATTATCTAAAACATTAGTTAATTTTTGCTGTTGTGAAGAAAGAACCTTTCAGGTTTCCATTTACTTAGCCTGCATAGAAAAGAATTAGTTTTCTGCGATACCTGTTTTGAAAATTACCCTCTCAAAAGACCATTGGTTTCCGTCAACAGTCTAAACTTGTAACTGCTAAGTTGCTTATCGCAAACAATTTGATGATGAATACAGCGAGTAGTGCTGCAGAACCTTCAAGGCAAATGTTTTGGATTTCATTTAAAAATGTCTGCATTTTGGCATTTTTGCCGGCTTACATTTTCAATACAAATACCTCACATTGGTTAAAATTTAACAACAATTGTTGCCACTTTGTGGTCTTTGGCAGTTTCACTAATGACGAATTCACTTGCCACTTTGTGATGAAATCACTATCCTTGTGTATTCTTGTACAGTCACCCCCAATCTTGCTGAGTACGGTATCGGTGTCCAGGTCACCACATGCGCAGTAGAAGAAGCAACCATGGATCCCAACTGTGTCATAGAAATTAGTAAACTTATGAACAATGTAAGTGAGCAGCCTATATCCATTATAGTGTGCATTTAAAGATGTAGAATTTTGTTGATTTCAGTGTAAGATCATTTTTTATTTTTTGAGTGGTCATATAAAACATATTCACTAATGGCGCAACAATGGCGAAAATAGCAGCTTTTCTATGACCACAAATGAAATAAAAATGCTATCATACACTGAAATCAACCATTTTTTTCATTTTGTTCCATGATTTTTGACAAAAATTAACTAACTACGCTGGCTGGTCACTGGTTTCTGTATTCTGGCATCATAAATAATGTCATAAATGATTATTGAAATTTATATTCTGTATGAAGTTGTGTACGAAAGCCGATATTTGCTCTGTCGATGAGTGCATTGACGTACTATTTTTTAAATAATACAAAACGATGTGAATATAATTTCCATAAAACCCAGAAATGATCAAATGTTATCTTTTCACTCGACTGGTATTATCCACTCATTCACCACATAGCCTGAAATAAAATTAGTGCTTTTGGAGCAGCCAGTTGATATTTTTCAATGTATTTCCTATGCTCAGAATGTTTTCAGCAAGTTAAAACATGGTCAACTTTTTACTTCACTTGTATCTTACTTGTTCATTGTGCGTAATTTCTCTTTTTATTCAATTTTATTCAAAACACATTTTATTGACTATTTCTTTGTGAAACAGGAGGGATACTTTGATTTTTCCCCAACACTTGGCAAACTTTTGGGCGTTGACTTCCAGAAATGTGAGGGAATCCTAACGAAAGCCGGCCTTTCTTCGTTGGGTAAGACACCAAACCACTTATTGGGACTTCTATATTGTTTGTATCTACTTTTTATGCCCCACCCTTTTAGTATTTGGAGTATTCAGCAGTCATAATATATATCTGTCTGTCCATTTTTGTCAGTCCATCAGTTTATCTTTCATGGTTCTTGCGTGAAGAATAACTCAAAAATACCTTTGGTATGGGAGATTGAATTAAACTTGTTGATTGATAGAGGGTATTGGTAGCATTTGCACTGCACAAGAGCCATAACACTATCTTCAGCATTGATGGTGCCATTGTATTGGAGCTTTTTCTTCACACGTACCTCCCTGTACAAATGCAATGATTTTAATAAAACTGATAATAGGGCATTGAGAGGAAGTAAAAAGTACAATTATCATAACTCTTTCTACAATATTTATGGATATTGCCTTAATTAATTGTCTTTTGCAGTAATGACACTAATACTTGAATTCAAATGAACTATTGAAACTATGTGTTATATACTGTTGACAAGAAGAGTCGCTTACACTACAAAACACATAACTCTCCTCTCTACATATGGAGTTACTGACCTTTGGTTCATTTTCTTGTGTAGAGCAATAATGACATGATTACCCTGTATATCCCCTAATAACGCCTCCGGAGGCCTTGCACTTTCCCAGGGGGGTGTTGATTATGAGTCCAGTTCTTGGCATTCTGTTATATAAACCAGTTTTAAGAAAACATGATAATTTGACTATGTAGCTCATTATGCAAACATTTTTTCAAAGATTTGCAAAACTGATATGCCTTTGCTTTCAGTGTTTATAAAAATTATAGAATCAGAAAGGAAGGTTTGAATATTATTAAAAATAGGGGGGGTCATTTATTAGGGAATATACGGCAAATAATGCTCTTGAATGTTTTTGTTGTTTTTCTCTAGGCTTTGCATGCTCAGTTGTCACAAATAAATGGCTTTACTTATGATTTGTCCAGTATTATGTTCATTGTTAGGGAAGTTCACAGCATGTGTACATTCTTGTTTTTTTTTCTTGCATACTTAAGGTTCAAAGGCAAAGTGCGAGATTCTCAGACTGCTGGCCACTTCGATAGTGATTATTCGTCTTCTAAAGGTGAGAAACAGTACCTTAAACAAAGGAGGCATGACGTGGCCAAACCGGGCTTAATGCATGTGCGTAAAGTGTCGTCCGTGCAGTCTGCACAGGCTAATCCGGGATGACACTTTCCGCCTTCAGTGGATTTATGTTTAGAAGAGATTTCATTCAAACAGAAAATACCCTACAAGCTGAAAGTTCCGTCCTGGATTAGCCTGTGCGGACTGCCATGACGACACTTTACGCACATGCATTTAGCCCGGTTTTCCCACAACACGCCTCAAAGGTTTTGATTGCCGCAGTTTATTGCAGTTTTACTTTGATAGATTTTTACAGGTTTGATAGATTTTCAAATGTCACGCCATTTTGTGCGTCTGCTTATTGCAACCGAATGTCTTGCCTTTAAACATGTTTGCTCCCTCAGCTTTTTAAAGATAAAATTATTCTTATGCAAAATAAAATTAAACTTGTGCGTGCAATGAAAAAAATCAAATGTATTATTCTTGCAACCTAAATGAACACTTTGTATTGATTTCAAGATATTATTTCGTGCACTAAAACTTTAACACTTATTTAAAATTTCTTCATGGACTTTATACATTACAGTCAGTTGTCTACTTGGCATTTTTGTTGATACCTATTTATTCTAGGGATGGCACCTGATGGTTGATAACTAATTAGTTTTTATGCCCCCAAAGGAGGGCATATCGTAGTTGCACCGTCCGTCTGTGGGTGCATGCGTGGGTGCGTGCGTGGGTCCGTCTGTCCAGACTTCGTTTCTGCTCTGTAACTTTTTAATGCCTAGATGGATTTTAATTTATCTTCAGATTATTATTCCCCATGACTAGACGATTTGTTGCGTACAACTCCCATGCTCCTCGGTCAAAGGTCAAGGTCACAATTCAAGGTCAATGTCATAAATTTTTTGTTCCGCTCGATAACTTCTTAATGCCTGGATGGATTTTAATATAACTTCAGATTATTATTCCGCATGACCAGACGATGTGTCGCGTGCAACTCCTATACTCGTCGGTCAAAGGTCAAGGTCACAATTCAAGGTGGAAGGTCATGAATTTTTGTTGCCACTCCATAACTTCTAAATGTGTGGATGGATTTTATTAAAACTTCAGATTATTATTCCCCATGACCAGACGATGTGTCGTGTACAACTCTCATGCTTGTTGGTCCAAGGTTACAATATAAGGTCAAAGGTCATGAATTTTTGTTTCCGCTCTGTAACTTCTTAATGCCAGGAAGGATTTTAATTTAACTTCAGAGTATTATTCCCCATGAACAGACAATTTGTCGCGTACAACTCCTATTGATGGTCTGTTCAAGATCACAATTGAAGGTCAAAGGTCAATTACTTTTGTTTCCACTTCATAACTTCTAAACGTCCAGAGGGATTTAAATGTTACTTCAGATTATTATTCTCTATGACCAGACAATGTGTCGCATACAACTGCCATGCTCGTCTATTAAAGGTCAAGGTTTCAATTCAAGGTCAAAGGTCAAGTATTTATGTTTCTCCACCATAGCTTCTAAACATTTGGAAGGATTTTAATATTACTACAGATTATTATTTCGCATGACCAGGTGAAGTGTCGTGTACAACTCCCATGGTCCTCAGTCAAAGGTCAAGGTCACAATATCAAGGTCAAATGTCAAGGAATTTTCTTTCTGCTCTAGAACTTCCAAAAGCCTTGAAGAATTTAATATTATTTCATATTATTTTTTCCCATGACCAGAAGATGTGTCACATACCACTTACATGCTCCTCGGTCAAGGTCTGTGGGTCCAAGTTTATACTTAAAAGGTCAAATATTAGATGAACTTTTTGTAGGAAGCATCATTTTTGCCAACATGTAAGGAATGTAATAACTTGGTGGGAATGAAGATCATTATTAGGCAGTGTGTCACGACAACAAACAGCTGTGTTGCTGAAATCTCAAGATATTTGTCCAGGGCATAATATTGTATTCTGACATTGTTTTGACTTCCTCTGACAAGCATATGCTTTGGGGGCATATGTCACATCCTGTGACAAGCCTTGTTACTTTTTTGGTGTTCGTCTAATTTATACAAAAGGCTTGTATTTCTCACGGCGGTAAATCAATTAAAGTTTGCATTTTCAATTGTTTTTTATTGATAAAAATGTGAGCCTGTAAGTTTAAAACCCGTTTCTATAGATCAAAACATAAAATAACTTAATTGAACAGGTGTGTCATAAATGTGTCATTATGTTTTCAAGAATGTATTACCTGACATTGACCCGGAGAAAATAACAGAAGACCTGTGGTTAAAGACAACCGAAGCCATTATATGGTCTGGTGGCACAGCTGCAGGTGTCTTAATCTTAATGATAGATTATTTGCCGAAAGCCTTCAAGTACGCAACAGAAACAGCCGACAAGTACCCTCTGGTGCCTTCAACACTGGAATTGGGCTCGTCTTGGACAAATGTGGCAACGAGGTTATTGGGTATGTAACCAAGCAAGGTGATTATGGCGTTTGTGATAGGAACTGGTTATTAATGTGATTGATTAAGATATTATGACTTTATATTTGACTGGGGGTAATTATGTCTAATGTTGCAAATTTTTTTTACCAAATGCACACAGACAAATAATGCATACTCCTGTGTGAGAAATATTGTCTATGTAAAAAGTGTGGTAAGTGTTGTTGTTGTGATTTTGTTACGGTTTGTTGGTTTATTATTTTGTCTTGTATTTCTCATAACAATATACCTTCATTAAGATTGAAGAGGGGTTGTCTGATTGGTATACCTTTATTTAGATTCTCTTTCATCACCCTCTAATAAAATACAGTTTTATATAAAAAAATCAATATCGACAAAAACTATTTTATTTATCGAAAACACAATTCTGTTGTTACTGGCCTGTTATCCTTCAGTAATGGCTACATTTGGTTTTGGGTAAATCAATAAGGACTCCGCATGTGCAAACAATTTATCTGACTTGTTGAGATGCTGTATATGCATGTGCCATATATTTTTGCTGTGCAGTAAACAATTTTTGTGTTAAAAAATTCCCTCTTAATACATTTTTGAAAATATTTTTCTTTACATTTATTATAATTTTATTTTCAATATCTTTTTACTCTTAGAATTAATAGATGGTTATACGTTATGATAATCACTATATTTTCATACAAACTTGTACAGTCCCTGTTTAATAACAGTTATAAAAATACAGCTATAAGAACATCAAAGTCTTTCTATCATCTAAATAGTGGTCCATGGTGTTTGTTGGGCGTAAGAAAAAGTGTGTTTGTTTCAGGTTACATGCCGCAAAAAATTAGGGTAGGTAGATGGGGAATAATTATTTTTTTTGTATTTTTTTTTGGTAAATGGTCAACTTCAACATTCTAACACTGAATGAATATTCAAAACATGTTGGAAATATCATTAAACATTGTTTTAAAGTGGCTGTGATCGAAACAAAACACTTATTTAATATAAAAAAAGACATTTAATTGTTGTAAAAAAGTAAATAACAATATCTGACACACTCAATAAAATGTTCTAGGGTCGGTAGGTCGGATAACCTGAAACAAACATATATTGTTTTTACGCCTCAGCACTTATTGTACGAGTCTCGTAGTCTAAATTTTGTTGTTGCAATTCTTTATGTCTACAATCTTGAAGAAAATTAGTTTGCCTTGCAAAAAATGTTTTGTATTTAAACATACATTAAGTATCTTTAAGACATTTAACCATATAATATCTTACAATACAATTGTTCTTGCTTTTCTTGTGGCGCAAGGTTTTGGTGTTACATATCACTTTTTCTCTCATTGTCTATTTTCAGGGAATTACAAATAACTATACATCATATATAAAATTTATAAAAAAAAGTAAAAAATCTTCAAAGTTATTGTTTTATAATTCATTGTAATGCTGAAAGTGTCATGATTTTATTGGCTGCAAAATTGTATGTTATACTAATCCTCGTTTATGTCGAATACAAATTCTGCACAGCTTTATTCATATAAACCATTGTTTGATTGAGTTATATCATAGTGTTCGCACCAACATTATTTTTATGGACCTTTGCATGTTCATATTATATACCTGAAAAGAAGAAAGAAGAGATCAGATCAGTGAATGTGTATTACTTTAAAATTTCCCTAGCTGAATTATTGTAAACTCTGCCAAGGAGGTTTCTCCCGTCGTTAATTTGTTTGTCTGTTTGTGATTTAGTAACTTCATTTAAAAGTAATGAAAAGAATTTCAATAAATTTTCTAGGAAGATTGGGAATGGGCAAATGAACAAAGTACACGATTTTGTTGGTGATCCAGAGCATCGTCTGGATTAAGGTGTTTTGTGAAAGGATTCTTTATTATTGGGTGATTAAATTACCCCGTTTTGCTGTATAAGTCATTTGTTGCCGAAATACGTGGGGGGAGGGGGGGATGCTGCCTTGGCAGAGTTCTGCACTCTCTTAGTGCTTTCTGAATGTTTTAAGCCTCAGTCACACATTCCCGATTATGGCTCCCGACAGCGTCCCGCTTATGCTACGATACAAATAAGAAAAAGGTCGGGAATGTCTGAACATTGTCGGTACGCTGTCGTAAGAATCGGGAATTATAGGGACATGTTCGGTGTGATCAACCAAGCAATCCCGACAGTTAAGGTTTTCCCTAAACATTTGGGAGACTCAGCCGAATTTGTATAGTCGGGACTCTGTCGGGATATATTCGGCCGGTATCGGTTCAAATTCGGGACGTTATCGGGACAACGCCGTGACGAAGGGGATTGGTAATACATTATAAATTAAATAGAAATTTCACGTCTGGGGTATTGCTGCAGACACACATTTCTATTATGGCACCCGACAGCGTCCCGGTAGCGCAACGATACAAATATTAAAACAGCCTGGAATGTCGGAACGATGTCGGGAAACTGTCAGATCGCTGGAGGCCTATATGTACCAAATAAAAAACTTGAACTTGATACTATTTCATTTAAATTCCTTTGGCTAACTTTTGTGGCATTTTTATGTTGTTTATTTAATTCTTAATCAAGTGTTGTTGTTCACAACTGTCATTTAATTAAAAGCCAAATGTACTTTATTTTAAATGACTGTATGCAACTGATTTTAGCTCGACTATTCGAAGAAAAGCGAGCTTTCCTACTACCCCCGGCATCGGCGTCCGCGTATTAATTTGGTTACAGTTTTTATTCAAAAGTCTTTTAACTTCAAAACTACATAAGTTATTCACTTGAAACTTGGAATATACCTTTGTCATTAACTCCAGTGTCAGGGGCAATATTCCCCATAACTTTGTTTTGTATTTTGACAGAGCTATGCCCCTTTTTCACATAGATTTTCTGGTTAAAGTTTATATTCAAAAGTTTTGTAACTTCAATACTACAAATGCTATTCACTTGGAACTTGGAATATACCTTCGCCATCACCTCCAGTATCAAGGTGAACATTCTCCATAACTCTATTTTGTATTTTGACAGAGTTATGCCCCTTTTTCGAATAGATTTTCTGGTTAAAGTTTATATTCAAAAGTTATGTAACTTCAAAACTACATAAGTTATTCACTTAGTATCAGGGGCAACATTATCCAGAACTATGTTTTGTATTTTGACAGAGTTTTATGCCGCTTTTCACATCAATGTTCTGGTAAAAGTTTATATTCAAAAGTTGTGTAACTTCAAAACAACATTACCCATAACTCTGTCTTGTATTTTGACAGCGTTAGCCCACTTTTTACATAGACCTTGCGGTTAAAGTTTTTGTTCCAAAAATTTATAAATTACACAAGGCTTCACTTTTTGTATTTTCCACTATCCGAAATGTGTACCAACTGAATTACTTCGAATAGTCGAGCACGCTGTCCTCTGACAGCTCTTGTTTATTGTATATCAGTGTTATCATTAACATATCGTGCTTCCCCTTAACTACTGTAATCATCATATTTTCATTGGTTCCAACACATCAGTGGATTCATATTATATTGTGTTTATCTTTCGACATGAACTACTGACAACACGTTAAATATGAAGATTCTAACCGAATACCTGAGTTCAATGTATTTGAAGTTGTTGTTTTTTTCTTGTTTATAACTTTCATGCACTGTCTTGTTTACAAATCTTATATTTTGATCGTACTGAAATGATTACACTCACAAAGACGGATACTGTCAACACTAAAACACTAAAACATGTTAATAAACGCTTTCATCTATAAATAGTTGTTTGTGTTATTTGAAACAAGACAAAACCTATTGTCGTCCCACTGTCGGAGAAAAACATAAACCACCACTCACGGTTGTGTTGCTACTATTCATTGTGTATAATTGTAGACTATTAAGGAAAAAAATGACTCAAAATTCGCTGTGATGAATCTGATTCATGAAACCACTCCGAACGTCTGTTCGAATGTATAAAAATATGCAGATGTAAAAGAAAAGTGAAGGAATGCAATCGGTACCCTTCGATTTAACTAGCTGCTTGGTAGGCAACCGGCAATATCAGAACAAGCCCTGTGCGAGACTCGAACCTTCCACTAGTACCTCTCGCTCCGTAGGCGAACGCCCTAACCAATAGGCCACGGAGGTGTATTTTCACGACTTAACTAAAACTGTAAATGTTTCATATACACTCAACAAAAGCTGTAAAGGGGAATTGCAGCTGCCCCATGGTAAAAACGAAGTTCTTTCGTATTTTTCCGATATTTTGGTATGAACACATGCGTGTATAACTCAAATAATCATAGCTGTCTATCCATGATGAAATTCTTATGAATAAAGAAAATACAGTAATTTCCATTTACTTGTTATTGGTGCGTTATAACTTCTGTTGAGTGTAAATGACTCGCTAAATCAAGTTGGACTTTGAGAAGAAACTTCCGCTCCGCGTTTTCCACATCATTTACCAGATGGGCTTTGTAGTCCATGCCAGGACGAAAGGCGTGATGAGATCTACAATAATATAAATTTACACTCACCCAGTTGCCAATGGCGAGTTAATTTGCAGCTGGAAAACTGGATCCAATTAGTATTTAGCCCAGTTGGTAAGCTGCATACCATAATACCAGGCCTTTTTCCTTATATGGATATATTGAAAAAAAAAAAAAAAAATATTGTCAAAAACCACTGGTTGGATTTTGAAATAATTTCCTGAAAATGTTCATTGTGTGTTCCTATACCAAAATAGATTATTTGTTTATTCGTTAAAAACATGGCGGCCGGGGGGGGGGGCTGGGCCTGTTTCCTTAAATTGCTTTATTGAAAACATTAACAATCTGCCTCTCAAAAATCACTGGTTGGATATTGTAATACTGTTACAGAAATGTTCCTCTACCAAAATGTTTCAAATTATATTTTGATGTGTTTAAGAAATGGTCGCCCAGAGGCGTTTTTCCTCATACGGCTATATTGAAAACTTTAAAAATCTGCTTACCAGAAACCACTGGTTGGATTTCGAAATAATTTCAAAGAAATATTCCCTGGGTTGTCTATTATGATTTTTAAAGACCTCGCAGCCGGGGGGCGCAGTAGTTTTCCTTACATGTATGGCTTTATTGAAAACTTTGAAAAAATCTTCTATAACCACCAGCTGGATTTTAAAATAATTCCAAAGAAATGTGCTATTATGATTAATTAAGAGGCTAGCTTCCCAGGGTCATTTTTTCCATATTGTTTTTAACGATTGTCTGAAAATGTTTTGATTCAGTAATGTGAATCAAACTTCAATAGCTAAAATGAGCTAGTTCTAATGAGGAAGTGGCTCATAATTTCAAGACCTAGCTCGTAATATTTCAGGGTCGCGAGTTCAGTTGACCCATAACCCCGGAATGCTAATTTGTTTTCATTATCTATTAATAAAGCTGAACTTCTGCGTTCTATGGATGAGTGCGGACAAACGGTTCAAGCTGAAATAATCATACTTTGCCCGCATTCCTGGGTCATATGTTTTTAATAAGTCGTATCTAAGTACTTAATAAATTGAAATAACCAGTGACAAACGTTTTGCAACTATATTAGTAGTTCTAACTAATATTAAAATTATTTATTAAGATTATCTAATAAACATGGACGCTCTATAAGGCTATCACTGACCGATTCCTAGATACTCCCTGAAATCGCCTTTGGGTCACCTGAGGTATTATGAAAGTGACATTTTGTACAAATTCAGTTTTCTTTCGCCGTCATAGCTATTCGACACAGCTATTTTAGAACCGTCCTGACTCACGCACACAGAATACGGATGCTTCATATCCACTGTATAATTACCCAGTATTTCACCATCCACAGTCAGGTGCACGATGGAATTCGTGTTCCTAGAGCATACCAGCACCGTGTCACCAGGCCCGACACACGCTCCACGCGGTTGCTGTATGCTATCATCACGCACTGCTTTGCACCCACCTTGCACAGTGTCGTACAGATACACTGTGTGGTCGAACCTATCAGACAATACCAATGTATTCTTAGACTTGACATACGTGCTCTTACTGTCACCAAGTTTGTACTTACTATTATGAAATCCCACGTTATCAAAGTCGGACTCTATTTCATCCTTTGATATTATTCTTGCTGGACCGGGACGTGGCTCATCGTACGTACTTACCACCATACTGGATGACGTCATACGGCATATAGAGAATATATAAGATGATGTTTTGATCTCCTTTATCGGGCAAATGTCGTTGTAAGGATTCACGGACAGGAGACACACACAACTATTTGCAACAGTCACGGCGATTTCATTCTCAGTCAGCCAGGCAACGTCGCGGGGGGAATGCCTTGAACTTGTACGATGCTCCTTGTCTCTGAAGCCGTTCATTTAGTATAATGCATTTGCAATTCTTGTTATCCACGGCTACCAGTCTCCCATCCGGCATAAAATCCAGTCCCGTGAGATAAGGTTCCTTATCGTCATATCCTGTCTCTGTTATGTTCACGGACATAAGCAACTCGAAAAGGAATGGCCGGCACTGTAGTGATACCTCGAAGCTGTCCGCCATGGGTTGCGCTGAAATTATATAATTATGTTTGTGTACTGTAAATGTTCTTATCGTTTGCTGAAAATCTGTGTACTTGGGAGGATGTTAAAATCGCGATGCTTAATTTCGTTATAAATATATTTAGGACACAAAACACTGCGTTTTCGTGACTTGCTACGGTTTATAACTTATATGTGGATTTTGTTTTGTATTTATGACAACGTATTTTAAAATGCATCGTTGGGTTGGTTATTTACCTTCGTCCAATAAGTAATGTATTTGAGCCGTTGGATTGTCTCTGTTAGTTCACTCAAAAGGTTTTGAAAAAAAAAGGCTTACAAATTCATGGGAATGTTGGAAATGGGCCAATGATACAAATTATCAGATATTGTGGTGAACCGAACGCGCGTCTGGGTCTAGGAATTGTTTTATGTGTTGTTTTTGTTGTTTTTTTTTGTTTTTTTTTTAGGGGAGGGGGGTATTATTTGGAGATGTTTTCAATTTGCTGCCTTGTTCTGCTTTCTATTTAGCACGTGATTCTACAGCTTCATAAGCAATACGTTAATCTGTGTACAATACGCACGTGGGTTAACCCGGGCCAATCCTCCATCTGGGGTCCCATAGTGGTCACTTGCAAAGGTACGCTTCATCTTCTTATTTGGCTCATTGTCTAGCACAGCTAAAATCAAAAGTTCACATAATTGGACAGTATCATTTAAAGTGACGCTATATTTCAATATATGTTAACAGTGTAAAATGTTTGAATAGTACGTCATGCCGTCGAAAACCTTTTTAGCTCGACTTTCCGAAGAAAGAAGTCGAGTTATTATCGTCGCAATGCCGTCTGCGTCAGCGTCTGCGTTAGTTAAGGTTTTTGGTCAGGTTTTTTAGATAAGTTTTTTTGTCAGAGTCCATTTCTCGGAAACAAGCAAAGGTATCCATTTGAAACTTTCACTACGCGTTCACTTTCAAAAGGGTTATTCATTACAACAATGCAGGTAACCCTGTGATTGTATTTACAGAGTTATCTGCCCGTGTTTTGACTTACAACTTGGCATATTTTGACATTTGTTTGTTAAATATAACATTTTTCAATAACTATAAAAGCCATTAAATTGAAACTCTAGATGTTTATGGTGCTGACCGTATTCTGCAGACATAAGGAGGTAGCTCGTTCAATTATTTCTTTTTAAGTTACTACCCGTTTTTATTTCAACACAATTTTCGCATTCGGTCAAATTTCTCAATACCTGGATTGATATTGAATTAAACCTAGAAGTACTTGATCCCAGTGATGAATTTATTCTGTAGACAAGAGTAGGTAACTCTTTCAAGGATTTTGTTTGAGTTATTGCCCTTTTTGAACTTATAATTTTCACTTAAAATGGCCACCGGAAAATCTTTGCGAAACCGAAATTTCGCAAACTTAAGTACCCATTTTCATTGAGATATTACTATTTTGCATAGAGTATTCGTAAAAACGTTTAATTGTGATCAATAATTGATGATTTGTACGTAAAAATGTTTTTCTTTATATAAAATTTATGTGAAAAATTGGCTTTCCCGTGGGATTTTTCCATTTCCCAGAGGATTTTTTGTTATCCCACGGGTTTTTTTTCTTCACTTTTCAAGCTGGAAGCAATTCCATGGGATTTATGTTAATTCTAAAACCTCATTGTTATGTCTTTTATATGCATAGAAATTCAACATAACCATCAAACAATCGTTTTGTATAGCCAACATATTATATTTAGCTGTAATAGGAAAATCTCATTTTAAAAGTGGGAAAAAATCCCGTGGGATTTTTTTCTTATTTTGCTAGATTTTCTCTTGTCCAAGATATACTGTGTTTTATCTTAAGATAAGTAGAAACTGGCTTTTGATGCGTTTTGACATGTTTGAAAAAAAAATCCCATGGGATCTTTTTCCCACTTTCCAAAGTGGGAAAATTTGCCCACTTTCTAAGGCGGGAAAACTTTCCCACTTCTAGATTTTTCTCCATTTAAATCAGATAATAAACTGGATTCAAATATTTAAACTGCTTTTTAGATGCAATGTAATAGCAAAAATCAGTATAAATTTCCACCTTTGATATTGAGCAAAAGATTAATCGGTTTTGGAGAACATTGAAGGCAAAGACTGTTTCTGATATATTGGTAAATCATGTATTCTTCTTTCAGGTTTAATTCATTGATTCATTTCAGTTTTTGTATATATATATATATATATATATATTTATTTATATTTATTGGTATAGGACCACACAAGTATTTATTTAAATAAATAAATATTTATTTATTTATTTATTTATGTATTTATTTATTTATTGAAATTTAAATAAATACTTGTGTGGTCCTATACCAAAATATTTTTTATTTATGATAACATTATGCTTTGGGCAAAAAGTTGACATTTGACCTTTAAATGTGACATTAACCTTTGACATAGGGACCTAGTGCTTGGACGTGACATACCACATCATGATGGTGATAATTTATAACAACTTACGATATATTTGGAAATCCCTCCATCGGTACCAAAAATGTGCTCAGGACATTTGACCTTAACTTATGACCTTCACTATGACCCTAGGGATGCGGTTCTTGCAGGCAAAAAACCGTCTCATGATTTTGCCGGCTACACAATAAAAACATGATATAACTTCTGGATAGTTTTTTAAAAATCCGTTCATGCTTAACAAAATTATGTTCTGGACAAAGTTTATGGATGCATCTATTCTATTTGACCTCAAACAGTGACCCGGGCCTAGGATCTAGGGACCTGGTTTCTATACGCGACCCATTTTCTCAGGATCGTACCCCATGCATGAAGATATTAGGTTCTAAATATATATTTTACCTTGTCCATTGACTAACTGACCTGGCTCTTGTGCATGACACAATGTTTCATAAAGCTTCCGGAATTTTTATATTTTACCTTTGACCTTGGTCTTCATCATAGGGACATGGTTTTCCATGTGGGACACCGTCTTATCACCTCTGGTAAGTTAAACATCCATCCATGCTGGACAAAGATATGCTCCGGACAAAGTGTTCAGGATTGATTTATCATATTTGACATTTGACCTTGAATTATTATGACCTTGGCCTTACACCGATGGACCTGGTAATTGTGCGTGACACTCCCTCTCACCATGTGCGTCACTTCTGTCAAGATATTTGAAAAAACATCCATGCTGGACAAATATATGCCCCGGACAAAAGCGTTCATGATTTATTTCTTATATTTGATATTTGAAATTGAACTGTGACCTATATCTGGGCCCTAAGGACTTTGTTCTTGCACGCGATCTCACCACGATTTTCAATTCTGCCAAATTATTTTAAAATCCATCTATACTGGACCAAATTATTCCCCGGATAAAACGTTATGGGTTGTTTTTTTATATTTGACCTTTGATCTTAAATTGTGACCTTGGACCTACGGACCTGATTCGTGCATGTGAAAAGTTGTCTTAATATGCTTGTCACTTCTGTTATTTGAAATTCCATATATGCTGGACAATGTTATGCTGCAGACAAGCATTTCTAGCCTAAAATTCGCAGTTTTCACCATTTTGGCGGCAATCTTATCTGCCATCTTGTTTTTACGGAAATGCTCAATGATGACAGGGTGTCACCACGCGGATTCGTAACTAACAATGTCTTAGCTATATAAAAAAATGCAAAAACATGTTGTATATATACAAATGCACGGTTATCTAAAAATTCGCTGTTTATCTGCTGGACTAGTAGAAATAATGTTAAACTGCACACAATTCAGAAAGAAGTTTGAAGTAAATTGTTGACTACGGACGTTGGACAGTGACTGACCACATCAGCTTCCCTTTAAGAACTACATGCTCATGTTAGTTATTATAATAATAATAATTATGATTATTATAAGTAGTAGAGGTAGTAGTAGTAGTAGTAGTAGTAGTAGTAGTAGTAATAATAATAGTAGAAGAAAAAGAAGAAGAAGAAATAATATACAACAGAATCCCTGTTTGCATCCTTTTCTAGAATACCTGATAATTATATATATTAAAAATTATTTTAAAAGATAAATAAACTGGGCGTTACTTTTAGATGTCGCTGCATTTCACATGAGGTAAAATAACTCAGTGTGCCTTCCCCTCAAGGAATGTAACGCAGTAATCCTCAATAAACACCTTAATCAGTATCCTTACAATGTCAGACTGTCTCAAAACGTAACCAATAACCATACACTGCCATTTACCATTACCAGTTTTAAAAGTACACTTAAGGGCAAGCTCATGCAACAGTCAAAATCAACAATGCAGGTTTTTGAATATTTGAGAATTGATTTCAGCTGCATAAAATAAGTTAAATAAAAAAAGAAGATCCATAAATATTCAAGCGGACACACTTTTACCACGCACGAAAATATAGTGTTCCTTATTGTCAAATTTGTTGAAAACTGGTGGCTCTAACCTTTGTGAATTGTTTGCGCATTTACAATATAACTAGTTGTATTTTATATTCGTAAATCAGTTTTTGGTATTCTCTAAAGAAAACACCACGTTTAGTAAGCACAGACTATGAGAAGCATGTCATTAAACAGTAACATTTTAAAATAATATGACATCTTACACTGCGGCATGATAAATTGGGTATTTGTTGTTAACCAATAAATAATACGTATGCTAGCATAGATAAGTATACGTAAAATATGTGAACAAAAAGACTGTATATACAAGTATACATAGTGTTCATGCTACACATACTTATGCCGAATCCAGTTCGCCTTTCCAAGTCTTCCCAATCGACCACCACAGCCGTACAGTCTCTCAGATGCTGCAGCAACAATCGCAATGTCGCACTGCCTGGCTGACATGTCTTTCAGGTATAAAGCAATCGAAATACACAATCAACATGCCGTCGATTGTCTGCCTTGATCTGCTCAACAGTTGCTTGGGAAATGCCGAGATAGGCAGCTAACAATTCAGACCCCATGCCAACCGTCTGGGCAATGTCCGCTAACTCCTTGTCTGTGGGTATCCGGTCTACATCCTTAGAAATTCCTTTATTAAAACAAATTTTAGTCAGAAAATCTAAATCAACAAAATGAAATGCATTATAGAAGTTGCAATGAAATACCAACATATGCAGTATCTCCTGTGTTTAATCGCGCAATAAGCAATCGAGACAAACATGCCTTATATTCTCTAAGGAACAAAGATGACAATAAAGCTTATAGATTCTCTTTAATATCGAGCTTCGATGGTTGATTGCAATGCGATAAGAAACGCGGAGATATTTATAAACAAGAGTATTGGTAGAACCGATGGATGCTCCCCGATTCCGCTTTGACCTCTAAATGTGGCCTTGCCCTTAAACATAGGAACTTTGTTCACACGGAGACATGTTGTCATGTTCATGCTAACATTCGTGGAAAGTCTTAAACTGCACTGAATAAGTTAAAAGTCCGGAGAAGCAAAAGGCCAATTTAGACTTTTGACCTTTAAGTATGACATTGACTTTTGACCTACATATACAGTTCATGCTCGTTACATGCTGTGTCATTAAGGCAAACATTTGTGCCATTTAATTGGACAATAGGTCAATCTATGACCAAGTTATAGTCATGTCAAGGAAAAAGCTAATTTTAACATTTGATCCCTAAGTGTGACCTTAACCGTTGACGTATGGATCTGGTTTATATGTACTTCATGTTGTCTCACCAGATAGTTTTTACAATCCATGGCATTTAAAGCACACACCATTTGCCCTTTGACCTCCAAGTATGACCTTGACATTTGACCTATGGACCTTATTTATGAGCGGTACACGCCAGCTGATTGCAGCAACTATTTTTGCCAAGTAATTCTAAGATCCTTTCAACCATTCCTAAGTTTCAATATGGGCAAGCAAAAAAGCCAATTTATAATCAAAGGGCGATAACTCCCTGAAATATTATCAGACCTGAACGACTTGACAATATGCGCATCTCCCGTTGATCGGAATGCTGCATATACAGTTTCGTTGAATTCGAGATGTTAGTTCCCGAGATCTCGCACGGAAACGAAAGTATTCCATCAAAATGTATTATTTTTAATATAGAAAGAGCAATAACTCACTGAAAAATCATCCGACCCCATTAGGAATGCAGTAGGAATGCTGCATATAAAGTTTTATTGATTTCGGGTTGTTCGTTCCAGAGATCTCGAGCGAAAACGAAAATATTCGATTAAAATGTATTATTTCTCATATAATAAGTGCAATAACTTCCTTAAAAAACATCAGACCGAAACGACCTGACAATATGCGCATGTCCTCTTTATAGGAATGCTGTATATACTGTTTATTCAGTTTCATTGAATTCAGTTTATAAGTTTCTGAGATCTTGCGCGGAAACGAAACTCTCCGTAGAAAATGTCCTATTTTTAATCAAAGGGCAATCACTCCCTGAAAACTTATCGGACCGGAACGACCTGACAATATGCGCATGTTAGCCCTACATGTCCAGCATCCCGCTGCATATAAAGTTTCATCAAATTCAAGTTATTAGTTCTCGAAATCTCGCGCGGAAACGAATAATCGGACGGATAGAAGGACGGACGAAAAAACGGAAGGACGGACGGACATGGGGAATGGTAGATAAAATCATCTTGGAAATTTCTGATAGGCCAGTGTGTTTTCATTATGAATGATAAATGAGTGCAATGATTGGTGAAGAAGGTTCACGAAGTTTACTGCTGTTTTATCACAATCAACCATTATTATTCAAATTCGTCCTTGTCAAACAACAGGCAAACGAGAATAACAAACAGTGATTGCGATTTATTGTGTATTTAATCCAACGCAATTAAACATGCCTAATATCCACTATGCACAGCATTACTCGGAGCGAATGTTTAGGATGGTATGTATCGAACAGACGAATGTTTTCAGTTAGTGTAGCTTTCCCGATATAACGATTTGTGTGATATTTAATCCAACGCAATTAAACATACCTAATATCCACTTGTAGCAGGAATGATTATTTACTTATACTTTTTACACTTTTAATCTTGTAACCAGTCTATTTTAGTCTACTTTATTTGCTGACCATTTATTCGTCATGGACTTCATGGTGTTTAGTTATATAACCAGTCTATTTCTGGCTACTTTATTTGCTGACCATTTATTCCTCATGGACTTCATGGTGTTTAGTTATATAAATGGGAGGCCAATACATCTATTTCTGTTTTATGTTAAACCTAATGTATAAAACTTGTTATAATTATAACGTAGTGTTTCGAGTTAAAGTAGGGCCTCTATTTGTGATTGCCTTTTAGGGTATATAAGCCTGTGACTTTGCTGAAACAGGGCTTTTTCTCACGAACACGAAAGGTAATTCCTACCTACGTTGACGAGTAAAAGTCATTCCCCTCTCATTACATTTAAGACATTTGATTCTATTAGTTTATATTTAGGAGTCTTGCTTTGGTGATAATTGTACTTCCGTTTAAATACACATTAAAAAGAATGTTAAACAAATAAACTTCATGTCATGGTATTTGTTTCTGTTTTCATTATAATCCGGGGTTAACTGGTATCTAAACAACAACGTAGTAAGCCGGTTACATTTTGGGGGCTCGTCCGGGATGTAAAACAGTTGACAATTTTGTCATCAATTATGTGTTAATGGATGAGTACGGATGGCATCATATTTCTGAGGGGTCTATTTTTGGTGTAGAAAATCATTTCAGTATGATACGTGACTCAGAAATATTCTTCCATACGTAAATTGCCTAGGAATTGCAATCATGTTGTGATTACCTACAATGGGAGTTATCCTGGAAACTTATGCGCATCCAGACCAGGAAACTTATTTTATTTTCACTTAATTCAATAGGACGAAGAAACGGTTGTTTGAATAAAAGGAATACTCATATTCCTAAACCATTCATTATTCCTATATCTTGTTACTAAGTTAAATTTAATAGATAAATTTATTGTTATGGTATTGGATGTTTTCTGGGTTAATCATAGTGCGAGGAGATGTCATCATACATATTTACAGTTTGCGCCTAAATTGATCATAGGCTCATTCTAGTATATATATGTGACTTGATTGCCTAGGAATTACATAATGTAATTACCTACTATGCGGATAATTCTGGATATCTACATTTTCTCGGACCAGAATGCTATTGTTGCTGTAGATTACATCTAATACAATAACGAAGTGAATCTATGGACGGAAGACAGATTTGGTGGCCCACAAGAAGAAGGTCCACAAATTACGGGCCACGCCAGTAGAACAGGAGACCGAAAACAGATCCTTCATCGATCCTAAAGGGACACCTCCTTATATGGTGGACCACAAAAGTAGGCTGCGCCAAAAACGTGCCAGGAAGGCAGATGACAACGGCGTGTCCTTGAAGACGGAGCGAGCGGATTGCCGTGATGAAACGTTCGAACTTACAATCGACAATCGTGTTGGTGTCAAACATTTCAAACATTAATTTTGGTCTCCTGTTTATCATTCCTGCTGTTTGGTGGGTTCAACTAAATTAATTAAGCATTTATAATTTAGGTTTTAAGGAGAGGGGAATGTAGCAGGAATGATTATTTACTTATACTTTTTACACTTTTAATCTTGTAACCAGTCTATTTTAGTCTACTTTATTTGCTGACCATTTATTCGTCATGGACTTCATGGTGTTTAGTTATATAACCAGTCTATTTCTGGCTACTTTATTTGCTGACCATTTATTCCTCATGGACTTCATGGTGTTTAGTTATATAAATGGGAGGCCAATACATCTATTTCTGTTTTATGTTAAACCTAATGTATAAAACTTGTTATAATTATAACGTAGTGTTTCGAGTTAAAGTAGGGCCTCTATTTGTGATTGCCTGTTAGGGTATATAAGCCTGTGACTTTGCTGAAACAGGGCTTTTTCTCACGAACACGAAAGGTAATTCCTACCTACGTTGACGAGTAAAAGTCATTCCCCTCCCATTACATTTAAGACATTTGATTCTATTAGTTTATATTTAGGAGTCTGGCTATGGTGATAATTGTACGTCCGTTTAAATACACATTAAAAAGAATGTTAAACAAATAAACTTCATATCATGGTATTTGTTTCTGTTTTCATTATAATCCGGGGTTAACTGGTATCTAAACAACAACATAGTAAGCCGGTTACACACTATACACAGCATTACTCCGAGCGAATGTTTAGGATGGTATGTATCGAACTGACGAATGTTTTCATTTAGTGTAGCTTTCCCGATATAACGATTTATTGTGTATTTAATCCAACGCAATTAAACATGCCTAATATCCACTATACACGGCATTACTCGGAGCGAATGTTTAGGATGGTATGTATCGAAAAGACGAATATTTTCATTTAATGTAGCTTTCCCGATATAACGATTTATTGTGTATTTAATCCAACGCAATTAAACATGCCTAATATCCACTATACACAGCATTACTCGGAGCGAATGTTTAGGATGGTATGTATCGACCTGACGAATATTTTCATTTAGTGTAGCTTTCCCGATATAACGATTTATTGTGTATTTAATCCAACGCAATTAAACATGCCTACTATCCACTATACACAGCATTACTCGGAGCGAATGTTTAGGATGGTATGTATCGAACTGACGAATATTTTCATTTAGTGTAGCTTTCCCGATATAACGATTTGTGTGTGTATTTAATCCAACGCAATTAAACATGCCTACTATCCTCTATACACAGCATTACTCGCAGCGAATGTTTAGGATGGTATGCATCGAACTGACGAATATTTTCATTTAGTGTAGCTTTCCCGATATAACGATTTATTGTGTATTTAATCCAACGCAATTAAACATGCCTAATATCCACTATACACAGCATTACTCGGAGCGAATGTTTAGGATGGTATATATTGAACTGACGAATATTTTCATTTAGTGTAGCTTTACCGATATAACGATTTATTGTGTATTTAATCCAACGCAATTAAACATGCCAAATATCCACTGTACACTGCATTATTCGGAGCGAATGTTTAGGACGGTATGTATCGAATTGACGAATATTTTCATTTAGTGTAGCTTTCCCGATATAACGATTTATTGTGTATTTAATACAACGCAATTAAACATGCCTAATATCCACTATACACAGCATTACTCGGAGCGAATGTTTAGGATGGTATGAATCGAACTGACGAATATTTACATTTAGTGTAGCTTTCCCGATATAACGATTTATTGTGTATTTAATCCAACGCAATTAAACATGCCTACTATCCACTATACACAGCATTACTCGGAGCGAATGTTTAGGATGGTATGTATCGAACGGACGAATATTTTCATTTAGTGTAGCTTTCCCGATATAACGATTTATTGTGTATTTAATACAACGCAATTAAACATGCCTAATATCCACTATACACAGCATTACTCGGAGCGAATGTTTAGGATGGTATGAATCGATCTGACGAATATTTTCATTCAGTGTAGCTTTCCCGATATAACGATTTATTGTGTATTTAATCCAACGCAATTAAACATGCCTAATATCCACTATACGCAGCATTACTCAGAGCGAATGTTTAGGATGGTATGTATCGAACTGACGAATATTTTCATTTAGTGTAGCTTTCCCGATATAACGATTTATTGTGTATTTAATCCAACGCAATTAAACATGCCTAATATCCACTATACACTGCATTACTCGGAGCGAATGTTTAGGATGGTATGTATTGAATTGACGAATATTTTCATTTAGTGTAGCTTTCCCGATATAACGATTTATTGTGTATTTAAACCAACGCAATTAAACATGCCTACTATCACTGTACACAGCATTACTCGGAGCGAATGTCTAGGATGGTATGTATCGACCTGACGAATATTTTCATTTAGTGTATCTTTCCCGATATAACGATTTGTTGTTTATTTAATCCAACGCAATTAAACATGCCTGCTATCCACTATACACAGCATTACTCGGAGCCAATTTTTAGGATGGTATGCATCGAACTGACGAATATTTTCATTTAGTGTAGCTTTCCCGATATAACGATTTATTGTGAATTTAATCGAACGCAATTAAACATGCCTAATATCCACTATACATAGCATTACTCGGAGCGAATGTTTAGGATGGTATGTATCGAACTGAGGAATATTTTCATTTAGTGTAGCTTTCCCGATATAACGATTTGTGTGTATATTTAATCTAACGCAATTAGACATGCCTAATATCCACTATACACGGCATTACTCGGAGCGAATGTTTAGGATGGTATGTATCGAACAGACGAATATTTTCATTTAGTGTAGCTTCCCGATATAACGATTTGTGTGTGTATTTAATCCAACGCAATTAAACATGCCTAATATCCACTGTACACAGCATTACTCGGAGCGAATGTTTAGGATGGTATGTATCGTCAGACGAATATTTTCATTTAGTGTAGCTTTCCCGATGTAACGATTTGTGTGTGTATTTAATCCAACGCAGTTAAACATGCCTAATATCCACTATACACAGCATTACTCGGAGCGAATGTTTAGGATGGTATGCATCGAATTGACGAATATTTTCATTTAGTGTAGCTTTCCCGATATAACGATTTCTTGTGTATTTAATCCAACGCAATTAATCATGCCTAATATCCACTATACACAGCATTAATCGGAGCGAATGTTTAGGATGGTATGTATCGACCTGACGAATATTTTCATTTAGTGTAGCTTTCCCGATATAACGATTTATTGTGTATTTAATCCAACGCAATTAAACATGCCTACTATCCACTATACACAGCATGACTAGGAGCGAATGTTTAGGATGGTATGTATCGAACTGACGAATATTTTCATTTAGTGTAGCTTTCCCGATATAACGATTTATTTTGTATTTATTCCAACGCAATTAAACATGCCTAATATCCACTATACACAGCATTAATCGGAGCGAATGTTTAGGATGGTATGTATCGACATGACGAATATTTTCATTTAGTGTAGCTTTCCCGATATAACGATTTATTGTGTATTTAATCCAACGCAATTAAACATGCCTACTATCCACTATAAACAGCATGACTCGGAGCGAATGTTTAGGATGGTATGTATCGAACTGACGAATATTTTCATTTAGTGTAGCTTTCCCGATATAACGATTTATTTTGTATTTATTCCAACGCAATTAAACATGCCTAATATCCACTATACACAGCATTACTCGGAGCGAATGTTTAGGATGGTATGGATCGACTTTCGAATATTTTCATTTAGTGTAGCTCTCCCGATATAACGATTTGTGTGTGTATTTATTCCAACGCAATTAAACATGCCTACTATCCTCTATACACAGCATTACTCGCAGCGAATGTTTAGGATGGTATGCATCGAACAGACGAATATTTTCATTTAGTGTAGCTTTCCCGATATAACGATTTATTGTGTATTTAATCCAACGCAATTAAACATGCCTAATATCCACTATACACAGCATTACTCGGAGCGAATGTTTAGGATGGTATATATTGAACTGACGAATATTTTCATTTAGTGTAGCTTTACCGATATAACGATTTATTGTGTATTTAATCCAACGCAATTAAACATGCCAAATATCCACTGTACACTGCATTATTCGGAGCGAATGTTTAGGACGGTATGTATCGAATTGACGAATATTTTCATTTAGTGTAGCTTTCCCGATATAACGATTTATTGTGTATTTAATACAACGCAATTAAACATGCCTAATATCCACTATACACAGCATTACTCGGAGCGAATGTTTAGGATGGTATGAATCGAACTGACGAATATTTACATTTAGTGTAGCTTTCCCGATATAACGATTTAGTGTGTATTTAATCCAAGGCAATTAAACATGCCTACTATCCACTATACACAGCATTACTCGGAGCGAATGTTTAGGATGGTATGTATCGAACGGACGAATATTTTCATTTAGTGTAGCTTTCCCGATATAACGATTTATTGTGTATTTAATACAACGCAATTAAACATGCCTAATATCCACTATACACAGCATTACTCGGAGCGAATGTTTAGGATGGTATGAATCGATCTGACGAATATTTTCATTCAGTGTAGCTTTCCCGATATAACGATTTATTGTGTATTTAATCCAACGCAATTAAACATGCCTAATATCCACTATACGCAGCATTACTCAGAGCGAATGTTTAGGATGGTATGTATCGAACTGACGAATATTTTCATTTAGTGTAGCTTTCCCGATATAACGATTTATTGTGTATTTAATCCAACGCAATTAAACATGCCTAATATCCACTATACACTGCATTACTCGGAGCGAATGTTTAGGATGGTATGTATTGAATTGACGAATATTTTCATTTAGTGTAGCTTTCCCGATATAACGATTTATTGTGTATTTAAACCAACGCAATTAAACATGCCTACTATCACTGTACACAGCATTACTCGGAGCGAATGTCTAGGATGGTATGTATCGAACTGACGAATATTTTCATTTAGTGTATCTTTCCCGATATAACGATTTGTTGTGTATTTAATCCAACGCAATTAAACATGCCTGCTATCCACTATACACAGCATTACTCGGAGCCAATTTTTAGGATGGTATGCATCGAACTGACGAATATTTTCATTTAGTGTAGCTTTCCCGATATAACGATTTATTGTGAATTTAATCGAACGCAATTAAACATGCCTAATATCCACTATACATAGCATTACTCGGAGCGAATGTTTAGGATGGTATGTATCGAACTGAGGAATATTTTCATTTAGTGTAGCTTTCCCGATATAACGATTTGTGTGTGTATTTAATCGAACGCAATTAAACATGCCTACTATCCACAATACACAGCATTACTCGGAGCGAATGTTTAGGATGGTATGTATCGACAGACGAATATTTTCATTTAGTGTAGCTTTCCCGATATAACGATTTGTGTGTATATTTAATCCAACGCAATTAGACATGCCTAATATCCACTATACACGGCATTACTCGGAGCGAATGTTTAGGATGGTATGTATCGAACAGACGAATATTTTCATTTAGTGTAGCTTCCCGATATAACGATTTGTGTGTGTATTTAATCCAACGCAATTAAACATGCCTAATATCCACTGTACACAGCATTACTCGGAGCGAATGTTTAGGATGGTATCTATCGTCAGACGAATATTTTCATTTAGTGTAGCTTTCCCGATGTAACGATTTGTGTGTGTATTTAATCCAACGCAGTTAAACATGCCTAATATCCACTATACACAGCATTACTCGGAGCGAATGTTTAGGATGGTATGCATCGAATTGACGAATATTTTCATTTAGTGTAGCTTTCCCGATATAACGATTTCTTGTGTATTTAATCCAACGCAATTAATCATGCCTAATATCCACTATACACAGCATTAATCGGAGCGAATGTTTAGGATGGTATGTATCAAACTGACGAATATTTTCATTTAGTGTAGCTTTCCCGATATAACGATTTATTGTGTATTTAATCCAACGCAATTAAACATGCCTACTATCCACTATACACAGCATGACTAGGAGCGAATGTTTAGGATGGTATGTATCGACATGACGAATATTTTCATTTAGTGTAGCTTTCCCGATATAACGATTTATTTTGTATTTATTCCAACGCAATTAAACATGCCTAATATCCACTATACACAGCATTAATCGGAGCGAATGTTTAGGATGGTATGTATCGAACTGACGAATATTTTCATTTAGTGTAGCTTTCCCGATATAACGATTTATTTTGTATTTATTCCAACGCAATTAAACATGCCTAATATCCACTATACACAGCATTACTCGGAGCGAATGTTTAGGATGGTATGGATCGAACTTTCGAATATTTTCATTTAGTGTAGCTCTCCCGATATAACGATTTGTGTGTGTATTTATTCCAACGCAATTAAACATGCCTACTATCCTCTATACACAGCATTACTCGCAGCGAATGTTTAGGATGGTATGCATCGAACAGACGAATATTTTCATTTAGTGTAACTTTCCCGATATAACGATTTATTGTGTATTTAATCCAACGCAATTAAACATGCCTAATATCCACTATACACAGCATTACTCGGAGCGAATGTTTAGGATGGTATATATTGAACTGACGAATATTTTCATTTAGTGTAGCTTTACCGATATAACGATTTATTGTGTATTTAATCCAACGCAATTAAACATGCCAAATATCCACTGTACACTGCATTATTCGGAGCGAATGTTTAGGACGGTATGTATCGAATTGACGAATATTTTCATTTAGTGTAGCTTTCCCGATATAACGATTTATTGTGTATTTAATACAACGCAATTAAACATGCCTAATATCCACTATACACAGCATTACTCGGAGCGAATGTTTAGGATGGTATGAATCGAACTGACGAATATTTACATTTAGTGTAGCTTTCCCGATATAACGATTTATTGTGTATTTAATCCAACGCAATTAAACATGCCTACTATCCACTATACACAGCATTACTCGGAGCGAATGTTTAGGATGGTATGTATCGAACGGACGAATATTTTCATTTAGTGTAGCTTTCCCGATATAACGATTTATTGTGTATTTAATACAACGCAATTAAACATGCCTAATATCCACTATACACAGCATTACTCGGAGCGAATGTTTAGGATGGTATGAATCGATCTGACGAATATTTTCATTCAGTGTAGCTTTCCCGATATAACGATTTATTGTGTATTTAATCCAACGCAATTAAACATGCCTACTATCCACTATACGCAGCATTACTCAGAGCGAATGTTTAGGATGGTATGTATCGAACTGACGAATATTTTCATTTAGTGTAGCTTTCCCGATATAACGATTTATTGTGTATTTAATCCAACGCAATTAAACATGCCTAATATCCACTAAACACTGCATTACTCGGAGCGAATGTTTAGGATGGTATGTATTGAATTGACGAATATTTTCATTTAGTGTAGCTTTCCCGATATAACGATTTATTGTGTATTTAAACCAACGCAATTAAACATGCCTACTATCACTGTACACAGCATTACTCGGAGCGAATGTCTAGGATGGTATGTATCGAACTGACGAATATTTTCATTTAGTGTATCTTTCCCGATATAACGATTTGTTGTGTATTTAATCAACGCAATTAAACATGCCTGCTATCCACTATACACAGCATTACTCGGAGCGAATGTTTAGGATGGTATGTATTGAATTGACGAATATTTTCATTTAGTGTAGCTTTCCCGATATAACGATTTATTGTGTATTTAAACCAACGCAATTAAACATGCCTACTATCACTGTACACAGCATTACTCGGAGCGAATGTCTAGGATGGTATGTATCGAACTGACGAATATTTTCATTTAGTGTATCTTTCCCGATATAACGATTTGTTGTGTATTTAATCCAACGCAATTAAACATGCCTGCTATCCACTATACACAGCATTACTCGGAGCCAATTTTTAGGATGGTATGCATCGAACTGACGAATATTTTCATTTAGTGTAGCTTTCCCGATATAACGATTTATTGTGAATTTAATCGAACGCAATTAAACATGCCTAATATCCACTATACATAGCATTACTCGGAGCGAATGTTTAGGATGGTATGTATCGAACTGAGGAATATTTTCATTTAGTGTAGCTTTCCCGATATAACGATTTGTGTGTGTATTTAATCGAACGCAATTAAACATGCCTACTATCCACAATACACAGCATTACTCGGAGCGAATGTTTAGGATGGTATGTATCGACAGACGAATATTTTCATTTAGTGTAGCTTTCCCGATATAACGATTTGTGTGTATATTTAATCCAACGCAATTAGACATGCCTAATATCCACTATACACGGCATTACTCGGAGCGAATGTTTAGGATGGTATGTATCGAACAGACGAATATTTTCATTTAGTGTAGCTTCCCGATATAACGATTTGTGTGTGTATTTAATCCAACGCAATTAAACATGCCTAATATCCACTGTACACAGCATTACTCGGAGCGAATGTTTAGGATGGTATCTATCGTCAGACGAATATTTTCATTTAGTGTAGCTTTCCCGATGTAACGATTTGTGTGTGTATTTAATCCAACGCAGTTAAACATGCCTAATATCCACTATACACAGCATTACTCGGAGCGAATGTTTAGGATGGTATGCATCGAATTGACGAATATTTTCATTTAGTGTAGCTTTCCCGATATAACGATTTCTTGTGTATTTAATCCAACGCAATTAATCATGCCTAATATCCACTATACACAGCATTAATCGGAGCGAATGTTTAGGATGGTATGTATCAAACTGACGAATATTTTCATTTAGTGTAGCTTTCCCGATATAACGATTTATTGTGTATTTAATCCAACGCAATTAAACATGCCTACTATCCACTATACACAGCATGACTAGGAGCGAATGTTTAGGATGGTATGTATCGACATGACGAATATTTTCATTTAGTGTAGCTTTCCCGATATAACGATTTATTTTGTATTTATTCCAACGCAATTAAACATGCCTAATATCCACTATACACAGCATTAATCGGAGCGAATGTTTAGGATGGTATGTATCGAACTGACGAATATTTTCATTTAGTGTAGCTTTCCCGATATAACGATTTATTTTGTATTTATTCCAACGCAATTAAACATGCCTAATATCCACTATACACAGCATTACTCGGAGCGAATGTTTAGGATGGTATGGATCGAACTTTCGAATATTTTCATTTAGTGTAGCTCTCCCGATATAACGATTTGTGTGTGTATTTATTCCAACGCAATTAAACATGCCTACTATCCTCTATACACAGCATTACTCGCAGCGAATGTTTAGGATGGTATGCATCGAACAGACGAATATTTTCATTTAGTGTAGCTTTCCCGATATAACGATTTATTGTGTATTTAATCCAACGCAATTAAACATGCCTAATATCCACTATACACAGCATTACTCGGAGCGAATGTTTAGGATGGTATATATTGAACTGACGAATATTTTCATTTAGTGTAGCTTTACCGATATAACGATTTATTGTGTATTTAATCCAACGCAATTAAACATGCCAAATATCCACTGTACACTGCATTATTCGGAGCGAATGTTTAGGACGGTATGTATCGAATTGACGAATATTTTCATTTAGTGTAGCTTTCCCGATATAACGATTTATTGTGTATTTAATACAACGCAATTAAACATGCCTAATATCCACTATACACAGCATTACTCGGAGCGAATGTTTAGGATGGTATGAATCGAACTGACGAATATTTACATTTAGTGTAGCTTTCCCGATATAACGATTTATTGTGTATTTAATCCAACGCAATTAAACATGCCTACTATCCACTATACACAGCATTACTCGGAGCGAATGTTTAGGATGGTATGTATCGAACGGACGAATATTTTCATTTAGTGTAGCTTTCCCGATATAACGATTTATTGTGTATTTAATACAACGCAATTAAACATGCCTAATATCCACTATACACAGCATTACTCGGAGCGAATGTTTAGGATGGTATGAATCGATCTGACGAATATTTTCATTCAGTGTAGCTTTCCCGATATAACGATTTATTGTGTATTTAATCCAACGCAATTAAACATGCCTACTATCCACTATACGCAGCATTACTCAGAGCGAATGTTTAGGATGGTATGTATCGAACTGACGAATATTTTCATTTAGTGTAGCTTTCCCGATATAACGATTTATTGTGTATTTAATCCAACGCAATTAAACATGCCTAATATCCACTAAACACTGCATTACTCGGAGCGAATGTTTAGGATGGTATGTATTGAATTGACGAATATTTTCATTTAGTGTAGCTTTCCCGATATAACGATTTATTGTGTATTTAAACCAACGCAATTAAACATGCCTACTATCACTGTACACAGCATTACTCGGAGCGAATGTCTAGGATGGTATGTATCGAACTGACGAATATTTTCATTTAGTGTATCTTTCCCGATATAACGATTTGTTGTGTATTTAATCAACGCAATTAAACATGCCTGCTATCCACTATACACAGCATTACTCGGAGCGAATGTTTAGGATGGTATGTATCGACATGACGAATATTTTCATTTAGTGTAGCTTTCCCGATATAACGATTTATTTTGTATTTATTCCAACGCAATTAAACATGCCTAATATCCACTATACACAGCATTAATCGGAGCGAATGTTTAGGATGGTATGTATCGAACTGACGAATATTTTCATTTAGTGTAGCTTTCCCGATATAACGATTTATTGTGTATTTAATCCAACGCAATTAAACATGCCTACTATCCACTATACACAGCATGACTCGGAGCGAATGTTTAGGATGGTATGTATCGAACTGACGAATATTTTCATTTAGTGTAGCTTTCCCGATATAACGATTTATTTTGTATTTATTCCAACGCAATTAAACATGCCTAATATTCACTATACACAGCATTACTCGGAGCGAATGTTTAGGATGGTATGGATCGAACTTTCGAATATTTTCATTTAGTGTAGCTCTCCCGATATAACGATTTGTGTGTGTATTTAATCCATCGCAATTAAACATGCCTAATATCCACTGTACACAACATTACTCGGAGCGAATGTTTAGGATGGTATGTATCGCACAGACGAATATTTTCATTTAGTGTAGCTTTCCCGATATAACGATTTATTGTGTATTTAATCCAACGCAATTAAACATGCCTAATATCCACTATACACAGCATTACTCGGAGCGAATGTTTAGGATGGTATGTATCGAACAGACGAATATTTTCATTTAGTGTAGCTTTCCAGATATAACGATTTGTGTGTGTATTTATTCCAACGCAATTAAACATGCCTACTATCCAATATACACAGCATTACTCGGAGCGGATGTTTAGGATGGCATGTATCAAACTGACGAATATTTTCATTTAGTGTAGCTTTCCCGATATAACGATTTATTTTGTATTTAATCCAACGCAATTAAACATGCCTAATATCCACTATACACTGCATTACTCGAGGCGAATGTTTAGGATGGTATGTATCGAATTGACGAATATTTTCATTTAGTGTAGCTTTCCCGATATAACGATTTATTGTGTATTTAATCCAACGCAATTAAACATGCCTACTAACCACTGTACACAACATTACTCGGAGCGAATGTTTAGGATGGTATGTATCGGGCAGACGAATATTTTCATTTAGTGTAGCTTTCCCGATATAACGATTTGTGTGTGTATTTAATCGAACGCAATTAAACATGCCTACTATACACTGTACACAGCATTACTCGGAGCGAATGTTTAGGATGGTATGCATCGAATTGACGAATATTTTCATTTAGTGTAGCTTTCCCGATATAACGATTTCTTGTGTATTTAATCCAACGCAATTAATCATGCCTAATATCCACTATACACAGCATTAATCGGAGCGAATGTTTAGGATGGTATGTATCGACCTGACGAATATTTTCATTTAGTGTAGCTTTCCCGATATAACGATTTATTGTGTATTTAATCCAACGCAATTAAACATGCCTACTATCCACTATACACAGCATGACTAGGAGCGAATGTTTAGGATGGTATGTATCGAACTGACGAATATTTTCATTTAGTGTAGCTTTCCCGATATAACGATTTATTTTGTATTTATTCCAACGCAATTAAACATGCCTAATATCCATTATACACAGCATTACTCGGAACGAATGTTTAGGATGGTATGGATCGAACTTTCGAATATTTTCATTTAGTGTAGCTCTCCCGATATAACGATTTGTGTGTGTATTTAATCCATCGCAATTAAACATGCCTAATATCCACTGTACACAACATTACTCGGAGCGAATGTTTAGGATGGTATGTATCGCACAGACGGATATTTTCATTTAGAGTAGCTTTCCCGATATAACGATTTATTGTGTATTTAATCCAACGCAATTAAACATGCCTAATATCCACTATACACAGCATTACTCGGAGCGAATGTTTAGGATGGTATGTATCGAACAGACGAATATTTTCATTTAGTGTAGCTTTCCAGATATAACGATTTGTGTGTGTATTTATTCCAACGCAATTAAACATGCCTACTATCCAATATACACAGCATTACTCGGAGCGAATGTTTAGGATGGCATGTATCAAACTGACGAATATTTTCATTTAGTGTAGCTTTCCCGATATAACGATTTATTTTGTATTTATTCCAACGCAATTAAACATGCCTAATATCCACTATACACTGCATTACTCGAGGCGAATGTTTAGGATGGTATGTATCGAATTGACGAATATTTTCATTTAGTGTAGCTTTCCCGATATAACGATTTATTGTGTATTTAATCCAACGCAATTAAACATGCCTACTAACCACTGTACACAGCATTACTCGGAGCGAATGTTTAGGATGGTATGTATCGAACTGACGAATATATTCATTTAGTGTAGCTTTCCCGATATAACGATTTGTTGTGTATTTAATCCAACGCAATTAAACATGCCTGCTATCCACTATACACAGCATTACTCGGAGCCAATTTTTAGGATGGTATGTATCGAACTGACGAATATTTTCATTTAGTGTAGCTTTCCCGATATAACGATTTATTGTGAACTCAATCCAACGCAATTAAACATGCCTAATATCCACTATACACAGCATTACTCGGAGCGAATGTTTAGGATGGTATGTATCGCACTGACGAATATTTTCATTTAGTGTAGCTTTCCCGATATAACGATTTGTGTGTGTATTTAATCCAACGCAATTAAACATGCCTACTATACACTGTACACAGCATTACTCGCAGCGAATGTTTAGGATGGTATGTATCGGGCAGACGAATATTTTCATTAAGTGTAGCTTTCCCGATATAACGATTTGTGTGTGTATTTAATCCGACGCAATTAAACATGCCTACTATCCACTGTACACAGCATTACTCGGAGCGAATGTTTAGGATGGTATGTATCGAGCAGACGAATATTTTCATTTAGTGTAGCTTTCCCGATATAACGATTTGTGTGTGTATTTAATCGAACGCAATTAAACATGCCTACTATACACTGTACACAGCATTACTCGGAGCGAATGTTTAGGATGGTATGTATCGGGCAGACGAATATTTTCATTTAGTGTAGCTTTCCCGATATAACGATTTGTGTGTGTATTTAATCCAACGCAATTAAACATGCCTACTATCCACTGTACACAGCTTTACTCGGAGCGAATGTTTAGGATGGTATGTATCGGGCAGACGAATATTTTCATTTAGTGTAGCTTTCCCGATATATCGATTTATTGTGTATTTAATCCAACGCAATTAAACATGCCTACTATCCACTGTACACAGTATTACTCGGAGCGAATGTTTAGGATGGTATGTATAGTCAGACGAATATTTTCATTAAGTGTAGCTTTCCCGATATAACGATTTGTGTGTGTATTTAATCCAACGCAAGTAAACATGCCTAATATCCACTATACACAGCATTACTCTGAGCGAATGTTTAGGATGGTATGCATCGAATTGACGAATATTTTCATTTAGTGTAGCTTTCCCGATATAACTATTTCTTGTGTATTTAATCCAACGCAATTAATCATGCATAATATCCACAATACACAGCATTAATCGGAGCGAATGTTTAGGATGGTATGTATCGCACAGACGAATATTTTCATTTAGTGTAGCTTTCCCGATATAACGATTTATTGTGTATTTAATCCAACGCAATTAAACATGCCTACTATCCACTATACACAGCATGACTCGGAGCGAATGTTTAGGATGGTATGTATCGAACTGACGAATATTTTCATTTAGTGTAGCTTTCCTGATATAACGATTTATTGTGTATTTAATCCAACGCAATTAAACATGCCCAATATCCACTATACACAGCATTACTCGGAGCGAATGTTTAGGATGGTATGTATCGACTTGACGAATATTTTCATTTAGTGTAACTTTCCCGATATAACGATTTATTTTTTATTTATTCCAACGCAATTAAACATGCCTAATGTCCACTATACACAGCATTACTCGGAGCGAATGTTTAGGATGGTATGTATCGAACTGACGAATATTTTCATTTAGTGTAGCTCTCCTGATATAACGATTTGTTTTTATTTAATCCAACGCAATTAAACATGCCTAATATCCACTGTACACAGCATTACTCGGAGCGAATGTTTAGGATGGTATGTATCGAACTGACGAATATTTTCATTTAGTGTAGCTTTCCCGATATAGCGATTTTTTGTGTATTTAATCCAACGCAATTAAACAAGCCTAATATACACTATACACAGCATTACTCGGAGCGAATGTTTAGGATGGTATGTATCGGACAGACGAATATTTTCATTTAGTGTTGCTTTCCAGATATAACGATTTATTGTGTATTTAATCCAACGCAATTAAACATGCCCGCTATCCTCTATACACAGCATTACTCGGAGAGAATGTTTAGGATGGCATGTATCAAACTGACGAATATTTTCATTTAGTGTAGCTTTCCCGATATAACGATTTATTGTGTATTTAATCCAGCGCAATTAAACATGCCTAATATCCACTATACACAGCATTACTCGGAGCGAATGTTTAGGATGGTATGAATCGATCTGACGAATATTTTCATTTAGTGTAGCTTTCCCGATATAACGATTTATTGTGTATTTAATCCAACGCAATTAAACATGACTACTATCCACTATACACAGCATTACTCGGAGCGAATGTTTAGGATGGTATGTATCAAACTGACGAATATTTTCATTTAGTGTAGCTTTCCCGATATAACGATTTATTGTGTATTTAATCCAACGCAATTAAACATGCCTAATATCCACTATACACAGCATTACTCGGAGCGAATGTTTAGGATGGTATGTATCGTATGACGAATATTTTCATTTAGTGTAGCTTTCACGATATAACGATTTATTGTGTATTTAATCCAAAGCAATTAAACATGCCTACTATCCACTGTACACAGCATTACTCGGAGCGAATGTTTAGGATGGTATGTATCGAACTGACGAATATTTTCATTTAGTGTAGCTTTCCCGATATAACGATTTGTTGTGTATGTAATCCAACGCAATTAAACATGCCTAATATCCACTATACACAGCATTACTCGGAGCGAATGTTTAGGATGGTATGTATCGTCTGACGAATATTTTCATTTAGTGTAGCTTTCCCGATATAACGATTTATTGTTTATTTAATCCAACGCAATTAAACATGCCTACTATCCACTGTACACAGCATTACTCGGAGCGAATGTTTATGATGGTATGTATCGAACTGACGAATATTTTCATTTAGTGTAGCTTTCCCGATATAACGATTTGTGTGTGTATTAAATCCAACGCAATTAAACATGCCTACTATCCACTATACTCAGCATTACACGGAGCGAATGTTTAGGATGGTATGTATCGCACAGACGAATATTTTCATTTAGTGTAGCTTTCCCGATATAACGATTTATTGTGTATTTAATCCAACGCAATTAAACATGCCTACTATACACTGTACACAGCATTACTCGGAGAGAATGTTTAGGATGGGAGGCATCGAACAGACGAATATTTTCATTTAGTGTAGCTTTCCCGATATAACGATTTGTGTGTATTTAATCCAACGCAATTAAACATGCCAGCTATCCACTATACACAGCATTACTCGGAGCGAATGTTTAGGATGGTATGTATCGCACTGATGAATATTTTCATTTAGTGTAGCTTTCCCGATATAACGATTTATTTTCATTTAGTGTAGCTTTCCCGATATAACGATTTGTGTGTTTATTTAATCCAACGCAATTAAAATGCCTAATATCCACTATACACAGCATTACTTGGAGCGAATGTTTAGGATGGTATGCATCGAATTGACGAATATTTTGATTTAGTGTAGCTTTCCCGATATAACGATTTGTTGTGTATTTAATCCAACGCAAATAAACATGCCCAATATCCACTATACACAACATTACTCGGAGCGAATGTTTAGGATGGTATGTATCGAACAGACGAATATTTTCATTTAGTGTAGCTTTCCCGATATAACGATTTATTGTGTATTTAATCCAACGCAATTGAACATGCCTACTATCCACTATACACAGCATGACTCGGAGCGAATGTTTAGGATGGTATGTATCGAACTGACGAATATATTCATTTAGTGTAGCTTTCCTGATATAACGATTTATTGTGTATTTAATCCAACGCAATGAAACATGCCCAATATCCACTATACACAGCATTACTCGGAGCGAATGTTTAGGATGGTATGTATCGACAGACGAATATTTTCATTTAGTGTAGCTCTCCCGATATAACGATTTGTGTGTGTATTTAATCCAACGCAATGAAACATGCCCAATATCCACTATACACAGCATTACTCGGAGCGAATGTTTAGGATGGTATGTATCGACCTGACGAATATTTTCATTTAGTGTAGCTCTCCCGATATAACGATTTGTGTGTGTATTTAATCCAACGCAATTAAACATGCCCAATATCCACTATACACAGCATTACTCGGAGCGAATGTTTAGGATGGTATGTATCGAACAGACGAATATTTTCATTTAGTGTAGCTTTCCCGATATAAGGATTTATTTTGTATTTATTCCAACGCAATTAAACATGCCTAATATCCACTATACACAGCATTACTCGGAGCGAATGTTTAGGATGGTATGTATCGACTTGACGAATATTTTCATTTAGTGTAGCTCTCCCGATATAACGATTTGTGTGTGTATTTTATCCAACGCAATTAAACATGCCTAATATCCACTGTACACAACTTCACTCGGAGCGAATATTTAGGATGGTATGTATCGGACTGACAAATATTTTCATTTAGTGTTGCTTTCCCGATATAACGATTTGTGTGTGTATTTAATCCAACGCAATTAAATATGCCTAATATCCACTATACGCAGCATTACTCGGAGTGAATGTTTAGGATGGTATGTATCGAACTGAAGAATATTTTCATTTAGTGTAGCTTTCCAGATATAACGATTTGTGTGTGTATTTAATCCAACGCAATTAAACATGCCTAATATCCACTATACACAGCATTACTCGGGGCGAATATTTAGGATGGTATGTATCGATCTGACGAATATTTTCATTTAGTTTAGCTTTCCCGATATAACGATTTATTGTGTATTTAATCCAACGCAATTAAACATGCCTAATATCCACTATACTCAGCATTACTCGGAGCGAATGTTTAGGATGGTATGTATCGAACTGACGAATATTTTCATTTAGTGTAGCTTTCCAGATATAATGTTTTATTGTGTATTTAATCCAACGCAATTAAACATGCCTACTATCCACTATACACAGCATTACTCGGAGCGAATGTTTAGGATGGTTTGTATCAAACTGACGAATATTTTCATTTAGTGTAGCTTTCCCGATATAACGATTTATTGTGTATTTAATCCAACGCAATTAAACATGCCTAATATCCACTATACACAGCATTACTCGGAGCGAATGTTTAGGATGGTATGAATCGATCTGACGAATATTTTCATTTCGTGTAGCTTTCCCGATGTAACGATTTATTGTGTATTTAATCCAACGCAATTAAACATGCCTACTATCCACTATACACAGCATTACTCGGAGCGAATGTTTAGGATGGTATGTATCGAACAGACGAATATTTTCATTTAGTGTAGCTTTCCCGATATGACGATTTATTGTGAACTCAATCCAACGCAATTAAACATGCCTACTATCTACTGTACACAGCATTACTCGGAGCGAATGTTTAGGATGGTATGTATCGCCCAGACGAATATTTTCATTTAGTGTAGCTTTCCCGATATAACGATTTGTTGTGTATTTAATCCAACGCAATTAAACATGCCTACTATCCACTATACACAGCATTACTCGGAGCGAATGTTTAGGATGGTATGTATCGACATGACGAATATTTTCATTTAGTGTAGCTTTCCCGATATAACGATTTGTGTGTGTATTTTATCCAACGCAATTAAACATGCCTAATATCCACTGTACACAGCTTTACTCGGAGCGAATGTTTAGGATGGTATGTATCGGGCAGACGAATATTTTCGTTTAGTGTAGCTTTCCCGATATAACGATTTATTGTGTGTATTTAATCCAACGCAATTAAACATGCCTAATATCCACTATACACAGCATTACTCGGAGAGAATGTTTAGGATGGTATGTATCGGATTGACGAATATTTTCATTTAGTGTAGCTTTCCCGATATAACGATTTGTTGTGTATTTAATCCAACGCAATCAAACATGCCTAATATCCACTATACACAGCATTACTCGGAGCGAATGTTTAGGATGGTATGTATCGACCTGACGAATATTTTCATTTAGTGTAGCTTTCCTGATTTAACGATTTATTGTGTATTTAATCCAACGCAATTAAACATGCCCAATATCCACTATACACAGCATTACTCGGAGCGAATGTTTAGGATGGTATGTATCGACCAGACGAATATTTTCATTTAGTGTAGCTTTCCCGATATAACGATTTATTTTGTATTTATTCCAACGCAATTAAACATGCCTAATATCCGCTATACACAGCATTACTCGGAGCGAATGTTTAGGATGGTATGTATCGACCTGACGAATATTTTCATTTAGTGTAGCTCTCCCGATATAACGATTTGTGTGTGTATTGAATCCAACGCAATTAAACATGCCTAATATCCACTGTACACAACTTTACTCGGAGCGAATGGTTAGGATGGTATGTATCGAACAGACAAATATTTTCATTTAGTGTTGCTTTCCCGATATAACGATTTGTGTGTGTAATAAATCCAACGCAATTAAACATGCCTAATATCCACTATACACAGCATTTCTCGGAGAGAATGTTTAGGATGGTATGAATCGAAAAGACGAATATTTTCATTTATTGTAGCTTTCCCGATATAACGATTTATTGTGTATTTAATCCAACGCAATTAAACATGCCTAATATCCACTATACACAGCATTACTCGGAGCGAATGTTTAGGATGGTATGTATCGATCTGACGAAATATTTTCATTTAGTGTAGCTTTCCCGATATAACGATTTATTGTGTATTTAATCCAACGCAATTAAACATGCCTAATATCCACTATACACAGCATTACTCGGAGCGAATGTTTAGGATGGTATGAATCGATCTGACGAATATTTTCATTTAGTGTAGCTTTCCCGATATAACGATTTATTGTGTATTTAATCCAACGCAATTAAACATGCCTACTATCCACTATACACAGCATTACTCGGAGCGAATGTTTAGGATGGTATGTATCGAACTGACGAATATTTTCATTTAGTGTAGCTTTCCCGATATAACGATTTATTGTGTATTTAATCCAAAGCAATTAAACATGCCTACTATCCACTGTACACAGCATTACTCGGAGCGAATGTTTAGGATGGTATGTATCGAATTGACGAATATTTTCATTTAGTGTAGCTTTCCCGATATAACGATTTGTGTGTGTATTTAATCCAACGCAATTAAACATTCCTACTATCCACTATACTCAGCATTACTCGGAGCGAATGTTTAGGATGGTATGTATCGAATTGCCGAATATTTTCATTTAGTGTAGCTTTCCCGATATAACGATTTATTGTGTATTTAATCCAACGCAATTAAACATGCCTACTATCCACTATACACAGCATTACTCGGAGCGAATGTTTAGGATGGTATGTATCGAACTGACGAATATTTTCATTTAGTGTAGCTTTCCCGATATAACGATTTATTGTGTATGTAATCCAACGCAATTAAACATGCCTAATATCCACTATACACAGCATTACTCGGAGCGAATGTTTAGGATGGTATGTATCGAATTGACGAATATTTTCATTTAGTGTAGCTTTCCCGATATAACGATTTATTGTGTATTTAATCCAACGCAATTAAACATGCCTACTATCCACTATACACAGCATGACTCGGAGCGAATGTTTAGGATGGTATGTATCGAACAGACGAATATTTTCATTTAGTGTAGCTTTCCTGATATAACGATTTATTGTGTATTTAATCCAACGCAATGAAACATGCCCAATATCCACTATACACAGCATTACTCGGAGCGAATGTTTAGGATGGTATGTATCGAACTGACGAATATTTTCATTTAGTGTAGCTTTCCCGATATAACGATTTATTGCTTTTATATAGATCAAGATTCCGAGGCTAAGTAATCCATAACTACATTTAGACAAACATGTAGCCAAAAGGTATTTGGTTACAATGATATTGATGCAAAAAGTTATGGTCATCAAACCTGTATTTGATTCAAATGCGAATTCTAGTCAATGCTATGCATTCATACTTCGGCTTTGTTCGTCCATTTCATCTTAGCCTGCGGCCATGCTTTTCTCTGTTGTTATTTCATATTATTCTGAAATAATAACGATACCATTTTGTGTTTCTCCGTTTTACGCTATACTAACTCACTGGGTCGCTCACCTGCGATAAATGATTCATAATGTCTTGTTACAAAATAAAAGCGTGTTTAGACATATAACGATGGACCACTGACAGCCATGCTTTTGATTAATCAAAACAATTAGAATGAATTTAGTAGAAAGTCACTCAAGGAACGTTTCTGTGAAATAATTTTAAAATCCAGCAAGTAATTTCAGACAAGAAGGTTGCCTAATTGTTTACATAGACATATGATAAAGAAATCAAAATGATTTAAACAAATTTGGTAGAGGGTCGCCCTAAAACATGCTTGTGAAATAATTTTGAAATCGAATCAGTGGGTTCTGACAAGAAGATTACTATAATTTTTAATATAGCCATATAAGGAAAGCTGCCCGACCCCTAAATGAATTTGTAACGAATACAAATAATTTAAAGGCATCTGGTAGAGCGTACCCAAGGAACATTGCTGCGAATCTTTTTTCAAAATCCAGCAAGTGGTTTCAGGCAAGAAGTTTTTTAAAGTTTTTTTTTATATAACCATATAAGCTAAATAGTCCCGCCCCCTGGTGACCATGTTTTTTTTTAAAACAAATCAAATAGTGGATATATTATTAATAAAAGGATTTGAAATGATTGTTAATGGATTTTAAAAGCAGAGTCAGCATTGAGATAAAACTAAAAGTTGCATTTTCGTTAGTTTTCGAAGTACCCGGACATTTTCTTATGTTTATCCTCGGACCATCCAATACGTGACAAGAATGATGATAGCTGATTGGATGATAAAACAGGTATATAATAATATATGATTTAACGACAGAACCAACATTAAAAATATTTGACACGTCAGAACAGTTTCAATATTTATTTTATGAATATACATAATTTAATATACTTAATATATTTTATATTGACATCAACGATCATATACATTGTATATAATAGTTTTTATTTATAATGCGCGTTCTTAGCTCTTGAAGAGAATTGCATTCCAGTATATAATGCTTCTGGTCACAATTTGTACCAGCTTCTACAGGCAACAGGTAAATACAGGATATTTGTTTAATGCAGTGTAAGATTGTATTTTACTTCATGAGTGGTCATAGAAACACTATTTTCACGAGTGGCACAGCAAATAAAATACGATATTACACTGTATTTATCCAATTTTCTTTTTATGTCATGCTTTTGTACTATAAATAAAAAAAACATGCGCGAGATAAAGTGTCACAAATTTTGTGTATTATGACGCCATTAATATGACGTCATTATGATTCCAAAATTGTCGATCACTGTTGTGGTGGGAAGATAGTGCCACTCTTACTGCGTCGTTGTCGCTAACTTATATTTGTATTGAATTTTTTATGTGTTTTCTGTTGTCTAAAAAGGCTGATGTTTACACTGACGATTAGGGTATTCCCAAACTTTCAAAAAATAAACATAAATAATAAGTTTAAAGTAGTTTCATATGACCAAGTGTGAAATGAACAAACGTTAACTCGACCTAGATTGAAACGATTGGGTTATTATTCACTGGTATCCTCCACTCATTCACAGCATAGCATGAAATAATATGTTAGAACAGCGCGCTTTAACCACCTGCGATCTTCTGCTTTGTAAGGAAACATGTGTAAACTATGGTTATACAAAATACTCACAATTCTGACACCAAAATGTAAACATGAAATGGGATATATAAAAAAACACCACCCATGACAGTTATAATTTTTTATCTCAGAATGCGATAATTCGTTTTCCATTTAATATACTTTATTTTAACCGTTATTATATGCTAGCTTGAATATCTTAATTTCAGATATGTTAAAGAAATTACCCCCTAGACGCCGTTTTCGTTGACAGAGTCCCTTTAATAAACACATTTTACATTGCGCTCTATGCCTTTGTGACCGGATCGTGCATTGCGCTCTATGCCTTTGTGACCGGATCGTACATTGCGCTCTATGCCTTTGTGACCGGATCGTACATTGCGCTCTATGCCTTTGTGACCGGATCGTACATTGCGCTCCATGCCTTTGTGACCGGATCGTACTGCGTTTGTGCGTTACGACACTATCGAATTACCGGTAATGGAGGTGCACAATTGTAAATGTTGTCATTGATGGCGGTTTAATACATAGTTTATATATTTGAACAATGTAAACATTGGAAGGAAATAAAGAATTTGTCTGCATATTTATAAAAAGTGTAAATCTACTGCATATTATGCCTTCGAGATGTCGACACGCGTCGTAAGAATATAACATTAACTAAATCAATAAGAAATGTTGAGTATCGTATTTAAAAGGTCATTATTTAGAAATATTTAGTCGATACACGTTCAATTATCATATAATTCGGAAGAGGTGTGTTAACAAAAAATATATATATAACAGATCACCTTTATTTAAGTTTTGTTGTTTGTATTCCAACATTATATCCATAGTTTACATTCCGTATTCACAAACCGAAAACAAAAGTTGGGTTAAATTACATTGGCTTGTTCATGCGTTGGATTGCATTCGTGAGGTATTTAACAACAAGAGCAATTATAAACAAATAAATAACAGTTTAGTCACTTGACAGGTTTAAGTTTTATATGAACATACCCGTAATATCTCATCATGGTAATCTGTCAGAGATTTCGTCAATTTACGGGAAACACACATTTCCATAGATGAGACGGCTATAGGTCACAATATACTAAAAGATTTCCTTAACAAATTCAATGTAAAAGCAATAAATTCAACAAAAAATAAACTCAACATTTTGCGCGTAGAGACCCTCATAACCATACCTTTTCTTAAAGAGCATTCCGAGCCGAATTGATTTAGACAATAAAAAAGATAGGTCATGTGATATGTAAGAAAGAACTCGACGCGAATCAAAGTTCACTGTTTTACGGCCATCTTTTTACCGGATACTCTCCAGTTGAAGGTATACTGCCAACTGTCAAAGTCTCGTCATGTAGTCTCCAACCTTCAAGCGAAACAGTGAATTTTTAGTACACAACAATGTTTTTCCTACCACACGTACAAAGAAATATTCAAAAATAAAGTCATGGCAAGTGACTATACAGAAAATTGTGTCTTCAAATAAATGGTGTTGATTTATTTAGAGAGTATAGCATTGCACACCTGAAATATTTAGTATACTGTAACCTATAAGAGAAATTTGTTCTCATTAAAATTAGTTTTTCTTGCATATAATTATCTTCCCATGCATATTGCACCAATATATTAAGTTTGGCTTGTATATCTGTCCATTTGGCCATTTTATTTCATATTTTCAAACACAGGTGATTTTGGTCGGAAGCCGGTGATTTCAAGCGTCTTGAAGCTTAAATGTCCCTCTAACAATTAAAGCTGATATTTGCAATATTTGTGACAAAATACCCAAACAAACCAAACAAACATGTATGGGGGGCTTATGTGGGGTGAGGAGAGAATGACTTTGTTAGATATGTTTACTCTAAGCCATTTTGATAATGTATTTTTTGTGTATTTTTTAAAAAAAATCACCCCAAAAATGTAAATTTTATAGAAAAAAATTTCCAATTTCATCCAAGACAATTAACAAATTAGTCAAAATGGGAGATCAAAGATACTTTGAAGTGTAGAAATCAATCAGCTTCCAGTAATTGCTTGTTTCAAACCAATAAAGTGTAAAATCTTTAAAGCACCTTGTTTGTCGCAGCCTCTTTAATTACAGGCCACCAATTATATATTCTAGTATATAATGTCATGAGTGCCTTTAAACTGCAGCAGGTGGTCAATTTGCATTGCCTGCTCACATTTAGAGGTTTAAGGGAATACAAAATTGCATATTTTGGGCACAAAATAAGTACTTTGACTTTTTTTAAGGTGGCAATCTGGTCAAAATGGGGTTCATAACCAAGCAAAAGAAAAAGATGCTCAATGTTGGTTTTAAACGAGGTGGGACTAGTCCGGTGAAGGGGAAAAAACATAATTATGAAAGAAGGTCAAATTCCAACACAACCTATGTAAGGTTAGAAAGGTCATCCTTTGAAGCACGGGTAGCTTACAATGACAAGGTTCTTACTTTTCGGGATGTAGACGGCTCTCAAACCCCAGCTAAGCCCTTGCGTCCGAGAGCGAACAAGATTCGCTATGTAGACCTGTTACGGGTTCCTGCTCCATCAAAAGTCCATCCCGACTTACTTACGAACAAGGTCTATGTCCCCGCCCTACTCCAGTCTATGATGTCCTCTGAAAATAGAAAGCATAGGTTAAGAAGTGATAAATGTAGGGGCGACTTGGTAATTGACGGCAGTGCTTCCATAAAGTGGGGCTTAGGCTGGGAGGAAAGGTTAAAATGTACAAGATGCAGATATGTAGGCAAGCATTATAAGCTTTACAATGAGGTTCCATCAAGTACCAGGGCCAGAAAGGCAGCTCAGATCAATGTAGGCTTCCAAATAGGTGTTGCAAGTACTTCTATTGGGAACACAGGTTCCCGCAGAATTCTCAACACAACCAATATCATTGCTCCCTCTCCACTTGCTATGCAAAAACAAGCAAATAAGGTCAATACTGCCCTTAAATCCCTAAATGAGAGAAGCATGTACCAGATTAGAGAAAACTTAGTTGCTGAAAATGCCAAAATTGGTCAAAAAGATCCCTCTAAGGTAAATGTTGAAGGGGACACTTGCTACAACAATCCAATTTTTAACTCTGACGCGACACCCTTTCAAGCCGGAACTATTGCCATAAGCACTATGTGTGAAAACAATACCAGAAACAAGCAAATTGTAGTGGTACAAGTAGCAAATAAACTATGCAGGACTGCATCAATGCTTAGGAATAAGGGTAAACCTGTTCAGTGCCCCAATCATAGGGGGCATTGTTCTGCAAATGTTTCAGAGAGGGAACCAATAGGTGATGAAGGCAAATGGAATAGGTTGTTAGGTGACCAGATCTCTAAGGACATCAAAATAGCAAATTTCACTTGTGATGGGGACAGTAGGGCATTCCAAGGTGTTCGTAACTCTCACGGTCACAATGTGGGTCATCTTAAGGATCTGAGGCACCTAGGCAACTCGCTGAAGCGCGAGCTCAACAAAGCGCCTTTCTCAAAGGGCATGCTCAAGGGTCATTCCAAGTCTAATATCAGGAGTCGGTTCGCTCTCTCGGTCAAAGCTAGGTGTATGGCTGAGCTTAAAGCTGCCCACAATAAACACCAGGGTGACATCAAGGTTCTAAAGAAGGTCATGGTTGATGTAATCGCAACCATTGTTCTATGCTTCAGTGGTTACTGCGGTACTCATTGTGCAAAGTACAGTTATGTCTGTGCTGGTACAAATAGGCAAGCTAAGAATTTCATGCCAGACAATGTCAAGGTTAAAATGGTTGACAGTGACCAACAAGTCCTTAAAAAATGCATTGAAATGGTTTTAGGTCCAGCTGCTCTTGACGCTACCAAACTTTTAACCACAACCCAAAAAAGTGAAGCAGTAAACAGGTCGTACCAAGCTGTCAATCCTAAAACTGTGACTTTCTCACGCAACTGTGTAGGTCGAATTCACGGGCAGGTTCACAAATTAAACAATGGCTATGCTGACTCTGTAATTGCAAAAACCACTGAACTAAATGCTAACCTTACCCAGGGGTCAAAGATTATTAAGCAGATAGCATATGAGGACCGCAACGACCTTAACCGAAAGCAAACATCCGCTACCAACAAAGCACGAGCTTTACGTGCCAGGACGCGGAATTATCGATACAAACTGCATGAGGAATTACACTACGGCAAGGGCATGAGTGACCCCAAACCTGATTATGACAGTCTTCCACACCTTAAGCATCATAAATATGCTTAGTTGATTGTGTACCTGATAATAAATTGTTATTATTACCTGTTTTGGCATAAGAGACCTCTAACAAGTGGCCCTCGCGTCAGCATCAGGCGTTCCTCTACCTGAAAAAGGCAAAAATACCCAATAGAAATAGATATAAAATGAAAAAAAACATGCATTTATGTATTTTAAGTGTATTTCTATGAATAAAAGGAAGTGATAAAGCTTGTTGTATTCATGTTTTTACCAAATATGCAGGCTGGCTCAGTTCCATGCCCGCTGCACTGTCCGAACTGTAAACATGTCCGCCGTTCCATGTTGGTGGAATGGGGCTCTATGTTTACATGTTCAGGCTTAACACACAAGCTATTGTTGCATAAGTGGCTCACAGAGTCCCTGGCGTTCAATTCTGACTTCATGTAGCACATTAACGCTACACGGTGAACCAAGTATGTCTCTGATTTTATGTCCGAAGGCAATTTAGCCCTCATTCGGCCATAATAGGGTAAGCAACTATTTGAAATACAACCATTCCAGATCAAACAATCTGAATTGATGCATTTAATGCACATATTTTCTACTCTTTTGCTCAGAAATGACCAAAAATCTGCTTTCTCATCCATATTTTGCACTTGCAGACGATATTTTATTTTAACCCAAAGTCAGTTTAGGTCACAATATACTAAAAGATTTCCTTAACAAATTCAATGTAAAAGCAATAAATTCAACAAAAAATAAACTCAACATTTTGCGCGTAGAGACCCTCATAACCATACCTTTTCTTAAAGAGCATTCCGAGCCGAATTGATTTAGACAATAAAAAAGATAGGTCATGTGATATGTAAGAAAGAACTCGACGCGAATCAAAGTTCACTGTTTTACGGCCATCTTTTTACCGGATACTCTCCAGTTGAAGGTATACTGCCAACTGTCAAAGTCTCGTCATGTAGTCTCCAACCTTCAAGCGAAACAGTGAATTTTTAGTACACAACAATGTTTTTCCTACCACACGTACAAAGAAATATTCAAAAATAAAGTCATGGCAAGTGACTATACAGAAAATTGTGTCTTCAAATAAATGGTGTTGATTTATTTAGAGAGTATAGCATTGCACACCTGAAATATTTAGTATACTGTAACCTATAGTCGAGCCGATTAGTGTGGCCATAAAAAGCGTCTTAATTGGCCATAGATATCGTCTGAATTTCGGCATCAGACCACTAAATTACACAATGATTAGGAATGATATTTTATTTTAAATGTAAGAATTAATTCAATTATAACAATAAGCAATTGGCGCATTAACATTATATATTTATTAACAGCCAATCACCTATGGCCACAGTAAAAAATGATTTTTATGTAAAAATGTGCACATCCAATGACCAATAGCCACAGACAATCGCGATTTCTATAACAATAGACGCATTTCAAGTGACATATGCCAACAGGTAATCGGGATTTATATGAGAATATACGCATATCAAGTCACCTACGGCCAAAGTAAAGGGCGATTTCTATGAGAATAAAGTGGCCTATGGCAACAGCAAAGGGCGATCTGTATTAGAATGTACGCATATGAAGTGACCTATGGCCACAGCAAATGGCGATTTCTATCAGAACATACGTAAATAAAGTGGCCAATTCCAAAAGCAAATGGCGATTTCTATGTGAATATAAGGATCTCAAGTCACCTATGGCCACAGTAAAGGACGATTTCTATGTGAATAATATACGTATCTCAAGTCACCTATGGTCACAGTAAAGGACGATTTCTATGCAAATATAAGCATATAAAGTGACCTATGGCCACAGTAAATGGCCATTTCTATGACAATATACGCACATCCAGTGGCCTATGGCCACAGTAAATGGCATTTTCTATGTGAATATACGCACATCCAGTGTTATATGGCCACAGTAAATTGCCATTTCTATAATAATATACGCACATCCGGTGGCATATGGCCACAGTATATGGCCATTTCTATAATAATATACGCACATCCAGTGACCTATGGCCACAGACAATGGCGATTTCTATCAGAATATACGTAAATAAAGTGGCCCATGACCACAGCAAATGGCGATTTGTATGTGAATATACGCATCTCAAGTCACATATGGACACAGTAAAGGACGATTTCTTTGTGAGTATACGCATATAAAGTGACTTATGGTCACAACAAAGGGCGATTTCTATGTGAATATACGCATCTCAAGTCATCTATCGCCACAGTAAAGGACGATTTGTATGTAAATATAGGCATCTCAAGTCGCCTATGGCCATAGTAAAGGACGATTTTTATGTGAATATACGCATCTCCAGTCGCCTATTGCCACAGTAAAGGACGACTTCTATGTGAATATACGCATATAAAGTGACCTATGGCCACAGTAAATGGGCATTTTATGATAATGGGCGCACGTACAGTGACCTATGGCTACAGTAAATGGCAATTTCTATGACAACATACGCACATCTGTGGCCTATGGCCAGGGTAATATACGCACATCCAGTGGAATTTGGCACAGGAAATGGCCATTTCTAGAACATTATATGCTCATCCAGTGGCCTGTGGGCACAGTGGATGGCTATTTCTATGACAATATACGCACATCCAGTGGCCTATGGCCACTGTACATGGCAATTTCTATGTGAATATAAGCACATCCAGTGACATGTGGCCACAGTAAATGGCCATATAGTAATATACGCACATCCAGTGACCTATAACCACAGACAATGGCTATTTCTATCAGAATATACGTAAATAAAGTGGCCCATGACCAGAGCAAATTGCGATTTCGATCTAGAGTCACCTATGGCCACAGTCAAGGACGATTTATATGTGAATATCCCATCTCAAGTCATCTATGGCCACAGTAAAGGACTATTTCTATGTGAATATAATACGTATCTCAAGTCACCTATGGCCACAGTAAAGGACGATTTCTATGCAAATATAAGCATATAAAGTGACCTATGGCCATAGTAAAGGACTATTTGTTTTTGATTATACGAATCTAAAGTCACATATAACCACAATAAAGGACGATTTCTATTTGAATATACGCATGTAAAGTGACATATGGTCACAGCAAATGGGCATTTTTATGATAATGGGCGCCCATACAACGACCTATGGCTACAGTAAATGGCCATTTCTATGGCAATATACGCACATCCAGTGGCCTATGGCCACAGTAAATGGCCATTTCTATGTGAATATACGCACATCCAGTGTTATATGGCCACAGTAAATTGCCATTTCTATAATAATATACGCACATCCGGTGGCATATGGCCACAGTATATGGCCATTTCTATAATAATATACGCACATTCAGTGACCTATAGCCTCAGTAAATGGCCATTTCTATAATAATATACGCACATCCAGTGACCTATTGCCACAGACAATGGCTATTTCTATCAGAATATACGTAAATAAAGTGAACCATAACCAGAGCAAATGGCGATTTCTATGTGAATATACGCATCTCAAGTCACCTTTCGCCACAGTAAAGGACGATTTCTATGTGAATATACGCATATAAAGTGACCAATGGCCACAGTAAATGGGCATTTTTATGATAATGTACGCACAATAAGTGACCTATGGCCACAGTGAATGGCCGTTTCTATGACGATATACGCACATCCAGTGGGCTATGGCCACAGTAAATGGCCATTTCTATTGGAATATAAGCACATAAGTGGCATATGGCCACAGTAAATAGTCATTTGCATGATAATATACGCACATACAGTGACATATGGCCACAGTAAGTGGCGATTTCTATGACAATATACGCACATCCAGTGGCCAATGGCCACAGTAAATTGCCATTTCTATGACAATATACACACATCCAGTGGCTTATGGCCACCGTAAATGGCATTTTCTATGTGAATATACGCACATCCATATGAATTGACATATGGCCACAGTAAATGGGCATTTTATGATAATGGGCGCACGTACAGTGACCTATGGCTACAGTAAATGGCAATTTCTAGGACAACATACGCACATCCAGTGGTCTATGGCCACAGTAAATTGCCATTTCTATGTGAATATACGCACTTCCAGTGGCATTTGGCAGAGTAAATGGCCATTTCTAGAACATCATATGCACATCCAGTGGCCTTTGGGCACTGTGAATGGCCATTTCTATGATAATATACGCACATCCAGTGGTCTATGGCCACAGTAAATGGCCATTTCTATGACAATATAAACACATCCAGTAGCTTATGGCCACAGTAAATGGCCTTTTCTATGTGAATATACGCACATCCAGTGGCCTATGGCCACAGTAAATGGCTTTTTCTATGTGAATATACGCACATCCGGTGGCCTATGGCCACAGTAAATGGCCTTTTCAATGTGAATATACGCACTTTCAGTGGCCTATTGCCACAGTAAATGGCCTTTTCTATCAGAATATACGCACATCCAGTGACCTATGGCCACATAAAATGGCGATTTCGATCAGAATATTTGTAAATAAAGTGGCCCATGACCAGAGCAAATGGCGATTTCTGTGTGAATATACGCATCTCAAGTCACATATGGCCACAGTAAAGGACGATTTCTGTGTGAATATACGCATATAAAGTGACATATGGCTACAGTAAAGGACGATTTGTATGTGAATATACCGGTACGCATCTCAAGTCATCTATGGCCATAGTAAAGGACGATTTCTATGTTAATATACGCATATAAAATGACCTATGGCCACAGTAAAGGACGATTTCTATGTGAATATACTGGGGATGGCAAAACTATTCGAATGTTAGATTGAATGCCCATGATTCGAATACTTAAAGCGCTATTAGAATATTCGCAAATTTGTATTGCTTTTTAATACATTAATTAATTGATTGTAAGAAGTAGTTTTCTTTCAACCTAAAATCAGTATTTCACCAGTACATACATAACTCCGTGTTTTCAATAGATTAGCCGCGTGTTATGTGTCAGACAAAGATATTGAATACACGGGTCCGTTTCAGCGGTCAGCGTCTAGTCGCCAGTAATGCGCACTTATATCGAACATTAAGAAGCCATAACATTTAACATGTAATTAAACCTGTGAAAAGATTAACAAAAAAATAATTAGTGAAGTACGATCACACATTTGGCAGTCATTATAGCCGTGAAATATTGCTCAAATTCGCCGATAAACATGTGTGATTATCGACTAGTTTCCGACTTATGTGCATTGTAGATTATTGCAAATATTCTTAAAACAACACTTTACATTTGCCATTAACACATTAATATGATATTGCAATTTGTTAACGAAGATAATGTGTAATAACAATCTGTACCATTACATATATTTACAGTGTGTCGACTATGTCACAAAGCTTAATGCAATACATATGAATATATGCAACTATTCGAATATTCGATTGAATGAAACAACGAACATTCGAAAACCAATTTTGGTATTCGATGCCATCCCTAGAATATACGCATCTCAAGTCACATATGGCCATAAATTTTAGTTATTTCCATTCGATACAGAATGGCAGAATACACATGTCATAGGTTATCATCGTTGGAAGAAGCCTTGGAGCATTTAAGGCGCCATGAACTAGAAACAAATACAAGGTTTGCTGTATATTCTTCAAACAAGGGTTTCGGAATAACCAGTAAGTTATAGTTTTTATTTTGCAATAATAAAATACTTGATGTACTGGTAACATATAACACATGTTTCGGACGCTAGAGTTATCCGGACGTTTTTAATTGTACTAAGGAGTACTTTAGTTGTGATTGAATAATATAGTTACTAGTGTATGATCGATGATTAAACGACTATTACATATCGACAATAATAGCAAAATATTCAGTAAACGTGTGTAACTATCAGAAAGGACGAGGAATACAATCAAGTACGATATAACGCCCCCAAAACACAATATACGAACAGGAATGCATTTAGCAAACTTTATTTACAAAAACATAAATTATGTACAAATGATAGATTAATAATAAAAAATTCCAATGCTGAAATACTGTTGATGAAGCTGTGTGGAGAAAGGCGTAAAAATAAGTTTCTTTCAGGTTACAGGACCAAAAAATAGGGTAGGTAGGTAGGAAGGCAGGTAGATAGGTAGCGATTTTTTAAAATTTTTATATTAAGTTAATGGTTAACTTTAAATTTAAGAGTCTAAAACTGAATAAATATTCAAAATGTGCCTGTAATATCCGTTAACTTTGCTTGGAAGCACAGAACAGAACAGAATAATTTATTAAATTCTCACTTCTATATATTCGGTAAAATACACATAAACTAATAATACTATTATGTATAAAACTACTCTAAAATAGTTATGAGAGACTATTTAAGATCATATACAATCAAATTTAAAACACATACGATTAAAAACCTTTAAAATGTAGTAAGTCCTGGTGCAATCAAGATTGCCGATAATGTGCATATAAAATACATATTTACAGCTAATGCATAATTACATCATTACCACATTTAGCGTTAGTTTCTATACACATAATTACGTCTCAATTTTAAGATTTCATGACAAGTTCTGGCACTGTATTTAACAATATTTTCGTCTGACAGTAGGAATGAAAGTTGTTCGGTAGTTGAAAATGAGTTGAAATCAGTATTCATACAGTCTGCCTTTAACATTGATACATTTCTTAAATCATCATACAGCGGGCAATTTAGTATGACATGTTTTTCGTCCTCAATACGTGTTTGACAGTGAAGACAAGTACATGCTTTTGAAAGAAAACACTTATTTAACCGAAAACATGTTATAATTAAAAAATGAAAATAAAAGACAAAAATATCTGACGAAATAAATGAAATGTTCTAGAGTCTCGGCATTTTGAAGGGTAGGTCGGGTAACCTGAAACAAAAATATTTTTACGCCTAATGGATAGTTGCAATCCGGACCAACTGTTCAGCCGCCATTGACTGTAGTACTTCGAATTGTATGCCTGGAAACGAAGTCGATCAAGCGAAGTAGTGACCCGTGCTGTCCAAAGCGCGGATTCAGATCAATTTTATTACTCAAGCAACTACTAATTTTCCAGAGCCTCGAAAGTGTCATCAATATATATACCTTATATATTATAAAATGATAATGATTTGGCAACTGTTTATAGAAAAAGGCACTTAATACATTTAACAAAGCTTAATTTTTTTTTATAATCTGTATATATTAGTATATGCTTTTCAGTGATATATCGAATTTTATCGGTGAAACAAAATTTTATATTTTCACTGTTGGGGCAGTGAAAATATAAGATTTATAATTTCATAACATAAAACGGACAATTTTTTTCCATAAATAACATCGATCTACAAGTAGTGGTTTACGACCCTTGGCAAATAGATATACATGTACCGTATATGCATGTTTTTAAATAAAACACATTGTAAAATTTGACAGAATCATAATTAAGCGACAACGACTTACAAAATATGGAAGTTTTTCCCACCATACTAACGAGTGACAGTTCTGGAATAATTTACGATTTCATTTTTATGACGTCAGAATACACGAACTTGTGACGTTTAAGCTTATCTCGCGCAATTTTATTTATTTATTGTCAAAAAGCATAAAATCAACATAAAATGTGTTGATTTCGGTGTAAGATTGTATTTTATTTTACTCGTGAAAATATCATTTACACGAACACTCGTGAAATAAAATACGATCTTACACCGAAGTCAACAAATATCCTCTACAGCTTAACTAGATCTACTGCATGTTTTTGGATATACTGTCTTATATAAATGTCTCCTTCAAAATTAGTAACATAATATATCAAGTAAAAAATGAAGCATATTAAATAACAAGAGAGGTCATGACTGACATATAAAAAACTATTGTTTGTTTTTTCTACTGAAATGTGATTTTAATGTTAATATTTTGTAGGCATACAAACAGCAAAACATGTGTACCTCGAAGACCGACCTCAAGTGAGGGTGGGACGACAAGAGTATAATGGCATTCCCTTTGTGGTTCTTGGGTTAAAGACATTTGACTGCCAGTTCGGGAAGTACAGGAAGACTAAATTTAAGGCACAAAGAAAAGCTAGTAAGGTACAGTGTATTATTGTAACATACTTAAAACGCAATGCAGACATAGTTCTGCACAAAATAAAAACATGTTGATGCCCTTTTTATTATGAACTTCTGCAGACCCTGAAATAAATACAATATGATTTGGAATTAGATCTACAAAGAGCAAAGACCAAGAGCATTTTGTTAAAATAGCAACTTTCTTGAAATGGTGATGAATTATATTCATTTTGCCCACATGTCTTGGGTATTTAATGTTGAGTGATAAGGATTTGTCACCGATGTACCCGAAGCTAAGCAAGATTTATTAAGACTGCTTGTTTATATATTGTCCGCTGAAATCCTAATTTCAAAACCATATGCATTTTGCGGCTGATATCGATTTTTCAATTTAAGGCGGAAAATGACCATGACAAATACAAGAAAGGGAAGAAGTTTCTTCTGACGGACTCGAAAACATTAGACTGCCCAGCGAGATGTGTAATGCGCGAGTTGTGCAGCTTTCCTACGTTCGAGGTAAATTCAGCACTTTTATGATATGGGGGTAATTGTTAGTTTCAGTGCAAGGTCGTTGATCTATTTTATTTGATTAGTGGTCGTATAAAACGGCAGAACGACGAGTGAAAATATTAGTTTTCTATGACCACAAATGAAATAAAATAGATCTTATATTGAAATTAAATTATTTTCTTTTTTCATGCGTTTGGACGATACATAAAAATGCGCGAGCTATACTGAAACGTCACCAGTTTGTGCATTCTAACGTCATAAATATGAATACATGATTCTCAAATCGTGTCTCACTGGGAAAATAGTGGAATACTTTTTGCGTCGTGGACGCTTGATTATATTTCAACTGAATTTCTTTTGTATTAGTATGCGTTTTCTGTTGTTGAAAAAAGTCCGATGTTAACACTGTCGATAAGGTTATTCACATACACAACACAGACAAGGCAGAAATACTAAGCCGTTGAATTCGTAAACAACCAAGCAATTGCATATAAATTGTCGCAGAACTTGTTTATTCCTAACAGCACACGTACACGATTTATACAAAGGATAAATGAATAATTGGAAATCATCATGAGCATAATAATTATGTCAATTCTACAAAATAAATACAATAACCTTACACAAATCATGTGTTAAACATTAGGAATATCATCGGAAATCCGAAATTCTTGGTACGAGTTAGTTTTTTTTGCCTCGCATTCACCATACCGATGATGTTAGCAACGTACGATCTACTAAAACCCCATAGAAGAGTCTCTGCCGTGTAATCCAAATACAAAGAACGAGGTATGCGTCCTTTATCAATATATTTCCAGACGATTCTCTAAAACAATAAACACGGTAATGTAAGTTTTATACAATCATACATCTATGCCTGCACGCTAAAGCAATGTGAAATATATCAAATATTTCTATATATAAATTTCAAAACATTTCAAACAAAAGCGATTACGCTATGTAATTCAACACAATTCGAGAATATAAGCATGAAAAAAGACATATATTCTTCTTGATCTTCATAGGCGTCAACCCTTACGCGAATTTCTAACGTAACTGTCTCAAGGTCAAAACATAAACAAAATAAAAATACGTCACAAACGTAAACCAACTTGGCGCCGTAAGAATCGTGAAGTCGTCTGCTATTATTAATGACATGACGTCGTTAAAGTCCCCTGATGAGGTCCTAGCTGTCAATGAAAACTATTTATAACTCTGACTCCTGGGGAGGTTTTTACTTCAACGCTTAGTTTGTTTGTAGTGGCATACGTTTTGGCACTGGTACATAATAGCAGGCCATATTGGATCGAGGTTTTTCGTTGAGATAGGTTTATGTTTTAAGAAACATTTGTACTGGGACTTGAGGCCAAAATAGGCGAATGCATACAGGAAAAATATTGCAATATCAAATTTATTAAATTCTACGTTTGAAACACACGAAAGACATTTTTATTTTATAAATCGTTTAATGCATCCGCCGTCCAACGCTTACAAATCCAAAAAAAATATAATCCATGTCAAAAGCCTGAAACAGCTGGATTGTGTGACCTTTGTGTAATCTTTAATAAGTGCTCTCAAAGTAAAAAACAACATTAGTGTAATAATAATTTTTCAGTTATAAAACTGAAGCACGCTGAAATGATAAATCGGATTTTTGAAGTGCTTTTATTGAATGCTAATTGTTTTGCAGTGGGAGTTTTTAAACTTAAACCCTCTTTGGAAATGTTGATCTTTTATATTTTACACCCCCTATCGGACTATCCTACACTTGCAAAATACATGTACTCTGTTGAACAGTTGTAAACTAAATTAATTACAAGTTTTTATTTTTATATCCAGTACAAGCATTTCCATTGGCATATTAAAACAAGAGAAAGGAGATTCATAATGACTCTTATACAGTATATGTATTTATTGTATGCTTTCCGTTGGTTTATAGGGAAATATCAATGAAATAAAAGTTGTAATTCACTGTGTTAAAATATTGAAAATAAAATTGGATACTCACAGTGAAAATTACCACTTTAATAATGGAATTACTTTAGACCATGAAGTCGGAAAATGCTACAATATGCTAATGCTATATATGCTAAATGTGTTGGTTTCGGTAGAAAATCAATTTTGTATTCATTAGTGATTATATAAAATATTTTCACTTGTGGTTGCGCCACTCGCGAAACTTTAAATCATATGATCACTCGTGAATGAAAATCGATAATCTACCGAAAGCAACAACAAGCCTGTATGTATGTTATTAAGAATATAATATTAAGTTCTGATTTTTTTTCAAACATTTGTACTCAATTGATGCTGCTTGAATATAGTGTCAAGACGTCACTGTTTTTTTATGATAAAGGTAACAGATTGCTCATCGGCTGTGGAGAGAAAAGCAAAAACTGACGAGACTGCTGTGGAGACTAAAAGCTGGTGAGGAAGTGCCTTTCGAACGGCACATCATCACATGTTTGCCGAATTTGTCACAGCACAGTTGCCATCCTGTTGGTCATGGAGAGGTATATCATTCGTATATGCTCTGCCAAGAGCTATTGGCATGGTAATGCTAAATGCTTAACATGGGTATACCTACATCAGACATATCCCTGACTACTAAAATGACATCACATATGGCCATAGTGCCTGGCTATTTAAATGACACCATAGTTCTCCACCTCAGGTCATCTATGGCCATAGCGCCTTGATATTTAAATAACATCATAGTTCTCCAGCTCTGCTCATATATGGCCACAGTGGCTGGCTATTTACATGACACCATAGTTCTCCACCTCTGGTCATTCATGGCCACAGTGGCTGGCTATTTAAATGACACCATAGTTCTACACCTCTGGTCATCTATGGCTACAGTGCCTGGCTATTTAAATGACACCATAGTTCTCCACCTCTGGTCATCTATGGCCACAGTGGCTGGCTATTTAAGTGGCCCCATAGTTCTCCACATGTTCAAGGTTCACTTGGATCAATAATTGTTTTCCAGGGTTATTGCCTTTGTTTTTATGAAAAATGTACAATTCTTTTTGTCGGCTGGCATTTCTCAGTAGCTGGCTTGTTGAATACTACGAAACTTAAAAAGCACCAATATAGTGGTTTAAATGGCAGTTTTGATTTATATACAAATAGAATTGTGTGTACAATTTGTATAGCTTTTAAACCAGTTTTTGAACAAGCACTATTGTCAATCATTATTTCCCTGGAATTTTTACATTTCAAATTGTTTTCAGGTTGTACCAGAACCCATTGACCACAGAGTGGCAGACAAAATAAATGAATTGGTCAGTCATAATATAATTGAGCCAGGGGTTATAAATTCCCAGCTGGGTGCGTTTGTTAGGACCATATGTGATCCTGTCCCCCACCCCACGAACAAAAGTTTTTATCCTTCCGATAGGACCATTAGAAATCACGTGTATAAAGCCAAACATGCTAGATTGATTGACGAGCAGAGCAGAATTGCATCTTGGGTAATGCTTTTGTATATGTATTTTTTTCTGGCAATGTATAGCTCATTACTATATATAAAATAATATGTTACAAATGCGTATTGTAAACTGTAATAAGATATGCGTATTTTCTAAAATGACATAGAAACCTTTTTTTAAAGAACTAACCAGGAATTTTGTTGTTATGTTCACACTCAGCATTTTTGGAAAACTTGACCACATGGTATTTTCTAGTTAACATCAATTGCACAACTTGTTTTTTGTTGTTTTTTTTCATTAAGGACCAGCCATTTTTGTTTTGCGGATTCCCTATAGTAAAAAACCATGTCTGTACGTCCGTCCATCTGTCCGTCCGTTTATCCACATTTGTCTTCTTCATAACTTCAAAAGCGTTTACACTTTTTACTTAAAATTTCAAAGGTGGATTTATATCATTGATTGGAAGTGCAGTGCACAAGAATTGTTACTATGCACTGCAAAATTCTGGTGTTGTTGCGCTTTTTTATTTTTCTTTACTTTATTTTCGGAGTGAAATATATAGGAAAAAACCATGTGAACGGAACTGCTTGTAAAGTTTCTAACGGATTTTCTTGAGACTTGTCCTAATTGTTGAGGGCAACGTGTAGCAAAATTGCATTAAGATGGGGATTTGATATTTTCTCTGCAAGTGATCGCACTTTGATTATTTCTCCTCTATGGAATAAATAGGGAACATTCCTTGTGAACATAACTACTCCTGCAGTATCTAACGGATTTTCATGAAACCAGTCTTCATTGTAGAGTCTATGGTGTTGCTATACGTAAAGATGAATCAATTTTTCTTCTCCATTGGGAAGTTATGGCCCTTTGAGTATTTCTTCCTTAATGAATACCGATATATTCCTTGTGGAATATACCTTGTGAACATAACTCCTCCGTTAGGAATGTATTGCCTTTAAACTATTTTTGCTCTATGGGAATGGCGGACATTTTTGTACGTATATTATCATCTACTACTGCCTTGGTTAAACCTTTAAATATGCTAGCATTCGGGGCTTGTTTTAATTGTTCTTGCTCAATTAAATGAATATATGTCAGTTTTAATAAATTATTTATGACTGTTGTCAACAATTACATTTTTGTTTTAACTGTATCTTGTTTGTAATTGTCATTGTGTTCATTAATTTACACATATCAAGATATTCACAGGTTAGTGAAAGGCAACAGTCCAGTGAAGATTTTATATACTGCAGACTGAAATGTGACCAGGAGAGAAACGTCTTCAACGAATCTATTCAGGTGGGCATTTATGTATACACTCAACAAATGTTATAACGCATCTGGAAATAAATGGAAATTGTTGTATTTTCTTTATTTATAAGAATTTCAGATTGAAATTTCAAATATTATTATTTGAGTTATACATACATGGGTTCAGAGCAAAATATTGGGAAAACAACACGAAAGAATTTCAGATTTATCATGGCGTAGCTGTAATTTTTAGAGATAAGAAAACACAACAATTTTCGTTTGGTGCGTTACAACTTTTGTTGAGTGTAGTTTATTAATGCAATTGACCAGTTGTAAGAACATAGATCGCTCCGTCTTTCTGTTTGTCTATGGTAGTTTGTCCAAGGATTTAAAGTAAATTGCCTATGCAACCATGTGCTATTATTAAAAAAGTTAAAAGTCCTAATGTGGTCATTTACCGATATGTTTCAATCCAAGGGAATATTAAGACATGTTGGGTTGGCAATCAACATTGGCTGGATATTCTTTTTTGCATAATCTTTCGTAACTTTGTACCAAATTGTTATATGATATTTTGATTAAACCACTCAGATCCACGCACAAATTGCTACCAGGCTTCCAAGCCATTGGACAGTCGTCATTAAAAATGACTTTAGTGATTGTCTTTGTTTAAAACTCCTGGACCAATTGAAAGTGCTCTACATGTGCAAACCATGCAAAGGGATACTTTTCTGTGTATGTCCAGTGTTTTATAGCTCATCATTTTATAATTTCAGCTTGGTTCAACATTTCTCCTCGTGTATCAATCAAACGAGCAAAACAGACTGTTAAGCAGGTATGGCTGTACAGTGCTCTTGGACGCCACGTACAAAACAACGGTTTACGATCTGCCGCTGTTTTTTGTAGCCGTAAAAACCAACGTGGACAATCAGGTAGTTGGTTGCTTCATGACTGAGGATGAAACCTCGAAATCTATTGCCGAGGCCCTATCAATTATGAAAGAGAACTGCTTCAGTTCGACACCTCAGTACTTTCTCACAGACTTTGATGAAAGCGAAATAGCAGCCATCGAGAAAGTATTTCAAGGTATGGTAATGCATTTATGGAACATGCAATAAGTTCTTTTGGTTCTCTTCTAAGTGCGCCTTTTGTAATAAATTGTAAGACTTAAAAAACAACGGCAGTTATATTTCACCACATTGTCTGTGTATTTCTTTTTGGTGTCCAACAAAATAATCTTATTATTATATGTATTTCAGTGATATTTACAATTCAAGCCATCATTTATTACGCAAACAGCAGCTTTAAACGGAAAACGGATGTTTTCCACAGATACGCTGTAAGTTCATTGTCGATATATTTGTTTCATGCATGACAACTGTGCATATGTAAATCAAATCAATAAAATATTGTAATTATTACAGGATCTAAAATAAACAAAATTTGACATTTCATAACGTTAATACAAATATATTTTATTTTAGTTTATTTTAGTTTTGTGTACATATTATTGGGTACACGTATCTGCTTAACAATGTCAGATTTATGACTAATATTTTTTTTTTTTTCATATTACAGACTAGCTTACGAGTATGTCATCCAAGTTTTGTTTAAAGAAGCCTTAGTTGCTATACTGGAAAATATGAGTATCGAACTGTAAATAAATACTACGTGTTTGTTTGGTACAGTGCCCTGAAATACATAAAACATCAAAACTACATTTATGAAAAAAAATCATGAAGTTTTTGTACGTTGCACCAGTTTTGAAACTGTTATATAGAATGCCTAAAAACGATTATGTTTAAAAATAATATATTATTTGTTAGTCAACTGAAAACCTATTCGGCTCTGAAGGATATGTAAGTGGTATTAATTTCTAAAAGGATAAGAAAATGTATCAAAGTTGTTTCAGCAATAACTAAAGATTGTGAAATGGTTTGTTAAAAATTGGAAAGCTTCGTCAATTATTTTTGCAAAAAGTACTATTGTTTCAGATTTTATTTAAAACATACAAATACAAAAAAACAAATCGAGTTATCATGTGTCTGTATCTTGTTACATAAAAAATGTAATTCTCTGCTCGTTGATTAAGATTTTTATGAATTATTCTCTGTTCTAAGTGTGTTTTACGTAGATTAAAAAAAGGAATGCAACACTTGCCTGACCGTTAAAAAATCACTTCTATCAAATTTTAACACTGTTTGTGTAATTTTACAGGTGAAGTCATGCTCCTATGAAGAGGCTAATGCTTTGTTGACATATACCGAAGGAAGGAAAACCTTACTGAAAGCACTTGCCGATGGACTGAACACATGTTAGTTTATGTTATGTACTTTATGTATAGGTGATAACTGGATCAGCAGCTAACCTGCTTTTTCACTCTATTTTCAGACAACTAAACGTATCATATTCAATTATCCAACAAGGAAATGTAAACAACTTTAAAAAGATATCAAGTTAGTAATCAAATCAGTGAAAATGCATTAATGGTGTATGTGTGTCATTTTTACTTCACAGGCGTGAAGACAAAGCATGAACTACAAGGTGAGAGTCTCCAAACATGATTTCTTCCAACTTACGGTACTTGTAGACATGGATCAGTTGTGAATTAATGTGGGACTTAATTCGCTTAATTTTATACATTTCACTGTGGGGGAAAGCACAGTTTCCACAGGTACATAGTGTAAAGAACAAACATTATAGCGTATAATTGTATACAAATGTTTTATGCTCACATCCTTCAATGGTGCGCTGTTCAACCTTTAATGGAGCAGCCACAAAAATCGTGAATTTTAGAAATAGTGTTTGATATTTACTGTGAAATATTATATGTTGATACTCCTAGCAGTTTAAAAATACATGTATGGCATTATTTGTGTATGTGATAGTATTAATTATTACAACTATTACTTATTTTAATTGTCTGCTTTATTTAGTTAAATGCAACATCAGCATATAGAAGTGTATTTTCTATACATTTTAATAATTGATAATATGACAAATTATTTCTGTAACTGTATACGTTCTTAATCGAGTTATTATTATTGTTGAAAATGTCTATGTATTTCTATGTTTTTCTTACATACATACTGCACTGTCCGTTTATTCCGAATAGAACAGTCATATTGTACAACAATATATTGCATTAATACGCCCATGTGTTGGTATTTGTTAATAGGAAAAACATGACACTGCATGATAACTTATTGATTTAATTTGAAGTATATATAAGACAATGATAGACAGATGTGCGTGTGGTAATTAGTAATTCATTTACAGTGAAGGAACACTATATTAACTACGTAACTTGTTTAATGGCATTGGAAGCCTAAAATACTCTACACATATGCATACTATGCATAAAATAAAAACTTAAGTATGAGTTTTATAAATTATTATGTTGACAGTTGCAAATGTGTAAGATATGAACTATATTCATGGTCTCTATGACGACTTTTGGTAATTATCAATTTTCGTTCATAAATAAGATTCACTGTGTGGCATAAATAACCTCTTCAATAACATGTTTGTTATTTATAAGGTATTAAGCTCACCTGAGCCAAATTGCTCAGGGTAAGATATAGTGGTCATCACTGTCGGTCGTCCATTGTTCGTCGTCCGTCGTCATTAAAATTACTTTTAACAACTTGAACAATAATCGTCAAGGCATTTTTTCATGAAGCTGAAAGCTGCTTCCCATCCGCATGTCTGAACATTGAAAGAGTATGTTACAACTTGACATATATTATATAGGCATATTGGTCCGCTCATATCAGTACAAGTCATTAGACACTATACATGTTTTTGTTTCAAACACATTCTATTTTCTTTTGCTTTTGGTTTTCTTCTATGTCTTGCCGCAGTCTTGTTATGATCCCACTTAATGTCGATTACTAATTATAGTTAGTCAGAAAGTGTTATTTTGTATGTAAGGGGAGACAACCAAATAGTAAGCGGCGATAACAAAATATTGGCAACAAATAGTTGTCGTTGAACTTGATTTATTCTTAGGTGAGCGACCACGAACACTTTGACCATCTTGTTTAGAAACATTCATCTGTATCCACTGGGTACGCTGTTATTACAGAGTATGCAACACATTTTAACCAGACATACATAGCTATTTTGATAAATAATATTAATAATAATAAATAATTGATTTTATACCAACAACTGGCTGTTAAGGCGCGTGTAGTTTGGCTCAGTTATCGGAATGTTTATTTCAGTACAGACCCAAATCTTAAGATGTTTTTCTTTTCGAATAATTATTATTTTGCGCCAGATATATATGGAGTCAGTTATATTGATGTTTGAACTATAACTGTACTTAATTATGTTTTGACATACATGTATGTAAATATTGATATGGATATATTTTAAATATATAAATGATAAATTCTTTGGTACAAAAGATGCATAGTAGTCAACGGATTTTGAATTAAAATTTTAATCCGATGCAGTTCTCCTGGATTAAAACCTGAATAATCAAGGCTTGCCTTCTTTTCATTTTATTCCAACATGTATGATATAGTCTGCTAAGCGAACATTACCTTCTTTAAGAATCCCTGCCTGTATAAATCGTACTTCACTGGATAGGTCATTGGATGGGCGTTTATTAGCATATAAATGGCCATTTACTATGGCCATAGGCCACTGGATGTGCGTATATTCACAAAGAAAAAGCCATTTACTGTGGCCATAGGCCACTGGATGTGCGTATATTATCATAGAAATGGCCATTTACTGTGGCCATAGGCCACTGGATGTGCGTATTTTCACAAAGAAAATGCCATTTACTGTGGCCATAGGCCACTGTTTGTGCTTATATCATCATAGAAATGGCCATTTACTCTGGCCATAGGCCACTGGATGTGCGTATATTATCATAGAAATGGCCATTTACTGTGGCCATAGGCCACTGGATGTGCGTATATTCACAAAGAAAAGGCCATTTACTGTGGCCATAGTCAACTGGATGTGCGTATATTATCATAGAAAAGGCCATTTACTGTGGCCATAGGCCACTGGATGTGCGAATATTATCATAGAAATGGCCATTTACTGTGGCCATAGGCCACTGGATGTGCGTATATTCACAAAGAAAAGGCCATTTATTGTGGCCATAGGCCACTGGTTGTGCGTATATTATCATAGAAATTGCCATTGACTGTGGCCATAGGCCACTGGATGAGCGTATTTTCACAAAGAAAAGGCCATTTACTGTGGCTTTAGGCCACTGGATGTGCATATATTATCATAGAAATGGCCATTTACTGTGGCCATAGGCCACTGGAGGTGCGTATATTCACAAAGAAAAGGCTATTTACTGTGGCCATAGTCCATCGGATGTGCGTATATTCACAAAGAAATGGCCATTTACTGTGGCTATAGGCCACTGGATGTGCGTATATTATCATAGAAAAGGCCATTTACTGTGGCCATAGGCCACTGGATGTGCGTATATTCACAAAGAAATGGCCATTTACTGTGGCCATAGTCCACTGGATGTGCGTATATTATCATAGTAAAGGCCATTTACTGTCGCCATAGGCCACTGGATGTGCGTATATTCACAAAGAAAAGGCCATTTACTGTGGCCATAGTCCACTGGATGTGCGTATATTCACTAAGTAAAGGCCATTTACTGTGGCCATAAGACACTGTATGTGCTTATATTAGCATAGAAATGACCATTTACTGTGGCCATAGTCCACTGGATGTGCCTATATTCGCATAGAAAGGGCTATTTACTGTGGCCATAAGCCACTGTATGTGCTTATATTAGCATAGAAATGGCCATTAACTGTGGCCAAAGGCCACTGGATGTGCGAATAGAATCATAGAAATGGCCATTAACTGTGGCCATAGGCCACTGGACGTGCATATATTCACATAGAAAAGGCCATTTACTGTGGCCTTAGGCCAATAGATGTGCGTATATTCACATAGAAAGGGCCATTTACTGCGTCCATAGTCCAATGGATGTGCGTATATACACATAGTAATGGCCATTTACTGTGGCAATAAGCCACTGTATGTGCCTATATTAGCATAGAAATGGCCATTTACTTTGGCCATAGGCCAATAGATGTGCGTGTATTCACATAGAAATGGCCATTTACTGTGGCCATAGGCCACTGGTTTGCGTATATTCACATAGCAAAGGCCATTTTCTGTGGCCATAGACCACTGAAAGTGCGAATATTCACATAGAAAAGGCCATTTAGTGTGGCCATAGGCCACTGATTGTGCGTATATTCACATAGAAAAGGCCATTTACTGTGGCCATAGGCCACTGATAGTGCGTATATTCACATAGAAAAGGCCATTTACTGTGGCCATAGGCCACTGGATGTGCGTATATTATCATAGAAATGGCCATTTACTGTGGTCATAGGCCACTGGATGTGCATATATTCACATAGCAAAGGACATTTACTGTGGCCACAGGCCAATAGATGTGCGTATATTCACATATAAAAGGCCATTTACTGTTGCCATAATCCACTGGATGTGCGTATATTCACATAGAAAAGGCCATTTGCTGTGGCCATAAGCCACTGTATGTGCTTATATTAGCATGGAAATGGCCATTTACTGTGGTGATAGTTCACTGGATGTGCGTAAATTCACAATGGAAATGCCATTTACTGTGGCCATAAGCCACTGTATGTGCTTATATTAGCATAGAAATGGCCATTTACTGTGGCCATAGGCCACTGGATGTGCGTATATTCACACAGAAAAGGCAATGTACAGCGGCCATAGACCACTGAAAGTGCGTATATTCACATAGAAAAGGCCATTTACTGTGGCCATAGACCACTGAAACTGCGTATATTCACATAGAAAAGGCCATTTACTGTGGCCATAGGCCGCTGGTAGTACGTATATTCACATAGAAAAGGCCATTTACTGCGGCCATAGGCCACTGGATGTGCGTATATTCACATAGAAAAGGGCTTTTACTGTGGCCATAGGCCACTGGATGTGCGTACATTCACAAAAAAGGCCATTTACTGTGGCCATAGGCCACTGGATGTGCGTATATTCACAAAGAAAAGGCCATTTACTGTGGCCATAGGCCACCGGATGTGCGTATATTCACATAGAAAAGGCCATTTACTATGGCCATAGGCCACTGAAAGTGCGTATATTCACATTAAAGGTCATATTACACCAAATCGGAAGTCTAATCCCCAGGGTTACATGCTGTCAGTAAGATAATACGCACATATGGTTCAGTGTATAATGCGTATGTTTTTAAAAATACAGTTTAAATGATATGTTTTGGTATCAATTTAAAGGTATATATGTAAGAAATAAGAAACAATGCAGTTTTAGGCACTACTTTAAAATAATTGGTTCCCAGCTTCATAAGGTTTGGCCCATGTATTCATGCACAAAATGGCAGCCTTCATGCCCGTCAAAACCGGTGTATTTATTCTAAGGAAAAAATATTGAGTTACAAAGCTTTGAATTTGTTGACATGCTGTTTTTTCAAAAGGTTATGGCCTTATCTTTCCAACGATGTATGGTGATATATTAGAAAGTAGCTTAGTCATGGTGAAAATTGAAATCAAACATTGTATATTTTATATGTAACAATGCAGGAATTTATTTGCGCATGTGTAACCTAGAAATGGCCATTTTTACTGTGGCCATAGGCCACCGGATGTGCGCATATTCACATAGAAAAGGCCATTTACTATGGCCATAGGCCACTCGATGTGCGTAAATTTACATAGGAAAGGCCATTTACTGTGGCCATAAGCTACTGAGTGTGATTATATTATTATCGAAATGGCCATTTAATGTGGCCATAGGCCACTGGATTTGCTTATATTATCATAGAAATGGCCATTTACTGTGGCCATAGGCCACTGGATGTGCGTATAGTATCATAGAAATGGCCATTTACTCTGGCCATAGGCCACTGGATGTGCGTATTTTCACAAAGAAAAGGCCATTTACTGTGGCCATAGGCCACTGGTTGTGCTTATATCATCGTAGAAATGGCCATTTACTGTGGCAATAGGCCACTGGATGTGCGTATATTATCATAGAAATTGCCATTTACTTTGGCCATATGCCACTGGATGAGCGTATATTCACAAAGAAAAGGCCACTAACTGTGGCCATAGGCCACTAGATGAGCGAATATTCACATAGAAAAGGCCATTTACTGTGGCCATAGTCCACTGGATGTGCGTATATTCACATAGAAATGGACATTGACTGTGGCCACAGGGCACTTAATTTACGTATATTATCATAGAAATCGCCCTTTTCTGTAACGATAGGTTACTTGATATGGCTATTTTCTCCTAAAAATCGCCATTGGTTACCTGATATGCAAATACTCCCATAAAACTCTAGTTATACATATTTTAAGCATTTATTCATTTAGGTGTTTATTTTAAAATAAATAATGCCAATGTTTAACGACTATTAGTGGATTTATATTAATTCGTAGATTTAATATAAATTATTGTCCTTATTCCATACAAAATTTATTTTATGATTTAGTAGTATTAAGCCTCAAATCATGGTCTTGAGCTATGGAATAAAAGTCGTTTATGGCCACAGTGACTATTTCGACTATAGAAAAGAGTCGTTCCCTATATTTACACGCTGCGTTATATAATCCGCTAACATTGTTCTCCTTAAACAACCAGGTCCTGGTTGGTCGAATTAATGGTAGGTATGTGCGGGCGCACCAAGGATACGCATCGTAACATGGTAACATTGCAAATTTTACCGACACAAATTTCTCCCAAAATGATACGTGTATTAAACGTTCAGGTGTCATTAAACTAAACATCACTACACAAAGTAATATCAACTGATGTAATCTGATATATCTTCATGGAAATTCACGCCTGTCTCGTTTTAATCTTGGCTTGTAATGTAATGTTCAGGTTTATTTTCTTGTTTACTTCCACGTAAGCGGTATGATTACTATGCGAGTATTAGGTTCAATAGTATGCAATTTTTCATTTCTGGCAATACATAATTACAGTCTGGGGTAGTATTTATAGTCAAATACAAATATCGGTGTGGGTAGCAACGTGATTTTTAGACTGCAGCGATAGACGGAGTCTTAAGTACCGATAATCGAAAGCAAGTATCGTCTTTGACATGGCCATTGCACAGTGGCCTCCCCTGCTTCACTTCTGTCAATATTGTGGAGCAGGGTAGAACAACCCTGATCACACGGCCAATCAGAAAAGCGAAACAATTATTTGCTGTCTGTTCCTGTTAATGTGCAATGATTAATAACTTTTCGTGACCTTTAACTTAATATGGCAACCGCAGTCTTTCAGCGTTCCATGCTTTGCTGTTAGGATTTTGCCTCCCAGAAAATGTCTTATGTATATCTATAAATTCATTAATTTTTGGTAATTGTAGTTTTACTCTATATGTTTATACGTCTTGTTAATAATATGTTAGGGGGTACACGAGATGCATTGTTTCTCAACAAAGAAAAACAACGATGATTAAAGTTAATATGCATGATGGAGTCAAATTCTCATGTGACTGTAATTCTGTAGCTCCTTTGGAAACACACAAGTAGGAACACATTCTCTCCAACATTTGGGGCAATTTAAATCATTGTTTAATAATCTAATACATACACATTAAAACATGCAGAAAACAATTCATTTTTTTAACTGGTTATGACATTCAACATTTTTAAAAATACAATGATGATTTTAAATTATATTCATTGGGAAAAGAAAGACTGACGCGTTTATGCTTAAAATTATTACACTCATTCATTTTTGTAACGCACATACAGTACAAGTAGCACGTATAGATTCCGACGTCAACAGCGTTTCTATTTGTAGAAACACGTAATGTCATAGGGCTATGTTCTGCAGCTGGAAACAGTCTCCTATGATGGGACCAGTAGGTTATAATAATACGTACACATGTTAATTTGTGTAAATTGCTACCTAACATAATGGTTTAAAAACAACTGGAGTGGTCAGTAGATGAATACTTTGTAAACAGAGGTACAAAATAATATTTGAAAGCAATGCCACTGTGTTAGGTAAACAAATATGTACATGTACTCATTACTCCTAACATTTTCAAATAAATCCCAACATTTTCATGGTAGATAAACCGGTTAGGGACCGGAATTTATAAGCACCGAGACACTAGTCATAATTACCACGTTGTACCCATGTTCGTTTATTCTTACTGCAAAAATCTTAATTATTCATTAAGAGCAATAAAGTCTTTCTTGCATTTTACTACTTACTTTTAAAACAGAGTACAGAAACCAGTACAATTGAGCATCTGGTGCTGGACACCAACTGACAAGTACCAAGATAGTAGTTTTTACCATCACAGTTATGACATGATTATGGAGACGTAAATAAAATAAAAGTCATTAAAAGTTTGCACAGCCAAGTGCAATACACATAACACATGACTTGTATGTCATAGATATTTTTAGAATTATTGCTATCTGGCAGAACTGGAATAGTAAGTGCATTCTTATTATAGGCACACTAAACTTGAAAAATAATTACTGGTTTGCTTTAACTATGTTTTATGTGTCTCTGAACATCTTAATCCTGTTATTTACTGTATAAAAAGTGTTCATTTTCAATATTCTTACAAACAGATATTTTATGTAGTTGAAATAAATTCACATATAATGAGACAAGTACACTTTTTGAGAATTGATGGGTGCTGTCGCGATTTGAGATCAATGACTACCAGAATGACTCTGAGAAAAGAAGCTGTACATCACATGCTTGCAGCTGGGTTCGGAGATCTAGCCAGGCTGAAAACATTAAAAAGCCTATTCCTGCAGCAGACCTTGTCACTTCAGTCTTGCTATCAAATCGGTACAGATGAGAAAATACATCAGATTTTAACTTTTTACCATTTGCCCGATTTCAACTTATAAAATGATGTCATAAGTATTTAATTACCCTCAATTTTTATAAGAAGTATGATAGCAACAGAGCTCTAAAATTGATTGCATGTGTAACAAAATATCGGACGCCTAGATTCTGATAACAAATTGATTGCATTTAATGCAAGTCATGACCCTTTTTGCACCTTGGCTGCTTAGTTAAAGCAGTGCTTGCAAAGTTTTTAATGCATTTCTGTGACTAAGCGATAAAAAAAAGTCGAGCATGATGTTGTATTGATAGCACCTGTAAAGTTGAATGTTCTTTAAAGCTGAATCAGTTGCAGTTCAATTCAAGTACTAACTTTTTTAATGCCTAACAAGATGTTTTAATCTAAATTATACGTACACGTTTTCCATGATGATCTTTCCCATATTTCAGTTCCGCTCCAAGACCTCTTTACTCACCATTACCAGAGCAAGCACGTAAACCAGACCCAGCTATCTTCTTGGAAAAACTGAAGGTACTCTGCCCTTCAGCTTGTGGCCTGAGACTGCAATACATCTACACAGATGAGGTTGAAAGGCCCCCCCTCCATTGACAGTGGAAACACCAATGGAAAAGATTCTTCAGTTCAAGGCACAGCATGTTTGCTGTAATGACAGCTGTAACTGTGCTAGCATATTTATTTTTTATCATTTATGTTACACTGACATTGAGCGAAATGAGATTGACAAGTGCACCCGTGGTCAGTCAACAAACAACATTGGCATGATATGAGGAAAGGATTGCTTACTGGCTCCAATTTTCACCAGCTCTGCTGTTCTACAAACTCAAGTAACGCTGCAACACAACTTTTGAAAGGAGGGTCACTGAATGAAAATTGCTTACCAGCAGCTATTTTGTTTGGCAGACGATATGAATCCAAAGCAAGAGAACTGTTTTTAAAGGGTCACAGATTTAGGAATCGCAAGTGTAAAGTAGATGTTCCAGGACTTGTTATGAGTGTTGACACACCCTTTTTAGCATGTTCTCCAGATGGCATTGTAGATTGCAATGTGCGTGAAAGATTCTTGATTGAAGATTGCAATGTATGTGAAAGATTCTTGACTGAAGTGAAATGTTTGTTCAAGTACAAGTGCTTTCATCCGAACAATGCTCTAAATCGTTTGGACATATGCACAAAAGACGAAAATGGAAAACTTCAGTTGAAACGCTCTCATAATTATTATGACCAAATTCAGGAGCAAATGGCCATTACTGGTGTTAAAAAAAGTGTCTTAGTATGTTACACACACAAAGGAATTTCTACTGTTGATGTTGAATTTGATGAAGACTTTTGGAACTTATCCGTGGTTAAAATGTCACAGTTTTATACAGATGTGTATTTTCCCACGTTAAAGTCATCATGATTTAGAAGAACATTGCCATTGTGAAAAGTCTATGCTAGTATGGATGTTTGTGTAAGGATCTTGTTAGTGTTACAATTTGATCCCTGTTTGTTATTGTTGAAAACAAGTATTGTCATACATTCATTATTCACATTACTGGATTATGATTATTGATATACTTAACAATATTAATAGAACATATAATTCTTTATTATATTAAAATATAAGATAAAAACTGACAAAATGGTTTATGACAAATTTTATTGTTTGCCTCTTTATATATCCATTTTTTATGTTGATGTATACAGTACATGGCAATAATTTCATACATTAATTATAAGATATATTCACTGTGCGATGTAAAACTTGTCCATTGCCTATGAAAAAGGCAGACTTTTTGGAGCTGTTAACACTTTTGTATTAATACATTGAGACTTAATAAGAATGTTCAAACTAGCATGATGTCTTCAATATTTAGCTATATTTCACGATTACTTTATTGAAATATACTTTTCAACTGAAACTTTGTAGATTGATTTGTAATGTTGAGAGCGTCAATACATACTAGCATATAGGAATGGTTTAAAAGTATGTTTACTATGTGAATTGATGTAATAAATTCAACAACTAACACATGTATGTTCATAATGCTTCCTTGTTCCTTTAGGCTCTGTGCACACATCTTGACTTTGTATTCAAGACTGTCAAGTCATGCTTAACATGGCTGAAAATTGCACAAAACAGCAACGATTGTTGCTATTAGTCGTAGAAGAAATCTAAATTTCAAAGGAATTATGCCATTCAAAATCTTAAATGTTTTCATTCTTCTAATTGCTCGTTCGACATGAATGCGCACGCTTGCTATTTTTCTGGACCTCCGAACTGCCTTGTGGCTCAAAGCTTTGCCATGTGTAAACGCGGGAATGTTCAGCGTAGCTTTTTTTGGAAGCAGTACATGTCTAATATTGAATCCTCTGTCTGCCATTATGTCGTCACCTTCTTCAACTTAATCAACAAATCCAGATTCCTTTACAATAGCAACATTACTGATTGAAGCAGAAAATGTGTCTGATAAAAAATTGATAGCACCAGTTGGTGAAAATGAACAAGTTGTTTAATAGTGTTCGAATGTTTATAATTTGACCAAGTTGCCTTTTGAGCTGCTGGTCTTAATGGTTTCTGTACATAGTACTCTGTGCAGTCTATTACTGACCTTGTGTAAGGGTATTGGTTGAAACTTTATGGTAAATATCCTTTGACAGTTTCTTTTAAAGGCCATATCAATAGATCTTTCAAACATTGGTGTAAGAAGTTCACCCAGGCAATAACAATCTTTGATACATGACCAACAGAAACACCAAACAAGAAAGGTAAATGTTGGTTATCAAACCCAGTTCTTATTTTTACAAGGCAAATGATAATTCCTTAATACGGTTTCCCTTGACCATGTTCTTCCACCCTTTCTTCCAGGAATATGTCTCCTTTTGCAATGCCAAAGTTTGACTGCTAGTGCCGCGGGTAATAACCATTCAAATAACCACTGTAAAAGATTTAAATTTGGAATTCCGGTGTAAAAGAAACAAGAATCATCATCACGAAGGACTTCTTCCATGAAGGGGTTAACAGGGTCTGTGTTGACAGAATTGTGTATTCGATCACTTACATTAGTAACTTCAGCTGCATCTATTAAAACAGAGTTGTCTGCAATGTCGTCGTCACCAAAGGTTTGCAGTATGGGTAGTCGATTTTCAGGAACATGGTCTGGTTGAATTAATTGTGATTTTGCAACTCGTTGTTTCTTAATGACACTTGTAAGATTGGATACACTCCTGTCTGTGGGTCTTTTCCGGGAAACTGTAGGCGTAGACAAGGGACATGCCGACACTGGATCTGTTGCTCCATCAGGAAAATGCTAAAAATAGAATACACAGATCAACTTATTATTCATACATGTATAATGTTCCCGAAAACATAACAAACCCTATAATGCACAGATAATTATTCTACAGGTGTTTATACCATGACAAATCTAAACATTATCCATATATGAAATGCATATAAAAATGGGCCCAGCAGCCAACGCCCTTTGATTTTGTGCAGGTCACGTTATAATCATAAATTAAAATTCTGAACTTGGCAACTGTGTTTAAAATGCAAGTTTATATCCCTGTTAACAAATTTGAAAACGATATCTTTAATACTTTCGTTTTAATTTCATTATAAATGTAGATGTTTCGGTACGTTTCATAAACATTGAACATTATTGTATGTTAAAACTGTTTACATGTACATGTACAGTGTACATGCAGCCTTATCATGTCTCATTGTATTCTAACAAGCAAAATATTTAAAAAATGTGTTCTTTTATTTAAATAAAAAAGGTTGCGCATGGAATTTTTTATAAACTATTACTAACCTTTGAGCAAACAAAGTGGTGTTTCCAGATTTTTTCAGCTGACAAGGTCGAGTGAGGACGTGCACATTGTCTTATCCAGTGTAAACATCTTTCAATGTCAACAATTGTCTTTGGAAATGGATAAAACGTTATATTGTTCATATGTGGCTTGTGGTAGTAACGGCTGTCACTGTTACATGTTTCCCAGCTGCATCTTTTTGTTGGCATTATGACTTTTTCAGCGAAAACACACAGCGAAGTTGTAGATCTATGGGTTCTCTTGGTTTAAATATTCGCGCCAGATGATTGTTTGTACCCACCGCGCATGTTCAAATATCGGTAAACCCCAAAACGAGGAGTTCCGAATAACAACAAGTCTGTTGCTTGTTCGTCAACCCACGAGGCGCTGAGATGGGCGGTGACATTAACTTCTATTTATAGATTGATTAACCAGTAGACGACTAGGTGTTAGAAAGGTTTAATTCCTAATAATTATTAAACAATGAACGTACCTGTTATACAAATTATCATACACTTATTTTTATATAAATCCCATTTTCCGTATTATATTGAGGTCTCACATTTTGAAGCCAGAAGGAAGTTACAAAGAACAACTCAAAATAATTTAGATGCCAGTAATTAAACATTACTTAAAGACCAGGGGCGTACCTAGTTTACACATAATAAACAGTACATTTTAGGTGCGCGATATTGGCCATTTCTATGAAAGCTTTAGACATTTAGAAAGTAACCAAATGTACACTATAATTATATACGTTTTAATCGCAGTAGTAGTATTAACATAAACTTAAATATTGCTTTCAATCGGATGTTGCATATATATTAAGCCTTATCCCATTAAGGTCTCGGCTTTTTATGTAATTTAAGTATATGACACTTTCCTCTTCCACAAAACCGTTTCTATTTATGTACGTACGGGCTTACAGTATGCCTAGTTACGCCCATGAAGACCAACAATTGTCTAATGAGCACACACTGTTTGCATGTTTTTAGCTCGACTATTCATCAAATAGTCAGAGCTATTCTACTCATCCGTTCGTCGGCGTCGTCGTCGTCGGCGTCGTCTTTGGCGTAATGCTCTGGTTAAAGTTTGCGTGCACCAAGTTAATATCTCTATATCAACGCCAGATATTCAATTAAAACTTCACATATGTCTTTAGGGTCATTATATAAGGTCACTGGCCAAGGCCCATAATGGTGACCTGCATTTAAGCAGAATTATGTCCCTGTTTGTTCTTACAAATATTCAGTTTAAAGTTTGCGTGCAAGTACATCTATCTATAATAACTACAGATATTCAATTTAATGTTCTCGGAGTGATCATGTAAGGTAATGGAACAAGGTCCATAACTCTGACAAAGAGTTATGAATAGTCGAGCAAAAATAGTTCAAGACAGTACATCGAGCATACTTGATTTGGCGGCTTTATGCATTTGTTTTACAAATAACCGTTCCCTTATTTAATCCCTATATTTGAGGCCAAACACTTTTAGTTTTTTAAATTGCCAAAGGTTAAACTAGTCCGCTAATATTCAAACTTTTGTCACACAGTTCACTGTCTCTAATAAGGCGTAAACCTATTATTGTTTAAGGTTACCCGACCTACCCTAAAAATGCCCCGACCGTAGAACATTTTATCGAGTTTTCAGATATTTTTTTGTTTTGTTTACTTTATTCCAATACTGAAATGTTTGTTTTGATAAATAAGTGTTCTGTTTTGATAGCATCCACTTCAGAAACAATGTTGAATAATATTTCCAACACGGTTTGAATAATCATTCAGTTTTAGAATCTTCAAGTTGACCAGTTACCAAATAAATAATTAAATAAATACCTACCTACCTACCCTAATTGTTTTTGGCATATAACCTGAAACAAACATATTTTTTACCCATAAGTAAACCTTTAATGGTTGAGGAGAAGTACCCGTGTCCACCTTTATAAACTCTGAAATAATAATACGAACATACAATACAATATAAAATGTATCTTTGGGAAATAATAATAATTTTAAAAAAAATCGAGGACCTGTGTTTGTATTTGTTTTTTGGAATAAATACAACTCTTACACGTGAACAACACGTTGTCATGTGTCATTTAATGCTTCTTGAATGGTTAAACTAGGTGTCCACATGTGACCCTTTTAGTTATGTGTTCGTTCGCAACTTCACAATGTGTGTTTCTTCCCGACAATCGAATCTCGTAACATAATATGTGGTGTCAAAATAGTGGCTAATGCGCATTAAACCTCCTATTGAACACGTGTAATCAGCGCTACCGTAGCATGATTTAATTGTCATACGCCCCAAAATGTTGCTTCAAACTAGTGAAACATATCGTAGCCTACTGAACTAAATAGTTCAACATGGGTTTGTCTTGACCTGTTCTAGGAGATTTTTATTAAGCTGTTATATAAAGTGTGAAAATTGTGAACCAGTCCGCGAGCAGAATCAGTACTCTCTCGACCAAGATAAAGAAATAAAATCGCCAAGCGGATGAAAATCAGCCCCTAAAATACGCTACTCCTTAGAAATACCGGTAACGTTAGTTAGATGATCAAATCGAAAGTTTGGAATATCAAAACACTATAATTTGTCAGTCTATAAATGATGAAGAAATATATGTTTATGTCCCGTTTAACTACGATCGCTACAGTTGACATTGCTTCTTTAACTTCTTTTATGTTTCTGTTTTTTTTTTCATATTTAATTATGTGTATTAAACGCCAGTTCAAGATATTCAATTCTCTTCACCACGAATTACTCCAGTAACTCTGTATACATTCAGCCAAAAACTCCTCTCAGTGGTCACCGTCTCCCTTGCTTTGATGCTCCAATATGCTACAGCCAGTGGAGATCAATCGGACGTGTCTGACCCTTCAAGCGAACATCAAACTGAAACTCGAGTTTCCTCCCTTTGCCTACAACGGAGCTAACTCGCACAGTTATCACGTGATTCGTGCAGCTGTTTAAAACGACTAGCTACAGCATCTTTGACGTCAGTGCTGGGACAGCAAGTGTTCGTCTTGCGCCGAAGTTGGGAAGCTTATATTTCTCTATGAGGACATAGGAAAAAATACGTGCGCCTTGTATACGAAAGAATAATATTGTGATGATGTAAGGGTTATATATTCAAACTTGTTTAATAATTAAAAACAAATAAGTATCAGATACAATGAATCATATAAATGCAATTGCAAGATCGTTGTGCTTTACCAAATTGCAACTGTATGTTGTGTCAGATTACGATTAAATTAAAGTGGATTATTTGAAATAAACTTGGTTTAAACATTGGTAACATTTCCATTATATGCACGTTTATATATGTATTTTCGAGGTTGGATTTAGGAGCTCGGAGTTTGGTTGAAATTCACAAAATGTTGTAGGTAAATGTGAAACCGCGGTATACACATGATATCGCCGTAAAGTAAAAGGTGTGTAACCATTGTCAATAAAGGAATAGAATAACAAGCATAATAAAGGAGCAGCCCGAGTGCTTGTGACCTGTAAAATCGGATTATATCAAATACAATAAGGTTACACGGGTTACAATCACCCTTAGGGTCTAGAGATTGTAAAATTGTGGTATATATTTACATAGTTACAAATATAATATTGTTTGCATAATGTGCATTAAAAAAGCATATTATAAGCGACACTCTGTCCGACTTTGATATTCTTCAGTGATTGAGTAACAGAAATGAATTTCCATTTTAGCGGATAGAAACTATTACAGGCTTATATGTTTAACCCGTGTGCATAACGTAAAAACAATGACGGACCAAATTTTAAATAACTCACTGACAGACCTTGATATTCTTCGCCAGTCCCTGGGCCCTCGCTACCAGGACACGTGGTCCTTGGTGGTCCTTCTGGCTATCTATGGCGTCATCTTCATTTCCGGCACCGTGGGTAACGTGTGCACGTGCGTCGTCATCATCCGCAACAGCTACATGCAGACGGCTACAAACTACTATATCTTCAGTCTGGCGATTTCTGATGTACTAATAATAATTTTTGGTGAGTTATTAAAGTAGCCTTTGCATTCTCGTTGAAATTAATTGTACAAATAAAATGTCCTAAATTTATTGCGAAAAACATTTTACACTGTTTATAAAAGTACATAAAAAACAGTACACGATGTATAAAATACATAAAATGAGGCAGGACAGACATGGATATTATATATGAAAAAAAAACACAATGTCTGACGCTAAACATATTAATCATTTAGAACATAGTTTTTGTTGAAACTGCGCCACGAAAGTCAAATAAACGGACAATGTCACTAAATAGAGAAAATGTCGTAATATATAACGCCCCCATAGTTGTATGTGTTGATGTTTCGGTGTATGAATGGCAGAAACTCTCGCAACTTTAATCAAATAGTCAACTACGAATGTAAATATATTACACTTGTGTTGTCTTAAATTCACAAGCACGATTGTACATCTGCGTTACATAAATAGCCTTTAAGGTGTGAACATATTTTCTATTATTTCATCCACATTGAAAGTACATTTAATCATTGTACGCGATGCTGGTTTTGTTTGTTTCGCATTTACTCAACAGCGAGTAGCCTGGTTCCGGGTTGTACTAAGATAGTACGCCTGGAACAAACCAAAACATGTCGGCTGTGATGATTTGTCTGCAGTTATGCAATTTTGATAAAAATGAGTCCATATATTATTCACACGGCATTGTTGAAGCGAATTTATGTTAGATTACAAAGAATAGACCTTTTGTGCAATGCGTGACACGTTAATGCTAAAACAGATGAAAGCACAACTGAAGTGTATTTCGGACATAACAATCCAAAATGGGATTTCGGATCAATGACTCGTTTCAATACTGTCTATGTTGCATAAAGAGATATATTGGACATAATGGCGGAATAATATTATCTAAAATTCTGAAACTAGTATGCTCAATGTAACATCACAAATTTGTTTTATTGTATTCACATTTTGTTATTGTTTATAAATTCATTTAACATGAAATATGTTATACTTACTATCCGAATAATTGCTGTGTAGCTTGAATACACTTTCATATACTAAACGTAATTGGGCACGCAGTTAATGTGTTTTGCTGGATAGAAATTATTTGAGAAATGGAATCCACGATTTGTTTGATGCATGTATGTGCCATTGTTACTCTTGAGATTGGTACAGAATTCAATCGTGTTACACAGATACATCCTTCGTCAAAGTAACTTCTTTGTGCAAGAATAACATAATGTAAATAATTCATTGTTATAAGATAGAAATGACAATCCTTAATACCTGTATTTGCTTTTAAGTGCTAAGTTCTTAATAGTATTTATTTAACTCAATCTAAAAGCAACACCACCTACATATGTGTACACCAGATATCAGTGCTATAGAAGACAGACATTTGTATAGAAAGCGATCGTTTTGCATTTTCTTGCATTGCCTCGAGTTATATCTTTATTAAATTGCAACAGATATGCATATCGATAAAAAAGTACCATACAATTAAAAACCTTGTTACAGATTATTTTATTGACTAATGACCTTACATCACGTTTAACAAAACTATGTTCACACTATTATAATAGTCAACTTTGGTTAACATAACAAATAAATATATTTTGTATTACAACTATGTACTTTTTATTGAACTGAATTTGTTATTTATGTTTTGTGATAATATGTATTTACATAATTGATTTTATTTTCAAAGCATACTACTAATATATTCCCAAATATGAAATTAAGAAGTGTATCCTGGACACATGCCATAATGACTTTGTCTACTGCTCATTTTAACAAATGTGACAAACCAATAGTTTATTGTGAGATATTCGATAACTCACTTGTACTCGAAAGCTTATACAAAGTATATGAAAACTTGGCATACAGTCAAGACAGATACAACACAAAAATCATTCTTTATTTTCATAAACAATACATATATTTTATACAACAATATAATTTACAATGCTTGTAATTCTGTTGATACGGTATTCAAACGAATCAAATGAAAGTAACACTTATTCTTATACACTACAACAAACACTATGGTAAGTGTTGAAGTAATTCTTGACCATTTACTATTCCCAGTTTTGTAAATATATTTTTGGATAAGTGCCTATGCTCAACATTGTCAAATAATGTATGTTCAATCATGCTACTTTCCCCTTAACTGCATGCGAAACTCCCTTAATATAACGGATTTTTTTGGCTGCACAGACTATACGACAGAAAAATTCAGCATTAGAAAGGTCTCTATCAGATAAACATGTTCAGGTAAAAAACAACAGTCATATCCGATCTGAAAATAAACAATGCCGTTAAATAACGTTATGTGTATGGACAGTTAACAGTCTTTTAACAGAGTGATAGGTCCAGGTAATCCAGAATATTAGCAGCATGTGATTTGTCAGTTTCCGATCTATCCTGTTCCCTTATGTGTTGAAAACCAGCCGGATGATATTGTTCAAAGTCCATCGGAAAAACAAACATAACAAAAATAATGTGTCACATGCTATACCTTGTCTTCCGTGTAATACAACCATTACGAATATTTCTATCTTACACATGTGTAAGATAACATTTAGAGCGTTTTCATTGGCTACATATTCTTTGACTGACCAATCGCATGACGTTATTTTTTGTGAAATGACGTCGTCAACATGAAATGACGTCATGCCAATACACAATCTTTAGGATTTGTCAACATGTTTTGTTAAAATTAGACGATTTTTTTCGTTTAAAAGAATGTGATAAAAGAGATCTGACACTCGTTGTCATTTCATACTATATTTTTTTTAAACTCGTCCAGGAAATTCGTTAGTAAGCTCGCCAAAGGCTCGCTTACTAACAGAATTCCTAAACTCGTTGAATAAAATATGGTATGAAATGACAACTCGTTTCAGATCCTATATATTTCAGTATTAAGAATTAAGATTTTATGTCAACGCAATGTTTTCTTTTCATAATTTATTATGTCATGTTCAAAACTTTACTAAAATAATTATAACAATTAAATCATAATTAACGAAATTTTAACTTTTAAACATGTAAAGTGTGTATAAACACCTGAAAACTAAAATGCTATTTATATAACTAAAATATAACGACATAAATTATTGTCAGAAATTTCATCCGAAATTTCAGAGGATGGAGTTATCCGAAACACTATTCACTTACTTTAGTGTCAGTTAACTCAAATATACACTGTTGGAAGCACAAAACATAAGAGTGTATTAAAGTCTATTTACCTCTATCGATTAAAGTGTATTTGCATCTATCAATTCAAAGTCTTTGTGGTCTTAATATGAACTCCTGATTCATAAACTTGTATGCATAAACTTATATCTCCGCGAAAGGTTGTTGTTGTCCGCCAATTTGTCTTTTGTGCCTGACCCATTAACGTAGTGACAGGGGCAGGTAATCCAGAACAAACAGTGAGTTGAATATTACCAAATAATGTTCATAAATAAGTATTGCACAATGATAACGCTAGCTGGAATATTTCAGTGGATAAAGCATTGGCATATTTACAGAGTTGGCGGAGGTTCGATCCCAGGCTAGGATTTATTCGTGTTCAAATATATTCTCATGCCATAAGAATAATATTGAAATAATTTTCATCAATTATTGTGTTTTTTTTATCACCAACAATAATAAAATCATTTAGCGATACATAAAAATGAAATCGTCCGGTGAGTGCAAAAATGAATAAACAAACGCCATAGCCCCGTAACACACAGCGATACATAAAAATGTTTTATATTATTACACGGGAATGTGCGAGACTCGAACTCTTGACTGACACGGTGTTTTACAAAATGTGAAATCCGTGCTACCTACTGCGCTTCTAAGAAAGAAACTTTCAAAGCAGATCAAACTGATCAGTTTTAAATTAGTGTCCTCGTATAAACAACACTTGTCAGGCGTATCGAGGAAAGCCTTTTCCTAAAATAGAGTGCTCAACCATTGTGCAATGTATGCATATTGTGCAGGTTAATATTTCCACACTATACATCGAGCAAACTCGAATCCAGTACGGAAAATAATATTTACAACACAGCGGACTTGTAACATATTCACGCATGAAGGTCATGGGCAGATTAATATGTCCGAGCTACACCAACCTGCAACATTTATTTTGCAATACAATGACAGTTCGATTGCATGAAATTGGGGTGGTGAGAACGCATGCGTACTAGGCTTCTTTGCAACGTCAATATGGTAGGGAGAGATTTATGTTGTTTTCTTTTATTTAGTAAATAGTCAACTTGAAGATTCTAAAACTGTATGAATATTCAAAACGTAACGGTAATATCCTTAATTATTGTTTTGAAGAAGATACTTTCAAAACACACAAGTTTTGAAGTGAATGCATTCAAAACAAAACACGTATTAGACAAAAACTCATTTAATTATTGAAAACAAAATCTGACAAACTCAATACAATGTTCTAGGGTCGGGGCATTTTTAGGGTAGTTTGGTTAACAATGAGACAAACATATTTTTACGCCTTAGTGACATTACTTCGTTGATTTGGTGTAGAATACAGGCATATGTTGGATTTGATAGCAACGGCAGTATCATTGTTCATGAGAAGTAGCGCATCATTACATGGGAGGCGTGTCGTGGGAAACCCGGGCTTAATGCATGTGCGTAAAGTGTCGTCCGAGATCAGCCTGTGCAGTCCACACAGCTGATCCGGGACGGCACTTGCCGCCTACAGTGGATTTATGTTTAGAAGAGACTGCTTTGCAACAAAAAATACCATAAAAGTGGAAAGTTCCGTCCTGCATTAGCCTGTGCGGACTGCGACAACGGACTCGAGAGTGTTTCAATAAGCCTCATGAATTCGATGCAATCGAGCTAAAATAAATAGGTTTAAAACTTTACTCACATGTATTAATCCCGGTTGTCCCACGACACGCCTCATTTTATCTGTGGTTATCTTAAGTGAGGTTTTGCTAAACTGTGATAGGTAGTGTTCATCCTTTCTTTAAATTGAATCGACAATTGAATCGACAAACGACAAATTGATCTAATAACACATTATTGGAAACGGAATAAAACCGCCCTTAAGTTCGCCTATCATAACGTATGTATTTTTAGGTTTGAAAATCATTTTTTTTCTGAGTTATTTAAAGGGTTCTAATACGATTCGTTATCGCGAGATAAAATCATATACATGATATCAAATCAAAGGTCAATTAAAGAACTTCCGTAGTAACTTTTCCATTATTTTTTTTTTTTACGAAATTCGAAAGCTTTGTAAATGACATTTATGATCGAAATTCAAATTAAATAAGAACCGAGGACTATATTTATCATCGTTAAACGAAAAAGTAGTAAAGAATATTTATTGGTAAAATTTGGCTAATTCATTACACCAATAGCGCAGTACTTATATTATCATTACACACTTATTAATTAAATATAATATTTCAAAATGAAAGCCACGACTGTATTTTTATTTGCTTTTATAAGAGAAACTGACCATCGCATAATGCTCTGTTTCATTATGCTTTTTTAATCGGGCAACCAAACAAATGCCCCTGGTCCTGAATGTGTATCCGTCGTCAACTGAATATCATAAATTTAATAATAATGTGTGGGTATTATGTCTTAAGCCACGATAAATTAGAGCATGAGGTGTCTTCACAATAATATTCGTGTAATTTTTCTAATATACAACTCATAACATATTTGAACAGTTTGACCTGAAAAAACAAGTATTACATAAACCTGTCATGCTTCATCTTTTCACTATTTTCGTTTTCAAACTGTAAAACATCGAACTAGTTTTGTATTTGTTTCGTCCTGTTTCGGGACAACGTTCCTCAATGACAAACGCATTTAATACGTGAAACCAACACGTATAATTATAAGTTACAATGTATTGAGCTGTTGTTCATTTATGCTGAGTAAATTGTTGAACTTGCGGAGAAAATCATTATTCATGTTTATTCCGCTATCATGTAGAGATGCGCTTTGTCCAATTGTGCTGATGTGTATTCTCTTTCAGTAAGAAAGTATATTGTATTATATTACTGTTGGAATAAAACACATGGCACCACATTAACATCAATACATGAAATATATGTAGCTAATAACTTTCCTGGAACAGAATATACTTAATTATGTGTATGTTGAAAAAAAACGGTCATTGGTTGAAACTTTTTTGAAAACACACATTTTTTTACGGAAAAAAGTAACCCTTCAAAAACCGAATATAGTTACATGCACGTAATGAATGTTTAATAATTAGAGGATAGAGTTTAATAATTTATATTGCTTATAACAAGTTGAAATAATACATTAATACAGCATTGGTACAGTGACAACATCTCGACGAAATACTCGCCTAGGAATGACGACAAGTTCAGATAACCTAATAGATAAATTGGCTCCAACTATTCACGTCAAAACACATAATGTCTTCGTCTCCGCGTTAATCATCATCTATTACAGCAAATAAAAACGCCATTACGCATCGTTAGGGCGAATTTACGCGTGGTGCACGAACACTCGATCTGTGCAGTATTTCCCAGTTTTTACAGAGCAATTGTTTCTAGTAGCATGTTTTCGTGGTTTTTATCTGTGTTGTCTGGCTAATAATAATTGTGATATTGTCATTTTATGTTTTACTTGATCAAAACAACAAAAAACAACAATTTGGTTCCATTTTAAGTGCACTTTTTGTATGATAAATACGTGAATGGGTCAACGTACGCATCAAATTGAATACTAAATCGTTTCACATCAACCTTTCGAGAAATGACTTGTAAACCTGTTTGCTCTTTGTAATCTTACAGGAGCGTAGCTTCTTTTAGGCAATACGTGCCTATACATTTTTTCCAGAGATGAACATTTTTAATATGCCCAAAATGCAATAAAAACATGAGGGGGTATGGGGTGAGGGGATCTTTCTTGGCTCTGTTTATACGTCATTGTTTAACGAGTCTATTACGTCAATATCAAACAAACTTCATGAAACACACGCTTATTTTACAATTAATTTGTAGAATCGGGGTTTAGCTGAAGTTAGTTGTTCGTAGCCACATACGAGTATAAACTCTGCTGGCCCCAATTATCCCTTACAGCGTCATTTTGTAGATTCCGCCTATTGTGCCTATACATTGTTTGAACCCAAGCTACGCCACTATCTTATACTCCGAAAACAACATCAAGGAAATAGGAGCGTTCCATTCTATAAGTTCAAACACTCATGTATAACTGTAAACCAGATGTCTTCAAAGAGATTACACATAAATAACTCGGAAATAATCGCTAACACAGAGTATTGGACATTCTTCCTACATTTGTCACATATATTCGCGGCTTATTGCCATAGCTTGACCACATTCTCACTGTGGAGACCAGTTCACCGGATATTACATATAAAGAATACTAGATTAGTGTTTGAATAAATATAAGTTCATTTAGCGAGGCTTAGACACCCTGAACCACGAGTTTTGGCTAAATATTACGAATAACATAAAATGACGTCACGTGTATCAACAAGATGACGTCCGTATATTGCGCGTTATCCACACACTGTTGAAATAAAGCAAAGTTCATTCCATGGGGTTTTATTTCGTCAATGCACGCACAATGATGGGATAAATATATAAACAAAGTGAAATTCCAGTTGCAGCAGCAGAAGATAGCTCTTATTAGCAGCCCATGGTCAATTATTTACGGCAAGTGATAAATTACCAAAACATCACAGTACTATACAAAACACATAACGAACACGAAACACAAATATGAATAAAACTATAATCACCTTCTTGGAACGGCAAATGAAAAGCATAAGGGGTTTAAACCGGTTTATGGGCCCCGAACCTCACAGTTGGCTCAGACTTATTCATAATACATGTAAATGTATATGAAGATTAACTTCATAGAATCGCAGTTCAAATAAAACGCACGGGGACTCTGTCGACATCCTGTTGAAAGTACATGCAACGTTTGCGATGCAGCTATAGTCAGCTTTATTCTATGGATACACGAGTATGACCCCAGAAATGACAATGATATTTAATACATTATGAATAATGTACAGATCTTTTAAGAATTTCAATTATTACCCGGTAAAGATGTTAATATATAAAAGACTTCTACATAAGAAGCAACTAAAGAATGCACCAGTTTCTTGTATCGAGACAGCATCTATTCGTTGATATAGTGGAGGGTATATAGCTTTGTGGCCAAATTTGGATTTTAGCAGATACCGCACATATTATTATTAGTATTACTATTATTATTATTATTATTTGTAGTAGTAGTAGTAGCATTTTTATTATTGAGGAAGTGCGAAAACAATGTTATTTTTATCAGATGTGTGATGATAATAATAACAATAATAATAATAACAATAATAATAATAATAATAGTAATAGTTTATTATTCTTATTGTTATTATTAGTATAAGTAGTAGTATGACCTGCCGATCACAAGGTAGTTGCTCAATGTGCAGCCATCATTTTCTAATAACTTATCTTACATGCCTGTCGTTTATTTCAGCACTGCCGCCCGAGGCATACTCCATATACGAATCCTACCCGTGGCGGTTCGGGGAAATCTTCTGCTATATCAAGTCGCTTCTACAAGAGATGACCTCATATGCGTCCGTTTTGACAATAACTGCCTTTACCGTGGAGCGGTATGTTGCGATATGCCACCCTTTGAAAGCTCACAAATTCGCCAGTCTGTCTCGAAGTATAAAAATTATCATCTCCATATGGACGTTGTCGCTACTGTGTGCGCTACCATACCCGCTACATACAGAATTATTCTACTATTCCGGTAGCTCTAACAACAGCGGCCACCATCTACCAGAATCTCTTATCTGCAATATACCAGAGAAGTATCATTCCACAATGGTGTACATTTTCCAGTTGTCAACGTTTCTTTTCTTCGTATTCCCCTTGGCCATCATTTGCGCCTTGTACATGCTGATAGCCATATCACTTCGCCGGGCGGCGCTACAGCGGGTCGCGTCCCAAGAGTCCAAATCAAACAGCGCTACTCAAGTCAGCCAGTCCGGGAAATCAGTGTTCAGAATGCTAAGTAAGTGATCTAATCATGTGATCTAATCATGTGATCTGATCTAATCATGTGATCTAATCATGTGATCTAATCATGTGATCTAATCATGTGATCTAATCATGTGATCTAGTCATGAATACCGAGTCATTGTGATGCCATTTTATTCAATAACGTGACTGATAAATTTATTTCAGTGGCTAAGCTAATCGCAGACATTCAGTTGGGATAATGTAACTTCATTATAATTCACTCGATGCGTTCATTTGCGTGATCAATTTGCTAGAACGAAATTGTTTACACTATTCTACGAATTGTCATTTTAACTTGGTTTTACGATTATCATAATTTCTTGTAATAAAAATGAGTTCTTTTTAATTCGCCGTAAATACATCTTCCAATTTTTTTTTTGAGATTTGAGATTTCAATGATTTACCATTAATTGTATCTCCTCTATATTTTCCAATAACGATAAAGATTATAAATAGATTATCTCGTTGACTAGCAAAATACTGGACCGTGCTTGTAAAAAATAGAATAGTGTTATGGTTTAGTTTTAAAAACAGCATAAACTTGTGTCAAGTTGGATAGTTGTTTGACGTCAATGGTAATCTAAATTATAACGCTTTGTGTTTTTTTTTTGGTGAATTGCATTAACTTAATGTGTATTTGATTTTGTAAAACACTTTCGCTTCCTATACACATGCGCAAATTGAACTCGCATTTATCACAGCAAGGAGAAAGGGAGTTTACCTTCGAATATGAAGTCCTTTCGTTGTTTATCATACCACAATGCCGATATCGGCCTGATACAGAGGTGCCTGATATATCTTTTTATATCAGGTCAGTAGCGTTTATATCAGTCAATGTTTCGAGGTACGTCATATTACTCGAAATCAACTCCTAAGGAGACATTTTCAGTACAACTGAATCAGTTTTAACAAAATTAAGAAATAATTGACGGGTAACTGTTGGTTATTGCGGTAATAACCAACGGTTTGGAGTTCCGATGCATAGGAATTTAACCACGAGGGCGGTAGCCCGAGTAGTTTGATAACAAGCATCGGAACGACAAACCGTTGGTTATTAACGCAATAACAAACTGTTACCCGTCAATTATTTCGATTCTACCACGATCTTATATAAAATTCGTATTTCAAAGGTTATGAATGAGAACTATATTTATCTATACTCCGCCCATTTTCCGAGAAGTGCATTCACACGTGCGTTTCTGTGACGTCAAATTAATCATAATAATTCAAAATGACGTGAGCTTTATTGGTAAACATTGAGCGAATGACGTCATACTTATCGATATAAAACAGTGAAAATATCATGCCAAAAAGCGCAAATTAAAAACATATTAACAAAACGTAAACGTTTTTGTGAACTGAAGCATAAAATAGGTAGTAGAAATGAAGTTTGATTGCGCTACATAATGCAAAAATGATTTGTTTGTCACAATTTGCTATTGCGCGTTTAAGCACGTGCATTTTACGGAATAATGTTTTCGAATTTCCGGAACTATTTTCAAAACATTGAGTCCGCCCATTATTTGTTGCAGAATAACCCACAGTTATTTTCCATCTTTATCTATGGACCACTAGCCGCGTGCCGTGGTAGAATTTATTATTTTAAATCGTCATTAATAAAAAAACGTATTTAAAAAAAATATTTACATAAATATAGGAATAATGAAACTCCAGACACATCATCAGGAGAGGAACACTTATTACCATCCGTTAGTCCTTTATTTGAGGCAAGTGACCGATTTCCCGCGCCTTGGTAGTGATATGACGTCATCAATGGAACAATAAATCATCCATACAAAATAATTTCATTACATTCAAAATAAATGCACTAAAATTCACTTCGCAGCATCAGTTTATGTTGCACCAAAGACATTTTTACCAAAACTTGAACACACTATAGTCAATATTGACACGATCTTGAAAATGTCAATTTCAATAAACAACTCCAAAATGGCGTCTCCAAATAGTTCGGCGATGTGTGTTCTCCGATAAAATTGATCGCTGCAATCCATTTCATAATTGTATTTTCAAAGTTACATGAATGAAAATGCGTGTATTTTATGTATTCCTAGTGAAAACAGCTCATTTATCAATACGAAATGTTAATAATAACGTATCATCCAGTCATCGTTTAGAAATCCATAACTACATGTACGTAACGTGTTAAAGCCGGCTCAGCAAAATCAACGCCGCTCCTAGTTTTTAAATACATAAAAATCAGTTGTTTGTGTAATTATAAGAAACTTGTGGCATGATAAAAAAAAAAGGTTACTGTCTGGTCTTGTGTAACATATCAGGTGAGGCTTAGACTAAAATGACGGCGGGGCTTGCCGAGCCGTTATTTCATTGTCGCCGAACCTGATATATTCAGTTACCTGTTATTATCTAAATATCGGCCACTTCGTACAAACAGTAAACAGGCGATATAAAGAAACAACGAACATACTATTCACAACATGCAATAAGCCAATCCATCCTGTATTCCAACAAAAATGTAACTTGCGTGAAACGCAGGAGGAGAAAAGAGGAATATACCCTTGAAGCTAATTTGTTCACAGTATATTTATATATTTCGTATAATCAGTATACTTATCATGATCAAACCAAGCATTTGATGTTATGTTCACAACATGCAACCAGCTAATCCATTATCGCAACACTCAAAAGGTTAATTGTAAACGCATTGCCTCATTTCAGTCGCCGTGGTTGTGGCTTTCTTTACGTGTTGGGCTCCGTTCCACGCCCAGCGTCTCCTCACGATCTACAACAAACACTGGACACCACTCCTTCTCAACCTCCAGAGCGCTCTATTCTACACGTCAGGTACGCACGCATGGTGCATATATATGTGTCAGGTACGCACGCATGGTGCATATATATGTGTTTTATACATATCATAAAAGGTGTTTCTATTCAACATGTCATGTATTCTAGTATTGCAAATACGGCGTATTTTATGCATATCAGGGAAACTGCCTATTCTTCATATTTATGCTAGCATTGCAAATACGATGTATATATTACACATGTTTTAAATCATAGCATTGCAATTATCGCGCCGATATAGCAAGTTAGCTAGCATTGTAAATACTGATAACCTATGTTACATAACGTATTCAGGAATGCTTGGAACGTTTAGTCTGTTCTTCTCAATATAGGCTTGTATTGCATATACGATGTCCAAAATGTATATTTCAAATAATTGCTATTGAATAGCAAACGCAATGTCATTATTTTGCATATCATTTTGCTACAATTCAGACAGTGTATGTAGAAATACTTTTATTGAAAATTCCGATTGGAAACTCTACATGTGCATTTGAGATACGTTAATAATGCAATGCGGTGCACTTTTGTATAAAATGATGCATGTGAGTCTCTGTGTTTAAGCTTGAAAAATGTCTTCGGTATGTCACTGAAATCAGTAATAAACATACGTAACCTTGGGTGAATCTATTGTATGCTATGTTCCAAAGTGATTGTGGCACACGTTGAAACGATGTTAGATTAAAAAATACTCTGTTATATGCTAACTCTTATTAAAATAGTAAATTTAAAATAGTGAATTTAATATAATATAGTTTGTAGTTCAGATAGTTGAATTATTATTATATTAAGAGCAAAGTGTCTATAATGCATACTCTAGAATTACAAAACAAAGACTATTTGTGGAAATATGTTCTTCATGTTCATATCTTCTTCTTCTTCTTCTTGTCGATCACTCAGATGGACACGCCGGCTCTCTGCGCAAAGGTCGCCGTGCGCCGCAGGTCCTCCAGACTGCCATAGAGCTTCCCTTGCATCGTGGTCTCCTCCGCCCAGATCTGGCGCCTGAGGCCATTGTGTAGTGGGCAGGACTGCAGCAAGTGTTCTGTTGTCATGCTATCTGTCTGACAGGGGCACTGGTCTGACTGGCCAAATCTGAACTTGGTGAAAAGGTGGTGGTTCATACGGTTGTGGCCTGTCCGCAGCCTGAATATGAGGACCTGCTCAGATCTTGAGAGCAGGTGGTATGGGTCATTTCGGTTGTATCGTGGGTGCTGTTGTAGCCACTTGGTGTGTTGCTTTGCCTTGATGATGGTCTTGGCTTCTTTGAAGGTGGTTGACCTGTCATTCTGTTCTTTTGTGGTGCCCTCCTTTGCCAGAGTGTCTGCGGCTTCATTGCCTAGTATGTTGCAGTGAGAGGGGACCCATTGCAGCACGACCGTGTGGGCTCTGCACAGGGAGGTCAAGGCAGATGACAGGTCGTTCAGTTCTTTGTCTCTGGCAGTGTCTAGGGCCTGCAGGACTGACTTTGCGTCGCTGAAGAACACAACGTTGTTGGAGGAGAGTGGACTGTGCTCAATGTGGACTGCACCTGTCTTGAGCGCTACTGCTTCAGCCTTGAAGTTGGTGGAGTAGAGGCCAGTAGCGAGGGAGATGTGTTGTTCTCTACCTCCTGGATACCTGATGTAGATTCCGGCACCACCACTTCTGACAGCCTGGTCAGCAGACCCATCAGTGTAGACATGAGTCCAGTTGTGTTGTGGGTAGGAGTTGTTGATGTGTTCCATGGAGATGGACTTCTTTTCAGCATCGCTCTGGGAGTCTTTCTTGCCAATGCCAGGAATACTGCTGTGTATCTGGGGTCTTTCAGCATCGCTCCAGCCTGGGTTTTCAAGGTACGGGGGGATATCTTTGGGTTCTTGATCCAGGATATCTTGGCATTTCCTTTCCAAAACCCTCGTCTGGTGGATGAAGCTCCCTCTCTTCAGTCTTCCTTTTGTTGGTTGGCACAGTCTGTCTTTCATGGGATGATTTGGCAGTCTTTTGAACTTTGCTGCCTGGGTGAGGAGTTTGGTGTCCCTTCTGTCTTCTATGGGCTCAAGACCCGTGATGGTTTCCAGCTCTTGAATAGGGGTTGACCGCATGGCGCCAGTGATGATTCTGGCCGCCTGGTTCTGCACCTTGCTGACTCTGTCAAAGTTTGACTTGCTTGCTGTGCCCCATGCCGTCACCCCATACTCAAGGACTGGTCTAACGCTGCCCATGTACATCTTCTTGAGGATTGCTGCATCTGCCCCCCATGTTGTGCCGGTTAGCTTTTTCATGAGTGCTAACCGCAGTTTGGCTCTAGCTTCGACTTTCTCTGTCTGCTGTTTCCAAGTGAGTCGCCTGTCGAAGGTCACGCCAAGATACGTGGGGGTGTGGTCAGCTTGCAGCGTCTGTCCGCAGAGCTTGAGATTGGCCTTCACTTCTTTTGGGGAGAGGCTAAAGATCGTGTAAGTGGTCTTCCTGGAGTTGATGGTGATGAGCCACTTCTTTGTCCAGTCCTCAAGAACTTTCAGCGCCTCTTGCATCCGGTAGTTTGCGGTTGTGATGTGTTCTTCTGAGCACCAGAGTGCAAGATCGTCCGCATAGATGGCCCCATGGACATTTCGAGGGAGGTCCTTGACGATGTCGTTGATGAAGACTAGGAACAAGGTGGGGCTGAGGACTCCGCCATGCGGGACTCCGTCTTTCAGTGTCTTCTTCCGGCTGTACTGTCCACTTACATGGACTCTTGCTTTCCTGCTGTTCAAGTACTGGCAGATCCATTGGAACATACAACCGGCCACACCACTTTTCTGGAGCTTCAGCTTCAGCCCTTCCTTCCAGACCTTATCGAAGGCCTTCTCCATGTCAATCCAGATCGTCAGGGTGTTTTTCTTGTCCTGGAAGCCATCTTCAATCTTCTGGGTGATATACGTCACCTGGTCCTCAGTCGAACGATTTTGCCTGAATCCTGCCTGCTCTGGGGAAATAGTGTTGTTCTTCTCCAAATGCCAAGTGAGCCTGGTGTTGATTAGCCGTTCCATGAGTTTGCCCACACAGCTGGTGAGACTGATGGGTCTGTAGCTGTCCACCTTTGCTCGGTCTTTGCCCTTCTTGTGGATGGGGACCATATCAGCCTCTCGCCAGATTTGTGGAACATGGCCAGTCTTCCAGCTGTTGTTGAAGATTTTCAGTAACTGTGTTTTTGCCCTTGTGCCTAAATGTAGAAGCATCTCATTGGTTATTTTGTCTGGCCCTGGGGATTTTCTTTCTTGCAAGGCTTTCATGGCGTCTGCTAGTTCATGATGGTTGAACGGCTTGTTCATGTGTTCCTCTGGCTGATACTCCTTGGAGGTTCTTCTCTCCTCCTGTACCTGGGCCTTTCTTTCTTCAGGTACAGTGATGTTGCTGACTTCCTCATAATTATCTATAAAAAGGTTGGCAGCTTCTCTCCCTGTCAGCAACTCTTGGCCTTGTGAGATGGTAATTGGCTCTGCCCTTGTGTCTTCACCATTCATCGCTTTGGTCAGCTTCCACAGCTTGTTTCCGTCCCTATCTAAGTTTAGCTTCTCGGTTTTTTCTCTCCAGCTAGATCTTGCTGCTTGAAGGTAGGCTCTTCTGTACTTGGCAGTGGCTGATTTCAGGGCGATGTTGTTGTCAACAGAGGGATTCTCCTCTACTTCCTGTCTGCTGCTGCTGACTTGGTCCTCAAATTCTTGAAGCTCTTCCGTCCAGTAGGGCCTGTAGTTCTTACGTGCGCCCCGTGGGATTGTCTCGGAAGCCGCTTTCAGAATGGCCTGATTGAAGTTCCTGGTGACTCGGTTGATGTTAAGGTCGTCTGTTTTTAGGCCCCTGGTGTAGAGGTCTGTGAGGCTTGCAAACATGTTCCAGTCTGCCTTCTTGTAGTTCCACCTTGGGAACGTTGTTGAGTTCTGTGGTCTGTACTGCAGGTTGATGGCCAGCTTTACTGGTCTGTGGTCGCTGCCTCCTAACTGGCTCAGTACCCCTCTGGTGGTCTTCTTGGAGAGATCATCAGTTGCAAAGGCGAGATCTGGGGTAGAAGTTGACAGCCACCTGCGTGAGAAGAAGGTGGGTGGGTCTTCTGGATCATTCAGCAGAACCATTTGGGTATCAATCTGCCAGTCCTCCACTTCCTCTCCTCTTCTGTCCGTCTCTTCATAGCCCCAACAGGTTGAGTGGCTGTTGAAGTGTCCAACAACCAAGCAGTTCTCAGTGGGTAGGTTTTCCAGGTACTGCAGGGAAAGTTCTTTGTCTTGGGGGCAGTACAGATTGTATATTGTAATTACAGACCTGTCCATTGTGATATTGACTCCTTGGATTTCAGCTTGTTGGTTAGTGACTACTTTAATTTCTTGTGCTGGGATATTGTTCTTGATGAGCATCAGCACTCCTCCTTTGTGTCTTCCTTCTCTGTCTAGCCTGAAGGTTTGGTATCCTCTGATGGTGAACCGGTGGTTTGAATTCAGGTGGGTTTCTTGGATACAGGCTACATCAATATTGTCGGCGTGCAGTCTTTCAGTGAAAGGAAGCTTTTTGTTGTGTATTCCCTCCGCATTCCATTGAAGGATGTTCAGCGGTCGAGGGGTCTCTTGAGTGCTTGGTCTTCTTTCTTGGCCAGCCGCATTTACCCTCCGCCTCCGTAGCCTGGCTCCTCGCAGCGGGACGGGGTGACCTCCGGTAGCTTGGGTTGGACCCCTTCGAGGCATGGGGTCCGGCACTCTATCAGCCCGGGGGGACTCCACAGGCAGAGCACCATCACGCAAAGATCCATTGTTGTCCATCATTGGAGTGGAAAGCGTTGCACTGTCGTTATGCGCACTCTAGCCCAGTGCATCCGTCTTCAGCAGTGGTTTATTCTCCGACTTTTCCTTGTCGTAGGAGACTTGCCTGCCATGGCTGTAGAGCATCTCCTGCCCTTGGTTTTTCTGTCTGAGTGATCCTTCTCATACCCCTTAGCCTCGAGGAGAGGTGACTGATATTCGTCTGTCCTCTACCCTTCGACCTGTCCAGCTTGGGAAGCCCTGCCAGGAGTTTACACTCCCGCTGGCGTAGCTCGCCGGGTCATCGAGGCACTCAAACCACCACACCACGTTAAGGAATCAGCCATGTGGTAGATGTTCATATCTTATTTTGTACTTGAAGAAACAAGTACCATTAATGTGGTTTGCATCTTTAGTATATCAGCTGGTATATGTTACAAGGTGGTGAACTTTTATAATGTCTGTGTTTTGCGTCTGCATTCGTTTTGCCTACCTATAAACTTGACTCTTCAAGGTTAAAGTAACTGTTACTTGAAATAGCACAAAAGGTTTCTGCTCAATAACTCGATAGCAAATTTAAAACATTTGAATGAAACTCAATTTATAGATACCCTATAGCGAGACATTGTATGAGATTGCATACGGTGTGACCGGGCAGTGCAGCTTGAATTTCATATCAACTAATATTTATCGCATTTGTTCAAGTGCAAAAATCAATGAAACACCAGCTTCACTAGCGGTTGGAAAACATTAATTAATAAAATTATTTCATGAACATTGCTAAACCCCGAAATTTCATTTCATTTCATACACAATACGATAGATAGGTGACAATAACTAAGGCCACCACCTAAAACCGGTCAATGCGAAGAATTTCGTTTTTAAATACAGTTAAAGGTGTATGTCAATTTACTATTGAATTTATTTGTTCACACAGGTGTGTTGTATTTTGTTGGGTCGATCGTGAATCCAATACTTTACAACGTTATGTCCAAGCGGTACAGAGAGGCATTCAAAGAAACTATATGTCACTGCAGAAGAAAGCGAACTTTGACATTAAGGAACAGTAGCATTCACCAATCGTATTACTGCAGAAGCAAATTTACCCGACCCCCGGGCAGATCCATAGTGCGTCACGTGGACATCCCCGTCAAAAAGCATGTGATGAGGTCCGACACAATCCAAACGCAGTTTAGTCTTTCATTAAATGGTAACAATGAGTTTGACGGCGGTGATCCAGCCAGGGAGCAGTTATTAGTGGCTACCACGCCCCTGGACACGCCCACTTCGGATCACGTGGACCACCGGGATCTCCGGAAGTCGTGGGCCGCGACTCGCCAGAAATCAGTGTGCTGCAATGTGTGTGCGACGGACAGAGTGGAACCTTGTTCCGTGCAGTATTGTGACTCGGAAGATTTGCAGAATAATTCGGTGCCTGTGGACAGTGTGTGTTGAAACGTTTTATCTGAATGATAATCGCGGAAAGACCAACTTTAATGAATTATTAAAACAATCGTGTTTCTCTAGTTATACACCAATACATTTGACGGAGTAATGGCTGTTTTTTTGAACGTTTCAATATAAATGAACAAACACTTTAAAGACATATCAATGAACACTTTATTGTAATGTATACACATGATCGATTTAAAATCAAAAACATTTATTTTGCTTGTTGTGATTGTATCGATTTAAAGTGTACTAAAATGTTGCGACATATTCTCGTTTTATAACAAATGCGTTGTTGTTATGAATCAGTATTTTGACAAAATAAAATACGTTATAGTAATCTGATACGGGTATAAAGCTGTTGTTTGTTTTCTCTGTCTTACACCTATCAAAAGTAAATTATATAGAGGATATTTGTTGATTTCGGTGTAAGATCGTATTTGATTTCACTCGTGTTCATAGAAAATGATATTTTCACGAGTGGCGCATGTGACATCTCATGAAAATAAATCAAATTTTCGTTTTATTTTATGCTTTTGGACAATAAATAAATACAATTACGTCAGAAACGCTTTATAAACCTCACAAGTTCGTGTATTCTGACGTCTTAAAAATGACGTCATACATGATTCCAAAACTGTCACTCGTTAGTATGGTGGGAAAAAAGTGACATATTTTGTGAGTCGTTGTAGTAAACACATGCATATACATACTGTACATGTATATAAATTTGCCAAGGGTTGTGAACCACTACTTGTAGATCGATGCTATTTGTGTAAAAATAGTCCGTTTTATGTTATATTTTCACTGCAGTGAAAGTATAACATCTTATATCTGCACTGCTCGAACAGTGAAAATATAAAATTTTATTCCACCAATAAAATTCGATATTTCACTGAAAAGCATATAATAAATACGTCTTATCAACCGACAGTAAATACAATGTCGAACATAGAAACACATTGTAAACAGGGGTATCTAGAAGAATGCTCGTGCACAGGGGGAATATTAATCTCGCTACTGAGTCTCGAATTTGGGTTATATACTATGTAAAATAAGTTTTGCAACAAAAATTAAACTTGATATATTTCATTGAGTCGTCTTAAAATCAATAGCATTTCTTCATGTAGCAATGGTCCTTACCTTTTAAACGAGTGAATATCAAGATTAGGCTTGGTATAAATGTCACAATGTTATAATAAAATAAACAATGTTTTGTTTCACTTTAAGATGCATTCTACATTTTCTAACCTCCTGGTTGTTGCTTAACTTATTTTATATGATATTTGTCCGTGAATTGAATAAAGTATGGGTTTTTAACGTGCTCAATATATTTTCGAGCTACACGGTTCGATAACGTGTTTGTACATTTCGGCTGCACTTAAACGTTTCTTGCACAATTTATCAAAATCAAATCGCACACGATTCATTTTTATCTAAGAGAAATACACGTATATTGTATGAAGCGTCCTAGTGCTACAGTCTGTATTTTTTTTTATTCCATCATCTCATAATTAGGAGATACTAAGCACTAATTAGGAGAGATTAAGTCCTAACTGATAGTAAAACACATTTAAAAAATATATTTGCTGCAGAGGGTTCATCAGACTGAGACACGTGCGTAACAATTCATCATGTACATTTCAAGTGTGAACGATCACTACTGGTTGTACTATAAAGTAATATTCCATTGTATATTGTTAAGAAAACAACAGGCCCATAGTATTCAACATTAACATACATACAGACAGACAGACAGATAGTTAAGTTACGTCTGACTTTAGTACTTCCGATTACTAAAATATACATATAAAATACGTTACAAAAGAAAACACATGTACAAAAAACCCGACTCACTCTCAGTATGTGTTACGAGAGATATGTTTAACTGATAAAACATACATGATAATAAAAGTTACATCACATGCTACGGTAAAATAAATGTCAGCTAATACATGTCTGATAAATATGTACATTGCATAATGACCATATAAAACATAAAATATTCACAAAACATTTTCATACAAAGTATATTGTAATAAGCTTTAGCAGTGTATTTAACAGTTTTGTCATTTAATAAGATGGCACATAATTTATCATTATCCCTGTATTCAGAGAAATCTGAATTTAGTTGTAGTACCTTTACACAGTAATATTAATTCTTTGTAAATGAACTTCTTTTTTTTAAATGTTACTGTCGACCTATCGTCGATACGCCCCTTAAGTTTTTCACAAATGAGATATTTCTGTTGCAATATCATTAATTATAAGCAATAAATCTCTAAAGGAAAGAAAAATAACGTTTCACATTATTTAAATTACAGCAGATGTTAGCAATTCATATCACTTTTTTTGCTTCAAATATTAGAGCATCTCATACGTATTGCTATTTTAATGTCATACTTATTTCAAATTGTATTAATATGAATATGTCAGTCAATATAATTCGGAGAAGGCTTACGTTATTATTATTTCACCTACAGTCAATTGTATGTGCAAGCTATTATTTCACATACAGTCAATTGTGTGTGCAAGCTATTATTTCACCTACAGTCAATTGTATGTGCAAGTTATTTATGTTTTACAGCATTACAATACTACTGTGACTTTGTAGTTGATTGACATGTTATAAAATACTGTTTTCAAGTTATTAACAGAGATATTGAAGGTCTTCTCGCAAAATAGAAATATTAGATGAATTGAAATGGCAATTTCAAAATATATTGAGGTATTTACTAAATTTGAGTTTCTTTTAAATTGATATGCTGATCGAGTTCATAGTATACAGGGAACAAAATATACTTTAAAAAAACGTGTAGACTTTAGACACTTTAATATGACAATTTAAACTTCAGACACTTTAATACGTCTCGTATTGTGCACTAAGGTATTTGAAAGTAAATGGAAGCTTGCTCAACACATGCATAAATATATTAATCTATAGAGATTTGTATTGGGCATCTCCGAATGTAGGCACGTGACAATGTGTTATTTATCTAATTGGAACGCAGATGGAAAATAACCCTGAAAACTTCAGCAAACATTGTGGTAAGCAAGTCCATAACGGATCCAGCGACGAGACATCTAACAAGTTTCTTCAGTTGCGCATTCAAGTAGGTATTTTGCCACAAGTGTGTCTGTTCCCAATCTAGTTCGGACCGACTATTAGAAGCAAATTTACTAGGATCTGTAACTAGGATCTGTTCGGGCGTAACTTTGTGCGGTCGTCGACAAGCCCAAACGGCTATTCCTGTGAAAATTAAGCCGGACAGAGTAACATGCGCTCCAGTTAACGTTGTTATTAGATATAGAAACAGTTTGTTGTTGCCAAAACAGTATCCGGTCTTCATTAGCTGACCAGACGCATATACTCGTGGTAACAGATTAAATGACGGACACACCACAGCAATCGACCCCAAAATCATAAGTCCATGAACAGCGAACAGTGTTCTAACTGACATTATGTCAGCATTTCTGACCAGGAATATGCGACACTTCAAAACGAAAAGGATCAACGTTTGCATTATGTCAACGGCAACTGCTGTGGCGAAAAACTGCAGACATATATCACACACGAGAGGTTGGTGTTCGGAAAAGGCTTCTAGAATTCCAACTGCCACCAGGGTAATGCCGGTTACTGCTTGAAATATTGTGCTTGCTGCTACGAAAACAGCTTTGTTAGCGCACTGACAAGCTGCATTTCCTTTCTGCTTTAGCTTGTATACGCTCATAGCTAACAAAGATGCGGTAGAACGGTTCCATATCTGAATACAAATCATGAAAATGAAAGCTCCAAAATTTCGCGTAACCATTGCTCAGTTGAAAGAACTGGTTTACTTAACTTTTTCTTTACCCTTAAAACCCAATGCACACCCTACAACACACAAACACATTTAGTAATGCCAGAATATATTTTGTTCACTGTTATCTTTAGCAAGGTGTGTTCTCAAGTATCGTGTTCTTTAAACTGTTTAACATGTTTTACACTACCTGCCGTGTATCGTATTACATGTATTGATCAATTTTTATTATAATTTCCACTGTCGACTATAGTTATAACGCACACGCCATGGGGGTGGGTGCATTCTTGCAGTTACTGACACATATGATACAATGTTAAATTGTATTTTCTGTTTTGTTTTTGTGCAACCAGTTGTATGTGTGGTGCTTTTTCTTACAAACAAGAGCTGCCTCAGGATAGCGCGCTCGACTATTCATACCGCTTTGTCAGAGTTATGGGGCCTTGGTCAGTGACCTTTCATAATGACCCCAAAGGCATGTGTGAAGATTCCACAGAATATCTGTAGTAGTTACAGAGATATGTACTTGCACGGAAACTTTAACCTGAATATTTCTAAGTACAAAAAAGGGCATAATTCTGTTAAAATGCAGGTCACAGTTATGGACCATTGCCCTATGAAATGGTCCTACAGACATGTGTTAATTTAATATCAGTAATGGATATAGAGATATGAACTTGTTGCTCGAATACCTTAACCTGAATTTTGTTAGTACAAAAGGGGCATAATTCTACTAAATTACAGGTCGGAGTTATGGGCCTTGGTCAGTGACCTTACATAATGACCCCGAAGACATGTGTGAAGTTTCAGTTAAATATATCTAGTAGTTACAGAGATATGTACTCGTACGCCAACCTTAACCTGAATTATAATAATACTTGTAATACAAGGGACATACTTCTGTTCTAAGTACAAAAAGGGGCATAATTCTGCTAAATTGCAGGTCAAAGTTATAGGCCTTGGTCAGTCACCTTACATAATGACCCCCGAAGACATGTGTGAAGTTTCAATTGAATATAAGTAGTAATTACAGTGATATGAGCTTGTTGTACGCAAACGTTAACCTGAAGTTTTTTAGTACAAAAAGGGGCATAAGTCTGCTAAATTGCATGTCAGATTTATGGGCCTTGGTCAGTGGCCTCACATAATGACCCCGAAGATATGTGTTAAGTTTTTTCGTATATCTGTAGTAGTTTCAGACATATGAACTTGTTGCACGCAAACATTAACCAGAGCATTACCAAGAGATAAATTCAAAATGTACTTTTCTAATGTTCTAATTTGTAAGGTAGATTTTACTGCATTCTTTAAAATTAATTGCAGTCTCGGTGCATTTCTCCAGTAATTTTGTATCTAAATCTATCATACATTAAAACTTAAGTTAATTAGAAATAATGTTAGGTAAATAATCATGCTATAATACTGTTATTTATTTGTTATTTTGGTGTTGTTTTAAATTTTCACGCTAAATATTGTACAACATTGTTGCCGACGACGTCATTGCCTTGACATTGTTTATAATTTATTACTTCTCCTGAGAAAAGTCTTTGACCGAAACGGTGGAAACAAGCATAAAATAAAAAGTAAATTTGTTGATTTCGAGATCGTATTTTATTTCACTCGTGATCACAGAACATTGATACTTTTCACCCGTGGCTGCGTCACTCGTAAAAATATCATTTTTGATGAACACTCGTGAAATAAAATACGATATTACACCGAAATCAACAAATATCCTGTATTTCTCTGTTTTATTATAATTATTTTCTGTTATTTTTTCTAAGTAGTTCACATGTAAATGTAAGGCTTATTTTCCAGTAATATGTGTCAAAATCGGGATACACTAGAAAACCTTTTTTCAAATAGAACAGTTTTATGATCGGTCATAAATGCATTATGCGTATATAGTATTATATTGGGTAATTTCCTGATTTTTTGGCGAATTTCTTAGATATTTGAAACAAAATATTTATGAAAAAAGACAAACGAGTAATGAAAGAATTAAAAGAGAGCAGAAATTATATTGCTTGCCAAATTGCAACATTGTGTAATCTTTTTTGCTATACGCCGTTTATTAATTAGTAAACTCTAAATATTATCGAAACATATTTAATAAGTTCATTGTCTCAATAAACGTTGGGTGTTAATTTTATTTTCGGAATGAGTTTGATGCTGAAAACGGCAATTTCAGTAAGCAACACGGTTATTTCCGCCGCAATTTCTTTGATGACGTAGTTAAGCACCAACGGTCAGTTAATGAGATAGGCTGCCATTACTACACCCGATGTTTGTTTACATAAAATTAGCACGAATGCAATACTTGTATTGCATTCTTAAGTTCGATGCTGAAAAACGGCGATTTCCGTAAGCCACTCGGTTATTTCCGCCGACATTTCTTTGATGACACTTTTATTGCATTCTTATGTTTTTAAGGATTTTATATGTTTTGTGTGATGATAAATTTTTAGATGACGCAACTTTCTTTATTTTAAACGATAAATTGTATGGTATAACAACGCTCACCGAGTGCTCTTGTATAATTATGGCTTGCATACCAGGTCTGGTCCTAACTTAAGCTGTTCTTACGTTGTAATTTCAGGTCAAATTTTCTATCTTAAAGTCAATGGTATTTACAAAACGGTAAATAATAATTAACATGACACGCGCAGAATTTCCATTGATAAATTTTCAATAAAACGCTTAAAAATTAGTTCCGAAACTGTAAAATATAGTTTGCATTGTAATTGAGGAAAAATTTTGTCAGGTCATGTTAGAGTCGAAAAAATTTCGTATTATTGTGGCTTATCGGCTAATAAATAACGAAATGTCGTTCTGATGCGGTATATCGTGGTTTATTTAACACGCATCAGCACTCCAAATCGTTGTTTATTAGTTAATAAAACACTCTAAGTCGAAAATTAGTTCCTAAACATCTACGCAATACATTAACGTTTTAAATATTTTAATGTAAAATAGATACACGGAACAGTCAGAGACTTAAGGAATTTTATGAATGTAAAACATATACTTAAAGTTTTACCTGAGGAGCAGTAAAATGAAATATCACGGGCTGTTTTGGCAAAGGTCAACTGCACCTCAATATAGCATGTACAATCTACAATATACTTTGCTCAAGTTACTGCAAATCTGGTGTTGTAACGTTGATGCTGCGATTGTAATAATAGTTTTCCCACATGTTCTGGTCTTGTTGACAGCAATTTCGACAGCAAACGCATGTATTCGCACCCCTTCATGTGTTTTCAAAACAAACCTTGTACGTGTTACCTAATCCTAGCGCATTTTTACTAAATGTATCAAAACGTTTTGATGATAAAAATTAAAAAGAAAGGTATAATGATATTTTTATAAACGAATTATGTATATGCATAAATTTATTTAACTATTTGTATTTAAATAAATAATATTTCTACAGGAATTAACTTTTGCGCTAGTAAAACGTTATTGCATGTACCTTCCGAATTGAACAAATGCTTTGAAGCAATTGAAACATTTCATATGGAAGAATAGCCGCCACGAGATAATCGATATCCAGTCTACAGCGGTATATAGAAATATATAGGGAAAAAATCTTTAAACCATCATAACTTTATTACCGTTTGAATGAATCCTTATGTGCAAATGGTTTGATTAAAATCATACAGGTTTTTCATATGACCGCGTTTTAGACAATTTATAGTTAAAAAATTGACAATAGCATTATCTGACATTAATTTATTATTATTTTAGTTAGTTTAATAAACACAAGGTATATAAATCTATAAGTATGTTAATAAAATAACATTTTCCAGAATTCATTTACCAAATAATCATCATAATAATACAATTATTGTTAAAAATGTACTGCGATTTTCATTATTTTAATACACATAAACATTATGGTTTATTTAATAACAGTTCCAATCATGTTTGTTCAATGGCGCGAAACAAGTTATTTATTTGTATGGTCAGTGTGTATTGTCAATATTAAATGAACCATTTCCTGTGTATTGTGCTGTGTACATGTATATCATTTCAATTTCTGTTGTCAAAAAGCAACTATTAATTTCCTTTGACATTATCAGAACAGAACAGAACACGATATTTATTTCACTAAAGTATACAGAATATGCAATAAGGGAAATATAAAAAGTAAACTATTTAGTGAATTATTATCAAATGTAAAGCATCCAGTCTATTTTGGCTTTGAAGTCACTGTCTATCATTACTATTCCGTTACTGCACACTTCTCTAAGTCAAATTTCACACGTTTATGAGATTTTATACAACTTAATAATAATAATTATTAAGGAAAGCATGGTTATCGTGTTAAGAGCATACCTACTCGCGAGATGCTCATTATAAAGCGGGTGTGTCGGTTAAAAAGAGGTGAAATACATGCATTGTATGCTTACTGGACTGACGAACGGATCTTACAGGTTTAGTTATTGACAGGTTTGCACTATATAGAACATATAGGGATTCTCCCGGGACCGCTATAGAACATATAGAACATATAGGGATTCTCCCGGGACCGCTATAGAACATATAGAACATATAGGGATTCTCCCGGGACCGCGGAAGAATGTCGGATAACACAGAATGTCGTTATATGTAAATGTCGTTGTGGACAGTTTTCACTGTATTTCTACTGAAAATCGGGATTTTTGGTTAGTTTTTACCCCACATTTTTGAACGTTTTAAACGTTTTGCTTTGTGTACATTACAATCAATTATCTACGTAGTAAATCAGTAAATACACTTTGTGTGTTGTCCATGGGAATTCACAAACTTGGATTGCCATCTTTAACGAGGCCTATAACGGCAAATGCGATGATAACGAAAAAAAGCTATGAAATATACTTATGTGTTTATTTTTGTTTTAATTGCATTCAAACGCATGTTTGCTTTCAATTTAATTTTGCACTGTCTCATGTTTCCCTTCCTATTCATTTATGTCTTTATTTCGCCAACATTGGGTCTGCGGTCTTGATCGTCGTTTTAAAATTGTACATATGAGACAGACAGACAGACAGACAGACAGACAATCTATTTAGACTTATACATATGTACATCGTCGTAAATACATACAAATTTGAAATAAAGTTATGTCACGTATCAATATATTACAATGAATACAAATTAATTATACAACAACCAAATTTGCGAAAAAATTCTAATTTTCATGGAACTTATGAATTTTAAATAAAGTACTGTCACTTGTCAATATGTTACAATGAAAACAATTTAATTATACAATAACCAATGTTACGAAAAAAAAAAAAAAGTACAATTTTAAAGGCAGTAAAGATAGACAAAATATTTTTGCGGAAAATAAAATAAAAACAAAATAATAGCTATGGTTTAAAAGTTAGAGAAAGTATATTACATTGCATTATTGTTAATAATTTACTGTGGTATTTATAATAGTATTTCGTATAGTTAAAGCTTCTTTTACATATTTACATAAATTAACAATCTCAGATTTACACGTTGATGTCAATAAAATGTGGAACTTAACAACAGATGGCCTGATATAGAAAAACATTTAATATTTTTTTCTCGGGGTGTACGATAACAAGGACATATACAAGTGAAATGGAATTCATCCTCTGTATCTTTTTGGTTGCAACATAGGCAATAACGTTCGTTACGAGGGATATTGTTACAGGAGTATCTGCCTGTCTGAATTCTCAATGGATGGGCAGACGCCCGTAATCTTACAAAGTAAAAACGTAGGCTCTTGGGTAATAAATCTAAGTAGTCTTCATATTCGAGAGATGTTTTAAACATTCTATACATGTCTAAAACAGAACTATTATTCATATTACCAAACCATTCTTGTTTAAATGTGTCAATAATTCTACATTTGAATTCACATACAAAAGCATGAGTGTTAGTAACATTGGGATTTTCAAATACATAGGAATATCCGTATTGATTTAAAAAAAAATTTAACATCCGCAACCCAATTGTTGTATCCTTTGTTGCAGTCATCCACTGCTTGTTTATACACAGTTTGTATAATAATATTTTTACTGTTAATAATTTTAAACCAATACTTAGCAATTCGTGCATATCTATTTACATATAACGGGTATCTACCTAACTCTCCATATACCGTAGCATTACATGTGGTTATTTTTACATTTAACAACCTTTTGCAAAATTTTAAATGGATGCGTTCGATCTCTTTAGATTTATTAAATCCCCATATTTCAGAGGCATAACATAAAATGGAGCCAACAAAAGAATCAAACAATTGACAAAATAATTTAGGCTTAAGATCATATTGCTTACATTTGTAGAGTAAAGTATTGGTAGCCTTAAGGGCTTTTCCAGCCAAATGCTCTTGGTTTAATGTAGAGCTACCAGTGTAATTAATTACAGTGCCGAGATAGTTGAAATTATCGACGACTTCTATTTTTTGACCATTGTAAGTCCATTTCTAATCTTGGCGAATTTTACCCCTTTTGCGAAAGACCATTATTTTGGTTTTTGACGTATTCACATTAAGCCCCCAACAATTACAGTATATGTAAAGTTTATCTAATTGGGATTGTACTTCTTCTGGTGTTTTACCTAAAATGGCCATGTCGTCTGCAAATAGCAACAAAATTAAAATTAGGTCATCTATATGTAAGCCAGACAGTGTGTCATCTTGTAGAAACAGTTCTAAATCTTCTACAAACAGTGAAAAAAGAATCGGAGACATTACCTCCCCTTGTCTTAGACCAACAGCATAGCTAAAATATTCAGAGTATGTTGTACAAGATTTGACATATGATTTTGCATTCTCATACATATTCTTAATTATTCGTAGTAATTTACCTTGTATTCCAGATTTATACATTTTTAACCATAGTGCACTGCGATATATACTATTAAAACATTTAAGCATATCCACGTACACAACATACAAGCGTTTGTTTTCTTTTAAAAAATGCTGCACAACAGACATCAAAATATAAATAGCATCAACAGTCGAACATCCTTTTCTGAATCCAAATTGTGCGTCCGAAATTTTACCATTATTTTCACAAAATGATTCAATACGTTTATTTAAAATGGTTGTAAATAATTTAGAGAAACAGCTTACAAGCGTTATTCCTCTGTAATTATTAACATCAGCAACAGAACCTTTTTTATGAAGAGGAATGATAATCCCTTTTGTCCATTGATCTGGAAAATAGCCAGAAGTTAAAATACTATTAAACACATCACACAAATGATTAGATAAAATATCAATACATTCAATGAAATATTCATTTAAAATACAATCAATACCTGCCGCTTTGTCACGTTTTAAGTGTTTAACTGCATTCATGACCTCATTTACTGTTATCGGTTGATATGAGCGACTAGGAAGTTTTAATCACACAAAACACTATATGTATCGTCTACGCTGTCAGCGACTGGCAGTGTGTGATAACTGAATCTCACTTCTTAACAGGTAGGCATATATATTACTATGCATGTATTGATAGAACAAAGTTTATCTATAATAATTTTATGTTTATTTAATTTTAATTTTAATTAATCGGAGGCTACGTTTCGTTTCGTTTTGTGTATTGTTTTACGTTAGCGTACATATGATATTTTCGAACATATGCAGGGCTGTTTGCGCCCTGTCATAACTGTGTTTGCTTATCTTTACTTAGAAGTAATGACATTTCAATTTAGCATTCAGTACGAAATATGTCCATTAACCAACGCGACGGTCAACGCGAAGCAACGGAGACCATAAAATACGTACAATGTGTGTTCGTGTAAACAGAGTAAAATGGACTTGTTCACAGATTTTCGTATAAATTGTATTGAAATAGATCAAAGTCTTTACTGAAAAAATTAACATGTGTACTCAACAAATAAAATATATAGGGATGGAAAAACTATTCGAATATTTGATTTAATTATCACTATTCGAATAGTTAAAATGCCATTTGAATATTCGCAAATTTTAATTGCGTTTCTAAAACAATACTTTACAGATTGTGGAAAGTAGTTTTCTTTCTGCACGAAAGCAGTAGCTTACTAGTTGATACATTATACCATGTTTTCAAAATAGATTAGCTCGGTGTCATGTGTCAGACAAAAGATATTGAATATACTGGTCTGTGTAAGCTGTCATTGTATAACCGCCAGTAATACACAATTACATCCGATAACATGAAGCCATAACGTTAAACCTGTAAAATGATTTTTCAAACAAATAATTAATAAATAAAAAAATTACATGAGTGCGATTACACATGTAGCAGTCATTATATATAAGAAATGTTGCTCAACTTTGCTGATAAAAAATTTGCTTTTTGACACGTCTCCATCTTCATAAGAAATATGTGATTTGCAGATTATTGCTAAAAAAAGTTAATTAAAAAACAACAACACTGAACACGGACTTATGTGGTTTATTCTTAATGTCATTAATCCTTAATGGGATATTGTATTTTTTTCATTGACGATACGAAGATAATGTGTACTAAAACTCTGTTTACAGTATTTCTAAACATGGTGTCAAGGTCACAAATTAATGATAATGTACTTAATATGTGTCTATGCTAATATTCGAATATTCGATTGAATGAAAAAGCGAACATTCGAATACCGATTTTGGTATTCGATGCCTTCCCTACAAAATATTACATCACGAAAAGCATTGAAAATGACAAGACGTTGTGGCTCTATCGTCTGTTACGTTTACCACTTGGGAATGTGGTTATAACCCAGCAGGCACGGTAACTGTGAATCAACACTGAAACAATGTCATTTCTTCAGAGTTGAAAATGGGTGAAAATGAATAGCACATAAATGTTGTACTCTGGATGTTGTTTCAACGTCGATTTCCTACGTTATTTCAATGTTGCTTTCCGACGTTATTTTGATATCATAAACTGGCGCAGTGCAGGATTTTGAGTAAGAGGGGGCGCAAATATTTAATAACTGCCAACAAACTGCTGTTGGTCACCCGTACATGTAAAGATGTATATCGGAACGGTGTAGTATCGTCCAAACATAACGATCAAACGAAAATACCACAGACCGTGTTTGATAATCACAATAAAATTGATTGAAGAACACGTCATTGGCAAATAATTGCATGTTATTAAGTTATTGTTATGTTTAAAAAGGCGAATGTTTGAAAATTTTAGAGAGAGTGTACGCCTCTTCACATAAATTCCTTCTTTGTTACATATAAAATATTCAATGTTTGATCTCAATTTTCACTATGACCAAGCTACTTTCCAATATATCACCATACATCGTTACAAAGATAAGGCCATAACCTTTTTAAAAAAACAGCATATCAAAAAAGTATATACGTTGTAACTCAACATATTTACCTTAGAAAAAACACACAGGTTTAGACAAGCATGGATACTGCCATTCCATTTTGCGCATGAATACATGGGCCAAATGTTATGAAGCTGGGAACCACTAGACAAAGAAGTGCAAAAGCAACAGGCTTTTTTTCTTATTGCTTACATATATACCTTTAACATGATACCCAATCATATCATTTAAACTGTATTTTACAAGTTCTATGCATCCTGCACTCAACCATATGTGCTTATTACCTAACCTGTGGATGTGACTTCCGTTTTGGGGTTATTACACCTTATAGATCATTGTACAATTGCCATCACTGACCCTTTAAGACTTTGGACTAGCCCTTGAGTTATTCTCACTGACTCCACAGTTATCGCTAGATGCACTCGTTTGATTTAAGATTTTTTTTATGTGTTATCGCCATTGGTCATTGCAAAATTTATGAAAGTCTTATATCAGGGAATTTTGTCCCGACAACTTGAATTGTCACCATTTTCATCATCATCATCATCGTCATTATCCTCCTCCTCCTCCTCCTCCTCCTCATTATCATCATCATCATCATCATCATCATCATCATCATCATTATCATCATTATCCCAACGAAATGAACCATTGGACACAGTTTCGCCTCTATTGCAGTCATCAGTATAATCATCTTCAGAACCGGTTGGAACACATTAAGCTTGCAGTTGTCATTATCACAATTACGAAAATACTTCAGAGTAATCAACAGTTGTTTTAACTGGTCCAGATTTGTTTAAAGAGGGACACGGTTATTGGGTTGAACATGGTAACATAAACATTGCACACATTCCACATGAATTTAAATTCGGAATGCTGATCCATTTTCCTACCAACTGACCTTCGATTGTATGGCTCAGATAATGTGTATCAATGTACTTGAGGTGGATAGTACCGATTGATTATTTGTCCTGTTGCTGCACTTAGAATGTATGTACATGTGTGCCGGTCACATGACGTATATAGAACAAATGCATCTTTAATAATTCTAGGTATGTTTAAAATTAATCGCGAAACATTGAAAAAGTTGTCCTTACTATAATATACCGAATGCTCAATTAATGCTAATGCTAAAGTAATCTTAACAGATAGGAAAGTAAAAAACAAACGTGCAGTGTGTGAAGTTGGCAATGACATCGAAAATCGAAGATCGAAATTCGAATATCGAGGTAATGCGCATATCGAGCCAGCTCTGACATCGACATTCAAACTTCAACCGCGAATAGGCCTTTCCCAAAACCAGGTTACTTCCCTTGCGTAATCACGAGTGGTGTCCCCTGTTCACTTCCGGCGACGTTTATTGATTATAAGGCGGGAAAAGGGTATTGATATTTACCGAAAAACATGCAATATATTTGATTTTCAATCTGAAAATTGTGTTGATGTCGCAAAAATAAATTTACAAATAGTAACAGTCGTATATAATATACATCGTGTTCTTTATTTATCAATTTAATTCAATAATTATTTTGATTTTTAACAATATTGTCTACTCTTTGCAGATTGACAAACAAACTGTACACAGTACGTTTAACGGTTATTATGCAACAAAACACAAAAATAGCGATTTCAGTATCTTAACAACCTATGCCTTCATCATGTAATTAATTTGCATTATTAAATAAAATAAATAAAAAGCTGTTTTTAGTATAATGATTTTGCTAAGTAACTCTAAGCTAACATTCTTTTGGCGACTAAAATTACGAAAATAAGGTATCATCACAGAAAGTTTGAACGTAATTCCGATGTTTTGGCAGCAACTTCTTATTTGAATTCCATACACATTTGTGTTTTACTTTAAAGCTTTTTTCGTTGCTGATATTCTTGTTTTGTGCTAAATATTATACAGTGCTTGAACAGGCTCCGCTTTAATCTTGAAATATAATGCAACAAAACAACTATCGTTTTAATTACTGTTAACACAATAGTACAATAACTAACGATGATGCCATATATAACATATATACATAATAGGCTTAAAAATTATGTTCAATTTGTTAAAAGTACACACGATTGTATGCAATGGATAAAGATTGATGGCAAATTGTTTGATTTAAAGAATGATGTATTTTTGTGCTTAGTGTATAATGCACCAAAAGGCAGTGGAAGACAGTACCTTGTAGATAACAGTGTTTTTGAATTAATAACAAATGATATTCTTTACTTCAATAATGTCTATAGTGAGTCATGTGAATTCTTTATATGTGGTGATTTTAATGCCCGAGTAGGTGATAGGCCAGATTTTGTTTCGTATGACAATGTACATGATGTTGTGGAAAATATGTTACCAGATGATTATGTTCAGGATAGTTGCCTACCAAGATGTAATTTGGATAAGACTGTTAATGCAAATGGGAAGTTTTTATTGGATTTCTGTAAAATGACAGGTCTAAGAATATTGAATGGTAGATTAGGTGCGGATAGTAATATTGGTAAGCACACGTTTGTAAGTTCACAGGGTTGTAGCACTATAGATCTTGTACTTAGCAAAAGTAATATGTTTCCTTATGTCCAAACTTTTGAAATATTAGATCCTAATATTTTATCTGATCATTGTATAGTTAGTCTTAGCCTTAAATGTACAACTATAACTGGTATAAATGTTTGTGAAGATCACACACAGTTAAATGATGAATACTATTTTGAAAATGATGTCAATAAATTACCATACATCTATAAATGGGATAATGACAAAAAAAATGAATATATTGATGCATTAAACTGTGACAACATAAAAAATACATTTGAAATACTTTGTGTTAATATTGTCGAGACTGGAAATAATAATGAATTGGACACTTATTTAAGCACTTTTTGTGATATTATTAAAAATATTAGCTCACCATTATTCAAAAAGAGTTGTGTGGATAATGCATGTTTTATAAATAAAGATGCTGTTTACATGGATGCTGAATGTAAAAATTTAAGACAAAGTTATTATAAAAACATGAATATGTACAGAAATTTTCCTTCAAATGAAAATAGAGAAAATATGGTAAAAGCTAGAAGTTGTTATAAAAGCACTATTAGGAAAAAGAAATATGTTTATGATAAAAATCAATCACAAAGACTAGAAAATGCAAGGCTAAATAATGCAAAATTATACTGGAAATTGTTAAAGAATACTAGTGTAAAACATGATAAGCAAAACATAACAAGTAAGGAGTTTTTAAACTACTTTAAATCAATAAATGACCCAAATTCTACATTTTACCAGCCTGATGAAGATATTTTGTACTTTCAGGAAAGATATTTAAATGGGGAACTGAATATTATGTTTAATGAGTTAAATATACCATTTACTCACCGGGAAATATTTAATGCATGTAAACAAATACACAATGGTAAATCTGCTGGACCTGATTACCTAATTAATGAGTTTTTTAAATTTGGTATTTATAGTAATAGCTTCTTAAAAGTTGTGTGTACCTTGTTTAATAAACTGTTTGAGTGTGGATATTTCCCAGAAATTTGGTGTGAGGGTTTTATTGTGCCTTTACATAAAAAGGGTACTAAGGATGATGTAAATAACTACAGGGGGATAACATTATTAAGTACTTTTGGAAAATTGTTTACCAAAGTAATTAATAATAGGTTGAACAGTTGGGCTGAAAAGTATCATGTGTATATAGAGGCACAAGCAGGATTTAGGCAAAATATGGGAACTATTGATAATATATTTGTATTACATGGTATCATTAATCATATTTTAAATGAAAAAAAGAGATTGTATGCTGTATTTATTGACTTTACTAAAGCATTCGATTATTTGGTAAGAGATATCATTTGGTACAAATTGCTGAAGCTAGGCGTTCGAGGAAATATTATTAATGTTATTAAGTCAATGTATACAAATGTTAAATCAAGAATTAAATTGGGTAATACAATAAGTAATGAAGAATTCTCTTGTTTTTTAGGAGTTAGACAGGGTGAGTCTTTATCACCGCTATTATTTTCCTTTTATCTGAATGACTTAGAAGAACATTATATGTTAAATGGCTTTAATGGTATTGATATTGGTATGTTGAAATTGTTTTTGCTTTTATATGCAGATGATATTGTAATTATGTGTGAATCTGAAGAAGAATTGCAGAAAGGCTTATGTTTGTTAGAAGAAATACTGTGAAAGATGGAAACTATGTGTAAACTCAGCTAAAACCAAAGTCATGATATTCAAAAAAGGGGGTCAGTTAAGGAGAAATATTCAGTTTTTATATAAAGGCCAGGAATTAGAAATTGTTAAAACCTTTTCATATTTGGGAATAGTTTTTACTACAGGTGGATCATTTGCAAGTACTTTCGACACACTTGCAGGTCAAGCTTCAAAAGCTGTTTTTAAATTAAATTCATACTTAATTAACTTCCCTTTAATCACTATACAAAACAAGCTACAATTATTTGATCAGCTCGTTTTACCTATTTTAAACTATGGATCAGAGGTCTGGGGCTTAAATGAGTTTATGACATTAGAGAGGGTTCAATTAAATTTTTGTAAAAGGTTATTAGGTGTGAAAATCTAAACCCAAAATAATTTTGTATATGGAGAACTTGGTAGAACATCCTTGATAACCAAAAGAGCTGTTAATGTTATAAGATATTGGTTAAAAATTATTAAGTTAGAGGAGCACAAATACGTTAAGTGCATGTATTTACATATGTATAGCACTTTAATGAGTAGACCAAATACCCACTCATGGCAAAATCTGTATGTAATCTTTTACAATCTTTAGGTTTACATATTCATGGATTAACCAAGGTGTAGGTGATGAAAAGTGTTTCTTATGTTTAGTTAAATCTAGAATAACTGATGCTTTTATACAAAACCTGGATGACAGAACTAAATAATTCAAGAGCAAAAAATTACAATATGTTTTGTAAATTTGAATTTCAACCTTACTTAAAACATGTCAGTGTTAATAAATTTAGATATAATCTTTGTAAATTAAGAGTTTCTTCACACAGGCTAGAAGTGGAATCAGGTAGATGGCATAAACCTGAACCAATACCTTTCCAAGAAATAAAATGTCAGCATTGTAATGTTATTGAAGATGAGTTTCATTTTATACTAGAATGTTCACTTTATACTGATATTAGAAAATTGTATATCAAACAGTATTACTGGAAAAGACCTAATGTACCAAAATATATAGAATTAATGCAGTCTGACAATGCAATTGTTAACCGAAACCTAGCTATGTATGTTCATAAAGCATTTACTGAAAGAAATATGTATAAATATTAGTACGATTAACATTTCTTGCTTTGCACACTTGACTTCTCGCTTTACCTAATGCACTGTATTTTGATTTATTATATAATATTATATTATATATTACTTACTTATAATATTGATAGTATTATTATTGTGAAATGTATTATAACAGCTAGTAATTTACTTATAATTAATTGTATTATACAGATGACCACCGTGTATGTATTTATTTACTTTTGTATATCATGTATACTCACGGACTGTATGTCTATTGTATATTGAATAAACCAAGCCATTAAATTTTATAACTGATGTTGTATTAAAGAGATTAAGTAAGTAATTTGTTTATTATTGTGTTTAAACAAGTTTAAACAATGTTCATGATAACTTCATATAATGAACGAAACAATAACACCTGACCCAATGGGTCTGTATGTCGCCAGGAAAAAATAGATATGTCGTGATAATTATGTACATAATAGGGTGAGTATCTATAATAAAACAGACATAGATATATACATATTGAAACAAGTTAACACAATTCAGAGTAAGTAATTAACTAAGCCAACAAGAGAGTCTAATATACGTTTGAATAAATATTTTTTATACTTGTTGAGTCTGTTTGATCAAGTATTTAGTTTTCGTTCATGTATATAACTCTAACTGATATTATTTCTTCATTTCTGTCGGAATCGTGGTAAACAAACATTTTATTCTCGCAGCAGCTATGGTAATTCTCGTATGTTTTAGAAACAAAAAAAACACGATGAGTTCTCAAATGTTCACCACCTTTCAATTCTTCAGAATTGAAAATTAAATGCTGTGCTATATTATTACACTCTTCAATTTTAAAACCAATTTATTAATTCGAAAAAGTGTTTAATGCTTTTAATTATGTTCTGTTCTGTTCAATAAGGTGGCGAAATTTCATAGGGTGATAGGCAAAGAACAACAACGGAGACAACAATATTTTAAAATGTGAGATAAACTTTAATTTGAGAAGCAAACAATGGAGTCGAAGTGTGACATGTTAGTTGTCTCTGTATGTAGATCTTTATCATCAATGCATTACGCAATTGCACGGATTAGCGGTATTGTTCTAAGGGCAATTTGATAAGATCCCAGCTGTTTGTGGCTTTGGTATTTGTATGACCCCCCTCTTCAGTCAGATAACTAAGTATCCATTGAGAGAACATGTGGTGGTATTTATGTATGGAAAACAACCGTTTAAGACGAGACAAGTAGATTACTTCTTTTTTCCGGATACCTGTCATAAGGACATGTGGCCTTAGTAATGAGTTTAAAACGATACCACATTTAGTTCTAACGATTTATTTTTGTAAGATATATCCTCTATGAGTTTTTATAATGTTTAATCAAAAACATGTGGTTTTAAACATTTCCCTTACATGTTTTGAAAGCCGCTTGGTCTTAGATCTATAATACTATATATGGCAAGCTGGGGAAAACGTCGCCGGAAGTCGGGTTTCAAATATGGCGGATGTGAATTCGCAATAACGGGAGGTAATTTCCAAGGGAGATCACCTAGTTTTCGGAAAGGCCTATATCGAGCTAGCTTGAATGTCGAGCCAGTTCTGACATCGATATTCAAACATTAACCGCGAATATCGAGCTGGTGCGAATATCGAGCCAGCTCTGACATCAACATTCCAATCTTAAACAGGAATATCGAGCTGGTGCGAATATCGAGCCAGCTTTGAGATCGACATTCAAACATGCAACGCGAATATCGAGCTAAGGTTGAATATCGAGCTTGCTCTGAGATCGAAATTCAAACATGTACCTCAAATACCGAGCTGGTGCAAAATATCGAGCTAGCTCTGAGATCGAAATTTAAGCATTAAACGCGAAATCGAGCTAGTGCGAATATCGAGCCAGCTCTGACATCGCAATTCAAACTTCAACCACGAATATCGAACTAGATTGAATATCGAGCCAGCTCTGACATCGACATTCAAACATGAAACGCGAATATCGAGCATGTGCGAATATCGAGACAGCTCTTAGATCGACATTCAAACATATAACGCAAATATCGTGCTAGGTTTAATATCGATCCAACTCTGAGATCGACATTCAAACATGAAACGCGAATATCGAACTGGTGCGAATATCCAGCCAGCTCTGAGAAATTCAAACGTCAAACACCAATATCGAGCTGGTGCGAATATCGCGCCAGCTCTGACATCGACATTCAAACTTCAACCGCGAATATCGAGCTAGGCTGAATATCGAGCCAGCTCTGAGATTGGCATTCAAACATGAAACGCGAATACCGAGCTGTTGCGAATAACGAGCCAGCTCTGAGATCGCAATTCAAACATTAAACTCGAAAGTCGAGCTGGTGCAAATATCGAGCCAGCTCAAACATCGACATTCAAGTATGAAACGCGAATACAGAGCTGGTGCGCATATTGAGCCAGCTCTGATATCAACATTCAAACTTAAACCGCAAATATCGAATAAACCCTTCAATTGTTTTGAAATAACGACCAGACAGGGAAAAATGACATAGGGGAATAAGTCTGTATTCATTCAGGAAGAGTTATAATTCGCATGTACTGCATTCCACATAACAAACATATATCTACGAGAAGTAATCAAAATGGTCGTGAAATTTCTTTAAAAAAAACACACTTTAATTTGATGTCCAATCAATTCGAAATCGTCAATAAATGCATTGCAATTTCTTACACGCAAATAACTCCAAGATTGGTAACACTGGATCAGTGCATCAAATTTTGTAACACCTAAAGCAGTCCGAAAATTGTATGAAAATGTTGTACATTAACAACAGTGTTTTAATATTTAGGCTCACAGAAACGCCGTACAAAATGTAGTTTGTTAAATGACTTCAGTGCAACAAGTTCTTGGGTTTTCAGACGTCAATTTCTTTATACGGTTACGGCAACGGCATGTTTTATAAGCTATCCCGTCATTGACAAAGTTAAAAGTGCGACTGCCGGAACAACAGTGAATGCGCAAAGCTGTACAATTTTGCGATGAAATATTTCATTCGGCAACGCAGTCTTCTACGAATCTGCAACAAACAACTTAATATAGTGTAATAAAAAATCAAAAGTACACAAATGGCACCAAGGAATCAGAAATAAAAAATGATGATCCGACACTAAGAATTGCGACGACGGCGTTCGTGAAGGCTGTTAACGACGTCGTGAATATAGGTCGTCGGACAGTGTGTGTTTGGGGGGGGGGGGGGGGTTGCAGAGTCACTCGGAACAGCAATGAATGGGAAACCCATGCGAAATGCGATATTTGCGCATAAAATAGAGAAAAATCGCAAAGAAATAATCACCGATGGGATTTTACACTGCACTTACATTTTTCAGTACGAATCGAAAAATGCTGCTGTACAATACACAACGATCGGTCTGGTGTGCAGTTTGGTCAGTATTCGGTGAGATTTTATTCATACAATTAATTCGGCAGTCCTGAAATTCAATATCAACCGACGCTCTTTACACCTAGAACGGGAAGCGCGAGCGTCTGCGTGTGTATTTTTTCTCGATTTCAACAGCCGGGCACGGCTTTCTCAATAGAGCGCTGGACTGTCAATCCGGATATCGTCAGTTCGAACCCCAGCCCGGCCACGTAACTTGTGTGGGGATTGGTCATACAATTATTTTCTACGGCCATTCTCCCCTACCTCTGATTCAAGTAGGGCAGTTGTCAGTTACTGGCATAATTATGTGCACTTAGTACTGGTAAATCCCTTGGATCGGCTAAGCTTGCCTAGGAAAAGTGTGAGTCGGTTAACTGGCCGCCGTGATATGACTGAAATACTGTTTAAAACGGCGAAAAAATCCAAATAAACAAACAGTTGGGACGTTCACAAAATCTAATAGCTATAAATCCCATTAAAAAAAAACAACAGGAAATCACATGGTCTCATATGGAAAAATCTTTTTCCGGTCACTGGAACAGTGTCAGAATAATACATCAGATACTGAGAATGAGAATTTTTGGTGCGAGGTTGCTTATTCGATTAAAAATTATTTGTGTTCGTTAACTTTTAAAATATTACTATTATTATCGGGGGGAAATATCCAACAATATTCTCGGTCATTGCAGTTTTAGTTTCTATTACCGTATGATTCAATCGTGAATTCATTTAAACGACACGTTAATACTGGAGAATAATAAAAAGTCATATGCTAACGTTATTATGAAGTTTGAAAATGTAAGTGTTGTGTTAACCGTACTTTAAACACGTTAAATGTCAATTGTGGGGGTCGGCGATTTAGCGGACGGACTGATCTGTGTAAGGATGAATTGTGGGGTCGGCGATTTAGCGGACGGACTGATCTGTGTAAGGATGAATTGTGGGGTCGGCGATTTAGCGGACGGACTGATCTGCGTAAGGATGTAAAATCGATACTTGGCGATATTCGATGAAATTTGTTAATGGAAGATGTTTGGCAGTTGGACACAATAACACTATAGATGTGGCAACGAAATGTGAATACTTAAATGTAAAAAACTATCATGCAGACATTATTAAAGAAAACGCGCAATATATAGATATTATTAAGATGTAGTCATATATTCACCAACCAATTCTTTGACTTGAGAATTCAATTATAGACGAAGACTCAAGAAAAGGTACTTGTGTGTTTGCATACAGTAAGATTCAAATTAAGATCATTTTTAGATCAAAACTGGTTTAAGAATATTCCGAGGGGTCATCAAAAAGTTCATTGAATTTTGTTCATAAATTACAAAGAATAAGTCGGACACTTGTGAAATTTAATCTACATATCTGAATATACTACGTCTATGTATGTAAATTTTCAGCAATAAATATCTACTAATAACGGAGTAAAATCCAAACACACAAAAACATTTAACAAGATCCGGAGCACTCAATCACATGTCTAACGCAACACTTTTATCACTCTTTTTGCTTAAAAAACGGTTCAAGATATCAATTTGACTTTGTTGTTTCAAATCATTAGCTACACATGTACATAGAAATCATTCATCCCTGGTCACTTCTGGGCAGATGCGGGTGTAGTTACATCGTTGTGGACGATAGATACAATAGATCAATTACGATAAAAATGCTAGGAGACATGGAGACACTCCAAAATTATTTATTCATATTCCAAATTTTGACTACATTCCTTGATAAATAATCGAGACATTATGACAAATAGAAGTGTTGCGTTAGAAGCGTGATAGAGTGTATGCCAATACATTTAATAAATTATTACTATTAGTATAGTTTATAAATTATTGTTGTGCTTTTCGAAAAGGAATACTATCGAAAAAGATAAACGATGAAAGTCATAAATAAGTTAATAAATATTGAATCAATATATACATCTACACAGTGAGACTTATATACATGGGTATAGCACTGGCAGAACTATGTATTTCGTCATGTTGACGCAAGAAGTCATTTTACAAAAATAGACTGGTTTACTGGTTTCTTTGGCAAATCGGCATGAGCAATGCATTTGGCCATTTACAAAACACTTAATGAAAGATGGCCAATAAAAAGGGGCACTAAATATTTTTCTTGCGTCAAAAGAAATTGGAATGCCACAATGTTTAATATGTCATTACTTGTTTGTTATGTTTCACAAAAGGGGTAATAATTAATCGTATTAATTTTAAGAACCAGCTGGAAAAATGCTTTTAAGTTCAAGGAAATTAAATGAAGCGTGTCGTGGGAAAATCGGGCTTAATGCATGTGCGTAAAGTGTCGTCCCGGAGTAGCCTGTGCAGTCCGCACAGGCTAATCCAGGACGGCACTTTCCGCCTACAGTGGATTTATGTTTAGAAGAGACTTCCGTGAAACAGAAAATACCATAAAAGCGTAAAGTGACGTCCTGGATTACCGTGTGCGAACTGCACAGGCTAATCCGGGACGACACTTTACGCACATGCATTAAGCCCGGTTTTCACACGACACACTTCAAATATATTTCATAAGTTAGAAAAAAACAATCAGCTTAGCATTTTTAGCGTTAAAAGACAAGTAACTGAAACCTAAGTAATTATTTAAATGAAATCCGTCTCCCAATGGTCTGCCTGTAGGATGGCACGGATCTCCGCTGCGAAACTCGTTGTAGGTGGCGTACGATGTTTGAATGTCGAGTGTCTGCGTGCATGTATGGGACACTATCCTGCGGCTAGGCCTCGTAAAAACTGTATGAAAATAACACTGATGGTACTAAAACTCAAATTGTCGCTGCCGCTCCCGAATCTAAAAAATAGTCGTAGAAGACTTCAATCCGTTTCTGGTATAAATCGTCTCAGATACCCGAGTATTCGTTGTTCGTCGCTGTTGGTAATCTCTGATTGTACCATGTCCGCGACTGCTCTTCTGGACGGGCACAATCTCTCGAAAAAGTTTCGGCGTGTTTCGGCGATGTAAGGTGAAAGCAAAAGCGATCCAATCGCATTCGGTGCATTGGATACATGGCTCCAGCCACAAACTGGGCCTCTGCGCACTGGACCGCCATACGCCGCATGTTAATAGTGGTTGGAAAGCTCCGACACACAGTGTCTGCCTAAAACATCGCATATAATATCCATGTCATCATCCTCTACGCCAACTTCAATTGTCAGCGACACTGTCTCTCGCTCCAGTCCACCTAGACTGGTAATCCACGATCGTAATAAACAGTCTTCATCACACTCTTCAAACACCCCAAAGATCAGACTCACCAGTCCAAAACGTGGATGGTATGTCAACCGCACTAGAACTACGTATATAATCCTGCATATCGCCTTCCTTGAAGGACCAGCTCGGTATTTGCTGTATATATTTCAATGTTGATTTCGGAACTGGCTCGATATTAAACCTAGCTAGATATTCGCGGTTTATGTTTGAATTTTGATCTCGGAGCTGGCTCGATATTCAACCTAGCTCGATATTCGCGGTTTATGTTTAAATTTTGATCTCGGAGCTGGCTCGATATTCAACCTAGCTCAATATTCGCGGTTTATGTTTGAATTTTGATCTCAGAGCTGGCTCGATATTCGCACCAGCTCGATATTCGCATTTCATGTTTAAATGTTGATCTCAGAGCTGTCTCGATATTCGCTCCAGCTCGATATTCACGTTTCATTTATTAATGCCGATGTCAGAGCTGGCTCGAATTTCAACCCAACTCGATATTGGCGGTTGAAGTTTGAATGTCGATGCCAGGGCTGGCTCGATATTCGCACCAGCTTGATATTCGTGTTTAATGTTTGAATTTCGATCTCAGAGCTGGCTCGAATTTTAACCTAGCTCGATATTCGCGGTTAATGTTAGAATGTTGATCTCAGAACTGGCTTGATATTCACACCAGCCTGATGTTCGCGTTTGATTTTTTAATGTCGATCACAGAGCTGGCTCGATATTCAAAGTAGCTCAATATTCGCGTTTATGTTTGAATGTCGATGTCACAGGTGGCTCGATGTTCAACCCAGTTCGATATTCGCGGTTGAAGTTTGAATGTCGATGTCAGAGCTGGCTCGATATTCGCACCAGCTCGATATTCGCGTTTCATGTTTGAATGTCGATCTAAGAGCTGGCTCGATATTCAACCTAGCTTGATATTTGCGTTTTATCTTTGAATGTCGATTTCAGTGCTGGCTCGATATTCGCACCAGCGCGATATTCGCGTTTCATGTTTTAATGTTGATGTCAGAGCTGGCTCGATATTCAACCCAGCTCGATATTCGCCGTTGAAGTTTGAATGTCGATGTCAGAGCTGCCTCGATATTCGCATCACCTCGATATTCGAATTTCGATCTTCGATTTTCGATGTCATTGCCAACTTCACACACCTCACTTACTATCACTAATAGCGTTTAAAGGAACATTTTTTCGAACACTGCTGTGTGAAATCTAGGTAAAATCTGGATCAAAACGTGGTCAAGTGGAGGGTCAAACACTGAAACGTCATTGGTCCCTATCCCTATATTACATACGTTTTGAATAATTGGCGTTCATTTAGAGCAGCATTTTGCAACGCTGCAGCATGTTTGCTTCAGTGTGTTAAATATAGTTCGAAATCACATGTCAGGAAATGTTAGTTTCTCAATAAAGTTTCTGTCAATAGGCATTAATAAACATCACAATAACACATCAAATTAATAGCATAATAACACACAGCGGAGTTAAAAAGTAACGCGATTGTGTATATGATTCCAAATGCTGTTTTGATCTAATTATGAAAAAATCTCAATGTGGACAGATCGAAAAAAACGTTTAACACACAAACTTACATTATTATCACTGGTTACAATCTTTTAATATATGTTTCTTATTATATTATTGTAAGTCCATTTCGTATTTAATAAATAATATTTATTTAATTGATTCGGTAATGAACAAAATATTCATTGTATTTTGATTGTATGGTTTATTTGATGGAAAGCCTACACTCCTTAGGTACATCCGCCTCCCGCGATAAACCACTATAGATTGTTACATGTAGACATCCAGCTGTGTACCTCTCGCGATAAACCGCTATAGATTGTTACATGTAGACATCCAGCAGTGTACCTCTCGCGATAAACCGCTATAGATTGTTACATGTAGACATACAGCTGTGTACCTCCCGCGATAAACCACTATAGATTGTTACATGTAGACATCCAGCTGTGTACCTCTCGCGATAAACCACTATAGATTGTTACATGTAGACATCCAGCTGTGTGCCTCTCGCGATAAACCGCTATAGATTGTTACATGTAGACATACAGCTGTGTACCTCTCGCGATAAACCACTATAGATTGTTACATGTAGACATCCAGCTGTGTACCTCCCGCGATAAACCACTATAGATTGTTACATGTAGACATTCAGCTGTGTACCTCCCGCGATAAACCGCTATAGATTGTTACATGTAGACATACATCTGTGTACCTCTCGCGATAAACCGCTATAGATTGTTACATGTAGACATCCAGCTGTGTACCTCCCGCGATAAACCGCTATAGATTGTTACATGTAGACATCCAGCTGTGTACCTCCCGCGATAAACCACTATAGATTGTTACATGTAGACATACAGCTGTGTACCTCTCGCGATAAACCGCTATAGATTGTTACATGTAGACATCCAGCTGTGTACCTCTCGCGATAAACCGCTATAGATTGATACATGTAGACATCCAGCTGTGGACCTCTCGCGATAAACCGCTATAGATTGTTACATGTAGACATCCAGCTGTGTACCTCCCGCGATAAACCGCTATAGATTGTTATATGTAGACATCCAGCTGTGTACCTCATGCGATAAACCGCTATAGATTGTTACATGTAGACATCCAGCTGCGTACCTCTCGCGATAAACCAGTAGAGATTGTTACATGTAGACATCCAGCTGTGTACCTCCCGCGATAAACCGCTATAGATTGTTACATGTAGACATCCAGCTGTGTACCTCTCGCGATAAACCGCTATAGATTGTTACATGTAGACATCCAGCTGTGTTCCTCCCGCGATAAACCGCTATAGATTGTTACATGTAGACATCCAGCTGTGTACCTCCCGCGATAAACCACTATAGATTGTAGACATCCAGCTGTGTACCTCCCGCGATAAACCACTATAGATTGTTACATGTAGACATCCAGCTGTGTACCTATCGCAATAAACCACTATAGATTGTAGACATACAGCTGTGTACCTCCCCCGATAAACCGCTACAGATTGTTACATGTAGAAATCCAGCTGTGTACCTCCCGCGATAAACCACTATAGATTGTTACATGTAGACATCCAGCTGTGTACCTCCCGCGATAAACCACTATAGATTGTAGATATACAGCTGTGTACCTCCCGCGATAAACCGCTATAGATTGTTGCATGTAGACATACAGCTGTGTACCTCTCGCGATAAACCGCTATAGATTGTTACATGTAGATATACAGCTGTGTACCTCTCGCGATAAACCACTATAGATTGTTACATGTAGACATACAGCTGTGTACCTCTCGCGATAAACCACTATAGATTGTTACATGTAGACATACAGCTGTGTACCTCCCGCGATAAACCACTATAGATTGTTACATGTAGACATCCAGCTGTGTACCTCCCGCGATAAACCGCTATATATTGTTACATGTAGACATCCAGCTGTGTACCTCTCGCGATAAACCACTATAGATTGTTACATGTAGACATCCAGCTGTGTACCTCACGCGATAAACCGCTATAGATTGTTACATGTAGACATCCAGCTGTGTACCTCCCGCGATAAACCGCTCTAGATTGTTACATGTAGACATACAGCTGTGTACCTCTCGCGATAAACCACTATAGATTGTTACATGTAGACATCCAGCTGTGTACCTCCCGCGATAAACCACTATAGATTGTTACATGTAGACATCCAGCTGTGTACCTCTCGCGATAAACCACTATAGATTGTTACATGTAGACATCCAGCTGTGTACCTCTCGCGATAAACCACTATAGATTGTTACATGTAGACATCCAGCTGTGTACCTCTCGCGATAAACCGCTATAGATTGTTACATGTAGACATACAGCTGTGTACCTCCCGCGATAAACCTCTATAGATTGTTACATGTAGACATACAGCTGTGTACCTCTCGCGATAAACCACTATAGATTGTTACATGTCGACATACAGCTGTGTACCTCTCGCGATAAACCACTATAGATTGTTACATGTAGACATCCAGCTGTGTACCTCCCGCGATAAACCACTATAGATTGTTACATGTAGACATCCAGCTGTGTACCTCTCGCGATAAACCACTATAGATTGTTACATGTAGACATCCAGCTGTGTACCTCCCGCGATAAACCGCTATAGATTGTTACATGTAGACATCCAGCTGTGTACCTCTCGCGATAAACCACTATAGATTGTTACATGTAGACATCCAGCTGTGTACATCTCGCGATAAACCACTATAGATTGTTACATGTAGACATCCAGCTGTGTAGCTCTCGCGATAAACCACTATAGATTGTTACATGTAGACATCCAGCTGTGTACCTCCCGCGATAAACCACTATAGATTGTTACATGTAGACATCCAGCTGTGTACCTCTCGCGATAAACCACTATAGATTGTTACATGTAGACATCCAGCTGTGTACCTCTGGCGATAAACCACTCTAGATTGTTACATGTAGACATCCAGCTGTGTACCTCTGGCGATAAACCACTCTAGATTGTTACATGTAGACATCCAGCTGTGTACCTCCCGCGATAAACCACTCTAGATTGTTACATGTAGACATCCAGCTGTGTACCTCTGGCGATAAACCACTCTAGATTGTTACATGTAGACATCCAGCTGTGTACCTCCCGCGATAAACCACTATAGATTGTTACATGTAGACATCCAGCTGTGTACCTCCCGCGATAAACCACTATAGATTGTTACATGTGGGCATCCAGCTGTGTACCTCCCGCGATAAACCGCTATAGATTGTTACATGTAGACATCCAGCTGTGTACCTCTCGCGATAAACCACTATAGATTGTTACATGTAGACATCCAGCTGTGTACCCCCCGCGATAAACCCCTATAGATTGTTACATATAGACATCCAGCTGTGTACCTCTCGCGATAAACCACGATAGATTGTTACATGTAGACATCCAGCTGTGTTCCTCTCGCGATAAACCACGATAGATTGTTACATGTAGACATCCAGCTGTGTTTGTGGCACCACAGAATGAACCACCAGTTGCGAAAACACTACCAAGATAACTACAATCATTTACAATATCTATGGTTTTGTAATCATTGTAAACCACATCAGCATAACGACGACGGCCTTTTCGGAAAATCATTATTTTAGACCTTTCAGTATTCACAGCAAGTTCCTATTTGAGACAGTATAGGCTTACTGGTATTCATGTAATAAATCTCAACCTCTTTGTAAGTCTGCTGTATGACAAAATAATCATATTATCGACGCAAAGAAACATTTTAAAAGAAATTATGTCTTCTATACCTTTCCTAAAATCCTGCTTCCAAATCATTCCATTACGTTGCAAACAACAAAGCAGATAAACACTCATCTTGCCTAATGCTCACAGTACATTAAAACCTGTCGTTTAACATACTTCAGTGGTTAACTTTTGATTTAACGGCGTTATACATTTATTTCATTACCTGTAGTGTATTTTCACGCATTGCTTATTTAGATAACTTATACCATATGTTATCATTAACAATGTAATGAAATGCCTTATGGAAAATATATGAAAACACAATTTAATTGTTTACCATTATTGCGTTACTAAACCGTGTAATACAAAGATGTTATCCACTGTAATCGAAATCCCGCCTGTGCCTCAATATATACATAGTATCGTTCTGTCAAATCTGTTCACCTGCTTTCAGAATAATTTTCCCAAAATACTTAGCAATGTATTGTCTCTGTAGGCTTCCCTTTATATGTAATGGTAAGAGTGTAGCTCTGTGCCCATGACGATGGAAAACACCCTAAGGAAAAAGCTGTGACTATGTCGGAATCTACTTCAAAAGTCGATTGTCAATGTACAAAATGGCAGAGCATATGTCCGTTAAAGTCAAAAAGGTTTCATTATATATACTATTTTCACTTAAAGAATTTAAATGTTTACCTTATGATACATATTTCAAAATATTTGATACTAAAGTTGTACCGATAATGTTGCATGGAGCTGAGTTGTGGGGAATGAATGAGTTTCACTGCACAGAAACTGTACATATGTTAGCATGCAAAAGTTTTTTCTCTGTTAATAATCAAGCACCCTAAGGAAATAACTTTAAAGGCTTTATTAAATCGTGTATGTAGATATGGTTTAAGTACAAATCAGTTCCTGCTTCTTTACAGGGTCTGTGCCCTTAAGAATCGGTGAATTTCATTTATTTAGTTGATATCAGCAATTTTAATTCATCAAAGATAATTTTCAGTTCGTCATTTTGATACCACTCCTTGAAGTGTAAAACATCTTCTTTGGGTGTAAAATAGGTGTTATCACCTGTTGTGATGTTTGATTTTTGTAGACCTGTTGAATGTTTTAACATTTTTCCAATAAATAGAACATGACATTTTAAAGACTACATCTAATAATCGTCTAATAATTTTCAGTTTGACCTCGATCGTATTCAACATTTGATTTCCTAATACAATTATTATATAGTGTTGTTGGACATCAATAAAGTTACGACTGTTTTCAAGGGTTGTATTAATTCTTTACAAGTTAAGATGTCTGTAAAATACGAATTGATCTTTTCTGTACACAATCAGAAGTAAACCACTGTTTATTAAAGTCCCAAAATAAAAACATTAAGTAAACTGATAAGCTTACTGTCTTATTTAACGATTGTAACATCGAAACACACTGCACTATAGTGACACACTTTCTGCGTGAAAAACGTCACCGATAACACATAGAATGTTTAAAATGCGCTTTTATCAATTATAATTCAAATAAATTTTAATTTATATCATAACTTAAACATAGAATGGGCGAACGGTCAACTACATATACCGATAAACAGAACAAATAAAATATGGTTATATTATGTGTTGCACAGGTTCGACTATGGCCCTGTTTACAGGCTGTCAGATAGTGTTTGACAGCGACGTATGTTTAAAGGTCAAGGTCAAATCGCAGCTTAGCAACAGCATTACAAAAAACGGCGGAGTTGTTTCATACATTCTTACAAAAAAGGTAATTCTTATATTCATTTTTTAAATTTTCATACACGGATGATTCATATTTAAATCCACGTACAGTTGCACTACATGAACGTGTATGCAAATTAAAACAAACTATAGGCAACTGCATACTTCATGTACGAGTATTTGGTTAGTTGTCTACCGAACTGTGCGTCGCATTCCTTATTCTCTTCCTAAATGACCGCTTGAGTAACAAAGCAAATGCACGTTTGTGCGTTCGAATTTTGTTCTAAAAAAGACCAATCACGCAAATGTTAAGACAAGCAATGTATTTTGATATCATTAATTGCAAGAAAATTTAAATTGAATGTGTTTATTCCCATACATTAAGATTTAAATTGATTTTTGGGGTCTTTGGTTCTGAACTGTGAAATATGAATCATAACATTTTGCAAAAATATTCGTGCACGAGTATATTTTCTTGGTGCTCATGATTTCCATTTAACAGTTTATTCTAAACTGATTACTAACGATCCAACTGTCGTCATTTTTTAATTAATTAATTTATAATATAGTAATATAATATATATATATATATACATATAATAATAATTATTTAATTTTCACACAAGTGTATGATGAATGATGTACAATCAGCGCCAACGTTCTTTATTATATACATAACTGCTAAGTTAAAATTTATTCAACGAAAATTGACTACTGTGTTTGATTTATGCATTGCATCAGCATGCAGTGCTATGAAGTTATGATAATTCATTCTGAACCAAATATTAGGCTAAGGCCGCCATTGTGAAACCGAAATATTCACCTATTAATATAGTAAGTGTAATAGACTTCTAAATTAATGTGCTCCATGGGAGTTTTGGTCGTTGCAGAAACGTGTTACTTCCTATCATCGTTGTTTTTTGACAATTACTTATTATGTACTTGGTGGTTAAATTGTACTTGGTACAGTCTCTACCAGTCTCCGTACGGGTTTCGCCGCTGACTCGTACATGTGTGTGCAACACTCGAGATTCATAATAAAGAATACCAATCTACATTATTGCTGGTATAAATTAAAGCAACAAAATACATTGGTACAAAGGTAGAAAAATTAATAATAATAAAAAGTACTGTAAGTTAAATAAGATTATAGAATGCATTGATTGAAACGAAGTTAATATAAAACTATTTCCTCTGCATTTCAGTGCTCGCACATTGTTTGCAGTGACGCCAAGCAGGCAGATGTCTCCTATACGAGTCAGATAGGTTTGAAGCTAGGAATTCCTGTGGTGACTGCAGAGTGGGTGCAAGCCTGCATTGAGTCCCGAACACTGCTTGACACGAATCAGTATCTGCTGCTTGGACAACCGATATCCGAAAAGACAAAAGATGAAAAAACAGGTTTTCCCAAATGGTCTTTGTGTGCCATTTTATTTCACAAAAAAAAATATGTACTTATAAAATACAACATAATGTCGATGCTATGAACATGAAATAAATGTATATCATGTTTAAATTTGTCACACTAAAGCGAACTATGATAATATGCCAATATATATTTATATAGCGTCACATGTTGTATATTGTTGTAGCGTTTAAATGATATGCACGTAGATCTCTTTACCAAATTCTTAAATATTCGTCTTAAATAAACGTCGTGATGAATTTGATTTAATTGTCTGCAATAAATAGATTAAGAATAATATAATGTGTTAAAGGGACTATGTCAATAAAAAATGATAAATTATATTATTTGATAGAAATAGGCTTTACTAAGACATGTGCATTAAATATATAAAAATTAATATATACACGATAAAATATTTGATAAAAACAAATTAGCAGAAATGGTTGAACACATTAAAACCCCAAAGGGGGGTATCGAACTCACTACTTAGGAGCCATACAAAGAAGTGACAGAAGACAGCGATTTAACCAACTGCGCTATGAGGCTTTGTAATGATTCGTGTGTAAACTATGGTTATATAAAATTCTCACAATTCTGACGTCAAAATGTTAACAGAAAAAGGGCAAAACTAACACAACCCATATCATAAATGGATTTTTATCTCAGAATGGGTAAACCCTTTACTCTTATATATATATATATACTGTTTTAACCGTTATTATATGCCACTATTAATATCTAAATTTAAGATTTTATTATGAAATTTTCACCCTGAGGCTCTTTTCGATGACATAGTCCCTTTAAGTGATAACAGTCGAGGTTTAAATAAAATATTTCAGAAGGCGTATCTTCTGAGGCTTTTTTCCCAGATGTGGAAGACGAGGAATATGGTAATCACGCTATTTTATACATGTAGTTTTGTACAATTTGAATGTTACCTGCAGTCTGACTACGTACACTGTAACAAATTCCCGCAAAATTTTCCGGAAAAAGTCATAGCAACTGGTTGCCATGCCCAGCACCGTTACATTAAGGTTCGAACCGTAAATAAAATTACGGTCTATACCCTTAACAGAACGGTACTGGGCCTGGCAGACAGCTGCCAGGACTTTAACCGTAAAATTACGGTACCGGCGTAAAATTTACAAATTAATATTATTATAAACCTATTTCCCACCAAAACAACATGACTCCTACACACACCCTCCAAAACTTCGTTTGCGGGTTATGAAGAAAGGCTTGTGTTTATCCACTTAACTCAATTTATCCAGTGAAATGTGCAAGGTGAAAATTTCTTTGACACACATTCAAATGTGCAAGTGTTGCACTTGTAGCTGGGCATTTCCTTAATCACAAAAACAACAAATATGCAGCTAAACAATAAATACGCGGGCCACTATTGAACCATGATGCTTAGTTCCGACCTTATAATTAATGACAACGTTGTAAAATAGAGTTGTCAAGCATAATGTCAGGGGATGGGGTAAAGCAATGTTTATACAAAATGTAATTAACATGGTTCAGGCATGTTGATCAATGGTAATAAAGTATAACATTCTCATTTTATGAGGAATATACCAGCAAAACAACAACGTGCAACCCAAAATGCCTTTACATGTGAAAATGGAATAAAACTCAATAATGTTTACCGTTCAGAAAACATGTGCAGCGAGTTTCCTCTCCTAATTTCCAAGAATACAACGCTGTATTACGGTGTACAACCCGTCAACTGCTAAACGTTGCCGGAACCGTTAAAAAATCAGCAGTACTCTCCGTAAATAATGCGGGAAATTTGTACAGTGTAAAGAAAATTTAATGCATGTATATATTTATTCAGGTTTAATCGCACATATTTACAATACAAATCATAACATGAAGGTAATTTTAAGAGATTTGGAAAAAAAATGCGCATTTACTATATGATGGGTATAAATATGATTACAATAATACTCGGTTGCTATGAAACATATGGCAATACATAATAACATAAGCACCACACATACAGATGAACCAAAGCCTGCAAAGTATAACCTGTCACAAAATACAAACATTTATAATCATCATTGGCGTAGCTTAGGTGTGAAAAATGTATAGGCATAATAGGCATGACATACTTTTAATAGCAGGGGTGTCTATCCATGGTTACAATGAATTAATTTAAGCTCAATCCACATTTTAAATTTTAACATAAGCGTATGTTTCTATTCATATAATTTCTTTCATATTGATTAAATCGTTAAGCAATGTGGAACTAACACAACCGACAAAGATTTCCCCTCACCACCACCCCACTCCTCTGGTTTTTTGTGTTTTTATTTTTTGTTTTCTGTACCAATGTATAGGCACGTGCTTATAGCGCCTCAACGGAGCTACGCTACTAAATAATATTTATGTTACAGAGCCAGAAACCTATTATCCAACGCCAGATTGCACCCCTCCACCAGGTATCATTTAGCATACAAGATTCACTTAACCTTGCGTATTTTTTCGGTTGAGAATAATTGCTCTATCTGTAATAGATATGTACCTCGTATAAGCATCGTTGATATATTTTCAATTGCATGTACCAAAATAAGGAATACATTGGAGGCGTGACGTGGGAAAACCGGGTTTAATGCATGTGCGTTATGTGTCGTCCCGGATTAGCCTGTGCAATTTGCACATGCTAATCCAGGATGACACTTTCCGCCTACAATGGATTTATGTTTAGAAGAGACTTCCTTGAACAGAAAATATCATAAAAGCGGCTGCACAGGCTGATCTGGGACGACACTTTACGCACATGCATTAAGCCCGGGTTTCCCATGACACGCCTCAATGTTGATTATAATCGCCGTTTTATAAGTTGTCTTGTAGATAATTAACATGATCCTACCTCTATCAGTTCCTGAGCCACGATTCAGAGTACAGCCTACATCTGAACAACTAGCTGCAGCTCTACGTGAAAAGCTGTTACTAGTGGGTGGTCGCATCGACGATTCAACTCAACCGCCTCCAATTCCGCCACGGATTCCGCTGCGAAATCCAGCATTGCAAACGCCTCCGCCGCCAACACGGTCAGTCCGTAACATTAACTGTCCGAAACCGACAAGGTATTGTTTGTCGTGAGGCAATTATGTAATAGTTGTTGCATACTTTTACCGAATTATGTTAGTTATTTAACTAGCCCACAGGGCGAGGTTAAATAATTTAACATATTGAATTATAAGCATGCAACACGTGTTTTCCACCACATTGAGCGTGCTGTATATTTAAATGTAGCTGTTGTTTATACGCACGCTATATTTTGCGTGGTTAGGGTCCACCACCAGTGGTAAATATCTCAGTTATTGCATGCCGCAAAACAAAGCAAACTCTTCTAAATATGGTATAAGTACATTGTGTATTTCGAACGGGTCTTGTAGATTATGAATAGTTTTGAATACCTGTAGTTGAAATAAGTTACTTTCTATTTCATTAACAGGTTTAACACGTTATTAAATTTTAAATTATAATGTTAGAGTCGTAGCGCCCAAGTGTTTATACATTAAGTGCGTAGTGCGTTTGATATACAAAATTAATAATTTACAACAGCAACACTTCTCCCAAGAAATCAGTTGCAAACCCGTCTGAACCCCCACCTCTCCCAGCAAGGAACTATTTGCCACCATCACCATCAGAAACAAGTTCGAGGTCGATGGTTCTAGCCACAACAAGTACACGTTCGCCGTCGCCAAATAGGCCTCCAACAAGAACACGTTCGCCATCGCCAAATACGCTTCCAACAGGAGCACGTTTGTAGATTATGAATAGCGTTTGAATAGTTATTGCATTGACTGTTTAACGCATCATTATTTGTAATGTTAGCAGCCACAAAATATGTCTCTATTTAGTGCGTTTGATTAGCATGTTTAACATTTTAAACAGCAAACCTTCTCCCCGGAAACCACTTGCAAACCCGGATGAACCGCCACTTCTTCCGGCATGTAACTATTCGTCACCATCACAAACACAAACAGGCTCACTGTCGCTTATTACGCTACCAAAACACGCACGTTCCTCGTCGTCAACTTCGCCACTAAACCCAACACAAACCGGATCTCCAGCGTCGACGGCAGATCACGCAATTTGTTTTGTGTTAATACTTTCTCTAACGTTGACTTAATATTTCAGGATCAATTTAATGCAAATTTTATTCATACGTTATATTGTGTATTTACAATATTCCAATCATACTGTTAAACGCTATCAGTGCATAATAAGCCCCGCCTACTATATATAGCTGCATACTCGCCACTGTGTGTGGTACATTTTTATCGAGTGCACCGGGATTCTCTCCCATATGGCCATCGCCCCCAGAAGACTTGTTAGTTGGGTTACGAGGGATAGTGCAAGATACAGGAGACGCCCCGTTCCAGAGACGACCCTGGGTCTTTTAGTGCCCAGTGTGAAGCACCTAGTACACTGCACCTCGGTTTAACGTCTCATGCGAAAGACGAGTTAGAAGGTTAGGGTGTAGCGGGGGCTCGAACCTGCGACCCCTGAGTTGTGAAACCAGTGCGTTACCACTAGACCACGGATCCGCCACTCGCCACTGGTCACTCTCAGTTGTTATATAGCAGTTGAATAATCAAAGCGCTGACAGCGTAGAAAGACTGTTGGAGAGACAAGAAACCAAAAGCAAATGAATAATGAGAGTATTTTTATCATAAGGAATATTTATTGAAGTAAGTCACCTGTCTGTTATATCATTTCTACAAAACAATATCGAAACCCATAACTGTACAGTCTACTTATATGAATTGGTATAAGCTGGTATTTGACCTAATTGAAGATGGAGACATTATCATCATTATTTTTTTTGGAATTCGTGGGAGGCAAATAATTTTTGTGTAAACTATCTAAACAGCAAACAGAGTTTTATGCATACAAGTCAATCTACAACGGGTAAAAATAGTAGATGAACCGTATACGGTCGAATTAATCTTCAGTGATTTTTATCACAAGCGCTCTGCTCGGTAAATAACGATTAAATTAAAAAATAAGTTAAATTAGTAAAATGAATTCAATACTCCCTTTAGAAGTACAATGCTTTTCCACAAATCTTATGCATATTTAAAAAAATCAATAGCAATCGTTAATCGAGTGGTTACGATTTTTCCGCTATATGTACTGAGTCAAAACACTGTTGTTAAACTTATGCAATATGATGTATTACACGCATGCAGTTAACAAGTAAGCAGCACAAACAGATACGCTATCATACTTATGTGAATAGACATAACATGATTTCACTTGTAGATGGGGACTAACTGGATTATTATTATTGTTTTTTTTTTTAATTGTATTTAAGTCGGATCTATTTCTTGTCATCTATTCATGAATGGAAAGTAGCATCAGGGTTTACCGCAGTATTTCTTGAAGGCATGTCGGCATCTCGAAAACCACCAACCGTGACAAAAATCAGCCGCCCCCCCCCCCCCCAAGATCGTTCCAACCCGACCCCTTAGCCGACCCCCCTAAAATCGGCCGCTGCGTTTGACCCCCGCCTCTTCAAAATCGGCCGCATTGCCCGACCCCAGCTCCCCGAAATCGGCTTCAACAATCGACCCCACCTCCCGGAAATTGGCTGCACAGCTCGAATCCAACTCCCCAAAATCGGCCGCATTGCGCGACCCCACCTTTCCGAAACGACGTTCGAAATCCCGGCGGCGACCAAATCGGCCCGTTATCTCTCAAACTACCTAGCCTTTTGCTCGACCAGCACCTCTCTTTGCATTATCTTTAATTTTGGAATTCTTCCTTTTAAAAAATTGAAACTATTAAAAATATTTCTTCTGCTAAAATCGCAACTACCGCGGTTTTCTTAATTAAATAAAAACGTGTTCACCTAACGCCTTTTGGAGGAAGTGTACATCAAAATACTAGGCTTCATTTGTTATGGACTTAATTTCCAATCATATATGGTATTCAGATTCGTTAAAAAGCCTAGCTTTTTCCGCCTTGAAATTCTTTCATGACCGCTCGTTTTTTTCAAAAACTGTTTATTATTTCATTAATTGTTTTCGGATGCAAAGGAAATCTATAATTAATATCAGCCTTACTACATGCAGACATTGCGGACATAAAATGTCGAACAAATCACGGTTGTTTTTAAATACTTGAATATGCGGTTCCTATTCGACATAAAATACGGGCCTGTATCTCCATGTAAAAAGCGTGTTATGCTAAAACAGCGCCCGAAAATTGCTATGCACAATGTCACGGATGCCTCATGAAAAACGTGCGTGTTCTGGTCACGTGCCTAATTGCAGTATTTAAGAGAAGAAAATTACGGTTGACAATGTTAAATTGTGTTTAGAAACGAGGCTCTATATTATATTATTCGTTTCCATAATTTTGAAATAGATAGGAAATTACCGGGATAAAATGAAACGTTAAATATAATAATCAAATGTTTTAAAATGCCTGTTCACTTTTCCCGTCAACGCTAGTATTTGTTGTCACGTTTTTAGTTGTTAGTAAGGTATAAACTCCGCGCTACAAATCATCGCATTTGATTGGCTAATGAGATCGTTGTGGGCGGGACTAAACAGTTCAGTCACTTGTCAATAACACTGTTGGAAGTTAGACCTTATCGATCAATACGGCGTTCGTTTATGGTCCCGTGAATAAAGATCGGTGTGATAGATAAAGGGATTAAGGGCTGTCGTTTTGAACATTAAAGCATGTGGGCGTTATTTAAGCATGTCGACAAATAACTAACTGCTTTGAAGGCATGTCGGGCCCGACAAGCGAATCAGGCCTGCGGGAAACCCAGAGCATCGATAACAGGAAGCCTCACTACTCAGCGAGCGAAGCGCAGTAATTTATCGATGTACTGACTTGTAGCCTGCAGAGTAAATAAGTAGTTCCCTCAAGACCGATTTCTGAATAAAACTACTAAATCCTGTTGGCTTGCTCCAACAGTCTAATAAACATATCCACTAGTTCAACGCGTCTCTCGGCTTTCCGGCTAGCGCATTGATTGGTACACTCGCTTCTCACCTATGGGCATAGGGTTCGCTCTCCACTTGGCGCATGTGAGTTTGGTTGGTGGTCACCATACCGGACAGGTGGGGATTCCACCGGGTACTTCGGCCCCCCCCCCCCCCAGCACAAAACCACACCAAAATTCAAATACACTTTGAACAGTAAAAAATAAATAGCTGGAAATTGCAGCTATAGTTTAAAATTCGTCTCAACTTTCTGTGTATCTCTAGTAACATTATGCAGAGATGCTGGGACACATCCCGGGTCCTCACATAATGCCGCTTCGGCGCGGAAGGACCTGATAAGCATCGAAATACAAACATACACACAACGCATTTCTCCTATATAAACCCTCAAACAAAATACGTTAGAATTTAAGCATTTTTTCAACAAGATATATTCATATGCGGATTTAGAGAGGACGGAAGCTGTGCATTCCTCCTACACCACAAATTGTTTCTATGATTTGATTTTTAAAGCAATGGTTAATGGTAACATAGACACTCTATTTTGTTCTTAAAATCAGTTTATTGCAAGTCAAAGCGCGTATTATGTAGTACTTAAGCTACAATATTGCTTTTTGTCAAAATGGCACCTATCTACTATCTAACTGTCTGCCTTCTGCCATTGTGTACACGCCGACCAAACACTGAAATGTGGACGTTCGCTCAACGTATTTCGGGTATTTATACTACTTCTTGAATGGTTCATTTCTCACGTTAAACTTTTAACTCGGTTCATTGACAACGTGCGAGAAACTTTAAACCAGCTAGTTACGTTTGCTTGATAAAGAATTTTATCACATGCTATACGTTGTTTTCCGTGTAATACAGCCATTACGAATATTTTTATCTTCCACATGTGTAGGATAACATTTTGAGCGTTTTCGTTGGCTGCATTTTGTTGACTAACCAATCGCATGATCGATTAACTTGTATTTATTTAACAATAAATCATAAACATAATTATGCCATGTTCCTTGTGTTCACAAACAATGCAGTATACAACCATATACCACACATATTTCAATATCAACAAACAAATTGAACAGCAAAGTACGCAGAGCTACGTCATCATATCAAGGTTACGACATTTGTATGATAACAACTAACTTATTTTGGTAAAACCAGAAGGGTTCTATTTCGTTTAAAAGCATCAGATTAAACAGATCTGACAATCGTTGTCATTTTATACCATATTTTATTAAACTCGTCCAGTAAAGAGGCTCGCTTACAACAAAATTTCTGAACTCGTTTAATAAAATAGTGTATGAAATGAGTACTCGTGTCAGATCCTATATTTACTTTTGGAACTATTTTATTAAATATTTTGGAACTATATTTCGCTCCTTTACCGCTGCGTTTGTGCAGTAAAAGCAAACATTTGCTAGTGAACTAGGTCTGTGTCGTGTGTGCATAGGGTTTCTCTCCCACATGGCCATCGCCCTCTGAAGACTTAATTGTTAGTTGTGTTACTGGGGACATAGCACGATACAGGAGACGCCCCGTTTCAGAGGCGACCCTGGGTCGTTTAGTGCCAGGTGTGAAGCTCCTAGTACACTGCACCTCGGTTTAACGTCTCATGCGAAGGACGAGTTAATTGGGAGGGTGTAGCGGGGGCTCGAACCTGTGACCCCTTGTTGTGAAGCCAGTGCGTTACCACTAGATCACAGATCCGCCACAAGGTCTGTATCTGGGACGTGACCGCTATTTATATAATGACCTGGCCATCCAGTTATGAACAGAAATAGGTTAGAAACCAGTAAATAGTCTGGAAATCCCCGGTGGTAGGCCGTTTATCAAATAGTTCGTTTTTTTCTGTTTAAAGGGGCATTTCACATAACGGCTACTGGTTTTAATGACTCCTGTGCTGTTTGATGTATCGTGCCACTGAATTACTTGAAACCTGAATTTCCAGAAGTGTTGTGCTTTTGTCGAAATCATGCACCTATCAATAGCGGCGGGCAAACCCAGGCGAATTAGACTTATTGTACTTTGGGGGCTCTAACTTCCCACCCTAGAGTCAAGCATTTTTGTCTAAAACCCCTAGACGCTTAATTGGTGTATCAAATGGTCTGGGAGCCAATATAACCAGGCTCTTAAATCCGAACAAAGTCTATTTCCCGGGACCTGGAATCATTCGGCGTGTCAAATTCCCGCCTATCGGGAATTGCTTTCAGTCTATAGTCCCGTATATGCCCGCCGCTCCCCCACCCCCTGGGGGAAAATATTGATAGGTGCATCAGGTCTAATTACCCCCAAACGGTAGTCACATCCTCAGGGTTACATGCTGTCAGTTAGATAATAAGCACATGTGGTGGAGTGCAGGATGCATATAATTTGTAAAATACAGTTAAAATGATATGTTTTGGTATCATTTTAAAGGTATATATGTAAGCAAAAAGAAAAAAGGCTGTTTTGTGCGCTACTTTTTGTCTAGTGGTTCCCAGCTTCATAACTTTTGGCCCATGTATTCATGCGCAAAATGGCAGCCTCCATGCCCGTCAAAACCGGTGTGTTTTTTCTAAGGTAAATATTTTGAGTTACAACAAATAGAATTTTTTGACATGCTATTTTTCAAAAGTTTATGTCCTCATCTTTCCAACAATATATGGTGATATATTGGAAAGTATCTTGGTCATGGTGAAAAGTGAGATCAAATTTTGAATATTTTATATTTATCAAAGAAGGAATTTATTGGCGCATGCGTAACCATCAGTACTGGTTTCTAACCTATATGAACAGAACAAAATATGGTGTCGTGCAACCGTCGCGTGCTCATTGAAGCGCAACACTCAAGTAGAACTAGGAAGTATTGATCACAGCCCAAAATAGATATTTATTTCTAAATTGCAGCCTGTCATGCGATTTTGATATATTTTTTATTTATAAGAAAGGTTTGTGCGATAAGTGGAATTATATTTGATAACAATTATTGCTTAAGTCTCTATGCTTTTGTCTGTTTACCAGTCTGTGTATGCATTTCGGATTAATTAGTCGGATACACCAAAAACAGGTTTCGCCCGGTTTATGCATATTTTAAGAAGTATTAAGTTTTGGAAATTAAACAGTCAGATATATTTCAATATAAAGTAAGTAAAGTGTTGCTTTAGTCCATTGCCTTTTTGTAGTTTATTTCACATTTTCTAACCCAACAAATAATGCATAATATTTGTTTTGGTATCCCTTATTCTTCAGATACCGTTCTATCTTAGATACCATTTTTTCACAAGATGCTTTAGAATAACAGCGTAACCTGACAATCCAGAAATATAAGCTTTTTTTGCAGACATTGCCTTTCAGTAAACAAAATCATGCTAAATCGGCAAAATTATCACTCTTACTGCGCTACATTTCTATTCCTTGTCTTGTGTTTAACAGCAGTGCTAGTACCCCTTTTCCATCGATATTCACTCGATTTTTCGAACTTAAACTGAAAAGTATTTCACTAAAATTGAGATTAAAATAGATTGCTCTATACGTTTGTAAAGAACACTAGCGCGTGCACCAGCCTTAGATGACGTCATAATCCAAACATAGACAAGAAAAGGTATCGAAAGACGCTTGTTTCTTATTGGAGATCGTTATGGTTGAGTTGTTCTGAGTGCTGTCATTTGTTTATAAAGTTATATTTTACAGATTTTGTATTTTGAAATTAAAGATAGATATTTTGTTTGTATCGAATATGTTTTAAAAACGAGTATTGTCACCATATTTTAAGTATGATTTTAGATCATCAGGGCTTTCCTTTGACCCGAGCACCGGGTTTTTGACGCGTGGAAATTTCAAAGTACGCTTGTTTGACTCGTGAGGTAATTACTTCATGCGTCACCTTTGACCTGGGGCAATTTCCGGACTTTGGTCATACAATATTACTCGGCTGGCTGATTATCCCAATAAGTCGAACAGCGATGTCAAAGTTGATAAAACACTCTGTTGGTTGGAGGCGGTGTCAATCTTTAAATAGACGCTTTCCATCAGCGGTCAAGTTACATCGTAGCTCCGCCCATTAGGCGGAGTTTTGCCGCTCAGAAAAATCTGTATTGACCAATTAAAACGCATAGTTATATACGCTTCCAATGACATGAACAATCGCCCTATCAGCATGACATGAGTCATTTAGAGTATGTTTATTCCCAACCATTAAACGATGTACTCTCCGCATCAGTTGTTGATAATATCCACATTTAGTTTAGTTACTAAATATACAGTAAAGGCATTGTTTTAAATTACTTTCCTTTATATTTCGGGTAAAATAATGTATTTCCAAAATGTGGAATCTACTTTCAGCGAAAATTCTGACTTTTACATAACATTTCTTATATCCGAAATCTCCAACATCCAATTTTAGTGTTAGAGTGTCATTAACACATTTTTTAATAGTCTGTGTATTTCATGTAAACCCTTTGTTTTATAGAAAAGCGCGCGAAAGTTATGCTGACCCAGACCACGTCACATTCCACCCATGGACAGTGTGTGTGTATCAATGTGCTTTATCAAATATATATATGTCATCTGGGAATAAAAACTGCGTAGTGCAAGAACTTTTATTTTTGTATAAAACTTTCGTAGTGCAAAAACTTTGCAATCTTTAGCATTTGAATAATTATTTTATTGCAGTGCATTAATATACTTTGTAACTGTAAAACAATATAAATTTGCAGAATGTAACTACGTGTATTTTTTTAGGAAAAAAGCATATGTTTTATTGTTGTACATGATATGTGATTTCTTTAAAAAAAATCAGTGGTATATTTAGTATGTAAAGAATATGCTAAAATCATCTTAATAATTATAATAATAAATAATAATAATAATAAATAATAATAATAATAGATCTAATAATAATAATAATGTAACAATAATAATGAGAAGAAAATAAAATTAAATGAATTAAAAAGAAAATAATAATCAGTTTAAAACAGAAAAAAAATTAATATAATATTATTAAATTATAAAATAAAAATAATAAATTAATACAAATAATAATAAAAAGAAGGAAACAAATAAAAACTACCCACAAAGCATCGACTCTTAAAGATTTATATCTGACTCTTGGGGAATTTGATTTTGACTCTTGAAAATTTGACCCCGAGAGTCATTGACACTTGAAATTCAAAGTCTAAGCAAAGCCCTGGTTTCATTACAGGGCTTTCATTAACTTTTGAAAACTGGAAGTTTGAACTTCCTGGCCTCTGATTTTGAAAGTTTTGCTCATAATATTTGGAAGTTTTGACAGTATTGCGCTACATAAGTCCTGAGTATTTCAGAAATGAAAGTAAGTAATGTATATAATTCAAGGTGTTTTTAAGGCCAGTTCTTTTTCATCAAGCGTTTATTACTTTATATGCCAATTTATTCAGTGAAAGAGGTTAACATTTTTAGATAAATTACTTAATTTTTCTTCTAACTTGTTCATGTTTACATTATGGAACTTCCATGGCTGAAATTTTGGAAGTTCTGCAACTTCCATGGCTGCAATTTTGGAAGTCCTGTGAGGAACGGTATCTAAAGAAGATAGCATAAATGTGAAATCAACTACTGTAAAACCATTATTATTCGTTGGACACTAATTTTCGTGGGTGAGCTCAATCACGAATTCAAATGTATGACGAACGTTTTTGTCCGAAGTCTTATATCCGAAATTATTAGTATCTGCACTACTGTGACGTCAGACTAAAGGGGCGCAATTACTTTTGACCCATTATACTTTAACTATGTTTGAAAAAATAAATAATTGTATGGTGTTTCCTTCTTGAAAGAACAGATAATACTGACAGAATAATTGATAGGTACAGATTGCTCAGTTGTCACGCACGTATCGATATTCCCAGTTTGTCACTCGTTAATTGTCAAGCGCTTAACTGGCTTCATGTCAAACTGCCATTAATAGGACCCACTGTTTTATTACAATTATATGCAATCAGATCACCCCAAGCCAAAGTTAACAATATCAAGCGCAGACTGATTTCAAATCACTATGGACAGTGATCTAAATATCGTATCCTTTAATATTGGAGGTTTATCCTCCATCAAACACACCGAAATTAAACACTACTTAGACGAGAACCCCAACATCCATGTTCTCGCCCTCCAAGAAACCAAATTTCCTAGAAACGAATTTAAATCAATTTCGGGTTTTAATTGCGAATACAAGAACCATACAAGCTTAAACAGTAACATAGCTGGCGGTCTTGCCATCTATGTTAAAAATTGTATTAATTATGAATTACTGGGGGTGAACAACCAATTAAAGATTGATGGTAGCACTGCTATTGAGGCACTAGCAATAAAATTAATCATAAATAAGAACCGGCCCCTTATATTGGTCAACCTTTACTCAAGAGGATGTGATCTTGAGACTTTAAATGGCCTTTTAACAGACTTAAGGACCATTAAAGGACCCTATGATGTAATAATCACAGGGGACTTTAATGCACATCACCCCGCTTGGGGCTCCAACAACTCAGATGCAGCAGGTCGCGGGGTCATAGAATGGTTGGATGAGCATGACCTTGTCTTGCTCAATAACGGTTCGCCAACCAGACTTCACCCCTCCGGGTCAACAACATGTATCGACCTTACTGCAGCTAGTGCCGGGATAGCCAGTGCTTCTGCTTGGGACACCGTCACAGATAATTTTGGATCTGATCATTTCCCACAACTGGTTACATTGTACAACTATCTTGTACAGGGAACTGATATCCCCAGCTCAGGGGAGCACAAATTTGTTCTAAATAAAGCAAATTGGGATCAGTTCCGGGACCTCTGTTCAGATCTCTCCCTAGCAGATGTTCACTCCCAGGACCCCAGTACCTTTTGCACTAACTTAACAAATAAGATCCTGTCCATAGCAGAGTGTAGCATCCCCGTCTCCTCCGGTAAGGGAAAAGCCAGAAAGAATGTGCCCTGGTGGAACGAGGCGTGTTCCAAAGCGGTACAGGAAAGGAAAAAAGCATTAAAAATACTCAAAAAGAACCCCGCTGAGCACAATCTCAAAAACTATAGGTCCCTAGAAAACTCAGCAAAGCGGGTTATTTTGGAAGCTAAAACTCAAAATTGGAAAGAATTCTGTGAATCAGCAGTTGTTAATAAAAGCAATACTAGGGATTTTTGGCAAAAGATTCACAGAATTAAAGGAAATCGCACTAATCCTGTACCGCTACTAAAATATAAAGGCGAAATTGCCACGACCCCAAGGGAAAAGGCTCAATTTTTGGTCACACATTTTAAATCTGTCTCCAGTGATTCAAATCTCCCTCAAGAAACTTTGGATTATCAAAAGCAATTTGAATCGGAGAATAAAAATATATTAAACGAGCCTGGGGATAATAACACGCCTCTTAATTTACCTTTCACAATGATTGAATTAACTACTGCAATTAATGGTAGGAGTAACTCCGCCATGGGCCCAGATAGAATATCATATATGATGTTCAAAAACATGCCGGCCATAACTCTTACTATCTGGCTTGATCTATTCAATCGGGTGTACAGATCAGGAACGGTCCCCCCCGAATGGAAGCAGGCCACGGTGATTCCTATTCCAAAACCTGGTAAGGACAAAAGCGATCCAAAATCATATCGTCCAATAAGTCTCACCTCTCATGCAGGCAAATTACTGGAAATAATGGTTAAAAACAGATTAGAACACTTATTGGAAACTAAAAATATTCTGAACCCCTTCCAGTCTGGCTTTCGGAAAGGGCGTTCAACTCTTGATCAGCTAGCAAGACTACAACACGATATTCTTTCTGCTAAAAATCAAGGCCAAACAGTATTAGCTATATTTTTGGACCTTCAGGCGGCCTTCGATTTAACCTGGACTTTTGGCATCTTAAAAAAGCTAGCTGATTATGGAATCACTGGACACTGCTTCCATTACCTCAGAGCCTTCCTAGAAGGCAGGAAAATTCAGGTCAAGGTCGATGGGGAGTTATCAGAGGAAACCATAACTGACCGCGGTACCCCTCAGGGGTCCGTAATATCCCCAACTCTGTTCTCCCTCATCGTCAATGATCTCCCTGAAACAGTCAAAGACTCAGGAATGGTTATCTCCCAGTATGCCGATGACTCCGGCGCATGGTTAAAGGGGTCTAATATGTCACGCCTGCAAAACAAAGCTCAAGCAGGTCTAGACTCCATATGGAAATGGTCTATAGAATGGGGATTTAAAATTTCACCAACCAAAACTGTAGGTATGTTATTTGGCGACCAAATTAAGCACTCTTTGGACTTATATTTAGGCGGCACCAAAATTGTTTTTGAAAAAGTGGTGAAATTTCTAGGTATGTACCTAGATAAACAGTTAAACTTTATTCACCACTTTAAATATTTGGCTGAACGGTGCGAAAGGGACTTAAATTTAATGAGAATGTTGAGAGGCACAGGTTTTGGTTCTGATAAAAATAGCCTCTTACTTCTCTACAAGTCCCTTATACGTCCAAAGATAGATTATGGAGCCCAAATCTATGTATGTGCAACGCCAAATGCCCTTAAAATGGTAGATACCATTCAAAACAAGGCACTTAGGATAGCTCTGAGGGCCCTGAAATGTACCCCTAGCGCCATGCTCGAGGAGGAGGCGGGTTTGCTGCCACAGAGTCTGCGCAGAAAACAGCAGTCAATTAATTTTTGGGCCAGAGCCATGTCCCGGCGTGGTTCAAACCCCGTAAATCAGCTTGTCGGGACCGGCACCTTCATCAAGGGTAAAATACTTAAACGTAAGCACGTTGCGCTCCCCTTCGGGGCAAGTATTAAGGCCCTGTTGGAGGATGCCGGTCTCGACAAGACCCCTGTAGCAGACCTGAGACCGTCCAAAACGCCCCCCTGGACCCTGGGACCTGTTGATGTAGACATAACTCTATCAAAGATCCTCACGAAATCTGACCTACCGCAGCTCGTTAAGTCAGAAACTCTTATTCATATTGATAATAGGTATGCTGAGCACCTAAAAATCTATACAGATGGCTCCAAATGCCCTAACTCTGGATTGGTAGCCAATTCATTTGTTATCCCTTCCAAAAACATTACGAAAACTCACCGACTCAGCAACCACCTGTCTATTTATTCGGCTGAACTTTTGGCAATTAAATATGCATTGTGCTGGATTTTGGTTAATAAACCTACTAAAACTGCTATTTTATCAGACTCATTGTCATCCCTTGAGTCTATCAAAAATAGAAATAGCAGATCTAGGCCTGATATTTTATCTAATATTCTGGAACTTCATCAACAGTGCCTAGATAAATCTTTAAAGGTCACTTTAGTATGGTGTCCAGCACACGTCGACATCAGTGGGAATGAACAGGCAGACAGGGGGGCAAAGGAGGGTCTCAGGAGGGGGGCTGTTGATGCTGGGGAATCCCTGGCGCCGACCGAGATCTACTCACTGGCAAAGAAATTTGTCCTTGGTGAGTGGAATCTCAAGACCACCAATTTGTCTGCCTATCGACATACTTTTCTCAGACCCGCGAAAACCCTCAGGCCGCCTGACAAATACTCAGCAAGCATTGTGCTTGACAGAGCCATCACGCGCCTGAGGATGGGAACCACTCTTCTACCTGGTGGCGCGGGAAAGTATGTCCTTGGGCTAGACCCTGCATGTCCGCGGTGCCGGGAGCCCTTCACAGCAGCCCACCTACTGCTGCAGTGCAACACATATACAGGGCAGAGGGACCGGCTCAGGGCTGCATTGCACTCCCATGGACTAGTTTTAAACCTTACCAACGTGCTAGACCCCAAGGGAGCGGCTAGGGGCCCGGTCTTCTCTGCCCTGTCCACATTTCTCACAGACTGTGAGACGACTGATAAGATCTAGGTCTTTGGGGGGGGGAGGAGCAGTCAACATCCAACCAATTTCTATACAGTTCTTGTAATTATTTTTATCAATTCTGTGATATATTACAGTTCTGTGTATACTTCTTAATGCATTGTTTCTCCATGAGTTTTCAATGCTTAAGTTTGGTTTTACCTTCATTGGGAAACTATGGAATGCCCTGCCCTTTCTAAACCAGGTCAATGGTATTGACCTGGTACTCTTTATTTTAAAAACATTTTCCAGAAGAGAGTATGACGTTAGTCCATCATTTACATTTTTCAGTTTCTTAATAAACCCCTTTTTATTGCAGTTTTTAATAACTAGAAAGGACGGGGCCGTCCATTCTCCTGGATACAGTTGACTGCATTGCACCCCCTCCCTCCCCCTCTGACACCCCCCATTCCCCCCATCCTCAAAGAACCCCGCCGGACTGGAGTGCACGGTGCAAGGACCTGTGTTCCTTGCAATTATTTGCATTTGGCCTTATCAAGACCAATACCACTAATAGGTATTGGAGTTTTTATTAGTATTACTGTGATAGGTACAGTGTCTTCTACTGTATTTTATCAATTATATCCAATTTTATTATCTAGATATGACCCTATGCAAGTTTTTTTATCAGGGATTATTATAATCCTGTATTATAGTTCACTTTTACCTAGTTGGTATTATTTCCTCCCTGCATTATTCAACTTCTTAAGATTTTATGTCCTTTCTGTTTTTTTTTTTGCTTACTTTTAAATAATCTAGTCTTGCCGTGCACTCCCTCTGGTCCAAGGGACTAAACTCCAATAACTACATCTTTACTCTTCCAATTATCTCCCCTTCTTTTAAACCCAACACAGACCCCAACCCCCCGCTGGCCCCCCAACCCTACACTTCTAATATATCATTTTAATCCTCCCTGGGTGGCTACTTGTTTTTTACTTAATTCAATACTGTGTATTACATTAAAGGTACGCAGTATCATCTTAATCCATGTAAAATATTTTTAACCTGTAAATATTATAAATAATGTTCTTGTTCCTTTAATTCTTAACTGTATATAGATCATTTTCTTAACATATTGTTCTAAAGTGGCCCTATCTAGGTGACTGTTTTGTAACTAGCAGCCTATATTGCTGCATTTTATGTATATAAATGAATGTAGTTTTTACAATTGTTTTAATGCCACCCTGGGGGGGTACTATTATTTTAAAATAGCCCAACTCTCTTAAGGTACAAAACAGACAGGGTCTTAAGTTGGAGCAACTCGCTATATTCCCTGTCTGCAAGTGTTCAACATAAGTAAACCGCACGTCGCATTAATGCTAATTAATTAAAATTACTTACACTTTTAACATACTTGCCTAGGCAAGTCCCTTCTCATTTATATAATATTAAATCTTCAGTACTTGGTGACTCTTGACTCATTTGACTAATTATCAAGAGTATTCTTATTCCACATTTAGAAAAAAGGGCTAGAACCCTAAATGTCATCTATATATTGCATTACATTGAAATACCCACTTTATTTAGGGTATAACTATTATTATGACAGCATTGCTAAGTAATTTAGCAGTAATTTTCTGCCTTTTCATATGCCGGCAGCATTAAAGTGTAGCATAGACATGCTAATATCATAACTATTCTCTAAAACAATGTTGAACCACTTATAGATCTGGTAAAACATTAAAATATTCACTATTTTATCTTAAATAAACAACCGGTACTACTGTACCTGCATTGTTTCCAAACTTCTTTATCAGTATATGGTTATTAAATCATATATTTCTTCCAGATCTTTAAGTTAATAAGACTCCAACAACCCCATTACAGCATATGCTGGAAAATGGGTCTAGAAAAATGATGACACATGTAAAATTATATGTTTTCCATCATTAAATCTTATTATGTTGGGCTATCTTCTCTCTTCTTTTCTATCTAAGTATTAAACTGCAAAGAAAACAATAAATAAACACAAATTACTCAACAAAATGTCTTTATACTTTATTAAAGCATAAATAACTGTGCCACTTTCATAGAGAATTAGTTCTCCCCAATTTTGCAAACATTTTAATCCTAAAATCTGCATATTTCCATCTAGCAGATCTATTATTTTCAATCTTTCTTTGCAGTTGTTCATAACAGTGCATACTCGTCCAACCCTAACGTTATTATATAAGCTTCACGCTGATTGGTCAGACGGATTAGATACGAGAATTTTGATTTGTTCATTTACTATCCGTTTTGAGCGTCTAGCTCAGTATGCAAATTAGTTTCCCACGCTACAACATTCCTCTTAAAGTTCACGTAGTGCATCATATTGAGAAAAGTTCTTACTATAGCATTTATTACCGTTTCTCTCCCTATTTACAAAGATTTATCTAACTACAGTATTTTTATGTACTTCTGGTTGTCTATTCAGTTTTAACAGTTAAGCATATTTTTGCGAAAAGATTTTTTATATAAAGCACCGCACCCACACTGCAAAGATTTTATGTGTCACACCCTTTAAAGAAGGGTGGTATTATAGTTTTTAGTGAACGCAGAGTTTTAAATGTTAAGCAGTGTGCTCGGGCAATGGTTTTTAACCGAAGTCCCGAGGGTAAATAACCCCACTCGTCGTCGATTACAATTATACAAGACTCTATGGGTACCACTATTAATTGGACTGTTTATTGCGATACTGGTATATTGCACCTATGTTTAATCCTGCTAATTGGTATGGTGTTGTTACACTAGGGACCACGTTATCGCGAGATTGAGACGATAAGATACGGACAATGCGGGTAATTGACACATTGTTGTTTTAGCGGATGTCAGCTGAGCACAAGGGTTGTTAGAATAAACAAAAGCACATAGATATAGTATTGTTTTTTAGATTTGTGGCAAAAAATCGAAATCCACGAATTTGAGATCCAACAAATATGCCAGATTTTAGGAATCCACGAAATTTCATGTCAACGAAATTAAATGAATCCACAGTATATTCTCAGTTGTAGAAAAATAAACATACAGACCAATGTTAGTCTAATTAATATGTCGTCTAACGAATTTAGTGCTACTGTTTATATATGGCTAAATTCCCTGGAACGTCTAAATACCAAAGACCATTTTAGTGGTGGAAAACTGAAAATTTAAAATTTCCATTATTTGCCATAATGACGTTATACATCAACATATTTTACTTAAACAACACCTAAACTGCTTAGCATGCGCCGAAATTATGATTCACCAAAATAGAATCATTCCAGGCAACTGATCAATAGAAATGACATAGTCCTCACAGTGTAGCAGAATATCGATAAAGGTGTTTGTATATGTACTCAACGATGGTTTTATATGTACTCGACGGCGGTCATCGAGATTCATTTAAAAATGCATATGTGTGTAGGTTTAAATTGCCGATACATCCAAAATGGAAGTTGTATCATACAAGTATTTATGAAACATTATTAAGGAATATATTCTCTTTTCAGGTATGCACATTTTATTTAAAAATATTAATGCTAGCCTTGCCATTTCATCGCATGAATGTAGCGACAAAAATTTGGTCGTTTCAGTGAAAAAAACTTGTCACCACAGAAATAGTCCTACCCCGGTATAGCCCGTCAGGCGTAACATTGTCCATATAAAAAGTATCTCAATGTTTGCCCAGGGCTTTCAAGTATAGCTAAGGCCTACATGTACCCAACATGTTTGTCTATCGTTTCATTTGTTCTCATATTTAGAGTCCATTCAACCATGGCGCTGTTTGCTGGTTGTCAGATAGTGTTGGATCTCAGCACAAGCATCAAGTTCAAGGCAAAATCACAACTGAGGAAGGACGTCACATCCCATGGAGGAGTTGTCTCCTTCATAGTTACCAAGAAGGTAATCATGTTCAGCGTTTTTGCTCTATATAAAGTCGGTACTGGAAAACGGTACCATTTCCAATCCTATTTTCTGACCATTTTTCCTGATTTGAAGCTAAAAAATTCCATAAATGTTAGAAAAAAATCCAAAAAGACCCTTAAAAGATCGACAATGTTCCTGTATTTCATTTTTGTTTTGCCCAAGCGTAAACCTCCACACACAGCTGCAGGGCCTTCCCAGGCCGTTTTAGCGCCCCGGTGCTCGGGCGCTTAAATTTTAACTTGAACATATCTGGGGCACTTATAAACATCGTCCGGTGCACGTGTATTTTATCAATTAATTAGCTGTGTTGACTGCAGCAGACCGACAATTCCTGCTGTGAAAGCTAATGTGTTACGTCACAATGGCCATTTTTCACTCGAGAAACATGTACAGCCATTCAGTCAGTGAATGATAACGGCGAGTGTCACTTCGCCGAAAACTTTAACAATTTACAGTTATTCCTAAGCCGCAATCAATCACCGTGAAGCACCGCCCTGTAGGCCGAGTTTCAACATGCAGTCAAATCGATATCAGCCAATAGAAACGCTCAGTTTATCTTCTTTTTGGAATGACGTTATGACTGACCAATCGGCGCAGTTGGCATGTATCCACACAAAAGTAACCTTATACGTTCGTCAAGTGTATTATCGACCAAAAAAGTAAAAGAGCTTTCATGTTTTATAATATGCACACTTATTTATTTAATAAATTTCATAACTTTAAAAAATAAACTGCGAAAAATCAGTCTCAAATACACTAATATGAAATCGTAATCGTAAAAGCCTATCCGGTGTTACTGTTCAGTGGTGTAGCTTCGTAAACACATGCGGTCTTGTTTGTGTACATGCCTGCCATGTAAAACCCGTGTTTTCTGCAAAAGAACGCGAAATGTCTGCTGACATCCACGACGTGACGTTCCATTCGTGCATGTACCGACCATGTGCTTTCTAAATACAGGTCTTTAACATTTGAAGCGCGTAGGCACAACGTGCACGGGAAAATTCTCCCGCTGTTTTTGCAAGAACAAAGCATTTATAATATACATGTATTTTAATCATGAGTCTTACAATGACGCTTTTGCTTTTAAACGGCTAGAGGTATACCATTGAAACTGTGATGTTTCGTTTATTTCATTTCGTTCAAACGCACCAGATAACGTTATATGACACATGTCGCCAAAAAAAATTTAGATGTAGGGACCGGGGCGCCTGAGAAAAATCCTGGGTTACTATTAACAGCTAGGGGAAGTAACTGATTGTTTTTACATCTTTTATGACATCTTTTAATGACAGTGATAAAATTCCCAATTTGGCTGAAAATGATGCTAATTTTCCCATTTTGACCGGTACTTCTCAAAGTGGTGAGAAAAAAACGTTGATGTTGAATATTTAACTGCCAGGGACCTAACTAGACATTGTTGCACATATACATGCATACATATAAATTGTAACATACAAAGTCAGGGAAATTAGTAAAAATTATACAGTGTTTTTTTTAGGGCCAGAATTGGGCCCCATTCCCCTGCTTAAATAGTATGTATTTTTCCCCTATTTTTACCTTTAAATTCCCCTCAGAATGTATGCTTTATTTTGAAAAAAATGACCAAAATCGGACAAAAATTGGCTAAGATAGCGGATTTTTTTCGTAAACAATTTCATCAAAGGAAGCTAATCTAAGTTATCTTTTGTAGCAAAACAATTCACAAATGTTTTATAACAAATGAGAATATACCCATTTAATAATGCTTTTCTAAAAAAACAAACCCTTTTGCCATAAAATTCCCCATCTGAAGGGCCCCGCCACCTTTCCCTCAAGGGTGAAAAAAACAACAGCACTGAAATATAAGGAACACTGATAAATAGTGATCAAAATAAGCTCGGGCATACCATCAGCACTATCTGATAGAAAACACAGTATCACTGTATATAAATGAAATGTGTGCAATTGGTTGTGAACTATGAGTTTATATTTAGATTATTCAATACTAGTTACTGAAGTTTGTAATTATTACATGTATTTACATTTTCACATGATATGTTGAGGTGTGTACTGTGCAAATACTCAAATTTGTCCTAGGTACACCCCTGACATCTGGTTAATTATGATCTTTGGCAGGTTTTCATAAAGCAGGTGTTGCAAAATGGTGTCAGACAGGCAGATTCAGCTAACAAAAAACTGGGTGTCTTCTGTTTTGTTCTATTATGACTTGAGATGGAAATATTGGTCTGGCACTTGTAAACAGTTTTAAACATGTAAAACACCCAAGAAATAAATTCAGAATATGTCTTAGATCCCTGCGGTAACAGTGTGTGGTGACACCAAGTTTTATCATCGCAAATTTACAAATATTATGTGAGCCGTACTGTATAAAAAAAGGAATAATTAAAATAAATAACATATATATTTCCCTATCTTCAGAGCACACACATTGTGTGTGATGATGCAAAGAAAGCAGTGGACTCTTACAAGTGCCAGATAGGCCTCAAGTATGGTGTACCAGTGGTGTCCACAGACTGGGTGACCGCTTGCATTGAATCTGGGAAACTGCAGAACACTGATCAGTACCTTCTGCTTGGACAGTCCAAGTCAGAAGAGCTTAAAGAAGGAAAGATATCAGGTAGAAACAGCCTTCACCAATACATTTTCAAATCAGTGGACCCTCCGTCCACCAATCAAGTTAAATCGCCTTGACCAGATTAACAACTACAATTAAGTAGACATCAATTTGTAGCTTTTTCTTCAATTTCGTATAAATACTGGTAATTGAAAACAGTCATGGGTTTTAGGAAAAAAAATGTGAGTGTCTGGTGCGCATTTGGATGTAAACCTCATTGGGCAGTCAATACAGATGGTAGATCAATGGCTGAAAAAAAATTGCTTCATTTTTAAGGGATTAATGTTTTCATAATGACTGAGGGGCCTCAAATTGATGGACCACCAGTCCAGTAATCTTGGCGAGAGTTATTGTATTTCTTGGTTCTCCGATCGGCCGAGCCGATTTTTTTCCAAAAAGCAAAAAACACTAAATTTGTAGAATATACCCGATATCGTAAAAATTACCTTGTGAAAGGGTTTCAACCTGTTACACGGAATGAAAAAAAAAACGCTGAAGAAATGACTATGAATTTTATGTTACATGCATTGTGTCTGTTTATCACTGTATGATTCATATGATCTACTCTCTGTTATTTTATAAATCATGCAACACTTCAAGTCTGCTGCATATGTAGGTCACCAAACTAAAAATAGACTTAAAAAGTAAAAATCTTCTTCACTGAAACTGCATGGCTGAGAGCTTTCGTATTTAGTATTTGGCATACTCTAGTGGTCCTCTACAAAGATTGTTCAAATGATGCCCCTGGGGGTCAAAACTGGCCACGCCCAGGGGGTCACATGGTTTCTATAGACTAACATAGCAAAATGACTTTAAAAATCTTCCTCTCTGAAACCGCAGGGCCCAGAGGTTTCATATTTGGTATGTAACATTGCATAGTGGTCCTCTACAGAGATTGTTCAAATGATGCCCCTGGGGTCAAAACTGGCCATGCCTCGGGGGTCACATGGTTTATATAGACTTAAATAGCTAAATGACTTAAAAAATCTTCTTCTCTGAAACTACAAGGCCTAGAGGTTTGGTATTTGGTTGGTAACATTGTATATTGGTCCTCTACAAAGATTGTTCAAATGATACCCCTGGGGTCAAAACTGGCCACGCCCCGGGGGTCACATTGTTTATATAGACCTAAATAGCAAAATTACTTCAAAAATCTTCTCCTCTGAAACTGCAAGGCTATTGGTTTCATATTTGGTATGTGGCATCCTCTAGTGGTCCTCTACAAAGATTGTTCAAATGATGCCCCTGGGATCAAAACTGGCCACGCCACGGGGGTCACATTGTTTATATAGACTTAAATAGCAAAATGACTTTAAATATCTTCTCCTCTGAAACTGCAAGGCCCAGAGGTTTTCGTATGTGGTATGTAAAATTGCATAGTGGTCCTCTACAAAGATTGTTCAAATGATGCCCCTGGGGTTAAACTGGCCACGCTCCGGGGGTCACATGGTTTACATAGACTTAAATAGCTAAATGACTTTAAAAATCTTCTTCTCTGAAACTACAAGGCCTAGAGGTTTGGTATTTGGTTGGTAACATTGTATATTGGTCCTCTACAAAGATTGTTCAAATGATGCCCCTGGGGTCAAAACTGGCCACGCCCCGGGGGTCACATTGTTTATATAGATCTAAATAGCAAAATTACTTCAAAAGTCTTCTCCTCTGAAACCACAAGGCTATTGGTTTCATATTTGGTATGTGGCATCCTCTAGTGGTCCTCTACAAAGATTGTTCAAATGATGCCCCTGGGATCAAAACTGGCCACGCCCCGGGGGTCACATTGTTTATATAGACTTAAATAGCAAAATGACTTTAAATATCTTCTCCTCTGAAACTGCAAGGCCCAGAGGTTTCGTATGTGGTATGTAAAATTGCATAGTGGTCCTCTACAAAGATTGTTCAAATCATGCCCCTGGGGTTAAACTGGCCACGCCCGGGGGTCACATGGTTTATATAGACTTAAATAGCTAAATGACTTTAAAAATCTTCTCTGAAACTACAAGGCCTAGAGGTTTGGTATTTGGTTGGTAACATTATATATTGGTTCTCTACATAGATTGTTTAAATGATGCCCCTGGGGTCAAAACTGGCCACGCCCCGGGCGTCACATTGTTTATATAGACCTAAATAGCAAAATTACTTCAAAAGTCTTCTACTCTGAAACTGCAAGGCCCAGTGGTTTCATATTTGGTATGTGGCATCCTCTAGTGGTCCTCTACAAAGATTGTTCAAATGATGCCCCTGCGGTCAAAACTGGCCACGCCTCGGGGGTCACATTGTTTATATAGACTTAAATAACAAAATGACTTTAAAAATCATCTCCTCTGAAATGCAAGGCCCAGAGGTTTCATATTTGGTATGTAAAATTGCATAGTGGTCTTCTACAAAGATTGTTCAAATGTTGCCCCTGGGGTCAAAACTGGCCACGCCCAGGGATCACATGGTTTATATAGACTTGAATAGCAAAATGAATTTGAAAATCTTCTTCTCCGAAACTGCAAGGCCCAGAGGTTTGGTATTTGATTGGTAACATTGTATAGCGGTCCTCTATAAAGATTGTTCAATTGATACCCCTGGGGTCAAAACTGGCCACGCCCCGGTGGTCACATTGTTTATATATTGACTTAAATACCAAAATTACTGCAAAAATCTTCTCCTCTGAAACCGCAAAGCCTTATGGTTTCATATTTCGTATGTGGCATCCTCTAGTGGTCCTCTACAAAGAGTGGTCAAATGATGCCCTGGGGTCAAAACTGGCCACGCCACGGGGGTCACATTGTTTGTATAGACTTAAAAGCAAAATTACTTCAAGAATCTTCTCCTCTGAAGCTGCAAGGCCAAGAGGTTTCATATTTGGTATGTAACATTACATACTGGTCTTCTACAAAGATTGTTCAAATGATGCCCCTGGGGTCAAAACTGGGATGCCTTAAACTGCATCTAGGTGAGTGACCTAGGGCCATCGTGGCCCTCTTATTTATATATATTGTTTTCCCTCCTCCAACCGGACACTTTTCCAAAAATGTCCAAAAACCAAGAAAAAAAACAAACTCTGGCCTAACATTTTTTCTAGGCTGTGCAAACATTTGGTGGATTTTTGCTGGACAGAGCGAAAATTGGATGGACTAGGTCCATTGTCCACTAGTTACGTCAAATGCTCTTTTCCTGTGCTGTTAAAATTGCCCCAATGATTGCTGTGTGATAAAAATGTTTCATTTTCAATTTATATTGTTTTGTTACAGCAACAAGTCTTGATATTGAGAGATATTGAGAGGGAATTTAGGATTTAGTGCTTCCCGTACAGCCTGGATGAATTAGCCCCGAAAGAGTTCACTTGTAGATAGTTGTTTTTAATTTAACCATTCAGATACAATATGCATAGTTTTTGTATTTTCCATGTCAGATACCTTAACAGCATTTTAGAGCATCCGTTATAGCTTGTACATTATTATATGTGTGTTTTTTTTTCCAACATACTTCATGATTTTGGTAAGATATTTCACGTGTTTTATACTTCTGGTGAAGTAATTGGTTGATTGTTTACATGTTTGTTTCTATTCAGCAACTAAGTATCAGCAGAAAGACAAGAAGAAGGAGAGTAAGCTGTTTGTGAATGTGGCGACCATTAAAGTGTGGAAAGCCAAGGACAAGAATATGCCGAGCTTTGCTGATGACTTTCAGGTCGCAAAATTTGCAATATTTGAAGGGAAAACTTTGAGCAAGGTAAACAGAGCTTTGAGTTGTTTTATTTAGCAATCGAGTTAGGAGTTGGTATTCTATGCATTACAATCCTTTCTAATCTCTAATGATATGATTGAACATTAAATTGATCGATTCTTTTTTTAATATTATGACATTTTTAGAATATTTAGAATATTCCAAAGTTTGGCACAGTTGTCTTGTCACTATTTGACAATAATAACAACAAATATTTGACATATTTATTCATAATTATTCTTATATTGTCTCATTATTTCAGAAAAACAAAGTCCAAATAATGGATAAGAACTTCTCTGTGCTGGAAGTACATGTGGATGATTCATTCAAGGGCAACAACTCTGATTCTGAATACAAGTACAGAGTTACCTCTCATTTTGGAACCATTCAGGAAGTAGAGGTATATAATGTATTTACAGCAGAAAACAGCATTTGTTTTTTTTCAACAGACAATTTGAGATTGAAATAAGGCCCTATTCCCCAAGCTCTGAAAAGTATTTCCCCCACAAAATCTCGAAGTTTTCTGATTTATGTCTTCAGCATTAATTAATGAAACCAATATAGTGTGAGTATTTGCAAGTTTATTAAAATGATTGGAAGATAACTATTTGTTACAAATTGTATAACAGGAGATATAAGTGATCTGACATATCATTCGATACAAATAAACGTATTTCATACAATACTTATGTTGCAGAAAATCTGAAATAAATGCCTTTTTAGCTCGACTATTCGAAGAATAGATGAGCTTTCCTACTACCCCCGGCGTCGGCGTACACGTCCACGTCTGAATTTGGTTGAAGTTTTTATTCAGAAGTCATGTAACTTCAAAACTACATAAATTATTCACTTGAAACTTGTAATATACCTTTGTCATCAACTTCAGTGTCAGGGGCAACATTCCCCATAACTCTGTTTTGTATTTTGATAGAGTTATGCCCCTTTTTCACTTAGATTTTCTGGTTAAAGTTTATATGCGAAAGTTTTGTAACTTCAAAACTACATAAGTTATTCACTTAAAACTTGTAACTAACCTTTGTCATCAACTCCAGTATCAAGAGCAACATTCTGTATAACTCTGTTTTGTATTTTGACAGAGTTATGCCCCTTTTTCACATAGATTTTCTGGTTAAAGTTAATCTTCAAAAGTTTTGTTACTTCAAAACTACATAAGTTATACACTTGAAACTTGGAACTAACCTTTATCATCAACTCTAGTACCAGGGGCAAAATTACCCATAACTATGTTTTGTATTTTGACAGAGTTATGCCCCCTTTATACTTAGATTTTCTGTTTAAAGCTTAAATTCCAAAGATTGGTAACTTCAAAACTACACAAGTTATTCACTTGAAACTTGGAACTAACCTTTGTCATCAACTCTTGTATCAGGGGCAACATTACCCATAACTCTTTTTTTGTATTTTGACAGAGTTAGCCCACTTTTTACACAGACTTTGTGGTTAAAGTTTTTGTTCAAAAAATTTATAAACTATACAAGGCTTCACTTAAAAATATTGTATTTTAACAAACGTATGCCCCTTTCGGTATCCAAAATATGTACCAACTGAAATACTTCGAATAGTCGAGCGCGCTGTCCTCTGACAGCTCTTGTTCTATATATGCCATATACATGTAGCTTCATTGCATTTGTTCCATAACAAATCTAGATCTACATGTTTTAAAATTTCTCTTTTCTATAAATATCTTCAGAAGGGAGGAAGTGCAGAATTCGAGATGCGTTTCTGTCACCGAGTGGAGGAGGCCCTTGCAGTCTACAGCAGCCTGTACAACGACCAGAAGGTCAAGCGTATGACCTTGACCCACAAGGTCATCTCCAGGCATATCGGGTCAGAAAAGTTCAGACATGTAAGTGGATATTATAATTGTGGAGATTATGTTGAACCTGTCCCTTAAATAATTATGACTTTCAGATTGCAAAATTTGCAAATTTTGAAGGGCAAACTAACGCAAAAAGTGGTTTTGACAGCCAATATTTGTGGAAGTCATTCCATAATCATGGATAATAAACACACAGGTTATAGTTCTAACAATTCTTATATATATATGGTATGATGTTTTGTTCCTGATTTATTGCCAACATAGAGATTTGATCTTAGTCTTTAATTTATATTTTCAATGAACATTGATTAACCTGATTTTCTTTGAAATTTATTTTTCTAGTTGATGAAGCTTGTTAATGAATATTATATCATCTGTTTACATTTTGCAAAATTCAGTATTAACAACTTTTATTTTATGATTTCCTGTGATTTATAGGAAAATATCAGTGAACTAAAATTGGTAATTCATTGTTTGAAACAGTGAAAATTATCACTCTGGTAATTTTGACTGTTTCACACTGGTTCCTGATACTGTAAATGAAACAGACTGCTAAAAAATAGCACATTAAATGTAATAATATGGTGTAAAAAGCATAAACTAAAAAGAAAATGTCTAGGTTTCGGTAGAATATTGATCTTTGATTCACTCTTGATCATAGAAAAAATATATGTTCACTAGTGGCTGCGCCACTCGTTAAAATATAAATTTCTATAATAACTCATGAATTAAAATCAATATTCTACCGAAACCAACAAATATCCTTTATGTAGTTTTAATTAATGAATCTTGTTTGCCTGTCTCGGTTGTTAGATGATGAGTGAGTTTGGACTAGAGACGGGGGAAATGTCCCAGGAAGTCGGCCATCTTGTGGAGCATGTTTGGAAGGAGGCGTTGGGAGAGCTGAAGAGCGTGCTGGCAGTTGACGTGTACAGCTTGAAATCTGAGCAGGTTTATTGGTGTTTTAGTGCTTTAAATACATTGAAATAGCTGATTCTATGCATATTGCAGTTTTAGATTTAATGTTTTTATTAATTTTGCTTTAACATATCTATTTTGCTATTTGTGTTGGTATAAATCAGACAAAAATGTTAAGGTTTTTGACAAGCTGTATTTATATTTGTCATCCTACAGATAATAATTGAAATACTGTGCATTTATGCTATTATTTTATTGCATATAAGTATGTATTCAAGTGGTAAAACTAATTATATAGTAAGGGGGCAAGGGTAACATATTGCTGGAAAATTCAATTCTACTGAAAGGTTAACTATATTGGCAATGATCTGTGCTTGCCTGTGCTCGAATGCTTTCTAGTTTTGCTTACTTACGCATAATGTTTGCAGATTGACAAGGCAGAGGCCAGTCTAAAGCAAGTGAAATCGGCCCTGGAGGAGAATGATTCCACCCAGCTGCAGAAGCACCTCTCCGACTACTACAACACCCTCGCGCATCTGACGAGACAGCCAGCCAACATGATCAACAAAGCATGGTTGTCCAAGGAGCAAGACCTTTGCCAGGTCTGTTATTTTTGTTGGCTGTTTTATATGGACAATTCTAACAAAATACTTGAAAATATTTCTATAGACCAAGAACAAATTGCAGTTGTTAAACCTTCAATTAACAGTGAAAAAAGAGGTTTGGACACTGACGTCGTACTTTGAGTTTTTATCAATGAAAGTGACTTCACAATGAATTTGTGTCAATGAATGACATCACTGGTAACAGCGGTGATGTGTGTTGGAACGTTCACTGGAAGATAGCCCATGTGTAGTAAAATGCAATTTCAAAAAGTTTGTCAGATCATATATGAATCAAAATTTTAATTTTACATTGTTTATCAATGCTGTTTATTGGGAGATAAACAACGATTTCTTGTTCTGAAATATTACCGCCCTCTTGGTTTAATTCCTCTGCATCAGAATTCCAATTTGTTGTTTATAAGCAGATTATCAAAAATTATTTCTTAATTAATGGTAGATTTATTCAGAAGTGTTCTTGAAATATAAAGAATTGTATCGTTGTGTTGACTCTGAATAAAGTTAACAGTAATAGAATTGTATATATAAAGTCAATATAAAACATACATTTACATGTATATTAATGTTGGTATTATAAAAAGAACTAACACCACCCTTCTCTTTACCTTTTGTTGACATTGTGCATATACTTCATAGAAATGCTCTTAGCTATATCAAAGTTATATTTTTGTATACTGTACATGTACTCAGAAGAGATACATACAAAACAGACAATTTAGACATATTAATATAATTGTGATCATGTGCTCATTGATACTGAAAGATAATATCTACTTGCAAAAGATGCTGGCATATTAGTTTAAAACCATTTATTTAAGCGTGTTTGTGTATAAAAACCAGAGATTTATTGAGACATTTTCATGTCCATTTCCTGGGTAGAACCAGTAGTTGGTGTCTTTTGAGAAAGATCGTTTGAATGCTCCCTGAGTAGGGATCAAATGCTGCCTGAGTAGGGATCCAATGCTCCCTGAGTAGGGATCAGACATTCCCTGAGTAGGGATCAAATGCTGCCTGAGTAGGGATCAAATGCTGCCTGAGTAGGGATCAGATGCTCCCTGATTAGGGATCAAACGCTCCCTGAGTAGGGATCAGATGCTCCCTGATTAGGGATCAAATGCTCCCTGAGTAGGGATCAGACACTCCCTGTGTAGGGGTCAGACACTCCCTGAGTAGGGATCAAACGCGGCCTGAGTAGGGATCAAAGGGTCCCTGAGTAGGGATAAAATGCTCCCTGAGTAGGGATAAAATGCTGCCTGAGTAGGAATAAAATGCTGCCTGAGTAGGGATGAAATGCTCCCTGAGTAGGGATCAAATGCTGCCTGAGTAGGGATCAAATGCTCCCTGTGTAGGGATCAAATGCTCCCTGAGTAGGGATCAAACGCTGCCTGAGTAGGGTTAAAATGCTGCCTGAGTAGGGATCAAATGCTCCCTGAGTAGGGATCAAATGCTCCCTGAGTAGGGATCAAATACTCCCTGAGTAGGGATCACATGCTGTCTGAGTAGGGATCAAACACTCCCTGAGTAGAGATCAAATGCTGCCTGAGTAGGGATCAAATTCTCCCTGAGTAGGGATCAAATGCTCCCTGAGTAGGGATAAAATGCTCCCTGAGTAGGTATGAAATGCTCCCTGAGTAGGGATCAAACGCTCCCTGAGTAGGGATCAAATGCTCCCTGAGTAGGCATAAAACACTCCCTGAGTTGGGATGAAATGCTCCCTGAGTAGGGATCAAACACTCCCTGAGTAGGGATCAAATGCTCCCTGAGTAGGGATCAAATGCTGCCTGAGTAGGGATCAAATGCTCCCTGAGTAGGGATCAAATGCTCCCTGAGTAGGGATCAGACTCTCCCTGAGTAGGGATCAAACACTCCCTGAGTAGGGATCAAACACTCCCTGTGTAGGGATCAAACGCTCCCCGACTAGGGATCAAATGCTCCCCGACTAAGGATCGAACGCTTCCTGAGTTGGGATCAAACTTGTGACCACCCGATCGCAGACCCGACACCATATCAATTACAACACTGCAAACTCATCAGATCAGCATATTTACTTTTTTACTTCCACAGCTGGTGAAGGACATGATTTCGGTCAACGAGGCCACAGACTGGTCCACCACTTCCAGCACCCAGTCTAAATACCGGGCACTGCGATGTGAGGTAGTCTGTCTGCGGGCAACCAGTCCAGAATTCCAGAATGTTAAAGAAAAGGTTCTGCAATCTCTGGAGAAGTAAGTGCTAGAAAACAGATATTCTACCAAATACAAATAAAGAAACAAAAACAACGAAAAAGGTACACCAATAGACGCTTACACTAATGTCAATCATTTTCAAATTAATCTGCAGTATTATCCAATCATCGCACATGCTTAGCCGGGTTAAACATTTTCATACAAAACAGCATGTACATAATGTATGTGATATTTAAAAGAGCATGTGGTAATGTTTGTGATATTCAATGAATGGAAATTAATCCTTTAACAATAGCTGGGGAAGAGTTTGAACTATTCATGGCAAATCCGGACCCTGTTGTCTCAGGTTCAAGTTAAAGTCTCACATACTCGTGTAACATTTCTCTGTGAAGCCTGCTTAAGGAGTTTACCCCATACTATATCAATGTTTTCAAAGTACTTGGAGAAAATAGAAAGCTAGTCAGTTTGTTGAAGGTTAGAATTCATTCATAAAATTTTGCATATAAAACCGTTTTGGCGTTCTAAGTTGCATAATTTGTGGGTAATTGTAGTTATATATTTTGAGTTACATGGCTTCCATGTAGAGACTGCGATAAGCACACAATAGCTGTGACAAAAAATATCATATTCAGACTTGTTTTTCTCTCAGCTCAAACAACCTGAGAAAATCAAGGACTCTTAATTCACCGATGTCTTCCAGATTCATTATTCAATTACAGTGGATCAAACTCGCTTGTCTTGAATTTCTCATTGGCTCAAAGTTTTTTTGAGGGACCAATATTTTATTTAATATTTTCATATCAATTTCTCATTCGCGAAGGTCGAATTTTCAGATGGCTCAAAGTGTTTTTCACTGTCCCAGTTACAATTTCCACACATTTAATTGTTTGTTTGTCTCAAACAAGCTTCGGTCTCATTGAGTTTCAGTGGATTACAGTGGAATCACACATTTTCGCTGAGGTCTAATTTTCGCGCTTTTCGTGCTCCTGCCATTGCACGAATTTATGACAGCCGCGAATATTTACAGATTTTGTAATTTAGCAACATCGTGAGAGTTCATATGTTCGTTCTAATGTACATACCCTTCTCGAATAAGCGTATTAAACGTTGCAGTATTGGCACCGTATTTTGTCTGCTTTAAATGCGCATCAGATACACTTTTAGTACACTAATGTATTGTTTCTGTACTTTTTCAGCATTTTTTACAAAAAAGTTTATGAATGCACTAGAAAAGACACTTTAAATACACTTTAAATACACTTAAGTGTATTTTTGAAGAAAAATTGCATTTTTCAAGGAGAAAAATACACTTTAAATGCACTTAAGTGTGTTAACGCAGGAAAAATGCAGAAAAAGTACACTTTTTTTATGTAATAAGTGTATTTTTTCTGCACTTTTAAGTGTATTAAACGCGTATTAAATGCAGAAAAAAAAACGGCGCCAATACCGCTGCGTTTAATACGCATTAAATGCGTATTTGATACACTTTTGCAAGAAGGGTAGGTAACCATTCATAATAGTACTTGTGTATATGTGATTGTTGCGATGTAAATATCTTTAACCATAATTTTCCTCTTTTAAACATTAACATCAATTTTATAGTTATGATCTGTTTGAAGTATGAACTCATTGATTGATTTTTATTATTTTGATATTTTTGTAAATGTCAAATACAAATGTGAGTTATGAAAATGCTTGTATTGTATACATACCCAAATGTGTTAATTAAGTTTGATATCACTAATTGGCATTTTGAGTAAAGAATTTGCACCCCCCGATATGGAAACTTTATTTCAGTCAGCATTTAATTAACAACAAAGTGTCAGTTTGACACGATATGATCTAAATGATCTATTGTCTCGCCTGAATATGCAGCCCTATTCTCCACAAGTAGACCACTGTTAACAAGTAAGAGCATAATGTGGTACTGATGCACATGTTTATTGGGACAAACACGCTGTCACAGTATGACCCTTCACTGGGGATCTGGCCAGTAGGACATTTCATCGAATAGTTGAAACTTCTTTTTAAACAAAACTGACGTTTCTTTTTTTCAAAATCGGATTTGCAAAATTCAAGTGATTCCACAGTAGTTGCGCTTGCTAAGTGTAAAGTGTTGAGAAAACGCAATAATTGATTCCACATCTTTCACCAACTTCAAATAAATGACATCAATAAAATATATACATAAATGTTTGACGGCTCTTAATAACCATGATAGATGTCTGAATACTCTTCTGTTGGAGATTTGAAAATAAGGCAGTTGGATTACTGCCCGTACATGTATAGGTTAACTTTCTCGAACTCCGTTTGGCTCGAAGTCTCGATGGCTCGAAGTCTCGATGGCTCAAGGTTTCGTTGCCGGTCCCTGCGACTTTGAGTCATCGGGAGTCGACTGTATTTTGTACTTTACTTTCACAATAAGTGTTATTTCCAGTGGTGTAGAGATAATGGTACAGGCCATCTACGCAGTTAACCGGCCGGTTGAAACCACCAGCTTTACCCACCTCTTGGAGAACAAGCGGCAGCTCTACCATGCTTCCAAGGCTGATAACTTGGTTGGGATATTGTCACGGTAAAATAAAAACAGTACTTGCTTTGTCGGAATATTGTCAAGGTAAAATAAAAAAATATAAGACCGAAACATAGTTGCCTTTAAAGATTTTAGAGATTTTTGTGAGTTTAGGATCACAAAATGAAGTCAGCTATTTATATGCGATTATCCTGATTTTGACAATATGTGGTTTATTTATTTTCTAGCATAAATATCTTAATATTGATCTTTATATTCAATCTGTATGGAGTTTTCTCAGTTTTAAATGTAAAGATAGTCAATATCTAAGATGAAATTTAGCAGTATTATAGGTATTGAAATTTCAATATTGAAAATTTATAATGAAATTACAAAGCCATATAGGTATTAAATTACTAGCACATTAGTATGATCTTTCCTTTTCTTTTACCTTTATTTCTTGTGGGTAATAACAAATATAAGATATTTATTTAATTCAGTGTTTTATTTCATGAGTGGTCAAAGAAAAGTATATAGTGTGGTGCACAAATTTTGCCCACAAATGAAAATAAAATAGGGTCTTGCCAGTACACTGATTTCATCAATTATTCTTGTTATTTCTTTTTTATTTCTTTTTATGTTTAGCTTTTATCCATCGTCTGTTGTTAGTCGTTCATTGTTACTCGTTACTCGTTCGTCGTCAACATTTACCATATGAACACTCTATAGACCATATTTATAGCCCAATGTTCATGAACTTGCCTAGAACCTTTTTTTCAATGATATCTCAGACTAGTTCGAAACTGGGTCATGTGGTGTCAAAAACTAGATCACTAGGTCAAATTGAAGAAAAAGCTTGTGAACACTCACACACACTAGAAGCCACAATGATTGCCCAATCAACATGAAACTTGCTCAGGGCTGTTCCAGGAAAAAAAGAAAAGGTGAGGGGGGGGAGGGGCAGAACTCCAGTCCAAAAATAGGGACCACCTACACAACTTTATTTTTTTTTAAGTCATTGATATTCCGTTTTATCCCCTCTATCCCCTCTATCACCCCCAACCAACTGAATTTTAATACATTGGCGTTCAACCCCTCGTCACCTTTTTTCCTGGAACAGCCCTCAGAATATTCGTTCTTATGATATCTCGGCAGAGTTCGAAAATGGTTCCTCTCCATTGAAAACATGGCCATCAGGGGGTGGGGCAGTTTTCCTTATTTAGCTATATTTTAAACTTAAAAAAATCTTGTCTGTAACCACTGGCTGGATGTTTAGCTCACGTGAGCACAACATGCTCATGGTGAGCTTTTGTGATCGCCTTTTGTCCATCGTGCATCGTCAACATTTACCTTGTGAACACACTATAGACCACAGTTATTGCCCATTTCCAAGCTGGGTCATGTGGAGTCAATACCTAAGTCAACAGGGCCAATTGAAGAATGCTTGTGAACACTCTATAGAGGCCACATTTGTTGCCCAATCAACATGAAACTTGCTTTACACCTCAGATGAGTGACCTAGGGCCTTACGGCTCTCTTGTTAATGCTTTTTGTAATGTTGTTGTTCCATTCGACCCACAGAGAAATGATCGTGTTATCATTCACTTGTATTTTCCACTCTTTCACAACATACCATGCAAAAACGTGCTCTCACTGTGCTCTCTCCGGTTTCAGAGGGCTGCTGATGCCCAAGGTGGTAGTGGACGACCACGGAGGTCAGAGGTCAGACCCAGGAATGTTGGGCTCGGGGATTTACTTTGCCAGCGCAGCAAGGTCAGAAATAAGTTAAATTGTGTGTCATCGCTTAACAATAAAAACTGAGGACATACTTATTTTGTTACAAAATGGCGAATTAAATAAACAAACACAGACAAACTTCACATTGTCCATAACTTGATTGTGTAAAAACACTTTCTAAAACCCTGTCATGTCTTTTACTTTCATGGTATACTTGTATTCTTTCAGGTGAAAACAGCACAAGAACAAATTAGATTTAATGATACAAAACTAAATAAAGTATTGTCATTCTTTTGATGATTGTGGTTACAATTTTCAGTACCAGTGTTGGCTACTCCCTGCCTAGCCATTCCAAGGGCACGAGGTTTATGTTGGTGAATGAGGTTGCCCTTGGCAACTGCAAGGACATGTGCATCAGGGACCTGACCTTGAACTCTCCTCCTGAAGGATATGACAGTGTGCACGGGATGAAGACATCTGCTGACATGCCCTCAGAATTTAAAGTAAGCTGAGTGTAGATAAGCTATAGACTGCAATGTGACTTCAATATTTTTTATATGAAAAGAATTTAGCAGGATATAATATATAACATATGTTCCTATTTTGTCTTTGAACAATCCAAAATTACAAAGTATTTTGATCTCTGTACTTAGTTTTCATTACCACTGCTGATGTTTATTTGCTATTGTGTGTTTTGCTAGCTACTTTGAATAGTTTTGCCATTATGTAATGTTGTTTGTCCCTCACTGAAGGGTTGTCATTATCAAATGAAACAAGCGATGTTTATCTATATCTAAGAGATTTGGTCAGGGGTCTAGGAAGCTCTTTTGTGATATAACTATTCGTAATTTTAAAGTTCCTGAAAAAAACAACCGATTTTCTCAAGATTTTTAACGATGAATTTGATCGGCAATATCGGTTAATAATGACCACCCTGCTTACTGGTTTACATGTATATATGAGGCATGTCGTGGGAAAACCAGTCTTAATGCATGTGCGTAAAGTGTCATCCCAGATTAACCTGTGCAGTCCGCACAGGCTAATCCAGGACGTCACTTTTCGCCTACAGTGGATTTATGTTTAGAAGAGACTTCCTTGAAACAGATACCATTAAAGCGGAAAGTGCCGTCCTGGATTAGCCTGAGCGGAAATATAACCTATAAATTACCTCCTTTTGAGAGCAAGTGTTTTAGGGGGGGCATCAAAGATGGTTGAATAGGGTTATGATTATGTCTTCAAATCTACCATTTATGTTATACACCCAGGTATCGTTGGTGGAGTGTTAAGGTTATTGTTCGAGATAGGGTTATTTAAGAAATAATTTTCGATCTATCGTTATTTATTGGCCAATAAACAACGATTTGGAGTTGTGATGCCTAGGAATTAAACCATGAAGATGTTAGCCTGAATTGTTTAATAGCCATGCATCAGAACAACAAAGAAATGTTTATTGGCCAATAATAAGTTTGTTCTTTGTCTATAGAATAATTAGCGAGTATCATGATAGAATGTTAAATGTTACACCTTACTTTAACTGTTTTCGACTGATACAGTGTACATATAGCGCTACCATTCTGATTGGCAGGCGGATGAGTATGTAGTCTACAACCCAAACCAGCAGCGTATGAGATACCTGGTGGAGTTCACAACACCCAAAGACACTGTGAAGAAATTGGTTCTCGAAAAGTATGAAGTGATCGAAACACAAGAAGATGAGGAGGTTGAAAAGGAATCAGAAGAAATCAGTCAGTATTGAATAGATCAGGGGAGCTTAATGTTCATGCTTAAACAATATGATGTAATTTGTCTCACAAACATTTCAAAATAGATAGCTTAAGTGAAATACTTAAGCAATGCAATTTTGTATATGAAAAAAAAAAAAAAAAAAAAAATGAAAATAAACTTACTACTTTTGCAACAACATACACAAAATCTGAGCTGCTGAATTATTGTGTATTATATATCTCTTTTTCTCGTTATCTGAATAACTGTAATTTCTAAAAAATACAACAAGCATATGTCATGGCGTTTCAACATACTTCATTGCAGTGATGAACCTTTTATATAAATAAAAGGCCAGAGTACTATCAAATATGAGAAAGTTGAACGTCCAGCGCCCGTAGGTGGTGCTTTTGTTCCTAATATGGGTACATTTAAACATGTTGAAAATCTTTATTTCAGAAACCACTACTTGGATTTTGAAATAATTTCAAAATAATTTCACAGAAATGTTCCTAAGGTGGTTTTGTACAAAAATACTTTGAATTATTTTGATTTGTTAAACAAATCATGACCGCAAGAAAGTGGGGCCTTTTCTCCTCATATAGCATATCAGGGTTGTTTCGCTTCTGACACTCCTTACTTAATAAGCCAGTGGAGCGTTACAGGCACTCGTGTGTCTCTTGTGTTGTTCTGATGTGCATATGCCCTTGTGGTTTAATTTTCGGCATCTGAACTCTGTATCTTGTTTATTAGCGGATAAACAACTCTAAGTCAAAAATTATTTCTTAATTATTATGCACCTGTATAAATTATTGTGCCCTTGGCAAACACACAGGTTTGAAGGACGTCAAGGACATAGCTGATCCGATGTCGAAGGTCAAGGCTGGCCTGGTATCCAAGGATGATGCTCCGGTCAATCTGAAAGCAGTTCATGTGCGAGCCAAACTGATGGACCTTGCATCTGAGGTGATCAAACATTTTTAGCGAAGTGCTTGATGAGTTATTAGTATAGGGGTACTGTCCTGTATTTCTGTCATCCATATGCCGTCAACAGTCTGACCATTTTCCTAATTTTTTATGCAATCTTGATCTAACTTGCACAGTATGTGTATGACCATACAAGCTTGGCTTGTATTGGTAATGGGCCAAATCGGACCAGGAACCTTAGAGTTATTTTCCCGTTTTCATGGGAAAAACACTAAAATTGCCTTTTTCCAACATGAAGACTTCATTTTTAGCTTGACTATTCGAAGAATAGGTGAGCTATCCTACTACCGTCGGCGTCCGCGTCCACGTCTGAATTTGGTTAAAATTTTATTCAAAAGTCTTGTAACTTCAAAACTACATAAGTTATTCACTTCAAACTTGGCATATACCTTTGTAATCAACTCCAGTGTCAGGGGCAACATTCCCCATAACTCTGTTTTGTATTTTGACATAGTTATGCCCCTTTTTCACTTAGATTTTCTGGCTAAAGTTTATCTTCAAAAGTTTTGTAACTTCAAGACTACATAAGTTATTCACTTGGAACTTAGAACTAACCTTTGTCTTTAACTCCAGTATCAAGCGCAACATTTCCTATAACACTGTTTTGTATTTTGACAGAGTTATGCCCCTTTTTCACATAAATTTTCTGGTTAAAGTTTATATTCAAAAGTTTTGTAACTTCAATACTACAAAAGCTATTCACTTGAAACTTGGAACTAACCTTTGTCATCAACTCCAGTATCAGGGTGAACATTCCCCATAACTCTGTTTTGTATTTTGACAGAGTTATGCCCCTTTTTCACATAGATTTACTGGTTAAAGTTTATATTCAAAAGTTTTGTAACTTCAAAACTAGATAAGTTATTCACTTGAAACTTGGAGCTAACCTTTGTCATCAACTCTAGTATAAGGGGCAACATTACACATAACTCTGTTTTGTATTTTGACAGAGTTATGCCCCTTTTTCACATAGATTTTCTGGTTAAAGTTTATATTCAAAAGTTTTGTAACTTCAAAACTAGATAAGTTAATCACCTGAAACTTGGAACTAAGCTTTTTTATCCACTCTAGTATCAGGGGCAACATTACCCATAACTCTGTTTTGTATTTTGACAGAGTTAGCATAGAAAAAAAAAAAGTACCCGATCGGCCACAAACATCTGAATTGTTGTGGTTTATTTATGCTAATTGTCCTCCTGATTCAATATGAATGACTGTCAATGTTTCCTTTTTCTTTCATGTTCAAAGCTCAGAGCTGAATCAAAAATCTTTATTTAACTTCTTTATCTGTGATGCAAGTCTTAGTAATTCTGCATTTAAATGTTTGTCAGAAAGCTTGAAAGGCTTAACAATGTATATGTGGCGCGTCGTGAGACAACCGGTCTTAATGCATGTGCGTCAAGTGTCATCCCGGATTAGCCTGTGCAGTCTGCACAGGCTAATCCGGGATGGCACTTTCCGCTTTTATTGTATTTTCTGTTTCAAGGAAGTCTCTTCTAGCCATAAATACACTTTAGGCTGAAAGTGGCGTCCTGGATCAGCAGACTGCACAGGCTGATCCGGGACGACACTTTACGCACTTGCATTAAGACCGGTTTTCCTACGACACTCCACATATGTTGTGTTATATAGTTGTGCATTAAGACCGGTTTTCCTACGACACTCCACATATGTTGTGTTATATAGTTGTGCATTAAGACCGGGTTTCCTACGACACTCCACATATGTTGTGTTATATAGTTGTGCATTAAGACCGGTTTTCCTACGACACTCCACATATGTTGTGTTATATAGTTGTGCATTAAGACCGGTTTTCCTACGACACTCCACATATGTTGTGTTATATAGTTGTGCATTAAGACCGGTTTTCCTACGACACTCCACATATGTTGTGTTATATAGTTGTGCATTAAGACCGGTTTTCCTACGACACTCCACATATGTTGTGTTATATAGTTGTGCATTAAGACCGGTTTTCCTACGACACTCCACATATGTTGTGTTATATAGTTGTAGGAGATTGCTTGAAATGCTTACTTGTTTTAAGGTTTTAAAAAACTACTTTTATATGTCGGAAATAATAACATTTGTGCTATATTTGTACATTCATGGTTTATATTCAGTATAATTGTATGCTTTAACTCGTTTGTTACATAACATTTCTTCTTGTCTCAGGTTGTGGTCCTACAGCAGTATGAGAACACCAGTAAAGTCCACATCGAGGCCAAGTATGTGTTCCCACTCGGTGACATGGCTGCTGTGTGTGGGTTTGAGGCTTTCATCAATGGAAAACATATCGTGGGTGAAGTTAAAGGTATGACGGCATCAGAAGGGCTTTTTATCTCACCTGAGTACAAAATACTCGGTGAGCTATTGGTATAGGGGACCTCTCCGGCGGCGTCCGTCGTCCATTGTCCGTTGTCCGTATGCCGTCAGCAGTTTGGACCGTTATCGCGATAAAGACTACATTTTATATTCAATCTTGACCTAACTTGCACAGTATGACCATAAAATCTCGGATGGGATTGTTATTGGGTCAGATCACACCAGTAACACCAGAGTTATTGCCCTTTTTTCATGCAAAAAAAAGTGCAAAAGTGCCCTTTTCCAACGTATAGACTTTATTTCACAGTTTGTGTATGACCATCAGATCTCAGCAGACGCCAAACATGGGCCAGATCGTGTTTCAAACACCAGAGTTATTGCCCTTTGTTTATTAAAAAATATACAAAAATTGACATTATTCAGGAAAGAGACTTCATTTTTGATCCAATCTTCACCAATCTTGCACAGTTTGTCTATGACCATAACATTAAAGGTGAAGTCAAATATAAGCAAGATCGGACCAGCAACAACAGAGTAATTGCCCTTTGTGAAAAAAATATTCAAAAATGGATATTATTCAGGATAGAGACTTTTTTCATCCAATCTTCACCAATCGTGTACAGTTTGTCTATGAATGTAAGACTACAGATGAAGTCGAATATAAGCATGATCCGGCCAGAAACACGAGAGTTATTGCCCTTTGTGTTTGGAAAAAAACATCAACAAGTTATCAATGATTGGCTTGCACTTATGATTTTTGATTCAATGTTGACCAAACTTACACAGTTTGCACATGACCGTAAAAATTGATTGATAAAATTTGATTTCCAACAGTTGGAAGACATGCATGCAGTTATTTGAACATGCAACATTGATGTCTTCAGAGCCTGCATTAACATCATTTATCATCATTGGACAGAAAATAATAAAAGAAAAAGCAAAACTTTACCTTATAGCACAGCCATCGCAAATATCGCATTGCAACTAGTTCTCCAAAATTGTTTGCGAAAAAGACATCAAAATCTACTGTTTCTGCATTTTCCAGAATTGTCAATGACTTTATGAAAAAGGGTCAGGTAAGAATATCGAGAAAAATGATTTGAGAACCATTAGCAAAAAATGTGCACATCCACTACCCAAATGTTTTAAATAAAAATTGATCCTATCACCCTCTGCGTATTGTTCAGATACCTTAATTTTCAAACCTGTGAAAACAGTATGGTCTTCATCTATATCAGTTCTCAGGTGAGCGCTTCGGGCCATCATGGCCCTCATGTTATTTACTCTGTTGTTATATTTTATGCATATTTCAAGGCCTAAATTGTATCCCAAAGCACTGAAAAAGTGCTATTATTGATTATTGAGATACTGTTGATTTAGATAAGGGCTGTTCCAGGAAAAAAAAAGTGATGGGGAGGAACACCAGTCCAAAAATTGGGTACCACCAAACCTAATTAATTTTTTTTAATGTCATTGATATTCCGTTTTATCCCCTCTATCGTCCCCCACCCACCGAATTTTAATACATTGGCGTTCCACCCCTTGATCACTTTTTTTCCTGGAACAGCCCTAAGTATTTAAGTTATATGTTCAAGTTTTATTAATTATTCCCTTCAAGTAGGCAAAGAGTACATATCAATGCTTACAAATAATGCTGTCATTGTGTGGCTATTTGTTCGCATGCAACTGTATTGTTTCACAAGAGATATGACTATTTTAGATGATAAAAAAGTGATAAAATTGCAAATAACTATTGTTTCACAAGAGATATGACAATTTTAGATGATAAAAAAGTGATAAAATTGCAAATAACTGTATTGTTTCACAAGAGAGATGACTATTTTAGATGATAAAAAAGTGATAAAATTGCAAATAACTGTATTGTTTCACAAGAGATATGACTATTTTAGGTGATAAAAAAGTGATAAAATTGCAAATAACTGTATTGTTTCACAAGAGATATGACTATTTTAGATGATAAAAAAGTGACAAAATTGCAAATAAAAAAATTATTTCAAGCTGCAGCTGTAATGAATTTTTAATTTTTTTTTTGTATTTCTTGTCTTGTTTTCAGAAAAGGAGACAGCCCATCGAGAATACAAGAAGGCCATCAGTGAAGGTCATGGTGCCTACTTGATGGACCAGGACGAAGAGACACCAGTTTGTTTATTATAACGTATTGTGTTGAGATTTATCTGAATTTGTTGTTTTGATTTTTGTAATTATAATATTAAAATATTGGCACAATTGATAGATTTGATGGGCATTGCATTTAGTCATTCAGAAAGTCAGGACTTCATTGCTTCCCTTCTTGAAAAAGTGTATCAAATACACATTTAATGCATATTAAACGCAGCGGTATTGGCACCGTATTTTTTCTGCATTTAATACGCATTTAATACACTTGAAGTGCAGAAAAAATACACTTATTACAGAAAAAAAGTGTACTTTTTCTGGATTTTTCCTGCGTTAACACACTTTAAGTGCATTTGAAGTGTATTTCTCCTTGAAAATAAGTGTATTTTCTAGTGCATTCATAAACTTTTTGGTAAAAACTGCTGAAAAGTAAAGAAGCAATACATTTAGTGTACTAAAAGTGTATTTGATGCGCATTTAACGCAGACAAAATACGGTTTAATACGCTTATTCGAGAAGGGTTGTTGGAGATGTCTTGTAAAAGCAATCATATACTGTTAACGGTGTTTGTCTGTGTCGGAGTTTGGCCTGGATGGACGTAGTTAAAAAAATTAATCCAAAAGTGATCAGTTTAATTATGAGTTAAAGAGAAGTTCTGTTGCTTGACTCAGTTACCTGAAGAGAAGTGGCAAATGTTTTTCTTTTGTACAACTTTCAGGAAACATGTAACCAAAGATGCCAATCAAATGTAGTGTAACTTATATGTATCTATTTAAATGTTTGAGCGTATTTCCAATAATTTACAGAAACAAAGGAATGTAAAAAAACTTGGTAAAAATGCTTGGTAAAAATAGGATGTTTTTATCGCTGGTTACTTATTAAAAAGTGTATTAGATGTGTTTTGAATGGTTCGCTGTTTGTAAAAAATGCTACTATCAAATCTTGCACTGAGAACATGTCCAAACACCTGTAAATATAATCAAACACTGCTACAAAGATAGAAAAATAAACACATTAAAATGCAAAGACAGGCTGCAAAACATCAAGAACTGTTTTCAGTATATCGGAACTTTAGAGGATAAAGCCTGGATTAGCCTGTGGACTGCAGTGGATTTATGTTTAGAAGAGACTTCCTTGAAACAGAAAATACCATAAAAGTGGAAAGTGCCGTCCTGGATTAGCCTGTGCGATGTGCACTGGCTAATCCGGGACGACACTTTACACGCGCATTAAGTCCAGTTTTCCCACGACACGCCTCATTTCTCTCTCGCCCACAGGATGTGTTTACAGTCAGCGTGGGTAACCTCCCGCCCGGAGCGACAGTGCTCATCAAGATCACGTACGTGTCGGAACTGCAGGTGGAGGGCGAGCTGATAAGCTTCCGGCTGCCGGGCAGTGTGGCACCGTGGAAAAAGGAATCACTGAAGGAAGTCACTCAGGTTTGTGGGATGTTGAGGAATTTAGCCCAATCTTATTCAAATCAAATCCGTGTGCTTGCTATTAATCGTTTTGCTGTAAAGCTCTTCAGACATCGTATTACAGGTGGTGTTCATGTATGCAATTGTAACGTACCAATTGTTGAAGAATAGTCATAATTGCATGGGTCAATGAATAAATGATTAGATTTAGGTGGTGATATGGATCTTTTCTGGATCTGGGAATTTTTACAGGATTTTTGATTATTAGCAGTTTGGGTATATTGCTGCATTATGCTAAAAAATGGGTTAGTTGCACAACACATAAGAGAAACAAAATTATTGTTGATTAACCATCCAATAAACAACACACAAAAGTCCCGATTCTGAGGAGAGCGTAGTAAAAAGAAGTTCCGATTACAATTACAAAAATATATGTCAAATCATGTTAGAATTAAAATAATTTCTGCATTACCATTGTTTCGGCAAGTAAACAACTCTTTGTCATTCTAACGCCCTCCTGGTTTAATTCCTGCGCATCAGAACTCCAAATCATTGTTTATTGGCTGATAAACAACGATAAATCAAAAATGGTTTCTTAACTAATACACAATTTGATTGTGTTTGTCAGCATGAGACGGACACTGTGGAGGTACAACAAGGTGAGACCAGTGTGCAGGTGTCCGTTGAGATGCCATTTGACATTCGCTCCGTAGAGTGCCCCACCCAGAAAGTTAAAATCAAGGTAATAATAATTTTACCAATGTGATGCACACAACTAAGATTAACTTAATAATCCATTTTGTAGTTGTTGTTATTGTTGCACTTGTTGTTATTATTATCATTATTATTATTATTATTATTATTGTTGTTATTTGACTTTCAAATCGTATGTGCAAAGTACAAATAGTACAAATAAAAGGACTTCTTTTTTAAATACGCCATTAAACATCTTAACTAGACAAATAAGAGCACTTGATCTAAAGATCGCAAATATTGTAACAAGAAATGCAGAAACCAAAAAGTTTGAACCCACGCCTCCGGATCTGGTCTGACATGCTAACTACGCATCCATTCCGATTAAAATACTTTTCCCTTATGTAAGTGATCTACATGTTTTCTATAATTTCAACAAAAACAACAGAAACACTCCATATTATCCAATCTTTTCGGGTTACGCTTTATAATTGTATCTATTGTTTTTCCAGAGGACACTGACCAAAGCCACAGTGGAAATGTTGAGCGACCAGTCCATTGCAGATGGTTTCCAGCTTCTGATTGGCCTGGCTGAGATCCATGTACCACGGATGTGGGTGGAGAGAAAACCAGGGAACCAAGATCATCAGGTGAGCATTTTTAGTTTAAACCTAATTGTTTTAGCCTGTTTTAACCTGATTGTGTCAAAAGACAGAGGTTTATTGAGTCATTTTCGAATCTGTTTCAAGTAGAACCAGTACCTACTTGGTGTTTTTTCGAACCCTCTCTTCGCAAGAATTGCACACATAATTTCCTGATTGCAAGGCGGACACCATGTCCGTTACACTGCTGGTCTCATTGAGATTCTGAATCAAAAACTGAAGTTGAAAACTACTTGATTATGCAGTTGACCAGTTCATAGACAGATACATGAAGATAAACTCAGACAGATCAGTTCAAGAACATGTTGAAACTGAAACTGAAACTGGTTTATTTGATTAACGCCTGTTACTATGAAATAAACATATTCAATGGCGTTTTACAAAAACAAAGCTATAAATAAATAAAATATATCATAATAGTTCGTAATTATTATAAAAGAAAGGCATTAGCTGCAAAAAACAATATAAAACATTCAACGCAAGTAAACACTTAAGATGTTCTGATTTGTTCACAAACAAAGATATGGGGTGTTTGGTTTCAGGATCACAGGTATTGTATACATGTAAGTTCACAAACATTATTTCAAGAAAACATGAATAGAAGTTCATGAACACTGTAACATTGGTTTACAAATGGTTTCATTGGTCTGTAATGACAGACATGTGAGTTTAATAATAAAGACACAATGGTTCCTCGGCCAATATTCCCCTGTCCATTCTTCAACTTTTGAATAAAAAACAGACTTAGACACAGGAAAAATAATATTGCGTTTGCAAATATGCTGGGTACCAATATTTGCTCGTGTCATTAACAAATCGTTCTACATAAAGAATGCTGTCATTAGAGTCAGTAAATACCAAGGAAGATTCCAATTTACATCGCTATTAGAACAGAACAGTTTCAAGACTTAGATTGATGAATACGGGCCCTCAACACAGAAGACTAAATGTGGCGTGTCATGAGAAAACTGGTCAAAATGCATGTGCGTTAAGTGTCGTCCCGGATTAGCCTTACAGTCTACACAGGCTAATCCAGGACGGCACTTTCCCCCTACAGTGGATTTATGTTTAGAGGAGATTTTCTTGAAACAAAAAATACCATAAAAGCGGATAGTGCAGTCCCGGATTAGCCTGTGCAGACTGCACAGGCTAATCCGGGATGATGCTTTACGCACATGCATTAAGTCCGGTTTTCCCACGATGCGCCTCAATTAAGTATTTAGTATTTAGACAAATCAGGTTTTTGTCCTTCAAAGTTGTTAATCATATTAGCATTTTGTTGGAGCTAGGGATAATTGTAAAAAATAATCAGTAAGTGATATGATAGAATAAAGAACAATTGCTATATTGTCTAAAAATTGTCTTATTTCATTGATATCATATCCAGAAGGAAAGAAATGTTTTACTCGATATAGCAATTATTCTTTAATAATCTCGGCAAAAAGCTAATTGTTGGAACACAATGAATGTTAGCCCACTCTTGGGTTCGTTTTAATGAGTTTGCTTATTTTGATGGGAAAGCGCCATGGACACTTACTTTTATCATAATTGTGGTGTCCAGGTTCACACAACCTTGTACATTTCAACCATATTATTATCCTTATACTACAAACTACTTTTTCTTTGTATTATTAATTATATTTAGAGGGAAGTAAAATGTATCGGTGTCAAATTTTAAATATACAAATCATTTATGATATAAATAGAAGCACTTTCTCAATAATTGAGGCTTGTCGTGGGAAAACCAGACTTAATGCATGTGCGTAAAGTGTCATCCCGGATAAGCCTGTGCAGTCCGCACAGGCTAATCCAGGATGGCACTTTCCGCTTTAATGGTATTTTCTGTTTCACGGAAGACTCTTCTAACCATAAATCCACTTAGGCGGAAAGTGTCATCCCGGATTACACTTTATGCACATGCATTAAGTCCGGTTTTCCCACGTCGCGCCTCAATTAATGAATACACCTCGTGACTATGTTTTTGTGGAAACTTCTTTTCCTGTCTCCTGCAGGCATGTATGGTGACATTCTACCCACAATTCGAGGCGTGCGAATCAGAAAGCGTCAGTGTAACCTTTCTTCTGGACCTCTCGAATTCCATGAAGGGAGACAACCTGAGGAATGCCAAGAAAGTCATGTTGCTGACGCTGCAGCATCTGCCTCCAAATTGGAATTTCAACATAGTCGTGTTTGGAACAGGCATGCTTGTTGTACATTAATGATAATATGTGATACAGTTGAACACCGCTATTTCGAAGTCATTGGTCTGGCGAAAATAGTTTGAAATAAGAAAGTTCGCAATAGCTATGTTCTCTTGTGTCTATTGTACTCATGAATTGTATAGATGTATTGTAAAAATCGTAAGAAAAAACAAACAATTAACACTAATTGCATTTATTTGGATGTTTTTAACCAATTATAAAAGATCAATGAAAACTGTGATATAAGACAGAGAACTTTACGGATGGACACTTCGAAATGCACAACACCGTACATAATCTATTGTCTGTTACTCGTAATAATAACTATACCATATAGCCAGTTAATGCTGATTATGTTCCCACTCTTCAATCACTTGGTAAACCCGAAACAATAGAAGATGCGACTGCCATGTCATCACACCTTTGACAGACAGCGTCGGTTTACATGCAACTTCGAAATTAGCACTAATGATTAGGTGTGAAAAACTTAGTTGGGACCAGAATTTTAGTTCGAAATAGAGATGACTTCGAAATAGGCAAATTTGAATTAATGATTAATATTTTAGCTAATTAAAGAAGGAAAAAAATCGGGACCGAAAAATTAGTTTGAAATAGCAATTAATTTGAATTAACGGTGTTCGTAATAGCGGTGTACAACTGTATATACATGTATACAGTAAACTCCGGGTGCCTCGAAATAGCATGTCTCGAATTTATTGTTGGCTAAAAGTTTCTTGGAGGGACCGAATTTGTATTGCTATATATTCATTTAAAATTCTGCCGTTTGGCTCGTGTTTGTGTCTAATTTTTGGAGGCCTCGAAGTGTTTCATCTCGGTCCCATTGACAGTTTTCACTATTTTGATCTGATTTGCTTTTGGCGCATAGAGTTATTAATAATTTAGATGCACTCGATAAGTGTCAAATGTCAACTCAATAATTGAGTTCACAGCTTTCACAAACTTTCACAAACTTAAAAGAAATAATGTTAATACAATATATTATAATGGTTGACATCTACTTATAACCATGAAAGATATCTGAATTCTCTTCATTTGAAGATTTTAAAATAAAGCAGGGGATTACTGCCCGTACATGTAGGTACGTTTTCTCGAACTACATGTGGCTCGATGTTTCAATGGTGTAACCTCCTGCCAGTTTGTAGGGGTATAAAGAACTGTGAGTTCTATGACAGGTTTGATTATAGTTTATTAGGATTGTGTTACTATCAGGTTACAATCAGACGAATTATACTCTTGCAGAACGAATGATATAATGAACGTCTGAGTATATGCTACTCGAGACTTCTGGTCCTAAATACGTATGGTGTGCGTAGTTCTGACAGCAGCTATAGATTTCAAACTACTAAATTAAATAATCATGGGTATTTATTGTCTGCTAAATAAAATGCCTTGCAGCAACAAAATCTGTTCACTTCCCCTAGAGAAAAACAATACGTCAGCAACTACAAACTGACTGTACAGGTTACACTACACCAAGCTTTTAGCCTAGTTAAAATGCCTCCAAGTTTCTTCGAGCCATCGGGAGTCGACTATATTTAAGATTATTTGTTTGTATTTCTTATTTTCAGCCTTCAAGGAGCTGTTTCCTACATGTGTACCAAGGAGCACGGCCAATGTGAAGCTTGCCCAGGAATTTGTTATGGTAATGATAAAAAATAAAAAATTATTAATAATAGTTATTATTTTTCTAACTACTCATGAGGCATCATGCCGAAACATTTAGCGTATGAAAATTAAATAAACAAACATGTTTGTGCGATAATTATTTTTATTATGATGGTATTTATGCAAGCTTTTTGACTTACATGTGCATTATCATTTTACTTAGTACTAATATTATTATTGACCTAGAGAACTTTGTTTATATGTAACATAATTTAAGACAAAGATTATACCTATGTAGCCCAAAAAAAATCTTGCCTCATTTTCTAAAATTTTTTGCAGTAGTATGCAGTATAATTTATTTGCAATTAATTAATGTTACAATTATTCTTTGACTGTTTTACTATTGCTTATTTTGGATGAATCATGTAACTAACTGTGGCACAACTATTATCAAGTTGCATGTATAACTATATTATTTCGGAAATAATTTTTAATTGATTTTTTGTAAATAAACAACAATTTTGAATTTTGATGCGTAGGAATTAAACCACGAAGTTTTTTTTATTTACAGATAAAATAAATCGAAACATTATTAGTGAGTTCGAACCTCAGCCCGGCCACATAACGTGTGGGGATTGGTTATGAAATTATTTCTTCGCCCAACCTCTGATTCAAGTAGGGCAGTTGTCAGTTACTGGCATAAGTATGTGCACTTAGTACTGGTAAACCGCTTAGATCGGCTAAGCTTGCCCAGGAAATGTGTGAGTAGGTTAACTGACCGCCGTGGTATGACTGAAATACTGTTAAAAACGGCAAAAAACTCAAACCAAACAAACAAACATAATTCTAACATAACCTGGCAACATATTCTGCAATGACAATGCAAACTATATTTTACAGGTCCGGAACTACTTTTTCGAGTTATTTGTTGGAAATTTTACAATGGACATTTTTCTTCTTTGTCTATAGAAAACTCGGCGGGCGTCATGTTAGAATATAGTTTGAACAAATTAAACTTACACTGATCTTTGATTATGAAGAAGATATAAGTGCTCATAAGAGATCATGTTTCTAACTGTATAGACATAACTTTGTCTTGCCTTATGTGAATAGTGACACCGCCCTTCTCGAATAAGTGTATTTAATACGCATTTAAAGTGTATTAAACGCTGCGGTATTGGCAATATATTTTTTCTGCATTAAATGCGCATTGAATACACTTTTAGTACACTTTATTTTTTCTGTCCTTTTTCTACATTTTTTACAAAAAAGTATATTAATGCAGTAAAAAATACACTTAAAATACACTTAAAATACACTTAAAATACACTAAGGTATATTTTTAGCTCACCTGAGCTCAAAGTGCTGAGCTTTTGTGATCGCCCATTGTCCGTCGTGCGTGTGTGCGTGCGTGTGTGCGTGCGTCGTCAACTTTTCACTCAAACAACATTTCCTCCTAAACCGCCTGGCAGATTTTCACCAAACTTCACAGGAATGATCCTTGGTTGGACCTCTTTCAAAGTTGTTCAAATCTTTCCGGTCCGCTGAATATGTAGGTCACCAGAGCTAAAAATAGATTTAAAAAGTGAAAACTTTAAAAATCTTCTATGAAACCACAAGGCTCAGAGCTTTCATATTTGATACGTGACATCCTGTAGAGGTCCTCTACAAATATTGTTCAAATGATGCCCCTGGGGTCAAAACTGGCCACGCCCCAGGGGTCACATGGTTTATATAGACTTGTATAGCAAAATGACTTTAAAAATCTTCTCCTCTAAAACTGCAAAGCCTAGAGATTTCATATTTGGTATGTAACATTGTATAGTGGTCTTTTACAAACATTGTTCAAATGATGCCCCTGGGGTCAAAACTGGCCACACCCCAGGTGTCACATGGTTTATATAGATTTAAATAGCAAAATTACTTTAAAAATCTTCTCTGAAACCGCAAGGCCCAGAGGTTTTATATTTGCTATGTAACATTGTATAGTGGTCCTCTACAAAGAGTGTTCAAATGATGCCCCTATGGTCAAAACTGGCCACACCCCGGGGGTCACATGACTCTTCTCCTCTGAAACGGCAAGGCCCAGAGGTTTCATATTTGGTATGTAACATTGTATAGTGGTCCTCTACAAAGATTGTTCAATTGATGCTCCTGGGGTCAAAACTGTCCACACACCGGGGCTCATATGGTTAATATAAACGTAAATAGCAAAATGACTTTAAAAAATTTCTCCTCTGAAACCACAAGGCCCAGAGGTTTCATATTAGGTTGGAAGCATTGTATAGTGGTCCTCTATAAAGATTGTTCAAATGATGCCCTTGGGGTCAAAACTGGGCACACCCCAGGGGTCACATGGTTTATATAGACTTAAATAGAAAAATGGCTTTAAAAATCTTCTCCTCTGAAAATGCAAGGCCCAGAGGTTTCATATTTGGTATTTAACATTGTAACGTGGTCCTCTACACAGGCTGTTTAAATGATGCCCCTGGGGTCAAAACTGGCCACACCCCAGGGCTCATATGGTTGATAAGGACTTAAATAGCAAGATAACTTTAAAAATCTCCTCTGAAACTGCAAGGCCTAGAGGTTTCATATGTGGTATGTGACATTTTATAGTGGTCCTCTGCAAAGATTGTTCAAATGATGTCCCAGGGGTAAAAACTGGCCCTGCCCTGGGGTCATATTGTTTATATAGACTTAAATAGCCAAATGACTTTAAAATCTCCTGAAACTGCAGTGTTTTTGTATTTGTAATGTAACATTGTATAGTGGTCCTCTAAAAAGATTGTTCAAATTATGCCCCTGAGGTAAAAAGTGGCCATGACACGGGGCGTCACATGATTTATATAGACTTATATGGCAAGTGGGCCTTAAAAATCTTCCTTGTTGAAACCGTAAGGCCCAGAGATTTATATTTTGTGTGAAACATTGTGGAGTGGTCCTCTACATAGATTGTTCAAATGACATCCCTGGGGTGAAAAAAGGCCACCCCCTGGGGGTCACATGGTTTATATACATTTAAATAGCAAAATGACTGAAAAGTCTCCTCTGAATCCGCAAGGCCCCGTGGAATCATATTGGGTATGTAACATTGAAAAGTGGTCCACTACAAATATTGTTCAAATTATGCCCATGGGGTACAAGGTGGCCATCCCCTGTGGGTGACATGGTTTATGTAGACTAAAAAAGCATATGAAACTGCAAGGCCCAGATCTTTATACTCAGGTAAGGTGTTTAGTGCCATTTTTCCCTCTTGTTATTAGCCATTATGATGCCTTCAACTCAGGTGAGCGACCTAGGGCCATTATGGCTCTCTTGTTTGAAGATAACATGTATATTTCCAGGACAAAAATATACTTTAAATGCACTTGAGTGTGTTAATGCAGGAAAAATGCAGAAAACAAGTGTATTTCTTCTACATTTTCAAGTGTATTAAACACGTATTAAACGCAGAAAAAATACAGTGCCAATACCTCTGCGTTTCATACGAGTTAAATGCGTAATAAATACACTTATTTGAGAAGGGCATGTTCCGTATTTACCAACCTATTCTTAGACTCACGACTAGGAATAATGAATATTCTTGAGACTGTTCTGTTCTAAGAGAGCTGTAAATTTTATTCTCACTTGGTATTCACCCACTCTATTTGCAGAGCTCTTTATTTAGAATGATTTGTTAATGCCATAGGCAACATATTCGCGTACACAGAAGTATTCTTTTATGAGTCTAAGTCTTTTCCTAATTCTTAAGTCTAAGAATGTGTTGGTGAATTCCTTCTCGAATAAGTGTATTTAATACGCATTTAACTCGTATTAAATGCAGCGGTATTGGCACTGTATTTTTTCTGCGTTTAATACATGTTTAATACACTTGAAAATGCAGAAAAAATACACGTTTTCTGCATTTTTCCTGCATTGACACACTCAAGTGCATTTAAAGTATATTTTTCTCCTTGACAAATACACTTTCTCTTTAAAAAATATACTTGAGTGTATTTTAAGTGTATATTCTACTGCATTAATATACTTTTTTTTTGTAAAAAATGTATAAAAGGTACAGAAAAAATATGAAGCACAGTCACATATATCATATGGTACAATCTTGGTGTGGAAATGCATTAGGTGATAATCTATATTTAAAAAAAAATTGAATGCCATTTAGCTATTACTTTCCCTACTCGAATAAGTATATTTAATACGCATTTAATGCGTATTAAACGCTGCGGTATTGGCATCGTATTTTTTCTTCATTAAATATGCATTTAATAAACTTGATAATGCAGAAACAATAACTCTTACAGAAATACAGTGTATTTTTTGTGCATTTTTCCTGCATGAACACACTTAAGTGCATTTAAAAGGTATTTTTGTCCTTGGTAAATACACTATATCTTAAAAGAGTATTTTAAGTGTTTTCTCGAGTGCATTAATACACGTTTTTGTAAAATATTCAGAAAAAGTACAGAAAAAATGCACTTAGTGTACTAAAAGTGTATTTAATGCACATTACACAGAAAAAATACAGTGCCAATACCGCAGTGTTTAATACAATAATACGCGTTAAATGCGTATTTAATACACTTTTTCGAGAAAGGTTGGATAACACTATTCTCTCTGTCTAAGACTGGTATGGATCATAGGTTTCGTGGCATGATTAAAGAATGATACCTGCAACTATTCATTCGTTGACCAATTATCTATTGTATATCTCCACAGGCAACCCTTAAGGCAGAAGTAGCAGGCTATGAAGTATCAACAATGGTTTCTACAGTTGACCAATTATCTATTGTATATCTCCACAGGCAACCCTTAAGGCAGAGGTAGCAGGCTATGAAGTATCAACAATGGTTTCTACAGTTGACCAATTATCTATTGTATATCTCCACAGGCAACCCTTAAGGCAGAAGTAGCAGGCTATGAAGTATCAACAATGGTTTCTACAGTTGACCAATTATCTATTGTATATCTCCACAGGCAACCCTTAAGGCAGAGGTAGCAGGCTATGAAGTATCAACAATAGTTTCTACAGTTGACCAATTATCTATTGTATATCTCCACAGGCAACCCTTAAGGCAGAAGTAGCAGGCTATGAAGTATCAACAATGGTTTCTACAGTTGACCAATTATCTATTGTATATCTCCACAGGCAACCCTTAAGGCAGAAGTAGCAGGCTATGAAGTATCAACAATGGTTTCTACAGTTGACCAATTATCTATTGTATATCTCCACAGGCAACCCTTAAGGCAGAAGTAGCAGGCTATGAAGTATCAACAATGGTTTCTACAGTTGACCAATTATCTATTGTATATCTCCACAGGCAACCCTTAAGGCAGAAGTAGCAGGCTATGAAGTATCAACAATGGTTTCTACAGTTGACCAATTATCTATTGTATATCTCCACAGGCAACCCTTAAGGCAGAAGTAGCAGGCTATGAAGTATCAACAATGGTTTCTACAGTTGACCAATTATCTATTGTATATCTCCACAGGCAACCCTTAAGGCAGAAGTAGCAGGCTATGAAGTATCAACAATGGTTTCTACAGTTGACCAATTATCTATTGTATATCTCCACAGGCAACCCTTAAGGCAGAGGTAGCAGGCTATGAAGTATCAACAATAGTTTCTACAGTTGACCAATTATCTATTGTATATCTCCACAGGCAACCCTTAAGGCAGAAGTAGCAGGCTATGAAGTATCAACAATGGTTTCTACAGTTGACCAATTATCTATTGTATATCTCCACAGGCAACCCTTAAGGCAGAAGTAGCAGGCTATGAAGTATCAACAATGGTTTCTACAGTTGACCAATTATCTATTGTATATCTCCACAGGCAACCCTTAAGGCAGAAGTAGCAGGCTATGAAGTATCAACAATGGTTTCTACAGTTGACCAATTATCTATTGTATATCTCCACAGGCAACCCTTAAGGCAGAGGTAGCAGGCTATGAAGTATCAACAATGGTTTCTACAGTTGACCAATTATCTATTGTTTATCTCCACAGGCAACCCTTAAGGCAGAAGTAGCAGGCTATGAAGTATCAACAATGGTTTCTACAGTTGACCAATTATCTATTGTTTATCTCCACAGGCAACCCTTAAGGCAGAAGTAGCAGGCTATGAAGTATCAACAATGGTTTCTACATCAGATCTTAGCATAACAGATGGCAATGTAAGATTTTCCTCATTGTTTTACAGTTTCATTAATTTGTCATACTAAGCATTTTTATAAATAAAATCTAAAATATAGGGAAACAAAGGATCAATTTAACTCAGTAATTATTAAATAATTTTTATAACTTTATGCCATTAATTGAGAAAATGATATTCTTATGTCTTGAACGAGTTCATATAAGAGAATGCTCTCAAAAAAGATCATTCTTTGTACTTGATTCAAATTGACACAAGTATCATTATTGAATGCACATTTAAATTTATGGATGATGTCAAGTTTGATTGTAACAAATACAATGTTCCATAGAAAATCTCCACGTATGATTGATTTACCATTGGGTATATAGGCGTAAAAAAAAATGTTTGTTTCAGGATATATGCTCCAAAAAATTAGGGTAGGTAGGTTGGGTTTTATTTATTTGATTTATGGTCAACTTGAAGATTCTAAAACTGAATAAATATTCAAAACATATCAGTGATATCCTTAAACATTGTTTATAAGTGGATACTATAAAAACAAAACACTTATTTATCCAAAAACACATTTAATTATTGAAAAAGGTAAAAAATAAATAAATTATTTTGACAAACCCAATAAAATGTTCTAGGGTCGGGGCATTTTTTTAGGGTAGGCCGGGTAACCTGAAACAAACTATATTTTTTTTACGCCATATTAGTAATTGATTATGCTCAATTGTTAAAGAAATAGAGAATACTAGGTTAGTGTTGAATAAGAAATAGAGAATACTAGGTTAGTGTTGAATAAGAAATAGAGAATACTAGGTTAGTGTTGAATAAGAAATAGAGAATACTAGGTTAGTGTTGAATAAGAAATAGAGAATACTAGGTTAGTGTTGAATAAGAAATAGAGAATACTAGGTTAGTGTTGAATAAGAAATAGAGAATACTAGGTTAGTGCTGAATAAGAAATAGAGAATACTAGGTTAGTGTTGAATAAGAAATAGAGAATACTAGGTTAATGTTGAATAAGAAATAGAGAATACTAGGTTAGTGTTGAATAAGAAATAGAGAATACTAGGTTAGTGTTGAATAAGAAATAGAGAATACTAGGTTAGTGTTGAATAAGAAATAGAGAATACTAGGTTAGTGTTGAATAAGATAAGTTTTTTTAGCGAGGCTTATAAAACCTTAATTACAAGCCTTGGCCAGTCCTTAACGTTTTTGTGCCGTGCAAATAAACTTCTCTTGTTTCAACACTTACCTAGTATTCTGTTTATCCCATCATTTTCTGTCATTGTTTTGAAATTAAACAAAAGAAAACACACTAAATATGACGAAAAACATAAAATGACGTCACAAAAAACAACAAGATGACGTCACTAGACTGCGCATGTTTGCTTTATCACCACATTGTGTCAATAAAGCTAAGTTTATTTCATGGGGGTATATTTTGTCAATGCATGTCTGTTGATAGGATAAATACACTATCTTTAGCTACTGTGCCAGTATGATGCCTGTTTGAACCTGTTTGCAGACTTCTAAATAAAGCATTGTCTATATGGATATAACACACAGATTCTGCACCGACTGACAGCAAGGGCCATAATCAGTGACTGGGAGGATGGGGTGCTCTCCCCTGACAAGACTGACCATGAGGTAGATTAGATAAGTAAACAAATCAGAAATGAGGGGTGCTGTGGGAAAACCGGTCTTAGTGCATGTGCGTAAAGTGTCGTCCCGGATTAGCCTATGCAGTCCGAACAGGCTAATCTGGGACGGCACTTTCCGCCTACAGTGGATTTATGTTTAGAAGAGACTTCATTGAAACAGAAAATACCATAAAAGCGGAAGGTGTCATCCCAGATTAGCCTGTGCGGACTGCACAGGCTAATCCGGGACGACACTTGACGCACATGCATTAAGCCAGGTTTTCCCATGACACACCACAAATGTATATTGATAACCGTCTTTGCAACCTTTCTTATATTTTCTGTTTTCTTGGCCTTTTCTTGTCATTTAAATTGAATATTTTTTACAAATACACCTGCCGGATCAATATACTTTGATTGATATATGCATAGTGCCATCTATTTTGAAATTATTTTAATAACACAAGACTGGAAGTGTGTTAATAACGTATTTTTTAAATAAAGATTTACTGGTGCAGTACCTAAATCCGGAGACTTTTGCTGGTCTTTGGATGATTTCTCTGGATAATTGCATCAAACGAAAATATAAAGTTAAACATCATAAGTTAGGTTTAATCTGAAGCTTTGGACAAAATATTAGTGGAATCTGCTATCTAAAAGTCACTGAATGATGTGCTGGGACAAGGTCTGTAACACATATCAAAATACAGCTTGAGAGTACCTAAGTCCGGACTCTTTAAAAAAAAAATGTTTTAATAAAAACAAAAAGAATATAAATTAACATTCAACTACAACTTGTTCGTCAGTAATCTTTTTCTTCTTTGTTTACCTTGTTCTGGTGTTTACTTTCAAAATTATCTCTGTAAAGCTTTATTTATCGGATATATTGTTTTGATTTCAATCTCCCAAGTGCAAATGTTTACATTTGAATAGAAGAAAACAACAATAATAAGTTAGTGAATTAATACTGAATTGATTCTGTTGAATCTTGACATACTTTGATGAGACAGGTGTGTGCATCAATTGATACCATAGAATTATTGATTGTACATGTACAAACACATTTTTTCTGAGGTGTCCGGATTTAAGTACTGTCCAGATTTAGGTACTTCACTAGTATAGAAATTCTATTATGAGTATGATAGTTTTACAAGAAAGAAGCATAGTCCATTTTGTTATGAACATTTAGTAAACAATACACATACATGTATGCTAATGCTAAATTTCCTGTCTTCCATGACTGTGTCTTTTTCTGAATTCAACATTCTAATGGAAAAACTCAAAATTTATAAGAAGCAGGTTGATATAAAAAAAACATCAATTTATGTCATACCTTTGATCTATAGGCAAAATACACATAGCAGTAATGTGAGGTAAAACGCATAAACATTTTCCTTTGCAGATTGCAAAGATGAACATGAAAAACTACATCATAGAGCTGAGCAAGGAATACTCTATAGTCACACAGTTCACAAGTTTTGTTGCCATAGAAAAGAGAGACAAGGTTTGATATTAACAGATGTTACACATTGTTTACATAACACATATATCAATGTTTTGTAAATACAGTTTAAATAGTTAACTTACTTATTTGTATGAAAATGGCTGGTAAATAAATTTGCAAATAGTTGAACATAGTTAACATATGATTGTTTATAAAAAGGTTTCTTAAATGCATTTATACAAAGTGTTAACTTAAGGTATAAATCATTATTATGTTCTCCTCTATTTGTTTTTTGTACCAATATTAGTTACCCAATATTAGTTACCCAATATTAGTTACCAAATATGTGTTCGTCTTTATTTCAGGATGACGAAAAAAGCATCATGGATTCGGCACCATCAATGGCAGAACTGGTCGATAATGAGAATGTGGACCAGCTCAAATACATGGGGTTTGAAGAGGTAGACCATTGGAGGCGCGTGGTTGGAAAACCGGACTTAATGCATGTGCGTAAAGTGTCGTCCCGGATTAGCCTGTGCAGTCCGCACAGACTTATCCGGGATGGCACTTTACGCTTTTATGTTATTTTCTGTTTCAAGGCAGTCTCTTCTAAACATAAATCCATTATAGGCGGAAAGTGCCGTCCCTGATTAGCCCATGCGGACTGCACAGGCTAATCCAGGAAGACACTTTACGCACAGGCATTAAGTCTGGTTTTCCCATGACGTGCCTCATTGGTTTCTTTACTGTATGGTCAGTTTTGTTTTGAGGTCTATTGGGCATAAAGTTCTCATCAGGTTTATGTCACGGTATGATGGTCTATTGGACATGCACTGCTCTTGAGCTTTATATCATGGTATGATGGTCTATTGGGCATGCAGTGCTCTTCAGGTTTATGTTATGGTATGATGGTCTATTGGACATGCACTGCTCTTGAGCTTTATGTCATGGTATGATGGTCTATTGGGCATGCAGTGCTCTTCAGGTTTATGTCATGGTATGATGGCCTATTGGGCATGCACTGCTCTTGAGGTTTATGTCACGGTATGATGGTCTATTGGGCATGCAGTGCTCTTCAGGTTTATGTTATGGTATGATGGTCTATTGGACATGCACAGCTCTTGAGCTTTATGTCATGGTATGATGGTCTATTGGGCATGCACTGATCTTGAGCTTTATGCCATGGTATGATGGTCTATTGGGCATGCAGCGCTCTTGAGCTTTATGTCATGGTATGATTGTCTATTGGGCATGCAGCGCTCTTGAGCTTTATGCCATGGTATGATGGTCTATTGGGCATGCAGCGCTCTTGAGCTTTATGTCATGGTATGATTGTCTATTGGGCATGCAGCGCTCTTGAGCTTTATGCCATGGTATGATGGTCTATTGGGCATGCAGCGCTCTTGAGCTTTATGTCATGGTATGATTGTCTATTGGACATGAAGCGCTCTTCAGATTTATGTCATGGTATGATGGTCTATTGGGCATGCAGTGCTCTTCAGATTTATGTTATGGTATAATGGTTTATTGGGCATGCAGTGCTATTCAGATTTATGTCATGGTATGATGGTCTATTGGACATGCAGCGCTCTTCATATTTATGTTATGGTATGATTGTCTATTGCACATGCAGCGCTGTTCAGATTTATGTTATGGTATAATGGTCTATTGGGCATGCAGTGCTCTTCAGATTTATGTCATGGTATGATGGTCTATTGGACATGCACTGCTCTTGAGCTTTATGTCATGGTATGATGGTCTATTGGGCAAGCACTGCTCTTGAGCTTTATGTCATGGTATGATGGTCTTTTGGGCACGCAGCGCTGTTGAGCTTTATGTCATTGTATGATTGTCTATTGGGCATGCAGCGCTCTTGAGCTTTATGTCATGGTATGATTGTCTGTTGGGCATGCAGCGCTCTTGAGCTTTATGTCATGGTATGATTGTCTATTGGACATGCAGTGCTCTTCAGATTTATGTTATGGTATGATTGTCTATTGGACATGCACTGCTCTTGAGCTTTATGTCATGGTATGATGGTCTATTGGGCATGCACTGCTCTTGAGCTTTATGTCATGGTATAATGGTCTATTGGGCATGCAGCGCTCTTGAGCTTTATGTCATGGTATGATGGTCTATTAGGCATGCAGCGCTCTTGAGCTTTATGTCATGGTATGATGGTCTATAGGGCATGCAGCGCTCTTCAGCTTTATGTCATGGTATGATGGTCTATTGGACATGCAGTGCTCTTCAGGTTTATGTTATGGTATGATGGTCTATTGGGCATACACTGCTCTTCAGGTTTATATTCTGGTATGATGGTCTATTGGACATGCACTGCTCTTGAGCTTTATGCCATGGTGTGATGGTCTATTGGGCATGCAGCGCTCTTGAGCTTTATGTCATGGTATGATGGTCTATTGGACATGCACTGCTCTTGAGCTTTATGTCATGGTATGATTGTCTATTGGACATGCACTGCTCTTGAGCTTTATGTCATGGTATGATAGTCTATTGGGCATACACTGCTCTTGAGCTTTATGTCATGGTATGATGGTCTATTGGGCATACAGTGCTCATGAGCTTTATGTCATGGTATGATGGTCTATTGGGCATGCACTGCTCTTCAGGTTTATGACAGTGTATGATGGTCTATTGGACATGCACTGCTCTTGAGCTTTATGTCATGGTATGATGGTCTATTGGGCATACACGGCTCTTGAGGTTTATGTTATGGTATGATGGTCTATTGGGCATACAGTTCTCTTGAGGTTTATGTCATGGTATGATGGTCTTTTTGCATGCACTGCTCTTGAAGTGTATGTCATGGTATGATGGTCTATTGGGCATAAAGTGCTCTTAAGTTTTATGTTATGGTATGATGGTCTATTGGGCATGCAGCGCTCTTGAGCTTTATGTCATGGTATGATTGTCTATTGGGCATGCAGCGCTCTTGAGCTTTATGCCATGGTATGATGGTCTATTGGGCATGCAGCGCTCTTGAGCTTTATGTCATGGTATCATTGTCTATTGGACATGCAGCGCTCTTCAGATTTATGTCATGGTATGATGGTCTATTGGGCATGCAGTGCTCTTCAGATTTATGTTATGGTATAATGGTTTATTGGGCATGCAGTGCTCTTCAGATTTATGTCATGGTATGATGGTCTATTGGACATGCAGCGCTCTTCAGATTTATGTTATGGTATGAATGTCTATTGGACATGCAGCGCTCTTCAGATTTATGTTATGGTATAATGGTCTATTGGGCATGCAGTGCTCTTCAGATTTATGTCATGGTATGATGGCCTATTGGACATGCACTGCTCTTGAGCTTTATGTCATGGTATGATGGTCTATTGGGCATGCACTGCTCTTGAGCTTTATGTCATGGTATGATGGTCTATTGGGCACGCAGCGCTCTTGAGCTTTATGTCATTGTATGATTGTCAATTGGGCATGCAGCGCTCTTGAGCTTTATGTCATGGTATGATGGTCTATTGGACATGCAGTGCTCTTCAGATTTATGTTATGGTATGATTGTCTATTGGACATGCACTGCTCTTGAGCTTTATGTCATGGTATGAAGGTCTATTGGGCATGCACTGCTCTTGAGCTTTATGTCATGGTATAATGGTCTATTGGGCATGCAGCGCTCTTGAGCTTTATGTCATGGTATGATGGTCTATTGGGCATGCAGTGCTCTTGAGCTTTATGTCATGGTATGATGGTCTATTGGGCATGCAGCGCTCTTGAGCTTTATGTCATGGTATGATTGTCTATTGGACATGCAGTGCTCTTCAGGTTTATGTTATGGTATGATGGTCTATTGGGCATACACTGCTCTTCAGGTTTATGTTCTGGTATGATAGTCTATTGGACATGCACTGCTCTTGAGCTTTATGCCATTGTGTGATGGTCTATTGAGCATGCAGTGCTCTTCAGCTTTATGTCATGGTATGATGGTCTATTGTACATGCACTGCTCTTGAGCTTTATGTCATGGTATGATTGTCTATTGGACATGCACTGCTCTTGAGCTTTATGTCATGGTATGATAGTCTATTGGGCATACAGTGCTCATGAGCTTTATGTCATGGTATGATGGTCTATTGTGCATGCAGTGCTCTTCAGGTTTATGACAATGTATGATGGTCTATTGGACATGCACTGCTGTTGAGCTTTATGTCATGGTATGATGGTCTATTGGGCATGCACGGCTCTTGAGGTTTATGTTATGGTATGATGGTCTATTGGGCATACAGTTCTCTTTAGGTTTATGTCATGGTATGATGGTCTTTTTGCATGCACTGCTCTTGAGATTTATGTCATGGTATGATGGTCTATTGGGCATAAAGTGCTCTTAAGCTTTATTTTATGGTATGATGGTCTATTGGACATGCACTGCTCTTGAGCTTTATGTCATGGTATGATGGTCTATTGGGCATGCACTGCTCTTGAGCTTTATGTCATGGTATGATGGTCTATTGGGCATGCACTGCTCTTCAGATTTATGTTATGGTATGATGGTCTATTGGACATGCACTGCTCTTGAGCTTTATGTCATGGTATGATGGTCTATTGGGCATGCAGCGCTCTTGAGCTTTATGTCCTGGTATGATGGTCTATTGGACATGGGGTGCTCTTCAGATTTATGATATGGTATGATGGTCTATTGGGCATACAGTGCTCTTGAGCTTTATGTTATGGTATGATGGTCTATTGGACATGCAGTGCTCTTGAGCTTTATGTCATGGTATGATGGTCTATTGGGCATACAGTGCTCTTCAGATTTATGATATGGTATGATGGTCTATTGGACATGCACTGCTATTGAGCTTTATGTCATGGTATGATGGTCTGTTGGATATGCACTGCTCTTGAGCTTTATGTCATGGTATGATGGTCTATTGGGCATGCAGTGCTCTTCAGATTTATGTTATGGTATGATGGTCTATTGGGCATGCAGCGCTCTTGAGGTTTATGTCATGGTATGATGGTCTATTTGGACATGCACTGCTCTTGAGCTTTATGTCATGGTATGATGGTCTATTGGGCATGCAGTGCTCTTCAGATTTATGTCATGGTATGATGGTCTATTGGGCATGCAGCGCTCTTCAGGTTGATTTCATGGTATGATGGTCTATTGGGCATGCAGCACTCTTCACCTTTATGTCATGGTATGATGGTCTATTGGGCATGCAGTGCTCTGCAGGTTTATGCCATGGTATGATGGTCTATTGGGCATACAGTGCTCTTGCGCTTTAAGTTATGGTATGATGGTCTATTGGACATGCACTGCTCTTGAGCTTTATGTCATGGTATGATGGTCTATTGGGCATACAGTGATCTTCAGATTTATGATATGGTATGATGGTCTATTGGGCATCCACTGCTATTGAGCTTTATGTCATGGTATCATGGTCTATTGGATATGCACTGCTCTTGAGCTTTATGTCATGGTATGATGGTCCATTGGGCATGCAGTGCTCTTCAGATTTATGTTATGGTATGATGGTCTATTGGGCATGCAGCGCTCTTCAGGTTTATTTCATGGTATGATGGTCTATTGGGCATGCAGCACTCTTCACCTTTATGTCATGGTATGATGGTCTATTTGGCATGCACTGCTATTGAGCTTTATGTCATGGTATGATGGTCTATTGGATATGCACTGTTCTTGAACTTTATGTCATGGTATGATGGTCTGTTGGGCATGCCGTGCTCTTCAGATTTATGTTATGGTATGATGGTCTATTGGGCATGCAGCGCTCTTGAGGTTTATGTCTTGGTATGATGGTGTATTGTACATGCACTTCTCTTTATGTTTTGGTATGATGGTCTATTGGGCATGCAGTGCTCTTCAGATTTATGTCATGGTTTGATGGTCTATTGGGCATGCAGCGCTCTTCAGGTTTATTTCATGGTATGATGGTCTATTGAGCATGCAGCACTCTTCACCTTTTTGTCATGGTATGATGGTCTATTGAGCATGCAGCACTCTTCAGGTTTATGTTATGGTATAATGGTCTATTGGGCATACAGTGCTCTTCAGATTTATGATATGGTATGATGGTCTATTGGGCATGCAGCTCTCTTGAGCTTTATGCTATGGTATGATGGTCTATTGGGCATGCAGTGCTCTTCATCTTTATGTCATGATATGATGGTCTATTGGGCATGAAGTGCTCTTGAGGTTTATGCCACGGTATGATTGTCTATTGGGCATGAAGTGCTCTTGAGGTTTATGTCATGATATGATGGTCTATTGAGCATGCAGTGCCCTTCAGGTTTATTTCATGGTATGATGGTCTATTAGGCATGCAGTGCTCTTCAGGTTTATATTCCACGGTATGATGGTCTATTGGCATGAAGAGCTCTTCAGGTTTATGTCACAGTATGATGGTCTATTGAGCATGCAGCACTCTTCAGGTTTATGTTATGGTATTATGGTCTATTGGGCATACACTGCTCTTCAGGTTTATGTTATGGTATGATGGTCTATTGGACATGCACTGCTCTTGAGCTTTAGGCCATGGTATGATGGTCTATTGGGCATGCAGCGCTCTTGAGCTTTTATGTCATGGTATGATGGTCTATTGGACATGCACTGCTCTTGAGCTTTATGTCATGGTATGATGGTCTTTTGGACATGCACTGCTCTTGAGCTTTATGTCATGGTATGATGGTCTATTGGGCATACAGTGCTCTTGAGGTTTATGTCATGGTATGATGGTCTATTTACATACACTGCTTTTGAGCTTTATGTCATGGTGTAATGGTGTATTGGACATACACTGCTCTTCAGGTTTATGTTATGGTCTGCTGGTCTATTGGACATGCACTGCTCTTGAGATTTATGTCATTGTATGATGGTCTGTTGGGCATACAGTGCTCTTGAGCTTTATGTCATGGTATGATGGTCTATTGGGCATACAGCGCTCTTGAGCTTGATGTCATGGTATGATGGTCTATTGGGCATACAGCGCTCTTGAGCTTTATGTCATGGTATGATGGTCTATTGGGCATACAGTGCTCTTGAGGTTTATGTCATGGTATGATGGTCTATTGGGCATACACTGCTCTTGAGCTTTATGTCATGGTATGATGGTCTATTGGGCATGCAGCGCTCTTGGGCTTTATATCATGGTATGATGGTCTGTTGGGCATACAGTGCTCTTGAGCTTTATGTGATGGTATGATGGTCTATTGGACATGCACTGCTCTTGAGCTTTATGTCATGGTATGATGGTTTGTTGGGCATACAGTGCTCTTGAGCTTTATGTCATGGTATGATGGTCTATTGGACATGCACTGCTCTTGAGCTTTATGTCATGGTATGATTTTCTATTGGGCATACACTGCTCTTGAGGTTTATGTTATGGTATGATGATCTATTGGGGACACACTGCTCTTGAGGTCTTTTTGCATACACTGCTCTTGAGGTTTATGTCACGGTATGATGGTCTATTGGGCATAAAGTGCTCTTAAGCTCTATGTTATGGTATGATGGTCTATTGGATATGCACTGCTCTTGAGCTTTATGTCATGGTATGATGGTCTATTGGGCATGCACTGCTCTTGAGGCTTATGTTATGGTATGGTGGTCTATGGGGCATAAAGTGCTCTTCAGATTTATGTTATGGTATGATTGTCTATTGGGCATGCAGTGCTCTTCAGATTTATGATATGGTATGATGGTCTATTGGGCATGCACTGCTCTTGAGCTTTATGTCATGGTATGATGGTCTATTGGACATGCACTGCTCTTGAGCTTTATGTCATGGTATGCTGGTCTATTGGGCATGCAGTGCTCTTCAGATTTATGTTATGGTATATGGTCTATTGGGCATGCAGCGCTCTTGAGCTTTATGTCATGGTATGATGGTCTATTGGACATGCAGCGCTCTTCACATTTATTTCATGGTATGATGGTCTATTTGGCATGCACTACTATTGAGTTTTATGTCATGGTATGATGGTCTATTGGATATGCACTGCTCTTGAGCTTTATGTCATGGTATGATGGTCTATTGGGCATGCCGTGCTCTTCAGATTTATGTTATGGTATGATGGTCTATTGGGCATGCAGCGCTCTTGAGGTTCATGTCTTGGTATGATGGTCTATTGGACATGCACTTCTCTTGAGCTTTATGTTATGGTATGATGGTCTATTGGGCATGCAGTGCTCTTCAGATTTATGTCATGGTATGATGGTCTATTGGGCATGCAGCGCTCTTCAGGTTTATTTCATGGTATGATGGTCTATTGGGCATGCAGCACTCTTCACCTTTATGTCATGGTATGATGGTCTATTGAGCATGCAACATTCTTCAGGTTTATGTTATGGTATGATGGTCTATTGGGCATACAGTGCTCTTCAGATTTATGATATGGTATGATGGTCTGTTGTGCATGCACTGCTATTGAGCTTTATGTCATGGTATGATGGTCTATTGGATATGCACTGCTCTTGAGCTTTATGTCATGGTATGATGGTCTATTGGGCATGCAGTGCTCTTCAGATTTATGTTATGGTATGATGGTCTATTGGGCATGCAGCGCTCTTGGGCTTTATGTCTTGGTATTATGGTCTATTGGACATGCACTGCTCTTGAGCTTTATGTCATGGTATGATGGTCTATTGGGCATGCAGTGCTCTTCAGATTTATGTCATGGTATGAATGTCTATTGGGCATGCAGCGCTCGTCAGGTTTATTTCATGGTATGATGGTCTATTGGGCATGATGCACTCTTCACCTTTATGTCATGGTATGATGGTCTGTTGGGCATGCAGTGCTCTGCAGGTTTATGTCATGGTATGATGGTCTATTGGGCATGCAGCACTCTTCAGCTTTATGCCATGGTATGATGGTCTATTGGGCATGCAGCACTCTTCAGGTTTATGCCACGTTATTATGGTCCATTGGGCATGCAGTGCTCTTCAGGTTTATGTCATGGTATGATGGTCTATTGGGCATGCAGTGCTCATCAGGTTTATGCCACGGTATGATGGTCTATGGGGCTGGCAGTACTCTTCAGCTTTATGTCATGGTCTGATGGTCTATTTGGCATGCAGTGCTCATCAGGTTTATGTCACGGTATGATGGTCTGTTGGGCATGCAGTGCTCTTCAGGTTTATGTCACGGTATGATGGTCTATTGGGCATGCAGTGCTCATCAGGTTTATGCCATGGTATGATGGTCTATTGAGCATGTATTGCTCTTCATGTTTATGTCACGGTATGATGGTCTATTGGGCATGCAGTGCTCTTCATCTTTATGTCATGATATGATGGTCTATTGGGCATGAAGTGCTCTTGAGGTTTATTCCACGGTATGATTGTCTATTGGGCATGAAGTGCTCTTGAGGTTTATGTCATTATATGATGGTCTATTGAGCATGCAGTGCCCTTCAGGTTTATTTCATGGTATGATGGTCTATTAGGCATGCAGTGCTCTTCAGGTTTATATTCCATGGTATGATGGTCTATTGGCATGAAGAGGTGTTCAGGTTTATGTCACAGCATGATGGTCTATTGAGCATGCAGCACTCTTCAGGTTTATGTTATGGTATTATGGTCTATTGGGCATACACTGCTCTTCAGGTTTATGTTATGGTATGATGGTCTATTGGACATGCACTGCTCTTGAGCTTTAGGCCATGGTATGATGGTCTATTGGGCATGCAGCGCTCTTGAGCTTTTATGTCATGGTATGATGGTCTAGTGGACATGCAGTGCTCTTGAGCTTTATGTCATGGTATGATGGTCTTTTGGACATGCACTGCTCTTGAGCTTTATGTCATGGTATGATGGTCTATTGGGCGTACAGTGCTCTTGAGTTTTATGTCATGGTATGATGGTCTATTGGACATACACTGCTCTTGAGCTTTATGTCATGGTGTAATGGTCTATTGGACATACACTGCTCTTCAGGTTTATGTTATGGTATGATGGTCTATTGGACGTGCACTGCTCTTGAGCTTTATGTCATGGTATGATGGTCTGTTGGGCATGCAGTGCTCTTGAGCTTTATGTCATGGTATGATGGTCTATTGGGCATACAGTGCTCTTGAGCTTTATGTCATGGTATGATAGTCTATTGGGCATACAGCGCTCTTGAGCTTTATGTCATGGTATGATGGTCTATTGGGCATACAGTGCTCCTGAGGTTTATGTCATGGTATGATGGTCTATTGGGCATACACTGCTCTTGAGCTTTATGTCATGGTATGATGGTCTATTGGGCATGCAGCGCTCTTGAGCTTTATGTGATGGTATGATGGTCTGTTGGGCATACAGTGCTCTCGAGCTTTATGTCATGGTATAATTGTCTATTGGACATGCACTGCTCTTGAGCTTTATGTCATGGTATGATTTTCTATTGGGCATACACTGCTCTTGAGGTTTATGTCATGGTATGTTGATCTATTGGGGACACACTGCTCTTGAGGTTTATGTCATGGTATGACGGTCTTTTTGCATACACTGCTCTTGAGGTTTATGTCACGGTTTGATGGTCTATTGGGCATAAAGTGCTCTTAAGCTGTATGTTGTGGTATGATGGTCTATTGGATATGCACTGCTCTTGAGCTTTATGTCATGGTATGATGGTCTATTGGGCATGCACTGCTCGAGAGGTTTATGTTATGGTATGGTGGTCTATTGGGCATAAAGTGCTCTTCAGATTTATGTTATGGTATGATGGTCTATTGGGCATGCACTGCTCTTGAGCTTTATGTCATGGTATTATGGTCTATTGGGCATGCAGTGCTCTTCAGATTTATGATATGGTATGATGGTCTATTGGGCATGCAGCTCTCTTGAGCTTTATGCTATGGTATGATGGTCTATTGGGCATAAAGTGCTCTTCATATTTATGTTATGGTATGATAGTCTATTGGGCATGCACTGCTCTTGAGCTTTATGTCATGGTATGATGGTCTATAGGATATGCACTGTTCTTGAGCTTTATGTCATGGTATGATGGTCTATTGGGCATGCAGCGCTCTTGAGCATTATGTCATTGTATGATGGTCTATTGGACATGCAGTGCTCTTCAAATTTATGATATGGTATGATGGTATATTGGGCATGCTGCACTCTTGAGCTTTATGTTATGGTATGATGGTCTGTTGGGCATGTAGCGCTCTTGAACTTTATGTTATGGTATGATGGTCTGTTGGGCATGCAGCGCTCTTGAGCTTTATGTTATGGGATGATGGTCTATTGGGCATGCAGTGCTCTTGAGCTTTATGTTATGGTATGATAGTCTATTGGGCATGGACTGCTCTTGAGCATATGGCATGGTATGATGGTCTATTGGGCATGCACTACTCTTGGGCTTATGTTATGGTATGATGGTCTATTGGGCATGCAGCGCTATCGAGCTTTATGCCATGGTATGATGGTCTATTGGGCATGCAGCGCTCTTGAGCTTTATTTTATGGTATGATGGTCTATTGGGCATGCACTGCTCTTGAGCTTATGTCATGGTATGATGGTCTGTTGGGCATGCAGTGCTCTTCAGATTTATTATATGGTATGATGGTCTATTGGGCATGCACTGCTCTTGAGCTTTATGTCATGGTATGATGGTCTATTGGATATGCACTGCTCTTGAGCTTTATGTCATGGTATGATGGTCTATTGGGCATGCAGTGCTCTTCAGATTTATGTTATGGTATATGGTCTATTGGGCATGCAGCGCTCTTGAGCTTTATGTCATGGTATGATGGTCTATTGGACATGCACTGCTCTTGAGGTTTATGTCATGGTATGATGGTCTATTGGGCATGCAGTGCTCTTCAGATTTATGTCATGGTATGATGGTCTATTGGGCATGCAGCGCTCTTCAGGTTTATATCATGGTATGATGGTCTATTGGGCATGCAGCACTCTTCACCTTTATGTCATGGTGTGATTTTCTATTAGGCATGCAGTGTTCTGCAGGTTTATGTCATGGTATGATGGTCTATTGGGCATGCAGCACTCTTCAGCTTTATGCCATGGTATGATGGTCTATTGGGCATGCAGCACTCTTCAGGTTTATGCCACGTTATGATGGTCTATTGGGCATGCAGTGCTCTTCAGGTTTATGTCCTGGTATTGTGGTCTATTGGGCATGCAGTGCTCATCAGATTTATGCCACGGTATGATGGTCTATGGGGCATGCAGTACTCTTGAGGTTCATGTCATGGTATTATGGTCTATTGGGCATGCAGTGCGCATCCGGTTTATGCCACGGTATGATGGTCTATGGGGCATGCAGTACTCTTCAGCTTTATGTCATGGTATGATGGTCTATTGGGCATGCAGTGCTCATCAGGTTTATGTCACGGTATGATGGTCTGTTGGGCATGCTGTGCTCTTCAGGTTTATGTCACGGTTTTATGGTCTATTGGGTATGCAGTGCTCATCAGGTTTATGCGATGGTATGATGGACTTTTGAGCATGTATTGCTCTTCAGGTTTATGTCACGGTATGATGGTCTATTGGGCATGCAGTACTCTTCAGGTTTCTGTCACGGTATGATGGTCTATTGGGCATGCAGTGCTCTTCAGCTTTATGTCATGATATGATGGTTTTATTGGGCATGAAGTGCTCTTGAGGTTATACCACGGTATGATTGTCTATTGGGCATGAAGTGCTCTTCAGGTTTATGTCATGATATGATGGTCTATTGAGCATGCAGTGCCCTTCAGGTTTATGTTTTGGTATGATGGTCTATTAGGCATGCAGTGCTCTTCAGGTTTATGCCACGGTATGATGGTCTATTGGGCATGAAGAGCTCTTCAGGTTTATGTCACGGTATGATGGTCTATTGAGCATGCAGCACTCTTCAGCTTTATGTCATGGTATGATGGTCTATTGGGCATGCAGTGCTCATCAGGTTTATGTCACGGTATGATGGTCTATTGAGCATGCAGTGCCCTTCAGGTTTTTGTCATGGTAGATGGTCTGTTGAGCATGCAGTGCTCTTCAGGTTCATGTTATGGTATGATGGTCTGTTGATCATGCAGTGCTCTTCAGGTTTATGTCACGGTGTGATGGTCTGTTGGTCATGAAGTGCTTTTCAGGTTTATGTCATGGTATAATGGTCTGTTAGGCATGCAGTTCTCTTCAGCTTTATGTCATGGTGTGATGGTCTGCCGCAATCATTATCAGAAAGTGTTGCCCTTATGTATTCAGTAATCATGTCTTCAGTCAAGAACCATTTCCTGGGCTCACTGTTAAAATTATGTCAACATAAGATTGATCTTGTAAATGATTGCATCCAATGAATATGTACATGCTGTTTATGGAGGGCATCTTGTAATGTTGTATCTTTTAATTTGTGAAGACAATAACTTGAGAAGTTTTTGTGCAATATGTGTTGACTAAACAGTTCCTAATGTGTTCCATACAGCTGCAGCCAGAGGTTGACCTAGATAAGGCTATTGAGGAAGTTCTTACCAACGTGAGACTGCACTATGATTCCAAGGAGAAACAGAAGGAGTTTCTCAAAGACTTCCTCAAACTGCAGGGTAAAGAAGATATTAACTCTGATGATGATGAATTGAACGAAAAAGTGGAGAAGGTATTTATTATTGTAGTTATTAAATTAATATATATATATTAAATTTGCTATTTAAGAAATAATTTTAGATTTATCGTTGTTTATCGGTAAAAAAACTACGATTTGGAGTTCTTTTGTATAGGAATTAAACCAACGGGTTGTTAATAGCCACGTATCAGAATGACAAAGAGTTGTTTATTGGCCGATAAACAATGCTAATGTGAAAATTATTTCGATTCTAACAAGATTTGACATATATTTGAGCAATTGTTATTGAAACTTCTTTTTACTATACTCCACTCAGAATCAGGACTTCTTTTTGCGTTGTTTATTAGGTAGTTTAACGATAATTTTGTTTTTTTTGTCTATAGAAAATTAGCGAGTATCATGTTAGAATGTATAATAAAAAGTGTATGATTTTCCTTCATATGTGTTTCATACTTTATTTTAATTCAGTACAGTATCATTATTGGAATTCTAATTTCCAATCATGTTTCATTCGTATGAAATTAAAATTTTCATTAGGTGCAGTATGCAAACATTAAGAAGTAATCATTGCTCACACTGTATGAAACAGTATGTAACCCTGTTAATTTCAGTAGGTTGATATATACTATGCTTACTTTATAATAAATGTAGGAAATGTATAAAGAAAAATGTAGTCAAATTCTGAAATAATTTTAGATTTTGAGTTGTTTATAAAGAATGATTCTGAAACATTGTTGTTTATTTAGAGATAAATAACGATCAAGCGAAAATTATTTCGATTTTAACATGACCTGACAACATATTCTGCAATTACAATGCAAACTATATTTTACAGTTTCAAAACTACTTTTTCGAGTCGTTTATTAGCAATGTAACAACAGAAATTTTGTGCGTGTCATGTTAGAATGATTTTTAGCTCGACTTTTCCAAGAAAAGGCAAGCTATTCGACTCGCCCCGGCGTCGGTGTTGGCGTCTGCGTCCGAGCTAGGTTGAAGTTTTTCGGTAAGCTAGTTTCTCAGGAATGGCTTGAGGGATTCCATTCAAACTTAAAACATTTATTCCCCACATTAAAATGAACCTATAAGCCAAGTTTGGCAACTCTGAAATTTGACAAAATTATGGGTCTTTTTACATGTTACATAAGCTATATGGTCAGGTTAAAGTTTGTCGGTAAGCTGGTTTCTCAGGAATGGCTTAAGGGATTTCATTCAAACTTAGAATACTTATTCCCTATATTAAAATGAACTCATGGGCTAATTCTGATAACTCTAGTTAGAAATTTTTCCAAAATTATGGGCATTTTTACACTTAGAAATTTTACATATAAACTATAAAGGCAAGTTTTTCGGTAAGCTAGTTTCTCAACTTTTCCACTCCCTAACTTGAGAACGGATTAAGCTATTGTAATGAAAATGCAAACAAAGATACCTTATAGCAAGACCTCGATAGGTATTGCATATGGGGTGGGTGGGGTCGAGGTCACTGCTACTAAAAAAAGATAAACGGTTTCCGCTCAATAACTTAAGAACAAATTGGGATATTTTAATAAAAATTAATGCATAGATACCTTATATCAAGACCTCACTTGGGTTTGCATATGGGTTGAGTGGGGTCAAGGTCACTGTTACTATAAATAGAAAAACGGTTTCCGCTCAATAACTTGAGAACGCATTGAGATATTTTAATGAAACTTAAAACATAGATACGATATATTGAGACCTCGCTTGGAATTGCATATGGGGTGGGTGGGGTCAAGGTCACTGTTACTAAAAATAGAAAAACTGTTTCCGCTCAATAACTTGAACGAATTGAGATATTTTAATGGAACTTAATACATACATACCTTATATCGAGACCTCTCTTGGGATTGCATATAGGGTCATGGTCAAGGTCACTGTTACTAAAAACTGGAAAAATGGTTTCTGATCAATAACTTGTTACTAAAAATATATAACGGTTTCTGATCAATAACTTGAGAATGCATCTAGATATTTTAATGAAACTTCATACATATATACCTTATATCGAGACCTCGCTTGGGATTGCATATGGGGTGGGTGGGGTCAAGGTCACTTTTACTAAAAATTTTATTGATGTGCTGACTTAAATGCATTTTGTTAGAAAAATTTGGTTTCCATGGAATTTCCATATTTCTGTTTTTAGAAAAAAAATGCCAGTAACTCTGACAAGCACAAGAAAAGTCGAGCCTGCTGTTCTCCGACAGTGTTTGTTACTTGCAAACTTGTGTTTGCTTCTGGCTAATTTTGCAGTTGTTAGTGTAAGCCCAGTAAATTACAATACCAACAAGACCTTTTGGGGAAAAAGTACCTGGTTTTAAATTGGGAATTTCTTAACGTAACATTTGGCAAATTGTGAAAGGAATTTACAAATAAATCTTGTTGTCAGCATCAATTTCCATTGATCAGTTTATTAAATTGCAATTGACATCTAAATTTCATTGGGATTTTTAATGTTTTTCTTCTTAAAATAATTCTTGATACAATTAAGACTGTTATAAATGTCAAACCGAATTCTGTAGTGGAGGGGAATTTATTGTTTCAGGTGGGAAAAAACAACCATATTTTGCATTGGGAATGGGTCAGATATTCTGACCTGTGAGGGTTATAGAAAAATGCTTGCTGACAGTATAATTTCGGAATAGTAGAATTCAGAATACAACGTTGTCTTAGTTTATTCTGTATGTGGTACATAACCTCCTTAATGTTACGATGCATAAATATATTTCTTAAATATTTGATATGTAACCATAGTGTAAACAAATCGTGCTTGAGTTATGCCCCTTTTTAAAAAAAACATTCAAGAAGGCTTGTACAGACAATTACTTGAGAAGTTTTTCTGCGATCATTATGAAACTTTGAAAGTGTTTGTAGGCATATGAGTTGATTATCGGCATAATTGCTTTTATCGTGCATGAGTTATGCCCCTTATTAAAAAAAAAAATATAAGGCTTGTGCAGACAATAACTTCGTAAGTTTTTGTGAAATCATTATGAAGCTCTGGGGAAGTGTTAATAGGCATAGAAGGAAGGTTAAGATTGATTTTCGTCATAATAGCTCTTATCATACTTGAGTTATGCCCCTTTTTTAACAAAATTGTTCAGATGAGGCTTGTGCAGACAATAAATTGAGAAGTTTGTTTGCAATCAATATGAAACTTTATGGAATTGTTAGAAGGCCTAAAAGAAAGGTTAAGTTTGGTTTTCGGCATAACTGCTCTTGTCATACTTAAGTTATGCCCCGTCAGGTGACTTGCAGAATTTTAGTATGGAGATGGCTACGATGACAATGATGATGGTTGTGGAGATGGTATTGTTATTGATGATGATGCTGATGATGATATTGAGGATAACAATGATGTAAATTCACAAAAAAAGGCTGTAAGCACCATTTGGCTTGCAAGGTATGATAGATAAGTTGCATATATGTGGCGCGTCATGAGAAAACCGGTCTTAATGCATGTGCATAAAGTTTCGTCCGGGATTAGCCTGTGCAGTCCGCACAGGCTAATCCAGGACGGCACTTTCCGCTTTTATGGTATTTTCTGTTTCAAGGAAGTCTCGTCTAAACATAAATACATTGTAGGCGGAAAGTGCAGTCAATGATAGGCCTGAGCAGACTGCACAGGCTAATCTGGGACGACACTTCACGCACATGCATTAAGTCCGGTTTTCCCACGACGAGCCTCATATGTTTGTTTGACAGCTGGCGGAAACATGTGACGAATTGGGTTTGTTTGAAGACTACGAATGTGATTTGTATGAAGAATACGACAGTGAAACAGAATTTGGTCGGAGGCGTATAGGTATGCCTGTTTTTATTCTGACATTTTCTGTATGTACATTTTGCTACATCATATCAATGTACAAGCTAGGATCAAACCGTTATGTTGCTATACATTATATTATTAAACACCATTCGTAGGGTCGGGTTGCCCAAAGCTCAGATTTTATTCTTTTCGGCCTTTTGAAAACTGGGATAAAGATGTTTGTTTATTTGGAATTTTCGCCATTTTAAACAGTATTTCAGTAATACCAGTACTAAGTGCACATACCTATGCCAGTAACTGACAAGTGCCCTACTTAGAATCAGAGGTAGGGGAGAATTATTCGGAATAGTTTTATGACCAATCCCCACAGAAGTTGTGTGGCCGGGCTGGGGTTCGAACTTACGATCCCCAGATTGACAGTCCAGCGCTCTAACAGCTGAGCTAACCGGCCCAAGAGCATGCCATGCTCTCATTTTGAGAGTTTATAGTGAAACTATTGTACCTGATATAGAAATGTTAGGCAGATACACGGTTTCACGCTCAATTCTTAATTATAAACAAAAAATGATAAATGTGTTCATCTACAGTACAGGTGAAACAAAAACAAGTATTTTACTCAACGCTGCAGTGTTAGAATTTTTCTTTTTGTATAATAACTAAGTGTATGTAAGCAGAGTTTTGTTTGTAAATGCCATGGAAGTAAACAGAGTCACTTTAAGTATAACTGATTGTTGATACTGACATTACTGAATTAGGCAGAGTAATTACTCCGCAATATCTTGCGGTTTTCTCCAAGTAGACTCACCTTTGCCTCAATCATCCAAATTTTGCCAATCGTTAAAAATATTTGAGGTGTGTCTGGGAAAGTAGGGCTGAATGCATGTGCGTCAAGTGTCGTCCCGCATTAACCTGTGCAGTCCACACAGGCTCCTTTGTTTCGTTTTTTAATGCAGTGATATGTGATGTTACAGTCTTACTGATACTTTTAATACCCCCGTACTTGATTTGTCTTTATTCTCAGTATTTGTAATTGTATGTGTTACTGTTGATTGCTGATCATGTTCAGCTCGGTTGGCAGATGGTGATAAATAGAGGATATTTGTTAGTTTCGGTGGAATATCCATTGTAGTTCATGAGTGAATAATAAATCGATATTCTACCAAAACCAACAATTTTTCTGTTTATTTTATGATTAAAAATGTGTTATTTTGGCATTTTCCGACATTTCGGTGAGAAAGTAGTTCCATTATCAAGTGGTAATTTCACTGTTTGAAACATTGAATTGCCTGTTATATTTTCACTGTTTTAAATCAGTGAATGACCAATTTTATTTCACTGATATTGCCCTATAAACCACCGGAAAGCATATAATATGTTTATTTTATTCAGTAGCGGAAAGTCAGGTTAAGTTATTTTGCTAATTGTCTTAGGAGAAGACACTTCAAAAGAAAGGGAACAACATAGCCGATTTATGGACATCAGAGAAGATTCCTTATACAACAGCATGACTGGACTAGGTAAAGCCCTAGAATTAGTTCTTTTTTGTTTTCTTTTTTTTATTGAAAAGTTCGTGACTCAAAATGACCCTATCTAATTGGTGCCAGACTGGTCTTAAATCATTGGTTGAAATAGAATCAAGTTGTAAGTATCACCGGTGTGAATTTGTTATTGATATTTTATACGTTTAATTTAGGCCAACCATAAAAAAAATGTTTTTTTGCCATGGCCTACCCAAGGTTGCAGGTAACAGATAGGTAGGTAGGCCGTGTGTTGTTCTTTAAAAAAAAAAAAACTCAAATTTATGAATGATCCATTTAGCATCAGAATATAGCCTAAAACATAGACATTGTTTTTGATAGTTTAATCATATGTCTATTGATATAACGAGAGCTTGCTAGCAATCATCTTTTATTAGACAATAAATGATGACAAATAAGTTTGATAAAACATGATTAGAATTGCATTTTGATATAGCCTAACATAAACAAGGGTCTAGCTGATGCAGTTAATTTATTAACCCAATGGAAAACGGAATTGAAAGAAGAGCGAGCTTCAATGTAACCCAAAGAAAAAATAGAGTATTCGGAATAATAAAACAATTGGTTGATTTAACAAAGAAAAAACATTAGAGTCGGGATTAATTATTTGCAATTTTCTCTAGTTCTACATTAAAGGGACTATGTCATTGAAAAGGGCCTCAAGGGGGCAATTTCTGTAAAAAAATCTGAAATTCAGATATTAATACTGACGTATTATAATAATGGTTAAAACAGGATATATACATGTATAATGAAAAAAAAGTGTGCACACATTCTGAAATAAAAATCAATTTATTATACGGGTCTTGTCTGTTTGGCCCTTTGCCTGTTTACATTTTGACGTCAAAATTATGAGCATTTGGTATAACCTTAGTTAACACATGACTCCTTACCAAGCATGATAGCGCAGTTGGTTAAAGCGCTGTCTACTGTCATTTCTTCACATGCCTCCAAAGTCGTTAGTTTGATACCAGCTTGGGGTTTGAATTTTTTCGGACTTTTTTATCAGACATCTTATTGTGTATTATAATATTTTTTATTTATTTGATGCACATGTCTTAGTAAAGCGCATTTCTGTTAAATAATATAATTGTTGGTGCAACAGGAAGCCAATTTTTTGTGGACATAATCCCATTAAGTTTATGCAGATTAAACAAAATATATATTAAACTGTTTCTTTATAAATTACCCAGAACTCAATACATGATTTTCAATAATATGTCACAATCATAATAAATGAATATGCTGTCTCATCCTTATTAAAAAAATATAATGAACAGTTACTATACAAATCACCAGTTCGTCGGCGTTGACGTAATGCCCTGGTTAAGGCAGAGCTCCAGGTAAGATTTCAGCCTAAAGAGTATTTTACCCCCTGATTTTTTGGTTAAAGGGTATTTTACCCCCTGTCTGTCAGCTATAAAGGGTTTTTGAGAAATGTGAAATAATTTTCATTTTTATACAAATCAAAGGAGTATTTTATGTGCTTATGAACACAGTAATATTGGTTAGTGGAATAAATTGAATGTAGACGATAAACTGTAAATCTTTTAAAACATAACATTTACTTCGCAAAGTAGTAGTAGTCATTTGCCCAGATACTATGTACTTTTTTCAGTGCAAATCCTACATGACAACCTGATTTCTGGTCCTTTCTGGTTGACAATTAGCCAATGATAATTTGTTTTCCACGATAACAGGATTTTTTTTTTTCAAAAAGTTTTTTACTCACATGATGCTTGTGTTTTTTTTAAAGATTTTTCAACTGTTGTGACAAAGAGATCGCCAATTATCACCTTTTATATAAGAGAAACATCATGAGACTCATTCCGATTAACATTTTTCAAGAATTACCTACTGGAGCTAGCTGATAGAGCTTAAAACTTCCTGTTTTGAAACACATACACAATGCAAATTCATTTTGAGTAGAAAGATTCTCTTGACTCACTTTTAATCGATTCAAAGGCTAACTTACACCATTAGCAGACCTGGATTATTGGAAAAACTGGTTACGCAGATTAAGCTATTAAAAATACGTATCGAGATTTGCAATGTGTAACATTACACAATTTGCTGATTTCCAATGCGTTTTTCTTTATATTTCAATGCTTAAATACGCAGATACGCGTCTTATCTGGAGCTCTGGGTTAAGGTTTGCGTGCAACAAGTACATATCTCTTTAATTACTACAGATCTTCAATTGAAATTTCACACATGTCTTCGGGGTCATAATGTGAGGTCACTGATTTAGGCCCATAACTCTGACCTGCAATTTATCAGAATTATGCCTTTTTTTGTACTTAGAAAATGCAAGTTAAAGATTGCTTGTACAACTTTTTTCTCTATATCTATTACAGATATTCAATTAAAAATTCACACATGTCTGCGAGGTCATTATGTACGGTCACTGACCAAAGCACATAACTCTGACAAAGTGGTATGAGTAGTCAAGCATGCTGTCCTGAGACAGCACTTGTTTAACTGAAAATCAGGTTAAATGGTTTTAAGAATAATGGTTGTAAAATAGCTGTCCTCATTGGGGAATAAGAAGCATTATTTCACCATTTACTACTCATTGGGGAATAAGAAGCATTATTTCACCATTTACTGCTCATTGGGGAATAAGAAGCATTATTTCACCATTTACTATACATTGGGGAATAAGAAGCATTATTTCACCATTTACTATACATTGGGGAATAAGAAGCATTATTTCACCATTTACTACTCATTGGGGAATAAGAAGCATTATTTCACCATTTACTACTCATTGGGGAATAAGAAGCATTATTTCACCATTTACTACACATTGGGGAATAAGAAGCATTATTTCACCATTTACTACACATTGGGGAATAAGAAGCATTATTTCACCATTTACTACACATTGGGGAATAAGAAGCATTATTTCACCATTTACTATACATTGGGGAATAAGAAGCATTATTTCACCATTTACTACACATTGGGGAATAAGAAGCATTATTTCACCATTTACTACACATTGGGGAATAAGAAGCATTATTTCACCATTTACTATAATAAAAAATGGGTAAATTGAACTATAAATATTACAGCTGCATGCTTGAGGAATTGCATGTTTTTTAGTGGTTTTAGAATGTGTGCACCGTTGCTTAGTTTAATTTGAAAATTGTTTTGACAAAACACTGTGCCATAAACACATTGCCGCTCCATTGTTCCCTCATTCTGTGTTGTTTCTAGGCTATGCAGACACGGGTATGCACCAGCAAACAGTGTTTGGCAAAAGTCATGGAGGACAATTAAGTAAAAGTTTCCTAAATTGTTTTCCATTATTGTTAATTGAATTGTGTGTAAACGATTCTAGAACAGAAGTAGTGATTTAGATAAAAAAAAAAACACTCAATTGGTCTAACCTAGTTATTTATCCAGTTATTTATCCTTTATTTAGATTGAACATTGAGGGAAAGTTCAAAAGAACCCTTGTTGAAAAACCAACAAATGTTAGGCCAGTGTTTAAATACATATTTTATATGTGTAATTTACAGCTTTTAATTGTAAATGAAAATTATATGCAAATACCAGTACAGGAACATTTGTGTAAATCTTTCAACTTTATTAACAATTATTTTACCTTGAAATCCTGAAACATTTACAGAGAGTTTTTTATACAAACAACCAATATTTGTTTGTAAAAGTACATACCATAAGTGGTTTTAAAAATGTATATGAGGCGTAGCGTGGGAAAACCAGACTTATTGTACATGCGTAGTGTCGTCCCAGATCAGCTTGTGCAGTCCGCTAATCTGGGACGACACTTTCCGCCTACCATGCGTAGTGTTGTCCCAGATCAGCTTGTGCAGTCCGCTAATCTGGGACGACACTTTCCGCCTACCATGCGTAGTGTCGTCCCAGATCAGCTTGTGCAGTCCGCTAATCTGGGACAACACTTTCTGCCTACAGTGGATTTATGTTTAGTAGAGACTTCCTTGAAATAGAAAATACTATAAAATCGGCAAGTGTCATCCTGGATCAGCCTGTGCGGACTGCACAGGCTGATCTGGGACAACACTTAATGCACATGCATTCACCCCGGTTTTCCCACGACACGCCTCTTATGTATTTCAGGTGTGCAGGAACAAACTTACAGCACATCCACAACATCTGGGAAAGGTAAAAATAGTGTAGAAAACATACATTCTTTGACTAAGTCTGTTGACTTAGCTAATTTTAATATTATTTTCTGTTGTACATGAACAGATTAGTTCAAACTTAAAATAAAAATGTCATTCATGCAAACCTTTTTATGCCCCTCTCAAGAGGGTAAACACAGTGTCTTATGATCCTGTATACACCCATACAATACTTTATGAAATGATCTATTAAGGAGCCAATATTCTTTTCAACAAACAGGTACTAAGGTTTGACCTTGTGTTTCTTCTTTTTCAACAAGGGCCAATGTATGTTGAATCATTAATGAAAAATAAAACTGAATTTCTGATTATATGATTTTGAGAAACATTTTTAGCTCACCTGAGCACAACGTGCTCATTGTGAGCTTTTGTGATCGCCTTTTGTCTGTCCTGCGTCGTGTGTCGTCAACATTTACCTTGTGAACAATCTAGAGGCCACATTTACTGGCCAATCTTCATGAAATTTGGTCCGAACATTTGTCCCAATTCAAAACTATTTCATGTGAGGTCAAAAACTAGGTCACTAGGTCAAATTGAAGAAAAAGCTTGTGAACTCTTTAGAAGTCAAATTTTTTGCCCAAGCAACATGAAACTTGCTCAGAACCTTTGTTCATATAAGATCTTTGCCGAGTAAGAAAATGGTTCCAGTCCTTTGAAAAAAATGGCCGGTAGAAGATAGGAGGGGGTTCAGTTTTCCTTATATGGATATATTGAAAAAATTGTAATGCTTGTGAACAGTCCAGAGGCCACATGTATATCCCAATCATCATGAAACTTTCTCAGAACATTTGTCGCAATGATATCTTGGACAAGTTCAAAACCAGGTCACATGTAGTAAAATACTAGGTCACCAGGCCAAATTGAAAAAAAACAAGCTTGCGGAAAATCTAGAGGCAACAATTTTAGCTGTAATGTAACTTGCTCACAACAGTTCATTGCTTAGCCCTCAGGTGAGCGAACTAGGGCCTTATGGCCCTCTTGTTTAAAATCTCTGTTTCAATTTCAAAATAGCATAGTTTAACATTCAATTAATATCATTGCTTAGTGAAAACTGAATTCAAGGATAGACCATGAAACCACTGTATCTGCTTAACGTATCTATGTTAGATACAGTACTTTCACGCTCAACTGTCGACATACACAAAGACGTTTTTCTTCCAAAGATCTTCAACGCAGGTTCGAAGATATGGCACTGGATGGCGGCCATGATCATACAGGGGAACGAAAACACTTACTGGAAGTATCAGGTGAGGAGTACGAAGGTACATTAATCATTAAATTAATGAATCCACATACACTGGGAAGGTATGTAAATCATATTGAATGAATGAATCCACATACACTGGGAAGGTATGTAAATCATATTGAATGAATGAATCCTCACGGGGGGAAGGTATGTAAATCATATTGAATGAATGAATCCACATACACTGGGAAGGTATGTAAATCATATTCAATGAATGAATCCACATACACTGGGAAGGTATGTAAATCATATTCAATGAATGAATCCACATGCGCTGGTGCTGTATCTATCAGATGTGGAGTGGGTAGGTATGTAAATCATATTGAATTAATGAATCCGTATACGCTGGTGCTGGATCTATCAGATGTGGAGTGGGTAGGTATGTAAATCATATTGAATTAATGAATCCACATACGCTGGTGCTGGATCTATCAGATGTGGAGTGGGTAGGTATGTAAATCATATTGAATTAATGAATCCACATACGCTGGTGCTGAATCTATCAGATGTGGAGTGGGTTGGTATGTAAATCATATTGAATTAATGAATCCACATACGCTGGTGCTGGATCTATCAGATGTGGAGTGGGTTGGTATGTAAATCATATTGAATTAATGAATCCACATACGCTGGTGCTGAATCTATCAGATGTGGAGTGGGTTGGTATGTAAATCATATTGAATTAATGAATCCACATACGCTGGTGCTGGATCTATCAGATGTGGAGTGGGTTGGTATGTAAATCATATTGAATTAATGAATCCACATACGCTGGTGCTGGATCTATCAGATGTGGAGTGGGTTGGTATGTAAATCATATTGAATTAATGAATCCACATACGCTGGTGCTGGATCTATCAGATGTGGAGTGGGTTGGTATGTAAATCATATTGAATTAATGAATCCACATATGCTGGTGCTGGATCTATCAGATGTGGAGTGGGTTGGTATGTAAATCATATTGAATGAATGAATCCACATATGCTGGTGCTGGATCTATCAGATGTGGAGTAGGTAGGTATGTAAATCATATTGAATTAATGAATCCACATACGCTGGTGCTGGATCTATCAGATGTGGAGTGGGTTGGTATGTAAATCATATTGAATTAATGAATCCACATACACTGGTGCTGGATCTATCAGATGTGGAGTGGGTAGGTATGTAAATCATATTGAATTAATGAATCCACATACGCTGGTGCTGGATCTATCAGATGTGGAGTGGGTTGGTATGTAAATCATATTGAATGAATGAATCCGCATACGCTGGTGCTGGATCTATCAGATGTGGAGTGGGTAGGTATGTAAATCATATTGAATTAATGAATCCACATACGCTGGTGCTGTATCTATCAGATGTGGAGTGGGTAGGTATGTAAATCATATTGAATTAATGAATCCACATACGCTGGTGCTGGATCTATCAGATGTGGAGTGGGTTGGTATGTAAATCATATTGAATTAATGAATCCGCATACGCTGGTGCTGGATCTATCAGATGTGGAGTGGGTAGGTATGTAAATCATATTGAATTAATGAATCCGCATACGCTGGTGCTGGATCTATCAGATGTGGAGTGGGTTGGTATGTAAATCATATTGAATTAATGAATCCACATACGCTGGTGCTGGATCTATCAGATGTGGAGTGGGTTGGTATGTAAATCATATTGAATTAATGAATCCGCATACGCTGGTGCTGGATCTATCAGATGTGGAGTAGGTAGGTATGTAAATCATATTGAATTAATGAATCCACATACGCTGGTGCTGTATCTATCAGATGTGGAGTGGGTTGGTATGTAAATCATATTGAATTAATGAATCCGCATACGCTGGTGCTGGATCTATCAGATGTGGAGTGGGTAGGTATGTAAATCATATTGAATTAATGAATCCACATACGCTGGTGCTGGATCTATCAGATGTGGAGTAGGTAGGTATGTAAATCATATTGAATTAATGAATCCACATACGCTGGTGCTGGATCTATCAGATGTGGAGTGGGTTGGTATGTAAATCATATTGAATTAATGAATCCGCATACGCTGGTGCTGGATCTATCAGATGTGGAGTGGGTAGGTATGTAAATCATATTGAATTAATGAATCCACATACGCTGGTGCTGGATCTATCAGATGTGGAGTGGGTTGGTATGTAAATCATATTGAATTAATGAATCCGCATACGCTGGTGCTGGATCTATCAGATGTGGAGTGGGTAGGTATGTAAATCATATTGAATTAATGAATCCACATACGCTGGTGCTGGATCTATCAGATGTGGAGTGGGTAGGTATGTAAATCATATTGAATTAATGAATCCACATACGCTGGTGCTGGATCTATCAGATGTGGAGTGGATAGGTATGTAAATCATATTGAATGAATGAATCCTCATACGCTGGTGCTGGATCTATCAGATGTGGAGTGGGTAGGTATGTAAATCATATTGAATTAATGAATCCGCATACGCTGGTGCTGGATCTATCAGATGTGGAGTGGGTTGGTATGTAAATCATATTGAATTAATGAATCCGCATACGCTGGTGCTGGATCTATCAGATGTGGAGTGGGTAGGTATGTAAATCATATTGAATGAATGAATCCACATACGCTGGTGCTGGATCTATCAGATGTGGAGTGGGTTGGTATGTAAATCATATTGAATTAATGAATCCGTATACGCTGGTGCTGGATCTATCAGATGTGGAGTGGGTAGGTATGTAAATCATATTGAATGAATGAATCTGCATACGCTGGTGCTGGATCTATCAGATGTGGAGTGGGTTGGTATGTAAATCATATTGAATTAATGAATCCACATACGCTGGTGCTGGATCTATCAGATGTGGAGTGGGTAGGTATGTAAATCATATTGAATTAATGAATCCACATACGCTGGTGCTGGATCTATCAGATGTGGAGTGGGTAGGTATGTAAATCATATTGAATTAATGAATCCGCATACGCTGGTGCTGGATCTATCAGATGTGGAGTGGGTTGGTATGTAAACCATATTGAATTAATGAATCCACATACGCTGGTGCTGGATCTATCAGATGTGGAGTAGGTAGGTATGTAAATCATATTGAATTAATGAATCCGCATACGCTGGTGCTGGATCTATCAGATGTGGAGTGGGTTGGTATGTAAATCATATTGAATTAATGAATCCGCATACGCTGGTGCTGTATCTATCAGATATGGAGTAGGTAGGTATGTAAATCATATTGAATTAATGAATCCACATACGCTGGTGCTGGATCTATCAGATGTGGAGTGGGTAGGTATGTAAATCATATTGAATGAATGAATCCGCATACGCTGGTGCTGGATCTATCAGATGTGGAGTGGGTAGGTATGTAAATCATATTGAATGAATGAATCCACATACGCTGGTGTTGGCTCTATCAGATGTGGAGTGGGTAGGTATGTAAATCATATTGAATTAATGAATCCACATACGCTGGTGCTGGATCTATCAGATGTGGAGTGGGTTGGTATGTAAATCATATTGAATGAATGAATCCGCATACGCTGGTGCTGGATCTATCAGATGTGGAGTGGGTAGGTATGTAAATCATATTGAATGAATGAATCCGCATACGCTGGTGCTGGATCTATCAGATGTGGAGTGGGTAGGTATGTAAATCATATTGAATTAATGAATCCACATACGCTGGTGCTGGATCTATCAGATGTGGAGTGGGTAGGTATGTAAATCATATTGAATTAATGAATCCACATACGCTGGTGCTGGATCTATCAGATGTGGAGTGGGTAGGTATGTAAATCATATTGAATTAATGAATCCACATACGCTGGTGCTGGATCTATCAGATGTGGAGTGGGTAGGTATGTAAATCATATTGAATTAATGAATCCACATACGCTGGTGTTGGCTCTATCAGATGTGGAGTGGGTAGGTATGTAAATCATATTGAATGAATGAATCCACATACGCTGGTGCTGGATCTATCAGATGTGGAGTGGGTAGGTATGTAAATCATATTGAATTAATGAATCCACATATGCTGGTGCTGTATCTATCAGATGTGGAGTGGGTAGGTATGTAAATCATATTGAATTAATGAATCCACATACGCTGGTGCTGGATCTATATGATGTGGAGTGGGTAGGTATGTAAATCATATTGAATTAATGAATCCACATACGCTGGTGCTGGATCTATCAGATGTGGAGTGGGTAGGTATGTAAATCATATTGAATGAATGAATCCACATACGCTGGTGCTGGATCTATCAGATGTGGAGTGGGTAGGTATGTAAATCATATTGAATGAATGAATCCACATACGCTGGTGCTGGATCTATCAGATGTGGAGTGGGTAGGTATGTAAATCATATTGAATGAATGAATCCACATACGCTGGTGCTGGATCTATCAGATGTGGAGTGGGTAGGTATGTAAATCATATTGAATTAATGAATCCACGTACGCTGGTGCTGGATCTATCAGATGTGGAGTGGGTAGGTATGTAAATCATATTGAATTAATGAATCCACGTACGCTGGTGCTGGATCTATCAGATGTGGAGTGGGTTGGTATGTAAATCATATTGAATTAATGAATCCACATACGCTGGTGCTGGATCTATCAGATGTGGAGTGGGTAGGTATGTAAATCATATTGAATTAATGAATCCACGTACGCTGGTGCTGGATCTATCAGATGTGGAGTGGGTAGGTATGTAAATCATATTGAATTAATGAATCCACATACGCTGGTGCTGGATCTATCAGATGTGGAGTGGGTAGGTATGTAAATCATATTGAATTAATGAATCCCCATATGCTGGTGCTGGATCTATCAGATGTGGAGTGGGTTGGTATGTAAATCATATTGAATTAATGAATCCGCATACGCTGGTGCTGGATCTATCAGATGTGGAGTGGGTAGGTATGTAAATCATATTGAATGAATGAATCCCCATACGCTGGTGCTGGATCTATCAGATGTGGAGTGGGTAGGTATGTAAATCATATTGAATGAATGAATCCGCATACGCTGGTGCTGGATCTATCAGATGTGGAGTCGGTAGGTATGTAAATCATATTGAATTAATGAATCCGCATACGCTGGTGCTGGATCTATCAGATGTGGAGTCGGTAGGTATGTAAATCATATTGAATTAATGAATCCACATACGCTGGTGCTGGATCTATCAGATGTGGAGTGGGTTGGTATGTAAATCATATTGAATGAATGAATCCACATACGCTGGTGCTGGATCTATCAGATGTGGAGTAGGTAGGTATGTAAATCATATTGAATTAATGAATCCACATACGCTGGTGCTGGATCTATCAGATGTGGAGTGGGTAGGTATGTAAATCATATTGAATGAATGAATCCACATACGCTGGTGCTGAATCTATCAGATGTGGAGTGGGTAGGTATGTAAATCATATTGAATGAATGAATCCACATACGCTGGTGCTGGATCTATCAGATGTGGAGTGGGTAGGTATGTAAATCATATTGAATTAATGAATCCACATACGCTGGTGCTGGATCTATCAGATGTGGAGTGGGTAGGTATGTAAATCATATTCAATGAATGAATCCACATACGCTGGTGCTGGATCTATCAGATGTGGAGTGGGTTGGTATGTAAATCATATTGAATTAATGAATCCACGTACGCTGGTGCTGGATCTATCAGATGTGGAGTGGGTTGGTATGTAAATCATATTGAATTAATGAATCCACGTACGCTGGTGCTGGATCTATCAGATGTGGAGTGGGTTGGTATGTAAATCATATTGAATTAATGAATCCACGTACGCTGGTGCTGGATCTATCAGATGTGGAGTGGGTAGGTATGTAAATCATATTGAATTAATGAATCCACGTACGCTGGTGCTGGATCTATCAGATGTGGAGTGGGTTGGTATGTAAATCATATAGAATTAATGAATCCACATACGCTGGTGCTGGATCTATCATATGTGGAGTGGGTAGGTATGTAAATCATATTGAATGAATGAATCCCCATATGCTGGTGCTGGATCTATCAGATGTGGAGTGGGTTGGTATGTAAATCATATTGAATTAATGAATCCGCATACGCTGGTGCTGGATCTATCAGATGTGGAGTGGGTAGGTATGTAAATCATATTGAATGAATGAATCCCCATACGCTGGTGCTGGATCTATCAGATGTGGAGTGGGTAGGTATGTAAATCATATTGAATTAATGAATCCGCATACGCTGGTGCTGGATCTATCAGATGTGGAGTGGGTAGGTATGTAAATCATATTGAATTAATGAATCCATATACGCTGGTGCTGGATCTATCAGATGTGGAGTGGGTTGGTATGTAAATCATATTGAATGAATGAATCCACATACGCTGGTGCTGGATCTATCAGATGTGGAGTGGGTTGGTATGTAAATCATATTGAATTAATGAATCCACATACGCTGGTGCTGGATCTATCAGATGTGGAGTGGGTAGGTATGTAAATCATATTGAATTAATGAATCCGCATACGCTGGTGCTGGATCTATCAGATGTGGAGAGGGTTGGTATGTAAATCATATTGAATTAATGAATCCGCATACGCTGGTGCTGGATCTATCAGATGTGCAGAGGGTTGGTATGTAAATCATATTGAATTAATGAACCCACATACGCTGGTGCTGGATCTATCAGATGTGGAGTGGGTAGGTATGTAAATCATATTGAATTAATGAACCCACATACGCTGGTGCTGGATCTATCAGATGTGGAGTGGGTTGGTATGTAAATCATATTGAATTAATGAATCCGCATACGCTGGTGCTGGATCTATCAGATGTGGAGTGGGTTGGTATGTAAATCATATTGAATGAATGAATCCACATACGCTGGTGCTGGATCTATCAGATGTGGAGTGGGTTGGTATGTAAATCATATTGAATGAATGAATCCACATACGCTGGTGCTGGATCTATCAGATGTGGAGTGGGTAGGTATGTAAATCATATTGAATTAATGAATCCGCATACGCTGGTGCTGGATCTATCAGATGTGGAGTGGGTTGGTATGTAAATCATATTGAATTAATGAATCCCCATACGCTGGTGCTGGATCTATCAGATGTGGAGTGGGTAGGTATGTAAATCATATTGAATGAATGAATCCGCATACGCTGGTGCTGGATCTATCAGATGTGGAGTGGGTTGGTATGTAAATCATATTGAATGAATGAATCCGCATACGCTGGTGCTGGATCTATCAGATGTGGAGTGGGTTGGTATGTAAATCATATTGAATTAATGAATCCGCATACGCTGGTGCTGGATCTATCAGATGTGGAGTGGGTTGGTATGTAAATCATATTGAATTAATGAATCCACATACGCTGGTGCTGGATCTATCAGATGTGGAGTGGGTTGGTATGTAAATCATATTGAATTAATGAATCCACATACGCTGGTGCTGGATCTATCAGATGTGGAGTAGGTAGGTATGTAAATCATATTGAATTAATGAATCCGCATACGCTGGTGCTGGATCTATCAGATGTGGAGTGGGTAGGTATGTAAATCATATTGAATTAATGAATCCACATACGCTGGTGCTGGATCTATCAGATGTGGAGTGGGTTGGAATGTAAATCATATTGAATTAATGAATCCGCATACGCTGGTGCTGGATCTATCAGATGTGGAGTAGGTAGGTATGTAAATCATATTGAATTAATGAATCCACATACGCTGGTGCTGGATCTATCAGATGTGGAGTGGGTTGGTATGTAAATCATATTGAATTAATGAATCCGCATACGCTGGTGCTGGATCTATCAGATGTGGAGTGGGTTGGTATGTAAATCATATTGAATTAATGAATCCGCATACGCTGGTGCTGGATCTATCAGATGTGGAGTGGGTAGGTATGTAAATCATATTGAATTAATGAATCCACATACGCTGGTGCTGGATCTATCAGATGTGGAGTAGGTAGGTATGTAAACCATATTGAATTAATGAATCCGCATACGCTGGTGCTGGATCTATCAGATGTGGAGTAGGTAGGTATGTAAACCATATTGAATTAATGAATCCGCATACGCTGGTGCTGGATCTATCAGATGTGGAGTGGGTTGGTATGTAAATCATATTGAATTAATGAACCCGCATACGCTGGTGCTGGATCTATCAGATGTGGAGTGGGTAGGTATGTAAATCATATTGAATGAATGAATCCGCATACGCTGGTGCTGGATCTATCAGATGTGGAGTGGGTTGGTATGTAAATCATATTGAATGAATGAATCCGCATACGCTGGTGCTGGATCTATCAGATGTGGAGTAGGTAGGTATGTAAATCATATTGAATAAATGAATCCGCATACGCTGGTGCTGGATCTATCAGATGTGGAGTGGGTAGGTATGTAAATCATATTCAATGAATGAATCCCCATACGCTGGTGCTGCATCTATCAGATGTGGAGTAGGTAGGTATGTAAATCATATTGAATTAATGAATCCCCATACGCTGGTGCTGGATCTATCAGATGTGGAGTAGGTAGGTATGTAAATCATATTGAATTAATGAATCCACATACGCTGGTGCTGGATCTATCAGATGTGGAGTGGGTTGGTATGTAAATCATATAGAATTAATGAATCCACATACGCTGGTGCTGGATCTATCATATGTGGAGTGGGTAGGTATGTAAATCATATTGAATGAATGAATCCCCATATGCTGGTGCTGGATCTATCAGATGTGGAGTGGGTTGGTATGTAAATCATATTGAATTAATGAATCCGCATACGCTGGTGCTGGATCTATCAGATGTGGAGTGGGTAGGTATGTAAATCATATTGAATGAATGAATCCCCATACGCTGGTGCTGGATCTATCAGATGTGGAGTGGGTAGGTATGTAAATCATATTGAATTAATGAATCCGCATACGCTGGTGCTGGATCTATCAGATGTGGAGTGGGTAGGTATGTAAATCATATTGAATTAATGAATCCATATACGCTGGTGCTGGATCTATCAGATGTGGAGTGGGTTGGTATGTAAATCATATTGAATGAATGAATCCACATACGCTGGTGCTGGATCTATCAGATGTGGAGTAGGTAGGTATGTAAATCATATTGAATTAATGAATCCACATACGCTGGTGCTGGATCTATCAGATGTGGAGTGGGTTGGTATGTAAATCATATTGAATTAATGAATCCGTATACGCTGGTGCAGGATCTATCAGATGTGGAGTGGGTAGGTATGTAAATCATATTGAATTAATGAATCCGCATACGCTGGTGCTGGATCTATCAGATGTGGAGAGGGTTGGTATGTAAATCATATTGAATTAATGAATCCACATACGCTGGTGCTGGATCTATCAGATGTGGAGTGGGTAGGTATGTAAATCATATTGAATTAATGAACCCACATACGCTGGTGCTGGATCTATCAGATGTGGAGTGGGTTGGTATGTAAATCATATTGAATTAATGAATCCGCATACGCTGGTGCTGGATCTATCAGATGTGGAGTGGGTTGGTATGTAAATCATATTGAATTAATGAATCCACATACGCTGGTGCTGGATCTATCAGATGTGGAGTGGGTTGGTATGTAAATCATATTGAATGAATGAATCCACATACGCTGGTGCTGGATCTATCAGATGTGGAGTGGGTTGGTATGTAAATCATATTGAATTAATGAATCCACATACGCTGGTGCTGGATCTATCAGATGTGGAGTGGGTAGGTATGTAAATCATATTGAATTAATGAATCCGCATACGCTGGTGCTGGATCTATCAGATGTGGAGTGGGTTGGTATGTAAATCATATTGAATTAATGAATCCCCATACGCTGGTGCTGGATCTATCAGATGTGGAGTGGGTAGGTATGTAAATCATATTGAATGAATGAATCCGCATACGCTGGTGCTGGATCTATCAGATGTGGAGTGGGTTGGTATGTAAATCATATTGAATTAATGAATCCGCATACGCTGGTGCTGGATCTATCAGATGTGGAGTGGGTTGGTATGTAAATCATATTGAATTAATGAATCCGCATACGCTGGTGCTGGATCTATCAGATGTGGAGTGGGTTGGTATGTAAATCATATTGAATTAATGAATCCACATACGCTGGTGCTGGATCTATCAGATGTGGAGTGGGTTGGTATGTAAATCATATTGAATTAATGAATCCACATACGCTGGTGCTGGATCTATCAGATGTGGAGTAGGTAGGTATGTAAATCATATTGAATTAATGAATCCGCATACGCTGGGGCTGGATCTATCAGATGTGGAGTGGGTAGGTATGTAAATCATATTGAATTAATGAATCCACATACGCTGGTGCTGGATCTATCAGATGTGGAGTGGGTTGGAATGTAAATCATATTGAATTAATGAATCCGCATACGCTGGTGCTGGATCTATCAGATGTGGAGTAGGTAGGTATGTAAATCATATTGAATTAATGAATCCACATACGCTGGTGCTGGATCTATCAGATGTGGAGTGGGTTGGTATGTAAATCATATTGAATTAATGAATCCGCATACGCTGGTGCTGGATCTATCAGATGTGGAGTGGGTTGGTATGTAAATCATATTGAATTAATGAATCCGCATACGCTGGTGCTGGATCTATCAGATGTGGAGTGGGTAGGTATGTAAATCATATTGAATTAATGAATCCACATACGCTGGTGCTGGATCTATCAGATGTGGAGTAGGTAGGTATGTAAACCATATTGAATTAATGAATCCGCATACGCTGGTGCTGGATCTATCAGATGTGGAGTAGGTAGGTATGTAAACCATATTGAATTAATGAATCCGCATACGCTGGTGCTGGATCTATCAGATGTGGAGTGGGTTGGTATGTAAATCATATTGAATTAATGAACCCGCATACGCTGGTGCTGGATCTATCAGATGTGGAGTGGGTAGGTATGTAAATCATATTGAATGAATGAATCCGCATACGCTGGTGCTGGATCTATCAGATGTGGAGTGGGTTGGTATGTAAATCATATTGAATGAATGAATCCGCATACGCTGGTGCTGGATCTATCAGATGTGGAGTAGGTAGGTATGTAAATCATATTGAATAAATGAATCCGCATACGCTGGTGCTGGATCTATCAGATGTGGAGTGGGTAGGTATGTAAATCATATTCAATGAATGAATCCCCATACGCTGGTGCTGCATCTATCAGATGTGGAGTAGGTAGGTATGTAAATCATATTGAATTAATGAATCCCCATACGCTGGTGCTGGATCTATCAGATGTGGAGTAGGTAGGTATGTAAATCATATTGAATTAATGAATCCGCATACGCTGGTGCTGGATCTATCAGATGTGGAGTGGGTAGGTATGTAAATCATATTGAATTAATGAATCCGCATACGCTGGTGCTGGATCTATCAGATGTGGAGTGGGTTGGTATGTAAATCATATTGAATTAATGAATCCTCATACGCTGGTGCTGGATCTATCAGATGTGGAGTGGGTTGGTATGTAAATCATATTGAATTAATGAATCCACATACGCTGGTGCTGGATCTATCAGATGTGGAGTAGGTAGGTATGTAAATCATATTGAATTAATGAATCCACATACGCTGGTGCTGGATCTATCAGATGTGGAGTGGGTAGGTATGTAAATGATATTGAATGAATGAATCCGCATACGCTGGTGCTGGATCTATCAGATGTGGAGTGGGTAGGTATGTAAATCATATTGAATGAATGAATCCGCATACGCTGGTGCTGGATCTATCAGATGTGGAGTGGGTAGGTATGTAAATCATATTGAATGAATGAATCCGCATACGCTGGTGCTGGATCTATCAGATGTGGAGTGGGTTGGTATGTAAATCATATTGAATGAATGAATCCGCATACGCTGGTGCTGGATCTATCAGATGTGGAGTGGGTAGGTATGTAAATCATATTGAATGAATGAATCCACATACGCTGGTGCTGGATCTATCAGATGTGGAGTGGGTTGGTATGTAAATCATATTGAATTAATGAATCCACATACGCTGGTGCTGGATCTATCAGATGTGGAGTGGGTTGGTATGTAAATCATATTGAATGAATGAATCCGCATACGCTGGTGCTGGATCTATCAGATGTGGAGTGGGTTGGTATGTAAATCATATTGAATTAATGAATCCCCATACGCTGGTGCTGGATCTATCAGATGTGGAGTGGGTAGGTATGTAAATCATATTGAATTAATGAATGCGCATACGCTGGTGCTGGATCTATCAGATGTGGAGTGGGTTGGTATGTAAATCATATTGAATTAATGAATCCACATACGCTGGTGCTGGATCTATCAGATGTGGAGTGGGTTGGTATGTAAATCATATTGAATTAATGAATCCACATACGCTGGTGCTGGATCTATCAGATGTGGAGTGGGTTGGTATGTAAATCATATTGAATTAATGAATCCGCATACGCTGGTGCTGGATCTATCAGATGTGGAGTAGGTAGGTATGTAAATCATATTGAATTAATGAATCCCCATACGCTGGTGCTGGATCTATCAGATGTGGAGTGGGTAGGTATGTAAATCATATTGAATTAATGAATGCGCATACGCTGGTGCTGGATCTATCAGATGTGGAGTGGGTTGGTATGTAAATCATATTGAATTAATGAATCCTCATACGCTGGTGCTGGATCTATCAGATGTGGAGTGGGTTGGTATGTAAATCATATTGAATTAATGAATCCGCATACGCTGGTGCTGGATCTATCAGATGTGGAGTGGGTAGGTATGTAAATCATATTGAATTAATGAATCCGCATACGCTGGTGCTGGATCTATCAGATGTGGAGTGGGTAGGTATGTAAATCATATTGAATTAATGAATCCGCATACGCTGGTGCTGGATCTATCAGATGTGGAGTGGGTTGGTATGTAAATCATATTGAATTAATGAATCCACATACGCTGGTGCTGAATCTATCAGATGTGGAGTGGGTTGGTATGTAAATCATATTGAATTAATGAATCCACATACGCTGGTGCTGGATCTATCAGATGTGGAGTGGGTAGGTATGTAAATCATATTGAATTAATGAATCCGCATACGCTTGTGCTGGATCTATCAGATGTGGAGTGGGTTGGTATGTAAATCATATTGAATGAATGAATCCACATACGCTGGTGCTGGATCTATCAGATGTGGAGTAGGTAGGTATGTAAATCATATTGAATGAATGAATCCACATACGCTGGTGCTGGATCTATCAGATGTGGAGTGGGTTGGTATGTAAATCATATTGAATGAATGAATCCCCATACACTGGTGCTGGATCTATCAGATGTGGAGTGGGTAGGTATGTAAATCATATTGAATTAATGAATCCCCATACGCTGGTGCTGGATCTATCAGATGTGGAGTAGGTAGGTATGTAAATCATATTGAATTAATGAATCCACATACGCTGGTGCTGGATCTATCAGATGTGGAGTGGGTAGGTATGTAAATCATATTGAATTAATGAATCCGCATACGCTGGTGCTGGATCTATCAGATGTGGAGTGGGTTGGTATGTAAATCATATTGAATTAATGAATCCGCATACGCTGGTGCTGGATCTATCAGATGTGGAGTGGGTAGGTATGTAAATCATATTGAATGAATGAATCCGCATACGCTGGTGCTGGATCTATCAGATGTGGAGTGGGTAGGTATGTAAATCATATTGAATGAATGAATCCACATACGCTGGTGCTGGATCTATCAGATGTGGAGTGGGTTGGTATGTAAATCATATTGAATTAATGAATCCCCATACGCTGGTGCTGGATCTATCAGATGTGGAGTGGGTAGGTATGTAAATCATATTGAATGAATGAATCCATGTACGCTGGTGCTGGATCTATCAGATGTGGAGTAGGTAGGTATGTAAATCATATTAAATGAATGAATCCGCATACGCTGGTGCTGGATCTATCAGATGTGGAGTGGGTAGGTATGTAAATCATATTGAATGAATGAATCCACATACGCTGGTGCTGGATCTATCAGATGTTTAGTGTTTAGGTATGTAAATCATATTGAATGAATGAATCCGTATACGCTGGTGCTGGATCTATCAGATATTTAGTGTTTAGGTATGTAAACCATATTGAATTAATGAATCCACATACGCTGGTGCTGGATATATCAGATGTGGAGTGGGTAGGTATGTAAATCATATTGAATGAATGAAACCACATACGCTGGTGCTGGATCTATCAGATGTGGAGTGGGTAGGTATGTAAATCATATTGAATGAATGAATCCACATACGCTGGTGCTGGATCTATCAGATGTTTAGTGTTTAGGTATGTAAATCATATTGAATGAATGAATCCGTATACGCTGGTGCTGGATCTATCAGATGTTTAGTGTTTAGGTATGTAAACCATATTGAATTAATGAATCCACATACGCTGGTGCTGGATCTATCAGATGTGGAGTGGGTAGGTATGTAAATCATATTGAATTAATGAATCCACATACGCTGGTGCTGGATCTATCAGATGTGGAGTGGGTAGGTATGTAAATCATATTGAATGAATGAATCCCCATACGCTGGTGCTGGATCTATCAGATGTGGAGTGGGTAGGTATGTAAATCATATTGAATTAATGAATCCCCATACGCTGGTGCTGTATCTATCAGATGTGGAGTAGGTAGGTATGTAAATCATATTGAATTAATGAATCCACATACGCTGGTGCTGGATCTATCAGATGTGGAGTGGGTAGGTATGTAAATCATATTGAATTAATGAATCCACATACGCTGGTGCTGGATCTATCAGATGTGGAGTGGGTAGGTATGTAAATCATATTGAATTAATGAATCCACATACGCTGGTGCTGGATCTATCAGATGTGGAGTGGGTAGGTATGTAAATCATATTGAATGAATGAATCCACATACGCTGGTGCTGGATCTATCAGATGTGGAGTGGGTAGGTATGTAAATCATATTGAATGAATGAAACCACATACGCTGGTGCTGGCTCTATCAGATGTGGAGTGGATAGGTATGTAAATCATATTGAATTAATGAATCCACATACGCTGGTGCTGGATCTATCAGATGTGGAGTAGGTAGGTATGTAAATCATATTGAATGAATGAATCCACATACGCTGGTGCTGGCTCTATCAGATGTGGAGTGGGTAGGTATGTAAATCATATTGAATTAATGAATCCACATACGCTGGTGCTGGATCTATCAGATGTGGAGTGGGTTGGTATGTAAATCATATTGAATTAATGAATCCACATACGCTGGTGCTGGATCTATCAGATGTGGAGTGGGTTGGTATGTAAATCATATTGAATTAATGAATCCGTATACGCTGGTGCTGGATCTATCAGATGTGGAGTGGGTAGGTATGTAAATCATATTGAATTAATGAATCCACATACGCTGGTGCTGGATCTATCAGATGTGGAGTGGGTAGGTATGTAAATCATATTGAATTAATGAATCCGCATACGCTGGTGCTGGATCTATCAGATGTGGAGTGGGTAGGTATGTAAATCATATTGAATTAATGAATCCACATACGCTGGTGCTGGATCTATCAGATGTGGAGTTTGTTGGTATGTAAATCATATTGAATTAATGAATCCGCATACGCTGGTGCTGGATCTATCAGATGTGGAGTGGGTAGGTATGTAAATCATATTGAATTAATGAATCCGCATACGCTGGTGCTGGATCTATCAGATGTGGAGTGGGTTGGTATGTAAATCATATTGAATTAATGAATCCGCATACGCTGGTGCTGGATCTATCAGATGTGGAGTGGGTAGGTATGTAAATCATATTGAATTAATGAATCCACATACGCTGGTGCTGGATCTATCAGATGTGGAGTGGGTTGGTATGTAAATCATATTGAATTAATGAATCCACATACGCTGGTGCTGGATCTATCAGATGTGGAGTGGGTAGGTATGTAAATCATATTGAATTAATGAATCCACATACGCTGGTGCTGGATCTATCAGATGTGGAGTGGGTAGGTATGTAAATCATATTGAATGAATGAATCCCCATACGCTGGTGCTGGATCTATCAGATGTGGAGTAGGTAGGTATGTAAATCATATTGAATGAATGAATCCTCATACGCTGGTGCTGGATCTATCAGATGTGGAGTGGGTTGGTATGTAAATCATATTGAATTAATGAATCCCCATACGCTGGTGCTGGATCTATCAGATGTGGAGTGGGTTGGTATGTAAATCATATTGAATTAATGAATCCGCATACGCTGGTGCTGGATGTATCAGATGTGGTGTGGGTTGGTATGTAAATCATATTGAATTAATGAATCCGCATACGCTGGTGCTGGATCTATCAGATGTGGAGTGGGTAGGTATGTAAATCATATTGAATTAATGAATCCGCATACGCTGGTGCTGGATCTATCAGATGTGGAGTGGGTTGGTATGTAAATCATATTGAATTAATGAATCCACATACACTGGTGCTGGATCTATCAGATGTGGAGTGGGTAGGTATGTAAATCAATATCAGCAAATCAAATGCACCAGCAATGAAATGGGTGTTGTTAAGTCAATAAGAGATTATGTAAAGCAATTTTTAGTTATGTACATAGGGATTTTTACGTGACTGGTGTTTCAGTTGCTTGTATGATGAAAAATAATAAAAATAACCAGACATTATACATACCCTTAGTGTTTGTGAATAATCCCCGGCTTCAAGAAGTAGATTCCGTGATGTCTTTAACAGTTGCAAGTTTGACTACTTTCTTTTATTGTTAGCTGAGTAAGTGCCAGATTAGGCCATGGTAATTTTTATGTCCCTGAAGGGAACTTCATATAGTAATCGCATCGTCCGTCCATCTGTCCGTCCATCTGTCACGCTTCTTGTGCAGAGCATAACTCCATTGGTATTGAAGGGATTCAAATGAAACTTAATATTATGATAGAATACAATGAGAGGGAGTGCAGAGTACAAGGACTAGCACTGTTAAATATATACAGAGTTTTTGCCATTTATTTAAATATATTGTGCGGAGCATATCTCCATTAGTATTGAAATTATTCAAATGAAACTTCGTATAATGATAGAGGACACTGAGAGGAAGTGCAGAGCACAAGGACCACAACTCTTTTTTTCAATATTTACAGAGTTATTGCCTTTTTTTGTTTCCTTTTTTGAAGCATTAATTTTATTGTGCGGAGCATAACTCCATTAGTATTGAAGGGATTGAAATAAAACTTCATATAATGATAGAGGACAATGAGATAAAGTGTACAGCACAAGATACATAACTCGTGCTTCAAAATTTACTGAGTTATTGCCTTTTATTTAATTTTATTATGTGGAGCATAACTCCATTAGTATTCAAAGGATTCAAATGGAACTTCATATAATAATAGAGGACAATGAGAGGAAGTGCAGGTCACAAGGACCACAACTCTTTCTTCAATATTTATGGAGTTATTGCCCTTTGTTTTATTGTTTTGTGCAAAGCATTAATTTTCTTGTTCGGAGCATACTACCATTAGTATTGAAGGGATTCAAATGAAACTTCATAGAATGTTAGTGGACAATAAGAGGAACTGCAGAGTACAAGGACCATAACTATTTCTTCAATATAACAGAGTTATTTCCCTTTGTTTTATTTTCTTGTTGGGAGGATAACTGCATTAGTATTGAAGGGATTCAGAGGAAACTTCATATAATGATAGAGGAGAATGAGAGGAATTGCAAACTACAAGGACCATAACTCTTTATTCAATACTTATGGAGTTAGTAGCCCTTGTTTATTCCATTCATATAGAAGGATTTTTAAATGAAACCACATTTAGTGGATAGAGGACATTGAGAGGAAGTGCAGAGTACAAGGACCATAACTAATTCTTCAATATTAAAGGAATTATTGCCCTTTGTTTTTTGTGTGTGCATATAATTACTGCTTTAGTATTGAAGGAATTAAAATAACACCACATATTATGATAGAGGACATTGAGAGAAAGAGCAGAGTACAAGGACCATAACTCTTTCTTCAATACTTATGGAGTTATTGTTTTTCAGTTATTTTTTTAGTGCAGTGCATAACTCCATTTGTATTGAAGTGATTTAAAACCCATATAGGAAGCTTCATTTTTGCTAACATGTAACTGAAACTTTGTTGCCTTCCTCTGAAAAGCATAGACTTCGGGGGCATATGTCACATCCTGTGACAAGCCTTGTTTTATTCAAAAAAGACATTATTGCATAATTTGATAATATGAATGAAATAACCAGTGCAATATTTAAACCATTCAATGAATGAGGATGAATATAATGGAACATACCTTTGCATAATATTTTTGTTTTGGTATATATTTCTATATTTTGATTTTGTTTATTGTTTAAGTATGTTTAAGTGACATTCACTTGACATAATTATTTTCCTTTTAAGAGTATGAGGCACTTCCTGATATCTACAAAATGGCAGCTGAAGGTAATCATTCAAAGAATACATTATTTCATTATACCAATGTTTAATATGCAGTTAAGTATTTGCAGATTTATGATTTTCCAGAGTTATTAGTGTAATATAGACACGCATATATATAATTGCATCAGTAAATTTGATTTAACTACAAATCTGTATACTTGTCTGCATTGACAAAATTTTCCCAAAATTATAGAACTGTGTCGATGCATGCATGAACACAGCTTTTTTAAATATAATAAAAACGATTAAAGACACAATCAGATTTACTGAAAGTGTTGTGGATAATGCAAAAATGCCATAGTTATTGACAGAATAAAACAAACATACTCCAACACCACCAAATACAGAGTTTGATGTGAAAAAATAAATATTTAATGTCCATTCTATGCTTGATGTCTTATTCTAACTTAACATAATAGAGTGTTGTTTAGGAATTATTTCTTTCAATTGAAATACAGACTAATAAACATTCACTGTTACCCAGCATGTATAAATAAGGTGGGGTTTTATTCCAGAAACATCTTTTAAATAGGAGAAACATCATGAGACTCATTTTGATTAACCTTTTTCAAGAATTACCTACTGGAGCTTGCTAATAGAGCTTAAAACTTCCTGTTTTGAACCACATACACAATGCAAATTCATTTTGAGTAGAAAGATTCGCTTGACTAACTTTTAAACGATTCAAAGGCTAACTTACACCATTAGCTGACCTGGATTATTGGAAAAACTGGTTACGCAGATTAAGCTATTACAAGTACATACCGAGATTTGCAATGTTTAACATTACCCAATTTGCTGCTTTCCAATGCGTTTTTATTTATATTTCAATGCTTAAATACGCGGATATGCGTCTTATCTGGAGCTCTGGGATAAGGTTTGCGTTCAACAAGTACATATCTCTTTAATTACTACAGATCTTCAATTGAAATTTCACTCATGTCTTCGGGGTCATAATGTGAGGTCACTGATTTAGGCCCATAACGCTGACCTGCAATTAATCAGAATTATGCCTTTTTTATACTTTGAAAACGCAAGTTAAAGTTTGCTTGTACAACTTTTATCTCTATGTCTATTACAGATATTCAATTAAAAATTCATGCATGTCTGCGAGGTCATAAAGGACGGTCACTGACTAAAGCACATAACTCTGACAAAGTGGTATGAGTAGTCAAGCATGCTGTCTTGTCCTGAGACAGCACTTGTTTAACTGAAAATCAGGTTAAATGGTTTTAAGAATAATGGTTGTAAAATAGCTGTCCTCATTGGGGAATAAGACGCATTGTTTCACCATTTACTATATTAAAAAATGGTTAAATTGAACTATAAATATTACAGTTGCATGCTTGAGGAACTGCATGTTTTTTGTGGTTTTAGAATGTGTGCACCGTTGCTTAGTTTAATTTGAAAATTGTTTTGACAAAATGAAAAATGTAACTCAATTTCTGATTATATGATATTTTGAGAAACATTTTTAGCTGACCTGAGCACAACATGCTCATTGTGAGCTTTTGTGATCGCCTTTTGTCTGACCTGCGTCATGTGTTGTCAACATTTACCTTGTGAACACTCCAGAGGCCACATTTATTGGCAAATCTTCATGAAACTTGGTCCGAACATTTGTCCCAATTCAAAACTAGATCATGTGAGGTCAAAAACTAGGTCACTAGGTCAAATTGAAGAAAAAGCTTATGAACACTTTAGAAGTCAAATTATTTGCCCAATCAACATGAAACTAGCTCAGAACCTTGGTTCTAATGATATCCCAGTTCAAAAGTGGTTGTGGTCTTTCAATAAACATGGCCACCAGGGGGGGGGATGCAGTTTTCCTAACTGGGCTGTAGAAAAAGCTTGTGAACACTTCGGAAGTCCCATTTTTGCCCAAGCAACATGAAACTTACTCAGAATATTTGTTCATATAATATCTTTGCCGAATAAGAAAATGGTTCCCGTCCTTTGAAAAGAATGGCTGGCAGAAGATGGGAGGGGGTTCAGTTTTCCGTATGTGGATATATTGAAAACATTGTAATGCTTGTGAACACTCCAGAGGTCACATGTATATCCCAGTCATCATGAAACTTTCTCAGAACATTTGTCACAATGATATCTTGGACAAGTTCAAAACCAGGTCACATGTGGTAAAATACTACATCACCAGGACAAATTGAAAAAAACAAGCTTGTGAAAAATCTAGAGGCAACTATTTTAGCTGTAATGTAACTTGCTCAGAACAGTTTTATTCCTCAGCCCTCAGGTGAGCGACCTAGGGCCTTATGGCCCTTTTGTTTACATCTCTGTTTCAATTTCAAAATAGCATATTTTAACATTCAATTACTTAGTGAAAACTCAATTCAAGGATAGACCATGAAACCACTGTATCTGCTTAACGTATCTATGTCAGATACAGTACTTTTACGCTCAACTGTCGACATACTCAAAGACATTTTTCTTCCAAAGATCATCAACGTCTCAGGTTCGAAGATATGGCACTGGATGGCGTCCTTGATCATACGGGGGAACGAAGACGCCTACTGGAAGTATCAGCCGAGGAGTATGATGGTACGTTAATCATTGAATTAATGAATCCACATACACTGGGAAGGTATGTAAATCATATTGAATTAATGAATCCACATATGTCGGGAAGGTATGTAAATCATATTGAATTAATGAATCCACATATGACGGGAAGGTATGTAAATCATATTGAATTAATGAATCCACATATGCCGGAAAGGTATGTAAATCATATTGAATTAATGAATCCACATATGCCGGGAAGGTATGTAAATCATATTGAATTAATGAATCCACATATGCTGGGAAGGTATGTAAATCATATTGAATTAATGAATCCACATACGCTGGTGCTGGATCTATCACATGTGGAGTGGGAAGGTATGTAAATCAAAATCAGCAAATCAAATGCACCAGCACTACAATGGGTATTGTTAAGTCAATCAGAGATTATGTAAAGCAATTTTTAGTTCTGTACATTTACATGGGATTTTTACATTACTGGTGTTTCAGTTGCTTGTAAGATGAAAAATAATAAAAATAACCAGACATTATACATACCCTTAGTGTTTGTTAATAATCCCCTGCTTCAAGAAGTAGATTCCGTGATGTCTTTAACAGTTGCAAGTTTGACTAGTTTCTTTTATTGTTAGCTGAGTAAGTGCCAGGTTAGGCCATGGTAATTTTTATGCCCCCGAAGGGAACTTCATATAGTAATCTCATCGTCCGTCCGTCTGTCTGTCACGCTTCTTGTGCAGAGCATAACTCCATTGGTATTGACGGGATTCAAATGAAACTTCATAAAATGATAGAAGACAATGAGAAGAAGTGCAGAGTACAAGGACTACAACTCTTCAATATTTACAGAGTTTTTGCCCTTTATTTAAATATATTGTGCGGAGCATATCTCCCTTAGTATTGAAGTGATTCAAATGAAACTTCGTAAAATGATAGAGGACACTGAGAGGAAGTGCAGAGCACAAGGACCACAACTCTTTTTTCAATATTTACAGAATTATTGCCCTTTTTTGTTTCCTTATTTAAAGCATTAATTTTATTGTGTGGAGCATAACTCCATTAGTATTGAAGGGATTGAAATAAAACTTCATATAATGATAGAGGACAATGAGATAAAGTGCACAGCACAAGGAACATAACTCTTTCTTCAAAATTTACTGAGTTATTGCCTTTTATTTAATATTATTATGTGGAGCATAACTCCATTTGTATTCAAGGGATTCAGATGAAACTTCATATAATGATAGAGGACAATGAGAGGAAGTGCAGGGCACAAGGACCACAACTCTTTCTTCAATATTTATGGAGTTATTGCCCTTTGTTTTATTTTTGTGTGCAAAGCATTAATTTTCTTGTGCAGAGCATACTACCATTTTTATTGAAGGGATTCAAATGAAACTTCATAGAATGTTAATGGACAATAAGAGGAACTGCAGAGTACAAGGACCATAACTATTTCTTCAATATAACAGAGATATTTCCCTTTGTTTAATTTTCATGTTGGGAGGATAACTGCATGAGTATTGAAGGGATTCAGATGAATCTAAATACAATGATAGAGGACAATAAGAGGAAGTGCAGACTACAAGGACCATAACTCTTTATTCAATACTTATGGAGTTATTACCCCTTGTTTATTTTTTGTGCAGAGCACAATTCCATTCATATTGAAGGATTTTAAATAAAACCACATATAGTGATAGAGGACGTTGAGAGGAAGTGCAGAGTACAAGGACCATAACTAATTCTTCAATATTTATGGAATTATTGCCCTTTGTTTTTTGTGTGCAGTTTAATTACTACTTTAGTATTTAAGGAATTAAAATAACACCACATATAATGATAGAGAACATTGAGAGAAAGAGCAGAGTACAAGGACCATAACTCTTTCTTCATTATTTATGGAGTTATTGTCCTTCAGTTAATTGTTTAGTGCAGTGCATAACTCCATTAGTATTGAAGTGATTTAAAACCACAAACATGTATATTGCAAGAGGATGTTGAGAGGAAGTTCAGAGTACAATGTCCATAGCTCTTTTTGTAGGAAGCGTCATTTTTGCTCACATGTAACTGAAACTGTGTTGCCTTCCTCTGACAAGCACAGACTTCGGGGGCATACGTCACATCCTGTGACAAGCCTTGTTTTATTCAAAAAAGACATTATTGCATAATTTGATAATATGAATGAAATAACCAGTGCAATATTTAAACCATTCAATGAATGAGGATGAATATAATGGAACATACCTTTGCATAATATTTTTGTTTTGGTATATATTTCTATATTTTTATTTGGTTTATTGTTTAAGTATGTTTAAGTGACATTCACTTGACATAATTATTTTCCTTTTAAGAGTATGAGGCACCATCTCCTGATGTCTATGAAATGGCAGCTGAAGGTAATCATTCAAAGAATACATTATTTCATTATACCAATGTTTAATATGCAGTTAAGTATTTGCATATTTATGATTTTCCAGAGTTATTAGTGTAATATACACCTGCATATATAATTGCATCAGTAAATTTGATTTGACTACAAATCTGTATACTTGTCTGCATTGACTAAATTTTCCCAAAATTATAGAACTGTGTCGATGCATGCATGAACACAGCTTTTTTAAATATAATAAAAACGATTAAAGACACAATCAGATTTACTGAAAGTGTTGTGGATAATGCAAAAATGCCATAGTTATTGACAGAATAAAACAAACATACTCCAACACCACCAAAAGAGAGTTTGATGTGAAAAAATAAATATTTAATGTCCATTCTATGCTTGATGTCTTATTCTAACTTAACATAATAGAGTGTTGTTTAGGAATTATTTCTTTCAATTGAAATACAGACTAATATACATTCAATGTTACCCAGCATGTATAAATAAGCTGGGGTTTTATTCCAGAAACATCTTTTAAATAGGAGAAACATCATGAGACTCATTTTGATTAACCTTTTCAAGAATTACCTGCTGGAGCTTGCTAATAGAGCTTAAAACTTCCTGTTTTGAACCACATACACAATGCAAATTCATTTTGAGTAGAAAGATTCGCTTGACTCACTTTTAAACGATTCAAAGGCTAACTTACACCATTAGCTGACCTGGATTATTGGAAAAACTGGTTAAGCAGATTAAGCTATTACAAGTACATACCGAGATTTGCAATATGTAACATTACGCAATTTGCTGCTTTCCAATGCGTTTTTATTTATATTTCAATGCTTAAATACGCGGATATGCGTCTTATCTGGAGCTCTGGGTTAAGGTTTGCGTGCAAGAAGTACATATCTCTTTAATTACTGCAGATCTTCAATTGAAATTTCACTCATGTCTTCGGGGTCATAATGTGAGGTCACTGATTTAGGCCCATAACGCTGACCTGCAATTAATCAGAATTATGCCTTTTTTGTACTTTGAAAATGCAAGTTAAAGTTTGCTTGTACAACTTTTATCTCTATGTCTATTACAGATATTCAATTAAAAATTCATGCATGTCTGCGAGGTCATAAAGGACGGTCACTGACTAAAGCACATAACTCTGACAAAGTGGTATGAGTAGTCAAGCGTGCTGTCCTGTCCTGAGACAGCACTTGTTTAACTGAAAATCAGGTTAAATGGTTTTAAGAATCATGGTTGTAAAATAGCTGTCCTCATTGGGGAATAAGACGCATTGTTTCACCATTTACTATATTAAAAAATGGTTAAATTGAACTATAAATATTACAGTTGCATGCTTGAGGAACTGCATGTTTTTTTGTGGTTTTAGAATGTGTGCACCATTGCTTAGTTTAATTTGAAAATTGTTTTGACAAAATGAAAAATGTAACTGAATTTCTGATTATATGATATTGAGAAACATTTTTAGCTGACCTGAGCACAACATGCTCATTGTGAGCTTTTGTGATCGTCTTTTGTCTGACCTGCGTCATGTGTTGTCAACATTTACCTTGTGAACACTCCAGAGGCCACATTTATTGGCAAATCTTCATGAAACTTGGTCCGAACATTTGTCCCAATTCAAAACTAGATCATGTGAGGTCAAAAACTAGGTCACTAGGTCAAATTGAAGAAAAAGCTTATGAACACTTTAGAAGTCAAATTATTTGCCCAATCAACATGAAACTAGCTCAGAACCTTTGTTCTAATGATATCCCAGTTCGAAAGTGGTTGTGGTCTTTCAATAAACATGACGACCAGGGGGGGGGGGGATGCAGTTTTCCTAACTGGGCTGTAGAAAAAGCTTGTGAACACTTCGGAAGTCCCATTTTTGCCCAAGCAACATGAAACTTACTCAGAACATTTGTTCATATAATATCTTTGCCGAATAAGAAAATGGTTCCCGTCCTTTGATAAAAATGGCTGGCAGAAGATGGGAGTGGGTTCAGTTTTCCGTATATGGATATATTGAAAACATTGTAATGCTTGTGAACACTCCAGAGGCCACATGTATATCCCAGTCATCATGAATATTTCTCAGAACATTTGTCACAATGATATCTTGGACAAGTTCAAAACCAGGTCACGTGGTAAAATACTACGTCACCGGGACAAATTGAAAAAAACAAGCTTGTGAAAAATCTAGAGGCAACTATTTTAGCTGTAATGTAACTTGCTCAGAACAGTTTTATTCCTCAGCCCTCAGGTGAGCGACCTAGGGCCTTATGGCCCTTTTGTTTAAATCTCTGTTTCAATTTCAAAATAGCATATTTTAACATTCAATTACTTAGTGAAAACTCAATTCAAGGATAGACCATGAAACCACTGTATCTGCTTAACGTATCTATGTCAGATACAGTACTTTCACGCTCAACTGTCGACATACTCAAAGACATTTTTCTTCCAAAGATCATCAACGACTCAGGTTCGAAGATATTTCGTAAAATGATAGAGGACACTGAGAGGAAGTGCAGAGCACAAGGACCACAACTCTTTTTTCAATATTTACAGAATTATTGCCCTTTTTTGTTTCCTTATTTGAAGCATTAATTTTATTGTGCGGAGCATAACTCCATTAGTATTGAAGGGATTGAAATAAAACTTTCATATAATGATGGAGGACAATGAGATAAAGTGCACAGCACAAGGAACATAACTCTTTCTTCAAAATTTACTGAGTTATTGCCTTTTATTTAATATTATTATGTGGAGCATAACTCCATTTGTATTCAAGGGATTCAGATGAAACTTCATATAATGATAGAGGACAATGAGAGGAAGTGCAGGGCACAAGGACCACAACTCTTTCTTCAATATTTATGGAGTTATTGCCCTTTGTTATATTTTTGTGTGCAAAGCATTAATTTTCTTGTTCGGAGCATACTACCATTTTTATTGAAGGGATTCAAATGAAACTTCATAGAATGTTAGTGGACAATAAGAGGAACTGCAGAGTACAAGGACCATAACTATTTCTTCAATATAACAGAGATATTTCCCTTTGCTTAATGTTCATGTTGGGAGGATAACTGCATGAGTATTGAAGGGATTCAGTTGAAACTAAATATAATGATAGAGGACAATAAGAGGAAGTGCAGACTACAAGGACCATAACTCTTTATTCAATACTTATGGAGTTATTACCCCTTGTTTATTTTTTGTGCAGAGCACAATTCCATTCATATTGAAGGATTTTAAATAAAACCACATCTAGTGATAGAGGACGTTGAGAGGAAGTGCAGAGTACAAGGACCACAACTCATTCTTCAATATTTATGGAATTATTGCCCTTTGCTTTTTGTGTGCTGATAATTACTACTTTAGTATTTAAGGAATTAAAATAACACCACATATAATGATAGAGGACATTGAGAGAAAGAGCAGAGTACAAGGACCATAACTCTTTCTTCATTATTTATGGAGTTATTGTCCTTCAGTTAATTTTTTAGTGCATTGCATAACTCCATTAGTATTGAAGTGATTTAAAACCACAAACATGTATATTGCAAGAGGATGTTGAGAGGAAGTTCAGAGTACAATGTCCATAGCTCTTTTTGTAGGAAGCGTCATTTTTGCTCACATGTAACTGAAACTGTGTTGCCTTCCTCTGACAAGCACAGACTTCGGGGGCATACGTCACATCCTGTGACAAGCCTTGTTTTATTCAAAAAAGACATTATTGCATAATTTGATAATATGAATGAAATAACCAGTGCAATATTTAAACCATTCAATGAATGAGGATGAATATAATGGAACATACCTTTGCATAATATTTTTGTTTTGGTATATATTTCTATATTTTGATTTTGTTTATTGTTTAAGTATGTTTAAGTGACATTCACTTGACATAATTATTTTCCTTTTAAGAGTATGAGGCACTTCCTGATATCTTCAAAATGGCAGCTGAAGGTAATCATTCAAAGAATACATTATTTCATTATACCAATGTTTAATATGCAGTTAAGTATTTGCAGATTTATGATTTTCCAGAGTTATTAGTGTAATATAGACACGCATATATATAATTGCATCAGTAAATTTGATTTAACTACAAATCTGTATACTTGTCTGCATTGACAAAATTTTCCCAAAATTATAGAACTGTGTCGATGCATGCATGAACACAGCTTTTTTAAATATAATAAAAACGATTAAAGACACAATCAGATTTACTGAAAGTGTTGTGGATAATGCAAAAATGCCATAGTTATTGACAGAATAAAACAAACATACTCCAACACCACCAAATACAGAGTTTGATGTGAAAAAATAAATATTTAATGTCCATTCTATGCTTGATGTCTTATTCTAACTTAACATAATAGAGTGTTGTTTAGGAATTATTTCTTTCAATTGAAATACAGACTAATAAACATTCACTGTTACCCAGCATGTATAAATAAGGTGGGGTTTTATTCCAGAAACATCTTTTAAATAGGAGAAACATCATGAGACTCATTTTGATTAACCTTTTTCAAGAATTACCTACTGGAGCTTGCTAATAGAGCTTAAAACTTCCTGTTTTGAACCACATACACAATGCAAATTCATTTTGAGTAGAAAGATTCGCTTGACTAACTTTTAAACGATTCAAAGGCTAACTTACACCATTAGCTGACCTGGATTATTGGAAAAACTGGTTACGCAGATTAAGCTATTACAAGTACATACCGAGATTTGCAATGTTTAACATTACCCAATTTGCTGCTTTCCAATGCGTTTTTATTTATATTTCAATGCTTAAATACGCGGATATGCGTCTTATCTGGAGCTCTGGGATAAGGTTTGCGTTCAACAAGTACATATCTCTTTAATTACTACAGATCTTCAATTGAAATTTCACTCATGTCTTCGGGGTCATAATGTGAGGTCACTGATTTAGGCCCATAACGCTGACCTGCAATTAATCAGAATTATGCCTTTTTTATACTTTGAAAACGCAAGTTAAAGTTTGCTTGTACAACTTTTATCTCTATGTCTATTACAGATATTCAATTAAAAATTCATGCATGTCTGCGAGGTCATAAAGGACGGTCACTGACTAAAGCACATAACTCTGACAAAGTGGTATGAGTAGTCAAGCATGCTGTCTTGTCCTGAGACAGCACTTGTTTAACTGAAAATCAGGTTAAATGGTTTTAAGAATAATGGTTGTAAAATAGCTGTCCTCATTGGGGAATAAGACGCATTGTTTCACCATTTACTATATTAAAAAATGGTTAAATTGAACTATAAATATTACAGTTGCATGCTTGAGGAACTGCATGTTTTTTGTGGTTTTAGAATGTGTGCACCGTTGCTTAGTTTAATTTGAAAATTGTTTTGACAAAATGAAAAATGTAACTCAATTTCTGATTATATGATATTTTGAGAAACATTTTTAGCTGACCTGAGCACAACATGCTCATTGTGAGCTTTTGTGATCGCCTTTTGTCTGACCTGCGTCATGTGTTGTCAACATTTACCTTGTGAACACTCCAGAGGCCACATTTATTGGCAAATCTTCATGAAACTTGGTCCGAACATTTGTCCCAATTCAAAACTAGATCATGTGAGGTCAAAAACTAGGTCACTAGGTCAAATTGAAGAAAAAGCTTATGAACACTTTAGAAGTCAAATTATTTGCCCAATCAACATGAAACTAGCTCAGAACCTTGGTTCTAATGATATCCCAGTTCAAAAGTGGTTGTGGTCTTTCAATAAACATGGCCACCAGGGGGGGGGATGCAGTTTTCCTAACTGGGCTGTAGAAAAAGCTTGTGAACACTTCGGAAGTCCCATTTTTGCCCAAGCAACATGAAACTTACTCAGAATATTTGTTCATATAATATCTTTGCCGAATAAGAAAATGGTTCCCGTCCTTTGAAAAGAATGGCTGGCAGAAGATGGGAGGGGGTTCAGTTTTCCGTATGTGGATATATTGAAAACATTGTAATGCTTGTGAACACTCCAGAGGTCACATGTATATCCCAGTCATCATGAAACTTTCTCAGAACATTTGTCACAATGATATCTTGGACAAGTTCAAAACCAGGTCACATGTGGTAAAATACTACATCACCAGGACAAATTGAAAAAAACAAGCTTGTGAAAAATCTAGAGGCAACTATTTTAGCTGTAATGTAACTTGCTCAGAACAGTTTTATTCCTCAGCCCTCAGGTGAGCGACCTAGGGCCTTATGGCCCTTTTGTTTACATCTCTGTTTCAATTTCAAAATAGCATATTTTAACATTCAATTACTTAGTGAAAACTCAATTCAAGGATAGACCATGAAACCACTGTATCTGCTTAACGTATCTATGTCAGATACAGTACTTTTACGCTCAACTGTCGACATACTCAAAGACATTTTTCTTCCAAAGATCATCAACGTCTCAGGTTCGAAGATATGGCACTGGATGGCGTCCTTGATCATACGGGGGAACGAAGACGCCTACTGGAAGTATCAGCCGAGGAGTATGATGGTACGTTAATCATTGAATTAATGAATCCACATACACTGGGAAGGTATGTAAATCATATTGAATTAATGAATCCACATATGTCGGGAAGGTATGTAAATCATATTGAATTAATGAATCCACATATGACGGGAAGGTATGTAAATCATATTGAATTAATGAATCCACATATGCCGGAAAGGTATGTAAATCATATTGAATTAATGAATCCACATATGCCGGGAAGGTATGTAAATCATATTGAATTAATGAATCCACATATGCTGGGAAGGTATGTAAATCATATTGAATTAATGAATCCACATACGCTGGTGCTGGATCTATCACATGTGGAGTGGGAAGGTATGTAAATCAAAATCAGCAAATCAAATGCACCAGCACTACAATGGGTATTGTTAAGTCAATCAGAGATTATGTAAAGCAATTTTTAGTTCTGTACATTTACATGGGATTTTTACATGACTGGTGTTTCAGTTGCTTGTAAGATGAAAAATAATAAAAATAACCAGACATTATACATACCCTTAGTGTTTGTTAATAATCCCCTGCTTCAAGAAGTAGATTCCGTGATGTCTTTAACAGTTGCAAGTTTGACTAGTTTCTTTTATTGTTAGCTGAGTAAGTGCCAGGTTAGGCCATGGTAATTTTTATGCCCCCGAAGGGAACTTCATATAGTAATCTCATCGTCCGTCCGTCTGTCTGTCACGCTTCTTGTGCAGAGCATAACTCCATTGGTATTGACGGGATTCAAATGAAACTTCATAAAATGATAGAAGACAATGAGAAGAAGTGCAGAGTACAAGGACTACAACTCTTCAATATTTACAGAGTTTTTGCCCTTTATTTAAATATATTGTGCGGAGCATATCTCCCTTAGTATTGAAGTGATTCAAATGAAACTTCGTAAAATGATAGAGGACACTGAGAGGAAGTGCAGAGCACAAGGACCACAACTCTTTTTTCAATATTTACAGAATTATTGCCCTTTTTTGTTTCCTTATTTAAAGCATTAATTTTATTGTGTGGAGCATAACTCCATTAGTATTGAAGGGATTGAAATAAAACTTCATATAATGATAGAGGACAATGAGATAAAGTGCACAGCACAAGGAACATAACTCTTTCTTCAAAATTTACTGAGTTATTGCCTTTTATTTAATATTATTATGTGGAGCATAACTCCATTTGTATTCAAGGGATTCAGATGAAACTTCATATAATGATAGAGGACAATGAGAGGAAGTGCAGGGCACAAGGACCACAACTCTTTCTTCAATATTTATGGAGTTATTGCCCTTTGTTTTATTTTTGTGTGCAAAGCATTAATTTTCTTGTGCAGAGCATACTACCATTTTTATTGAAGGGATTCAAATGAAACTTCATAGAATGTTAATGGACAATAAGAGGAACTGCAGAGTACAAGGACCATAACTATTTCTTCAATATAACAGAGATATTTCCCTTTGTTTAATTTTCATGTTGGGAGGATAACTGCATGAGTATTGAAGGGATTCAGATGAATCTAAATACAATGATAGAGGACAATAAGAGGAAGTGCAGACTACAAGGACCATAACTCTTTATTCAATACTTATGGAGTTATTACCCCTTGTTTATTTTTTGTGCAGAGCACAATTCCATTCATATTGAAGGATTTTAAATAAAACCACATATAGTGATAGAGGACGTTGAGAGGAAGTGCAGAGTACAAGGACCATAACTAATTCTTCAATATTTATGGAATTATTGCCCTTTGTTTTTTGTGTGCAGTTTAATTACTACTTTAGTATTTAAGGAATTAAAATAACACCACATATAATGATAGAGAACATTGAGAGAAAGAGCAGAGTACAAGGACCATAACTCTTTCTTCATTATTTATGGAGTTATTGTCCTTCAGTTAATTGTTTAGTGCAGTGCATAACTCCATTAGTATTGAAGTGATTTAAAACCACAAACATGTATATTGCAAGAGGATGTTGAGAGGAAGTTCAGAGTACAATGTCCATAGCTCTTTTTGTAGGAAGCGTCATTTTTGCTCACATGTAACTGAAACTGTGTTGCCTTCCTCTGACAAGCACAGACTTCGGGGGCATACGTCACATCCTGTGACAAGCCTTGTTTTATTCAAAAAAGACATTATTGCATAATTTGATAATATGAATGAAATAACCAGTGCAATATTTAAACCATTCAATGAATGAGGATGAATATAATGGAACATACCTTTGCATAATATTTTTGTTTTGGTATATATTTCTATATTTTTATTTGGTTTATTGTTTAAGTATGTTTAAGTGACATTCACTTGACATAATTATTTTCCTTTTAAGAGTATGAGGCACCATCTCCTGATGTCTATGAAATGGCAGCTGAAGGTAATCATTCAAAGAATACATTATTTCATTATACCAATGTTTAATATGCAGTTAAGTATTTGCATATTTATGATTTTCCAGAGTTATTAGTGTAATATACACCTGCATATATAATTGCATCAGTAAATTTGATTTGACTACAAATCTGTATACTTGTCTGCATTGACTAAATTTTCCCAAAATTATAGAACTGTGTCGATGCATGCATGAACACAGCTTTTTTAAATATAATAAAAACGATTAAAGACACAATCAGATTTACTGAAAGTGTTGTGGATAATGCAAAAATGCCATAGTTATTGACAGAATAAAACAAACATACTCCAACACCACCAAAAGAGAGTTTGATGTGAAAAAATAAATATTTAATGTCCATTCTATGCTTGATGTCTTATTCTAACTTAACATAATAGAGTGTTGTTTAGGAATTATTTCTTTCAATTGAAATACAGACTAATATACATTCAATGTTACCCAGCATGTATAAATAAGCTGGGGTTTTATTCCAGAAACATCTTTTAAATAGGAGAAACATCATGAGACTCATTTTGATTAACCTTTTCAAGAATTACCTGCTGGAGCTTGCTAATAGAGCTTAAAACTTCCTGTTTTGAACCACATACACAATGCAAATTCATTTTGAGTAGAAAGATTCGCTTGACTCACTTTTAAACGATTCAAAGGCTAACTTACACCATTAGCTGACCTGGATTATTGGAAAAACTGGTTAAGCAGATTAAGCTATTACAAGTACATACCGAGATTTGCAATATGTAACATTACGCAATTTGCTGCTTTCCAATGCGTTTTTATTTATATTTCAATGCTTAAATACGCGGATATGCGTCTTATCTGGAGCTCTGGGTTAAGGTTTGCGTGCAAGAAGTACATATCTCTTTAATTACTGCAGATCTTCAATTGAAATTTCACTCATGTCTTCGGGGTCATAATGTGAGGTCACTGATTTAGGCCCATAACGCTGACCTGCAATTAATCAGAATTATGCCTTTTTTGTACTTTGAAAATGCAAGTTAAAGTTTGCTTGTACAACTTTTATCTCTATGTCTATTACAGATATTCAATTAAAAATTCATGCATGTCTGCGAGGTCATAAAGGACGGTCACTGACTAAAGCACATAACTCTGACAAAGTGGTATGAGTAGTCAAGCGTGCTGTCCTGTCCTGAGACAGCACTTGTTTAACTGAAAATCAGGTTAAATGGTTTTAAGAATCATGGTTGTAAAATAGCTGTCCTCATTGGGGAATAAGACGCATTGTTTCACCATTTACTATATTAAAAAATGGTTAAATTGAACTATAAATATTACAGTTGCATGCTTGAGGAACTGCATGTTTTTTTGTGGTTTTAGAATGTGTGCACCATTGCTTAGTTTAATTTGAAAATTGTTTTGACAAAATGAAAAATGTAACTGAATTTCTGATTATATGATATTGAGAAACATTTTTAGCTGACCTGAGCACAACATGCTCATTGTGAGCTTTTGTGATCGTCTTTTGTCTGACCTGCGTCATGTGTTGTCAACATTTACCTTGTGAACACTCCAGAGGCCACATTTATTGGCAAATCTTCATGAAACTTGGTCCGAACATTTGTCCCAATTCAAAACTAGATCATGTGAGGTCAAAAACTAGGTCACTAGGTCAAATTGAAGAAAAAGCTTATGAACACTTTAGAAGTCAAATTATTTGCCCAATCAACATGAAACTAGCTCAGAACCTTTGTTCTAATGATATCCCAGTTCGAAAGTGGTTGTGGTCTTTCAATAAACATGACGACCAGGGGGGGGGGGGATGCAGTTTTCCTAACTGGGCTGTAGAAAAAGCTTGTGAACACTTTGGAAGTCCCATTTTTGCCCAAGCAACATGAAACTTACTCAGAACATTTGTTCATATAATATCTTTGCCGAATAAGAAAATGGTTCCCGTCCTTTGATAAAAATGGCTGGCAGAAGATGGGAGTGGGTTCAGTTTTCCGTATATGGATATATTGAAAACATTGTAATGCTTGTGAACACTCCAGAGGCCACATGTATATCCCAGTCATCATGAATATTTCTCAGAACATTTGTCACAATGATATCTTGGACAAGTTCAAAACCAGGTCACGTGGTAAAATACTACGTCACCGGGACAAATTGAAAAAAACAAGCTTGTGAAAAATCTAGAGGCAACTATTTTAGCTGTAATGTAACTTGCTCAGAACAGTTTTATTCCTCAGCCCTCAGGTGAGCGACCTAGGGCCTTATGGCCCTTTTGTTTAAATCTCTGTTTCAATTTCAAAATAGCATATTTTAACATTCAATTACTTAGTGAAAACTCAATTCAAGGATAGACCATGAAACCACTGTATCTGCTTAACGTATCTATGTCAGATACAGTACTTTCACGCTCAACTGTCGACATACTCAAAGACATTTTTCTTCCAAAGATCATCAACGACTCAGGTTCGAAGATATTTCGTAAAATGATAGAGGACACTGAGAGGAAGTGCAGAGCACAAGGACCACAACTCTTTTTTCAATATTTACAGAATTATTGCCCTTTTTTGTTTCCTTATTTGAAGCATTAATTTTATTGTGCGGAGCATAACTCCATTAGTATTGAAGGGATTGAAATAAAACTTTCATATAATGATGGAGGACAATGAGATAAAGTGCACAGCACAAGGAACATAACTCTTTCTTCAAAATTTACTGAGTTATTGCCTTTTATTTAATATTATTATGTGGAGCATAACTCCATTTGTATTCAAGGGATTCAGATGAAACTTCATATAATGATAGAGGACAATGAGAGGAAGTGCAGGGCACAAGGACCACAACTCTTTCTTCAATATTTATGGAGTTATTGCCCTTTGTTATATTTTTGTGTGCAAAGCATTAATTTTCTTGTTCGGAGCATACTACCATTTTTATTGAAGGGATTCAAATGAAACTTCATAGAATGTTAGTGGACAATAAGAGGAACTGCAGAGTACAAGGACCATAACTATTTCTTCAATATAACAGAGATATTTCCCTTTGCTTAATGTTCATGTTGGGAGGATAACTGCATGAGTATTGAAGGGATTCAGTTGAAACTAAATATAATGATAGAGGACAATAAGAGGAAGTGCAGACTACAAGGACCATAACTCTTTATTCAATACTTATGGAGTTATTACCCCTTGTTTATTTTTTGTGCAGAGCACAATTCCATTCATATTGAAGGATTTTAAATAAAACCACATCTAGTGATAGAGGACGTTGAGAGGAAGTGCAGAGTACAAGGACCACAACTCATTCTTCAATATTTATGGAATTATTGCCCTTTGCTTTTTGTGTGCTGATAATTACTACTTTAGTATTTAAGGAATTAAAATAACACCACATATAATGATAGAGGACATTGAGAGAAAGAGCAGAGTACAAGGACCATAACTCTTTATTCATTATTTATGGAGTTATTGTCCTTCAGTTAATTTTTTAGTGCATTGCATAACTCCATTAGTATTGAAGTGATTTAAAACCACAAACATGTATATTGCAAGAGGATGTTGAGAGGAAGTTCAGAGTACAATGTCCATAGCTCTTTTTGTAGGAAGCGTCATTTTTGCTCACATGTAACTGAAACTGTGTTGCCTTCAACTGACAAGCATAGACTTCGGGGGCATACGTCACATCCTGTGACAAGCCTTGTTTTATTCAAAAAAGACATTATTGCATAATTTGATAATATGAATGAAATAACCAGTGCAATATTTAAACCATTCAATGAATGAGGATGAATATAATGGAACATACCTTTGCATAATATTTTTGTTTTGGTATATATTTCTATATTTTTATTTGGTTTATTGTTTAAGTATGTTTAAGTGACATTCACTTGACATAATTATTTTCCTTTTAAGAGTATGAGGCACCATCTCCTGATGTCTATGAAATGGCAGCTGAAGGTAATCATTCAAAGATTATTTCATTATACCAATGTTTAATATGCAGTTAAGTATTTGCATATTTATGATTTTCCAGAGTTATTAGTGTAATATACACCTGCATATATAATTGCATCAGTAAATTTGATTTGACTACAAATCTGTATACTTGTCTGCATTGACTAAATTTTCCCAAAATTATAGAACTGTGTCGATGCATGCATGAACACAGCTTTTTTAAATATAATAAAAACGATTAAAGACACAATCAGATTTACTGAAAGTGTTGTGGATAATGCAAAAATGCCATAGTTATTGACAGAATAAAACAAACATACTCCAACACCACCAAAAGAGAGTTTGATGTGAAAAAATAAATATTTAATGTCCATTCTATGCTTGATGTCTTATTCTAACTTAACATAATAGAGTGTTGTTTAGGAATTATTTCTTTCAATTGAAATACAGACTAATAAACATTCAATGTTACCCAGTATGTATAAATAAGCTGGGGTTTTATTCCAGAAACATCTTAAGTGAAATCTTATCCTTAGCCTTAAAATCTTCATTTTTCTTAAGCATTTTATTCCATTCATACGTGAAATTCTGCTCAATGTTCACTAATTATCAATTTATAATTAACTACTATTTACTTAACTGTAATTGGAATCATTAATTAATATGTAGTTTTTAAAATATCACCTTACAAAAATTGGAACTTAAGTGAAAATATTTTAAGATAAACTTAAGATGTTTCTGCGATATGGCCCCAGGATACACAATGTACATTTAGACGATCCTGTATACACAACCCTCATTTTCAAAAGTTCTTGTTTTATTTAATTTTTCGGACATAATCAAATACATTTTTCAGTTGTGAATTTTGACAGACTCAGAATGAGTCATTAAAATGTATTATAATATTTAAATGGTTATTATTGTATTATGGCCCTATGTAACTGATAAAATAATTTTTAGTTTTTAATTAACTAGAAGAAGAGAATTGTTTTCCACTCGCAATGACGTATGCTGTAAGAAGAACAGAAGAAAAAAGCCTAGAATATGGTAATGTAAACAATTTTTGCAGTGAAATTTTGAAACAGTGTTATTAGTTTTGTAACTTAGCCTATCCTCGTGCATGAAACCTTTTGTAAAATATATTTGTGTAAATGCTCATTAACTTAATGAAGAAGTGGTATTTAGATATCAGCTGTGTTACAAACAGTTTCGCAAGAAATAAAGCCCAATTCAGACTGTCGCAGTGCTTTGTACCCCCTGATAAAAGAAAGCTGGAACACCATGATGACCCTGGACATTTTCATAAAATGAGGCTTGTCGTGGGAAAACCGAGCTTAATGCTAAAATGGTATTTTCTGTGTTAAGGAAGTCTCATCTAAACATTAATCCACTCTAGGCAGAAGTGCTGTCCTTGGTTAGCCTGTGTTTGATTACCACCATTATCATCAATTGTCATCCTTAACATTATCATAATTATTATGCATTTGGGTTGGTACTAAAACTTAAACAGGCAATCTAAAAATTATGTATAAATAATAAAGAACATACTATTCTGCTGGAATTGTTCTACTATTCTGCTGGAGTTGTTTTGCTTTTTTTGCTGAAGTTGTTCTGTTGTTCTGCTGGAGTTGTTTTGCTATTCTGCCGGAATTGTTCTCGTATTCTGCAGGAGTTGTTCTAATATTCTGCTGGAGTTGTTCTGCTAGTCTGCTGGATTTACTTTGCTAATTAGCTGGACTTATATTGCTATTCTGATGGAGTTACTCTGCTGTTCTGCTGGAGTTGTTCATGCTATTCTGTTGGAGTTACTTTGCTGTTCTGCTGGAGTTGTTCATGCTATTCTGCTGGAGTTACTCTGCTGTTCTGCTGGAATTGTTCTGCTATTCTGCTGGAGTTACACTGCTGTTCTGCTGGAATTGTTCTAGTATTCTGCTGGAGCTGTTCTGGTATTTTGCTGAAGTTGTTCTGTTGTTCTGCTGGAGTTATTCTGCTGGTCTGCTTGAGTTACTTTGCTATTTAGCTGGACTTTTACTGCTGTTCTGCTGGAGTTACTCTGTTGTTCTGCTGGACATATTCTGCTATTCTGCTGGAGTCTAAGGTGTATGATATTGTCATGCAGATATAAATTAGAGTCAAAATTAAAATAAATAATTAAGCAATTTTATAACTTTAATGTTTTTCTCCTATTCTGCTGGAGCTGTTCTGCGTTTCTGCTGGAGTTATTCAGCTATTCTGTTCCGTTATTCTGCAGGAGTTAGTCTGCTATTCTGTTCTGCTTTTCTCCTATTCTGCTGTAGTTATTCTGCTGTTCTGCTGGAATTATTCTGCTGTTCTGCTGGAATTATTCTGCTATTCTGTTGTAGTTATTCTGCTGTTCTGCTGGAATTATTCTCCTATTCTGCTGGAATTATTCTGCTATTCTGGTGTAGTTATTCTGCTGGAATTATTCTCCTATTCTGCTGTAGTTATTCTGCTATTCTGCAGGAATTATTATGCTGTTCTGCTGGAATTATTCTGCTGTTCTGCTGGAATTATTCTGCTATTCTGCTGTAGTTATTCTGCAGTTCTGCTGGAATTATTCTCCTATTCTGTTGTAGTTATTCTGCTGTTCTGCTGGAATTATTCTGCTGTTCTGCCGGAATTATTCTGTTATTCTGCAAACACAAACTAGTAAATCCTATATTATGTCATTCATTGGTGATTTTCTAAATGTGTATTTAATTAGTAATTTGAGTCTTTTTTTGAAACCTTTGTTGTGTGCTGACTTTAAATGTGTTAAATTGCAAAACATACACAAAATATATTAGGCAAATATTATTGAAATTTTTACAAACAGATCTTTGTTTCATGGTAATGTTGATAATCGTTACAAATAAACTTTATTTTTGTATTCGAATCAGACGAAGATGAATTTGAAAAATTATATAAAGAGGCACAAGAATACAGAGACAAAGAAGAGGAAGAAGATGGTAAGGTTAATAAATAATATGAGGGGCGGCGTGAGAAAACCGGCCTTAATGCATGTGCGTAAAGAGTCGTCCTGGATAAGCTTGTGCAGTACGCACAGGCTAATCTGGGATGGCACTTTCCGCTTTTATGGTATTTTCTGTTTCAAGGAAGTCTCTTCTAACCATAAATCCACTTTAGGCAGAAAGTGCCATCCTGGATCAGCCTGTGCGGACCGCACAAGCTAAACCGGGACGACACTTTACGCACATGTATTCTCACGACGCCCTTTATATCTACTTTTGTAGTTGTGGGGTACAACTCGTTTTGCATACTATTTGTTATGGTCCTTGCTTGTTAATGCTTTTAAGCTGCAATATTTCTCATGTGTTGATTCTTACTTGAAAACAGTGATTGTCTTTCTCTTGCTTTTCCTGGTCCGAGACTGATTATGACTGAAAAAGACCAATTTAAATGCCTAGAAATTGGTTTAATCAGTTTTCGTAAATTCTTTGTTGATTGTAATTTATTTTGAGTGTATTATTTGCATTCAAAATGTATATATACATGTTTTGGGAAAATGCACCCACAAGTTACCCATCCAGAATGTGTGTATACACGTGTTTGGAAAATGTACCGACAGGCTACCCATCCAAAATGTGTGTATACACATGTTGGGAAAATGTGCCCACAGGTTACCAATCCAAAATGTGTTCATACATGTGTTATGAAAATGTACCCACAGATTACCCATCCAAAATGTTTGTATACTTGTGTAAGGAAAATTTACCCACAGGTTACCCAGCCAAAATGTGTGTATACATATGTTGGGAAAATGTACCCACAGGTTATCCATCCAAAATGTGTGTATACACGTGTTGGGAAAATGTACCCACAGGTTACCCATCCAAAATGTGTGTATACACATGTTGGGAAAATGTACCCACAGGTACCAATCCAAAATATGTGTATACATGTGTTATGAAAATGTACCCGCAGGTTACCCATCCAAAATGTGTGTATACATGTGTTAAGAAAATGTACCCACAGGTTACCCATCCAGTCATACTTGTGTATGACCATTATTTTTATGCTCCTCAAAAAAATTATTTTAAACATACAGTTACCATATATCTTAGGTCAAATTATAAAGGTCACTTAACTGATTGACAAGAATTTTAGATAACTTATTTAGATGATCTGAATATTAAAAAAATATCTTATATTCTGAATAAATATTGGCCCAGGATACCTGGTAACTCCTCGATGAAGTTGTCACTGTCCGAACAATCACACTATCATGGGTGCAGACATGCTCAGGGATGTAAACGAACACAGAGTGATATTTTTCATTATGGACATGGCCGCGGATCACGGACACGGATGACGAATCATGCGTACACGGATAAGCAGCCTCACTGCTTTGTCAGTCTCAATTTTATTTACTTTTTTCCAATAATAAAAAAAGTTTCAGATAAAAAAAGTGTTTGGTTTGATAGTGTCCACTTATAAACAATATGTAAGGGTATTACCTATACTGGTTGGCGAGTAGTATCCGTGAACTAGCAGTATCCGTGATTTGTATATTTAAAGGTGTAAAAGCTCTCCAGCATTGAATGTAGTGTTTACGATTTAAACAAAATTTCCATAAAGGGGAGGCGACTACTTCAGTAATAACATGGTTATCTCCAGGACTCCCGTTTACCATCAGCAAATTGTTAAGAGGCGCCAAAGGGGTAACCAAAAGACCATTTTCCGGCATACAGTAATGTTAGTAGTCGCATTATCACCGCTTATCTGGCATAGAATTAATAATATTACACCATAATGAGGTAGGTAATGGATTGTAGAATAGTGTAGGGCAATTAAAATCTTGAGGTGTTTAGCACAAAAAAGCGCTTTTTCAATTGAAAGGAAAATTCACGGATGCTACTAGTTTTATTCCTTTAATTCATGCTTATTGATTACCTCTTTGGTGCCCTTTATATGGGAAAAACCATTTGACGTCATGACAAGATATTTACATCCTTGTAAACAGAAGGAGCCAAACTTTGTGCCGTAACAAGCTTTTTTTTTAAGTATTACTTTCGCTATTGAGATTGAGAAAAATTGCTAAAAAATCATGGATACTTAACTCGCCAAAAAGTATGTTTTCAATCTTTATTCAGTTTTAGAATCTTCAAGTTGACCATTTACCAAATAAATTTTTTTTAAATTCCGTACCTACTTACCCTAATTCTTGTGGGCATGTAACCTGAAACAATCATTTTTAGCTTGACTTTTCGAAGAAAAAAAGTCAAGTTATTGTCGTCGCTCTGTTGTCTGCATTAGTTAAGTGTTTTGGTTAATTTTTTTGTCAGAGTCCATTTCTCAAAAAACCATGAAAGGTATCAATTTGTAACTTTCACTACTTGTTTACTATCAAAAGGGTGACTATAAGAGGTATTGACTTGAAACTCAAAATACTTGATTACGGTTATGAACCCATTCTGTAGACAAGACGAGGTAACTATATCAAGGATTTTGGTGGAGTTATTGCCCTTTTTTTAAACTTATAAATTTAGCTTTAGGTCAAATTTCTCAATATCTATAAGAGGTATTTAGTTGAAATTCAACACACCTCATCACAGTGATGAACCCATTCTATTAACAAAAGTGCAGAATACTATCAAATATGAGAAAGTCGAGCATCCAGCACCCATTGGCGGTGCTCTTTTTTTATGCCTTACTTAAAAATGTTAACTGGCAATGTCAAAGTAGCATTGGGTAGCTCCCATCAAGTCTACAAATATTCCATCGCCGAAACCAACGGTATATATTCCGTTATCACTTCTATATATACTGTGGGAGAATTGGCTGTCAAAAGTTCATTTTCATGAATATTTATGATCGAGCCACCTGCTGACCAATGAAATTACACATAAAATTTAAATACTCTTTGAAAGAAGTCTGGAAAGCAACTATCAATTGACAGTAGAACGGTACATACGGTAAACACTGCCTACATGTACCTGTTTTCATAACTCATTGTTTCATTGGTTGCATTTCCATGCAGACTTTGACAGGGAACCAATGACATGTCACATTAATTATTCATGAGTTCGAAGTTTTGCTAGCCTTATCTCCCACGATCTGATCAAGAAGCATAGCCTATTTGAGCCAACGTGGGTTCCAACAATGCCAATATTCTTGTATTTTCTGTTTGAGCAAAGGTTAGCCAAACAGCTAAATAAATATGACCTTTAATGACCTGGATGACTTGCTCAGATTTCAACAAATAATTAGTCCATTAAATTTGTTTGTATGTTAATTTGGTAGATAATCTTTATTCTTATAAATATAAGATACTTAAATCCACAGAAGGCTGGATGGAAGTGGCAATGAAAGAAAATGTTGTACATATGTCAACTACAGCAGGTGAGTTTGATATTATACCAGTATGTGTATACAAGCACACACAACAGTTAAAGGCCTATGTCGTCGCAAAATTGGATTTCGATTACACTATAAATAATAGGCGCGTCGTGAGAAAACCGGACTTAATGCATGTGCGTAGTGTCATCCCGGATTAGCCTGTGCAGTCCGCACAGGCTGATCCAGGACGGCACTTCCGCCAAAAGTGGATTTATGGTAAGAAGAGACTTCCTTGAAACAGAAAATACCATTAAAGCGGAAAGTGCCATCCCAGATTAGCCTGTAGTTTCATTAATTTTATTTCTAGAATTGTTGGACTATTTCTTTAAGATGAATTGTAAACATAGCATTAAAAAATAGTAAAAATAGAAAAAAGTAGACTAATAAATAAAAATCTTCTTCATGTAGATTATAATGCCCCATCACAAGTTGTTTCTGCACCATAACTTTCTTACGCTTGCACACATTTTCAGCTATTAGTTTACTGTTCCTGTCATTAATGTGTCAGTTTGCCTCCAGTATTTGTCATGAATTGGCCTGCATTATGTTGATAGAGACTTTATTTTTCATCCCATCTTGACCAAACTTGTACAGTTTGTGTTTGACCATTAAATCTCAACTGGTGTTAATAATATTAAGTTATTTAACTGTGTTCCGTACAATATGGTGATATATGTGGACAAGTACACAGCTGACATACCATATTGGATGAGCCAATAGGTTCCTACTTTGTCATGGAAGAAAAGTATTAAATAACATGCCCTTTAGCATGCTAACTTATTGTCATTTTGCACAAATTTATGACAATATTTCTGATAGAAATTTTTGTCGATAAAGAATCGTTCATAACAATGTTTAATTTGGTTTGTTAAATTTTAAATTTTATTTTAAATTGTTTACATTTTTTAAAAGAATTTGTAACTATAGTTATTTGTTATGTTAAATTATTTAAAACAAACTAATAATAATAATAATTTTAATATTAATAATATACAGTGATTGTAAAATAAATTGTTAAACATACTATATTTGCTATTTTCTGTTAATTAATTCTGTTTATTTCCATATTTAAGATCTAGAACCCCATGTGTTGGCTGTTGCAGGCATGCATGTTGATCTAATGGATGATATCCTTTGCGCAGAACCAAAATCAGATTTTGACGGGGATGAAGGTAAAGCTTATAACTCTATTGTCAGGAATTTCTGTTTCTATCATTTTCACAAGATTTAAACACTGGGCCCATATCCACAAAGCTTCTTAGTAAATTTCTTAAAATCATAAAATTTCTTAAGTCTGTGGCTGATGCATTTAAAGTTTATTTTATTTTATTTTAGTATTTGTTATTCTGGTAAAGTATCTACAGATGCTTCAAATTTAACCAGATTTCAAAACATACAACATAACTTTTGACAAAAAATATTATTTGAAAATTTCACTTAAGTATGACTTAAGTTAAGATATTCCTTAGGATCTTTGTGGATATGAACCCTGGTCTTTGATTTCTGTAAGATATCTTCATACAAATGGAACTGCAAACATGGCAGCTTCACCATGTTACCCCTTTTACTGCATATTGCTTAATGAAAATCAAATCGCAAGTTTTGGATAAGTTATAAGTATAAAACAGGAATGGTGTAAAAACTTTTTTTATATTACATATTTTGTCCGAATAATATATTATGTTGTTAATAATGTATAATACTTTAGAATAAAATGTAATATAAAATATTTCTAACTTATTATATTACACTGACAATAATGATAACAAGTACAACATTAATAATAATACTAATAATAATAATTTTTTTATTCTAAGCAATTATTCTACCTTTATGTAACTTATTTAACACAATTCAATCATTTTTAATCATATAATGCGATACCTAGATATATGTAATTGTAATATCTTACCGTTTGGGTAGCCCATTGAGGTAAAACTATATTCACGTTTTCAAGTAGTAAAATACTAGTAACTGTTTTATTACTGATTTTAGATAATTGTTCAATACTTGGCTTTTTTTTCACTCTTTTAATGACAAATTTTGTTCTATGTAAATTATGAATATAGTTAGATACGTATGTGTTGAAATACACACAAACCCCCTTGGAATAAACTTTGCAACTTAGGTAAGAGACTGACTGGTTTGAAGGGACATTACCCTTTTCAGAGTCATTCTAAAATTACCGAACAAATGAAGCGTGTTGTGGGAAAACCGAACTTAATGCATGTGCGTAAAGTGTCGACCCAGATTAGCCTGTGCAGTTCGCACAGGCTCATCCAGGACGGCACTTTCCGCCAAAAGTGGATTTATGGTAAGAAGAGACTTCCTTGAAACAGAAAATACCATCGGACTGCACAGGCTAATCCGGAACGACACTTTACGCACATGCATTAAGACCGGTTTTCTCACGACGCCCCTCATATTATATGCTAGAAATGTGCTTTATAAGAACATGTGCATGAAATAAATAAAACATATTATAATACACAATTAGATATTTGATAAAAACAAATTAGCAAAAAAGTCTGAAAAATTAAAACCTCAAGCAAGGATCGAACTCACCACTTAGGAGTCATACGAAGAAATGACAATAGACAGTACTTTAACCAACTGCGCTGTCATGCTTGGTAAGAAGTAGAGTGTAAACTATGGTTATAACTATGCTTATAGAAGATAGAAAATACAATTATGACGTCAAAATTTAAACATGAATAGGGCCAAACAAACAAGACCCGTATTATAAATTGATTTTTATCTCAGAATGCGTGCACTCGTTTTTTCATTATATATACCCTGTTTTAACCATTATTATATAATATACAGAATTTATTAAGAAAATATTTCTTACGCATCATTTTCTTAAAAATTTTCTTATAATGTCATAATACTTTGTGTGTACAGAGTGTGTTGAATTATTTGTTCTGAATAAGGTATATTACTACCGCATATTTGTAAAAACATTTGTAAAAATTTTGACAAGTAGATGTTTTTTTGTGCATTCGTAAAACACACCGACTTACAAGTCTCCTTAAATAACTATAGAGTTTGATACACAATTACAATTACACTGTTACTTTGTGACTATAATTATATATTCATCGCATCTTCATGCCAGCATTGACTCTATAACATCCCGTGGGATGAACTTTGCTGTATTTCCGCACTGTGTAAATATACCTGTTGCATCCACGAGCTGTATTTCCACACTGTGTAAATATACCTGTTGCATCCACGAGCTGTATTTCCACACTGTGTAAATATACCTGTTGCATCCATGAGCTGTATTTAAATATACCTGTTGCATCCACGAGCTGTATTTCCACACTGTGTAAATATACCTGTTGCATCCACGAGCTGTATTTAAATATACCTGTTGCATCCACAAGCTGTATTTCCACACTGTGTAAATATACCTGTTGCATCCACGAGCTGTATTTCCACACTGTGTAAATATACCTGTTGCATCCACGGAATATGTTTTCTATTCCGTCATACGACAGGTCGTCATTGTTGAATTTTACTGATCACATCATCTGGTCAGTCATTGGAAGTAAATTTATGCACAGTGTATTCAAACTAGTTACACATGTGATTCGTTTAAGATTTTTTGAAAATAATTGGGAAGGTCAAGGCCATTTGCTGTGTGATCTATTTATAGATCATTTACAGATCATTACACACTTATGTTGTTGTTGACATTGAAGGTCCTTTTATTGACGTTAACTTTATATTTCATTTATATTTTGTATTTAAAAAACAATTATATACAATAAAACTTAACAACTGTAGTTTCATTAATTTTATTTCTAGAATTGTTGGACTATTTCTTTAAGACGAATTGTAAACATAGCATTAAAAAATAGTAAAAATAGAAAAAAGTAGACTAATAAATAAAAATCTTCTTCATGTAGATTATAATGCCCCATCACAAGTTGTTTCTGCACCATAACTTTCTTACGCTTGCACACATTTTCAGCTATTAGTTTACTGTTCCTGTCATTAATGTGTCAGTTTGCCTCCAGTATTTGTCATGAATTGGCCTGCATTATGTTGATAGAGACTTTATTTTTCATCCCATCTTGACCAAACTTGTACAGTTTGTGTTTGACCATTAAATCTCAACTGGTGTTAATAATATTAAGTTATTTAACTGTGTTCCGTATAATACGGTGATATATGTGGACAAGTACACAGCTGACATACCATATTGGATGAGCCAATAGGTTCCTACTTTGTCATGGAAGAAAAGTATTAAATAACATGCCCTTTAGCATGCTAACTTATTGTCATTTTGCACAAATTTATGACAATATTTCTGATAGAAATTTTTGTCGATAAAGAATTGTTCATAACAAAGTTTAATTTGGTTAGTTAAAATATTTTATTTTATTTTAAATTGTTTACATTTTTAAAAAGAATTTGTAACTATAGTTATTTGTTATGTTAAATTATTTAAAACAAACTAATAATAATAATTTTAATATGAATAATATACAGTGATTGTAAAATAATTTGTTAAACATACTATATTTGTTATTTTCTGTTAATTAATTCTGTTTATTTCCATATTTAAAATCTAGAACCCCATGTGTTGGCTGATCCAGGCAAGCATGTTGATCTAATGGATGATATCCTTTGCGCAGAACCAAAATCAGATTTTGAGGGGGATGAAGGTAAAGCTTATAACTCTATTGTCAGGAATTTCTGTTTCTATCATTTTCACAAGATTTAAACACTGGGCCCATATCCACAAAGCTTCTTAGTGAAAACTTAAGTAAATTTCTTAAAATCATAAAATTTCTTAAGTCTGTGGCTGATGCATTTAAAGTTTATTTTATTTTAGTTTAGTGTTTGTTATTCTGGCAAAGTATCTACAGATGCTTCAAATTTAACCAGATTTCAAAACATACAACATAACTTTAAAAAAAATATATTATTTGAAAATTTCATTTAAGTATGACTTCAGTTAAAATATTCCTTAGGATCTTTGTGGATATGAACATTGGTATTTGAATTCCGAAAGATATCTTCATACAAATGGAACTGCAAACATGGCAGCTTCACCATGTTACCCCTTTTACTGCATATTGCGTAATGAAAATCAAATCGCAAGTTTTGGATTAGTTATAAGTATAAAACAGGAATGGTGTAAAACCTTTTTTTTATATTACATATTTTGTTCGAATAATATATTATGTTGTTAATAATGTATAATACTCTAGAATAAAATGTAATATAAAATATTTCTAACTTATTATATTACACTGACAATAATGACAACAAGTACAACATTAATAATAATAACTAATAATAATAATATTTTTTTTATTCTAAGCAATTATTCTACCTTTATGTAACTTATTTAACACAATGCATTCACTGTTAATTATATAATACGATACCTAGATATATGTAATTTTAATATCTTACCATTTGGGTAGCCCATTGAGGTAAAACTATATTCACGTTTTCAAGTAGTAAAATACTAGTAACTGTTTTATTACTGATTTTAGATAATTGTTCAATACATGTTTTTTTTTAACTATTTTAATGACAGATTTTGTTCTATGTAAATTATGAATATAGTGAGATACGTATGTGTTGAAATACACACAAACCCCCTTGGAATAAACTTTGCAACTTATGTAAGAGACTGACTGGTTTAAAGGGACATTACTCTTTTCAGAGTCATTCTACAATTACCAAACAAATGAAGCGTGTTGTGGGAAAACCGGGCTTCATGCATGTGCTTAAAGTGTTGTCCCAGATTAGCCTGTGCAATCTGCACAGGCGAATCCGGAATGACACTTTTCACCTACAGTGGATTTAGGCTTAGAAGAGACTTGCTTGAAACAGGAAACAGAAGATACGATAAAAGCTGAAAGTGTCGTCTCAGATTAGCCTGTGCGGACTGCACAGGCTAATCCGCAATGACACTTTATGCCCATGCATTAAGCCCAGGTTTCCCACGACACGCCTCAAATATATACAATTTAGCAAATTGCGCTAACAGTATTTTAATAATGTATGTTAAAATACTACTAAACATGTGTTCTGAATTTTGTGTCAGATTTGCCGTCATAACAGAAGAAATACTTAGGAAACAAGCAACCAAAGACAGGCATTGAAGTGATACCATTTTTAACTTTAAATAAATCAAAAATAAAGATGTATGTGTTAAAAAGGAGAAAATCTGAAATACTTTTAAAATAGTATTCTTATTTTTACATTTGGAACACCATCACATGCAGGGTTGGAATTTAGGCTCGCATACTCGCAAAATGCGAGTGTGTTTCAGAAATTGCGCGTAGATTTTTCCCAAGCTCGCAACATTTTGCGAGTACCATAAAAGACCATGTACCGTTATTTTTTTGTAATTTGAGGGAAAAAACTGAAAAAAATTTGCAGTTATGTTTTGTCGATGTCAGTTGATTTTATATTCCCGTTTTTTTTCTCCATATTTGTTGTTATTGTTGTGTAATATTGAAATAATTTACATTCATAATATACACACAAAGTAAATTTCAAATACGCACAAATTATTTCATTTAGTGCGAAAAACATAATAATCCACGTCGAGTGTATACAGTCATGTTAATATGCACTAAATTTTCGGTCCTAACACACTAGATCCATTTTAATTTTTAAGACATGTTTATTTCGTCACCAGCATTTAAATCTCTAATTTTATCCAATGCATTAAAACAGTCTAATTTGTTGACAACCTTGACATTCACCCAAGAAAGCTAATTCATTAATGCTCTATTGACAGTGCTTGCATTGTTCAGGTACAATTATTTTTCGTCCCCTACCGGTGTTTCAGCGAAGGGGACTATAGGTTTGCCGTCTGTCTGTCCATCCGTCCGTCCCCATCCTGAAAGTACTGAAGGCACTTTGAATAAACTTTGTATACATAGCAACAGCAATGTGAGAATTATGCACAGCCTTTTATTTTTCACCAGAGGTCAAAGGTCACGTGACTGTTACTGAAAATAGAAGTAAACTTAATACTGTAATATTTTGAAAAGTGCATAAGATATGATCATGAAACTTGATACAGAGATTGGACTATGGGTTTGCCCTCCGTCTGTGTGCGTCTGTCTGTCTGTTCATCCGTCGGTCTCACTCTGTCTGTCTGTCCCGTTCCCAAAACCTGGATCCTGCGATAACTCAAAAAGTACTGAAAATACTATGATGAAACTTTGTATACATAGAAAGAGCAAGGTGAGGATTGTACACAACCCTTTTTTTTCACCAGAGGTCAAAGGTCACGTGACTGTTTCGTTAAATAGAAATAAACTTAATACTGTAATAATTAGAAAAGAACATAACATATGATCGTAAAACTTGGTACACAGAATGGAATATATGATTGCCCTCTGTCAGTTTAGTACTTGAATAACTCAAAGAGTAACTCAAATGTCTGGTCAATGTTACTAAAATAGAAAAAACAACAACTTAATACTGCAGTGACAAATGGGATTTGAATATGAAACTTTCTACATCTAAAGATAAAGGGCGATTTGATGGTATTGCACAATGTTTAATTAGTAGGGGTTTTCACTGGTTGGGGACTCCTGTATTGCTTGCAATACTATCAAAGCCTTGTTATTTATGCTTTTTGATAATGAACATGTGCTAAGTGTTTACATGCTTATTGCTACAAACTGCTAGACAATGGCCCCAGTTCGGCAGTCACATCAAAGGCCTTTGAAGTCAAACTGAAAAATTGCTATGGTGTGTTGCTAACAGCTTGCAGATTAGGAAGCCTGGCTGATTCCCACCATCAGTCTTCTCAGTTTTAACAGGTGTAAATTAAAGAATTGTGTTTTTTTATAAATTAAAGAATTGTGTTTTTTTTTATGGATTTCATTGTTTGTTAAAATTGGAAACATTACTGCAAGGTCAGTTTTTTTAAGCCAGCGCAACCTCTGAAGGTAATTAGAATGAAGCGTTTTGTTAATGGAAAAAATGAACATAAGTTAATTACGAATGGAACAAAATATTATAACTATATAACTAAAATAAAAAAATTAAATATATATGATAAAACATGACGGAATGGTCAACAACAGAAAAGGCCTACTGTAGTGCCATATGGACCCAGTAATAAATAAATGAGTTATGATATGTGACGTTTAATGAATACAACAATAAATATATTTTGCGAGTTAATTTCTCTTTTTGCGAGTTACTGTAAGCCCAAAAGCCACTCACAATGTTTTGCGAGTGGCTTTTTTCGTTAAATTCAAACCCTGCACATGTTACATAGACAATTTGGTTGTGTATTATTTAATAGACATATCAATTACAATATAACTGGTAAAATTGCTTTCAAATACTTTTCGCTTTATTGGCATGTGGTACCATAAAATGAAAATTATTATCGCTAACAATTAGTAATATATATATGCTCTTTAGACTGCGCAAACATATAACATTTCATTTTTGTTGCCGTATAACAGAAAACAGTTCGGAACAATTGTCACATGTAAAACCAATATGCCGTATTTACCCTATGTATTGGGACACCCTAAATATTGGGACACCCCTATTTTTCAGAAAAATAATTATTTTTTGAGTCCCTTAATATTGGGACACTTTTGAAATTTGAATTTTTTCTTGTCCCTAAATATTGGGACACAAAAATATAATGGTAAATTGTCAGTTTAAAATAAAAATCTCGCGATTTCAATATGATCGGAGTAGTAATTTGATCTACTGTACGTCTGTTGCATAGCGACCGATTATACCGTATATTGCAATAGATATGCTGCAAATAATGATACAATAAGAGTGTACCCCTTTTATATAATAAAAACTACAAAGACTTTCGTTTTCAAAATTTTAATGCATGTATTACGTCTTGTGCGTAAAATGATATTCATATTAAATAATTTATTGAACTTCTTATAGCAAACTATAAAATTGTCATAGTGTAATAATGAAAAAAATATTATTCAACAAAGCGTCAAATAATTTTATGCAGCACATCACTTTCTCTGGCAAAGTCTACACCATGCACTCGACAATTCAGCACATTACTTTCTCAGATATGCTGGTAGTCTATGTTGACATGCGCTCGATTTCTCGGGCAATGAGGGGAACAGTATTAGGGTAACTACCCGGTAGTATGTGATAATTGCCGTGTCTCTCATGAAGCCAATTAGTGTGCCACATGCGGCATTCTTATCGCTAAACAAACACGTCTAGGGCCTGTTTAATTGACCCTTGGTGCAATCTGTGTACTAACACGCTATACTACCCAGTGTTCTTAATTGACACCCTCCACTCAGTTAAGCACACAGCATAACGACAATCGGTGTGTGTGTGTGAAAATACATTGGGTCGAATATTACCCTATATTTTGGGACACATTTTAGGGAATTATATTTTTATGACCCTTTATATTGGGACAAGAAAAATTGCAATTATTTTTAAGTGTCCCAATACATAGGATACATACGGTAAACCCTTTGCAAACATCACCCATTTTGCTGTATAAGTAATTCATTGCGTAACCAGAACACGCACGTAAATCATGAAGTGTCCATGACTTTGACGTAATTAAAGATGTTTTTGTTGCAAAGACGCTTTCCAACTGGAGATGCATATATATTGATCATTATGACATAGATAATGATAATAATTACAGATATTCAAAGCCGGAACTTCCACACTATGTTATTCAAATGTTCGATGCACATTAATAATTATTTTTACCTAACTATTATCACTATATTTTTGTACCAAATCGTGCAGTCCCTCTTTAAATCGGGGCTTACTGGATAGGTCTATATACCTAAAAGGTCTAGTCCTACAAGACAAGACCAATCTCATTAAAATCAAATCCCAAAATTGTTAGGATCTGAAGACCGTATAACAGGTCATGTTCAAATGACCTTCCGAACAATAAAATATCAGCCCTGCTGCGCCCAATAGAATTGGCTTTTGCGCATCAATGTTTGGCCACGGTTTTTGAAAAGTGGTGCATTTCCAGCTGATCCTCGGGAATAAATCATTTACAGTTAATTTTCACTGGGATGACAATGGATATAGTAGTACCTTGGGTGAGTACACATCTCAAGGTCATGTTAATTTCTTAATATGTCTTTTATTTAGTTTAAAAATACATTTATTTCCATTTATATACAATTGAAATAGACTATACATTTGAATAATTATACATAAAATACACAACTTTGTGATGTTAACAGCAATCATATACATGTATTGACTAATAAGCAAAATGTTAAAGTACCCCCTCTAAAAACAAATTATTACACTTATAAAATGTGCTTTTAACTTCAAAGTGAATCTTGGACTATTGTTCAAGTGTAAGTGACCCACCAAAAGTAATTGTATTGTTAATACACATAAACAATGCAAACCTATAAACTTTTACCATTTCTAACGCGTCTGGAAATATATGCTGATCAATGAAGTATGGAAGGGTAGATTTAAGAATTGACAACAGTTATTTTGTAACATATTATTTATCCAACATATTTAAACTAACATTGTCACAAACTCTAGTTTAATCAAATTTCTTACTTAAGTTGAAATAAATGTTTAGGAGCTTTTCTTGTAATTTTGGGATTAAATTAAAAATTGAAACACCTAACTTGTTTGCTATTTAACTCAATAGTTACTCAAAGTGTATCAGCAAATTTAAAACAAAATGTTGTAATTGCATGTTGTAGTATTGCCAAAAAATATATTTTACATTTGTCTACACTGTATTTATTTAATGGTGTTGAGTTAATAATTTGAATAATATTTAACCAATATTAAATAATAAGTAACTATGTAATAATTTATTTTGTTCATATAATAATCCATGAAAAAAACTTACTTAAATTGAAGCATGGTAAAATTTCATTGCTGTCAAAGCAACATTTTCAAAAATTATCAAGTATTAATATAACTAAAAGATGATACTGAAAAGTGTACATCAAAACTTTTGTCAATATGGGCACAATAATGCAGATCATTAAATTAAGTGTTCAATCGAAGGACAGAAGCACTGTAATCTTGATGATTGTTGTTGGAAATTCTTCTCGTGCAATATAGTTTCCTGGACCTGTGTGTTCTTGTGAAAACTTTAACTGATGAACTGTTTTGTTTTTCTCAAAAGTCCATGATGATATGTCTAGGATAAGTTATAAATGTTGCCATTGATGTGACATCAGGGAACCTGAGCCAGGAAGCTGCAAATACAAATTATTAAGTCTATATTGTATAAGTACAAGTAACTAAAACATTATCATTGTTAACTACATACACTGAGAATATTGCTTCATATACTAGACTTTAGATGTCAAATTAAGGGTCATTTTGTTCAAATGTAAATCAGTTAACACACAAACTATTGGAATCCGGTGCCTGATATATACAAATAAAAAGACATTATAATTTTTTTAAATGATATATTTTTCAATAGAAAATGGACTTGAATGAGATGTGAATAAATATAAAATCATATAATTGTATTAATTCACTTAATATTGATGTTCACATATTTAACTAATAAAGGAATTCCGCATACAAACACCATTGTCAAACAAACCCGTATGTAATGTGATGCAAACCAAGCCAGTCTTCTCTCGAATTCAACTCATTCCATGGAGTTTATGGATTGTCTTGCATTTATACAACACTATTCATGAGCCAACAGTCTCTATTTTGGCACCGAAGTAGCTAGTAACGTTCAAAGGAATCAAATGTTCCACACAATATTGTCACCGAAACAAGTCCACGATAGCACCGTTTGTGATGGTAGATATTTTCAGAAATAAAAAAAACAACAAATTCCACAGTCCTTCATAAGGCTTCCACTTCGAGAGATTGTGTACCGTAGATACATCGTTAATAATTACACCAGTATGGAGAACGTATCAACACGCTCACTTTGATCAGTAAATACATTCACAAGTCTTTTTGGTGGTTCACTTTTTGTATTTAGAAAATATATTTCAGTGATTATAAACTGACAGTGTAAAGGATCAATCACGAATGAAATATACGTTGATTCTGTCGAATAATTGCAGTTGCTAACCAAACAGTAAATGTTTCGTTTTAGTTTATGGTTTATTTACAAAATACACGATGTGTATTTATGTGACTTTTTGTGATTATCGTCGTCCGACGGTTATCCGAAATATACCGGAAGACACCGATACGTTACGAACTGAGTCGATATTACCCGATTTCATTAGTGTGTGACTACCTTAAGCCTGTGCAGTCCTTACAGGCTAATCCAGGATGGCACTTTGCGCCTACAGTGGATTTATGTTTAGATGAGACTTCCTTAAAATAGAAAATACCACAAAAGTGAAAAGTGCCTTCCCGGATTAGCCTGTGCAGTCCACGCACATGCATTAAGCCCGGTTTTCCCACGACATGTCTCATATGTCTTCTTGCAATACATTTACTTCAAAATGAAATCGCTGGAAGAGAAATCTTCACAGGTCTAGTGCTAGCGTACCGGTATAAACACAAGACGGCCCAGGCCACTTTGAGTCTACACCTATAGGTCTATACCACCCATAACATGAGTTTCTCTAATCCAGGTGGAGGTGGAGGTGGGGGCGGGGGTGATGCATTAGAATTTGATCTCCTTGAGGACCTTGATGAAAAGTCTTTTACAAAAGATTTAAAGTATGTGCATGAAAGGGAAAAAGCTGGACTACTTGACATGCGTAAGTATTAGATAGAAACATTATTACAATGTTAGGTAATTTACATACAATGATTCTGAAACATATACTTGGCTATATGAGGTAAGGTCTTTGTTGCTTGCGGTCAGCTCAACTTAGTTGATGAATGATGAATTTACAGTCAAGACAAGCTGTATATTATGCCCATATTTGACTATTGACCTCGAATTGTGACCAAGAACCAGGTCTCTCGGTCCAAGGTCAAGATCACAATTCAAGGTCAAAGGTCAAATATAAGAAATCAATCCTTACCACTTTGTCCGGAGCATACCTTTGTCTAGCATGGATAGATTTTCAAATAACTAAGCAGAAGTGATAAGCATAACAAGACGAAGTGTCGCCTGCAAGAACTAGGTCCCTTTGGTTGAAGGTCAAGGTCACAATTCAAAGTCAAAGGTATAATATAAGAAATCAATCCATACCACATGTCTGGAGCATTTCTTAGTCCAGCATAGATGGATTCTCAAATAACATGGCAGAAGTGATAAGCATAATGAGATGGAGTGTCAATCGCAAGAACCAGATCCCTAGGTCTAAGGTCAAGGTCAATATTCAAGGTCCAAGGTCAAATGTAGGAAATCAGTCCTTTGTCCAGAGCATATCTTTGTCCAGCATGGATGGATTTTCAAACAACTTGGCAGAAGTGATAAGCATGATGAGACGGACTGTCGCACACAAGAACCAGGTCCCTAGGTCCAAGGTCAAGGGCACAATTCAAGGTCAATCCTTAACACTTTGTCCAGAGGTTATCTGTGTCCAGCATGGATGGATTTTCTCTCTTCAGTTGTGGAAACTTTACCCCTAAAAATGTTCCTTTGACGGGCGTATCTTTGTGACAGATATGTCATGTATACATATGTACATGTCAGTCTATGAAGTCTATGTTTTTCCAGCTGAAAAGGCCAAGGAAGGAGAAAAGAAACAGAAGAAAAAAGTAGATGTATATAAATCTAAACCTGTTCCACAACATGAGCCTAAGCCACAAGTGAGCCAAGTCTCGTGGAGAAAATGTGCATCACCAAAGCTGTTTGCAACTAGGGCATCTAGGGGTGATGAGTCAATTGTTTCTCGTTCTTCAGAACCGAATGAACCCATGTCCTATTACCGCATGTCGAAGCCCATACCATCTCATATGGCGACTCGAGTGTACAACACTCAAGAAGATGTGCAAGAGAGAGATTCCCCAGCATTTTCCCCTGCATATTCCCCTGAGTCTCCATCCTTCAAACCTACAGCTATGTCAGACATTATGTTCGATCACCGACCTGATGTCACTAGAGATGGTATGCCTTACGATCAAACCTCTTTGTTGACATCGTTGAAGTCTGCTGGCTTCGGATCTCCCGTGGCTGGCCGTATGTTTGAGAAAGAAAGTTTGCCTGCTGAAGAAATAACACTACTTGCAGCGCCACCTGTCCAAGCAATCCAAGCAAGGTACTGTTGTTTGTTTTGTGTTTACTGTAAAAAACAAATAATCAAAAATTAAGAGTGTGCCAGTATTGAGTGTGTCCCAATACTAAAAGTAATTACAGTACCAAATTTAAGTTATACCTTCAAAACTTGATGCATGTGTACTTCATTTGTATGGGAGACATTAGTTTGTTCATAGCATCACTTACTGTAGTAACTTGATCTTCTGAGACTTACTGTTAATTTATGGCTTGTCAAAACATTGTTTGTTAATTCACTCACTGTAAACGTATTGAATTACACAAATATGTAAATGTATTCACAATATAAAGCATTTAACATTTTAATAAATTTAAAATAATAAATCTGAACACATTTTATCTGTAAGCATCAACTTCTTTGAGTCAACTGAAAATCATCAATGACTGCAACATTTTATGTGGCTAAAATATGGTAATTTGTTAAACTTGGAAACAAATATGTTTGGCCACAGTGCAAATAAACTGAGTTAACTGTTTGCTCCTTTTAGCCCTATGATTAACTCTGTTGAGGTGCAAAAGTTTCTTTGAGGTGCGAAAATTATCCACGGAAATTGGATTCAAAGTTTCACATTAACATTACAATGGATCCTTTCCGTCAAACACAATGAGCACTGCTGTTGGATGCCATCTTGGTTTCTATGGTAACCTGGAGTATGCCAGATGTCCGGATCCTTTCCGTCAAACACAATGAGCACTGCTGTTGGATGACATCTTGGTTTCTATTGTAACCTGCAGTATGTCAGATGTCCGGATCCTTTCCGTCAAACACAATGAGCACTGCGGTTGGATGCCATCTTGGTTTCTATGGTAACCTGCATTATGCCAGATGCCCGGATCCTTTCGGTCAAACACAATGAGCACTGCTGTTGGATGACATCTTGGTTTCTATTGTAACCTGCAGTATGTCAGATGTCCGGATCCTTTCCGTCAAACACAATGAGCACTGCTGTTGGATGCCATCTTGGTTTCTATTGTAACCTGCAGTATGTCAGATGTCCGGATCCTTTCCGTCAAACACAATGAGCACTGCTGTTGGATGCCATCTTGGTTTCTATGGTAACCTGCAGTATGCCAGATGTCCGGATCCTTTCCGTCAAACACAATGAGCACTGCTGTTGGATGCCATCTTGGTTTCTATTGTAACCTGCAGTATGTCAGATGTCCGGATCCTTTCCGTCAAACACAATGAACACTGCTGTTGGATGCCATCTTGGTTTCTATTGTAACCTGCATTATGTCAGATGTCCGGATCCTTTCGGTCAAACACAATGAGCACTGCTGTTGGATGCCATCTTGGTTTCTATTGTAACCTGCAGTATGCCAGATGTCCGGATCCTTTCCGTCAAACACAATGAGCACTGCTGTTGGATGCCATCTTGGTTTCTATTGTAACCTGCAGTATGCCAGATGTCCGGATCCTTTCTGTCAAACACAATGAGCACTGCTGTTGGATGCCATCTTGGTTTCTATGGTAACCTGCAGTATGCCAGATGTCCGGATCCTTTCCGTCAAACACAATGAGCACTGCTGTTGGATGCCATCTTGGTTTCTATGGTAACCTGCAGTATGCCAGATGTCCGGATCCTTTCCGTCAAACACAATGAACACTGCTGTTGGATGCCATCTTGGTTTCTATGGTAACCTGCAGTATGGCAGATGTCCGGATCCTTTCCGTCAAACACAATGAACATTGCTGTTGGATGCCATCTTGGTTTCTATGGTAACCTGCAGTATGCCAGATGTCCGGATCCTTTCCGTCAAACACAATGAGCACTGCCGTTGGATGCCATCTTGGTTTCTATTGTAACCTGCAGTATGCCAGATGTCCGGATCCTTTCCGTCAAACACAATGAGCACTGCTGTTGGATGCCATCTTGGTTTCTATTGTAACCTGCAGTATGCCAGATGTCCGGATCCTTTCCGTCAAACACAATGAGCACTGCTGTTGGATGCCATCTTGGTTTCTATTGTAACCTGCAGTATGCCAGATGTCCGGATCCTTTCGGTCAAACACAATGAGCACTGCCGTTGGATGCCATCTTGGTTTCTATTGTAACCTGCAGTATGTCAGATGTCCGGATCCTTTCCGTCAAACACAATGAGCACTGCTGTTGGATGCCATCTTGGTTTCTATTGTAACCTGCAGTATGCCAGATGTCCGGATCCTTTCCGTCAAACACAATGAGCACTGCTGTTGGATGCCATCTTGGTTTCTATTGTAACCTGCAGTATGTCAGATGTCCGGATCCTTTCCGTCAAACACAATGAACACTGCTGTTGGATGCCATCTTGGTTTCTATTGTAACCTGCAGTATGCCAGATGTCCGGATCCTTTCCGTCAAACACAATGAGCACTGCTGTTGGATGCCATCTTGGTTTCTATTGTAACCTGCAGTATGTCAGATGTCCAACCTTGCACAAAAAATGTAACTATAGGCATGTCTTTAAATGAATATGCAAAGAAATGCCCTGGAAAAAAAATGCATGCAAATTCAATCTCCATAAACTGGAGAACTAAGGGTTAATTATGCTATTCTGACCTACCTGTTTATACTTGAGAAATAAATTTTGTGTTATTATTGTTGATTGGATAATAAACAACGGTTTGGAGTTTTAATGCATAGGAATTTAATCATGATGGCATTAGCCAGAACGGTTTAATAACTGTGCTTCAGAATGACAAACAGTTGTATAATTACAGATGATCAACAATAATTTAAAAATTATTTTGATTATATCTTGACCTGGCAACAAATTCTGCAATTACAATGCAAGTTATTTCTTACAGTTTCAGAACTATGTTTTCATGTTGTTTATTGGTGATTTAACACCAGTTAATTTTGTACTTTGTCTATAAAAAAAACTCAGCGTGTTTCATGTTAGAATATTAATTAAGCAGCATTCTAAACATACATGATGTAACTGGTTGATATATGATATTATAACTGGTTGCTATATGATATAACTGGTTGATATATGATATTATAACTGGTTGATATATGATATTATAACTGGTTGATATATGATATGACTGGTTGATATATGATATAACTGGTTGATATATGACATTATAACTGGTTGATATATGATATTATAACTGGTTGATATATGATATAACTGGTTGATATATGATATTATAACTGGTTGATATATGATATAACTAGTTGATATATGATATTATAACTGGTTGATATATGATATTATAACTGGTTGATATATGATATAACTGGTTGATATATGATATTATAACTGGTTGATAAATGATATAACTGGTTGATATATGATATTATAACTGGTTAATATATAGAGAATAACAGGTTATTGCCTGGTCTTGTGTAATATATCAGGTGAGGCTTAGAATAATATAACGGCGAGGCTCGCCGAGCCGTTAGTTTATTCGTGCCGAACCTGATATATTACACAAGACCAGGCAGTAACCTGTTTTTATATTTATCATACCACATTTTTCGTAAAATATCACCAAACGAGCTGATTTTTATATATTTAAAAACTAAGGGCGTCGCTGATTTTGCTGAGCCGACTTTTACACGTTCACGTACATTTAGTTGTGGATTTCTAAAAGTTGACTGAATAATACCTTATTATTAACATTTCGTAATGATAAGTGAACTGTTTTCACTACGAATACATAGATTACACGCATGCTCATTCATAAAATACTGAAAATGCGATATGAAATGGATTGCGATGATCAATTTTATCGGAGAACACACAACACCGAATTGTTTGGAGACGCCATTTTGGAGTTGTGTATTGAAATTGACATTTCCAAGATCGTGTCAATATTGACAGTATTTGACTATAGTATGTTCAATATTTGGTAATCATGTTTTTGGTTCAACATAAACTGATGCTGTGTAGTGACTTTTAGTGCATTTATTATAAAAGTATTGAAATAAATTTGTATGGATGATTTATTGTGTTCCATAGATGACGTCATATCACTACCAAAGTGCGGGTTTATGTGAATATTTAGAAAATAAAGTTTTTGTGATTTATGACGATTAAAAATAATAAACTATATACGTTCTTGGTATCAATTTGTTTGTTTTGTTGAATCTGATATATTTTTACTGAAACTGTTGACTTTATAGTTGTTGGGAATAATATGAAGTACCTCCAAACATTGACTGATATATATTTGTATCAGGTCAATATCAGCATAGTGGTATGATAAATTATATTATAACTGGTTGATATATGATATTATAACTGGTTGATATATGATATTATAACTGGTTGATATATGATATTATAACTGGTTGATATATGATATTATAACTGGTTATGTATGATATAACTGGTTGATATATGATATTATAACTGGTTGATATATGATATTATAACTGGTTGATATATGATATTATAACTGGTTATATATGATATAACTGGTTGATATATGATATTATAACTGGTTGATATATGGTATTATAACTGGTTGATATATGATATAACTGGTTGATATAAGATATTATAACTGGTTGATATTTAGACAATAATATACGGCAGAGCTGGGCCGGGCATCTATAATCGGCCCGCTGCCGCTATAACGGCCTGAGGGCCGTTATACGGCTAGGGCCGATTATAGACGCCCGGCCCAGCTCTGCCGTATATTATCGTTTATAATACATATTATCCTGTCACAAGAAAAGAATCATGTTACTTTCTTTATTACACAAAATGTTAACAAAAACACCAAACAAACTACGATTGACGTAATTTGTAAACAGAAAAACTGTGACGAAACAAACCAATTTTCGCTGGACTCTCAGTTTTGTTGTGACAACGATTATGTTGTGTTTGCTTTTATTTTTAGTAAAATACAATACCATAAGTTTAATAAATCGTGCATGGACGAATTCCGAATGATGAATGTGTCAGTTGGATAAATAATATATTTTGAGACTTTGAATCGGAATAAAATCAAACCTTCTGACGGGTCATTGCGATTTCGTAAATCATGTTTCTGGTCAGAATGGTTCACATGCAATTAATATCATGATTGTTAAAAATTAAGGCTTATGGATACAATAAAAGAGAATTGAAGTGCTTACTGTATGGTTGGATTTTTATTGTTGGAAGCAATGGATTGAAATGGAGGTACAGTAAAAGTTTCCGATCTGTTCAATTTTGTTCAGTGATTATTTTTTTCAAACTCAAAGATGCATAGGCTATAGATCCTATATATTTAATCAATTTAACTACAAACTTTCGTTAATATGCAGTATTTGCATTTTTGAATAAAGCGTTTAATTTTGACTAAATACGCCATTCGTTGACGTCACGTGAACGGATTCTCTTCGATTATCGAAAAATCGGCCGCGGCCAATTATATTATATCGGCTCAGCGGAGCCGAGTAACGGCCCGTAATTGACGTCAATTTGTTACTATTTTTAGTAACAATATGTATTATATGATATTATAAATGGTTGATATATGATATTATAACTGGTTGATATATGATATTATAACTGGTTGATGAGTGTGACATTAATTCCAATAAACAGTAGGCAAAGATCGTCAGATACAACTGGGAGTACAACTTCTGAAAAAGACATCTTAGTTCAAAGTGCTGGATACTATTGTTGTAGTAACTCTGTGAAACGTTGCAGGCTGGTTTGCTATTGATGTAACATAATCTGCAGTGTACATGTAGTCATAATATTATGTTCATATTGAGCTAGTTATTGGTATTTTTGTATTATTAGTTAATTTGAAAAAGAAACTATTCAGGATTTCGGGTAGATGTCCCATGATCACATTCCGCAAGCTGAACAGTTGCCTGTTGCAAACATTGAAGGGTAATTTACATGTGTGAGTCGATTTAAACGTAACTATGCTATGTGTTTAAAAATGCCTACTTTTTGACAAAAAATATATACTCTTTCCTACTCTTTTCCTACTTTTTTCCTGCTTTTTCTCTGAGGGCGAGTTGACAGCCTTTATATCTGAAAATGCCATAATTATGTTTCTTAGCTCCTTTGCTCATTCAGATTTCAGTATGCTCCGCCAGCACCCCCACTACCAGAACGCAGGACACCATGTGGGAGCAGTTTATTTTCATCTGGGGATGAGCAGAATTTGATTGCACCTCCGCGCCCACCAACCCTCAGTGCAGGAGGTTCATTTCCAACTAAGGCAGAGACAAATTTGATCGCACCTCCGCTACCACCACGCATGTTGTTAGGCACAGGTGTGATTGGAACAAGGTATTTGTTTTAAAATAACCCTAACCCTAACTTATTGCCATGACACTACCTGTGGAATATTGAAATAGATGGATTAGAGTACTTGCATACAAACTATAACAGTTAAATCCAGATTCACAAGCATACTGGCATAGGTTTGTACAATTTTATGTTATGAGCATTACAAAAAATGTTGAAGTAACAGTACCTTCGAAAGCTGTAAATAACACACTCTTAACCTCTATTTGGAGAAGAACAGCTCTTATAATTTTGGTGAGTTTTGCATTGTGTGGATAGGCATTTACATGAGCACAGTCATAATGGAAGTGAATGCAGTATGAGGATTTTTTCTGTTAAGAAATCTCAATATCATTTTCCTTAATTTCCACAATATGCAAAATTAACTGAAAAAAGGTGCAGGATATACAAAATTGACTGAAAAGATGTGCACACAATATACAAAATTGACTGAAACGATGCACACGATATACAGAGTTGACTGAAAAGAGGCGCACCATAAACAAAATTGACTCAAAAGAGGCATACACGAGATATAAAATTGACTGAAAAGAGGCACACGATATACAAAATTGACTGAAAAGAGGAAAACGATAAAACAAAATTGACTGAAAAGAGGCACATGATATACAAAATTGACTGAAAAGAGGCACATTATATACAAAATTGACTGAAAAGAGGCACATGATATACAAAATTGACTGAAAAGAGGCGCACAATATACAAAATTGACTGAAAAGAGGCACACTCGTTGTATAAAATTGACTGAAAAGATGCATATGATATAGAAGATTGACTGAAAAGAGGCACACAATATACAAAATTGACTGAAAAGAGGCACACAATATACAAAATAGACTGAAAAGATTTGAGCGATATACAAAGTTGACTGAAAAGAGGAACATGATATACAAAATTGACTGAAAAGAGGCACATGATATACAAAATTGACTGAAAAGAGGCGCACTATATACAAAATTGACTGAAAATTGGTGCACTATATACAAAGTTGACTGAAAAGACGCACACAATATACAACATTGACTGAAAAGAGGAACATGATTTACAAAATTGACTGAAAAGAGACGCACCATATATAATATTGACTGAAAATAGGCACAGACCCACACGATATACAAGATTGACTGAAAAGAGGCACAAGATATACAAAATTGACTAGAAAAAGGCGCACGATATACAAAATTGACTGAAAAGATGTGAACGATATACCAAATTGACTTAAAAGATGCATACAAAATACAAAATTGACCAAAAAGAGTGCACAATATACATAATTGAAGTTTAAGAGGAGCGTGATATACAACATTGTCTGAAAAGAGGTGCACCATATACAAAATTGACTGAAAAGAGGCACACACGATATATAAAATTGACTGAAAAAAGGCACACGATATACAAAATTGACTGAAAAGAGGAACACAATATACAAAATTGACTGAAAAGAGGCACACCATGTACAAAATTGACTGAAAAGAGGCGCGCCATATACAAAATTGACTGAAAAGACGCACACGATAAAATTTACTGAAAGGAGGCACACCATATACAAAATTTACTAAAAAGAGGCGCACCCGATATATAAAATTGACTGAAAAGACGCATATGATATACAAGACTAAAAAGAGGCACACAACATACAAAATTGACTCAAAAGAGGCACACGATATACAAAATTGACTCAAAAGATGTGAACGATATACAAAATTCACTGAAAAGAGGCATTCAATATACAGAATTGATCGAAAAGAAGTGCACAATATACATAATTGACATTAAAGAGGAGCGTGATATACAAAATTGTCTGAAAAGAGGTGCACGATATACATAATTAACTGAAAAGAGGTGCATTTTGAATCTTTGTGGCTGTACCTTTGGTCACCAACTGGCGACACCATGTTGCGCGCAAGACACGTTCCTGGCATAAGGTCAAGGTCACACTTAGAGGTCATTAAGGAGAAGATCAATACTTGTTAGAAAATGTGATTTTAAAATAATTGTAAGTTGTTATTTTTGGACAACAAGCTTGGTATGTTGCCAAAAGACATCTAGTTTAATTTATTGTCCAAAACCATAAAACAAATTTTTTTTTTACCTATTTTGGTGAATGATGGAATTTTATTTCAATCAACAAATATCCTGTAACTCTCTTTGTACAGCAAATCACCGACAGCCGATCCATTCGCAGATTTTGAAACTGCATTGCAATTGGGACCTCCGAGAGCATCATTCGGTGCTCCAGCCCCTTCCCAGGCGCCAACACCCCAAGCACAGATTGCTTCCAGGTATTATTATGTCCCATGGGTGTGGATCTCTAGCACAGATTGCTTCCAGGTATTATTATGTCCCATGGGTGTGGACCTCTAGTACAGATTGCTTCCAGGTATTATTATGTCCCATGGGTGTGGATCTCTAGCACAGATTGCTTCCAGGTATTATGTCCCATGGGTGTGGACCTCTAGTACAGATTGCTTCCAGGTATTATTATGTCCCATGGGTGTGGATCTCGAGCACAGATTGCTTCCAGGTATTATGTCCCATTGGGTGTGGATCTCTAGCACAGATTGCTTCCAGGTACTATTATGTCTCATGGGTGTGGATCTCTAGCACAGATTGCTTCCAGGTATTATGTCCCATTGGGTGTGGATCTCTAGCACAGATTGCTTCTAGGTATTATTATGTCCCATTGGTGTGGATCACTAGCACAGATTGCTTCTATGTATTATTATGTCCCATGGGTGTGGATCTCTAGCACAGATTGCTTCCAGGTATTATTATATCCCATTGGGTGTAGATCTCTAGCACAGATTGCTTCCAGGTATTATTATGTCCCATGGGTGTGGATCTCTAGCACAGATTGCTTCCAGGTAGTATTATGTCCCATGGGTGTGGATCTCTAGCACATATTTCTTCCAGGTATTATTATGTCCCATGGGTGTGGATCTGTAGCACAGATTGCTTCCAGGTATTATTATGTCCCATGGGTGTGGATCTGTAGCACAGATTTCTTCCAGGTATTATTATGTCCCATGGGTGTGGATCTCTAGCACAGATTGCTTCCAGGTATTATTATGTCCCATGGATGTGGATCTCTAGCACAGATTGCTTCCAGGTATTATTATGTCCCATGGGTGTGGATCTGTAGCACAGATTGCTTCCAGGTATTATTATGTCCCTTGGGTGTGGATCTCTAGCACATATTGCTTCCAGGTATTAATATGTCCCATGGGTGTGGATCTCTAGCACAGATTGCTTCCAGGTATTATGTCCCATTGGGTGTGGATCTCTAGCACAGATTGCTTCCAGGTACTATTATGTCCCATGGGTGTGGATCTCTAGCACAGATTGCTTCCAGGTATTATGTCCCATTGGGTGTGGATCTCTAGCACAGATTGCTTCTAGGTATTATTATGTCCCATTGGTGTGGATCTCTAGCACAGATTGCTTCTAGGTATTATTATGTCCCATGGGTGTGGATCTCTAGCACAGATTGCTTCCAGGTATTATTATGTCCCATTGGGTGTAGATCTCTAGCACAGATTGCTTCCAGGTATTATTATGTCCCATGGGTGTGGATCTCTAGCACAGATTGCTTCCAGGTATTATTATGTCCCATGGGTGTGGATCTCTAGCACAGATTGCTTCCAGGTATTGTTATGTCCCATGGGTGTGGATCTGTAGCACAGATTGCTTCCAGGTATTATTATGTCCCATGGGTGTGGATCTGTAGCACAGATTTCTTCCAGGTATTATTATGTCCCATGGGTGTGGATCTCTAGCACAGATTGCTTCCAGGTATTATTATGTCCCATGGATGTGGATCTCTAGCACATATTGCTTCCAGGTATTATTATGTCCCATGGGTGTGGATCTGTAGCACAGATTGCTTCCAGGTATTATTATGTCCCTTGGGTGTGGATCTCTAGCACATATTGCTTCCAGGTATTATTATGTCCCATGGGTGTGGATCTCTAGCACAGATTGCTTCCAGGTATTATGTCCCATTGGGTGTGGATCTCTAGCACAGATTGCTTCCAGGTACTATTATGTCCCATGGGTGTGGATCTCTAGCACAGATTGCTTCCAGGTATTATGTCCCATTGGGTGTGGATCTCTAGCACAGATTGCTTCTAGGTATTATTATGTCCCATTGGTGTGGATCTCTAGCACAGATTGCTTCTAGGTATTATTATGTCCCATGGGTGTGGATCTCTAGCACAGATTGCTTCCAGGTATTATTATGTCCCATTGGGTGTAGATCTCTAGCACAGATTGCTTCCAGGTATTATTATGTCCCATGGGTGTTGATCTCTAGCACAGATTGCTTCCAGGTATTATTATGTCCCATGGGTGTGGATCTCTAGCACAGATTGCTTCCAGGTATTATTATGTCCCATGGGTGTGGATCTCTAGCACAGATTGCTTCCAGGTATTATTATGTCCCATGGGTGTGGATCTGTAGCACAGATTGCTTCCAGGTATTATTATGTCCCATGGGTGTGGATCGGTAGCACAGATTTCTTCCAGGTATTATTATGTCCCATGGATGTGGATCTCTAGCACCGATTGCTTCCAGGTATTATTATGTCCCATGGATGTGGATCTCTAGCACAGATTGCTTCCAGGTATTATTATGTCCCATGGGTGTGGATCTGTAGCACAGATTGCTTCCAGGTATTATTATGTCCCATGGGTGTGGATCTCTAGCACAGATTGCTTCCAGGTTTTATAATGTCCCATGGGTATGGATCTCTAGCACAGATTGCTTCCAGGTATTATTATGTCCCATGGGTGTGGATCTCTAGCACAGATTGCTTCCAGGTATTATTATGTACCATGGGTGTGGATCTCTAGCACAGATTGCTTCCAGGTATTATGTCCCATGGGTGTGGATCTCTAGCACAGATTGCTTCCAGGTATTATGTCCCATTGGGTGTGGATCTCTAGCACAGATTGCTTCCAGGTATTATGTCCCATGGATGTGGATCTCTAGCACAGATTGCTTCCAGGTATTATGTCCCATGGGTTTGGATCTCTAGCACAGATTTCTTCCAGGTATTATTATGTCCCATGGGTGTGGATCTCTAGCACAGATTGCTTCCAGGTATTATTATGTCCCATGGATGTGGATCTCTAGCACAGATTGCTTCCAGGTATTATTAAGTCCCATGGGTGTGGATCTCTAGCACAGATTGCTTTCATGTATTATTATGTACCATGGGTGTGGATCTCTATCACAGATTGCTTCCAGGTATTATTATGTCCCATGGGTGTGGATCTCTAGCACAGATTGCTTCCAGGTATTATTATGTCCCATGGGTGTGGATCTGTAGCACAGATTGCTTCCAGGTATTATTATGTCCCATGGGTGTGGAAATCCTATGTCAGACTTTTCTGACATTGCAATTTTACTGTCAGACAAGTAGACTTTTTCTTTTAAAGTTGTCTTTTGACATGGCATTGTACAATATAGCTATTGGTGTGTAAAACAATAGAAAAGTTGGGAGTTAATTTATTATACAATTAAAATTTTAATAACAATATAGTATTTTGTTTTATTTATAATTTAATGACAAAGTTATATTACAAATAAGCAACACTCAGAATAAAACCATATTTTTCCATGGACAAGAGACTTAAAAGTGCTTGTGGATGAGTAGATTTTGCAATGGACTTGTCCTGGGACAGTGGAATAAGTTTGGTATTTCCACACCCCAGGTTGCCTGTATAAATGATTCATATTTGAGGCGCGTTGTTGGAAAACTGGACTTAAATGCATGTGCGTAAAGTGTCATCCCGGATTAGCCAATGCAGTCCGCTCAGGCTAATCCGGGACGGCACTTTCCGCCTACAGTGGATTTATGTTTAAAATAGACTTCCTTTAAACAGAAAATACCATAAAAGCGGAAAGTGCCGTCCCGGATTAGCCTGAGCAGACTGCACAGGCTAATCCCGGACGACACTTTACGCACATGCATTTTGACCGGTTTTCTCATGACGTGCCACATATATTTTCTAGTATTTTGTATACGCTAATTAAAGATGGGAATGATGTTCGACTGTTGCCTGGTCCAATGAGCTTTTGGATGGGAATACTGTTCGACTGTTGCCTGGTCCAATGAGCTTTTGGATGGGAATACTGTTCGACTGTTGCCTGGTCCAATGAGCTTTTGGATGGGAATAATGTTCGACTGTTGCCTGGTCCAATGAGCTTTTGGATGGGAATACTGTTCGACTGTTGCCTGGTCCAATGAGCTTTTGGATGGGATAATGTTCGACTGTTGCCTGGTCCAATGAGCTTTTGGATGGGAATACTGTTCGACTGTTGCCTGGTCCAATGAGCTTTTGGATGGGAATAATGTTCGACTGTTGCCTGGTCCAATGAGCTTTTGGATGGGATAATGTTCGACTGTTGCCTGGTCCAATGAGCTTTTGGATGGGAATACTGTTCGACTGTTGCCTGGTCCAATGAGCTTTTGGATGGGAATAATGTTCGACTGTTGCCTGGTCCAATGAGCTTTTGGATGGGATAATGTTCGACTGTTGCCTGGTCCAATGAGCTTTTGGATGGGGATAATGTTCGACTGTTGCCTGGTCCAATGAGCTTTTGGATGGGAACAATGTTCGACTGTTGCCTGGTCCAATGAGCTTTTGGATGGGAATAATGTTCGACTGTTGCCTGGTCCAATGAGCTTTTGGATGGGAACAATGTTCGACTGTTGCCTGGTCCAATGAGCTTTTGGATGGGAATAATGTTCGACTGTTGCCTGGTCCAATGAGTTTTTGGATGGGAATAATGTTCGACTGTTGCCTGGTCCAATGAGCTTTTGGATGGGAATAATGTTCGACTGTTGCCTGGTCCAATGAGCTTTTGGATGGGAATAATGTTCGACTGTTGCCTGGTCCAATGAGCTTTTGGATGGGAACAATGTTTGACTGTTGCCTGGTCCAATGAGCTTTTGGATGGGAATACTGTTCGACTGTTGCCTGGTCCAATGAGCTTTTGGATGGGGATAATGTTCGACTGTTGCCTGGTCCAATGAGCTTTTGGATGGGAACAATGTTTGACTGTTGCCTGGTCCAATTAGCTTTTGGATGGGAACAATGTTCGACTGTTGCCAGGTCCAATGAGCTTTTGGATGGGAATAATGTTCGACTGTTGCCTGGTCCAATGAGCTTTTGGATGGGAATAATGTTCGACTGTTGCCTGGTCCAATGAGCTTTTGGATGGGAATAATGTTCGACTGTTGCCTGGTCCAATGAGCTTTTGGATGGGAATAATGTTCGACTGTTGCCTGGTCCAATGAGCTTTTGGATGGGAATAATGTTCGACTGTTGCCTCGTCCAATGAGCTTTTGGATGGGAATAATGTTCGACTGTTGCCTGGTCCAATGAGCTTTTGGATGGGAACGATGTTCGACTGTTGCCTCGTCCAATGAGCTTTTGGATGGGAACAATGTTCGACTGTTGCCTGGTCCAATGAGCTTTTGGATGGGAATAATGTTTGACTGTTGCCTGGTCCAATGAGCTTTTGGATGGGAACAATGTTCGACTGTTGCCTGGTCCAATGAGCTTTTGGATGGGAATAATGTTCGACTGTTGCCTGGTCCAATGAGCTTTTGGATGGGATAAAGTTCGACTGTTGCCTTGTCCAATGAGCTTTTGGATGGGAACAATGTTCGACTGTTGCCTGGTCCAATGAGCTTTTGGATGGGATTATGTTCGACTGTTGCCTGGTCCAATGAGCTTTTGGATGGGATAATGTTCGACTGTTGCCTGGTCCAATGAGCTTTTGGATGGGAACAATGTTCGACTGTTGCCTGGTCCAATGAGCTTTTGGATGGGAATAATGTCCGACTGTTGCCTCGTCCAATGAGCTTTTGGATGGGAAAATGTTCGACTGTTGCCTGGTCCAATGAGCTTTTGGAAGGGAATAATGTTTGACTGTTGCCTGGTCCAATGAGCTTTTGGATGGGAACAATGTTCGACTGTTGCCTGGTCCAATGAGCTTTTGGATGGGAACAATGTTCGACTGTTGCCTGGTCCAATGAGCTTTGGGATGGGAATAATGTTCGACTGTTGCCTGGTCCAATGAGCTTTTGGATGGGATAATGTTCGACTGTTGCCTGGTCCAATGAGCTTTTGGATGGCAACAATATTCGACTGTTGCCTGGTCCAATGAGCTTTTGGATGGGATAATGTTCGACTGTTGCCTGGTCCAATGAGATTTTGGATGGGATAATGTTCGACTGTTGCCTGGTCCAATGAGCTTTTGGATGGGAACAATGTTCGACTGTTGCCTGGTCCAATGAGCTTTTGGATGGGAATAATGTTCGACTGTTGCCTGGTCCAATGAGCTTTTGGATGGGAACAATGTTCGACTGTTGCCTGGTCCAATGAGCTTTTGGATGGGAATAATGTTCGACTGTTGCCTGGTCCAATGAGCTTTTGGATGGGAATAATGTTCGACTGTTGCCTGGTCCAATGAGCTTTTGGATGGGAATAATGTTCGACTGTTGCCTGGTCCAATGAGCTTTTGGATGGGAATAATGTTCGACTGTTGCCTGGTCCAATGAGCTTTTGGATGGGAACAATGTTTGACTGTTGCCTGGTCCAATGAGCTTTTGGATGGGAACAATGTTCGACTGTTGCCTGGTCCATTGAGCTTTTGGATGGGAATAATGTTCGACTGTTGCCTGGTCCAATGAGCTTTTTGATGGGAATAATGTTCGACTGTTGCCTGGTCCAATGAGCTTTTTGGAAGGGAATAATGTTCGACTGTTGCCTGGTCCAATGAGCTTTTGGATGGGGATAATGTTCTACTGTTGCCTGGTCCAATGAGCTTTTTGATGGGATAATGTTCGACTGTTGCCTGGTCCAATGAGCTTTTTGGATGGGAATAATGTTCGACTTTTGCCTGGTCCAATGAGCTTTTGGATGGGATAATGTTCGACTGTTGCCTGGTCCAATGAGCTTTTGGATGGGAATAATGTTCGACTGTTGCCTGGTCCAATGAGCTTTTGGATCTGAATAATGTTCGACTGTTGCCTGGTCTAATGAGCTTTTGGATGGGAATAATGTTTGACTGTTGCCTGGTCCAATGAGCTTTTGGATGGGAACAATGTTCGACTGTTGCCTGGTCCAATGAGCTTTTGGATGGGAACAATGTTTGACTGTTGCCTGGTCCAATGAGCTTTTGGATGGGAACAATGTTTGACTGTTGCCTGGTCCAATGAGCTTTTGGATGGGAATAATGTTCGACTGTTGCCTGGTCCAATGAGCTTTTTGATGGGAATAATGTTCGACTCTTGCCTGGTCCAATGAGCTTTTTGGATGGGAATAATGTTCGACTGTTGCCTGGTCCAATGAGCTTTTGGATGGGATAATGTTCGACTGTTGCCTGGTCCAATGAGCTTTTGGATGGGAATAATGTTCGACTGTTGCCTGGTCCAATGAGCTTTTGGATGGGAACAATGTTCGACTGTTGCCTGGTCCAATGAGCTTTTGGATGGGAATAATGTTCGACTGTTGCCTGGTCCAATGAGCTTTTGGATGGGAATAATGTTCGACTGTTGCCTGGTCCAATGAGCTTTTGGATGGGAACAATGTTCGACTGTTGCCTGGTCCAATGAGCTTTTGGATGGGAACAATGTTTGACTGTTGCCTGGTCCAATGAGCTTTTGGATGGGAACAATGTTTGACTGTTGCCTGGTCCAATGAGCTTTTGGATGGGAATAATGTTCGACTGTTGCCTGGTCCAATGAGCTTTTTGATGGGAATAATGTTCGACTGTTGCCTGGTCCAATGAGCTTTTTGGATGGGAATAATGTTCGACTGTTGCCTGGTCCAGTGAGCTTTTTGATGGGAACAATGTTCGACTGTTGCCTGGTCCAATGAGCTTTTTGTTGGGATAATGTTCGACTGTTGCCTGGTCCAATGAGCTTTTGGATGGGAACAATGTTCGACTGTTGCCTGGTCCAATGAGCTTTTGGATGGGAACAATGTTCGACTGTTGCCTGGTCCAATGAGCTTTTGGATGGGAACAATGTTCGACTGTTGCCTGGTCCAATGAGCTTTTGGATGGGAATAATGTTCGACTGTTGCCTGGTCTAATGAGCTTTTGGATGGGAATAATGTTTGACTGTTGCCTGGTCCAATGAGCTTTTGGATGGGAACAATGTTCGACTGTTGCCTGGTCCAATGAGCTTTTGGATGGGAACAATGTTTGACTGTTGCCTGGTCCAATGAGCTTTTGGATGGGAACAATGTTTGACTGTTGCCTGGTCCAATGAGCTTTTGGATGGGAATAATGTTCGACTGTTGCCTGGTCCAATGAGCTTTTGGATGGGAATAATGTTCGACTCTTGCCTGGTCCAATGAGCTTTTTGGATGGGAATAATGTTCGACTGTTGCCTGGTCCAATGAGCTTTTGGATGGGATAATGTTCGACTGTTGCCTGGTCCAATGAGCTTTTGGATGGGAATAATGTTCGACTGTTGCCTGGTCCAATGAGCTTTTGGATGGGAACAATGTTCGACTGTTGCCTGGTCCAATGAGCTTTTGGATGGGAACAATGTTTGACTGTTGCCTGGTCCTATGAGCTTTTGGATGGGAACAATGTTTGACTGTTGCCTGGTCCAATGAGCTTTTGGATGGGAATAATGTTCGACTGTTGCCTGGTCCAATGAGCTTTTTGATGGGAATAATGTTCGACTGTTGCCTGGTCCAATGAGCTTTTTGGATGGGAATAATGTTCGACTGTTGCCTGGTCCAGTGAGCTTTTTGATGGGAACAATGTTCGACTGTTGCCTGGTCCAATGAGCTTTTTGATGGGATAATGTTCGACTGTTGCCTGGTCCAATGAGCTTTTGGATTGGAACAATGTTCGACTGTTGCCTGGTCCAATGAGCTTTTGGATGGGAACAATGTTCGACTGTTGCCTGGTCCAATGAGCTTTTGGATGGGAACAATGTTCGACTGTTGCCTGGTCCAATGAGCTTTTGGATGGGAATAATGTTCGACTGTTGCCTGGTCCAATGAGCTTTTGGATGGGAACAATGTTCGACTGTTGCCTGGTCCAATGAGCTTTTGGATGGGAATAATGTTCGACTGTTGCCTGGTCCAATGAGCTTTTGGATGGGAATAATGTTCGACTGTTGCCTGGTCCAATGAGCTTTTGGATGGGATAATGTTCGACTGTTGCCTGGTCCAATGAGCTTTTGGATGGGAACAATGTTCGACTGTTGCCTGGTCCAATGAGCTTTTGGATGGGAACAATGTTCGACTGTTGCCTGGTCCAATGAGCTTTTGGATGGGAACAATGTTCGACTGTTGCCTGGTCCAATGAGCTTTTGGATGGGAACAATGTTCGACTGTTGCCTGGTCCAATGAGCTTTTGGATGGGATAATGTTCGACTGTTGCCTGGTCCAATGAGCTTTTGGATGGGATAATGTTCGACTGTTGCCTGGTCCAATGAGCTTTTGGATGGGATAATGTTCGACTGTTGCCTGGTCCAATGAGCTTTTGGATGGGAATAATGTTCGACTGTTGCCTGGTCCAATGAGCTTTTGGATGGTATAATGTTCGACTGTTGCCTGGTCCAATGAGCTTTTGGATGGGAATAATGTTCGACTGTTGCCTGGTCCAATGAGCTTTTGGATGGGAATAATGTTTGACTGTTGCCTGGTCCAATGAGCTTTTGGATGGGAATAATGTTCGACTGTTGCCTGGTCCAATGAGCTTTTGGATGGGAACAATGTTCGACTGTTGCCTGGTCCAATGAGCTTTTGGATGGGAACAATGTTCGACTGTTGCCTGGTCCAATGAGCTTTTGGATGGAACAATGTTCGACTGTTGCCTGGTCCAATGAGCTTTTGGATGGGAACAATGTTCGACTGTTGCCTGGTCCAATGAGCTTTTGGATGGGAACAATGTTCGACTGTTTCCTGGTCCAATGAGCTTTTGGATGGGAATAATGTTCGACTGTTGCCTGGTCCAATGAGCTTTTGGATGGGAATAATGTTCGACTGTTGCCTGGTCCAATGAGCTTTTGGATGGGAATAATGTTCGACTGTTGCCTGGTCCAATGAGCTTTTGGATGGGACAATGTTCGACTGTTGCCTGGTCCAATGAGCTTTTGGATGGGAACAATGTTCGACTGTTGCCTGGTCCAATGAGCTTTTGGATGAGAACAATGTTCGACTGTTGCCTGTTCCAATGAGCTTTTGGATGGGAACAATGTTCGACTGTTGCCTGGTCCAATGAGCTTTTGGATGGGAACAATGTTCGACTGTTGCCTGGTCCAATGAGCTTTTGGATGGAAAATGTTCGACTGTTGCCTGGTCCAATGAGCTTTTGGATGGGAACAATGTTCGACTGTTGGTCCAATGAGCTTTTGGATGGGAACAATGTTCGACTGTTGCCTGGTCCAATGAGCTTTTTGATGCGCAGGATTATACCTGTGATTTGTTTCCCTTATTTAACGGGGTCCGGTGAAAGAACCCAGTCCAGTGTCAAATATGGTTATTTTTTCCCGATTAAAATGTAAACTACGACTTTTTATGTGCGAAAATCTTAAATACATTAGAAATGTGAGTCTTGTATGTTTATTCAGGAAATTAAGTATTTGTGTATGGTTGTTAAATTCAGACAATAATGATACATGTAGTATTATTGCCTTTTTCATTACTCTCTGCAAAAACTGTGTGTGTGACTTCAAAGGTTTTCACTTTCCTTAAAAACTTTTTCCATGATTCCATTTTATTGTAAAACTTTTGTAAACTTTTGTAAATGCATACACTTGGTGTAGAATTCAATTCCACTGACACAGTCATGAAGGCAGACGTCCACTGTTATATTTTTTTGCTAAACATTTTAGTTACATACAGTTATCAACATTTCAAATATTGGTGTAAAAACAGTTTATTCTGTGCTTGAAGGCTTATTCTAGCTTTGCATCTTAAGAGTGTTAATGCTTTAATCTATGTTTACTCTTTGTCCATTATGGCCCTGTTGTTAAATACATGAAAGAAGATTTCAAAACTTCGAATTTTACCTTAATGATGCACATTTTATTTATAACACAGTAGTGTTAGTTTAAAATCTCCAACACAATTTTACTTCATCTATGACATAAACTTTTACTGCAATACTGCCCAACTTTGTTTTCATTATTGGTATATCTCAAAGTTTAGGGGAAATTTGAAATCACTTTGACATATCTAACATTTTACATACTCGAATACAGAAACTGTAAAAGTATTTGATCCAAAGGATTGATAAATCATGCTATAAAATAACATTTCTGTATGCATTTTCTGGAGTGTAAACTGAGAACATTTATTCAATTAAAAGACATGTTTAACTTAAAATTAGGTAAATAATTGGCAAAATGTTTACAATGTGCAACAAACTTAGACTGTAGCCACATATGTCTTGCCAGAAGGGAAAACTGTTCAAGATAATGGCATAAAAATAAATATGAAAATACTATTTTGAAAACAATTTGAAAAATAAGAAAGTTCAAGTTAAACATTTGAGATGACCATATTGATTTTATATGAAATACAAAGAAAATAGAGAATGATTTTCTACTTAAACATAATTATCCAGGATTTAGGTTTGCCTTCAGCAAACTTTTGAGATAACTTCAGGTAATAAGTTCAGCAGTAACATATTACATATTGTATTTATATAGCACACCAATCCCTGCTGAACTGTTTGGAGGCTTTGTGCCAACGCTTCAGCCTCATTCACAGCCGCCACCACCACCACCAGCACCACAGGCTAAACAGCTTGCCCAGCCACCACCACCACCAGCACAACCGGCACCATCACAGTTGCAGCAGTCATTTTGGGCAGCGGCACCACCACCGGCACCATTGCAGTTGCAGCAGTCATTTCGGGCAGCAGCACCACCACCACCACCGACACCATTGCAGTTGCAACAGTCATCTCGGACAATGCCACCACCTTCAGCAGCACAGGCTAAGCAGCTTTCCAAGCCACTGCCACCACCACCAGCACAGCCCGGATTAGCGTCTGAGCAAAAAGAGACAGGGTAATGTTTGCATGTTTGCTTTATGAGGTTTGATATATCGTCCCTTGAGAGCCAGAAGTGCTATCTGCCTTCTTTGCACGTTTGCTGATAGCACCTTCTGGCTTTTATCAGACGAATTATATTTGTTTATCATTGAATATCTGTGCCTTTTTAAATTGATATTACCCTTTAAATTGTTAATAATTTGAAAATAAAATGATTTGTAACTATAATAAAGTTATATAATTGTGTATAGTTTTAGCAACATTTTTTTACAAATTACTGTAGGTTTATATCATAGTTTTATTATGTATTGAATGACAATGTCCCTTGAATATGAATATCCGAGGCGTGTTGTGGGAAAACCGGGCTTAATGCATGTGTGTCTGTACAGGCTACTTGGGGACGGCACTTTTTGCTCTTATGGTATTTTCTGTTTCAAGGAAGTCTCTTCTAAGCATAAATGCACTGTAGGCAGAAAGTGCTGTCACTTTACGCACATGCATTTTACGCCCAGTTTCCCACAACATGCATCTTCTTTTCATTTAGTATACCACAGGAATATACAAAAGTCCTCAGAAAATATTCCGGATCAAGGGGCATAACATCGCTTGTTGATTCGAAGGTGATGTCTGCTCCACCAGTAGGAAGAAGGGAAATGCATCTGCGACAAGCAAGATTTGCAGAGGATGTGCCGATGTCCAGCGGGTAGTGTCAAACTGTTCTTGTATCTATTTCCAGGATTTCATGTTTTGAGCTGTGTCGTTCATTTATAATTATGTTTTCAATAATATATGATTATCATACATTTGTATCAATTGTTGGCACCCTCTGTATTACTTTGCCTGTATAAACAATATCAGGATACATTTGACATTTTTAGCTCACCTGAGCATGAAGTGCTCTGTGAGCTATTGGTATAGTGGACCTCTGTTAGACCGTATACAGCTCACGCCGTATATAGCTTACGTGTGAGCTGTATACATTAGTTGACAACGTATACAGCTAAAGGTGAGCCATATTTGTTGGTTGACAACGTACACAGCTTACGTTAGCTGTATACGTGGGATATAATACATATACTTTTGAAATAGGTCTTTTGTCTTAACGTATATAGCTCACATGGTGAGTGACTAGTATTAAACAGAATTGTAAATCCAAGTATACCTGATCGTCATCACCACCATAATTATCTTCGCCGTAGCAGTAGAAGAAGTAGATCTAGTAGCAGTAACAGTAGCAGCAGCAGAAGTAGAAATGGCAGTAGCAGAAGCAGCAGCAATAGAGGCAGTAGCAGAAATAGTAGTAGTAGTATTAGTATTAGTAGGAGTAATAGTAGTAGTTGTAGTTGTAGTAGTGGTAGTGGTAGTAGTAGTAGTAGTAGTAGTGGTACAATCTTTATTTAATTAATGTAGCTTATTTACTTACTACATATACAAACACACAAAACAAATCATGGGACTTTCAAATGAACATAAACAAAACATATGCCCTTCAACATCTAAGCGAAAATTATTAAAAACAAGAGACCTTCGCCACTATATTGCTCAACTGACAACACCTGTATTATGACCCAGGGTTGGGTCACAAACACCGGAGTTACGGTCGGGGAAAAAATAGAGATTTCTTGTTTCTTCCAATCTTGACAAAAACTTCTACTGTTTGTGTGTGACCATAAGATCTCAGAAGAAGCCAACAATGGGCTGAATTAATATTAAAAACATATCTGATATATCTTTAAACATTGTTTTAAAGTGGATTCTATCAAAACTAAACACTTATTTAACCAAAACAAAACATTTAATTATTGAAAATCATAAATAAAACAAAAAAATATCTGACAATCCCAATAAAATTTTCTAGGGTCGAGGCATTTTTTTTAGGGTAGGTCGGGTAACTTGAAACAAACTTATTTTTTTACGCCTGAGCTGTATACAGTGTAAGCTTTATACGGTTTTATAGTCGACGTATACAGCTCATGCGTACGCTGTATACAGTCTAACAGACCTCTCCTGCGTTCTCCCTCGTCGGTATGCTGTTAACAATTTGACCGTTATCGGGATACATACTTCATGTTTTATTCAATCTCGACCTAACCTGCATAGTTTGTGTTTGTCCATAAAATCTCAGCTGGTATCGATATTGGGCCTTGTTTTTCCAATGTAGAGACTTAAGTTTTCATCCAATCTTGACCAAACTTTCACAGCTCGTGTTTGGCCTTAAGGTCTCAGTAGAAGCCAAAGATGGGCAGGGCTGAGTCACAAACACCGGAGTTATGGTCGTGGAAAAAAAATCTTGACAAAAATTTCTACGGTTTGTGTGTGACCATAAAATCTCAGAAGAAGCCAACAATGGGCTGAACTGAACTGCAAGCACTGGTGTTATGGCCCCTTTTTTTTTCCTTGATAGAGACTTAAAAACCAAAAATCTTTAAAAACCTTCTTTTCAGAATATTTGGCTTGATTTTAAAATAATTTCACAGTAAAGTTTCTTGGATTACACATTACCAAACATATTTCCCTTATATGGCTAAATTATAAACTTAATAAAAGTCTCGTCTAAAAGCCACTACAAGCTTTGTTCAATATATTTTGGTTTGTTTAAAACATGGTTGTCAGTGATTTGTTGGCATGTTCTGTTGTGACATGTACCATTTTACTTCAAAACTTCTCTGAACTTGCAAATTTGTACTAGCCATTATGAAACATTCAACACAAGTGGACGACCTGGGGTCATATAGACCCTCTTGTTATATTTTGCAGTTTTGACATTTTGTATACAAGTAACTAATGCGTGTTTCTCTAATTTAGATGCCAAAATTATACAAAATATATAACATTCAAGTTTGATAAAACCATGTTTGTTGTTAAATGCAAAATGTAAAGATTAATTAATAAAAAGAATGGTTGTCTTTGGAACGTATTTTCATAATTACTTTGTTTAAAATACATGCAAATTGTGTTCACTATTTGAATTTAAATTCTTAGGAAAATCATATTATTGTGACTTCACAATCAAAATGCATTTAACTTTACTTGGTAATTTACAGCTCATTTCAATTATTTGTATTTTGATGCCTGATGTGCCTTTCCACGTATTTCATCTGTTTCAAGATTATTCTATTTTTAGAAAATCTTTAAAGAAAGTAGAAGTACCCGTACCACAGGGAAGTTTGCATTTCCAGTTAGAGGCCATTCCGCGATTCAGGTCTTCTCTTTGTCAGTCACAAAGAATGGGGACGCTGAGGTATGCTTTTGAAGTAGAGCTGCAACGATATTTTTGATACATCGATTGTTAATGACCCAATTTGAATGTCGATACTCAAACCACACATTTTCCATTCGATTCTGATATGCAGTAGTAGGTGTTGCTGCACTAAATTGATTATTTTGTACCAAGGTTATAATTTTGTGTTTTGGTTCTGCTTCATTCAAAGTTTTAGAATGAAAAAAATAAGTATGAAAAAAAATTGTTAAGGAATGGTTCCGATCAAGCAATAAAAGCTGGATACTGTCACATGATAGAGCTGTTGAGCAATTGTCATTTTACAGTGAACTGGTCCACAGAAGGCTTGTTTTGTTCATAAAGTCAGTACACTGGCTGTTATGTTGTTGTTTTTATGCCTAAATTAATAATAATTGCTTATACAAAAGTAATATAACACAAAGAAATGAGAAGGAAACAAGTGAAGTTTGGTGTCTGTGTTAGCTCAATGCACATTGTGTGGTCAACAATGTTTTGTTAAAAACTGGCTGGTATAAGGTGTAAAAAAAAATATGTTTGTTTCAGGTAACCCGACCTACCCTAAAAAAATACCCCGACCCTAGAACATTTTATTGGGTTTTTCAGATTGATTTTTGTTTTATTTTCCTTTTTCAATAATTATTTGTGTTTTGTTTCTATAGTATCCACTTATAAACAATGTTTAAGGATATTACTGATATGTTTTGAATATTTATTCAGTTTTAGAATCTTCAAGGTGACCATTTACACACACAAAAATATCCCAACCTACCTACCCTAATTTTTTTGGGCATGTTTCCTGCAACAAACATATTTTTTTACACTTAACGTGTGATTCAGAATAATATATTTGAGGTGTGTCGTTGGAAAACCGGGCTTAATGCATCTGCGTTAAGTGTCATCCTGGATTAGCAAATGTAGTCCAATTTCCTCTTTTATGGTATTTTCTATTTCAAGGAAGTCTCTTCTAAACATAAATTGACTGTTGGCGGAAAGTGCCTGTGCAGTCCGTGCTGGCTAATTCGGGACGACACTTTCCTCTTTTATGTTATTTTCTATTTCAAGGATTTCTCTTCTAAATATAAATCCACTTTACGCACATGCATTAAGCTTGGTTTTCCCACGACATGTCTCATATATTTCTTTAATAACTCATGTCGTACACAGGTTTTATCTATTTAATATTTAAAATGATTCTTATCTTTGGAACTTGTAGTTTGTTATGTAAGTACGTAGATACAGGGTTGACCAGGTTGCAAGGAGTAAATTGTATTGATTTCAGCATTTGAATTTTGAAAAGTTACGGAATTGTGTTTGATTATGCAATGTTATCTAAAGAATCTAAAGACAAGTCACAGATGAGGAATACATGAAATAGTGCTTGCTTTCACTGAACCGCAGATGCAAATCTCAGCACACCAGTGCTATGTTTCACCTTTGGGGGAAAGGTAGCGGGGCCCTTCAGATGGGGAATTTAACTGCAAAAGGGAAATTGTTTTTTTTAGAAAAGCGTTATTACTTTTTAGCTCACTTGAGCCCATAGTTGCGCATGTTGAGCTTTTGTGATCGCCTGTTGTCCGTCGTGCGTGCGTGCGTCGTCAAGTTTTCATTCAAACAACATCTCCTCCTAAACCACTTGGCAGATCTTCACTAAACTTCACAGGAATGATCATTAGGTTACCCTCTTTCAAAGTTGTTCAAATAGTTACGGTCCACTGCATATTTAGGTCACCAGAGCTAAAAATAGATTTTAAAAGTGTAAACTTTAAAAATCTTCTTCCTGCGGTTTCAGAGGTTTCATATTTGGTATGTAACATCCTATAGTGGTCCTCTACAAAGATTGTTCAAATTATGCCCCTGGGGTCAAAACAGGCCACACCCCGGGGGTCATATGGTTTATATAGAATATATGGCAAAATGACTATAAAAATCTTCTCCTCTGAAACCGCAAGGCCCAGAGGTTTCATATCTGGTATGTAACATCCTTTAGTGGTCCTTTACAAAGATTGTTCAAATTATGCCCCTGGGGTTAAAGATGGCCACGCCCCGGGGGTCACATGGTTTATATAGAATATATAGCAAAATGACTTTTAAAATCTTCTTCTCTGAAACCACAAGGCCCAGAGGTTTCATATTGGGTATGTAACATCCTATAGGGGTCCTCTACAAAGATTGTTCAACTTATGCCCCTGGGGTCAAAATTGCCCAGTCCCGGGGCAGGGGTGTACACATTTGTTAAAAGCCACTAGCCCTGCCGGGCTACCAGTTGACAAAATCAGGTCGCCCTTACTAATTTTGTGGTCGTCCTTAGTTTTGGTTATAGTATTCTATGATCCATGTATATAATATTGCCATTGTTAACTTAAGAACTCATCATTCAAATGAATTCAGTTGCATGTACACTGACATGAAAACGGATCAGCTTTTGTTTTTTTCACGCTTTTTGTTTGTTTGTTCGTTTTTTGTTGGGCCTTTCTTTTGTGTGCCTTTTCCAAATCACGTTTTTCACTGTCATTCCCACCAAGACATGTTTTGCTCCAAATAAATTGTGAATATCAAGCTGTTTTGACATTTTGCGGGAAAATTAACGGTGTTGATTTAAATATTACCCCCACTTGCACACAAGTTGACTGGTTATGGTTAGGAACATCAACGCATTTATTTATAATAGAATTAAACTGCGACACAGTCTAATCACGTGGCTACCAGACAAGCACCTGTTACACAATCAAAGCACTGAATGACCTTTAAATGCGTTCGCTCGACCGGACGAGTGTTTCGGATATCGTATTCGCCCGGAGCAAAATTTCAGTCGCCAATTCGAGCGGGCGAGTGATATTTTACACCCCTGCGGAGGTCACATGGTTTATATACACTTGAATAGCAAAATGTCTTTAAAAATCTTCTTCTCTGAAACCAAAAGGCCCAGAAGTGTCATATTTGGTATGTAGCATCCTAAAGTGGTCTTCAACAAATACTGTTCAAATGATGCTCCTGGGGTCAAAACTCCCAGGGGTCACATGATCTATATAAACTTAAATAGCAAAACACTTTTCAAATCTTCTCTCCTAAGAAACCGCAAGGCTCAGAGGTTTCATATTTGGTATGTGACGTCATATAGTAGTCCTCTACAATTATTACCCTGGGGTCAAAACGGGTCACGCCCCGGGGCTCATATGGTTTATATCAACTTTAATAGCAAAATGTCTTAAAAAATCTCCTCTGAAAACGCAAGGCCCAAATCTTTCATATTTGGTATGTAACATCCTTAAGTGGTCCTCTACAAAGATTGTTCAAATTATACCCCATTGGTCAAAACTGACCACACCCCAGGGGTCACATGGTTTATATAGACTTAAAGAGCAAAATGAATTTAACATTCTTCTCCTCTGAAACCGCAAGGCCTAGAGGTTTCATATGTGGTATGTAACAGCCATATAGTGGTCCTCTACAAATATTGTTCAAATTATGCCCTTGGGGTCAACTCTGGGGGCACCCCGAGGGGTCACATGCTTTATATAGACTTAAATAGCAAAGTTACTTTAAAACTGTTTACCTGAAACCGCAAGGCCCAGAGGTTTGTTCAAGATTGTTCATATTATGCCCCTGGGATAAAAATAAGCCATGCCTCGGGAATGCAAATTCCAATCTGGTTACAGGGTCTCAGGTGAGCGTCCTAGGGCCCTCAGGGCCCTCTTGTTTATATTCTACTTTGTTATAAAACATTAATCAATTGTTTTGCTACAAGCAATAACTTAGATAAAAAAAAATGCTGGAAGTCTGTTTATTAAAATTCCTCTATCTTAGTCATTTTTTGTCCGATTTTTTTCAAAATAAAACTTACATTCTGAGGGGAATGTTAAGGTAAATAAAGGGGAAAGATATATATTTTTTAAGTAGGGGAATTTCGGCCCGAAATTTGCCCTAAAAAAAGCACTGCGTACACACGCAGTGCGCAGCCGAAGTCATAGATTACTGACTTGACCTGTATTCTTGACCTGTATTTGACTCAGTTACCATAAATTCTTCTTTTAAGTGCCCCGGAATCAGAATTGCTTCTTTTGGACGTGACACCATTGTCCATTGGCGTGGAAGTAGAGGGTGGGATGATGTACGTCATCATTCCTCGGAACTCCACAATTCCTACGCGCAAACATGCCATGCTACACGGACCCAGTGGCACGGACCTAGGGGCAGACTGTCGTGGCGTTGCTATCAATGTGTACGAAGGAGAAAGGGCTCTTGTGAAGTACAATCATAAGATGGGGGAGATGGAACTGTTTGATGGTAATCTTATCGATGTTAAGATAACGATCGAAATTGATGCCAACAGCATCATAACTGTGACAGCAAAAGCTACACTGACTGGAAAATCGTCAAGCCTGACTATTAGTAATGATAAAGGTGAGTTGAAGAATTTGTCTACTACTGCTGTTTGTACTGGAGGTATTTCACATACAGTTATTATTCACAATACAATAATGTAACAGGCAAGACTTATTATAATATTATAGACCATATATGAGGAGTGTCGTGGGAAAACCGGGCTTAATAAATGTGCGTAAAGTGTCATCCCGGATTAGCCTGTGCAGTCCGCACAGGCTAATCCGGGATGGCACTTTCCGCTTTTATGTTTTCTGTTTCAAGGAAGTCTCTTCTAAACATAAATCCACTCTAGGAAAGTGCAGACTGCACAGGCTAATCTGGGACGACACTTAATGCACATGCATTAAGCCCGGTTTTCCCACGACACGCCTTATATGTAGTTTATCACCCCATATTTTCAAGTCTAATTGTACATATATTATCAAGAAGTTTTAATAATAAACAGCCCCAAGATAAGCAGTGTTAAGCACTACACAATTGTAGATGTACATTTCACCTCGCTATGTTGCTTGCAGTGATAATACAGATTAATGCCCACTGTTGCGTTTGTGAAATACTATCATTGCAACACCACCATTTACAACTGCCATGCAGTTGTTTTTGAACGTTTTGTTGATGTGTATATATATCATATCTATATATCAGTAATGGAGTTAATTGATCAACTTCTTTTTTTTATTATGCCCCCCTTCGATGAAGTGGGGATATCTTGCTTTGCACCTGTCCGTCGGTAGGTCGGTCGGTAGGTCTGTCCGTAGACCATTTCGTTTCCAAGCGATATCTTGAGAACGCTTTGACCTATGATCATGAAAGTTGGTACTGGTTACTTGGGAGAAAAGGAAGAACCTTATAAATTTAGAGGTCAACAGGTCAAAGGTCAAGGTCCCCGTTGCTTAAAATAGAAAAATGGTTTCTCCTCAATAACTTGAGAACGCATTGAGATATTTTAATGAAACTTTATACATAGATACCTTACATCGAGACCTCGCTTGGGATTGCATATGGGCTGGGTGGGGTCAAGGTCACCGTTACTTAAAATAGAAAAACGGTTTCCGCACATAGAAAAACGGTTTCCGCACAATAACTTGAGAACGTATCGAGATATTTTAATGAAACTACATACATAGATACCTTATATTGAAACCTCGCTTGGGATTGCATATGGGGTGGGTGGGGTCAAGGTCACCGTTACTTAAAATAGAAAAACGGTTTCCGCACAATAACTTGAGAACGTATCGAGATATTTTAATGAAACTACATACATAGATACCTTATATTGAAACCTTGCTTGGGATTGCATATGGGGTTGGTGGGGTCAAGGTCAACATTACTAAAAATAGAAAAATGGTCTCCGCTCAATAACTTGAGAATGCATCGAGATATTTTAATGAAAGTTCGTACATAGATACCTTATATTCAGACCTCGCTTGGGATTGTCTATGGAAATCGTGGGGTCAAGGTCATCGTTACTAAAAATAAAAAATAAACGGTTTCAGCACAATAACTTGAGAACGCATCAAGATATTTTAGTGAAACCTCATACATATATACCTTATATTGGGACCTCTCTGGGATTTCATATGGGGTGGTTGGGGTCAAGGTCAAGGTCACCATTACTAAAAATAGAAAAACAGTTTCCGCTCAATAACTTGAGAACGCATCAAGATATTTTGATGAAACTTCATACATAGATTCCATATATTCCGTACATTGCTGATATTCTGTAGATTGTTTGATACATTATCCATAATTATTTGTTGTTTTTATCATTGCAGGTCGTTTGAGTCAACAAGAAATCAGCAAAATGATAGGTGAAGCAGACATAAATTGTAAAGCTGATGATGTCATCCGTCAACATGCAGAGAATAATTTGCCAGTTATAAAGAGACATTCAGTTGAACTTTGTACATGTATGTATGGTTGTGTGTCTTATATTAAGTATATAAATCCCTGTTTAAGCAGTAGAAACTTGAAAATTTATGTTTGCTTGTATTAAGATCGTTTTTTTAGCTTAACTTTTCGAAGACAAGGCAAGCTATTGTACTCGCCCCGGGCAGCGGCGGCCGGGCTAGGTTAAAGTTTTTTGATATGCTTGTTTCTCAGGAATGACTAGACGGATTTCATTCAAACTTGAACCATTTATTCTCATTATACAAATCAATATATAGGCCAAGTTTGGTAACTCCAATTAGACATTTGTCACAGTTATGGGCCTTTTTTAACATAGAAATTTTACATTATAAGCTGTATGGACAGGTTAACCGTTTTTTTGGTAAGCTAGTTTCTCATGAATGGCTTGAGGGGTTTCATTCAAACTTAGAAGATGTATTTCCCATATTAAAACTTAGAAGATGTATTTCCCATATTAAAACTTAGAAGATGTATTTCCCATATTCAAACTTAGAAGATGTATTTCCCATATTCAAACTTAGAAGATGTATTTCCCATATTCAAACTTAGAAGATGTATTTCCCATATTAAAATGGACCTAAGGCCAATTTTGATTTCTCTAGTTTGAAATTCGTCAAACACTTTTACACTTAGAAATTTTACATGTAAGCTATATGGACAGGTTAAAGTTTTTCGGTAAGCTGGTTTCTCAGGAATGGCTTGAGGGATTTCATCCAAACTTTGAACACTTATTCCCTATATTAAAATGAACTCATAGGCCAATTTTGATAACTCTATTTCGAAATGTGTTTAAATTATGGGCCTTTTTACACTTAGAAATTTTTCATATAAGCTATATGGACAGGTTAAAGTTTTTTGGTAAGCTAGTTTAAGCTTTTAATTTTTAAGCGGGTGGGATGGCGACGACAAATTCTTATTTCTACTCTCTAACTGAAGAATGAATCTTCACACATATATAATCTAAAGCAACACTTTACTTGGGATTGCATTTGTGGTGGGCTGGGTGGGGTCAAGGTCAAGGTCGCTGTTACTAAAAATAGAAAAGACAGTTTCTGCGTAATCACTCAAGAACAATATTTTAATGAAACTCAATTTACAGATACTGTATAAGGTTTGTGGGGTCAAAGTCAAGGTCACTGTTTTGAAAATTGGAAAAATACTTTCACCTCAGTAACTCAAGAACAAAATGAAGTTTGTTTAATTGGCCCCCACTATACAGTTTGTTTTAGAAAAAAATGCCTGAAACTTTGACAAGCACAAAAACAGTCGAGCACGCTGTCCTCCGACAGCTCTTGTTGAAATTGAAATGTCTCCATCAAACTGAATCATAATAATACGAATACTCATGGATGTTTTCATGCAATATATTAGTGTTTGATGCTGCAACACTGATAACATTCCTACTGATGTTCAAGAAACTATGCTGGTGCCAGTATTCCTGCATTGTTCTAGCATTGTGATGCTATCATTGCGTACTAAGTGTTTTATTTAAAGCTGCAGTCCATAGAATATAATTCGATACATCTTAAATCGGCATTAGGTAGTTCTAATGAATGTACATGAGGTTTATTCCAATGAAAACTGTTTCTTATTTATGAAAAGCATTTAATATAATGTCTATGTTCGAAAACGCTTGGTAGGAACGGAAAATACAATAATGTACATGCTGATTTACTCCAGAGTCATCACCAGCTATCACAAACAGAAACTGTGAGATAAAAAATTTACCAAATCGTTATTATTTTTCCTGTTTCAATGCATTTTTTAGCTCACCTGTGCACAGCATGCTCATGGTGAGCTTTTGTAATCGCCTTTTGTCCGTTGTGCGTCATCAACATTTACCTTGTGAACACTCTAGAGGCCACATGTATTGGCTAATCTTCATGAAACTTGGTCCGAACATTTGTCCCAATGATATCTCGGCTGACTTCAAAACTGGGTCATGTGGGGTCAAAAACTAGATCACTTTCGTCAAATTGAAGAAAAAGCTTCTGAACACTCTAGAAGTCACATTTTTTGCCCAATCAACATGAAACTTGCTCAGAAAATGTGTTCTAATAATATATCGGCCGAGTTCAAAATGGTTCCGGTCCGTTGAAAAACATGGCTGCCAGGGGGTGGGGCAGTTTTCCTTATATGGCTATAGAAGAAGCTTGTGAACACTCTAAAAGTCACATTTTTGGCCCAATCAACATGAAAATTGCTTAGAACCTTTGTTCTTATGATATCTTGGCCTAGCTCGAAATTGGTTCCGTTCTGTCAATAAACATAGCCGCCAGGGGGCGGGGCCAGTTTTTCTATTTGGGCTATAGAAAAAGCTTGTGAACACTCTCGAAGTCAAATTTTTTGCCCAATCAACATGAAACTTGCTCAGAACATTTGTTCATATGATATCTTTGCCGAGTAAGAAAATGGTTCCGGTCCGTTGAAAAACATGGCCGCCAGGGGAGTGGAGGGGGTTCAGTTTTCTTTATATGGATATATTGAACATTTTAAAAAGCTTGTGAACACTCTAGAGGCCACATTTGTATCCCAATCATCATGAAACTTTGTCAGAACATTTGTCGCAATGCTATCTCGGACAAGTTCGAATCCAGGTCACATGTGGTAAAATACTAGGTCACCAGGCCAAATTTCAAAAAACAAGCTTGTTGCAAAATACGCGAAGCATTATTTAATTGTTGTTTAATTTGTGTACATAATTTAATATTCCTGTAGTAATTTGCTTATTGTGCTATTATATGTTTATCAATTTATAAAGTATTGCTCCGTTAGATAATGCACATACGTAATTGCTTTTTATTGTATGCATCGTTGTGTGCTCCGTTGTAAGCTCCGTTGTACGCTCCGTTGTACGCTCCGTTGTGTGCTCCGTTGTACGCTCCGTTGTATGCATCGTTGTGTGCTCCGTTGTACGCTCCGTTCTCATGTTGCACGTGCTATTGGTGGACAATGTTATATATAATAGACAGCCTGCATGTGCAGGGGTTCACTTCAATAAAATACATTGTTCTGTGTAACATCTGTTCAGTTCAGTTTTGGATTTATAGTGTGTCACAACTGTTAAGATATGTTGGATTATACAAAAGTGAAACATGTGGATTAAAAGAAAATTAATAAAAGCAAAAGCAAAATGCAAAAAGTCTTTCTATGTTTAATATGGGGGCACAATACGAAAAGTATGCCACAAAGCTTGCAAATAATCTAGAGGCTACATTTTTAGTAGAATCTTCATGTTACTTGCTTATAACAGTTAAATTCCTTAGCCCCTTAGGTGAGCGACCAAGGGCCTTATGGCCCTCGTGTTTGAATTTTGATAGGATAGATGTCCATAAGAAACGATTTCTGTTTTATTTTTTTACATAGTTCTGGACTGCTGCTTAAAGGACAACAACCACTTGTTAAAACATTGAACCTGAAATAACATTACAAATGTAACAATAGACAAATATAAGGTATTAAATGCGTAATTTTGTTGCCGGAATGAAGCAAATATTAGCACACTGAAAGTCATGTTTTGCACTGGAAGCTCAGTCAAATCAAAACACTGACGTCGGTTACAAAAGAAACTAAAAGCATGTGAATTATGAGTGCATTTTTGCTCAAAAGGAAACTGATGTTTGAATGAAGTTCCATTAACTACCTTTAAACTTGATAATATGGCTTCTTATTCTATAGTATATATGACATCATAATAAAAATGTATTTGTAAATTTAGTAATTAAGTAAGTAAGGAACACATATTTTTCGAGCTTACTATCTAATGCAAACGGAATTATATACATGCCAGTAAACAAGTCAAACGGCAATGAGCCATGCAGAAAATCTGATAAAGCGTGGTACTTAGGAGCATCGATTATTAGTGATTTGTAGCCTGCTGAGTCAAAAGTAGGTCATACAGTGCGTGCTCTCGATTTTCCATACTACAATTAAAAATAATACATTGCAATAATTTGTTGTAAAAGTTTTTCTAAATAAGAATCTGTAATATGAGAAAAATACAATCATTTTTACGTCTAAACCGATAAAACAATAACCAACATAGCTCATTAATTTAGTTGTCTTATTCCAGTTCAATCAGGTGAATATTTTAGTAACATTCAAGTAAATTGCCAAAATAGGGGTGGCGTTAATTTGACGTAACATTTATAATAAATTGACATTCTTAGAAACTGTCATTGCAATAAATCACATACTATATACATAATAATACACATGACATACATTATCTAAAACATTAGTTAATTTTTGCTGTTGTGAAGAAGGACCCTTTCAGGTTTCCATTTACTTAGCCTGCATAGAAAAGAATTAGTTTTCTGCGATACCTGTTTCCTAGCCTGCATAGAAAAGAATTAGTTTTCTGCGATACCTGTTTTGAAAATTACCCTCTCAAAAGACCATTGGTTTCCGTCAACAGTCTAAACTTGTAACTGCTAAGTTTGTTATCGCAAACAATGTGATGATGAATACAGCGAGTAGTGCTGCAGATCCTCTATAATAAAATCGAGGGTTTAGCGTGAAACTATTGTATCTGATATAGAAATGTTAAGCAGATACAATAGTTTCACGCTAAGCCCTTGATATACCTTCAAGGCAAATGTTTTGAATTTCATTTAAAAATGTCCGCATTTTGGCATTTTTGCCGACTTACATTTTCAATACAAATAACTCACATTGGTTAAAATTTAACAACAATTGTTGCCACTTTGTGGTCTTTGGCAGTTTTACTAATGACGAATTCACTTGCCACTTTGTGGTCTTTGGCAGTTTCACTAATGACGAATTCACTTGCCACTTTGTGGTCTTTGGCACAGTTTTACTAATGACGAATTCACTATCCTTGTGTATTCTTGTACAGTCATTCCCAATCTTGCTGGGTACGGTATCGGTGTCCAGGTCTCCACATGCGCAGTAGAAGAGGCAACCATGGATCCCAACTGTGTCTTAGAAATTAGTAAACTTATGAACAATGTAAGTAAACAGCCTATATCCATTATAGTATGCATTTAAAGATATAGAATTTTGTTGATTTCAGTGTAAGATCATTTTTTATTTTTTGAGTGGTCATATAAAACATATTTTTACTAATGGCGCAACAATGGCGAAAATAGCAGCTTTTCTATGACCACAATGAAATAAAAATGCTATCATACACTGAAATCAACCATTTTTTTCATTTTGTTCCATGATTTTTGACAAAAATTAACTACGCTGGCTGGTCACTGGTTTCAGTATTCTGGCATCATAAATAATGTCATAAATGATTATTGAAATTTATATTCTGTATGCAGTTGTGTACGAAAGCCGATATTTGCTCTGTCGATGAGTGCATTGACGTACTATTTTTAAAATAATACAAAACAATGTGAATATAATTTCCATAAAACCATGATCAAATGTTATCTTTTCACTCGACTGGTATTATCCACTCATTCACCACATAGCCTGAAATAAAATTAGTGCTTTTGGAGCAGCCAGTTGATATTTTTCAATGTATTTCCTATGCTCAGAACGTTTTCAGCAAGTTAAAACATGGTCAACTTTTTACTTCACTTGTATCTTACTTGTTCATTATGCGTTATTTCTCTGTTTATTCAATTTTATTCGAAACACATTTTATTGACTATTTCTTTGTGAAACAGGAGGGGTACTTTGATTTTTCCCCAACACTTGGCAAACTTTTGGGCGTTGACTTCCAGAAATGTGAGGGAATCCTAACGAAAGCCGGCCTTTCTTCGTTGGGTAAGACACCAAACCAGTTATTGGGACTTCTATATTGTTTGTATCTACTTTTTATGCCCCACCCTTTTAGTATTTGGAGTATTCAGCAATCATAATATATATCTGTCTGTCCATTTTTGTCAGTCCATCAGTTTATCTTTCATGGTTCTTGCGTGAAGAATAACTCAAAAATACCTTTGGTATGGGAGATTGAATTAAACTTGTTGATTGATAGAGGGTATTGGTAGCATTTACACTGCACAAGAGCCATAACACTATCTTCAGTATTGATGGTGCCATTATATTTGAGTTTTTTCTTCACACGTACCTCCTTTACAAATGGAATGATTTTAATAAAACTGATAATACGGCATTGAGAGGAAGTAAAAAGTACAATTATCATAACTCTGTCTACAATATGTATGGATATTGCCTTAATTAATTGTCTTTTGCAGTAAATGACACTAATACTTGAATTCAAATGAACTATTGAAACTATGTGTTATATACTGTTGAAAAGAAGAGTCGCTTACACTACAAAACACATAACTCTCCTCTCTATATATGGAGTTACTGACCTTTGGGTCATTTTCTTGTGTAGAGCAATAATGACATAATTATCCTGTATATCCCCTAATAACGCCTCCGGAGGCCTTTCACTTTCCCAGAGGGGTGTTGATTATGAGTCCAGTTCTTGGCATTCTGTTATATAAACCAGTTTTAAGAAAACATGATAATTTGACTATGTAGCTCATTCTGCAAACATTTTTTCAAAGATTTGCAAAACTGATATGCCTTTGCTTTCAGTGTTTATGAAAATTATAGAATCAGACAGGAAGGTTTGAATATTATTAAAAATAGGGGGGGGTCATTTATTAGGGAATATACGGCAAATAATGCTCTGAATGTTTTTGTTGTTTTTCTCTAGGCTTTGCATGCTCAGTTGTCACAAATAAATGGCTTTACTTATGATTAGTCCAGTATTATGTTCATTGTTAGGGAAGTTCACAGCATGTCATATCCAGCTTGTGTACATTCTTGTTTTTTTTTCTTGCATACTTAAGGTTCAAAGGCACAGTGCGAGATTCTGAGACTGCTGGCCACTTCGATAGTGATTATTCGTCTTCTAAAGGTGAGAAACAGTACCTTAAACAAAGGAGGCATGACGTGGGAAAACCGGGCTTCATGCATGTGCGTAAAGTGTCGTCCGTGCATTGTGCACAGGCTAATCCGGGACGACACTTTCCGCCTTCAGTGGATTTATGTTTAGAAGAGATTTCATTCAAACAGAAAATACCCTAAAAGCTGAAAGTTCCGTCCTGGATTAGCCTGTGCGGACTGCACGGACGACACTTTACGCACATGCATTTAGCCCGGTTTTCCCACGACACGCTTCAAAGGTTTTGATTGCCACAGTTTATTGCAGTTTTACTTTGATAGATTTTTACAGGTTTGATAGATTTTTAAACGTCACACCATTTTTTGCGACTATGCTTTTTGCAACCGAATGTCTTGCCTTTAAACATGTTTGCTCCCTTGTTTTTAAATCAGCTTTTAAAAGATAAAATTATTCTTATGCAAAATAAAATTAAACTTGTGCGTGGAATGAAATAAATCAAATGTATTATTCTTGCAACCTAAATGAACACTTTGTATTTGATTTCAAGATATTCTTTCATGCACTAAAACTTTAACACATATTTTAAATTTCTTCATGGACTTTATACATTACAGTCAGTTGTCTACTTGGCATTTTTGTTGATACCTATTTATTCTAGGGATGGCACCTGATGGTTAATAACTAATTAGTTTTTATGCCCCCGAAGGAGGGCATATAGTAGTCGCACCGTCCGTCTGTGGGTGCATGCGTGGGTCCGTCCGTCCAGACTTTGTTTCCGCTCTGTAACTTTTTAATGTCTGGATGGATTTTAATATATCTTCAGACTATTATTCCCCATGACTAGACGATTTGTTGCGTACAACTCCCATGCTCGTCGGTCAAAGGTCAAGGTCACAATTCAAGGTCAATGGTCATACATTTTTTGTTCCGCTCCATAACCTCTTAATGCCTGGATGGATTTTAATATAACTTCAGATTATTATTCCACATGACCAGATAATGTGTCGCGTGCAACTCCTATACTCGTCGGTCAAAGGTCAAGGTCACAATTCAAGGTGAAAGGTCATGAATTTGTGTTTCCACTCCATAACTTCTAAATGTCTGGATGGATGTTAATAAAACTTCAGATTATTATTCCCCATGACCAGACGATGTGTCGTGTGCAACTCTCATGCTCGTTGGTCCAAGGTCAAGGTCACAATATAAGGTCAAAGGTCATGAATTTTTGTTTCCGCTCTGTAACTTCTTAATGCCAGAAGGATTTTAATATAACTTCAGAGTATTATTCCCCATGAACAGACAATGTGTCGCGTACAACTCCCATGATGGTCTGTTCAAGATCACAATTGAAGGTAAAAGGTCAATTACTTTTGTTTCCACTTCATAACTTCTAAACGTCTGGAGGGATTTAAATCTTACTTCAGATTATTATTCTCTATGACCAGACAATGTGTTGCATACAACCCCCATGCTCGTCTATCAAAGGTCAAGATCACAATTCAAGGTCAAAGGTCAAGGATTTATGTTTCTCCACCATAGCTTCTAAACATTTGGAAGGATTTTAATATTACTTCAGATTATTATTTCCCATGACCAGGTGAAGTGTCGTGTACAACTCCCATGGTCCTCAGTCAAAGGTCAAGGTCACAATTCAAGGTCAGATGTCAAGGAATTTCTTTCTGCTCTAGAACTTCCAAAAGCCTTAAAGGATTTTAATATTATTTCAGATTATTTTTTCCCATGACCAGAAGATGTGTCACATACCACTTACATGCTCCTTGGTCAAGGTCTGTGGGTCCAAGGTTATATTTAAAAAGTCAAATATTATATGAACTTTTTGTAGGAAGCATCATTTTTGCCAACATGTAAGAAATGTCATAACTTTGTGGGAATGAAGATCATTGTTAGGCAGTGTGTCACGACAACAAACAGCTGTGTTGCTGAAATCTCAAGATATTTGTCCAGGGCATAATATTGTACTCTGACATTGTTTTGCCTTCCTCTGAAAAGCATATGCCTCTGGGGCATATGTCACATCCTGTGACAAGCCTTGTTACTTTTTTGGTGTCCGTCTAATTTATACAAAATGCTTGTTTTTCTCACTGCGGTAAATCAATTAAAATTTGCGTTTTCAATTGTTTTTTATTGATAAACATGTGAGCCTGTAAGTTTAAAACCCATTTCTATAAATCAAAACATATAATAACATAATTGAACAGGTGTGTCATAAATGTGTCATTATGTTTTCAAGAATGTATTACCTGACATTGACCCGGAGAAAATGACAGAAGACCTGTGGTTTAAGAAAACCGAAGCCATTGTATCGTCTGGCGGCACAGCTGCAGTTGTCTTAAACTTAATCAAAGATTATTTGCCGAAAGCCTTCAGCTACGCAACAGAAACAGCCGACAAGTACCCTCTGGTGCCTTCAACACTGGAATTGGGCTCGTCTTGGACAAATGTGGCAACGAGGTTACTGGGTATGTAACCAAGCAAGGTGATAATGGCGTTTGTGATAGGAACTGTTTGGTTAATTAATGTGATTGATTAAGATATTATGACTTTATATTTGACTGGGGGTAATTATGTCTAATGTTGCAAGTTTTTTTTTTACCAAATGCACACAGACAAATAATGCATACTCCTGTGTGAGAAATATTGTCTATGTAAAATGTGTGGTAAGTGTTGTTGTTGTGATTTTGTTATGGTTTGTTAGTTTATTATTTTGTCTTTTATTTCTCATAACAATATACCTTCATTGAGATTGAAGAGGGGTTGTCTGATTGGTATACCTTTATTTAGATTCTCGTTCATCACCCTCTAATAAAATATAGTTTTATATGAAAAATCAATATCGCCAAAAACTATTTTATTTATTGAAAACACAATTCTGTTGTTACTGGCCTGTTATCCTTCAGTACCGGCTACATTCGGTTTTGGGTAAAACAATAAGAACTCAGCATGTGCAAACAATTCATCTGACTTGTCGAGATGATGTATATGCATGTGCCATATTTTTTTGCTGCGCAGTAAACAATTTTTTTTGTAAAAAAATTCCCTCTTAATACATTTTTGAAAATATATTTTTCTTTACATTTATTATAATTTTATTTTAAATATATTTTTACTCTTAGAATTAATAGATGGTTATACGTTATGATAATCACTATATTTTCATACAAAATTGTACAGTCCCTGTTTAATAACAGTTATAAAAATACAGTATAAGAACATCAGAGTCTTACTATCATCTAAATAGTGGTCCATGGTGTTTGTCGGGCATAACAAAAGTATGTTTGTCTCAGGTTACATGCCCCAAAAAATTAGGGTAAGTAGATAGGGAATAATTAAATTTTTTATTTTTTTTGGTTAATGGTCAACTTCAACATTCTAAAACTGAATGAATATTCAAAACATGTTGGAAATATCATTAAAAATTGTTTTAAAGTGGATGTTATCGAAAAACAAAACACTTATTTAATAAAAAGAAAATATTTAATTGTTGTAACAAAGTAAATAAAAATATCTGACACACTCAATAAAATGTTCTAGGGTCGGTAGGTCTGGTAACCTGAAACAAACATATATTGTTTTTACGCCTCAGCACTTATTGTACGAGTCTCGTAGTCTAAATTTTGTTGTTGCGATTCTTTATGTCTACATTCTTTAAGAAAATTAGTTTGCCTTGCAAAAAATGTTTGTATTTAAACATACATTAAGTATCTTTAAGACATCTAACCATATAATATCTTACAATACAATTGTTCTTGCTTTTCTTGTTGGGCAAGGTTTTAGTGTTACATATCGCTTTTTCTCTCATTGTCTATTTTCAGGGAATTATAAATAACTATACATCATATATAAAATATATAAAAAAGTAAAAAATCTTCAAAGTTATTGTTTTATAATTCATTGTAATTCTGAAAGTGTCATGATTTTATTGGCTGCACAATTGTATGTTATACTAATCCTCGTTTATGTCGAATACAAATTCTGCACAGCTTTATGAATATAAACCATTGTTTGATTGAGTTATATCATAGTGTTCGCACCAACATTATTTTTATGGACTTTTGCATGTTCATGTTATATACCTGAAAAGAAGAAAGAAGAGAACAGATCAGTGAATGTGTATTACTTTCAAATTCCCCTAGCTGAATTATTGTAAACTCTGCCAACCATTACTTTCAAATTCCCCTAGCTGAATTATTGTAAACTCTGCCAACCATTACTTTCAAATTCCCCTAGCTGAATTATTGTAAACTCTGCCAACCATTACTTTCAAATTCCCCTAGCTGAATTATTGTAAACTCTGCCAACCATTACTTCCCCTAGCTGAATTATTGTAAACTCTGCCAACCATTACTTTCAAATTCCCCTAGCTGAATTATTGTAAACTCTGCCAACCATTACTTTCAAATTCCCCTAGCTGAATTATTGTAAACTCTGCCAAGGAGGTTTCTCCCGTCGTTAATTTGTTTGTCTGTTTGTGATTTAGTAACTTCATTTAAAAGTAATGAGAAGATTTTCAAGAAATTTTCTAGGAAGATTGGGAATGGGCAAATGAACAAATTACACGATTTTGTTGGTGATCCAGAGCATCGTCTGGATCAAGGTGTTTTGTGAAAGGATTCTTTATTATTGGGTGATTAAATTACCCCGTTTTGCTGTATAAGTCATTTATTGCCGAAATACGTGGGGGGGGATGCTGCCTTGGCAGAGTTCTGCACTCTCTTAGTGCTTTCTGAATGTTTTAAGCCTCAGTCACACATTCCCGATTATGGCTTCCGACAGCGTCCCGAAAATGCTACGATACAAATAAGAAAAAAGTTGGGAATATCGGGACGCTGTCTGGAAGCGTAGGAACATTGTCGGTACGCTGTCGTAAGAATCGGGAATTATCGGGACATGTTCGGTGTGATCAACCACGCAATCCCGACAGTTAAGGTTTTCCCTAAACATTCGGGAAACTCAGCCGAATTTGTATAGTCGGGACTCTGTCGGGATAGATACGGCTGTATCGGTTCAAATTCGGGACGTTATCGGGACAACGCCCTGACGAAGGGGATTGGTAATGCATTATAAATTATATAGAAATATCACGTCTGGGGTATTGCTGCAGACACACATTTCTATTATGGCACCCGACAGCGTCCCGGTAGCGCAACGATACAAATATTAAAACAGTCTGGAATGTCGGAACGATGTCGGGAAACTGTCAGATCGCATTCGGTTGAGCCCCGAATCTCAGAATATTGTCCTGAATTTTGATATATTTGATTCGGGACGCTGTCTGCTCAAGAACGACAGTACAAATCGGGAATGTATGACTGAGGCATTAAGGTTATGAAATGATGTGATATAACTTCTTTGTTAAGTGTATCATCTTTCATTTACTAGTGTACATTTTTTATGCAAACACTTTTACTAAATGCACACATATATGTGAGTGTAATATATTTATTAGTGATCCAATTGTGTATTTTATACTTTCTTTATACATCAACATTTTATATTACATCAACTATTGCTGTCGTATTTTTATGTATGCGGGGTATTTTGCTTTTCTAATGTCGATGGTTCTGTCGGTCTGGCGGTCGGTCAGCAGACTACTGTCGTTTCCGCTCTTGTAAGTCCAACAGTTTTCATCTGATCTTCACCAAACGTCATGAAAATGTTTGTGGGCATAATATCTCGGCCAAGTTCGATAATCAGCCAAATTGCCCCTGGAATTGTGGAGTTATGGCTCTTGAATTATCTAAAATTGGCCTTCCCAGCTGTTTTTCCGTTCTCTAAGTTCTCTAGTTTTTATCAGATCTTCACTAAAATTCATGAATTATTTTGTGGGCATAAAATCTCAACCAGGTTTGTTAATCAGCCAAATCGTCTGAGGAATTTTTGAGTTATGGCCCTTGAATTATCTAAAATTGGCTTTTTAGCAGTTTCCGTTCTCGAAATAAGTCGGCACGTTTTTATCTGATCTTCAATAAACTTCACCAAAATGTTTCTAGGCCTATCTCGGTCAAGTTTGATAGTCGACCACATCGTCCCAGAAACTGTGGAGTTATGGCCCTTGATTAATCTAATATTAGCATTTTTGACGTTTCCGTTGTGTAAGTCTAACATCTAGAAGGGGCATAACTGGTTTACAAACAGCTCTTGTTTTTTATTATTACAAAATATATAACCTGTTTGTTTTATGATATTTTAGTAAGGGTTTTGTGATGATGCGGATATTGCAGTAAGTCTATAATAGTTTTATGTGTTAGTCAACGACGATAGGTATTTTAGATCTAGCAATACTACATTCAGTTATACTCTGGTACAACAGCAAATGATTTTTATTATTTAATGCGCTCAAACAACGACACAATCATAATACGAATAGCTGTATACGTTTTTCACCTGTTGAATGCTATTAACAACGTAAATTAATGTGCTGACATTAATTGTATAAATCGATTGCTATCACTTTCTCATCATAATATACTCAATAAATATCTGTTTATGTTAGTATTTTTCAATTTATAACAGTACAACATTTTATATGTTTTGTTACACAACTCTATTTATGTATGCTTTCTTATTGTATGCCATGTATTATGGGCCGGAGGCCTATATGTACCAAATAAAAAACTTGAACTTGATACTATTTCATTTAAATTCCTTTGGCTAACTTTTGTGGCATTTTTATGAGGTTTATTTAATTCTTAATCAAATGTTGTTGTTCACACTTTCATTCAATTAAAAGCCAAATTTACTTTATTTTAAATGACTGTATGCAACTGATTTTAGCTCGACTATTCGAAGAAAAGCGAGCTTTCCTACTACCCCCGGCGTCGGCGTCCGCGTCTAAATTTGGTTAAAGTTTTTATTCAAAAGTCTTGTAACTTCAAAACTAAATAAGTTATTCACTTGAAACTTGGAATATACCTTTGTCATTAACTCCAGTGTCAGGGGCAACATTCCCCATAACTCTGTTTGTATTTTAACAGAGTTATGCCCCTTTTTCACATATATTTTCTGGTTAAAGTTTATATTCAAATGTTTTGTAACTTCAATACTACAAATGCTATTCACTTGGAACTTGGAATATACCTTTATCATCACCTCCAGTATCAGGGTGAGCATTCCCCATAACTCTATTTTGTATTTTGACAGAGTTATGCCCCTTTTTCGCATAGATTTTCTGGTTAAAGTTTATATTAAAAAGTTTTGTAACTTCAAAACTACATAAGTTATTCACTTGAAACTTGGAACTGACCTTTTTCATCAACTCTAGTATCAGGGGCAACATTATCCAGAACTATGTTTTGTATTTTGACAGAGTTATGCCGCTTTTCACATCGATGTTCTGGTAAAAGTTTATATTCAAAAGTTTTGTAACTTCAAAACAACATTACCCATAACTCTGTCTTGTATTTTGACAGAGTTAGCCCACTTTTTACATAGACCTTGCGGTTAAAGTTTTTGTTCCAAAAATTTATAAACTATACAAGGCTTCACTTAAAAGTTTTGTATTTTCCACTATCCAAAATTTGTACCAACTGAAATACTTCGAATAGTCGAGCACGCTGTCCTCTGACAGCTCTTGTTCATTGTATATCAGTGTTATCATTCACATATCATGCTTCCCCTTAACTACTGTAATCATCATATTTTCATCGGTTCCAACACATCAGTGGATTCATATTATATTGTGTTTATCTTTCGACATGAACTACTGACAACACGTTAAATATGAACATTCTAACCGAATACCTGAGTTCAATTGATTTGAAGTTGTTGTTTTTTCTTGTTTATAACTTTCATGCACTGTCTTGTTTACAAATCTTATATGTTGGTCGTACTAAAATGATTACACTCACAAAGACGGATACTGTCAACACTAAAACATGTTAATAAACGCTTTCATCAATAAATAGTTGTTTGTGTTATTTGAAACAAGACAAAACCTATTGTCGTCCCACTGTCGGAGAAAAACATAAACCACCACTCACGGTTGTGTTGCTACTATTCATTGTGTATAATTGTAGACTATTTAGGAAAGAAATGACTCTCAAAATACGCTGTGATGAATCTGATTCATGAAACCACTTCGAACGTCTGTTCGAATGAATACGCGTATGTAAAAGAAAAGTGTTTGTTTATTATAGTGTCACCCCTCGCGATTAGGGCCAGCCAGTTTTGACTTATAAGACACCTTTTACTTATGAACATGTTTACTCCCGAATCCTATCCTATATGCCGGGTGCTTGGCAGGAAGGCAATCGGTACCCTTCCATTTAACTAGCTGCTTGGTAGGCAACCGGCAATATCAGAACAAGCCCTGTGCGAGACTCGAACCTTCCACTACTAGTACCTCTCGCTCCGTAGGCGAACGCCCTAACCAATAGGCCACGGAGATGTATTTCACGACTGTACTAACACTGTAATTGTTTCATATACACTCAACAAAAGCTGTAATGCATTAAAGGGGAATTGCAGCTGCCCCATGGTAAAAACGAAATTCTTTCGTATTTTTCCGATATTTTGGTATGAACACATGCGTGTATAACTCAGATAAGCATAGCTGTCTATCCATGATGAAATTCTTATGAATAAAGAAAATACAGTAATTTCCATTTACTTGTTATTGGTGCGTTATAACTTGTGTTGAGTGTAAATGACTCCCTAAATCAAGTTGGACTTTGAGAAGAAACTTCCGCTCCGCGTTTTCCACATCATTCACCAGATGTGCTTTGTAGTCCATGCCAGGACGAAAGGCGTGATGAGATCTACAATAATATAAATTTACACTCGCCCAGTCGCCAATGGCGAGTTAATTTGCAGCTGGAAAACTTAATCCAATTAGTATTTAGCCCAGTTGGTAAGCTGCATACCATAATACCAGGCCTTTTTCCTTATATGGATATATTGAAAACTTAAAAAAAATATTGTCAAAAACCACTGGTTGGATTTTGAAATCATTTCCTGAAAATGTTCATTGTGTGGTCCTATACCAAAACATTTTTTTATTTGTTCAAAACATGGCGGCCAGGGGGGGGGGGGGGGCTGGGCCTGTTTCCTTAAATGGCTTTATTGAAAACATTAACAATCTGCCTCTCAAAACAACTGGTTGGATATTGTAATACTTTTACACAAATGTTCCTCTACCAAAATGTTTCAAATTATTTTTGATGTGTTTAAAACATTGTCCCCCTAGAGGCTTTTTTCCTCTTACGGCTAAATTGAAAACTTTAAAAAATCTTCTTACCAGAAACCACTGGTTGGATTTCGAAATAATTTCAAAGAAATATTCACTGGGTTGTTTATTATGATTTTTAAAGACCTCGCAGCCGGGGGGCGCAGTAGTTTTCCTTACATGTATGGCTTTATTGAAAACTTTGAAAATCTTCTATAACCACCATCTGGATTTTAAAATAATTCCAAAGAAATGTGCTATTATGATTAATTAAAGGGTAAGCGACCCAGGGCCATTTTTTGCCATCTTGTTTTTAACGATTGTCTGAAAATGTTTTGATTCAGTAATGTTAATCAAACTTCAATAGCTAAAATGAGCTAGTTCTAATGAGGAAGTGGCTCATAATTTCAAGACCTAGCTCGTAATATTTCATGGTCGCGAGTTCAGTTGACCCATTACCCCGGAATGCTAATTTGTTTTCATTATCTATTAATAATGCTGAATTCTGTGTTCTATGGATGAGTGCGGACAAACGGATCAAGCTGAAATAATCATGCTTTGCCCGCATTCCTGGGTCATATGTTTTTTAAAAAGTCGTATCTAAGTACTTAATGAACTGAAATAACCAGTGACAAACGTTTTGCAACTATATTAGTATTTATAACTAATATTAAACTTATTTATTAAAATTATCTAATAAACATGGACGTTCTATAAGGCTATAACTAACTAATACCGATTCATAGATACTCCCTAAATACGCCTTTGGGTCACCTGAGGTATTATGAAAGTGATATTTTGTACAAATTCAGTTTTCTTTCGCCGTCATAGCTATTCGACACAGCTATTTTAGAACCGTCCTTACTCACGCACACAGAATACGGATGCTTCATATCCACTGTATAATTACCCAGTATTTCACCATCCACAGTCAGGTGCACGATGGAATTCGTGTTCCTAGAGCATACCAGCACCGTGTCACCAGGTCCGACACACGCTCCACGTGGTTGCTGTATGCTGTCATCACGCACTGCTTTAGACCCACCTTGCACAGCGTCGTACAGATACACTGTGTGGTCGAACCTATCAGACAATACCAATGTGTTCTTAGACTTGACATACGTGCTCTTACTGTCACCAAGTTTGTACTTACTATTATGAAATCCCACGTTTATCAAAGTCGGACTCTATTTCATACTTTGATATTATTCTTGCTGGACGTGGCTCATCGTACGTACTTACCACCATACTGGTTGACGTCATACGGCATATAGAGAATATAAAAGATGATGTTTTGATCTCCTTTATCGGGCAAATGTCGCTGTAAGGATTCACGGACAGGAGACACACAAAACTATTTGCAACAGTCACGGCGATTTCATTCTCAGTCAGCCAGGCAACGTCGCGGGAGAATGCCTTGAACTTGTACGATGCTCCTTGTCTCTGAAGCCGTTCATTCAGTATAATGCATTTGCAATTCTTGTTATCCACGGCTACCAGTCTCCCATCCGGCATAAAATCCAGTCCCGTGAGATAAGGCTCCTTATCATCATATCCAGTCTCTGTTATGTTCACGGACATAAGCAACTCGAAAAGGAATGGCCGGCACTGTAGTGATACCTCAAAGCTGTTCGCAATGGGTTGCGCTGAAATTATATAATTATGTTTGTGTACTGTAAATGTTCTTATCGTTTGCTGTATATCTGTGTACTTGGGAGGATGTTAAAATCGCGATGCTTAATTTCGTTATTAATATATTTAGGACACAAAACACTGCGTTGTGCGTTTTCGTGATTTGCTACGGTGTATAACTTTTATGTGGATTTTGTTTTGTATTTATCACAACGTATTTTAAAATGCATCGTTGGGTTGGTTATTTACCTTCGTCCAAGAAGTAATGTATTTGAGCCGTTGGATTGTCCCTTGTTAGTTCACTCAAAAGGTTTTGAAAAAAGGCTTACAAATTCATGGGAATGTTGGAAATGGGCCAATGATACAAATTATCAGATATTGTGGTGATCCGAACGCGCATCTGGCTCTAGGAATTGTTTTATGTGTTGTTTTTGTTGTTGTTGTTTTTTTTTTAGGGGGGGGGGGTATTATTTGGAGATGTTTTAAATTTGCTGCCTTGTTCTGCTTTCTATTTAGCACGTGCTTCTACAGCTGCATAAGCAATACGTTAATCTGTGTACAATACGCACGTGGGTTAACCCGGGCCAATCCTCCATCTGGGGTGTCTGGGGTGTCATAGTGGTCACTGGCAAACGAACGCTTCATCTTCTTATTTCACATGTTTGGACAGTATCATTTAAAGTGACGCGCTATTTCAATATATGTTAACTGTGTAAAATGTTTGTATAGTACGTCATGCCGTCGAAAACCTTTTTTTTAGCTCGACTTTTCGAAGAAAAGAAGTCGAGTTATTATCGTCGCTCTGCCGTCTGCGTCAGCGTCTGCGTTATTTAAGTTTTTGGTCAGGTTTTTTTTTGTCAGAGTCCATTTCGGGGAAACTAGCAAAGGTATCCATTTGAAACTTTCAATGCGTGTTCACTTTCAAAAGGGTTGTTCATTACAACAATGCAGGTAACCCTGTGATTTGTATTTACCTAGTTATCTTCCCGTGTTTTAACTTACAACTTGGCATATTTTAACATTTGTTTGTTAAATATAACGTTTTTCAATAACTATAAAAGGCATTAAATTTAAACTCAAGATACTTGTTTATGGTGCTGACCGCATTCTGCAGACATAAGGAGGTAGCTCGTTCAATTATTTTTTTGGAGTTATTACCCGTTTTTTTCAACACAATTTTCGCATTAGGTCAAATTTCTCAATACCTGGATGGGTATTGCATTAAAACTTAATGTACTTAATCCCATTGATGAATTTATTCTGTAGACAAGAGTAGGTAACTCTGTCAAGGATTTTATTTGAGTAATTGCCCTTTTTGAACTTATAATTTTCGCTAAAAACGGCCACCGGAAAAACTATGCGAACCCGAAATTTCGCAAAGTTAAGTACCGTTTTACATTGAGATATTACTATTTTGCATAGAGTATTCGTTAAAACGTTTAATTGTGATCAATAATTGGTGATTTTTACGTAAAAATGTTTTTCTTTATATAAAATTTATGTGCAAAATTGACTTTCCCGTGGGATTTTTCCATTTTACCCTAGGATTGTTTGTTCTCCCACGGGATTTTTTCTTCACTTTTTCAAGCTGGAAACAATCCCATTGGATTTATGTTAATTCTAAAACCTCATTTTTATGTCTTTTATATGCATAGAAATTCAACATAACCATCATACAATTGTTTTGTATAGCCAACATATTATATTTAGCTGTAATAAACAAAATCTCATTTTAAAAGTGGGAAATATTTTTCTCTTGTCCAAGAAATACTGTGTTTTATCTTAAGATAAGCAGGAAACTTGTTTTTCATGCGTTTTGACATGTTTGAAAAAAAAAAATCCAATGGGATCTTTGCCCACTTTCTAATGCGGGAAAACTTTCCCACTTCTAAATTTTGACTTTTTCTCCATTTTAAATCAGATAATACACTGGATTCAAATATTGAAACTGCTTTTTTGATGCAATTTAATAGCAAAAATCAGTATAAATTACCACCTTTGATACTGAGCAAAAGATTATTCGGTTTTGGAGAACATTGAAGGCAAAAAATGTTTCTGATATATTGGTAAATCATGTATTCTTCTTTCAGGTTTAATTCATTAATTCATTTACATTTTTGTATTTATGTATTTATTTATTTATTTATTTTTTATTTATTCTGTTATTATTTATTGATAAATTTATTTAGTTATTTAGTTATTCATTAGTTAATTTTTGCGGATTATAATTATAATTTTAACAATTATTATTATTGTTATTATTATTATTAGAAGTAGAAGTAGTAGTAGTAGTAGTAGTAGTAGTAGTAGTAGTAGTAGTAGTAGTAGTAGTAGTAGTAGTAGTAGTAGTAGTAGTAGTAGTAGTAGTAGTAGTAGTAGTAGTAGTAGTAGTAGTAGTAGTAGTAGTAGTAGTAGCATCATAATGATGATGATGATTATTATTATTTTATTTATTATTATTATTATTATTATTATTATGTTGTTGTTGTTGTTGTTATTATTGTTATAATAATAATAATTATTATTATACGTAGTAGAAGTAGTAGTAGTAGTAGTAGTAGTAGAAGCAGTAGTAGTAATAGCAGTAGAAGTATTAGTAGTTGCAGTAGTAGTAGTAGTAGGAGTAGTAGTAGTAGTAGAAGTAGTAGTAGTTATAGTAGCACTAGAAGAAGAGGAAGAAGAAGAAGAAGAAGAAATAATATACAACAGAATCACAGTTTGTTTCCTTTTCGAGAATACCTGATAATTATATTTTAAAAATTATTTTAGAAGAGAAATAGACTGGGCGTTACTTTTAGATGTCGCTGCTTTTCACTTGAGTAAAAGAACTCATTGTGCCATTCCCCTCAAGAAATGTAACACAATAATCTTCGATTAACACCTTAATCAGTATCCTGACAATGTCAGACTGTCTCAAAACGTAACCAATAACCATACACTGCCATTACCAGTTTTAAAAGTACACTTAAGGGCAAGCACCAGCAACAGACAAAATCAACAATGCAGGTTTTTGAATATTTTTTGATAATTGATTTCAGCTGCATAAAATAAGTTAAATAAAAAAAGAAGATGCATTAATATTCAAGCCGGACACACTTTTAACACGCACGAAAATACAGTGTTCCTTATTGTCAAATTTGTTGAAAACTGGTGGCTCTAACCGTTGTGAATTGTTAGCGCATTTTCAAAAAAACTAGTTGTATTTTATATTCGTAAATCTGTGTTTGGTATTTTGTAAAGAAAACACCACCTTTAGTAAGCACATACAATGAGAAGCATGCCATTAAACAGTACAATTTAAAAATAATATGACATCTTACACTGCGGCATGATAAATTGCATATTTCTTGTTAACCAATAAATAATACGTATGCTAGCATAGATAAGTATACGTAAAATATGTGGACAAAAAGACTGTATATACAAGTATACATCGTTTTCATGCTACACATACTTATGCCGAATCCAGTTCGCCTTTCCAAGTCTTCCGAATCGACCACCACAGCCGTACAGTCTCTCAGAAGCTTCAGCAACAATCGCAATGTCGCACTGCCTGGCTGACATGTCCTCCAGGTATAAAGCAATCGAAATACACAATCAACATGCCGTCGATTGTCTGTCTTGATCTGCTCAACAGTTGCTTGGGAAATGCCGAGATAGGCAGCTAACAATTCTAACCCGTTGCCAACCGTATGGGCAATGTTCGCTAACTCCTTGTCTGTGGGTATCCGGTCTACATCCTTAGAAATTCCTTTATTAAAACGAATTTTAGTCAGAAAATCTAAATCAACAAAATGAAATGCATTATAGAAGTTGCGCTGAAATACCAAAATATGCAGTATCTCCTGTGTTTAATCGCACAATAAGCAATCGAGACAAACATGTCTTGTATTATCTGAGAACGAAGATGACAATAAAGCTAATAGGTTCTCCTTAATATCGAGCTTCGATGATTGATGGCAATGCAATAAGAAACGAGGAGATATTTATAAACAAGAGTATTGGTAGAACCGATGGATGCTCCCCGATGCCGCTTTGACTTCTAAATGTGGCCTTGCCTTTAAATCTAGGAACCTTGTTCACACGGAGAAATGTTGTCATGTTCAGGCTAACATTCGTGTAAACTCCACTGAAGAAGTTAAAAGTCCGGAGAAGCAAAAGGCCAATTTCGACTTTTGACCTTTAAGTATGACATTGACTTTTGACCTACATATATAGTTCATGCTCGTAACAAGCTGTCTCATTAAGGCAAACATTTGTGCCATTTAATTGGAGAATAGGTCAATCTATGACCAAGTTATAGTCATGTCAAGGAAAAAGCTAATTTTAACCTTTGACCTCTAAGTGTGACCGTAACCGTTGACGTACGGATCTGGTTTATATGCACTTCATGTTGTTTCACTGAGGTTACCATTTAGTAACCAGCAGGTAGTTTTTAAAATCCATGGCAAGTTAAGCACAGACAATTTGCCCTTTGGCCTCTAGCTATGACTTTGACATTTGACCTATGGACCTGATTTATGAGCGGTACACGCCAGCTGATTGCAGCGAATATTTGTGCCAAGTAAGTTTAAGATCCTTTCAACCAAAGCTAAGTTTTAATGTGGGCAAGCAAAAAAGCCAATTTATAAGCAAAGGGCAATAACTCCCTGAAAAATCATCAGACCTGAACGACCTGACAATATGCGCATGTCCCGTTGGTCGGAATGCTGCATATAAAGTTTCGTTGAATTCGAGATGGTAGTTCCCGAGATCTCGCACGGAAACGAATGTATTCCATCAAAATGTATTATTTTTAATATAAAAAGAGCAATAACTCACTGAAAAATCATTAGACCGGAACGACCTGACAGTATGCGCATGCCCCATTAGTAGGAATGCTGCATATAATGTTTTATTGATTTCGAGTTGTTCTTTCCAGAGATCTCGAGCGAAAACGAACATATTCGATTAAAATGTTTTATTTCTCATATAATAAGGGCAATAACTACCTTAAAAAAACATCAGACCGGAACGACCTGACAATATGCGCATGTGCTCTTTGTAGGAATGCTGTATATAAATTTCCTTGAATTCGGCCTATAAGTTTCTGAGATCTTGCGCGGAAACAATACTTTCCGTAGAAAATTTCCTATTTTTAATCAAAGGGCAATAACTCCTTGAAAAATTATCGGACCGGAACGACCTGACAATATCGCATGTTCGCCCTACATGTCCAGCATCCCGCTGCATATAAAGTTTCATCAAATTCAAGTTATTAGTCCTCGAAATCTCGCGCGGAAACGAATTATCAGACGGACGGAAGGACGGACGAAAAAACGGAAGGACGGACGGACATGGGGAATGATAGATAAAATCATCTGGGAAATTTCTGATAGGCCAGGGTGTTTTTATTATGAATGATAAATGAGTGCAATGATTGGTGAAGAAAGTTCACGAAGTTTACTGCTGTTTTATCATAATCAACCATTATTATTCAAATTCGTCCTTGTCAAACAACAGGCAAACGAGAATAACAAACAGTGATTGCAATTTATTGTGTATTTAATCCAACGCAATTAAACATGCCTAATATCCACTATACACAGCATTACTCTGAGCTAATGTTTAGGATGGTATGTATCGAACAGACGAATATTTTCATTTAGTGTAGCTTTTCCGATATAACAATTTATTGCTTTTATAGAGAACAAGATTCCGAGGCTAAGTAATCCATAACTACATTTAGACAAACACGTAGCCAAAAGGTATTTGGCTACAATGATATTGATGCAAAAGTCATGGTCATCAAACCTGTATTTGATTCAAATGCGAATTCTAGTCAATGCTATGCAATCATACTTCGGCTTTGTTCGTCCATTTCATCTTTGCCTGCGGCCATGCTTTTCTCTGTTGTTATTTCATATTATTCTGAAATAATAATTATACCATTTTGTGTTTCTCCGTTTTACGCTATACCTACTCACGTTCACAAGTGAATTACAAAGCTCAGTTCGTGCATACCATGACACTATGAGTCATATTATAAAACAAGATGGCCACGAATTACTGGGTCGCTCACCTGCGATAAATGATTCATAATGTCTTGTTACAAAATAAAAGCGTGTTTAGACATGTAACCAAATTGTTTACATAGACATATGATAAAGAAATCAAAATGATTTAAACAAATTTGGTAGAGGGTCGCCCTAAAAACATGCTTGTGAAATAATTTTGAAATCGAATCAGTGGGTTCTGACAAGAAGATTACTATAATTTTTAATATAGCCATATAAGGAAAGCTGCCCGACCCCTAAATGAATTTTTAACGAATACAAATAATTTAAAGGCATCTGGTAGAGCGTACCCAAGGAACATTGCTGCGAATCTTTTTTCAAAATCCGGCAAGTGGTTTCAGGTAAGAAGTTTAAAAAAAAATTTTTTTATATAACCATATAAGCTAAATAGTCCCGCCCCCTGGTGACCATGTTTATTTTTTAAAACAAATCAAATAGTGGATATATTATTAATAAAAGGATTTGAAATGATTGTTAATGGATTTTAAAAGACGTTTTCGAAGCAGAGTCAGCATTGAGATAAAACTAAAAGTTGCATTTTCGTTAGTTTTCGAAGTACCCGGACATTTTCTTATGTTTATCCTCGGACCATCCAATACGTGACAAGAATGATGATAGCTGATTTGATGATAAAACAGGTATATAATAATACATGATTTAACGACAGAACCGACATTAAAAATATTTGACACGTCAGAACAGTTTCAATATTTATTTTATGAATATACATAATTTAATATACTTAATATATTTTATATTGACATCAACGATCATATACATTGTATATAATAGTTTTTATTTATAATGCGCGTTCTTAGCTCTTGAAGAGAATTGCATTCCAGTATATAATGCTTCTGGTCACAATTTGTACCAGCTTCTACAGGCAACAGGTAAATACAGGATATTTGTTTAATGCAGTGTAAGATTGTATTTTACTTCATGAGTGGTCATAGAAACACTATTTTCACAAGTGGCACAGCAAATAAAATACGATATTACACTGTATTTAACCAATTTTCTTTTTATGTCATGCTTTTGTACTATAAATCAAAAAACATGCGCGAGATAAAGCGTCACAAATTTTGTGTATTATGACGCCATTAATATGACGTCATTATGATTCCAAAATTGTCGATCACTGTTGTGGTGGGAAGATAGTGCCACTCTTACTGCGTCGTTGTCGCTAACTTATATTTGTATTAAATTTTTTATGTGTTTTCTGTTGTTTAAAAAGGCTGATGTTTACACTGACGATTAGGGTATTCCCAAACTTTCAAAAAATAAACATAAATAATAAGTTTAAAGTAGTTTCATATGACCAAGTGTGAAATGAACAAACGTTAACTCGACCTAGATTGAAACGATTGGGTTATTATTCACTGGTATCCTCCACTCATTTACAGCATAGCATGAAATAATATGTTAGAAGAGCGCGCTTGAACCACCTGCGATCTTCTGCTTTGTAAGGAAACATGTGTAAACTTACTCACAATTCTGACACCAAAATGTAAACATGAAATGGGATATATAAAAAAAACACCACCCATGACTGTTATAATTTTTTATCTCAGAATGCGAAAATTCGTTTTCCATTTAATATATTTTATTTTAACCGTTATTATATGCTAGTTTTAATATCTTAATTTCAGATTTGTTAAAGAAATTACCCCCTAGACGCCGTTTTCGTTGACATAGTCCCTTTAATAAACACATTTTACATTGCGCTCTATGCCTTTGTGACCGGATCGTACTGCGTTTGTGCGTTACGACACTATCGAATTACCGGTAATGGAGGTGCACAATTGTAAATGTTGTCATTGATGGCGGTTTGATATATAGTTTATATATTTGAACAATGTAAACATTGGAAGGAAATAAAGAATTTGTCTGCATATTTATAAATAGTATAAATCTACTGCATATTATGCCTTCGCGATGTCGACACGCGTCGTAAGAATAGAACATTAACTAAATCAATAAGAAATGTTGAGTATCGTATTTAAAAGGCCATTATTTTGCAATATTTAGTCGATACACGTTAAATTATCATATAATTCGGAAGAGGTGTGTTAACAAAAAATATAAATATAACAGATCACCTTTATTTAAGTTTTGTTGTTTGTATTCCAACATTATATCCATAGTTTACATTCCGTATTCACAATCCGAAAACAAAAGTTGGGTTAAATTACATTGGCTCGTTTATGCGTTGGATGGATTGCATTCGTGAGGTATTTAACAACAAGAGCAATAATAAACAAACAAATAACAGTTTAGTCACTTTACAGGTTTAAGTTTTATATGAACATACCGGTAATATCTCATCATGGTAATCTGTCAGAGATTTCGTCAATTTATTTACACGCTGCGTTATATGATCCGCTAACATTGTTCTCCTTAAAAAAGCCAGGTCCTGGTTGGTCGAATTAATGGTAGGTATAGGCGGGCGCACCAATAGCTGGGGCATATTAACCTGATATTGTTCGATTATATATAACTATCACAGTTGAATAATAACACAGTTAACGAACGAGTTTATTTATAGCTTGTAAAATAGTCTTACTGTTCCGTTCAGTTTAACGGATAATTATTGACTTTTCTTCAGTACGAACGCTTGCAAAGTTTTAGTTTCAATTTTACATTTTGTGAAGCTAATAACATAGCGCAATTAATTACGACAAAGTTCTGTTAACCGAAAGAAAGTGTTTCAGCTGTATGTTGGCATCACATTTTGTTTTGTTTCTCAAATTATTCATTGTTTATCCATTGGTGTTTCGTTATTCTGCTTCACATGGTTATTAGTAGATTTTACGTAAGGCCATGTTACAACACATCCAATAATAAAGAAGGTCATTATAGACTAAACCTTCTGTGGCTTATTAAATATAATTATGTGAGTTATTCATCTGAGTTACGGGAAAAAAAGTACTAAAGCGGGATTCGAAACTGGATCCTCCCAGGTGTTAGACAAGTACGCATACCACTAGGCAATGAACACGCTTGTAAGGTCATCTTCCAAATTTATCACATACGTAATTTGAATACTTAAATTAATTTCCGTGATTTTCACGAACATTTTCGAAATATAACCGAGTATAAAAATAACCCGATTTAATGACCATGTAATTATTCAGCAGTGACAGTTCAATATTATCGAACAATACTCATGAACTCTATTGGCATACATAACGCTGATATTTATACTCTGTTTTATGTTCTTGTACGAGTTTCACGTGTTTATTGATGCTGTATATCTATATGTTCAGTGAAATACTCGTTCTCGTATACTAGTATTAGCGAAAACACCGACGGCTTGCACGTTGAATTGTATTTGTGTTGAAATATATAGGCAGCAGCACAAGTTAGACATTTCCGAAGCTCATGTCACCCACATGCGCTTCCTTTCTTGGAATCATATGAGTCTGATATGGGCAAAAATATTATTTGGGAGTCCATACCGGGTCCATACTGTATTTTTTGCCCAGCTATAGCCCATATTGGGCCCATATTGACTTGCTTTCTGGAACCCATATGGGCTTTCTAGTAGGGACCCAAATGGGTTTACTTTACTTGGACCCATCTGGGTTTTCTAGTGGGAAGATAATACATATGAAACCCACATGAGGCCCATATCTTATTTTATGCCCAGCTATAGCCTATTTTGGGCCCATATGGACTCTGGGACCATATAGGCTTTCTAGTAGGGACCCAAATGGGTTAACTTTACTTGAACCCATCTGGGTTTTATAATGGCAAGATAATGCATATGGGTCCCACACTGGGCCCATGAGGTATATTAGCCCAGGTAACACCCATATTGTGCCAACATGACGTGGCTTGCTTGGACCCATATGGGCTTACTTGCAGTGGACCCACATGGGCTTCCTTGATGGGACTCATATGGGTCTGATATGAGCAAACAAATATCATTTGGTACCCACATGGCGCCCATATTGTATTTTTTGCCCATCTACAGCCCATATTGGGCTCATATGGACTTGCTTTCCGGGATCCATGTGGGCTTTCAAGTAGGGACGCAAATGGGTTTACTTTACTTGGACCCATCTGGGTTTCATTGTGGCACGATAATGCATATGGGTCCCACACTGGGCACATGAGGTATATCAGCCCAGGTAAAATCCATATCGTGTCCATATGGGATTGCTTGCTGTGACCCATATGGGCATACTTGTAGTGGACCCACGTGGGCTTCCTTGCTGGGACCCACATAGGGCCCATATTGTATTTTGTGCCCAGCTATAGCACATATTGGGCCCATATGGACTTGCTTTCTGGGACCCGTCTGGGCTTTCTGGGACCCATCTGGGCTTTCTAGTAGGGACCAAAATGGGTTTTATTGTGGCAAGATGAATCATATGCATCCCACACTGGGCCCATGAGGTATATCAGCCCAAGTAATACCCATATTGTGCCCATATGGGATGGCTTGCTGGGACCCATATGGGCATACTTGCGGTGGACCCACATGGGCCCATATTGTATTTTTTGTCCAGCTATAGCCCATATTGGGCCCATATGGGCTTGCTTGCTGGGACGTTTTCTTGTTTTTGATGTTCGATTGTAACACAAGATTTTGTTCATATTGAATATACGTTAAACGAAAGTTGACTTTTAAAGTCACATTATTTCGGTCGCATCTTAGAGTTTATTCTTTCAAATTTATCTAAAAATAACAAAACGAGCAACACTTGTCTCATATACATTTGTAAAATTTACAATTGCTTACCGATAACGTCTGATGTATTTTCATGTTCCGCCCCTTGATATTTTACACAATCCTCTGACATTGTGTGATGTAATCTGATATTTCTTCTGTTTACTTCCACGTAAGCGGTATGATTACTATGCGAGTATTAGGTTCAATAGTATGCATTTTTTTCATTTCGGGCTATATACAATTACAGTCTGTGGTAGTATTTATAGTCAAATACAAATATCAGTGTGGGTAGCAACGTGATTTTTAGACTGCAGCGATAGCCGGAGTCTTAAGTACCGAAAATCGAAAGCAAGTATCGTCTTTGACATGGCCATTGCACAGTGGCCTCCCCTGCTTCACTTCTGTCAATATTGTGGAGCAGGGGAGATCACTGATCACACGGCCAGTCAGAACAACGAAACAATTCTTTGCTGTCTGTTCCTGTTAATGTGCAATGATTAATAACTTTTCGTGACCTTTAACTTAATATGGCAACCGCAGTCTTTCAGCGTTCCACGCTTTGCTGTTAGGATTCTGCCTCCCAGAAAATGTCTCATGTATATCGATAAATTCATTAATTTTTGGTAATTGTATGTTTTACTCTATATGTTTATACTTCTTGGTAAAAATATGTTAGGGGGTACGCAAGATGCATTGTTTCTCAACAAAGAAAAACAACGATGATTAAAGTTAATATGCATGATGGAGTCAAATTCTCATGTGACTGTAATTCTGTAGCTCCTTTGGAAACACACAAGTAGGAAAATTCTCTCCAACATTTGGGGCAATTTAAATCATTGTTTAATAATCTAATACATAAACATTAAAACATGCAGAAAAAAATCATTTTTTTTTAAACTGGTTGTGACATTCAACATTTTTAAAAATAGAGGACTTCGTTTTTGGTTATAAAAGAATGCTATTTCAAATACAAAGCTAATTCACAATATGAATCACAAAACCTTTCAGCAAAATAAAGTTTTATTGTTGTACATCGGCGAGGATTTCCCCATTAGCGGACCATTTTCTCCAGTATAGAATCACGTGACATTGGAATGCAGGGGGCATGTCAAAACACAAGAATATGACAGAAATCAGCTGATGCATTAACAGATAAATAAACTGTTACAATAGAGGAATGATTATTGTTCTTTCTCAACTTTCATGCATTTTGCCTTCCACGATATCACTCAAAAGTGTCTGTAGTTTACAAAAGAACACATCAATATCAATATCTGTGAAAACATAATCACATGGCAATACAATACCACCACCTTCCTGATCTTTAGCTGGCCATGGGGAAAAACTGGACACTGGGTCTCCTGTAACTTCTGCAAATATCTTGCAACCATTATCCATTACAAAACAAAAAAAGTCAATCATACATTTTGATACATTTTGGGACATGGCCAACAGGAAACCTGCTACATCACTTAACATTAGTTGTCTTTTTTCATCAGTAAACTGATTATGAAGATCCTTAGGAAAGGATTCTAATGGTGGGATCCACACAAGACAAGCTTTGTCATCATGTGTATTTGTGTACTCCCGATCAATCGTTAACTGCGTAGGAGGGAATGTTTGGGGGGGGGGGACGGATTTGGAAAACATGATAGCCTTTGATAACAGAGTTTCTCAGCAGAAGTTTAGATGCAGGAGTTGTCTTATCAGAAGAAATGCTACTGGTCGTAGCCTCATCGTTGAAAATACCCATCTTGGATGACTGAAAGCCCAAAAAAAAATACATACAATTGCTATTACTTTATTAAAGCTTATAACATATTATTATTATTATGATTATTATTATTGTTATTATTATTATTATTATATTGATTGTTGTACTATTGTTAATTCTTCAAGTCAATATTTTTGTATTTTAGTTATAAATATGTTTTTGTTTTGTTATGTAAATGAAATGAAAGTTGAATAATGATTTAATAACTTGACAATTTGTGCCAGTTTTGTGAACGTATTTTTGTATTGAACAAAAGAACATTACACCCATACAAGTTCTATCAAAACCATTTTCATTGCGGTACTATTTTATGAAAGTTACCATAGAAATCAACTTGTATGGCATTTTGGGCATAAAAATGTGTCATTTTCATTGACTTCATAGTTGAGACACTCTGTATGCCTCCACTTTTGACACAAGTCACATTCCACCCACATCCGGCCTAAACCCAGTTCCTCATCCTCCATATATGACATGTTGCATGCTTCACAACACACATCATCATCGCCTTCCCTTTCATGTTGTAACTTTTCACTTTCAGTCAATGGTCTCTTCCCCTTTGATGACTGTGCTTTTGCACCTTTCTTACTAGTGGGACTTTTTTTTTTACTTAATTTGTTCAAGCTCTTTTCTTTTGCCTTTTTCTCCTTTTCAGCAAATGCCTTGACTTTTTCCAGCTGTTTCAATGATGAAGTTCTTATGCTATCATCAGAAGTCAAATTGTCTGGAAGGATGTTGCTCATTGTTTTTCTGATAGGCTTTGGTGCCCCAGAAGCTTTTGGTAACTTCAAGCTTTCCAATAACACTGGAGAAACTACTGAGCTTGGACCAGGTTGCTCTTGGTCCTTCCGAAATACTGCTGCATTGGCCAGAATATCAAGTCCAGAACTAGGATGTGGGTTGGTTTCAAGTTCTACTGGTGGATAAGCTTTTTTGTGAAGCTTCTTATACACATCAAAACAAGGTGATATGCCCTCCACATTGTATCCTTCCTTCATTCGTTTTCTGTACCTATCTTTGGCCGTAGTGAACAGACTTTGTTCAAGAGCTTCCAGCGCCCCTTTTGTCTTTATTTGCTCCTCAGTTGCAGGTGTTGACTGTTCCGTATGTTCCAGTTTGCCTGAGTCTTCTCTGTCACTAAAGGTTATTGATGGCTTCAGCATCTCACTGGTTATTACAGTGCTGTCCACTGGGTAGATCCCAGACGCCTTGAATGCATTAATTACAGTAAGTGGTCTGTAGAAGTCTAGGAAGGCTTCTCTTAGCTTTTCTGCAAAATTTTCCTTTCCGATTGACTTTCCTGGATTTTCACGGGTGTACTTTCGACTGACTAGATGCCATTTTGTCTTCAAAGGGCCAAACACACCCTTATCTAAGGGCTGCATTAAGTGTGCTGCATTGGTGACTATGCGATATAGTTCTATTCCCTTTGACTTAGCTTTCAGAAATATGTCAGGATCAATGTGGCTAGTCACACTGTCAAAAAGCAATACCACAGGTCGGTCTGAACCACAGAACTTGTCAAAGTGGTCAATGAACTTCCCAAAAGTAACTGTGTTCATCCAACCCTTTTGTGTGTATGCAATATCAGATCCCTCAATGGAACCACTAAGTGGGTTGTATCCTTTAGGTTGGGGTTCGGGATACACAAAATAGGGTGGCAACATTTGCCCTGATGCATTACCACAGAAAATTACAGTTAGTCTTTGCTTTCCATGGATTATATGAGGAACTGCCGAGTCCTTATTTGTTGGTCCAATCACTTTGCTCTTGTTGGCCCCCATATTAAACCCCACTTCATCCGCATTCCATATCCTACTTGGAGCGTTAATTAACTCCTTACTCACAAGAAAGTCACGACATTTATTGTACCACTCATCACACTTCTCTTTGGTGACCTTCGACCTCTTCAGTTCCAAGTCGGACTCCTTCCGTGTAGCGATGATATGCTTATTTCTATTCAAAAAGGAATAATACCACATTTTTCCTGGTCTTCCATTCTTGAATGGTGTTTTCCTCTTCTCCTTCAACACAACACCTTGCACAAAATTGAGAAACTCGCACATTCTCAAGCCAATCCCCCGCTGAGCCATCTCACTTAGCCACTGTGCCATACTTTCCTCTTCAGCCTCACTAAATATAGAGCTAGGACCCTTGCACTTATATAAATCCACTTCACCACTATACCTCCTATACAAAAAACCATATGATAAGGAATTGTCTCCTGCTGCTTTCCGCAGCGACTGTTTTCCCTTACTTACACTAAATAACGCTTTTCTTAAGCGCTGCTTCTTATCTGGTGTCATTCGTTTCCCATACTTCTTCAGCACAGACTTTGCCTTTCTTTGGGTGGGGGTGGAATGCTCTTTCCTTTTTGGACCCATTTTCTGAAAATTATATGATGAAACATAAATTTTGTTGCAGGAATTTATCAAATAATATTTCAATTAATATGCACAGTAAATCAAGATAACTTGTTGCCGCGTGGTGAACATATAAATTAATAATTTGCCATATTTGCTAATCCTGTATTTAAAATTTAATTAGTACTGGAATAAAGTGTAGCATTTAACATTGAAACCGTACAAATATATAGTATTAATACACTTTTGACATTTAAAACCACGTTTGAGACTAACCCTCATTCATCAACTTTACCCGCCATATTGCGTCATGTGATTTTCGCTACTGGCGACTTCACTTGGGTTTAAAAAGGTGCTTATAAAAACTGTTAAACAGCAGCTTAAATGATAACTTTTATGTTAATGTATTCTATAATAACTTACCTTTCGAATGACAATAAGATTTTGACGGAAAATTTCAAATACAATTAACGGTACATGTTTCTTCTGATTTTCATGATTCAAAACGAGGCTCAATTTGTAAACACGGTGTGTACATGTTGATATGCAATCCACGATAGAAAATTAACTAGGTAATCACTGAAAAAAGATAATATATATTTCAAGAAACAAATGGTGAGGCTTGTTGAAAATACAGTTTGATCAGTAATTTTTTGAAGGGTAAGAGAAATAGAATGATTGTTTCTAAAAAATGATCCGATACTGGGGAAGATCCGTTACTGGCGACCAAACTGTATATCCATTCTGGTTAAAGTTAGCCTAACCAAAACAAACCATAATGCATTTTTCATCTGGTTCCGGTCAATAGCTATTTCGCGGAAAGTGTCACTTACAGACGACAGTGGACAATGGCCGAACAATTGAAACGAAAGAAGCGGTCGATTAATTTTTCTAACGAAGAAATGGGGATTATAAGGGAAGGGGTGCTGAAATTCAATAATATATTTAGCAAAAATGTCACAAGCGGCGCCACGCCTATTACAACAAAATTACAGGACGAGGCGTGGGAAAAAATCACAGAAAGTGAATGCTACTGGCCGAGCGTGTCGCTCAGTCAGTGACGTGAAAGGTATGTTATTCAACGGTCTTAAACAATAATTTTTAATAGCATCTACCAAATATACATATGATAAATTAATTATTGACGCATATATACAGCACATATTGAAAACATGTTATGCGGCACACTGACAAATTTATTATTTATGTGGCGTAATTTATAGCATATATTTCACTGTTGCAGCACAATTCCGTTAATTAATAAAAGCGACATACTAGCATTAAATATTTTAAGGTGTAATATAACTATGTTTAAGGTGCGATATAAAATCAGATACCTTCATTTTGGTCAGACATGTCTAACGGGGTTCGCGTTGCATTGTAGAGAAAGGATCAATTGGAATAAAAATAAAAATCGGACTCTATTCAAATGTTTTACTGCATATATTCGTTTCTTGATAATTAATATTCAGAGAAGTACAGGAAAATGGTCGGCGATGCGAGAGGACTTGTAGCGGTGGACAGGAAAAATGCCCGAACGACAGGTGGTGGGCAGCCAATGCCAAGCCCGGACCCCATTACACTCTCCATCATAAATACACTGAAGGACACTCCGCTATTGGTATGACACTTAGTGCACGATAGTACATCATTTTTGTATAGATTGAAATCATAATACTTAATTTTCTATCATGCCTTATTTATGCAACGCAACATATTAAATACATAGAAACATAAATTGAAACAACCATACTATACTTGGAATTATATTGTGTTTCAAATTTTTAAAAATGCCCTTACCTTTAAGTCGACGAAGTATATTCCATTTTAATCCACATAAATTCCCCTTCCAATATTTAAATCCATATTTCGTTTTCATTAGATGCAGAAAGCAGCTCAAAACTTAAAGGAAACGATTTTGACCTGCTACAATACGATGGTAATTATATCTATTGTATATAACTTTCCCGTTAAACAAACAGAATTAAAAATCCACGATGTCATGCTTTGTGACCTCACTGGCACTGACCAACTGTTACATGTGTATATGCATTATGTGTTATCGGTCGTGTTTTCACCGGACGAGTTCATTTATTTCATAGGTATATTGGAAATAAACTCAGCACACTGTTTGACTTTCCTATACTGGACTTAATTGATATTGTAATTTTATAATTCTAGTTGTCTTTAATTTCATTAAACCATAAGCTGTATTATTAATAAATGATCATTTTTCAAATTAGTCATTACACGTATCTGTTTGTCACACCGGCAATTCAAAAATGGGCAGTGATCATTTTGTCAGTACCATTGAAGCTACCTTTGGGGAATGAAATATTGGTTAATTATGTAATATACATATCTTTAATTTAAGTATGTATCATTTTATTTAATTACTTATATGTATTTTACAACTAGCTTTCCTGAATTTTGCCGAGGACATTACGGGATGTGGATTGGAAACGCATGAAACATCTACTAGTATGTTTTGATATTTAGTTATTTAATGTACAGTAGTACCTCAGTTATATGCCAATGATGGTCAGAGCACAATATGTTTTTGATGTGAGAAGTAATACACGACACAATTGGTAATTAATAATGGACATGTATTATATAGCATTAGGCATACATACATTTTGATAATACAAATAACATAACAATAGATTAGGCATTAAAACAAAATACATGTGTCTTGTAAATTCTGTACATGCTTATAACATTCCACAATAACAAATACTATAGTTTTATTATGATATTATGTCATGAGGCTATATTATGTTTTCAGATGCATCTGAAGACAGCATGTGTGACAATGGTAACACTTTTATCAACTTAATAGCTAGTAAATAATTAGTTAATAGTAAATTAAAATAAATAAAATCATATGGCATGACATGGCATGTTAGCTTAAAATAAGCTATACATGTATATGCATCATGTATGTTGAATCAGTTATTATTTTAATTATTAAATTCTGTTACTGACTCATTACAAAAAAATCTCACACTTTTGAATTATATAACTTTATTCAATCATTTCAGATCTAAGTTCTCCTGCAAAAACCACCACAGTTCTAACACAGAGCAGCACACACAAAAAAGAACATGATGGTATACCTTCTAACACCAGAAGGTATACACAACTTAATACATGTATCAATAATTAAAGACTTTATATAATTTAATTTTGTTTTCTTTAGCAATCTTAATAATGTTATAATAAACATAGAATATATTAAAAGTTAAAAATACAATTAATTTCAATAATTGAGTTGTAACACACATATATAAATAATATAGAAATATAACATTTCTGACGTCAGTTGCTTCTTAAATTTATTTAACAATAATGTTAAGCTGGATATTTATAAGACATTATATATGTATGTCATTAATTTTAATTAAACTGTTTCAAATGTAGCAAAAAAAAGAAGACCCTGAAGCAGCTACAAATGGAATATTATTCTGGAGCCCTTGAAGTCCAGCGAGAGCAGCTTGAGTTGATGCAGACTCAAAGAGAATTTTGTTCTCAAGCAACTGTCATGTTGAAACTTGCTAAGGACAAACTTTAGGTTACATGTTATTAATGTGCTTAATAACATGTTGAATTTAAATTTGTTTGTATTTTAAGAACATAACACAAAAGCAGTATATTCATTAACATAATTCAATGTTGCTCCATAATTTAAACATTTGTTATTCTGTCTTACTTTGATATAAATTACAATCACATGTGTCTATAAAGCTAATTATATGCTAGATATTTTTTTCTTTTGACCTAACAAATTTTAATACTTTTTATACTTAATACTTAAAACATTTTTTCCAGTCTTCACTGTGCACTTTATCTGTACACTCTATGTAGTAGGCTGTATGCTTTCACCTGCAAAAAAGTGTTTGATAATTTTATTTTCAAGCATTTAATATAAAGAAATGTATGAAAGTTGAGTATATACCAGTAATACTGTTCATGTATATTATTAAGCGGAGGTGTTTAAGTCTGTAAACTATACTCACTATTATGTTTAATTCACAAATATATTCTGAAATCAATAAATATTTATTAATACAGGAACGTCATGTTGTTACATTTATTTATCTGTGTATATTTAATTGTATATAATTTATAACATTATGCATATCAGCGTTTTATTTCAGATTTAACAAGATACGTGTTTTTATCTGCGTCAGCGTCTGCGTTATTTAAGTTTTTTGGTCAGGTTTTTTTTTGTCAGAGTCCATTTCGGGGAAACTAGCAAAGGTATCCATTTGAAACTTTCAATGCGTGTTCACTTTCAAAAGGGTTATTCATTACAACAATGCAGGTAACCCTGTGATTTGTATTTACCTAGTTATCGTCCAGTGTTTTGACTTACAACTTGGCATATTTTGACATTTGTTTGTTAAATATAACGTTTTTCAATAACTATAAAAGGCATTAAATTTAAACTCAAGATACTTGTTTATGGTGCTGACGGCATTCTGCAGACATAAGGAGGTAGCTCGTTCAATTATTTTTTTGGAGTTATTACCCGTTTTTTTTCAACACAATTTTCGCATTAGGTCAAATTTCTCAATACCTGGATGGGTATTGCATTAAAACTTAATGTACTTAATCCCATTGATGAATTTATTCTGTAGACAAGAGTAGGTAACTCTGTCAAGGATTTTATTTGAGTAATTGCCCTTTTTGAACTTATAATTTTCTCTAAAAACGGCCACCGGAAAAACTATGCGAACCCGAAATTTCGCAAAGTTAAGTACCGTTTTACATTGAGATATTACTATTTTGCATAGAGTATTCGTTAAAACGTTTAATTGTGATCAATAATTGGTGATGTTTACGTAAAAATGTTTTTCTTTATATAAAATTTATGTGCAAAATTGGCTTTCCCGTGGGATTTTTCCATTTTCCCATAGGATTGTTTGTTCTCCCACGGGATTTTTTCTTCACTTTTTCAAGCTGGAAACAATCCCATTGGATTTATGTTAATTCTAAAACCTCATTTTTATGTCTTTTATATGCATAGAAATTCAACATAACCATCATACAATCGTTTTGTATAGCCAACATATTATATTTAGCTGTAATAAAAAAAATCTCATTTTAAAAGTGGGAACAAATTTTCTCTTGTCTAAGATATACTGTGTTTTATCTTAAGATAAGCAGGAAACTTGTTTTTGATGCGTTTTGACATGTTTGAAAAAAAAAATCCAATGGGATCTTTGCCCACTTTCTAATGCGGGAAAACTTTCCCACTTCTAAATTTTGACTTTTTCTCCATTTTAAATAAGATAATACACTGGATTCAAATATTGAAACTGCTTTTTTGATGCAATTTAATAGCAAAAATCAGTATAAATTACCACCTTTGACACTGAGCAAAAGATTATTCGGTTTTGGAGAACATTGAAGGCAAAAAATGTTTCTGATATATTGGTAAATCATGTATTCTTCTTTCAGGTTTAAATCATTAATTCATTTACATTTTTGTATTTATTTATTTATGTATTTATTTATTTTTTATTTATTCTGTTATTATTTATTGATAAATTTATTTAGTTATTTAGTTATTCATTAGTTAATTTTTGCGGATGATAATTATAATTTTAACAATTATTATTATTGTTATTATTATTATTAGAAGTAGAAGTAGTAGTAGTAGTAGTAGTAGTAGTAGTAGTAGTAGTAGTAGTAGTAGTAGTAGTAGTAGTAGTAGTAGTAGTAGTAGTGGCATCATAATGATGATGATGATTATTATTATTTTATTTATTATTATTATTATTATTATGTTGTTGTTGTTGTTGTTATTATTGTTATAATAATAATTATTATTATTATACGTAGTAGAAGTAGTAGTAGTAGTAGTAGTAGTAGAAGCAGTAGTAGTAATAGCAGTAGAAGTATTAGTAGTTGCAGTAGTAGTAGGAGTAGTAGTAGTAGTAGAAGTAGTAGTAGTTATAGTAGCACTAGAAGAAGAGGAAGAAGAAGAAGAAATAATATACATCAGAATCACAGTTTGTTTCCTTTTCGAGAATACCTGATAATTATATTTTAAAAATTATTTTAGAAGAGAAATAGACTGGGCGTTACTTTTAGATGTCGCTGCTTTTCACTTGAGTAAAAGAACTCATTGTGCCATTCCCCTCAAGAAATGTAACACAATAATCTTCGATTAACACCTTAATCAGTATCCTGACAATGTCAGACTGTCTCAAAACGTAACCAATAACCATACACTGCCATTACCAGTTTTAAAAGTACACTTAAGGGCAAGCACCAGCAACAGACAAAATCAACAATGCAGGTTTTTGAATATTTTTTTGAGAATTGATTTCAGCTGCATAAAATAAGTTAAATAAAAAAAGAAGATGCATTAATATTCAAGCCGGACACACTTTTAACACGCACGAAAATACAGTGTTCCTTATTGTCAAATTTGTTGAAAACTGGTGGCTCTAACCGTTGTGAATTGTTAGCGCATTTTCAAAAAAACTAGTTGTATTTTATATTCGTAAATCTGTGTTTGGTATTTTGTAAAGGAAACACCACGTTTAGTAAGCACATACAATGAGAAGCATGCCATTAAACAGTACAATTTTAAAATAATATGACATCTTACACTGAGGCATGATAAATTGCATATTTCTTGTTAACCAATAAATAATACGTATGCTAGCATAGATAAGTATACGTAAAATATGTGGACAAAAAGACTGTATATACAAGTATACATCGTTTTCATGCTACACATACTTATGCCGAATCCAGTTCGCCTTTCCAAGTCTTCCCAATCGACCACCACAGCCGTACAGTCTCTCAGAAGCTTCAGCAACAATCGCAATGTCGCACTGCCTGGCTGACATGTCCTCCAGGTATAAAGCAATCGAAATACACAATCAACATGCCGTCGATTGTCTGTCTTGATCTGCTCAACAGTTGCTTGGGAAATGCCGAGATAGGCAGCTAACAATTCTAACCCGTTGCCAACCGTATGGGCAATGTCCGCGAACTCCTTGTCTGTGGGTATCCGGTCTACATCCTTAGAAATTCCTTTATTAAAACGAATTTTATTCAGAAAATCTAAATCAACAAAATGAAATGCATTATAGAAGTTGCGCTGAAATACCAAAATATGCAGTATCTCCTGTGTTTAATCGCACAATAAGCAATCGAGACAAACATGTCTTGTATTATCTGAGAACGAAGATGACAATAAAGCTAATAGATTCTCCTTAATATCGAGCTTCGATGATTGATGGCAATGCAATAAGAAACGAGGAGATATTTATAAACAAGAGTATTGGTAGAACCGATGGATGCTCCCCGATGCCGCTTTGACTTCTAAATGTGGCCTTGCCCTTAAATCTAGGAACCTTGTTCACACGGAGAAATGTTGTCATGTTCAGGCTAACATTCGTGTAAACTCCACTGAAGAAGTTAAAAGTCCGGAGAAGCAAAAGGCCAATTTCGACTTTTGACCTTTAAGTATGACATTGACTTTTGACCTACATATATAGTTCATGCTCGTAACAAGCTGTCTCATTAAGGCAAACATTTGTGCCATTTAATTGGAGAATAGGTCAATCTATGACCAAGTTATAGTCATGTCAAGGAAAAAGCTAATTTTAACCTTTGACCTCTAAGTGTGACCGTAACCGTTGACGTACGGATCTGGTTTATATGCACTTCATGTTGTTTCACTGAGGTTACCATTTAGTAACCAGCTCGTAGTTTTTAAAATCCATGGCAAGTTAAGCACAGACAATTTGCCCTTTGGCCTCTAGCTATGACTGTGACATTTGACCTATGGACCTGATTTATGAGCGGTACACGCCAGCTGATTGCAGCGAATATTTGTGCCAAGTAAGTTTAAGATCCTTTCAACCAAAGCTAAGTTTTAATGTGGGCAAGCAAAAAAGCCAATTTATAATCAAAGGGCAATAACTCCCTGAAAAATCATCAGACCTGAACGACCTGACAATATGCGCATGTCCCGTTGGTCGGAATGCTGCATAAGTTTCGTTGAATTCGAGATGGTAGTTCCCGAGATCTCGCACGAAAACGAACGTATTCCATCAAAAATTATTATTTTTAATATAAAAAGTGCAATAACTCACTGAAAAATCATTAGACCGGAACGACCTGACAGTATGCGCATGCCCCATTAGTAGGAATGCTGCATATAATGTTTTATTGATTTCGAGTTGTTCTTTCCAGAGATCTCGAGCGAAAACGAACATATTCGATTAAAATGTTTTATTTCTCATATAATAAGGGCAATAACTACCTTAAAAAAACATCAGACCGGAACGACCTGACAATATGCGCATGTCCTCTTTGTAGGAATGCTGTATATAAATTTCCTTGAATTCGGCCTATAAGTTTCTGAGATCTTGCGCGGAAACAATACTTTCCGTAGAAAATTTCCTATTTTTAATCAAAGGGCAATAACTCCTTGAAAAATTATCGGACCGGAACGACCTGACAATATCGCATGTTCGCCCTACATGTCCAGCATCCCGCTGCATATAAAGTTTCATCAAATTCAAGTTATTAGTCCTCGAAATCTCGCGCGGAAACGAATTATCAGACGGACGGAAGGACGGACGAAAAAACGGAAGGACGGACGGACATGGGGAATGATAGATAAAATCATCTGGGAAATTTCTGATAGGCCAGGGTGTTTTCATTATGAATGATAAATGAGTGCAATGATTGGTGAAGAAAGTTCACGAAGTTTACTGCTGTTTTATCATAATCAACCATTATTATTCAAATTCGTCCTTGTCAAACAACAGGCAAACGAGAATAACAAACAGTGATTGCAATTTATTGTGTATTTAATCCAACGCAATTAAACATGCCTAATATCCACTATACACAGCATTACTCTGAGCTAATGTTTAGGATGGTATGTATCGAACAGACGAATATTTTCATTTAGTGTAGCTTTCCCGATATAACAATTTATTGCTTTTATAGAGAACAAGATTCCGAGGCTAAGTAATCCATAACTACATTTAGACAAACACGTAGCCAAAAGGTATTTGGCTACAATGATATTGATGCAAAAGTCATGGTCATCAAACCTGTATTTGATTCAAATGCGAATTCTAGTCAATGCTATGCAATCATACTTCGGCTTTGTTCGTCCATTTCATCTTTGCCTGCGGCCATGCTTTTCTCTGTTGTTATTTCATATTATTCTGAAATAATAATTATACCATTTTGTGTTTCTCCGTTTTACGCTATACCTACTCACGTTCACAAGTGAATTACAAAGCTCAGTTCGTGCATACCATGACACTATGAGTCATATTATAAAACAAGATGGCCACGAATTACTGGGTCGCTCACCTGCGATAAATGATTCATAATGTCTTGTTACAAAATAAAAGCGTGTTTAGACATGTAACGATGGACCACTGACAGCCATGCTTTTGATTAATCAAAACAATTAGAATGAATTTAGTAGAAAGTCACTCAAGGAACGTTTCTGTGAAATAATTTTAAAATCCAGCAAGTAACTGCAGACAAGAAGGTTGCCAAATTGTTTACATAGACATATGATAAAGAAATCAAAATGATTTAAACAAATTTGGTAGAGGGTCGCCCTAAAAACATGCTTGTGAAATAATTTTGAAATCGAATCAGTGGGTTCTGACAAGAAGATTACTATAATTTTTAATATAGCCATATAAGGAAAGCTGCCCGACCCCTAAATGAATTTTTAACGAATACAAATAATTTAAAGGCATCTGGTAGAGCGTACCCAAGGAACATTGCTGCGAATCTTTTTTCAAAATCCGGCAAGTGGTTTCAGGTAAGAAGTTTAAAAAAAAAAAAATTTATATAACCATATAAGCTAAATAGTCCCGCCACCTGGTGACCATGTTTATTTTTTAAAACAAATCAAATAGTGGATATATTATTAATAAAAGGATTTGAAATGATTGTTAATGGATTTTAAAAGACGTTTTCGAAGCAGAGTCAGCATTGAGATAAAACTAAAAGTTGCATTTTCGTTAGTTTTCGAAGTACCCGGACATTTTCTTATGTTTATCCTCGGACCATCCAATACGTGACAAGAATGATGATAGCTGATTTGATGATAAAACAGGTATATAATAATACATGATTTAACGACAGAACCGACATTAAAAATATTTGACACGTCAGAACAGTTTCAATATTTATTTTATGAATATACATAATTTAATATACTTAATATATTTTATATTGACATCAACGATCATATACATTGTATATAATAGTTTTTATTTATAATGCGCGTTCTTAGCTCTTGAAGAGAATTGCATTCCAGTATATAATGCTTCTGGTCACAATTTGTACCAGCTTCTACAGGCAACAGGTAAATACAGGATATTTGTTTAATGCAGTGTAAGATTGTATTTTACTTCATGAGTGGTCATAGAAACACTATTTTCACAAGTGGCACAGCAAATAAAATACGATATTACACTGTATTTAACCAATTTTCTTTTTATGTCATGCTTTTGTACTATAAATCAAAAAACATGCGCGAGATAAAGCGTCACAAATTTTGTGTATTATGACGCCATTAATATGACGTCATTATGATTCCAAAATTGTCGATCACTGTTGTGGTGGGAAGATAGTGCCACTCTTACTGCGTCGTTGTCGCTAACTTATATTTGTATTAAATTTTTTATGTGTTTTCTGTTGTTTAAAAAGGCTGATGTTTACACTGACGATTAGGGTATTCCCAAACTTTCAAAAAATAAACATAAATAATAAGTTTAAAGTAGTTTCATATGACCAAGTGTGAAATGAACAAACGTTAACTCGACCTAGATTGAAACGATTGGGTTATTATTCACTGGTATCCTCCACTCATTTACAGCATAGCATGAAATAATATGTTAGAAGAGCGCGCTTGAACCACCTGCGATCTTCTGCTTTGTAAGGAAACATGTGCAAACTATGGTGATACAAAATACTCACAATTCTGACACCAAAATGTAAACATGAAATGGGATATATAAAAAAAACACCACCCATGACTGTTATAATTTTTTATCTCAGAATGCGAAAATTCGTTTTCCATTTAATATATTTTATTTTAACCGTTATTATATGCTAGTTTTAATATCTTAATTTCAGATTTGTTGAAGAAATTACCCCCTAGACGCCGTTTTCGTTGACATAGTCCCTTTAATAAACACATTTTACATTGCGCTCTATGCCTTTGTGACCGGATCGTACTGCGTTTGTGCGTTACGACACTATCGAATTACCGGTAATGGAGGTGCACAATTGTAAATGTTGTCATTGATGGCGGTTTGATATATAGTTTATATATTTGAACAATGTAAACATTGGAAGGAAATAAAGAATTTGTCTGCATATTTATAAATAGTATAAATCTACTGCATATTATGCCTTCGCGATGTCGACACGCGTCGTAAGAATAGAACATTAACTAAATCAATAAGAAATGTTGAGTATCGTATTTAAAAGGCCATTATTTTGCAATATTTAGTCGATACACGTTAAATTATCATATAATTCGGAAGAGGTGTGTTAACAAAAAATATAAATATAACAGATCACCTTTATTTAAGTTTTGTTGTTTGTATCCCAACATTATATCCATAGTTTACATTCCGTATTCACAATCCGAAAACAAAAGTTGGGTTAAATTACATTGGCTCGTTTATGCGTTGGATGGATTGCATTCGTGAGGTATTTAACAACAAGAGCAATAATAAACAAACAAATAACAGTTTAGTCACTTTACAGGTTTAAGTTTTATATGAACATACCGGTAATATCTCATCATGGTAATCTGTCAGAGATTTCGTCAATTTATTTACACGCTGCGTTATATGATCCGCTAACATTGTTCTCCTTAAAAAAGCCAGGTCCTGGTTGGTCGAATTAATGGTAGGTATAGGCGGGCGCACCAATAGCTGGGGCATATTAACCTGATATTGTTCGATTATATATAACTATCACAGTTGAATAATAACACAGTTACCGAACGAGTTTATTTATAGCTTGTAAAATAGTCTTACTGTTCCGTTCAGTTTAACGGATAATTATTGACTTTTCTTCAGTACGAACGCTTGCAAAGTTTTAGTTTCAATTTTACATTTTGTGAAGCTAATAACATAGCGCAATTAATTACGACAAAGTTATGTTAACCGAAAGAAAGTGTTTCAGCTGTATGTTGGCATCACATTTTGTTTTGTTTCTCAAATTATTCATTGTTTATCCATTGGTGTTTCGTTATTCTGCTTCACATGGTTATTAGTAGATTTTACGTAAGGCCATGTTACAACACATCCAATAATAAAGAAGGTCATTATAGACTAAATCTTCTGTGGCTTATTAAATATAATTATGTGAGTTATTCATCTGAGTTACGGGAAAAAAGTACTAAAGCGGGATTCGAAACTGGATCCTCCCAGGTGTTAGACAAGTACGCATACCACTAGGCAATGAACACGCTTGTAAGGTCATCTTCCAAATTTATCACATACGTAATTTGAATACTTAAATTAATTTCCGTGATTTTCACGAACATTTTCGAAATATAACCGAGTATAAAAATAATCCGATTTAATGACCATGTAATTATTCAGCAGTGACAGTTCAATATTATCGAACAATACTCATAAACTCTATTGGCATACATAACGCTGATATTTATACTCTGTTTTATGTTCTTGTACGAGTTTCACGTGTTTATTGATGCTGTATATCTATATGTTCAGTGAAATACTCGTACTCGTATACTAGTATTAGCGAAAACACCGACGGCTTGCACGTTGAATTGTATTTGTGTTGAAATATATAGGCAGCAGCACAAGTTAGACATTTCCGAAGCTCATGTCACCCACATGTGCTTCCTTTCTTGGAATCATATGAGTCTGATATGGGCAAAAATATTATTTGGGAGTCCATACCGGGTCCATACTGTATTTTTTGCCCAGCTATAGCCCATATTGGGCCCATATTGACTTGCTTTCTGGAACCCATATGGGCTTTCTAGTAGGGACCCAAATGGGTTTACTTTACTTGGACCCATCTGGGTTTTCTAGTGGGAAGATAATACATATGAAACCCACATGGGGCCCATATCTTATTTTATGCCCAGCTATAGCCTATTTTGGGCCCATATGGACTCTGGGACCATATAGGCTTTCTAGTAGGGACCCAAATGGGTTAACTTTACTTGAACCCATCTGGGTTTTATAATGGCAAGATAATGCATATGGGTCCCACACTGGGCCCATGAAGTATATTAGCCCAGGTAACACCCATATTGTGCCAACATGACGTGGCTTGCTTGGACCCATATGGGCTTACTTGCAGTGGACCCACATGGGCTTCCTTGATGGGACTCATATGGGTCTGATATGAGCAAACAAATATCATTTGGGACCCACATGGCGCCCATATTGTACTTTTTGCCCAGCTACAGCCCATATTGGGCTCATATGGACTTGCTTTCCGGGATCCATGTGGGCTTTCAAGTAGGGACGCAAATGGGTTTACTTTACTTGGACCCATCTGAGTTTCATTGTGGCACGATAATGCATATGGGTCCCACACTGGGCACATGAGGTATATCAGCCCAGGTAAAATCCATATCGTGTCCATATGGGATTGCTTGCTGTGACCCATATGGGCATACTTGTAGTGGACCCACGTGGGCTTCCTTGCATGGACCCACATAGGGCCCATATTGTATTTTGTGCCCAGCTATAGCACATATTGGGCCCATATGGACTTGCTTTCTGGGACCCGTCTGGGCTTTCTGGGACCCATCTGGGCTTTCTAGTAGGGACCTAAATGGGTTTACTTTACTTGGACCCATCTGGGTTTTATTGTGGCAAGATAAATAATATGCATCCCACACTGGGCCCATGAGGTATATCAGCCCAAGTAATACCCATATTGTGCCCATATGGGATGGCTTGCTGGGACCCATATGGGCATACTTGCGGTGGACCCACATGGGCCCATATTGTATTTTTTGTCCAGCTATAGCCCATATTGGGCCCATATGGGCTTGCTTGCTGGGACGTTTTCTTGTTTTTGATGTTCGATTGTAACAAAAGATTTTGTTCATATTGAATATACGTTAAACGAAAGTTGACTTTTAAAGTCACATTATTTCCGTCGCATCTTAGATTTCATTCTTTCAAATTTATCTAAAAATAACAAAACGAGCAACACTTGTCTCATATACATTTGTAAAATTTACAATTGCTTACCGATAACGTCTGATGTATTTTCATGTTCCGCCCCTTGATATTTTACACAATCCTCTGACATTGTGTGATGTAATCTGATATTTCTTCATGGAAATTCACGCCTGCCTCGTTTTAACCTTGGGTTGTAATGTAATGTTCAGGTTTATTTTCCTGTTTACTTCCACGTAAGCGGTATGATTACTATGCGAGTATTAGGTTCAATAGTATGCATTTTTTTCATTTCGGGCTATATATAATTACGTCTGGGGTAGTATTTATAGTCAAATACAAATATCAGTGTGGGTAGCAACGTGATTTTTAGACTGCAGCGATAGCATCAAATCCAATGTGAAACCGACAACAAATGATAAAGACCCTGTGTCGAAAAAAGGCGTCTACAGCTGTTGGATCATATTGAAGAAACGTTCTGAAGCATGCATACATTCTGCATATTGTACTTGCAAAGGAGGGTAAGAGCAAACAATGTTACTTTAATTTCCCTGCAGATACACTAGTAAAACATGTATATATGATCTTATATGCAAGTCAATACAATTTTGCACAGCCAAGTGCAATACACATAACACATGACTAGTATGTCATAGATATTTTTAGAATTATTGCCCTTTGTTGATTTTGTTGTGGTTGTTTTTTTCTGGAACATAATTTCATAAGTATTAAAGCTATCTGGCAGAACTGGAATAGTCAGTGCTGACATTATTCTTATTATAGGCACACTAAACTTGATAAATAATTACTGGTTTGCTTTAACTATGTTTTGTGTGTCTCTGAACATCTTAATCCTGTTATTTACTGTATAAAAAGTGTTCATTTCAATATTCTTACAAACAGGTATTTTATGTAGTAGAAATAAATTCACATATAATGAGACATGTACACTTTTTCAGAATTGATGGGTGCTGTCGCCATGTGGTTGCCACATTATTTGAGATCAATGACTACAGAATGACTCTGAGAAAAGAAGCTGTACATCACATGCTTGCAGCTGGGTTCGGAGATCTAGCCAGGCTGAAAACATTGGAAAGCCTATTCCTGCAGCAGACCTTGAAACTTCAGTCTTGCTATCAAATCGGTACAGATGAGAAAATACATCAGATCTTAACTTTTTACCATTTGCCAAATTTCAACTTATAAAGTGATGTAATAAGTATTTAATTACCCTCAATTTGTATAAGAAACATGATAGCAACAGAGCTCTAACATTAATTGCATGTGTAACAAAATATCGTACGCCTAGATTCTGATAACAACTTGATTACATAACTCTTGTTTGCATTTAATGCAAGCCATGACCCTTTTTGCACCTTGGCTGTTTAGTTAAAGCATTGCTTGCAAAGTATTGACTGCCCAATTTCTGTGACTAAGCGATCAAAAAAAAGTCGAGCATGATGTTGTATTGATAGCACCTGTAAAGTTGAATGTTCTTTAAAGCTGAATCAGTTGCAGTTAGCATGGCGTGAATTATTGATGTCAAATCAAGTACTAACTTTTTTAATGCCTAACAAGATGTTTTTAATCTAAATTATACATACATTTTTTCCATGATGATCTTTCCTATATTTCAGTTCCACTCCAATACCTCTTTACTCACCATTACCAGAGCAAACACGTAAACCAGACCCGCTGTCTTATTGGAAAAACTGAAGGTACTCTGCCCTTCAGCTTGTGGCCTGAGACTGCAATACATCTACACAGATGAGGTTGAAAGCCCCCCTCCATTGGCTGTTGAACACCAAAGGAAAAGATTAATCAGTTCAAGGCACAGCACGTTTGTTGTAATGACAGCTGTAACTGTGCAAACATATTTATTTTTTATCATTTATGTTACACAGACATTGAGCGAAATGAGATTGACAAGTGCACCCGTGGTCAGTCAACAAACAAACATTGGCATGATATGAGGAAAGGATTGCTTACTGGCTCCAATTTTCACCAGATCTGCTGTTCTACAAACTCAAGTAACACTGCAACACAACTTTTGAAAGGAGGGTCACTGAATGAAAATTGCTTACCAGCAGCTATTTTGTTTGGCAGACGATATGAATCCAAAGCAAGAGAACTATTTTTAAAGGGTCACAGATTTAGGAATCGCCAGTGTAAAGTAGATGTTCCAGGACTTGGTATTAGTGTTGACACACCCTTTTTAGCATTTTCTCCAGATGGCATTGCAGATTGCAATGTGTGTGAAAGATTCTTGATTGAAGTGAAATGTTTGTTCAAGTACAAGTGCTTTCATCCAAACAATGCTCTAAATCTTTCGAACATTTGCACAAAAGACGAAACTGGAAAACTTCAGTTGAAACGCTCTCATAAGTATAATGACCAAACTCAGGGGTAAATGGCCAATACCTGTCTTTAAAATAGTGTCTTAGTCTGTTACACACACAAAGAAATTTCTACTGTTGATGTTGAATTTGATGAAAACTTTTGGAACTTATCTGTGGTTAAATTGTTACAGTTCTATACAGATGTGTATTTTCCCATGTTAAAGTCATTATGATTTAGAAGAACATTGCCATTGTGAAAAGTCTATGCTAGTATGGATGTTTGTGTAAGGATCTTGTTAGTGTTACAATTTTGATCCCTGTTTGTTATTATTGAAAACAAGTATTGCCATACATTCATTATTCACATTACTGGATTATGATTATTCATATGCTTAACAATTTTAATAGAACATATAATTCTTTATTATATTAAAATAGAAGATAAAAACTGACAAAATGGTTTATGACAAATTTTATTGTTTGCCTCTTTATATATCCATTTTTTATGTTGATGTATACAGTACATGGCAATAATTTCATACATTAATTATAAGATATATTCACTGTGCAATGTAAAACTTGTCCATTGCCTATGAAAAAGGCAGATTTTTTGGAGCTGTTAACACTTTTTGTATTAATACATTGAGCCTTAATAAGAATGTTCAAACTAGCATGATGTCTTCAATATTTAGCTATATTCCACAATTACTTTATTGAAATATACTTTTCAACTGAAACTTTGTAGATTGATTTGTAATGTCGAGAGCTTCAATACATACTAGCATATAGGAATGGTGTAAAAGTATGTTTACTATGTGAATTGATGTAATAACTTCAACAACTAACACATGTATGTTCATAATGCTTCCTTCTTCTTTTAGGCTCTGTGCACACAGATTGACTTTGTATTCAAGACTGTCAAGTCATGCTAAACATGGCTGAAAATTGCACAAAACAGCAACGATTGTTTGTTATTTGTCGTAGAAGAAATCTAAATTTCAAAGGAATTATGCCACTCAAAATCTTAAATGTTTTCATTCCTCTAATTGCTCGTTCAACATGAATGCGCATGCTTGCTATTTTTCTGGACCTCCGAACTGCCTTGTGGCTCAAAGCTTTGCCATGTGTAAACGCGGGAATGTTCAGCGTAGCTTTTTTGGAAGCAATACATGTCTAATATTGAATCCTCTGTCTGCCATTATGTCGTCACCTTCTTGAACTTAATCAACAAATCCAGATTCCTTTACAATAGCAACATTACTGATTGAAGTAGAAAATGTGTCTGATAAAAAATTGATAGCACCATTTGGCGAAATTGAAACAAGTTGTTTAATAGTGTTCGAATGTTTATAATTTGACCAAGTTGCCTTTTGAGCCGCTGGTCTTAATGGTTTCTGTACATAGTACTCTGTGAAGTCTATTACTGCCCTTGTGTTAGGGTATTGGTTGAAACTTGGTCAATTTCCTTTGACAGTTTCTTTTGAAGGCCATATCAATAGATCTTTCAAACATTGGTGTAAGAAGTTCACCCAGGCAATAACAATCTTTGATACATGACCAACAGAAACACCAAACAAGAAAGGTAAATGTTGGTTATCAAACCCAGTTCTTATTTTTACAAGGCAAATGATAATTTCCTTAAATATGGTTTCCCTTGACCGTGTTCTTCCACCCTTTCTTCCAGGAATATGTCTCCTTTTGCAATCCCAAAGTTTGACTGCTAGTGCCGCGGGTAATAACCATTCAAATAACCACTGTAAAAGATTTAAATTTCGAATTCCGGTGTAAAAGAAACAAGAATCATCATCACGAAGGACTTCTTCCATGAAGGGGTTAACAGGGTCTGTGTTGACAGAATTGTGTATTCTATCACTTACATTAGTAACTTCAGCTGCATCTATTAAAACAGAGTTGTCTTCAATGTCGTCGTCACCAAAGGTTTGCAGTGTGGGTAGTCGATTTTCAGGAACATGGTCTGGTTGAATTAATTGTGATTTTGCAACTCGTTGTTTCTTAATGACACTTGTAAGATTGGATACACTCCTGTCTGTGGGTCTTTTCCGGGAAACTGTAGGCGTAGATAAGGGACATGCCGACACTGGATCAGTTGCTCCATCAGGAAAATGCTAAAAATAGAATACACAGATCAACTTATTATTCATACATGTATAATGTTCCCGAAAACATAACAAACCCTATAATGCACAGATAATTATACTACAGGTGTTTATACCATGACAAATCTAAACATTATCTATATATGAAATGCATATAAAAATGGGCCCAGCAGCCAACGCCCTTTGGATTTTGTGCAGGTCACGTTATAATCATAAATTAAAATTCTGAACTTGGCAACTGTGTTTAAAATGCAAGTTTATATCCCTGTTAACAAATTTGAAAACGATATCTTTAATACTTTCGCTTTAATTTCATTATAAATGTAGATGTTTCGGTACGTTTCATAAACATTGAACATTATTGTATGTTAAAGCTGTTTACATGTACATGTACAGTGTACATGCAGCCTTATCATGTCTCATTGTTTTCTAACAAGCAAAATATAAAAAAAAAACGTGTTCTTTTATTTAAAGAAAAAAGGTTGCGCATGGAATTTTTTATAAACTATTACTAACCTTTGAGCAAACAAAGTGGTGTTTCCAGATTTTTTCAGCTGACAAGGTCGAGTGAGGACGTGCACATTGTCTTATCCAGTGTAAACATCTTTCAATGTCAACAATTGTCTTTGGAAATGGATAAAACGTTATATTGTTCATATGTGGCTTGTGGTAGTAACGGCTGTCACTGTTACATGTTTCCAGCTGCATCTTTTTGTTGGCATTATGACTTTTTCAGCGAAAACACACAGCGAAGTTGTAGATCTACCGGTTCTCTTGGTTTAAATATTCGCGCCAGATGATTGTTTGTACCCACCGCGCATGCTCAAATATCGGTAAACCCCAAAACGAGGAGTTCCGAATAACAACAAGTCTGTTGCTTGTTCGTCAACCCACGAGGCGCTGAGATGGGCGGTGACATTAACTTCTATTTATAGATTGATTAACCAGTAGACGACTAGGTGTTAGAAAGGTTTAATTCCTAATAATTATTAAACAATGAACGTACCTGTTATACAAATTATCATACACTTATTTTTATATAAATCCCATTTTCCGTATTATATTGAGGTCTCACATTTTGATGCCAGAAGGAAGTTACAAAGAACAACTCAAAATAATTTATATGCCAGTAATTAAACATTACTTAAAGACCAGGGGCGTACCTAGGCTGAAATCGAGTTTACACATAATAAACAGTACATTTTAGGTGCGCGATATTGGCCATTTCTATGAAAGCTTTAGACATTTAGAAAGTAACCAAATGAACACTATAATTTTATATACGTTTTAATCGCAGTAGTAGTATTAACATAAACTTAAATATTGCTTTCAATCGGATGTTGCATATATATTAAGCCTTATCCCATCAAGGTCTCGGCTTTTTATGTAATTTAAGTATATGACACTTTCCTCTTCCACAAAACCGTTTCTATTTATGTACGTACGGGCTTACAGTATGCCTAGTTACGCCCATGAAGACCAACAATTGTCTGCATGTTTTTAGCTCGACTATTCATCAAATAGTCAGAGCTATTCTACTCATCCGTTCGTCGGCGTCGTCGGCGTCGTCTTTGGCGTAATGCTCTGGTTAAAGTTTGCGTGCACCAAGTTAATATCTCTATATCAACGCCAGATATTCAATTAAAACTTCACACATGTCTTTACGGTCATTATATAAGGTCACTGGCCAAGGCCCATAATTGTGACCTGCATTTAAGCAGAATTATGCCCCTGTTTGTTCTTACAAATATTCAGTTTAAAGTCTGCGTGCAAGTACATCTATCTATAATAACTACAGATATTCAATTTAATGTTCTCGGAGTGATCATGTAAGGTAATGGAACAAGGTCCATAACTCTGACAAAGAGTTTTGAATAGTCGAGCAAAAATAGTCCAAGACAGTACATCGAGCATACTTGATTTGGCGGCTTTATGCATTTGTTTTACAAATAACCGTTCCCTTATTTAATCCCTATATTTGAGGCCAAACACTTTTAGTTTTTTAAATTGCCAAAGGTTAAACTAGTCCGCTAATATTCAAACTTTTGTCACACAGTTCACCGTCTCTAATAAGGCGTAAACCTATTATTGTTTAAGGTTACCCGACCTACCCTAAAAATGACCCGACCGTAGAACATTTATCGAGTTTTCAGATATTTTCAATACTGAAATGTTTGTTTTGATAAATAAGTGTTCTGTTTTGATAGCATCCACTTCAGAAACAATGTTTAATAATATTTCCAACACGGTTTGAATAATCATTCAGTTTTAGAATCTTCAAGTTGACCAGTTACCAAATAAATAATTAAATAAATACCTACCTACCTACCCTAATTGTTTTGGGCATATAACCTGAAACAAACATATTTTTTACCCATAAGTAAACCTTTAATGGTTGAGGAGAAGTACCCGTGTCCACCTTTATAAACTCTGAAATAATAACACGAACATACAATACAATATAAAATGTATCTTTGGGAAATAATAATAATTAAAAAAAAAATCGAGGACCTGTGTTTGTATTTGTTTTTTGGAATAAATACAACTCCTACATGTGAACAACACGTTGTCATGTGTCATTTAATGCTTCTTGAATGGTTAAACTAGGTGTCCAAATGTGACCCTTTTAGCTGTGTGTTCGTTCGCAACTTCACAATGTGTATTTCTTCCCGACAATCGAATCTCGTAACATAACATGTGGTGTCAAAATAGTGGCTAATGCGCATTAAACCTCCTATTGAACACGTGTAATCAGCGCTACCGTAGCATGATTTAATTGTCAGACGCCCCAAAATGTTGCTTCAAACTAGTGAAACATATCGTAGCCTACTGAACTAAATACTTCAACATGGGTTTGTCTTGATCTGTTCTAGGCGATTTTTATTAAGCTGTTATATAAAGTGTGAAAATTGTGAACCAGTCCGCGAGCAGAATCAGTACTCTCCCGACCAAGATAAAGAAATAAACTCGCCAAGCGGATGAAAATCAGCCCCTAAAATACGCTACTCCTTAGAAATACCGGTAACGTTAGTTAGATGATCAAATGGAAAGTTTGGAATATCAAAACACTATAATTTGTCAGTCTATAAATGATGAAGAAATATATGTTTATGTCCCGTTTAACTACGATCGCTACAGTTGACCTTGCTTCTTTAACTTCTTTTATGTTTCTGTTTTTTTTTCATATTTAATTATGTGTATTAAACGCCAATTCAAGATATTCAATTCTCTTCACCACGAATTACTCCAGTTAGTCAGCCAAAAACTCCTCTCAGTGGTCACCGTCTCCCTTGCTTTGATGCTCCAATATGCTACAGCCAGTGGAGATCAATCGGACATGTCTGACCCTTCAAGCGAACATCAAACTGAAACTCGAGTTTCCTCCCTTTGCCTTCAACGGAGCTAACTCGCACAGTTATCACGTGATTCGTGCAGCTGTTTAAAACGACTAGCTACAGCATCTTTGACGTCAGTGCTGGGACAGCAAGTGTTCGTCTTGCGCCGAAGTTGGGAAGCTTATATTTCTCTATGAGGACATAGGAAAAAATACGTGCGCCTTGTATACGAAAGAATAATATTGTGATGATGTAAGGGTTATATATTCAAACTTGTTTAATAATTAAAAACAAATAAGTATCAGATACAATGAATCATATAAATGCAATTGCAAGATCGTTGTGCTTTACCAAATTGCAACTGTATGTTGTGTCAGATTACGATTAAATTAAAGTGGATTATTTGAAATAAACTTGGTTTAAACATTGGTAACATTTCCATTATATGCACGTTTATATATGTATTTTCGATGTTGGATTTAGGAGCTCGGAGTTTGGTTGAAATTCACAAAATGTTGTAAGTAAATGTGAAACCGCGGTATACACATGATATCGCCGTAAAGTAAAAGGTGTGTAACCATTGTCAATAAAGGAATAGAATAACAAGCATAATAAAGGAGCAGCCCGAGTGCTTGTGACCTGCAAAATCGGATTATATCAAATACAATAAGGTTACACGGGTTACAATCACCCTTAGGGTCTAGAGATTGTGAAATTGTGGTATATATTTACATAGTTACAAATATAATAGTGTTTGCATAATGTGCATTAAAAAAGCATATTATAAGCGACACTCTGTCCGACTTTGATATTCTTCAGTGATTGAGTAACAGAAATGAATTTCCATTTTAGCGGATAGAAACTATTACAGGCTTATATGTTTAACCCGTGTGCATAACGTAAAAACAATGACGGACCAAATTTTAAATAACTCACTGACAGACCTTGATATTCTTCGCCAGTCCCTGGGCCCTCGCTACCAGGACACGTGGTCCTTGGTGGTCCTTCTGGCTATCTATGGCGTCATCTTCATTTCCGGCACCGTGGGTAACGTGTGCACGTGCGTCGTCATCATCCGCAACAGCTACATGCAGACGGCTACAAACTACTATATCTTCAGTCTGGCGATTTCTGATGTACTAATAATAATTTTTGGTGAGTTATTAAAGTAGCCTTTGCATTCTCGTTGAAATTAATTGTACCAATAAAATGTCCTAAATTTATTGCGAAAAACATTTTACACTGTTTATAACAGTACATAAAAAAAGTACACGATGTATAAAATACATAAAATGAGGCAGGACAGACATGGATATTATATATGAAAAAAACCCACAATGTCTGACGCTAAACATATCAATCATTTAGAACATAGTTTTTGTTGAAACTGCGCTACGAAAGTCAAATAAACGGACAATGTCACTAAATAGAGAAAATGTCGCAATATATAACGCCCCCATAGTTGTATGTGTTGATGTTTCGGTGTATGAATGGCAGAAACTCTCGCAACTTTAATCAAATAGTCAACTACGAATGTAAATATATTACACTTTTGTTGTCTTAAATTCACAAGCACGATTGTACATCTGCGTTACATAAATAGCCATTAAGGTGTAAACATATTTTCTATTATTTCATCCACATTGAAAGTACATTTAATCATTGTACGCGATGCTGGTTTTGTTTGTTTTGCATTTACTCAACAGCGAGTAGCCTGGTTCCGGGTTTGTACTAAGATAGTACGCCTGGAACATACCAAAACATGTCGGCTGTGATGATTTGTCTGCAGTTATGCAATTTTGATAAAAATGAGTCCATATATTATTCACACGGCATTGTTGAAGCGAATTTATGTTAGATTACAAAGAATAGAGCTTTTGTGGAATGCGTGACACGTTAATGCTAAAACAGATGAAAACACAACTGAAATGTATTTCGGAAATAACAATCCAAAATGGGATTTCGGATCAATGACTCGTTTCAATACTGTCTATGTTGCATAAAGAGATATATTGGACATAATGGCGGAATAATATTATCTAAAATTCTGAAACTAGTACGCTCAATGTAACATCACAAATTTGTTTTATTGTATTCACATTTTGTTATTGTTTATAAATTCATTTAACATGAAATATGTTATACTTACTATCCGAATAATTGCTGTGTAGCTTGAATACACTTTCATATACTAAACGTAATTGGGCACGCAGTTAATGTGTTTTGCTGGATAGAAATTATTTGAGAAATGGAATCCATGATTTGTTTGATGCATGTATGTGCCATTGTTACTCTTGAGATTGGTACAGAATTCAATCGTGTTACACAGATACATCCTTCGTCAAAGTAACTTCTTTGTGCAAGAATAACATAATGTAAATAATTCATTGTTATAAGATAGAAATGACAATCCTTAATACCTGTTTTGCTTTTAAGTGCTAAGTTCTTAATAGTATTTATTTAACTCAATTTAAAAGCAACACCACCTACATATGTGTACACCAGATGTGCTACAGAAGACAGACATTTGTATAGAAAGCGATCGTTTTGCATTTTCTTGCATTGCCTCACGTTATATCTTTATTAAATTGCAACAGATATGCATATCTATAAAAAAAAAAGTACCATACAATTAAAAACCTTGTTAAGATTATTTTATTGAATAATGACCTTACATCACGTTTAACAAAACTATGTTCACACTATTATAATAGTCAACTTTGGTTAACATAACAAATAAATATATTTTGTATTACAACTATGTACTTTTTATTGAACTGAATTTGTTATTTATTTTTTGTGATAATATGTATTTACATAATTGATTTTATTTTCAAAGCATACTACTAATATATTCCCAAATATGAAATTAAGAAGTGTATCCTGGACACATGCCATAATGACTTTGTCTACTGCTCATTTTAACAAATGTGACAAACCAATAGTTTATTGTGAGATATTCGATAACTCACTTGTACTTGAAAGCTTATACAAAGTATATGAAAACTTGGCATACAGTCAAGACAGATACAACACAAAAATCATTCTTTGTTTTCATAAACAATACATATATTTTATACATCAATATAATTTACAATGCTTGTAATTCTGTTGATACTGTATTAAAACGAATAAAATGAAAGTAACACTTATTCTTATACACTGCAACAAACACTATGGTAATTGTTGAAGTAATTCTTGACCATTTACTATTCCCAGTTTTGTAAATATATTTTTGGATAAGTGCCTATGCTCAACATTGTCAAATACTGTATGTTCAATCATGCTACTTTCCCCTTAACTGTATGCGAAACTCCCTTAATATAACGGATTTTTTGGCTGCACAGACTATACGACAGAAAAATTCAGCATTAGAAAGGTCTCTATCAGATAAACATGTTCAGGTAAAAAACAACAGTCATATCCGATCTGAAAATAAACAATGCGGTTAAATAACGCTATATGTATGGACAGTTAACAGTCTTTTAACAGAGTGATGGGTCCAGGTAATCCAGAATATTAGCAGCATGTGATTTGTCAGTTTCCGATCTATCCTGTTCCCTTATGTGTTGAAAACCAGGCGGATGATATTGTTCAAAGTCCATCGGAAAAACAAACATAACAAAAATAATGCGTCACATGCTATACCTTGTCTTCCGTGTAATACAACCATTACGAATATTTCTATCTTACACATGTGTAAGATAACATTTTGAGCGTTTTCATTGGCTACATATTCTTTGACTGACCAATCGCATGACGTTATTTTTGTTAAATGACGTCGTCAACATGAAATGACGTCATGCCACTACACAACCTTTAGGATTTATCAACATGTTTTGTTAAAATTAGACTGCTTTTTTTCGTTTAAAAGAATGTGATAAAAGAGATCTGACACTCGTTGTCATTTCATACTATCTTTTTTTTAAATTCGTCCAGGAAATTCGTTAGTAAGCTCGCCAAAGGCTCGCTTACTAAAACAATTCCTAAACTCGTTCAATAAAATATGGTATGAAATGACAACTCGTGTCAGATCCTATATATTTCAGTATTAAGAATTAAGATTTTATGTCAATGCAATGTTTTCTTTTCATAATTTATTATGTCATCTTCAAAACTTTACTAAAATAATTATAACAATTAAATCATAATTAACGAAATTTTAACATTTAAACATGTAAAGTGTGTATAAACACCTGAAAACTAAAGTGCTATTTATATAACTATAATATAACGACATAAATTATTGTCAGAAATTTCAGAGGATGGAGTTATACGAAACACTATCACTTACTTTAGTGTCAGTTAACTCAATATACACTGTTGGAAGCACAAAACATAACAGTGTATTAAAGTCTATTTACCTCTATCGATTAAAGTGTATTTGCATCTATCAACTCAAAGTCTTTGTGGTCTTTAAATGAACTCCTGATTCATAACCTTTTATGCATAAACTTATATCTCCGCGAAAGGTTGTTGTTGTCCGCCAATTTGTCTTTTGTGCCTGACCCATTAACGTAGTGACAGGGGCAAGTAATCCAGAATAAACAGTGAGTTGAATATTACCAAATAATGTTCATAAATAAGTATTGCACAATGATAACGCTAGCTTGAATATTTCAGTGGATAAAGCATTGGCATATTTACAGAGTTGGCGGAGGTTCGATCCCAGGCTAGGATTTATTCGTGTTCAAATATATTCTCATGCCATAATAATAATATTGAAATAATTTTCATCAATTATTGTGTTTTTTTTATCACCAACAATAATAAAATCATTTAGCGATACATAAAAGTGAAATGTGCAAGACTCGAACTCTTTACTGACACGGTGTTTTACAAAATGTGAAACCCGTGCTACCTACTGCGCTTCTAAGTAAGAAACATTCAAAGCAGATCAAACTGATCAGTTTTAAATTAGTGTCCTTGTATAAACAACACTTGTCAGGCGTATCGAGGAAAGAGTTTTCCTAAAATAGAGTGCTCAACCATTGTGCAATGTATGCATATTGTGCAGGTTAATATTTCCACACTATACATCGAGCAAACTCGATTCCAGTACGGAAAATAATATTTACAACACAGCGGACTTGTAACATATTCACGCATGAAGGTCATGGGCAGATTAATATGTCCGAGCTACACCAACCTGCAACATTTATTTTGCAATACAATGACAGTTCGATTGCATGAAATTGGGGTGGTGAGAACGCATGCGTACTAGGCTTCTTTGCAACGTTAATATAGTAGGGAGAGATTTATGTTGTTTTCATTTATTTAGTAAATAGTCAACTTGAAGATTCTAAAACTGTATGAATATTCAAAACGTAACGGTAATATCCTTAATTATTGTTTTGAAGAAGATGCTTTCAAAAAACACAAGTTTTGAAGTGAATGCATTCAAAACAAAACACGTATTAGACAAAAACTCATTTAATTATTGAAAACAAAATCTGACAAACTCAATACAATGTTCTAGGGTCGGGGCATTTTTTAGGGTAGTTTGGTTAACATGAGACAAACATATTTTTACGCCTTAGTGACATTACTTCGTTGATTTGGTGTAGAATACAGGCATATGTTGGATTTGATAGCAACGGCAGTATCATTGTTCATAAGTAGTAGCGCATCATTACATGGGAGGCGTGTCGTGGGAAACCCGGGCTTAATGCATGTGCGTAAAGTGTCGTCCGAGATCAGCCTGTGCAGTCCACACAGCTGATCCGCCTACAGTGGATTTATGTTTAGAAGATACTTCTTTGCAACAAAAAATACCATAAAAGTGGAAAGTTCCGTCCTGCATTAGCCTGTGCGGACTGCGACAACGGACTCGAGAGTGTCTCAATAAGCCTCATGCTTTCGATGCAATCGAGCTAAAATAAATAGTTTTAAAACTATCCGGGACGACACTTTAGTCACATGTATTAATCCCGGTTGTCCCACGACACGCCTCATTTTATCTATGGTTAACTTAAGTGAGGTTTTGCTAAAGTGTTGAATCGACAAACGAAAAATTGATCTCGTAACACATTATTGTAAACGGAATAAAACCACCCTTAAGTTCGCCTATCATAACGTATGTATTTTTAGGTTTGAAATGTTTTTTCTGAGTTATTTAAAGGGTTCTAATACGATTCGTTATCGCGAGATAAAATCATATACATGATATCAAATCAAAGGTCATTTAAAGAACTTCCGTAGTAACTTTTCCATTTTTTTTTTTTTTTTACGAAATACGAAAGTTTTGTAAATGACATTTATGATCGAAATTCAAATTAAATAAGAACCGAGGACTATATTTTTATCATCGTTAAACGAAAAAGTAGTAAAGATTATTTATTGGTAAAATGTTATTCATTACACCAATAGCGCAGTACTTATATTATCATTACACACTTATTAATTAAATATAATATTTCAAAATGAAAGCCACGACTATATTTTTATTTGCTTTTATAAGAGAAACTGACCATCGCATAATGCTCTGTTTCATTATGCTTTTTTAATCGGGCAACCAAACAAATGCCCCTGGTCCTGAATGTGTATCCGTCGTCAACTGAATATCATAAATTTAATAATAATGTGTGGGTATTATGTCTTAAGCCACGATAAATTAGAGCATGAGGTGTCTTCACAATAATATTCGTATAATTTTTCTAATATACAACTCATAACATATTTGAACAGTTTGACCTGAAAAAAAAAAAGTTTCACATAAACCTGTCATGCTTCATCTTTTCACTATTTTCGTTTTCAAACTGTAAAACATCAAACTAGATTTGTATTTGTTTCGTCCTGTTTCGGGACAACGTTCCTCAATGACAAACGCATTTAATACACGTATAATTATAAGTTACAATGTATTGAGCTGTTGTTCATTTATACTGAGTAAATTGTTGAACTTGCGGAGAAAATCATTATTCATGTTTATTCCGCTATCATGTAGAGATGCGCTTTGTCCAATTGTGCTGATGTGTATTCTCTTTCAGTAAGAAAGTATATTGTATTATATTACTGATGGAATAAAACGCATGGCAACACATTAACATAAATACATAAAATATATGTAGCTAATAACTTTCCTGGAACAGAATATACTTAATTATGTGTATGTTGAAAAAAAACGGTCATTGGTTGAAACTTGTTTGAAAACACACATTTTTTTACGGTAAAAAAATAACCCTTCAAAAACCGAATATAGTTACATGCACGTAATGAATGTTTAATAATTAGAGGATAGAGTTTCATAATTTATATTGCTTATAACAAGTTGAAATAATACATTAATACAGCATTGGTACAGTGACAACATCTCGTCGAAATACTCGCCTAGGAATGACGACAAGTTCAGATAACCTAATAGATAAAATTGCCACCAACTATTCACGTCAAAACACATAATGTCTTTGTCTCCGCGTTAATCATCATCTATTACAGCAAATAAAAACGCCATTACGCATCGTTAGGGCGAATTTACGCGTGGTGCACGAACACTCGATCTGTGCAGTATTTCCCAGTTTTTACAGAGCCATTGTTTCTAGTAGCATGTTTTCGTGGTTTTTAGCTGTGTTGTCTGGCTAATAATAATTGTGATATTGTCATTTTATGTTTTACTTGAACAAAACAACAAAAAACAACAATTTGGTTCCATTTTAAGTGCACTTTTTGTATGATAAATACGTGAATGGGTCAACGTACGCATCAAATTGAATACTAAATCGTTTCAGATCAACATTTCGAGAAATGACTTGTAAACCTGTTTGCTCTTTGTAATCTTACAGGAGCGTAGCTTCTTTTAGGCAATACGTGCCTATACATTTTTTCCAGAGATGAAAATTTTTAATATGCCCAAAATGCAATAAAAACATGAGGGGGTATGGGATGAGGGGATCTTTCTTGGCTCTGTTTATACGTCATTGTTTAACGAGTCTATTACGTCAATATCAAACAAACTTCATGAAACACACGCTTATTTTACAATTAATTTGTAGAATCGGGGTTTAGCTGAAGTTAGTTGTTCGTAGCCACATACGAGTATAAACTCTGCTGGCCCAAATTATCCCTTGCAGCGTCATTCTGTAGATTCCGCCTATTGTGCCTATACATTTTTTTGAACCCAAGCTACGCCACTCTCTTATACTCCGAAAACAACATCAAGGAAACAGGAGCGTTCCATTCTATAAGTTCAAACTCATGTATAACTGTAAACCAGATGTCTTCAAAGAGATTACACATAAATAACTCGGAAATAATCGCTAACACGGAGTATTGGACATTCTTCCTACATTTGTCACATATATTCGCGGCTTATTGCCATAGCTTGACCACATTCTCACTGTGGAGACCAGTTCACCGGATATTACATATAAAGAATACTAGATTAGTGTTTGAATAAATATAAGTTCATTTAGCGAGGCTTAGACAACCTGAACCACGAGTTTTGGCTAAATATTACGAATAACATAAAATGACGTCACGTGTATCAACAAGATGACGTCCGTATATTGCGCGTTATCACCACACTGTTGAAATAAAGCAAAGTTCATTCCATGGGGTTTTATTTCGTCAATACACCCACAATGATGGGATAAATATATAAACAAAGTGAAATTCCAGTTGCAGCAGCAGAAGATAGCTCTTATTAGCCGCACATGGTCAATTATTTACGGCAATTGATAAATATATAAACAAAGTGAAATTCCAGTTGCAGCAGCAGAAGATAGCTCTTATTAGCAGCCCATGGTCAATTATTTACGGCAAGTGATAAATTTATAAACAAAGTGAAATTCCAGTTGCAGCAGCAGAAGATAACACTTATTAGCAGCCCATGGTCAATTATTTACGGCAAGTGATAAATTGCCAAAACATCACAGTACTATACAAAACACATAACGAACACGAAACACAAATATGAATAAAACTATAATCACCTTCTTGGAACGGCAAATGAAAAGCATAAGGGGTTTAAACCGGTTTATGGGCCCCGAACCTCACAGTTGGCTCAGACTTATTCATAATACATGTAAATGTATATGACGATTAACTTCATAGAATCGCAGTTCAAATAAAACGCACGGGGACTCTGTCGACATCCTGTTGAAAGTACATGCAACGTTTGCGATGCAGCTATAGTCAGCTTTATTCTATGGATACACGAGTATGACCACAGAAATGACAATGATATTTAATACATTATGAATAATGTACAGATCTTTTAAGAATTTAAATTATTACCCGGTAAAGATGTTACTATATAAAAGACTTCTACATAAGAAGCAACTAAAGAATGCACCAGTTTCTAGTATCGAGACAGCATCTATTTGTTGATATAGTGGAGGGTATACAGCTTTGTGGCCAAATTTGGATTTTAGCAGATACCGCACATATTATTATTAGTATTACTATTATTATTATTATTAGTAGTAGTAGTAGTAGTAGTATTTTTATTATTGAGGAAGTGCGAAAACAATGTTATTTTTATCAGATGTGTGATGATAATAATAACAATAATAATAATAATAATAATAATAATAATAATAATAATAATAGTTCATTATTCTTATTGTTATTATTAGTATAAGTAGTAGTATGACCTGCCGATCACAAGGTAGTTGTTCAATGTGCAGCCATCATTTTCTAATAACTTATCTTACATGCCTGTCGTTTATTTCAGCACTGCCGCCCGAGGCATACTCCATATACGAATCCTACCCGTGGCGGTTCGGGGAAATCTTCTGCTATATCAAGTCGCTTCTACAAGAGATGACCTCATATGCGTCCGTTTTGACAATAACTGCCTTTACCGTGGAGCGGTATGTTGCGATATGCCACCCTTTGAAAGCGCACAAATTCGCCAGTCTGTCTCGAAGTATAAAAATTATCATCTCCATATGGACGCTGTCGCTACTGTGTGCGCTACCATACCCGCTACATACAGAATTATTCTACTATTCCGGTAGCTCTAACAACAGCGGCCATCTACCAGAATCTCTTATCTGCAATATACCAGAGAAGTATCATTCCACAATGGTGTACATTTTCCAGTTGTCAACGTTTCTTTTCTTCGTATTCCCCTTGGCCATCATTTGCGCCTTGTACATGCTGATAGCCATATCACTTCGCCGGGCGGCGCTACAGCGGGTCGCGTCCCAAGAGTCCAAATCAACCAGCGCTACTCAAGTCAGCCAGTCCGGGAAATCAGTGTTCAGAATGCTAAGTAAGTGATATAATCATGTGATCTAATCATGAATACCGAGTCATTGTGATGCCATTTTATTCAATAACGTGACTGATAAATTTACTTCAGTGGCTAAGCTAATCGCAGACATTCAGTTGGGAGAATGTAACTTCATTATAATTCACTCGATTTGTTCATTTGCGTGATCAATTTGCTAGAACGAAATTGTTTACACTATTCTACGAATTGTCATTTTAACTTGGTTTTACGATTATCATAATTACTTGTAATAAAAATGAGTTCTTTTTAATTCGCCGTAAATACATTTTCCAATTTTTTTTTAGAGATTTGAGATTTGAGATTTCAATTATTTATCATTATATGTATCTCCTCTATATTTTCCAGTAACGATAAAGATTATAAATTGATTATCTCGTTGAATAGCAAAATACTGGACCGTGCTTGTAAAAAATAGAATAGTGTTATTGTTTACTTATAAAAACAGCATAAACTTGTGTCAAGTTGGATAGTTGCTTGACGTCAATGGTAATCTAAATTAGAACGCTTTGTGTTGCTTTTTTTGGTGAACTGCATTAACTTAATGTGTATTTGATTTTGTAAAACACTTTCACTTCCTATACACATGCGCAAATTGAACTCGCATTTATCACAGCAAGGAGAAAGGGAGTTTACCTTCGAATATGAAGTCCTTTCGTTGTTTATCATACCACAATGCCGATATCGGCCTGATACAGAGGTGCCTGATATATCTTTTTATATCAGGTCAGTAGCGTTTATATCAGTCAATGTTTCGAGGTACGTCATATTACTCGAAATCAACTCCTAAGGAGACATTTTCAGTACAACTGAATCAGTTTTAAAAAAATTAAGAAATAATTGACGGGTAACTGTTGGTTATTGCGGTAATAACCAACGGTTTGGAGTTCCGATGCATAGGAATTTAACCACGAGGGCGGTAGCCCGAGTAGTTTGATAACAAGCATCGGAACGACAAACCGTTGGTTATTAACGCAATAACAAACTGTTACCCGTCAATTATTTCGATTCTAACACGATCTTATATAAAATTCGTATTTTAAAGGTTATGAATGAGAACTATATTTATCTATACTCCGCCCATTTTCCGAGAAGTGCATTCACACGTGCGTTTCTGTGACGTCAAATTAATCATAATAATTCAAAATGACGTGGGCTTTATTGGTAAACATTGAGCGAATGACGTCATACTTATCGATATAAAACAGTGAAAATATCATGCCAAAAAGCGCAAATTAAAAACATATTAACAAAACGTAAACGTTTTTGTGAATTGAAGCATAAAATATGTAGTACAAATGAAGTTTGATTGCGCTACATAATGCAAAATGATTTGTTTGTCACAATTTGCTATTGCGCGTTTAAGCACGTGCATTTTACGGAATAATGTTTTCGAATTTCCGGAACTATTTTCAAAACATTGAGTCCGCCCATTATTTGTTGCAGAATAACCCACAGTTATTTTCCTTCTTTATCTATGGACCACTAGCCGCGTGCCGTGGTAGAATTTATTATTTTAAATCGTCATTAATAAAAAAACGTATTTAAACAAAATATTTACATAAATATAGGAATAATGAAACTCCAGACACATCATCAGGAGAGGAACACTTATTACCATCCGTTAGTCCTTTATTTGAGGCAAGTGACCGATTTCCCGCGCCTTGGTAGTGATATGACGTCATCAATGGAACAATAAATCATCCATACAAAATAATTTCATTACATTCAAAATAAATGCACTAAAATTAACTTCGCAGCATCAGTTTATGTTGCACCAAAGACATTTTTACCAAAACTTGAACACACTATAGTCAATATTGACACGATCTTGAAAATGTCAATTTCAATAAACAACTCCAAAATGGCGTCTCCAAATAGTTCGGCGATGTGTGTTCTCCGATAAAATTGATCGCTGCAATCCATTTCATAATTGTATTTTCAAAGTTACATGAATGAAAATGCGTGTATTCTATGTATTCCTAGTGAAAACAGCTCATTTATCAATACGAAATGTTAATAATAACGTATCATCCAGTCATCGTTTAGAAATCCATAACTACATGTACGTAACGTGTTAAAGCCGGCTCAGCAAAATCAACGCCGCTCCTAGGTTTTAAATACATAAAAATCAGTTGTTTGTGTAATTATAAGAAACTTGTGGCATGATAAAAAAAAAGGTTACTGTCTGGTCTTGTGTAACATATCAGGTGAGGCTTAGACTAAAATGACGGCGGGGCTTGCCGAGCCGTTATTTCATTGTCGCCGAACCTGATATATTAAGTTACCTGTTATTATCTAAATATCGGCCACTTCGTACAAACAGTAAACAGGCGATATAAAGAAACAACGAACATACTATTCACAACATGCAATAAGCCAATCCATCCTGTATTCCAACAAAAATGTAACTTGCGTGAAACGCAGGAGGAGAAAAGAGGAATATACCCTTGAAGCTAATTTGTTCACAATATATTTATATATTTCGTATAATCAGTATACTTATCATGATCAAACCAAGCATTTGATGTTATGTTCACAACATGCAACCAGCTAATCCATTATCGCAACACTCAAAAGTTTAATTGTAAACGCATTGCCTCATTTCAGTCGCCGTGGTTGTGGCTTTCTTTACGTGTTGGGCTCCGTTCCACGCCCAGCGTCTCCTCACGGTCTACAACAAACACTGGACTCCACTCCTTCTCAACCTCCAGAGCGCTCTATTCTACACGTCAGGTACGCACGCATGGTGCATATATATGTGTCAGGTACGCACGCATGGTGCATATATATGTGTTTTATACATATCATAAAAGGTGTTTCTATTCAACATGTCATGTATTCTAGTATTGCAAATACGGCGTATTTTATGCATATCAGGGAAACTGCCTATTCTTCATATTTATGCTAGCATTGCAAATACGATGTATATATTACACGTTTTAAATCATAGCATTGCAATTATCGCGCCGATATAGCAAGTTAGCTAGCATTGTAAATACTGATAACCTATGTTACATAACGTATTCAGGAATGCTTGGAACGTTTAGTCTGTTCTTCTCAATATAGGCTTGTATTGCATATACGATGTCCAAAATGTATATTTCAAATAATTGCTATTGAATAGCAAACGCAATGTCATTATTTTGCATATCATTTTGCTACAATTCAGACAGTGTATGTAGAAATACTTTTATTGAAAATTCCGATTGGAAACTCTACATGTGCATTTGAGATACGTTAATAATGCAATGCGGTGCACTTTTGTATAAAATGATGCATGTGAGTCTCTGTGTTTAAGCTTGAAAAATGTCTTCGGTATGTCACTGAAATCAGTAATAAACATACACCTTGGGTGAATCTATTGCATGCTATGTTCCAAAGTGATTGTGGCACACGTTGAAACGATGTTAGATTAAAAAATACTCTGTTATATGCAAACTCTTATTAAAATAGTAAATTTAAAATAGTGAATTTAATATAATATAGTTTGTAGTTCAGATAGTTGAATTATTATTATATTAAGAGCAAAGTGTCTATAATGCATACTCTAGAATTACAAAACAAAGACTATTTGTGGAAATATGTTCTTCATGTTCATATCTTATTTTGTACTTGAAGAAACAAGTACCATTAATGTGGTTTGCATCTTTAGTATATCAGCTGGTATATGTTACAAGGTGGTGAACTTTTATAATGTCTGTGTTTTGCGTCTGCATTCGTTTTACCTACCTATAAACTCGACTCTTCAAGGTTAAAGTAACTGTTACTTGAAATAGCACAAAAGGTTTCTGCTCAATAACTCGATAGCAAATTTAAAACATTTGAATGAAACTCAATTTATAGATACCCTATAGCGAGACATTGTATGAGATTGCATACGGTGTGACGGGGCAGTTCAGCTTGAATTTCATATCAACTAATATTTATCGCATTTGTTCAAGTGCAAAAATCAATGAAACACCAGCTTCACTAGCGGTTGGAAAACATTAATTAATATAATTATTTCATGAACATTGCTAAACCCCGAAATTTCATTTCATTTCATACACAATACGATAGATAGGTGACAATAACTAAGGCCACCACATAAAACCGGTCAATGCGAAGAATTTCGTTTTTAAATACAGTTAAAGGTGTATGTCAATTTACTATTGAATTTATTTGTTCACACAGGTGTGTTGTATTTTGTTGGGTCGATCGTGAATCCAATACTTTACAACGTTATGTCCAAGCGGTACAGAGAGGCATTCAAAGAAACTATATGTCACTGCAGAAGAAAGCGAACTTTGACATTAAGGAACAGTAGCATTCACCAATCGTATTACTGCAGCAGCAAATTTACCCGACCCCCTGGCAGATCCATAGTGCGTCACGTGGACATCCCCGTCAAAAAGCATGTGATGAGGTCCGACACAATCCAAACGCAGTTTAGTCTTTCATTAAATGGTAACAATGAGTTTGACGGCGGTGATCCAGCCAGGGAGCAGTTATTAGTGGCTAACATGCCCCTGGACAAGCCCACTTCGGATCACGTGGACCACCGGGATCTCCGGAAGTCGTGGGCCGCGACTCGCCAGAAATCAGTGTGCTGCAATGTGTGTGCGACGGACAGAGTGGAACCTTGTTCCGTGCAGTATTGTGACTCGGAAGATTTGCAGAATAATTCGGTGCCTGTGGACAGTGTGTGTTGAAACGTTTTATCTGAATGATAATCGCGGAAAGACCAACTTTAATGAATTATTAAAACAATCGTGTTTCTCTAGTTATACACCAATACATTTGACGGAGTAATGGCTGTTTTTGAACGTTTCAATATAAATGAACAAACACTTTAAAGACATATCAATGAACACTTTATTGTAATGTATACGCATGATTGATTTAAAATCAAAAACATTTATTTTGCTTGTTGTGATTGTATCGATTTAAAGTGTACTAAAATGTTGCGACATATTCTCGTTTTATAACAAATGCGTTGTTGTTATGAATCAGTATTTTGACAAAATAAAATACGTTATAGTAATCTGATACGGGTATAAAGCTGTTGTTTGTTTTCTCTGTCTTACACCTATCAAAAGTAAATTATATAGAGGATATTTGTTGATTTCGGTGTAAGATCGTATTTGATTTCACTCGTGTTCATAGAAAATGATATTTTCACGAGTGGCGCATGTGACATCTCATGAAAATAAATCAAATTTTCGTTTTATTTTATGCTTTTGGACAATAAATAAATACAATTACGTCAGAAACGCTTTATAAACCTCACAAGTTCGTGTATTCTGACGTCTTAAAAATGACGTCATACATGATTCCAAAACTGTCACTCGTTAGTATGGTGGGAAAAAAGTGACATATTTTGTGAGTCGTTGTAGTAAACACATGCATATACATACTGTACATGTATATAAATTTGCCAAGGGTTGTGAACCACTACTTGTAGATCGATGCTATTTGTGTAAAAATAGTCCGTTTTATGTTATATTTTCACTGCAGTGAAAGTATAACATCTTATATCTGCCCTGCTCGAACAGTGAAAATATAAAATTTTATTCCACCAATAAAATTCGATATTTCACTGAAAAGCATATAATAAATACGTCTTATCAACCGACAGTAAATACAATGTCGAACATAGAAACACATTGTAAACAGGGGTATCTAGAAGAATGCTCGTGCACAGGGGGAATATTAATCTCGCTACTGAGTCTCGAATTTGGGTTATATACTATGTAAAATAAGTTTTTGCAACAAAAATTAAACTTGATATATTTCATTGAGTCGTCTTAAAATAAATAGCATTTCTTCATGTAGCAATGGTCCTTACCTTTTAAGACAGTAAACGAGTGAATATCAAGATTAGGCTTGGTATAAATGTCACAATGTTATAATAAAATAAACAATGTTTTGTTTCACTTTAAGATGCATTCTACATTTTCTAACCTCCTGGTTGTTGCTTAACTTATTTTATATGATATTTGTCCGTGAATTGAATACAGTATGGGTTTTTAACGTGCTCAATATTTTTTCGAGCTACACGGTTCGATAACGTGTTTGTACATTTCGACTGCACTTAAACGTTTCTTGCACAATTTATCAAATCAAATCGCACACGATTCATTTTTATCGAGAAGAAATACATGTATATTGTATGAATCGTCCTAGTGCCACAGTCTGTATTATTTTTTTTATTCCATCATCTCATAATTAGGAGATACTAAGTCCTAATTAGGAGAGATTAAGTCCTAACTGATAGTAAAAAACATTTAAAACATGTATGTGCTGCAGAGGGTTAATCAGACTGAGACATGTGCGTAACAATTCATCATGTACATTTCAAGTGTGAACGATGACTACTGGTTGTACTATAAAGTAATATTCCATTGTATATTGTTAAAAAAACAACAGGACCATAGTATTCAACATTAACATACATACATACAGATAGACAGATAGTTAAGTTACGTCTGACGTTAGTACTTCCGATTACTAAAATATACATATAAAATACGTTACAAAAAAGAAAACACATGTACAAAAAACCCCACTCACTCTCAGTACGAGTTACGAGAGATATGTTTAACTGATAAAACATACATGATAATAAAAGTTACATCACATGCTACGGTAAAATAAATGTCAGCTAATACATGTCTGATAAATATGTACATTGCATAATGACCATATAAAACATGAAACCTTAATTTAGTATAAAATCAAATATTCACAAAACATTTTCATACAAAGTAAATTTTAATAAGCTTTAGCAGTGTATTTATGAATTTTATCATTTAATAAGATGGCACAGAATTTATCATTATTCCTGTATTCAGAGAAATCTGGATTTAGTTGTAGTATCTTTACACAGTAATATTAATTTCTTTGTAAATGAACTTTTTTTTAAATGTTACTGTCGACCTATCGTCGATACGCCCCTTACGTTTTGCATATTTGAGATATTTCTGTTGCAATATCATTAATTATAAGCAATAAATCTCTAAAGGAAAGAAAAATAACGTTTCACATTATTTAAATTACAGCAGATGTTAGCAATCCATATCACTTTATTGCTTCAAATATTAGAGCATCTCATACGTATTGCTATTTTAATGTCCTACTTATTTCAAATTGTATTAATTGAATATGAATATGTCAGTCAATAGAATTCGGAGAAGGCTTACGTTATTATTATTTCACATACAGTCAATTGTATGTGCAAGCTATTATTTCACATACAGTCAATTGTGTGTGCAAGCTATTATTTCACATACAGTCAATTGTATGTGCAAGCTATTATTTCACATACAGTCAATTGTATGTGCAAGCTATTATTTCACATACAGTCAATTGTGTGTGCAAGCTATTATTTCACATACAGTCAATTGTATGTTCAAGCTATTATTTCACATAGGGTCAGTTGTGTGTGCAAGCTATTATTTCACATACAGTCAATTGTATGTGCAAGTTATTTATGTTTTACAGCATTACAATAAATACTACTGTGACTTTGTAGTTGATTGACATGTTATAAAATACTTTTTTTCAAGTTATTAACAGAGATATTGAAGGTCTTCTCGCAAGATAGAAGTATTAGATGGATTGAAATGGTGATTTCAAAATATATTGACGTATTTACTAAATTTGAGTTTCTTTTAAATTGATATGCTGATCGAGTTCATAGTATACAGGAAACAAAATATACTTTTCAATAAAGTGTAGACTTTAGACAATTTAATATGACAATTTAAACGTCAGACACTTTAATACGTCTCGTATTGTGCACTAAGGTATTTGAAAGTAAATGGAAGTTTGCTCAACACATGCACAAATATATTAATCTATAGAGATTTGTATTGGGCATCTCCGAATGTAGGCACGTGACAATGTGTTATTTATCTAATAGGAACGCAGATGGAAAATAACCCTGAAAACGTCAGCAAACATTTAAAGAACCCAACTTTAGCAATATAACATACTGAAGAAAGGATGCATTGGATAGTCTGATAATATCTTAATTTTGTGAGTATGAACGTCAAAGCGTGTTTGAAGCATATAAAACTAATTTATGGTAGCATCAACTTGTTGTCCATTTAGCCATTGGGACATTTAAACTCATTTTCTCCCCGGGACTTGTTCTAGAAAACTAAGACATATCTTAACGCTGCCCTTCGTTAGTGGCCAAAATTTTCTAACCGTATCTTGTTGATTAATTAAAAAGAATCCGATTTTCTCAACAAAGAGTGTAACAATTTGACAATACAATACACTACAGTAATCGAGATGTAATACTGTATATACATGTGCACATATAATCAATACTAATGTGTTAGTATAGGCATCGATCGTGATATTTATTATAAATGTATCGTAATGAGCACTCATTATGTTAGAACAAATATTCCATTTAATGACCAGAAGCATGTTTGTGCAATCGTTTTAATCTAAGAAAATGCTTTTCCCTTTAGAGAACCTTTGGCACTGAATGAAAATTATGTTATTTTTAGCCAATTTTATACCGCTACGCGTAGTACCCATGACTTCATAATGCCAAAAACGTACACGAAAAATTACTATATTTGACACAGATGCAGGTTAGGTTTAAAATGGATGTCACCTCTGCTCGTCATTATGCATTTTCCGAGGCGTCATGTGGACTTACCAACTTCAGCTTTCCCACCCGAGGTACACTACATGTATCAGTTCTAACCCTGGCGGTTTGGGGGGATATTCTGCTACATAAAATGCTTCTTCAAGAAATGAGCAACAATACTTCCGCATTGATATTAACTAGATTCACTGTGGAGCGGTGCGTCAAAATATGCCACCCTTTGAAAGCACACGAACTCGCTAGTCTGTCTCAAAGTATTAAAAGCACCATCGCCATATGAACGTTGTCGCCACTATGCGCGCTGCCATACACGCTACAGGCGGAATTATTCTATCATACAGGCGCCTCTAATAACAGTTGCAAACCTCAACAAGAGTCTCTAATCTGCATTATTTCAGAATAGTATCATTCCACAATGGTGTACAACGTTTCATTTCTTCGTATTCGGAGAGTCTTAGTAATTGATCTAATCTTGTGATCTGATAATGAAAACCGCGTCTTTGTGATGACATTTTATTAAATAACGGTCACTGAATTTATTACAATGGATTAGCTAATCGCAGACATTCATTCAGGAGAATGTAACATAATTGTCATTTACTCTATTTGTTCAGTTGTGTGACCAATTTTCTGGATGGAACTCTTTACACAATTATTCGAAGTATTCGATTTGTAGTTTTTTATTTTAGTGTACGATAATTGTAATTTCTCGTCATACAATTTACCATTTTTTTCGCCAAAAAATACATTTTCCCAAATAGTTTTCAGATTTCAGATTTAAGTCCATGTTATCTTTATTTGTGTCTTCACTTTTTGTCCAAAACAGATAAAGATATGCACTCATCTGCCTTATCTGTTTTATATGCAAAAAACTACAGACGGTGCTTGTAAAAAACAATGGTATATTTGAGTGTTTTGCATTTAAAAGAGAATAAACGTGTGGCAGGCAGGCATTTAACTGTACTATATCAAAATCACAAACATATCAGCATCGGATACTGTTATATATATATAACACTAATCTAATCAAAACGCTTTTTTTGGACTGCATTAATTTAATATGTGTCTGATTTTATAAAACACCTTTTATAATACCTAAGTAAATTTAACTTGCAAAGATTACATGCGTAGAAGGGAAATTAATCTCCGAAAATGCAGTCCGTTCGTAATATGTCAGTCGATTGGGATACTCAGTGTAATTTAAGTAACCAAGAACGTCCCCGTCATGCAATCAGCCAATTCATCATAATTATGTTATAAAGCAAAAATGAACATAACCTTCACACGGGCAATCTGTCATTTCAGCTTTCTAAAAGGTTAATTTAAACACATTACCGCTTTCAGTCGCAATGGTTGTGGCTTTTTCCCACGCCCAGCGTCTCATAAGATCTACAACAAATACTGGACACCACTGCTTCTCAACTTCCGGAGCGCTCTATTCTACATATCAGGTATGGTCTATTTTACATATCAGGTATGCTGCAATTGCAAATATGGAGTGTCTATTCTACATATCACTTATGATCGCATTGCAAATAGGGAGTGTCTATTCTACATATCAGGTATGCTGGCATTGCAAATATGGAGTGTCTTTTCTGCATATCAGGTATATTGGCATTGCAAATATTGAGTGTATATTCTACGTATCAGGTATGCTGGCAGTGCAAATATGGAGGTCTATTCTACATATCAGGGTTACATTGCAAATAATGTGAGCCAGTTTGATATCGCGAAGTTGCTAATATTGCAACATATCAGGTATACGTTTGCTTGCATGGCAAATAATTAGTCTCTGTGATGCAAATAAGTTATGTTAGCAGTGCATTTATTCTTTATAGTAAACTTGCCAGTATAGTGAACATGACGAAGCATTTTTACATCAGGTAGCTCAATATGGCAAATACCTCGGGCGTATACGATATGACAAGTTTGTTACCATTTTATATGCCGGGAATCTAATACATTGTATTGCAATTGCGGCGTACCTATTGGATATAGTAAGTTAGTTAGCATCGCAAATACTGGCTACCTTTTCTACACACTATTTTGCAGATATAAACTATACGTAAAGTCTGTTCTACCCGGGTATGTTAGTATTAAAAATACGATGTGTCGATTGCATTGCAAACACGGTGTCTATATTATACACATCAAACTTGCTTAAATGCAAAATTGGTATTCATATTAGGTATGCGAGTATTGAAAATGCGGTTTGTCTAGTATCTATGATAAATGGCAGTGCTTCAAAAACGCGAAGTCTATTCGGCAAAACAGTTATGCCAGTATTGCAGAATCAATGCGCTTCCATCGCAAATGATCGGTACGATCTTCTCCGTGTTTCAGTTAGTAATATTTGTTACTGTCGTTGCTTGTTTTGTTTTGCTTTGTTCTTTGTTTTTTTCTTTCTATTTATGTCACTGAAAGCAGTAATTTATATTCGTGACTACGGTCGAAAGTAAATGAAATACACCATTATTTGGTGAATGTGATACTTACAGAGTGAATGCGGCCCACCCAGTTTGAAACCACGATCATACTAATAATACTTTTGGCTGAATAGATACAAAGTTGCAGTTCCGCTAATTAATAAAAAAAACAATTCAGGTGTTTGTGTTGTCTGCCTCATGCGTTCGTGTTGGATACATTCATGTATTGGCCTTATAAACTTTCCTTCCATAACAAACATGTGTTGTTAATTGGTATTTCTCCATTATCAATTCAGCTGGATTTTCATTCCAATTTATATGTAGCGTATATATGCATAAAAGCGCTTTATAATATAATTAAATTATTAGGAATATCCAAAATGTCATTACGTTATAAAAACTATATTAAAATCCAAATTCCACTGCATATATATACATACAATACGTTAGAAACAAAACGAACACACGTTACAAACGTTGTAATAACCGGCGCCACCTCCTTGGTCAATACAATATGTGTTGAAACAGGGTTAAAAGTGAGCGTCTATTTGAACATTGTGATTGTATTCTTCTCTCAGGTGTGTTGTAATTTGTCCGGTCAATTGTGAATCCAGTACTTTACAACGTCATGTCCAAGCCGTATAGAGAGGTTTTAAATGAAACAATGTCACTACAGAAGGAAACGAACTTTAACATTAAGGAACAGTTGCATTCACTAGTCGTATTACTGCAGCAGCAAATGTACCCTTCCTCCGGGCAGACCCGTAGAGCCTCACGTGGACATCCCCCTCAAAAAAGCACGTGATGAGTTCAGACACAATCAGTATTTCATTAAATGGTAACAATGAGTTTTACGAAGGTGATCCAGCCACGGGGCAGTTATTAGTGCTCTGGACACGCCCACTTCACGTGGACCACCGGGAACTCCGGAAGTCTTGGGCCGCGACTCGCCAGAAATGAGTATGCTGCAACGTGTTTGCGACAGACAGAGTGAACCTATGTTAAATGCAGTATTGAGACTCAGAAGATTTATTGAATAATGCGGTGTCCATGGACATCAATACTGAATATATTATCTGACTGTCACCCGCGAAGAGGCCAACTATTATTAATTATTAAAACAATCGTGTATCTTTAGTTATCAACCAATACAGTTAAAGGTGTAATAGCTGTTGTTCAACGTTCCAAAATATATTAACAAAACAAATATAAGACATATACAACAAACGATTAATTTAATGTATATATGTTTAATTTAAGTTCACCAACATTTATTTTGCTTGCTGTCGTTATGTCGATGGAATTAGTATATAATTGTGAGTCATATTTCCTGTTTTATAACAAATCTGCTGGAACATTTTGATACAACGTCCAACATAGAAAGGCATTGTAAACTGAGGTATCTAGAAAATTGTTCGTCGACAGAGGGAACATGAATCTCGCTTTTGAATCTCGCATTTTATTGAATACTTTCTGTTTGTGAATACAGTGTGTCTTCTTATCGTTATCAATATTTTCAAACAATATAGTTTGATAAAGTGTTAGCACACTTTGAGTGTACGTTAGCTAGTCCTGTAAAATAAATCGCCCCCTTAGTGCAAAAAGGTGCCATATGACTTTTTTATGTTTTCGAGAAATCACATTTTAGTGTTTCATTATGCTGAAATAAAAGCTATAATAGTAAAACTTTATATATTAGTTAAAAGAATGCAAGTTAGCTTCTGAAAGAAGTATGTACTGAATAACTTCATTAATTAGGTATTATTTAATTTATTTTGTTTTATGGTACTTCTGAGCACTCAATAAATTATAAAACGATCAGTGGAAAAAGGTACCATTTGACACATGGCACCTTTTCACCCTCACCATTTTTCAACAAATTATAATAATTTCAGTGGAAAAGGTACCATATGACATATAGCACGTTTTTACCCTCACATTTCTGGTACTTTCATCAATGCAGATGGTACCATTTGTCATTTGGTTCTGCACAATAAAAACATTTCTTACCGACAGCAAGAAGGTGCCATTTGTCATTGGTACCTTTTTACTCTGAATAAATGTTAAAAACTAGACAGTATAAATTGTGTCATTTACAACATGGCACATTTAGTCTCATTGTTTTGTACACATGGTACTGTTTATACTAGAAACAACGCATATGATCATGTACATATTTTTATTCAACGCGTCAAGGTCATCCCTAGACAACTAACATGACTTGGAAGCACCATGCACAAAAAATCACTTCTTTAAGTCTGTATACCTGACATGCTCATGATGTTTTATTTAAGTTTTACTTATTTAATTATTTCATGGTTTTCCTGTCAGCTCATAACTGTTTCAGACACGGTGTGTCTGTTCACTTAAGATTAGTAACATTGTCTTCTGATTCCATCGGCACATTATCATTTTGCTTTGCGTGGGCTTTACATTCAGCCAGTTAAATCGGTGACCATTTGTGAAATGTTTCAGGTTAACACAATTATTTTTCATACAATTCTTTAAGTCTATAATGTGAATGAATTTCATTGGTATGACAAAATACAACAGTTTGTCTGGCCATAGCCATGTTGAGATTTCAAAGGACCTTCGTTTGCCCTGAGTTTAATCCCATACATGAACGAATACGTGCTTGTCTCCTAATGAGTAACATGTAAAAATGTCGGAGCCCACCTTTCTTGAATAGAACAACAAACCAATGAACACGGAGTCATTAGCACTGCTTGTAAGTCTAATGTTGCAACTCAAGAACCTTTTTCTGGTTGTACTGGCTACAGTGAGGGCGGAATTAGAAACATTCCCAGTGTTTTGCGCAGAAATAGCCCCAGTAATAGCTATGTCTGTCCCGTCTGCTGTGATGTCCTCTTTTGTCCCATGGTACCTTTTGTTGAGTTCTTGCGTAGGTGGGTTGATAATGTTTTTGAGACGCTGCCATGCTCTTCATTAATCCCTTTATGCATTGCACCAGCCACAGTATGCGTTGTAGTTTCGCTCTAACTTAATTATGTGGTGGATTTGTTTTAAGTGTTGTCATAATTGATTGACTCAGCCAGGTAATCTTTTCAACAGACCATTCTATTTCCTGCAATTAAATAAATAAAGGGGAAACTATTGCTTATTTGCGTAACTGTAAAATAATTATTTTATATTCATGTATATATTTGATATTGCTTAAAATCAGTAATCGTCTAATCATGTATTAAAATTGAAATTATACCTTTATTAAAGGCCAATTTAATTAAACAAACAACCATACATGTAACTGAATATTTTGTCTGCACTAATATTCACTGAAATTCACAATCAGTGTCACATTTTAATAAATGTTGCATGTCAATTCAATTGAAAACAATAATTTTAATGATGCCAATAATGATTGTAAATAAGAAAAAACACTGCTTACAGCTTATTTTTTCTCCATGATGTGAAATATTAATAAAATATCAACCGACCACCCCCATGTGTTTATCCTGCTAGTGAATGCTACAATCCAAATCCTTAGAAAGAATTCAACATCTCTCTGTTTTATCAATACACAAAAACACCGTGTTACTTGGCCAATTATAAACAAGATAACAAACAATATTAGTATGCTAAGCACTGAGAAACTGGACACCTTGTTATCAGTCCTTTAAGCACCTGGGATGTGTATTCACTGCCGATGATTAGTTCGAAGATACCATATAAATACTTTCTTATGATATGATTCATTCAAATAAAAAGTGTTACTTTAATAAGAGCAAAAGGTGCCATTTGCTTCAAAGATCTGTATCATCAGTACAAAGAAAAACCAAAAGCAGTTGATGCAAAAAGGAGTCGTTTGTCAAATGGTACATTTTCCCACTAAGATTATTATGGTTTATCACTTGGTACCTGTTTGTATTGTTAAATTTTGGTTCAACAAATCAATATTCAATTTTGATTTTTTGGCAAAATAAAGATCTCATATTATTGTATCAAAATAAATAAAAAAGTCAATTTTGGTAAAAATGTCAGTTGGCACCTTTTTGCACTAAGGGGACGAAATAATATGATATCTCTCATATTGAATTTTATTATTCAAAAATAATATTGGTGTTTGATATAGTTTTAGAAATTGCTTATTGCTCTTGAGGAATGATTGTTCAATCATTTGATTCCCAATTTCTACTACTTCATATCGCTCTTTCATTATGATTGATATTGATTGATATTGTTCTTCAGCGATGATTTAGATAGATATTTATGTTGGATGCTCATGTTGGACGTTCTATCATAAAAGAACTACACATATTTGTAAAGCGAGATCACGTCTACAGTAATTGGCAATTTCCGCTCAATACCAACAATCTGTTTCCGACAGATATTGTTTTTTGGTTACGGCTAATGTCTTAATGGCATTAAAGACTCTTAGAATTATCTTAACCATTTATGGGATAATGGTGCCAAGAAACCAACTTAATACATCCAAGCAGAAAGGTATACATATCAAGCATATCCTTACACTTTCTGTAGAACCATTTATAACTACGAACAATTCTCGTTCAATTCTGGAAGTTTTAATTTGTGGAAGGGGTGATAACGATATTGTGTTTTACTAAATGACCTATCGCGCATGTGCGTACATGTAAATTAGGCTTCTTATTGTTATCATTGGGATGTCAACACTAAATGCTTTATTAACCATAGTCAACTGTTATTGGTGTGATATGTCATTTGTACCAATGGCAAGTGAAATAAAATAACGAATTCATATATTGATATACATATATATTGCTTGGACGTTATAAAAGACCTTAATTAACGAATAGAATCGTGTTTTACATACTGTTTAAATAACTGTGTTGAGAATGAGGTACACACGTTTTCCACAACAATGTCTTTAAATTGGTTTATTATATATAAAAAAATGCTTATAAATCAACAGTTCACAAATGCGGGATATTTGCAATGTTATTTATTATAAGCAATAGATCTCGGACGTTAAGGACACTTACGTTTCAAATTAGATTATATTATATGTTAGCAATCAATATCACTTTATGGCTTCAAATATAAGAGAAACTCAAATAGTTTGTTAAATGATATTTATTTCATGTTTTATATATTGAATGCGCCAGCGATTATAATGGGAAGTGTGCAAACATCATTAATAATTAACATGCACTCACATGTATTGTGCGTTAGATTAAAAGGTTATACTTGAAATCAATATTGTCAATATTCCGTTAATTGAAATTGTAAAAATTGGTTCGGACAATTTTACCTTGTTTGAACATGTGTGAATGCAATTCCATTAGTGCTTATCTGGTACGGTACGACACAGTATTTCTCCTTACTTTAATGTACCCTACAACACCGTACCTTACTGTATCTTAGTTAAAATAATACTTTTGCCAAGTTCATAAAAGGGATAAGTAATAAAGTCTTCTCACAAAGAGCATGTAGTTGGTGTATTTATTATTTAAATGGTACTCTATGCAAACACTTTCTAATTACTAATTGTAATTGCTTATTACATAAAATTGATTTATTAGTATGAATTGTAAACAGCAAGAAATTCTAAAAATGTAGGCCTATGTTGATGTATTTTATACGAATTAAAAGTGTCTTGGTATAAAATTTAGCAGTATGTGAATAGATTTTACTAAATACTTGAGACACTAAAATATATTGTCTTTATATGTGCAGTAAGGTATATTAAAATAAATGCAATTCAGTTAAAACATGCACATCACAGTTATATTACTTAATTGACGTTTCTATTGCGCATCCCGGAATGCAGGCACATGTGGTTTTTATCTGATTGAAAGGCAGATGGATAAATAGCCCTGAAAACGCCAACAAACATTCAAAGTGCCAAATTTATCCCACCATTATGCCTGCATTGAGGAAATAACACCCCGTGGGATAAATTTAGCTGTATTCCACCTTGTTGAATAAAACCAACAGTCGCATTATATTGACGTCATTTTGTTTATTTTCGTGACGTCATTTGATGTTCTTCGTGTTATTCAGTGATTTACTTTCGTTTATTTTCAACATAAAGACAGAAAATGATGGATTAATATAACACAAGGTAAGTGTTGATTACATATATTAAGTTTATTTAGCGAGGCTTAGAAAACCTAAGCCTCGAGCCTTGCATTGATGAAATAACACCCGGTGGGATAAACTAAGCTGTATTTCCACACTGTGGAATACAGCAAAATCGCGCAGTATACTGATGTCATTTTGTTGATTTTCGTGACGTCATTTGATGTTTATCATGTTCATTAGTGATTTTCTATCGTTTATTTTCAAAACAAAGACAGAACATGATTAATAGAGAAAATACCAGGTCAGTGTTGATATGTGTATTTGCGCTGCACGAAAACATGAACCACTTGCCAAGGCTCGAGGTGAAGGTTTTCTAAGCCTCGCTAAATAAAATTGTCTTTTTTCAACACTTACCTAGTATTATATATATCACCAATAGATCTACTGCAAACTGCAGACACACGAAACCGGGTCATCTGGCAAATTAAAAAAAAAGTATGAACGTCGAAACGTTTGTAGCCTATTAAATACCAGTAAACTCAGGGTGTGAAATATTTTGTACCAGATTGTTAATCGAGCCACCATTTTCAAAACCATCATTGGAAAAGCTGACCCTATCGCAACAATATTCTTTGTACTTAATTAACCCATTGGCAATACAAAATAAACTCACTTATCATGTAATATGAGTTCATTTATCTTTCTTGAACATCGACTAGTTAATACACTACAGTAATGGACCGATCGTTGGCAGTGTTTCATTTTTTAATTAGATTGTTTTTGATGTTGTATAATATTGTGAACATGATATTGTCTCGTGTATATATAATGGCTGTTGGTCGTTCACTTTACAAAAGCTACAATTAGCTTTAGAGCAAACTCCAACCCACGACGTATATTAGGAAGATCCCCTTTGTAAACAAGGAGGTGTTTACAACTGCATTGCACGTCGCGTTTGTAGTTTGTTTTACATATATTGCTCCTTACAACATATTACGCAATGCTTAACGTTGTAAACTGGACTACGTTTACATACAATGTATGTATTGGACGTCGGATTTGTCACGTGACTGCTGGAATTCAAAACAGAACCAACATGAAGTACCCACAATTAAAAATTGAGTCACTCCAAATTCGGAATTCGTATCATTTTATAGACTCAAACTTTTAAAGAATAATGAAAACAAGTAAACACAAACATTCTATACAGAATATTTAAATCTAATTATACATACACATATTATTTAGTCCCATCTGGATACACACGCGACACAGAAATGAGTTTCAGTTGGTCATACAAAATTCCATAATCTTGGTTTTGATAACGAAATGAGTAAAATTACACAGTATGTGTATGTAGATTCGTATTTAAATCGAAGGCTTATTGATATAATGTTGTTGAAACAGAATTTCGCTTCTTACTTTGTTGTCTTTTGTATTATGATTTAAGAAGAAAAACGGTATATATAGCGCATGGATATTAATAAGTTTGTTAAAATTATGTCTTCTGAAAATACGAGAGTGCTAAAGAAACTTGCCAGATTTGTCTACTGTGCTTTGTTAAGACGCGCACAAGCAAGCAATTAATTGCTTCTTAGTAACATTGGATATACTTTGCTAACAATCATTTTAACTCTAGCAAGCTCCAACATTAAGCACATTTCTGTTTTCATGAATCTGTATGTAATTAAACGTATTTGTATGCTTTCGAAATTGTATGAATGTATCTGTTTTGCTATTTGGCCATCTGATGATTTTATGTATGTATGTGGCCAAATGCATTATACATGCCGATATGCCTTAAATAAAGCGATATAAAGGACAACACGTACTGAAATGGACTTTACATTCACTCACCCATTACTTAGATCTACGTTACTGAACATTTTTTACTTTTCATTGCACATATCCAGGTCGAGGTATTCAATTGTATTAAACAGAATGACAATACATGATAACCTTTGAACGTTATTGTACAATTGAAATACAATCTTCAATTTCCAGAGATTTCACCACACTCTTACTCACGTTTGTCAAATTCGACTGGCAAGTAGGGGGCATTGACAGGTGCATTTTTCAAGTTCGCAAGTATTTTATCATACAAAATATCAAAAGCAATTTTTCAAATTATGCATGATGATTCTGTATTTATTGCGTTTTAATTAAGCAACATGCACAATGTGATTCTAAATGTACGTCTCAATATGCCATCCTTTGCAAGCGCATAAATTCTCCACACTTTCTTGAAGTATCATCAACGACATATGGTCGTTGTCTGTACTATAGTTGCTATAGCCTCTAGTATTTGTTCTACTGCAAAAGCGGCTCAAACAACAGCGGAGACCATCAACCAGATTCTCTCATCTGCAATATAGCAGAGAAGCATCATTCCACAATGGTGTACATTTTCCATTGGTAAACGTTTCTTTTCTTCGTACTCCCCTTGGCCCTAATTTACGCCTTGTTCATGTTGATAGCCATATCACTTATCCAGGAGGCACTACAGCGGGGTGCGTCCCAAGAGCCAAATCAAAGAGCGCCTCTAAAGATAGCCAGTCCGGAAAATCCGTGTTCAGAATACTAAGTAAGTGATATAATCATGGACATTCAGTCTATTGACGAAACTATAGTTAATTACGGCGAATGGTAGAGATATGGTCGTTTCAATCACTAATCATAGGAATTATTTCAAATAAAATTAACGTCGTTTTCATTTAAATTTGCTCCGTTAATTTGCGTGACTGATTCTTGGAGATATTTTTTTTACAAAATTATAACAAAGTGTGTAGTTTAAACCGATTCATTTTACGTTTAACGTTATTTCTTGAAATACAAACCATCTTTTTTAAATTTCAATCCAGGTTATCTTGTAAACAATTGTGTCTGTATTTTATTTTTGAAGGAAGAAAATACTTGCAGGAGCTTATCTATACATATCTTATCTTATCTATCTTATCTTACACCGTGCATGCTAAACAATATAGTAGTGTTATTTTTTGTATCTTAAACAGTATAACTGTTTGGCAGGCAGACATTAAACGGTACTAAATCAATATCACAAAATAATCGGCACACTATCTAGTCATATAAACTGTGCATGTTTTTTTTAACATCAAGGATAATCTAATCAAAACGAATTGTATTGTGCGCGCTGCAGACGGTTAATGTTTATTTGATGTTATAAACTGTTTTGTTTATATATACTTATATTTACCTTGCACGTGACAAAGGAGGAGGAAGGGAAGATGCTTCAGAATGCAGTCCTATCATAGCATATCGGTACAATTAGTACAAACATTGGACGTTATCATCACCTTCACACCATGCAACCATGTAATTCCAGCATAACAGCAGCAATAAGGTTAATTTAAAAGCAATATCGCTTTTCAGACGCCGTGGTTGTGGCGTTATTCATATGATGGGCCCGTTCCATGCATAGTTCCTCCTCACGATATATACAACAAACACTGGACACCGCTGCTTTGCAATCTCCAGGGATCTCTATTCTAAATATAAGGTATGAGTTTGATGGCGGGGATCCAGTCTGGAAGCAACTATTTGTGACCATCTCGCCCTTTGACATGCCCACTTCGGATCCCGTGGACAACTGGGAACTCCGGACGTCCTAGGTTGCGTCTTGCCAGAAATTAGTATGCTGCAGCCTGTGTGCGACGGACAGAATAGAATCTTGTTCCTTGCAGTATTGTGACTCGAAAGATTTTCTGAAACATTTCGCGTCTGTAGACAGTGTGTGTTTACAAATGCTATCTTTATGATAACCACGAAGAGGCCGATATTTAATAAATTTTAATACAGTCGTTTCATAAGTGTTGTGGAACTTTCTAAAATGAATGAACAAAACCATGTTTCATGATATATCAAGCACACGTTTATTTTAATGCATATATGTTTAATTTACGGTCACAAACATTTATTTTGCTTCATGTGATTATATCAATAGAATTTGTATATAAATGTTCGTCTATTCTTGTTTTATAACAAATGCTTTGTTGTTATGAATCACTATTCTGAAGAAATAAAATATGTTATAGTGATAAAATACTGGTATAAAACTGATGTTTGTTTTCTCTGTCTTACACCTATCAAAAGTAACTTATATACACCTTATCAACCGAGAGTGAAAGCACGTTAACGTTTTGATCCAAATTCGAACACAAACCCGTATTGTAAAATGAGGTTCTAGCAGTATGCTCGTGCACAGAAGGAATATTAATCTCGCTGTTGTGTCTTGAATTGGAATAATGACTGTCCGTGTATTGAATAAAATATGTGTTCTTCTCATGATCAATATGTTCGATAAGGTGTTTAGTAGACTATAACGATTCTTGCAAAACCTATACAATTAAATTGCTTATATTGCATCTTTATCAAGAATACTTATATATTGTATTGTGATTAACATGGGTATTTGATAAATTGCTTTGTGCTCATTAACTGATGATTGTCCAATTATATGTGTTCCTTTTATCTACTAGTAGATTCATATTTAAATCTCTTTCTTTCTGATGTATATTGATTGGTTGTGCTCTTAGGCGATGATTTCGATATATATTTTATCTCATTGTTCATATTTCATTTTCTATTATGGAAATACCGAACAAATCAGCACACAATACTCCCAGCGAGATCACGCACACATACATCTACACTAACTGGCAATTTCCGCTTAGTAACCAAATGTCTGTTTGCGACATGAATGTTTTTTGGCTAATGCAAATGTATTGACATTGAATTATCGTAGCATTTATGCCAGGGGAAATGGGGCTTGAAAATCGATTTATTACAGCCATATCACACACGTTTACCTAACTTTTTGCTTAGAAACAAGATGTTTAAACTACGGTCAGTTGTAAATTCTAATATGTGTGTATAGTTACTTAATGATGTATTACTTGTTCACATGTCAATTTATTTATTTTTTATGTAAATTCGTTAGCATAGTATAATCATACTGGAATCAGCACTGAATTGTTTGTTAAACTTTATTTTATCTTTAGAATATACATTGTTACATCGTTATCAATAATAATTCATATTCAATTGTAACTTTATTTGTTGACATTCAATACTCGGTCACTTATAAACGAGCTAAACTAGCGAATCAAACGATGTGTGATTTGAAACCTGAATACATATATTTGATGCGAATACTGAATTAATGTCATACTTATTTCTAGTTTTATGGATTAAATGTGTCAGTCAATGTAATCGAAGAGTGTATACATCATTGTGAATTAGCCTAAAATCCAATTTATTGTATTAAGCTATTAATATTTTACAGAATTAAATTTAAAAGTACTACTGTGAATTTGTAGTTCATTGAATTTTATAAAATACTTATTCAAGTTGTTAACACAGATAACTAATGAAGTTTTTCTCACACACTAGAAGTAGCATTATATAGTTATTACTAAATGTAATGTTTATCTGCAAGGTTGGTGTTTTCACATATTTTTTTAATCGAATTCAACAATGTGTATTGATGTATTTAATACGCATTAAATGCTTAACGATTTAATTGTAATATGAATATATATTTAGTAAATTCCTTTAACAATTTAATATGTTTCGTCTTAATAGAATTTGCAGTAAGCACGTACATGAAAATTCGGCTTAACACATGCAGAGTTGTATACACATGCAGAGTTGTATTAATTTATTGACATTTTATTGCACATCTCTGAATGCAGGCAGGCGTGCTAACTATCTAATTGGAACGCAGATGGAAAATTAACTGGGAAACGTCAGTAAACATTCCACGAACAAAATTGATTAATATTAACAATTTAAGAAAGGAGGCTTTAGGTATTCCCTTAATTTCGTGAGTATGAACGTCAAAGCGTAGTTGTAGTATATTAAATAGCAGTAATCAAGGAGGCTCAGAATTGCTGTAATTTTTACCAGATTCGATTTGGTTCTTAGATTAGAGCGATTTTCCTTAATATAGCTCGGAAATATTAACCTGACACTCATGAACTTTATAAGTATATATTACGCGCTTTTATTGTTTCTTAGTTTGTCCCAGCACGTGTTTCACGTGTTTACTGAGACCGTAACTGAAGTTTCGGTGCAATAGGATTATATAAATTTAAATCGACTTCACTACGTAAACTTTTTAATTCACCGTAGCGGTTTTGTAATATATTCATCCAGATTACAATAAGATTAATACGATTATAAAACTGTCCAACTATCCTCCAAGAGTAACACCTATACGTCGCCAGGCGACAAAAAAATCAAGAAAACCAAACATTAACTAGGAAGGATGGTGGCAAATGGTGATTAAAATCGTCTACGGAGCAACGTATAACAAACTTATGTTGTCAGATTATGTTTCAATGGAAATAAATTTCGATTTCATGGTTATCAGTAAATAACAACCTTATTTGCTCTGATAATTGTTTTTAAACAATTAGGGGTAACGCCCACGTGGTATAATCCTTACGCATTCTAACTCCAAATCTTTGATTATTTACTTGATCCAAATGGTTTAAAAAGAGACCGCGCCTCGATTTTAGCGCACAACTAGCGGATCCAGGGGGTGGGGGGGGGGGTGTGCGTGCCCGCCGCCTCCCACCCCCACCAAAATCTTCCCGACCATACATATATCGGCATATATAAAAGGGTCAAAACTGAAAAAATATGTTTAGTTACCAATATTCTAAATCGACAAACTATTTGTTCAATCATCCATTATCAATCACACCAAATTTCATATTGTTGTCTGCATTCATAAGAAAGATATAACGTTATACAGTAGAGGGGTGTCCACGACGTTGACTCCAAATCCTGGCGATTTCTTATTTTTCCCGGCACCATATTTCAGCAAAATTGACACAAAATCGGCATCACTTGCCTTATTAGTTCATAACGCAACCATACGAGTATCTTTCATAATATTTCATTAATAAAACATGTTCGTCTGTCTGTCCGTTAGTTCGTTTTTATCAACAAAAACACAAGTGCAGACAATTGATCAGCATGAGTGTGTACGTGTAGGTTACTAAAACATTCATTTCAAAAAGAGACACTTCGGTTAATGATTAATACAAATAATTTTCGATGTGTGTGTGCATTTGAATGTAGTCAGCTACTGATTTTACATGTTTAAAGATATTAAAGATATATATAACATTGAATGTCAAATATATATTTAGTGGTAAAGCACATCAAACAAGGGCAATTTACCGCGGGTGCATGACATACAGATGAACCAACATGTCTTTTGAACATGATACGGTGAAGTATTTATTCAGTGAAACAAGTGCATTTGATGATGACGATGATTATGATGATGATGATGATGCAAAGATTTATTACATATCTTGGATACGGATCTGTAGCTCATCACTGCAGACCCATAGACAACATGGGGTTATAACTGCACGATCAAATGTTTACGCCCCCGCCCCCCAACCCGAAATCCTGGATTCCGCCTCTGCGCCCCAGCCATTTATTCATATATATATAGTAGTGTAAATATACAAATTAATCTTCAATTTTATCCAATTGTATCCAATTTTATCCAATCAGTGCAATTGGATGTCACATGTTTAGCAATTAAACTATCTCACACACACGAGCACGTGGTAATGTTTGTGATATTCCAATAAACCTTTTATGTTTATGTTTATGTTTGTGATATTAATGAATGGAAATTAAACCTTTAACAATAGTTGAGAAGGAATTTGGACTATTATATGCGGGTCGTGACAAGTTTTCATGAAGTTTAGCATCATTGCAGCATAGTTTCTTCGATCGTTCATTTAACAGTGTAAAGGGTGATTATGACAACCCGTGAGCAGTTCAGCGTTTAGGACAATTCCCTGACAGAATAGGCATATCGTTTTTAAACGGAAAAAAGTACACTTTCTGCCTATCATAAAATGTTTAATTTTCACACGCACAACTGTCCACGTTTTTCTCCATCATTCATTTAGATTTGTATAAATACAAAAGTAAGAACATCACAGTTCTCTGTGCTACAAAATATTTATAATATAAATAGCGGTCAAAACAATAAACGCTTTTCATGCGGATGACATATTGTTGTGCATGTCAGCATAATTTTCGGACGCTTTTCTTGCAGATCGAACTGGATTTACATGAAAAACATTGCATCTTAACTGTCAATATATGTGATTACGTCACTTGAACATCAAAATTCAGATAGGCGCTTCGGATTTCGATATTATAATACGCGTTGTCATTACCTGATGCTATTTACAAGCAAACATACATTTAAAATGGTTTTGTTTTGAAATAAACAAGTAAAGTTTTAATATACTGATAGTAATATATACTAATACATGTATATACTAAAATTTGGAATTATCTTTGCTTACTCGTATTGAATACAGTGTAGATGTAAATTATACAATACGAAGGTCCAGTCGTGTCCATTACTGCGCAAGTAGTAGGGTTTGAGAAAAACAAGGTCTACTTTAAAAATTAATACCGGACTAATTCAGTTTGAAACACTTCATAAACTAGATTAACAGTTTAATCAAACTGTAAAAATCATACTATAAAAAATAAGATGCCTTTATCGCAAAGCCGACCCACTCACTACGCCCGCTTCTAAGTCTGATACTGCGTCATGTGTTATTCTTTTCTTGAATGTGAGGTACGCATGTTAAAATTTCGGTACGTAAGAGTTCAACTAACATTTTATTAAATATTATATCCTTGTCTGCTTTAGAATGATCCGAGTTGTAAAAAAAACACACAACAATTTTATTTTATTTCTAAAATGCGGGATTGTCGGAAACGGCTGAAGTTTCCATGTAATATTGCAAATAATTGAATTTTCAACATGCAACAACACAAAATCATTAGTTTTATTTGCAATACATTGTTATAATCTGTATCTCTAAACATAAGTTGAATTTATTGGACGTGTGTTTGTAACTAGTCGAGTCGTGAGCATCAATGGCACGCCACAAAAATACACTACGACATCAACTCCAAAAGCAACGCCAAATTACATCAGAATGCTTATAGAGTAGTCGTGTTTGACGTTGTAGTGTAAACATATGTGTGTTTGTAAGATTTTTAAAATATCACATCATAAAAATTGAAAAAATGGCCTCAAAATGAGGCCAAAAGCGGCCCTTAACGCACATACTCCATATGCGAGTCCTACCCCTGGAAGTTCGGGGAAATCTTCTGCAACATAACTACATAAGTCGCTCCTTCAAGAAATGACTTCCTACGCGTCTGAATTAACAATAACTGCTTTCACGGTGGAGAGGTACGTTGCAATTTTCAACTTATTTTCCTTGTATTGCTCTTGGCAATAATTTGCGCCTTGTATACGCTTATAGACATATCACATCGTCGGGAGGCGCTCCAGCGGGTCGCGTCCCAAGAGTCCAAATCAAACAGCGCCCCTCAAGTTAGCAAGTTCGGGAAATCTGTGCCCAGAAAGCTAAGTACGTGATCTAATCATGTGATCTAATTATGGATACTGAGTCTTTGTAATGGCATTTTATTTAATAATGTCACTGTCAGGTAAATTCATTTCAATTGCTAAGATAATCGCAGACATTCATTCAGGAAAATGTAACGTCATTATAATTTATTCTATTTGTCCAGTTGCCTGATCAATTTGCTCTACCGTAATCTTTACAAAATTATACGTAGTTTTTTTTTCCGAATATCGTAATTTCTTGAAATAAAAAGGATTTTTTTTTGTCGCCCAAAAATACATTTCCAAAATTGTTCTGGAAATGTAAGATTCCAGTCCATGTTATCTTTAAACTTTTGGCAGGCTGGCAATACACTGTTTTAAATCAAAATAATAAACATATCATCATCCAATCTAGTGATCTATATAGATTGTGTAAAGTTGATGAACGTAAATTGTTATCTTATCAGAGCGCGTTGGTTTCTTGTAAACTGCATAACCTTATTGTTTATTTGCTTTACGTTTATAAACAGCACTTCCTTAACGCCTACGCAAATTTATATATATCTATATACCACACGTTTATGTTAATGTATATTTGTTTTAGTTCACAAACATTAACTAATGATTTTCAATTATATGTATTCCTTTTTTTTACCAGTATATTTGCATTTCTTTCTTTCTGATGGATATTGATTGGTTGCGCGCTTAAGCGATGATTTCGATAGATATTTTGTTTCATTGCTCATGTTTCATTTTCTATTATGGAAATACCGAACAAATCAGGACGCGATGCTTCAAGCGAGATCACGCACAAATACGTCTACACTAATTGGCAATTTCCGCTTAATAACCAAATGTATGGTCTGGACATAAATGGTTGTTGGACAAGGCCTGTCTTGACATTAAAGATTCTTCGAAGTATCCTAACCATTTATATGTGGAATGATGGGACCGAAAAATCGTTATATTAAAACAGCCATAACAGATAGGTATACACATCTTGGAATATGAATTCTCACCTTCTTGTGTAATTCTTATATTGATAAACATTAACGTAATTGTAAATTATTAATAAACATGCCAATAACTCGCTTTCATGTAAATTCGTTTTAGTATTATTTTCATACTGAAACAAACACTGAACGGTTTGTTAAACATTTTTCATTACATAAAAACAGCTAAACCGTCAATATCGTTATAAATAGCAATTCATATATTGTAACTTTATTTGTTAGCACACAATAATAAGTTACTTATAAACGAGCGAAACTAACTAATCAATTGATGTGTGTTTAAAAATATGGGTACCTAACTGTCTAGTTAATAGTAAATCAAACTCCTGTAGCGGTTACTTTTCTCTTTGTACTCTTCAGTACCCACTAACACCACGAGTTAAAAACTTCCAGATTTAGGGGAGACTACTGTGATGAGGTTGAAGACTTATTTTTTTTTAGGACAGTTTTATTTTATTATTTTATAACACTCACACACAAATGCTGCGTTATTGATCCAGTTATGTATGTTACGAGTAAAATGAAAAACAAAAATAAATAAATAAAAAGTAATCAAAACAAAGCAAGGATTTATGGTGTCCACGTGTTTTCCTTCTGCTTGTTCACGATTTTAATTCGCGTCATTTCATTTGACTATAGTCACGCGGAACTTCATTACGGCAGGGATTTAAAATTGAGCTATGCTCGAAACAAATTAAATCTCTTCGCGGAGGTTTATAGTAAATGACATGCTCACACGTAACGGTCCATCCTAAACAATTTATTAAGGATATCGGTCTAACTACTACTTCTATTAATTACCCCGTGGCCGAAAACAGTGCCACCGATGACAACTGTTTGTATAATAAACTAACATACGTTTGTTGATTGTTTTTATGATACAATACCATATTCATTAACATTGCTATAATTTTTTTAACATTTTATTCAACTTTGTTTTTTCTTTGTTTTGTTTTTGCAAAAGTTACTGTTGACCCACCGTCGTTAAACATCCACCTCTTGTTTAAATTGGTTGTTTGTAGTGTAATAACGTTAGGGGAAATCAAAAGTTTCACATACGCAGAATTTGTTTCGTTCCAATATCATTAATTATTAGCAAAAATTATCAAACTGTAAGGAAAATAAGGTTTCAAATTAGATTGTACCAGATGTTAACTATTAATATCGCTTTATTGATCAAATATTAGAGAATCTCAAATATTTTCTAAAGTAATGTCACGCTTATTTCAAGTTTAATATATTGAATTTGTCAGCCAATCTTACGTGAATAGTGCTAATATCATAATTAATTAACCTACACTCAAATTTATTGTGCATTAAATATTTATGTTTTACAGCATTATAATTAATTTGTTCAGTTAATTGAAATGTAAAAACTCCTTCAGACAGTTACAATTAGGGTCAACATGTGAATACAATTAAAATAATGCTTATGTGGAAAAAAACAGGATCATTCAATGAACTGCCACAAAGTACATGTACAATTACTTAAGACAAAGAGGAACAATACCAATTTACCATTATCTTACCAAACAACATTACTTCGCAGTGAGATCAATCGTACGGCATTAATTTTCCTTGTTTTTCAAGGTACCGTGCCATTTCCCTTACCTTTATATATCGTACCGTACCGCATCGTACCGTGCCGTACCGTACCCTGCCGACTTCTACGAGAGAAACAATCGAAGCATATAGGTATATAGTGTAACTGAAGGTGTCTACTTTTAAATCAAATTCTTTCGGCATTTTAATAATTAAAAACAAACTAATTTAAGACATACAAAGTAGATGTATTACATTTATTTAAACATTAATTTGTTTAAACATCAGTTTTCTTAAACATTCAACATGACTGTTTAATTACAATTTTTGTAAATGATTCAATACCTAGAGATATTTAGAAAATCTAATTCCTATCTGAAAGTTTCACTTAAACCGAGATATTTTATCTCGTTCATAGTATATTCGGCACACTGTCAGACTGTCGGAAAATGCTGTATTGATACAGTTTAAATGCATTAAATGCTACACACTTATATTCTTGAAATGGTTTTGTAATACTTGAGACAATTTAATTTATTTCGTCTTAATCAAATGTGCAGTTAGATATTTGAAAATAAATGCAATTCTGCTAAACACATGAACAGTTATATTAATTAATTGGCAGTTTTATTGCACGTCTCTGAATAATGCAGACACGTGTGCTATTTATCTAATTGGAACGCAGATGGAAAACTTAACCAAACAACGGCAGCTAACATTCTAAGAACCAAACTTGAGTAATATAACAAATTGAAGAAAGGATGCATGCATTATCTATTAATTTAGTGAGTATAAACGTCAAAGCGTGTTTGTAGTATATGACATTACAGTAATCAGGGAAGCCCAGGGTTGTTGTAATTTTTACCAGGTTGGTTCTAAGGCGACCGTATCACAGGAAAAAAGCTTTAAAATAACTCATACATTTTCCACAATATGAGCGTTATGTACATATGCATGTATGCACCTTGTGTCTATAAAAACAAACCTATAACATGTTTTGCAATTTATGATAATAAATGAACAGTTTTCCAACGTGGTTCCTACAAATGCAGCATTATTTAATACCCACGCAACGTACTATCTCCGAATGGTAATCTGTTTTATAACATGCTTTTTATAGATATATATAATTTTTGGTGGAATACAATTTCATATTTTCACTGTTGGAACAGTGAAAATATATAATTTTTATATGTTCAATGCAGTGAAAATATAACATAAAACGCCCGTTTTTATCAATCGCATCGATCTACCAGTAGTGGTTTACCTCCCTTGGCGCAGTTATATACATGTATAGTATTTTCATACATTTGTTTACAGAAAACACATGATAAAAATCAACGAAAAATAAGCGACAGCGATGCAAAAATTATGGCACTTTTTGCCACCATATTTATGATAAACAATTTTGAATCATTTATCACGTACTGTTTTATGAAATCAGAACGCACAAACGTGTGACGTTTAATCTTATCTCGAGTGTTTTTGTTTATTTATTTGTCCAAAAGCATAACATAAAAAGAAAATGTGTTGATTTAGGCGAATGATCGAATGTCTACGCCACTCGAGGAAATATTTTTTCTATAACAAAATTCGATTATTCACCGAAATCAACAAATATCCCTTATATCTTTTAAATTAACATTTCTTTCAATATAGAAAATCATACATCATTGATCTTCTTTTGTTATTTATCTACTTGAACTTGCAATTGCGTCATGTATAATTGTATCGTTAACGTATTAAAATATGTCATTCTCATCCTTGCAATCCATCCATAGATATATATATAAATCTATCTATAAACCACATCGCAAGAAAAATTACTCGTCAGTTAACTATTTTCTTCCACTGTCCACTACTCGATAGTATACTCGATAAAGTCCTACGCGTATCGAATTTTAGATAACATCAACGTGATGTCTGTGTAACCCTTTCAACTCATTATTTTATGCCCCAGGACTTCCTCCAGAAAAGTGTGACATGCATGTCCACTGCCCTTCGTCTGTGGCCAATGATTTATAATCACCTATAGTATCTTGTTGGCTAGTTGATAAAATCAGATGCTCATTTCCTTAAACTTATTATGACCAAAGTTTGCTTACTACAATTCAAATCACACAAAAAATCTAGGGAAATATTTCAAATTCCCATCTAGGGCTCTTTATGTATTGTGTTGCAATTACTCAGTTAAGCGCAGTACAAAATAGGCATCTAAAATATTTTAAACGAAATGTTTCTCTAAGTTTCTTGCTACATATGTAAAGCAATCCAAAGCGCACCACAAATTATATTTCATTCTCACATTTCGATAAACACATAATTCATCAGCTAGCAAATGGACGATGCCTGTTCACCTACTACCTATCTCCAATGATCGGTAGCGCGATTTATGAGCTTATCTGTGTTTTTTTCTTAAACTATTACCATGAATGTCCAACAAGACCTGATGTGGAGGGAAGTTTCACTGAACAGTTCTAAAAAGTTGACTAAATTGTCTCCTGAATTGCAGTGTCTGCAAGTAACTCTAAGCCAGAAATCTGACTTAGGACGTTGTCTCCTTCTGTGTTTGTAGATGGATAGGCTTTGGCATGTTTTTTTGCGTTAAACATCATAGCATGGTGATACACACTCGATATCATACTCTTCATCTTCAAACAATTGCTGTACCATTTGTCAGTCACACTTTTTGTAAGTTTAGATCGTTTCAGTTCTAATGATGTCTTTGTCCGTGTTTCGTGTGTCAATAATATGAGCATTCCTGTGTTGGAAGGATGTATACCGAGGAAAATTTGAACACAGTCAAGGAATTCTCAAACTCGCAATCCCGTGCCTCGCTGAGCCATTTCACTAAGCCACGAGGCCATTCTTTCTTCCTTAGGTTCTGTAAATATTGTTTGTGGACTTTTCAAAGGAGAAAGTAAACAAAGTCGTAGAAACATACAATTTAAACAGGCGTGCCGATTCCGACTAATTACTTGTGTTGTATAGTACATACAATGTAGATGGTGTGTGCCAATTTCCTCCACAAATGTTTTCTATTAAATGATCTAAGATGTCCAGAACATTAAACTGATCCGCTACTGGTTATGATCCGGTAATGGTAACTTGACTGTAACACAAAATTTACTATTTTCATTTATTATTTTCAAATGATTTATATATGATCCAGTTTTATATAATGTACAGTAAGATATGTGAAAATACAGGCAAATGCAAATCTGCTCAACACATGAACAGTTCTATTAAATAATTGAAATTTTTATTACATGCACGTGCATTATATACCTTAATTTGAAAATGGACGTCGAAGTGTCTTTAAATTGTTCTATATAAGAAGCAATAAAAAAAACATCAATAAATCAGTTTGATAAAATCAGTTCTATGACATTGTTTACACAGCCCATAAAAAGGGTTCTTTTTCTCTTACATAACAGTTACACGAATCAGTAGGACGAGAGCTGGCTGTAGTATTAAATCTTTTTTTTCTAAGGTGGCTCGATATCATGCCAATATGTTCAAAACAACTGAGAAGTAAAATCACTTACATTATACATGTTATAGTTTAAATGTATCACATACCAATGCATATTTTGCATTTTAAAGGCAAAATCAATGTTCATGAGAAAATTTATATTTTAAATATTTACTGATGAACTGGTGCTATTTTTTTTTCTAACCCCTTTTTCACTGTACGCAATTATATACCTAGGTAATTCCCTTTAGCCTCTTAACGATAATTCTTGCTAGTATGTTCGGAAATTAGCGTTTATTTGACATTACGTACGTGTAAAACTCCAAACAATTGCCAAAAATAACAAATCATTCTTCAAATTAATTTATCAACTGACATCCATGCCTTTTAAAGGAGAGGTTATACTTATACACAAAGCTTTGTACCTTAGACAGGAGGGCTGTAAACGTTTTTGTTAAAGTGTGTATGTACGATCTTACAACATATATAGTGGAATAAATACAATTAACAAAATTAAGTTAATTAACAAATATTTATATTCAAAATGGAATAAAAGTTAAGAACAAATATTGCTTTTAAATGCACAATCAGCTAGTTTTTAATCACCATATAGTTTTCGTCTGTACAAGCGGAAACTCAAATACATGTATATACGTTGACTTGACAGTTGGTTAAGGTTACACAACACTAATAAACGATGCGAAAATCGACACTAGTACTTGTTTTAGTTCATATTGAAGTGTTTCCTTTGTTATTTTTATGTTTTTCTGTTTGCTTTCAATTTTTATTGTCACTTTTATCTGCTTATTTTGAAAATAATTGATATGAAAGATCAATACTTTCTTTTATTGTCCATTATGTGATATTTGCCCACGAAACTTCTTTAAGATACCATCAATGTTTTGTCTGTTCAACTCTTTGAACTCATTATATTTCTCCGCTGAACATGTTCCAGAAAATAGTGGCATATATGTATTTGAACTATGTAATTTATCTCTGTTCATTTTTCTCAAGCCATGGTTAAGTACAAACTCTTCAGACGGTTTATATAAAATAAACATGTAATAGTTGTAGCATACTTGTACCGAAATATGTAAGTTATTTAACGAGCCCGCAGGGCGATGTGAAATAACTAACATATTGCGGTAAAAGTATGCGACAAGTGTTTATATCATATTGAGCGTGCGGTATATTAAAATTAAATTGTAATTTATACGCACGCTACTTATTACACATTGAGGCTCCGCCCACCAGTGATATCACAGTTACTGAATACCGCAAGACAGAGAAAACTCTCTTAAATATGGTATTAGTGATATTACTCTCTTGCTTATTGAAATACTAGTGAATCCACTTGAGTATCTCAAAAACACCGCATTTAATCAGTTGAATAGTACTCTTATCACGTAACGTTTAATATGAACAAAGATGTCAGTATAAATGTCAATCCCCCCCAAAAAACAAAGCTGGCAATTAGAATCTCGCAAAACTTATTATTAATATAATCACACTTGTGGTATTAAACGAAACTTATATTTCATTTAGACTATACGTTTAATGTATTGTTTTGTAATTAAATAAGTTGTTAGTTTTCGAGTGGAATACTCAATATTCTGACATCTAACTAACTGTTCGTTTACACCTCAGGAACTCGTAGCTGCTGGCAAATGGATATAATTAACAAACTCGAAATTGCTATAGTGCACAATCGCACCTACGCATTACCCGGACACGTATTACCTAGTAATTAACACGAAACGTGTTATTTCGCTTAATTAGCATACTTGATTCCTTTAGTGAAGAAACAAATGCCGTGTTAGCTTGAAGGTCAAATTATAAGCACATTAATGCGCATTGATATTTTATGTACATAGTGAAAATGGAAATTGAAAAAAGGCTGAAGTTACAACAAATATATTTTATTAATACAAATATACAAATACATTTAAATTCAAACGATTTACAGGCGTTTAAAAAGCTACACAAATAGCATAAATGTATATTGATTCATAATGGAAATGAATATATTTGTTTGCGTTTTTATTTAAGTAATATATGCATACATAGTAACAAATACTTATTCCAGTAAGCATACGTACGAGTGTCAGTATGCTTACAAATATGATCTTGACCATAAAGGTTATAGCTAAAACTAGTCCATTTATATTTGTTAGTGTATCCAATATAAAAAATATACACAAGTATATACAACCACACGAAAATGTAATCAACATCGCGAGGATAATATGCCGTAGAACACAATCTTCATACAGCAATAGAAAGATAAAATCAGATTGCTGTCCAGTTAACCCTTTGAACTCATTATTTTTCTCCATAGGGTCTTTCAGCTGGATACTCTTTAGCGTTTTATGGAAATTGCTTTGGGTCTTTAAACAATATTCTCGTGCTTCAAACAGTTTTGTCATCTTAGTACAATACAAATTAATGGATTAAGATGGAAACATTTGCCATTGGAGAAAACGTGACAATCTAATAAACCTAATTATTGGCTTTCCGTCTTCGAAAAATGCTCTCTTGCTTCCAGCAATCATGTCATTTTAGTACAAAACACATTTTGGTTAATGGATTCAGAAGGAAACATGTGCAAGAAAACAATATCTAATAAATATAATGCAGATATAAAAAAGACAAATAGTGATTAAATCACAAAGTATCCAAAGTACTACAAAACATAACGTTATGTTATTATTCGTATGTACATATGGCAATGGCTAGGGACATAGTCACATAATCTGCAAGAAATTTCCTTCAATTACAACAAATTGACATTTATTAAATACAAGTATGCGATTTATGATCATGTGTTAGAGTTCCATACTTTTAATTTGTTCATATAATAGTTATGTTTTGGATTTAGTATTCGGTACATTGGTATAATGAAATGGTTCCAACTTCAACACTTTAACCAGTGTGCTAACATTTCAGAATATTTCTTTGAAATTCAATGCTTTCGCCGAAACAGATGTTATAAAAGTTTCGACATTCATTTGATTAATATTCCAAAATGTATTAATAATGCATAATATGTTCTTTGAGTGGATTGAGAATGTTTATTCAAAATTAAGTGTGCCATTGCCAAATTAGTGCATAAAACAACAGGCTGAGCATGTTTATTTATTAATATTTATATTCTGAGAAACAATAACTGGATAACTTTATTATTTATATTTAATTAAGAGACGATATAGTATTTTGTATCAAGTCTCATTTGATTCAAACTAATTTTTCATGATGATAGTAAACAGCTGAGTGGTATGATTTTTTTAATAAGTTTACAACAATGCGAATCCTACATATTTTGGATATCATCTTTCTGAATGCTACATAGCCACATTACGAAACCCTATAATGTCCATTTGCATTGATTCAAGTTTTAATTACTTTTTAAAGATGTCTTCATATAGGTTCATTTTATTTAACACGTTTTTCATCATTAAAATAATCGCTGTCGAGAGAGTTCTGCTCCAATGTCATAAATTATTTACAGGCATGGAAAACATATCGTTTCAAATTAGATCGCCACACATGTTAACGATCAAATATCTGAGAGTCTCAAACGTCTTGCTATATTAATGTCTAACTTATTTTACGTTTAATAGATGAACTGGAATATTGAACGTATCAACCAGTAAATGGAGGAGAGTGTTCACGTCATTATTAATGTTTTATCACTTTAATTAATTTCGCACATTGAAATAAAAAAAAACACTACCGTTTATTGGTCATTGTGCAAACTTCTTACAGTTTTATCAAAGTTATACATGCTGTATATTTGTGATATAAATAAAAGCACTTGATTATGAAAAAATGATTCTTAGTGTTGTATAAAATACCGCTAATAAAGGCAATGCAGTCAGCACCAATTATTGATCTCGTACAACTCAATTAATTAGAAGGAATAGATCAATACCAAAAAGCCATTATCTAACAGAGCAGAAAAGCACCGCTGCGATTGCCACCCAAAAGCGTTATAGCTTACCTTTCTACTTTCATGTATCCTAGTCTAATTTATTTTATTTGAGAAATAATTATGATACTGTTATAATATGAAACTAATGTAGGCAGATTAAACAAAATATTAATGATCAGTGTGTTTAATGTTAATATTTAATGTTGATAACTTATAGTCATTATCTGAGAACTTAAGGTGCATCGATCCAGTTAATACGAATCAAATGCTAAACGTCAACCAGAAATGTTTGAAAACTTTACTATTCACGTTTACAAGCTACGTCTTAATTTAATGTGCAGTAAGGTACTTGCAATGATATTTGAGAGCATTAATGTACTGGTTCATAAATAAATTGACAGTTTCATTGCACTTCCTAAACTACAAGCAATTACAAATGTAGTCTCAATACATTTAGTTGGACAGGTGAGAATATCTTACAAAGTTCAATTGTCTAATTGTCATATAAGGGAAATCAATACCCTTTAAGTATTATAAGCTCCATGGTTGCGTTAACAAATGTGAGGAAAATACATTTCATTTAGGCTCTTAATATGGTAAAAAGAACACATTCTTGCAGAGATTTTCGGTAATTAGCACTTGTTGGACATGATTTACGATTAGAACACCAAACAGATGCCACAGATAACGTGTAAGATTAATCCCTGTAAAATCATTCGACATTCATGCCTGGTATGCCATATGCTTATTTTAAATGTGTGTAAAAGAACGTTATTGCACACTAATTTGCGTTTAGTCCACTTTGTCCACAAGGCCTTTAAGAAAGAGGTCAAGTCAGTCGGTTAAAACACAACCAACATATGGTTAATACATCTGATTGCTGCAAAATGTCGACATCCAAATTTAATACCTCTCTTACGTCGCATATATTGATCACAAAACCCTTGTTAACTTCAGCTCAGTTCAATTGATTCTCATAAATGAACATAAGTCAAATCCATGTCTTTTAAATCACGTTGCAAACGTTCCTAACATATATGAATGAACTTAGAAATGTCGGTTGATACATTTCAATTAATTTAAGGTGTTGTCAATAAACGAATTATAAATGTTCGAGTGCTCTATATTTTTACTTTCAGCTAACTGTTCCTATCTACAACACAGATCGAAACATTGCTGTTGGCAAAAATATTTCATTAACAAATGCGCAATTGCCATTATAAACAAGCGTACCTACAAAGAAAGTATACATCTGACATACATTACGCGTTATTTGACACGCACAACCATATTTCTTTTACTTAGAATTTTAGATTCCTTTAGTGGAGAAAAGCATGCCGTCACAAGGTCACGTGAACTATCTAATGTTGAATTAAACTTTGTTTTTCTGTAATAATTACATTCAGCTTTTTATAAGCGGTATTATATATTTTTGCGTGAAATGTTCAAATTGTAATATCCGTGAAAACATCACTGGTTTTCCGGTAAAACCACCATTAAAGCAATTAAAAGTTTAATGTAGATGTTTCGAATATTCCATTTCAGTAATATGCATTTACACGTTAAGTAGATAAAATTTCACATTAATGGGGCAGATTTTCCGAGAAAAAAAATGTTGATATATGCATTATTACAGTTATTGTAATAGCGTACACAAAACTATTCATTATTACATCTGCAAGCAAATTTCATCTTGTTCCTTACAGTTACAGCAGATGTTTTGATCGTTGATATATAATAGTATATAAAATAAATATCACTCGGACCTAATCGTAGTGATTAAAATCGCAAAAATGTATGCTTTAGAACACATTTATCATACAACAATTGAAAGATACATTTCTGTTCATTTAACCCTTTGACCTCATTAATTTTCTCCATAGGGTCTTTCAGCTGAATAATCTGGTATTTGACAAAAATTGCTTCTCGTCTTCGAACAATGTTATCTTGCCTCTAACAATTGTGTCGTTTTACTTTAGTACTAAACGAATTAATGAAGTCAGATAGAAAAAAATGGACGTATGGCGTAATAAACGTAATTAGGAAGAGAGTGAGTATCCAAGATATTGTAAAAATAGATTCCTTTCATAATTCGTTTTCACTTAATTTCAACAGAAACAGACTCCATCTGTAATCCATATACTTGATTAACAACAAATTGATATCTTATTACCTACAAACGTGTGATCAATGACCATCTGTTCGCATTAAGCACTTTCATATTGTTCAGATAATAATTATGTTTCATATTTAGGCTTCGATACAATGATAAAGTTTCCAATTTCAACACTGTCAATGTTGACACTTCGCAATTGTCATTGAACACCCATGCGAGAGTACTTATAATTATACTGACATTTATTTGAACAAATTATAAAGCTATGAAACTTGCGACATTTATAATTGATGGAATGTCCTCTCAGATGACTACTCTACATATTTGTTCTGTGAAAATGATGAGTGGATTCTTACTGTATAAACAACATAATTACTCATGTCCTTGTTATTTTGAGAGCTAAGAAAATGTCGTTCTGGATTTCAGCTTGTTTAAAATTGACGAACTGAATAACCATAATTGGTTCGCGTATTTTAGTTACCATTAAACGAATATACACAAATTTTGTGCATTTCGTGGCTATTTAATTTTTACTCGATTTGTATACTTGGACAAAGTATAGGCGACCATTGGCAATACAAACAAACAGCAACAAAAACATGAACAAACAGACACTGATCATACTTAAAATGGAATCCCTAAAAGTAGTTCTTTTTATTGTATTTTTATGAAGAATTATAATTAATACGAGTTTGTAATGTTCATACCAAATCACATCAAATTATTATTTATTTTTCATAATAATGAAATGTCTACTGTTTGATGAATTGTAGTACACAAGCATGTCGCGTGATAGAGCCAACCATGACTTTAATCAGCTTTCAACCAAACTATTTTAATAATTTAACTTCTTATATATATAACCGTTATAGCAAAAAGATTCAACGTTGGTGAACTGCAATATGAGCACAAAATGTTGAAATATCATTCTGTACCACTATCTACGTGTGCTCATTAATTACTGTATACTTTGTTTACTTCCATTCAGATCGTGCTTGTTTCACGGAGATTTTGTTTCTGTGATATTATAATAATAGAGCTTATGGCGTTTGCCTCTCGCAGGTAAATGCTATATGCCTTCAGTCAGCCTGTCCAAGAGGTAGAAGTTTAGAAGTAATAATCAGCCTATGTGTATTTTGTTATAGTAATGCTAGTTGCCCACTATTGTGCGATCAGTCGCAAACGCCACGATTGGCCACTTGTAGCTTATCGTGGTATTCCTCTGAAATTTCAGACTTGGATACGATGTGATGCGAGTCGATACGTTTTGATACGATTTTTTTCCGCTCTGATGAAATCTGGTCACGATATGTCAATTACAGGTGTCACGATCTGTCCCGGTCCAGGTCCGATCTTTAAGTTTAGATACGATAACATAAGTTCAAGTAGGGACTGTTGGGATCGAGTCCACGATTGGGTCTCGATCTGACACGATCATTACGAATTAGGACGTTCGAGTACGTACAGATAAGTTCTGATAAGCTTATCACGAATCAATGCGCTCCGTTACGATAGGATACGATTGTGGTCGCGATGTCTTTCACGATCATGAGATCACGATTTGAGCTATAACTGGACCTGAATGATATAAATACAGCCCGACTATCTATTGAATTCATTTTTTCTTGAGATCGCAACACATTTTTAAAGAGCGTGTTCTTTTTACTGTCTATGATCCATCCCGATCACCACGATTTGAATGCATGATTAGATACGATTTGTTGCGCTTTGTTATGATGCAATTAGATCTGATACGATTATCCCGATGGACAATTGATCGCAGTTAACCGTGTTAATCGTAGAGAATTTTTGAAACGTTCAAAATTCTTTGACATCCAAATCTGATAAGATCTGATAGGATCAAAACGAATGGTCCACGATTAAGACCACGATTTCCATCATGGCGCGAATCGTGACAGAGGGAACCTAGTCTAACAACAGATTTGTATAGGCATGGACATTGGTAAAATATTATTCTATATGATGTAAATGTATTAATTTGACATGAACTGAAAATGAGAACAAAAGCTCAAAATAAAAATGAGATTTAATTAGAATGGTGCATTGACAAACGTTGTTTACCAATCCTATTTTGAAATAGTTGATAAAAACACCATTGCAAATTGTGCCCAGTTAACTACGAAAATAGCATTTGTATTTCGAAATAAACTTATTGAAACGGGCAAATTAAACAACTGCTTGAAATCTGCTTGACATATTACAAATTTGAATTGAATGCCTACCGCTGTGGGTTCTCGGGGCAACATTTAATTTATGTGGTGTCTATTCATACGTTTTGAATTAAGTTCAATAGTAATGGTTTATTGTCAATATTTCTCAGTGGGGACAGGTTATAAAGTACGCATGTTTGTGTATACTCAAGCAGTCCATTCTAATGAATAAAAGCGTGTTCATACGTCTTTATAATAAGCGAGTCGATTTCGCAATATTATATAAATATCATATGGCAGCGTGTGTGACACTGATATTGTCAACCCGACGGCAGAATGTCACCCGAGGCGAATGCCAAGTGGTGACGTTCTTTTTCGAGGGTTGACAATATCAATGTCACACACGCTGCCATTTGATATTTATTTTATTATACCGAACACAATTAAGTTAAAACGGTAAACGCATGCTTAATTCTGCCCCTCAAGATAGAAGAATACCTAAATCTTTTATCTTCAGAAATATTTCCAAACTATTTTTCTGACAGTTAACGTTGAAAAGAATCGCGTGTTTACATATTGAATAATGACGTCACGACTCTATGACGTCAAGACAAGGGAGGCAATCTTTTCATGATGTGGCTAAAAAACTGACGCAGTTACTTGCCCTTATATGACATTCAAAATTCCAGCGCGGTCATATGACCTGACAGTCACATTTGCTTGGTCACATGTCAAAAAAGTTGACTTATTTTTGACAGTCAAAATATTTCTTTCTCTGGAAATGGGAATTAATCATTGTAGACAAACGTGAGGTAGAATAATAATTATTACCAACGACCGTCCTGTTCTTTTGTTCCAACACCCGATTACGATTGTAAATTCAACATAATTACGTTTGTCATCATTGAGTACAAGTGTTATAACATATTTAGACCTTCAATACAGAACTGAATTATTTGAATTGTCTTTCTCATTTACTCCTGTCTGAAGCAACTTAAGAGTCAAAGAAGGCGCAACAATATTTTCATACATGATTACTACTGATTCGTTATGTTTGAAGTAGGTTATTCAAGTCTTAAGAAATCACTAAATTTAACAAAGTACACAATACTTATCTAAAAATACTGCAGAACGATAATTTTGCCCTAAATTCTCTGAACTGATGGCCTATATAAAATGCCTTGCTGGCCTATATAACATGTTAAACAAGAGCTGTCCGAGGAAAGCGCGCTCATTTATTCGAAGTATGTCAGTTGGTTCATATTTTGGAATGTGGAAGGGGCATACATTTGTTGATATACAAAACTGAGTTATGGCAATTATTCCATCAAATTATTCCAGTATCAAGTTTCCAGTGAAAACCGTATATAGTATATATTTTTTAAGACTTTGGAACAAAAATTTAAACCACACACTCTATGTAAAAAGTGGGCATACCTCTCTAAAAAGACAAAACATAAATGCCATACAATACAACGAAAGTTTGTTGCCATTAAATTAATACAAATATACATGTGCATACAGATTCAAACGATTTACAGGTGATTAAACAGCAGCACAGATAGCACAAGTGTAGATTGAGTCATAATGGAAGTGAAGATCTTTGGTATATTTAATTTAAATAATATATACATGTACATGTTTAAGCTAAACTATCACATTAATGGGAATGCTGCTGCGAGCAAAAGTTATACTATTATTCCAGGAGCATAAGCATTGGTATGAATATAAGTATTAAATCAGCTCACAAATATGATCTTTATCACAAAGATTACAGCTACAAGTAGTCCATAGATATGCATAAGTGTATCAAATAACAAAAATAAATATATCAACAAACGCCAGTGTAGTGACCAACATCGCGAGAAAAATATTCTTTAGAACACAATCTTCATATAGCAATAGAAAGATAAAATCATATTGCTGTCCATTTAACCTTTTGAACTCATTATTTTTCTCCATAGGGTCTTTCGGCTGGATACTCTTTAGCTTTTTATGAAAATTTCTTTGGGTCTTTAAACAATATTCTCGTGCTTCAAACAGTTTTGTCATCTTAGTACACTACAAATTAATGGATTAACATGGAAATATTTGCCATTGGAGAGAAAACAACAATCTAATAAACCTAAATATTTGCTTTCCGTCTCCGAACAATGCTCTCTTGCTTCAAACAATCATGCCATTTTAATACAAACCACATTTTAGTTAATGGATTCAGAAGGAAACATTTGCACGAAAACAACAATAACTAAGAAACATAAAAAAGACAAATAGTGATTAAAGTATTCAAAGTATTCAAAGCACTACAAAACATAACGTTCTGTTATAATTCATTTGTACATATGGCAATGGCTTGGGACATAGTCACATATTCTGCAAGAAATTTACTTGAATTACAACAAATTGACATTCATTACATCCAAGGTTGCGATTTATGATCATGTGTTAGAGTTCCATACTTTTAAGTTGTTCATATATAATTATGTTTTGGATTTCGTTTCCGGTACATCGGTATAATGAAATGTTTCCAATTTCAATACTTTTACCAGTATGCTAACATTTCAGAATATGTCATTGAAATTCCATGCTTTCTCTGAAAAAAAAATGTCATAATAGTTTTGACATTAATTTGATTAATATTCAAAACTGTATTAACAAATCAAACGTATGTTCTATGAGTGAATTGAGAATGGTTATACAACATAATTAAGTGTGCCATTGCCAATTTAGTGCATCAAACATTAGGCTGAACATGTTTACTTATTAATATTAATATTCTGAGAACAATAACTGGATAACCTTATTAGTTATATTTAATTAAGAAGCGATATAGTTTTTTGTATCAAGTCGCATTTGATTCAAACTGATGTTTTATTATAATAGTAAACAACTGAATGGTATGTTATTTTAAAGTTTACAACAATGCGAATCCTACATATTTTGGATATCATCTTTCTGAATGCTACTAGCCGTAATACGAATCCGTATAATGTCCATTTGCATTCACTCAAGTTTTAATAACTTTTGAAAGATGTCTTCAAATAGGGTCATTTTATTTTAAAAACGTTCTTCAAAATGAAAATGTCTAGATAGTTCTGCTCCAATGTCATAAATTATTTACAGGCATGGAAAACATAACGTTTCAAATTTGATCGCCACACATGTTAACGATAAAATATCTTAAAGTCTCAAACATCTTGCTATATTAATGTCAAACATATTTCATGTTAAATTATGGTGGCTGATTTCTGCCATATCGTTCTGGCGTGTTGGCGCCTTTCAGGGGCGCCAACACGCCGACACGCCAGAACGACATTTATACGCGCCGATACGACAAATAAAGGTACTTGTCGTTTTGGCGTGCGACGTGTTGGCGCCCTTCAAACGCGCCAACACGCCAGAACGACAAAGTAAGAGCGCCAATACGACAAGTTTGTACGCGCCAGAATAACAACAAGACACATAAATCTCTCTTTCTGGTGCCCATTATTTGGCGTGTTGGCGCCTCGTATTTGTCGTTCTGGCGTTCTGGCTGGTTTGAAGGACGCCAACGCGCCGACACGCCAGAACGACAAAAAGCGCGCCTATACGAGAAATCATGTATTCATGTCGTCCTTTCGTTTTGGCGTGCATGCTTAGCGGAAGGTGCAAACACGTTGTGGCGCGTTGGCGCGTTAGAAGGCCGCCAACACGCCGTCACGCCAGAACGATAAATATGCGCGCCGATACGACAAATCAGGACTTTGTCGTTCTGGCCTGTTGTCGTTTTGGCGCCCTTTAAAGGCGCCAACACGCCAAAACGACATGGCAGAAATCAGCCACCATATTAAATAGATAAACTGAAATATTAGATGTGTCAGCCAGTAGATGAGGAGCGTGTTCACGTCATTATTAACGCAACATCACTTAAATTAATTTCGCACATTGAAATTAAAAAAAAAAATACAAACACTACCGTTTATTGGTCATTGTGAAAACTTCTTACAGTTTTATGAAAGTTCTACATGTACATTTAAGATATAAATACATTTTAAAGCAATTGCTTATGAAAAACCGATTTTTAATGTTATAAAAAATACCGCTAATAAAGGCAATAAAGACAGCACCAATTATTGATCTCATACAAATCCATTAATTAGAAGGACATTCTTTACGAGTAGAACACCAAACAGATGCCACAGATAACGTGTAACAATTCATCCCAGTAAAATCATTCGACATTCATGCCTTGTATGCCATATGCTTATTTTGAAAGTGTAAAATGACATCATTGCACACTAATTTGCGTTTTGTCCACTTTGTCCACACGGCCTTTAAGAAAAAGGTATCTCAGTATCTAAGCGATGCCTGAACTTAGAAAGGTTGAATATTATCTTTCAAAGTAACATTTGTCTGTAAGAAAACTCGTGCGCAAATAATCTTCAAAAGCTATTTATCTTCGCGAACTTTACGAAATGGTTCCTTTGTAATGTTGCTCTAAACGATCAAGATAAGCTTGTCGCAACTTTGCCATCCATCGATATATCTACCAATAATTAAACAAATTTCAGATATCCGCATCTTCAGCAAAAATACTAGTCACATGTAGATATTTTGAATGTTTTTATTGTCTTCTGCTTGATAATGTACGTTGATATTAGCACACATGACACTCATTAACGTTTTGTCCGTTTAAGCCCTCATTTTTGTCGCACAAGAGCATGTTCCACAAAAACATGACACATACTGAAGATTGCCCTTTGTCTCTGGCCAATGTTCTCAAACCATTTTCTGGTTTCAGTTTAAGTGTTTACAAATGTACACGCTCACTTTGCCGCAGCCATCACAATTGCGTGGAGGTATTATGTAAGAAATATTTTTCGATTTTTCGGTTTTCATCGGTCAATAAACGACTATCATGAGTTCTGATGCGTAGGAATTAAACCACGAGGGCATTAGCCCGAGTTGTTTAATAGCCACGTATCAGAACGACAAAGAGTTGTTTATTGAACGATAAATAACGATAATGCGAAAATTGTTTTGATTCTAACATGATTTGACATATTTTTTTGAAATTGTAATTTGAACTATTTTTTACTATGCTCCGCTCAGAATATGGGCAATCACTTCTTTCTGCGTTGTTTATTGGTTAGTTTAATAACAATAATTGTGTTCTTTGTCTATATAAAAATTAGCGAGTATCATGTTAGAATTGTATAATTAAATACAAGTGACGTGTATATTATAGATAAACGAATATTACCAGGGGTGTATACATTTCAATTAATGTAAGGCGTGGTCAATAAACAAATTATAAATGTTCGAGCGCTCTATATTCTTACTTTGAGCTAAATGTTCCTATCTACAACACAGATCAAAACATTGCTGTTGGCTAAAATATTTCATTAACAAACGCGCAATTGCCATTATAAACAAGCGTACCTACAAAAAAGGTATACATCTGACACAAATTACGCGTTAATTGACCCACACAACCTTTTATTTAGAATTTTGGATTCCTTCAGTGAAGAAAATCATTGAGTCGCAAGGTCACGTGTACTATCTACTGTTGAATTAAATTGTGTTTTCCTGTAATAATTACACTCGGCTTTTTATAAGCGGTATTATATATTTTTGCGTGAAATGTTGAAAATGATATATTCGTGAAAACATCACTGGTTTTGCGGTAAAGCAACCATTAAAGCAATTAAAAGTTTAAGGTAGATGTTTCGAATATTCATTTTCAGTAATATGCATCAACACGTTATGTAGATGAAATCTCAAATTAATGGGGCACATTTTCCGAGAAATATAACAGTTAATGTATTATTACAGTTATGGTAATAGCGTATACAAAGCTATTTTGTATTACACCTGCAAGCAAGTATCATCTTGTTCCTTACAGTAATCGTAGTGATTGAAATGGCAAAAATGTATGCTTTAGAACGCATTCCTTATACAACAATTGAAAGATAAATGTATGTTCATTTAAATCTTTGACCTCATTAATTCTCATTAATTTTCTCCAAAGGGTCTGTCAGCTGGATACTCTTGCATTTCACAAAAATTGATTTGCGTCCTCGGACAATGTTCTGTTGCCTCTAACAATTATGTTATTTTAGTACTAAACGAATTTAATTTAATGAATTGAGATGGAAATAATTGGACGCATGATGTAATAAACTTCATTAAGAAGAGAGTGAGAATCCAATATATTGTAAAAATAGATTCCTTTCATAATTCGTTTTCACTTTATTTCAACGAAAACAGGCTCCATCTGATACTTGATCATATACTTGATTAACAACAAATTTATATTTTATTACATACATCAATTATAAATAATAATAAAATGTTTTACATTTAGACTTCGATAAAATGATAATGTGTCTAAGTTCAACACTTGAAGTTGGCACTTCACGAATGTCATTGAAAACCAATGTGAGTGCAGTCTTGATTATTCTGCCATTTATATGAACACATTACAAAGCTATGAAACTTTCGACATTAATAATTGATGGAATGTCCTCTTCGATTACTTCTCTACATGTTTGTTCTGTCGATTACTTCTCTACATGTTTGTTCTGTGAAAATGATGAGTGGATTCAACGCCGCCTAATTAACCCGTTTATTCCTCATGTGACTACGTATGTGGGTAGAAAACTGAAACATACAAGCTTGAACTTATATCTTAACAGATTTAAACATGTATTCAAATCTACATCGGAGTGATATAGATATAACCGTCGTACCCTACTAGTCCGGTATTTATGAGATTATAAGGAAATATAACATTCACAAACGAGGGTGAGTACGAATAAACCATTAATGGAATTTTCACAATAATACATTTAATAATAATAATAATTAGCAAAACTATTATCCCAAATTACTTACATAACACTTATAATATAAACACTTACTCCGTGAGTGACTAGGACTAAGTGTTTTTTTTAATAACATGATCTAAAAGTGCCGAAGATTTGGTAAACACAATACAATTAATAACCGGAAATTGAAAAGCAAACAGTACAATCAACTATGAAAAGCTAACGTCGTTCCAGCACAATAATCATTCATTTCTGCGCTAGTTCAAGAGCAAAGACAAATGACATTCCGGATGTCATTATGTTTAAATTAACGAACTGAATAACAATAATTGGTTCCCGTATTTTAGTTGGCATACTACTTATAAACCGCCAGCTTAGTATTACATGGGCCAAACTGCTTCTTTAACACGTTAGAAAGGCCCTTGTTGTCCTCAGGTGGCGAAATAATAAAAACAAATTGTGTGCATTGCGTTGCGAATTAATTTTGACTATATTTGTATACATGGACAATGTAAAGGCATAAATAGGCAATAAAACACACTTAAACACAAACAAACAGACACATATCATACTCAGAATTGAATTCCCTAAATGTAGTTTTTATTGTCATATAATGAAGAAGTATTATAAGCAAAATTTTGTATTATTTCTATCGAATCAGATCAAAATTTTATTTCTTTTTCATATAATTAATAAACATGTCTAGTGTGCGTTGTAGTTCATAGAACAAACCTTGACTTTTATAAGCTTTTAATAAAGTACGTTAATTAGTTACGTGTACTAATTAATTACCGTATATTTTGTTAACTCCATTAAGGTCATGCGTGTTCATGGGGAATGTTTTTTCTGTGATTAATTAATAATAGAGATTATGGCGGTTGTCTCTCGCAGGTTATGTGTATGCATTTGGTCAGGCTGTTCATTAGTAGAAGTTTAGAAGTAATAATCATCCTATGTATGAGGGGCGTCGTGGGAAAACCGGACTTAATGCATGTGCGTAAAGTGTCGTCTCGGATTAGGCTGTGCAGTCCGCACAGGCTAATCCGGGACGGCACTTTCCGCTTTTGTGGTATTTTCTTTTTCAATGAAGTCTCTTCTAAACATAAATTTACTGTAGGCGGAAAGTGCCGTCCTGGATTAGCCTGTGCAGTCCGGGACGACACTTTACGCTCATGCATTAAGACCGCTTTTCTCACAACGCGCCACGTATATTTTGTTATGGATACAAAAGAGTTGTATAGGCATTGGAATTTAATTGCCTACCGCTTTGGGCTCTCGGGCTAACATATTAGTTCTGTGGTGTCTATTAATACGTTTTGTATTTTGAATAATTTGGTATAATGCCAGCACTTCCCAACGTGGACAGGTTATAAAGTGCACATGTATTTGTATACTCCAGCTGTCCATTCTAATAAATATAATTGTGCTTTTTATGGGTCTTTATTCTAAGGGAGGCGATTTCGAAATATTGATAACAACCAACGACCGTCCTCTTTTTTTTGTTCCAATGCAGGATTACAATTCTGTGTTCAACATAATTCCTTGTGTCATCCTTAAGTTTAAGTATCAGAAAATGTTTTGACTTCCAATACAGAACTAAAAGATTTAAACTGACCTTTTCATTTACTCCTGTCTGAAGCAACCTTAGAGTTTCGAAAACTCTTTGTTTAAATCATTAAAATATTGGTTATCATATTACGATATGTGATACATTATAATATACGTTATCATATTACGATAATATATGTGATACATTATAATATCACACCATGATACGAATGTCCAAGGGGGTGCAACAATGTTTTACATACATGTTGTTTAATTCTATTGATTTGTTATATTTGAAATCTTATTTCAAGTCCTAAAAATCTCTCAGTTTATCAAACTACACAATACGATTCTTAAAATACAGCTGGATGATAATTTCGCTCTAAATTCACTGAACTGATTGCCTATATAAAATGTCTTGCTGGCCTATATAACGTGTTAAACAACTAGCATAGCAATTCGAGTGGAGGTATTATAACTTACGCGCGCCTTAAACAATCTCCCATAAACATTTGCAATTAAAAAGATTTTTTTTTTTGTGCAACATTTTATTTTCTCGTATTTTGTCTATAAAACATTGTACGTAAATCAAAGATTATGCCGACGACACTGAGTTGCATTGAGTATATATGTAATTATGATATTGTGAAGACTACAAAACTAATGCTATGACATACAGACTAACTAGTACATAACAAAATGTGTATACATACAGCGGTATTTATACATTTACATGTATTAATTGAAATATGTTGTAAAAAAACACTGCACATAAAAAAATAAAAAAAAATGCTAAAGACACTGAATTGCATTGAGTATAAATGTTATTTTGATATTGCAGAGACTACCAAAGTAATGTTATGGTATACAAAATAATTATTACTAGGTGTATTAATCCTTGTCTATTTAATTTCACTAGACAATGTCTATGAACATGCTGACTAGTGACCAATCTCTTAATTCTTTATCTGTGTTTGTTGTATTTAAAAAAAATTCAAATGAGTGTTTGAAGCTATAAACTAGTCCAAAGTTAGAAGGAATTCAGTTTTTTTCTCTGGCAATAGAAAATATATCGTTTAATTTCTAGGCATAAAATATTTAAATTGTTCCTTTTTGAATGTGTAATACCAAAAATATAATATCCTGACCTGTTAGCTGTATAGGTAAGCTTTGTCTATTCCTATTCACTATATGAACAGCAAATTTAATAACTTCTTGAGAATGTATACAGTTCCAGAACAAGTGTGTTACATTTTCTACTTCATTTTTACAAAAAGTACATAGATTATCAGCAGCTATTTTCATATTAAACATATGGGCTTTTGTTCCTAAGATTATGTGGACAATTCTACATTGGAACCATTGGGCATATGTATCTTTACTAATATTGAATACCATAGAACTCGGCAGTCCATTTTGTTTGACTGGTTGGGATATCACTGTTTTGAATATATGTTTTATAAACATGTTTTTCTTGTTTAGGACTTGTTACTATTTTCTTTACATAAGTTGCTAATACAGGTCCTTGAATTTCGTTATCATAGGTGAACCTGTCTCCAAAAGCTTTAATGTATTTACTTATTACTTTGATTAAACCTTGATACAGTAGAAAATTCACATTTGTTCCAATTAGATAGTCCAAAGATTATTTGGAGATAAAACAGTTTCTATCTATCAATATATCTCTAACGAGACGAATGCCTCTTTCATATAGACTTTTAATAAATATATAATTATTGTCAATTTTAAAATTGTCATTGTAAAACAGAGGCATATCTAGAATATGATTGCAATTGACTATAGGCAACTTTTCAATATACAATATATAGCTTTTAAAAACATCGAGCCAAAATTTATTTTTCAAATTTAAGCAAAGTTTCTCAGCAAACATTTTACCAGTATTAAACAGTTTTTTAATGTAAATAAACGATGTAACAAGTCTATAACAATTTCCATCCCCTGTCACAAATCTCTTAAGCCATGTTAATTTCATATGTTTTTCAAATGAACAAACATCAATCATTTTTAACCCCCCTTCGTTATATTCTTTAACAACAACAGTACCTTGCTTGGACCTGCCCATATGAAGTCATAAAATAGTTTGTTAATTTGTTTCATAATTTGTATTCTTGGTGTTGGTAGTGAAACAAATAAATGGGTAAGCAGTGGAAGAAGCAATGATTTAACAATAATTATTTTTCCTAGAGGTGTAATATTTCTACGATTCCAGTGAGTTATTAAATTCTTGATGCTATGGCTTTTGTTATCAAACTTTTTCATTACCATGTTGTCTAAATGTATGTCATACACTATTCCAAGCACTTTAATAGTGGGTGCTCCCCATGTCAGTTTGTATTTAGTTTTAATCGACCTAGTGCTGTACTTCATAGAGCCTATCCAAATTAGATTATTTTTGTTCATAGTTTATTTTCAGTCCAGAGCATGTATGTTGAGAATTCATGAAGCATGTCTAGTGTACAATTAAGAGAATATTCAGATCCGTCAAGTAATAAAGATGTGTCATTAGCAAATGGTGATATTTTGTATTCTATGTCTTTAATTGTTATACCTTTTATTTGTTTGCTTTCTCTAATTTTAATAGCAAGGATTTCAGCACATAAAATAAAAATGTAAGAGCTTATTGGGTCCCCTTGGCGGCAGCCCCTCTCTATACAGAAAGTATTTGACAAGAATCCATTTATTTGTATAGAGGCTATAGTATTGTGCAAAAACATGGATATCCATTGTTGAAACATTGGTCCAAAATTAAAAAATCTGAAAGTGGTTTCTATAAACTGGAAAGATAAGGTATCGAATGCCTTTTCAAAATCGATTGTCATAAGCAATCCAGGTAAATTATTATCTTCAGCATATTTCAAGATGTCATAGAGTAATCTAGTGTTTTCCAGAATAAATCGCCCTTTAATGAAACCAGTTTGATCTTTGGAGATTAAAATATCAAGGATTGTTTTTAATGTATTTGCAATGGACCCAGATGCCAGTTTATAAACAACATTTAATAAGGTTAATGGTCTTAAAGTTTTCAAATAACAACGGGGCATGTTGTCTTTTGGGATGCAAGTTATTATTCCATGTTTTTAGTTTCAGACAATAAATTAGTATTAAAGGCATAGTTTATACTTCTTACTATGAATTGGCCTAACTTGTACCACAAACCTTTATAGAATTCAGCAGTAAATCCATCAGAACCTGGACTTCCATCATTTTTAATGTTTTTAAGTGTAAAGGCGACTTCCTCCATACTAAGTAGTCCTTCTAAAGATTCAGATTGAACATTATTTAGTTTCGGTATATTAATGTTAGACAAATCTGTATATATATCATAAGCAATTTCATTTTCATTTCTTGTGTATAATGTTTTATAGAATGAAACTGCTTCATTTAAAATACCATTTTGCTCATTCAACGTAACAACATTTTCAATAAAATGTATTGACTAGTTTGTATAATGGTTAGATTCAAGAGAGCAAACGTATTTTGTGGGTTTTTCCCCCTCTTCTAACCATTTAGCTCTAGAACGAATAAGTGAACCTTTATGGTTATTTTCCCTCAAGTGTTCGAATTCATTTTGTAAATCTTGAAGTTGATTAATATTAGTTTCAGTTAATGACTTTTCAAGTTGTTCTATTTGCATAGTTAAATTAGATTTATGTTTTTTGTTTATCTTAGCTTTATATGATGAAAATGAAATACTTTTTCCTCTAATTTCCATAAGAAATGTTTCTAGGAATAACTGGGCATTGATAAAAAATTGTATGCCATTGTTATTAAGTGTTTCTATGCATTCTATATTGTATACTGGGATAAAATATTGTTTTTTAATATTTTCAATCAAAGAATTAATGCAATTTAAATAGTCAATATCATTTAACAGTGAATTGTTTCCACATACCTTTTCTATGGGCTATATCTCCAAAACTAATTTCTAAGTCAATAATTGAATGATCTGATTTATAACTGGAATCTATATTTGAGTTTCTAATTTTAGAGGACAAACTATTAGAAGTTAGGAAAAATCAAGTCTGGCCTGCTGTAACGGCGTTAACCGTCTCCATGTGTATTGTTGGATATTACCATGTAGATATCTGAAAGTATCAGTTAAGTTTTTATCCCTGATTATGGCCTGTAATGTTTCTCTAGCCTTTTTATTATTATTAATGGATTTATAATTCGAATAGTCCAAGTTTACATATATACAAGATTAAAATCTCCACAAATAACAAATTCATCAGTTTCAAATATTTCAATTTTTTGGAATAGGTCTGTAAAAAATGAGGGCATATCATTATTAGGGCCGTATAATGTGCACAAAATAAATATATTTGTGATATATGTCATATCTAGTAATAAATAGTTACCAAGAGAGTCTTTTTCGATTTTATGTACTGGGATTGGTAAGTTTTTTTTAAATCAAAACACAAACACCTCTTGCATGTGAACATCCAAAACTAAAAAAATATTCCCCGTCCCATTCTGAATAAATTTTACTTTCCATTTCCTGAATAAAATGGCAATCTGGCAAACAATAATTATGTGCTTGTTTGGATTTAAAAAAAAATGAAAGACATCTCCACGCTTCTTACTGTTATTGAGACCCCGACAATTGTATGAAATAATTTTTAGATTATCCATATACATAGGTATGATGGAATATGTGCCTTAACAACTGTATTTTTATTAAACACTTATCTTGACAAACAGAGTACAACATTTCTAAGTAATTCTGCATTTTTACATAGAATAAACTAGTCCTGATTCAAGCAATTAAAAAACAAAACAAATGAAATAAAAAGATACTGTACAAAAAGAAGTTCGAGGTATGTGGATTGATTGTAGTTGCAATCAAACAATAAGTGATATTTACATCAAAATACATGGTTTTACAACATTTATGGCAGTGGTTTTTTAGTATTATTAAAATTGTATTAGTATTGTATAACCTAAACAAATTCTTTAATGAATAAAATATGACATAATCAAACACGCTTAGCACGTTTGAATATTAAACTAATTACGCATGCATGATATAAGCCTATACCGTTTTTAAACAAATAAGGTAGCTTTACCAAAGTATTTCAAACAATAAATACATTAATCGTCAAATGTTGTAAGTAATATTTTGTATGTACCTAGATGAATAGTGAGGAATAAAGCTTCATCCAATATACATGTAGATATAAGTTATAAACTATGTATTCGTGCTCTACAAGTAAACTCAAAGAGGTAAACACAACTTTTGTAGAAAACAAATGTATATAGCTTCTACAAACTTTACAAAGCATTTTCAAAGATACAGGAGTCAATTTCTCAATCTTCATGCTTTACAGAATAAGTACATACCACATACCTACACAAATAGTATAGTAAATGGATTAAGACAGTTTCATCAATGTGCGTGTGTTTCAAATATTAACTGCATTAATATTCCAACTTTACAGTTACATTTTACAAGCATGCATAAATCACTGCATTAATATTCTAACTGAATCTTTACCAGTGCATATTACCATCTTCAATATTGTCAAGTGTATATTACAAACAACCCCATGCAGTATTACAAAGTCACTTAGTTAAAAGGTACAAATGCTTATTTACTTACACACACATTGAAAAAGCAGCATAATCATAAGGTACAAATGTACATGCATAATCATAAGGTACACATGTACGTGCATAATCATAAGGTACACATGTACATGCATAATCATAAGGTACACATGTACACGCATAATCATAAGGTACACACGTACATGCATAATCATTAAGTGCACAATCATGTACAGACATATTTATTTAGTCGCAAAGTATAATGTAATAAATTTAACCACTATTTAGAGCGTGATAGGAACTATTCAAAATAAATTGTTTATAAAAGTTTCATAAATAAAATTATGTTATGTTATTTATTAAATTAAGGAAGACATCAAACTATGTTATAAAAATTTAGGATTGCGATATTTAATCACAGTACACACATGTTTTAGTAATATTGTTGACAGTAAATCTTGGTTACTTACACACACAATGAAAAAGCAGCATAATCATAAGGTACACATGTACATGCATAATCATTAAGTGCACAATCATGTACAGACATATTTATTTAGTCGCAAAGTATAATGTAATAAATTTAACCACTATCTAGAGCGTGATAGGAACTATTCAAAATAAATTGTTTATACAAGTTTTATAAATAAAATTATGTTATGTTATTTATTAAATTAAGGAAGACATTAAACTATGTTATAAAAATTTAGGATTGCGATATTTAATCATAGTACACACATGTTTTAGTAATATTGTTGACAGTAAATCTTGGTTACTTACACACACATTGAAAAAGCAGCATAATCATAAGGTACACATGTACACGCATAATCATAAAGTGCACAATCATGTACAGACATAATCATAAAGTGCTCAATCATGTACAGACACATTTATTTAGTCGCAAAATATAATATAATAAATCGACCACTATATAGAGCGTGATAGTAACTATTCAAAATAAATTGTTTATAAAAGTCTTATAAATAAAAGTATGTTATGTTATTTAAGGAAGACATCAAACTATGTTATACAAAATTAGGATTGTGATATTTAATCATAGTACACGCATGTTTTAGTAATATTGTTAACAGTAAATCTTGGTATGGAAAAGGACAAACTGTAAGACTGTCAACAGGAATATGGTTTGTAAACAATAGCACTATTTATATTTTGAAATATAATAAATAAACAGTAAGACTATTTTTCAAAACATCACAGGATATATTATCAAAATGATAGTTGAATTATAATAAGATTATAAGAACTGTAATTTAAATTGAGCATACATGCATAATACTCACGTAATACATGTTACATTTATAAGTAATGCATCCCGTGTATATACATTCCTGATGTGTACTTTCTTGAAAGTAAAGTATTAATTTTTTACACTGTTTTTATTTTTGATTGATAAAGAATATATTCTATCTATTGCAGTATTTTTCTATATACCAGTCAAATACAGACTATACTCACAAGCTAAAAATAGATTGATTGCAACTATTCCTTAGCCAGTTTTTAGCATGTTCAGCTGGTATAATTTGTATCATTATTTACAATTTTACATAGGATTTGTACAGATAACTGACATGCTTATACATTGTTGAAAAGCACCGATGGAGACTGAGATAAATGTAGTACAATTTTATGCTATTTCTGTTATGGATAATACTTTTAGAAAACAATATTCTAATAAGTTTATTACGAAACAATTTTTCGAAACAATTGTATTTAAAAGTAAAATATTAATTTGTTTGTAATAATATATAATAATGATTAGTATATAACATAGGAACATACCATTTTTGCTTATAATAGCTTAAAATAGTTCATCAGCTAGCACGCAATTGGAATCATTTACGTGCACTTTTGAGAAGTACTACGACACTAAGAAACAAGTGCGTCTCTGATTTCGCGCACCTGTATATTTCTCCTTAAATTCGAATTCGGCGAGTATCCGGTTTGAGTACAACGCTGCCATCTTAGTGTTTTTGCATAGAGATAACATGAAGTATTACGGAAGATGTATTCTAGATTTTTCTTATACACCGAAGCATACACATCTTGAATAAATTACGCGCGTGTTTTAGTTACCAATGCATGTTACAATTTATATTAACAATCATGAAACTCTAGCTGTATCAAATAATTCGTTTCAAACTGCAATGAAGAATACTTATAATTATACTAAATGATTTTGTGTGTGAAATAAGGCATAAACATGGCAATCAATATTAACAATACATGTTTATAATATATGATATATTAAAAAAGAGGTAAGTTTGCATTGACATAATATATTCATTGCATGGATTAAAATACAAATGTAGTGTTTACTAGTATCAAACATGAAGTAACAAAGCACGTATGTTTGATGCATATTGATTATTGTTGATACACCAGACTAAACCTCATCTTGCCAGCAGTTTGATGTTTCTATTGTCGTCAATAAACCAGGTTGAACAATTGTTTTGCCCACACTCACTAAGCTGATGAGTGTGAAATAATTGGTCTAGCCTTTGGTCACAAAGCCCAATATCACATATAAATGAGCATAATTAAATTGTTATTATTTATCTTAATGAGTATTGCTTATTCTTATTAATGATAACTGACAAAATAAATGGATGCAATAAAAGAAAACACATGTGTGTCGTAAATTAAATATTAATGTTATTTTTAATACATGTCATAGACGTTCGTTCAGTTCGCTTTGAAAACACACGGACAGAATCCATTGTAAACAGTTCATGCGAACTTTCTCGTCAAATAAATTGTTTTTAATAATACATCGGTTTAATATTATTGTAGTTAGTCAATGTGTACCAATCTACAATAAATTATAAAAACAAATAAACACTAATTCATTGATACTGGCACTGCATGCAATTTCCCGTTTCCTAGCCTATGCTTCTTTATATTGTTTAGATTATACACTACGGCTTTCAAACAAATCTGTGCTAAAAGACGCGATAGTTTTGCAAAAGTTATTATTAGCTTAAACGTTGCTTTCCCGGAGGTCTGTATTCTGCTACCTATAATACAAACTGAATGCATACAATTACACGCTGACATGTTTGTTTTATATGGAAGCTAAGCAATTATTACAGTTATAATTATGAACAAAGATTTGTAACATTTCCGGAACAGAGCGTCTGTTTCGACGTTGAAATTAAGCATAACATTTTCCTCGACTGTTCGACCAACTCAGAAAACCTCAAACGCTTTCAAACTGCGCGTTTATGAATACAAATATGACGTCAATTATCGTATCTTATGTGTTACCACTGTAAAATGGCCAAAATCAAAATTTGTATCAGTAGAAAATATTTAATGTCACCTATATATGTTATTGTGTGCTTATGTCACTGTTCACATGCCTTCCAAAGATCACTAAGCAATTTCTCGGAAGTTGGCAACAATCAATATAATGCAAAGAACTCCTGTTTCCGATAGTCGGTTGTTTTGATTAATATTTACAGGTTAACAAGGTTACTAGTTTGTTAATTATAAGCTATTGATTTTTCTTTACACGCATACACGTGTATAATTAAATGTCTGTGATATATACTTGTCGCAACTAAGATGCAGAAGTGTGTATAAGCGCTGTTAAATAACAGGTTGAATACGCAATCAGACACGAGTGTTTCACTGAGAATTTATTACGACATCAAACAGACGGAACTTAATCATACACGTTATGCACGTTTAATACGGGCAGAGGAGGAGTACGAACTACTGCAATTATGTACTAATGTATGTCTTAGATTCCACACACCCACTCGTTTGAATATTTGGAATATGACGGTACAGTATATGTGTGTACTGTGAAACAACAAGGCATATGCATGGTGAATGCTAAAAAATAGTCACTTAATATTGCTCATGCGATTCTTGTAACAGTTGGTTGCGGCGATAAGACAATTATAAAGGCTCTGCCACAGCACCGCATATCAGTGAAGTCGAATGCAACCACCAACATACCATATATATCGTATATTTGTATACATAAATTTACATTTAGCGATTAATTTAACATATTGTTATCTAAAGTCATCGTATCCGCTTTGAATTAGAAAAACAAACAGTATAAGTTCGAAAATAATAAATATCATAAAATACTTTATCCCTTAGGTATTATTCCGTATTGAAGTTCATTTACAAAAATAAACATAATATCGGATTTATCACCATTCAATAAAACACTTGAACACGTAACTTATTATTTTCTGAAAAATTATTCACATTGTGCATGGCCTATACACGAAAGACATACGTCAGTTTAGTCGGAACATGTCCATTCGGATGTATTCGTTCTTATCAACAGTTTTCAAAATGCTCGAGTCTTAATACATCGTATATGGTATCAAGCACAATACGTAATTCTCCTGATTTGATATTGGCACGTTCAGCATGTATATATAAACACATTCAATTTATGCAATCCTGTATACAATCCTGTATACAATTGCTGGTTTAAGCTTTTATTACTCTCACTAATGAATTTAAACGCTAATGAAAATCCAGCTGCCTAGAAGAATGTCTTACTTGCCATAATTTGTTACCTTAAAGTTTTGCAGGATCATTCGACCTATTAGACCTACTTAGCTTGACCATTAATCAAATTATGTCGATGTAATTGAACAATAAATACAGATGTTTTCATATCTAATAATAACTAGACTATCGCTAAAGATGATAAATACCTTCACATACCGCTTTGACACAAATGAAGAGGTTTGCAGTTGCATTGCTTTGTCCCAGAGCAATGTTTAGTCTGACCAGAAGACCTACATAAGAGGACAAATAAGCTTGATATGCAAAGACGAGTACAATATATTCCCTGGACACCACTCTTGAGCATTAGCCTTGAAGAATGACATTGAACTTTCAGCTAGAGACCAGGTCATTGTGTCTGCCTAAAATATCATCTCTCCAGACAAGTTATTTCCAAACCATTCCATGTTGAACAAACTTTTGCTTCTTACAAAACTTATTATTCTTATATTTGAACTGGAAGTGTGTTCTTTGAATCACATACTTTGTTCCCTCTTTAAATACAACGTGGAATACAAACATTATTTCGTATATGTGACCTTTTTGACCTCTAGCTGGACATTTAAGCCAAATGCCTTGTTCTTTTTCTATCATACCATCTTACGATGGCCATCATTTCTACCAAGTCATTTGAAAATCCCTCCATGTCAAAAAATACTATGCTCCAGACAAATATTTGACCGTATACTGCGACGCTGACCTTTGACCTACAAGCATGGTCATGTACGTTACGCATCGTATGGTTATGTGAAATAATAGCAGGACGAAATAGTAAAATACTTTTAGGCATTAAAAAGTTATGGAGCGGAAATAAAATGCAAACATGTGTCTATTGATCTTGAATTGTGATCTTAACCTTTGACAAACAAGCAGTGCTCATGTACGTAAAACATTGTCAGGTCATGGGGATTACTACCCTGCAGTTATAATAAACACTTCAAATCATTTAGAAATTATAGAGCGGAAACAAAATACAATTATTTAACCGTTAATGTTAAATTGTGAGCTTTACCTTAGACAGACAAGCATGCGTAAAGAACGCGACACACTTTCTAGCAGCCATGGGAAGTAATAATCCGGATTTCCAAGGAATTTTAAAATCTCTGCATGCATAAAGAAGTTATGGACGGAAACAAAATACAAGTCTTTGACTTTTGACCCTGAATTATGACCTTGACTTTTGACGGTCAAGTATGGTTCACGTATGCGACACATTGTCTAGACACTAGCAATACTAATCGGAAGTTATCAACAAGTTAGGGAGCGAAAACAAAATACAAGTGTTTGACATTTGACTTTGAATTGTGACTTTGACACTTGACGGGCAAGCATGAGTCAAGTAAATCATCAGGTCACGGGGAATAATAATCTAATATATTAAAATCCTTTCAGGCATAACAAAGTTATGGAGCGGAAACGAAATTCAAGTATTTGACTTTTGACCTTGAATTGAGACATTGACTTTTGACGGACAAGCATGGGTCATGTACGCAACATATCGAATAGTAATGGGAAATAACACGAGGTAACCCGAAGTTATATTAAAATCCTTCCAGGTCTTACAACGTAATGGAGCGGAAACAATTTGAACTTTGACTTTAAATCTTGACCTTGATCTTCGACGGACAAACATTGCTTAAATACACGACACATTGTCTGGTAATGGGAAACAATACTATGAAAATATATTTCAATCCTTTTAAATTTTAATTTATAGAAATTGCATATTGTTTACAAATGACTCAGCCAAAAGTAAAAATATATTGTTTCTATGACTACAAGTAAATACAAAATCGATATACTACCGAAACCAACACATATTGTTTTTATTTTAAGCCTAAACACGTGTTATTATGGTATGTTTCTGATTGTTTGGTGAACAAGTAGTTCCATTATCAAAGTGATTGTTTTCACTGTTTAAAACCGTCAATGTCCAATTTTATTTGATTGCTATATCCCTATTAACCACCGGAAAGCATAAAATAAAATATCACAATCAGTATGAAATAGCAGAGCCAGTTCGTTTGAGAATGCACTTTCTTCTGAAAATCGACAAACATCATTATCGTTATTCGCAATGAAGATGTTTCATTGAATATTGAATTGCAGTAAATGTTATATTGAATCCGTTCGGCGTTTAATGACAATAATTAAGGTTAGATACCAGTAAATCATTGTGTATCCCTCCGTGGACACTTCGAAAGTAGTGCCTATTACTAAAGAGTTCCTTTTATTTTCTGATATAATAGCCATTTAGCGAACTTAGATATGAATTGTATTGTTATTTTTTTATATCATATGTGCGTCTAAAACATTTTGGTGCATTTCATTGGAGGCTAACTTGAAAGGTAATCTTTTGGTGTGAGGTTACTGTGGTATTGCTTTTGTCGAAATATGACTGCCGAAATCCAGGTTTTTACCGGTGTCTGCATTTAGGTGAGATGCATTTTCTTAGAAATAACATGAACTATCATTTTTATTGCAATTGGAAGACGACATATTCATATTAAAATTGATACCAGGCTTGCACAATCTGAAATAAGGAAAGGCTAGAAAAATGCTTGGGTAGTGTGCCGTTTTATAATGAGACCACATGGGAATTGAATTAACTGGTATCTAACCTTTATATGCTATTAAACAAACGCAACATATAATTTACCACACACGTTTGTTTAATGAATTGCCTGCCGCATGATCAGACTTTACTGAAGCTTGCAACAGATTTGCAAACATAATATGCCGCCTTATATGCAACACATGTTATATCGGAGCTTGCCAAAGTTTTAATGATATTAATTAATAGTGAACACTGGTTATTGCAATAATTATTTACAAGTTTGCGCCATTTTAATTATTAGTCAGGCCATTGTTCAGAAAGCTATAATTAAATTGTTCTTATATTTCTTGCTCAATATCGGATTTGGTCAACCGATAAGAGCGTTGAAGGGAAAACGATCTCCTCCTATCACTGAATTGCACTGTATTGCCAGCGGATATTTTCTCTGAAGTGTGTACGATCTCTAAAGTGTATAATATTGTTTTAAAAAAAAAATAACTAAAGGGTTCCACATTCTCTCAATTATTAATGTTCAAACGTGTTTATGTATAGTCTAATTATGTATTAATGGTATCGTTTTCAGGTTTTAATTCGTAGGAATGCGCGAATTCGCTTTGTATAATTACGTAGTCAAAATAACCAATCCAAAAATAAAGTGTATAAAAATAATAATCCTGTCAATTGTCATTGTTTCAAATCAACCACACAGACAGAACACAGTGCAATACTGCGCTAACACATCCTGTGTAATTAAATTAAACATGCAATAAAAACGAATAGAACATAAATTTAAATGTTGCGTTATATTTCGGTTTTATATCATTGTGGATGTTTTTTACTTTTCTCAATGTAGGACGAATTATCTAATAAAACAAGATGCTGACGTTTTATAGAAAAGCATGAACATTTCACAGAATTCGTCGCTCCAGTGCCTTTGCCACGTTAGGCCATACTGTGGTATCTCGACTTCATTTAAACGTCTTTGACCAATACACGTAACAATGCAAATTTAAAGGTATTATATAATAATGAGTCGTGTAGTGGGAAAACCGGGCTTAATGTATGTGCGTAAAGTGTCGACCCGGATTAGCCTGGACGGTACTTTCCGCTTGTATGGTATTTTCTGTTTCAAGGAAGTTTCTTCTAAACATAAATCCACTGTAGGCGAAAAGTGCCGTCCTGGATTAGCCTGTGCTATCTGGAACGACACGTTACGCACATGCATTAAGCCCTGTTTTCCCACGCCACGCCACATAGATATTTATACTATATATAAAGATTAAAACAACGCGATGTCTACTTTTTGTGCATTATACTTCCTTCAATGGGTGAATCGTATCGTCTTAAGTTTGTGAGATTAAGCACACTTTTCCAATCTCCTTCGGAACCTAGTTGTCGTTTATTTACATTGTGTGTATTTGAAAAAAAATAAACGTAATCGCTTCAAACGCACATTTAAAATACACGCGGCAAAAGTTATAACGCACCACGGACTAAAAAGTCCTATAACTTTTTATATGTATATATATATATTTATATTTTTATATTTTTTTTATATTTTTTTAATATTTATTATTATAATTTTTTTTTTTTTTTTTAAATATTTTATATTATATTTTATATTAGATGTATAGCGAACCAAAGTGAAAAGATAATGAATATCTGGTACAATGGAATTGCACTAACGATCCCGAAATGTGGATCATATGTTTGTATCCAGCCTTACAATGCAAAAAAATGCCGCAAATGTCTTCTTACCCCGTCAATTATCTGTCTGTCCGATATATATGTCGCATTTAGATGATTATACTTTCATATTAATTATTCACATATTCACATTTTCCGATGAAAACAGCCGATTTACAAATCAAAAATAATAAAGATCGCATTGAGTTTTAAACATTATTATTAATATATGTTAAGTCAAAATTACACACAATAATAACTCTGTATATAACACCACGCATTTATCATATACAAAATAAACAATTGTTTTACCTTATACAATGAATTAGTACTGGAAGATATCTTTTGACATGTGTTCTAATTAAAATATGGTCACTCTATTTTATCAGTGATTAAGTTTTGGTGTTTAAACTTTTTTCTAATGAACTGACTAAGACACTTTTATTTAATTATACGGATTGAAATAACAGGTTCACGGCGAAACAAGAAGCTTTTTGCCAAGAATATATTTTGTTTAAAGTGATTGATTTCATGTCTTTATGGGCACCTACGTGTATCATAAAATGTCTGGGCTAAATAGTCTGTTGGGCTCAATTACGATGCAGAAGTGTTGATACGCTCTCTTAATTTGATTATTTAATTAATAATGAACGGGTTACGTGTGCAATAAGACACGTGTGTTTAACTAACAATTAATTTCGACATCAAACAGACGGAAAATAATCATAAATTGTATTGACTTGTAATTAAGGAAGATGAATCGTACGAACTTCTAACGTAGTTGTCTGTCTTAGATGCAGCACCTGCTCGTTTGAATAACTGGACTATGATGTAACGTTTTATTACGGAACTGTGTGTAACTATGTATTTTATGTGGTACAATGTGGTACGTGCCTCGTGAATCACCGAGATAAATTATCATATTTGATCATTTCCCTATTGGCCACTTGATAGATAAATTATCATATTTGATCATTTCCCTATTGGCCACTTGATAGATAAATTATCATATTTGATCATTTCCCTATTGGCCACTTGATAGATAAATTATCATATTTGATCATTTCCCTATTGGCCACTTGATAGATAAATTATCATATTTGATCATTTCCCTATTGGCCACTTGATAGATAAATTATCATATTTGATCATTTCCCTATTGGCCACTTGATAGATAAATTATCATATTTGATCATTTCCCTATTGGCCACTTGATAGATAAATTATCATATTTGATCATTTCCCTATTGGCCACTTGATAATACTCCCTTTTGTAACAGCTGCTATGCAGATAAGAAAGTTACCACAAAAGCCTCGTGTATGCACTGCATATCGGCGTTGTTGTATGCACCAACATACATACTGTGACCTTTATTTATATACATTATGTTAACATTATGCAATGGATATGTACGATGGTAAATTTTCAACAATAAAGGTAAAGGCCAAAAATATTTCCTATCTGAATGTTAATTATTTCTTTTTATTTTCTGTATGGTCCTAGAAAACATGGTTTTTATTGTGGTTGATTTACTTTCGTGTTAGAGAATTGTAAAAGGCACACATACACTGTAACCTGTCTGCCTGAAGCAAAACTATACATATCATTAATCGTTATTATTTTAACCATTTTTCTCGAAAGTAATGTCCAGAGAATCAACGAGTTTCGAATGCTTACTTCATTACATTAGTACTCAACAACGTATCCAGTTTCAACACTTGCAATTATTTGATGTCACAAAAAAAGCGTCTTTTTGTGTAGAATATAGTGACACAGAGTTTATAAATTTACAAAACTAGTAAATACATCAGTATCAATATTATGCGTACAGTATGATATCAGATATATTTGCAGTTAGTGAATTGTGAACGTTTATACAATATTATACATATTGGCATTGCCAGTTTATGCTGATTTAAATTCCATAAAAAATTACAATATAGGTTATTCAGTTTATTAGATAATACAGTAGGCAATAAGCCCATGAGTATACATGAAATGTCAATACAATATACATAAAACAAAGTCACTGGTCATTCAAAGGATAAACATCAAAATTAAATCGGTACATTTTAAAATATTGGGTATTTTAGATAAGACAATATACAGCGAGAGGTGGTATGTATTTGTATACATACATATGCATAAATATATACCAAAAATCCTATCCTAATCGTAATATGTATTATAAGTATTTCTTATTTCCCATGCTTTATAAACAACATAGCTAAATTTTTAACAATATTACTATTTTGAGAGGTCAGTAAATCTATAAACTTTAACATATTTGGTCTTACGTAATAAAATGGTTTTAAGTAAGCTTTTCTTACATCAGTATATAATGTGCATTCCATAACAAAGTGGTATTCATCTTCTAAAACATTGCATAAAGGACATTTTCTTTCTTCATAAGGAATAGCTATTGGTTTTTGCCATCTACCCGTTTCAACTTTAAGTCTATGTGCAGAGACTCTTAATCTAGAGAGTGCCATTCTATACTTTAGAATATTTACATCACTTAAATAGAATTGAAATTTAAAATCGGATATTAATATGTATGTTTTTGCTCTAGTTGATTCACTCAATTCGGTTTTCCAATTTTGTATAAACATATCTGTAACTCTTATTTTAAAATTTTTCAAAAATATGTCTACATCCCCTACCCCTTGATTCAGCCACACATCGTTAAAACCACAATTACCTAATAGGCTTTTAACCATGTAGACCCAAGATCTGTTATTGGGGTATGTTTCTAATTCCCGGGACATAATATCATAAACAAGCTTTACATATTTTATATCACGTGTGTTTACTATCTTTAACCAATATCTAATTACATTAATGCTATGTCTGACAGATAAAGATGTTCTACCGAGATCTCCATATATAAAATTATTCTGTGTTTGCCTTCGGACTCCTAATAATTCTTTGCAATAATTTAAATGTATTCGCTCTATCTTTATATTGCTCTGTAATCCTAATATTTCGGAGCCATAACTTAAAACAGGATAAATTAATTTATCAAACATTTCTAACCTGTGTTGTATTGTGATGTTATAAAATTTCGACAAATATTGTCTTAATTTAAAAATAGCTTTCAAAGATTGTCCACACAGACTATCAAAAGTTTTGGAAAATGAGCCCCCTGAGGAAAAGATAAACCCCAAATATGTAAATTTATCAACAATTTCTAAAACGTTGTTATCATATAGGAATCTCAAATTTCGTCTTAGTCTTCCTCCTTTTTTAAAAACCATGACTTTAGTTTTTTGTGTATTAACCTTTAATTTCCATCGAAAAAAGTATTGTTTTAACAAATCTAACCCTTTCTGTAAACCAATTTCATTTTCTGAAAACAAAACAATATCGTCAGCATATAACATTATGAATAATTTTAAAGTGTCTAAATTTATTCCGTCATAATTATTTGTCAGCAAATATTCCTCAATGTCATTCAAATACATCGCAAATAAAAAAGGAGACAATGATTCGCCCTGACGTACCCCTAACAAGCATGTAAAGCTATCGCTAACCTCATTGTCATATTTTACCCTTGACTTAGCAATACTATACATTGAACGAATTATGTTTAATATTTTCCCTCTAATACCTAATTTAATCAGTTTATACCACATAATATCTCTAACTATGTAGTCAAATGCTTTTGTAAAATCTATAAATGCTACGTACAGTTTCTTTTTCTTATTTAATAAATGACTTATTACGTTATGCAGTACAAAAATATTATCTATTGTGCCCATGTTTTGTCTAAATCCTGCCTGAGCCTCAATGTAAACATTATACTTTTCCGCCCAAATCGTTAGACGGTCATTTAAAACTTTCGTAAATAATTTGCCTAATGTACTCAGTAAAGTAATACCCCTGTAGTTATTCGTATTATTAATATCACCTTTCTTATGCAATGGGACCACATAACCCTCTGACCATGTTTCTGGAAAGTAACCCATATCAAAAAATTTATTAAATAACGTGCAAAGAGCTGTCGCGAACATGTCTATCTCACATCCATACTTAAAAAATTCGTTAAGAAAATTATCTGGCCCACCCGATTTACCATTGTTTAGTTTTTTACAACATTTTTTTATTTCATGTGTGGTAATGATATTATTCAATTCTTCAATATACTTATGTGTGAGTACCGCACCGAAATGAATAACATAAGTTTAGGTAATTATTCAAACTCATTAACCTAACGTTAAAACAGGAATTCGTACACTGTTTTAAATGCATTGTACTCTATTGGAGCATTTATATTGAACCACATGCAAGAAGATAACATCAGACCAACATTAAGTAACGTGTAAAGAATATCAAGAAACACCCTTATGTAGATATCTATGTACAGGGCTCGACCTTAACTCCTGTCCGTGTGATTTTTCACTCGGACCGGTTGTCTTCAAAGGAAGACAAATCCGGTGACCAGTTGGTTTGGGACTGTTTCCATCTGTGTAAATGGTCATTTATCTTTTGTTAGTAAACATAAAGGGAACAATCCGAGATGATATTGTTTTTTCTTTTTTTTTTTTCATTTTCCCGTAAGACTTGTGTATAAGTCGCACTTTTTCCGATTATTCGACTTTCAAATTATTATATGTATGTCATAATGCCTCAGTCACACATTCCCGATTTTTACTGCCGTTCTTGAGACCGTCCCGAATCAAATATGTCAAAAGTCGGGACAATACTCTCAGAATCGTGGATCAAAATTCAATGTTTGATCATTAGATCGACCATGCCCCGATAGAGTTTCTACAGAGTTCCAACAGCGTCCCGATTCTCCAGAATGCGATTCGACACTTTTCCGACAGTGTCCCGATAACGTCCCGACAGCGTTCCGACATTCCCGACTGTTTGATTATTTGTATCGTTGCGCTATCGGGACGCTTTCGGTAGCCATAATCGGGAATGTGTGACTGAGGCTTAACAGGTTGTTATACGATGTACAATCAACGGATGCTTGTATGTAAACTATCACGTGCAACACTGGCAGCGTCAATGTTTTCCTTTGACCAGAAGCCGACATGCCGAAATTTAGTTAAATGCTTTGTACTTGGATATCGAAAACATTACTCATGGCTCAATAATAATTTACGCGAACAACGCATTCTCTCAAGGCAAAAATGTATTATTGTTTTTACAAAGAAAGTATTCAATTGTGTTTTTATAAAAGAACAATCGAAGTAAACAGATTTCAAGAAAAAGTTTCGGCATTGTGGGAATCATTGCAAAATGTAGAGGGACCATTAGCAAAATCAAATAACATTTGTTTTTTATTTATAATTATTTGTTGTTTTATACACTTTGATTTCTCAGCACGAATTGGTATCCAATTTTTGTAAAGTCCAATAAGTTTATTTCTGATCTTTAGTTTAGCAATAATATGCATACACCATTTTAGCTAAAATATGTTATATTATATAATGAATAACAGATGTTCCGATTTCAATTATCATAATCCTTTATTTTTTATTATGCACTATGCAGTTCGATGTGATTTGATTATCGGGACCAGTTCATATAGTATCGGCCACCCATTCCCAAAAACTAACGTCAAACCATTTTAATTATTAGTCAGGCCATTGTTCAGAAAGCTATAATTAAATTGTTCTTATATTTCTTGCTCAATATCGGATTTGGTCAACCGATAAGAGCGTTGAAGGGAAAACGATCTCCTCCTATCACTGAATTGCACTGTATTGCCAGCGGATATTTTCTCTGAAGTGTGTACGATCTCTAAAGTGTATAATATTGTTTTAAAAAAAAATAACTAAAGGGTTCCACATTCTCTCAATTATTAATGTTCAAACGTGTTTATGTATAGTCTAATTATGTATTAATGGTATCGTTTTCAGGTTTTAATTCGTAGGAATGCGCGAATTCGCTTTGTATAATTACGTAGTCAAAATAACCAATCCAAAAATAAAGTGTATAAAAATAATAATCCTGTCAATTGTCATTGTTTCAAATCAACCACACAGACAGAACACAGTGCAATACTGCGCTAACACATCCTGTGTAATTAAATTAAACATGCAATAAAAACGAATAGAACATAAATTTAAATGTTGCGTTATATTTCGGTTTTATATCATTGTGGATGTTTTTTACTTTTCTCAATGTAGGACGAATTATCTAATAAAACAAGATGCTGACGTTTTATAGAAAAGCATGAACATTTCACAGAATTCGTCGCTCCAGTGCCTTTGCCACGTTAGGCCATACTGTGGTATCTCGACTTCATTTAAACGTCTTTGACCAATACACGTAACAATGCAAATTTAAAGGTATTATATAATAATGAGTCGTGTAGTGGGAAAACCGGGCTTAATGTATGTGCGTAAAGTGTCGACCCGGATTAGCCTGGACGGTACTTTCCGCTTGTATGGTATTTTCTGTTTCAAGGAAGTTTCTTCTAAACATAAATCCACTGTAGGCGAAAAGTGCCGTCCTGGATTAGCCTGTGCTATCTGGAACGACACGTTACGCACATGCATTAAGCCCTGTTTTCCCACGCCACGCCACATAGATATTTATACTATATATAAAGATTAAAACAACGCGATGTCTACTTTTTGTGCATTATACTTCCTTCAATGGGTGAATCGTATCGTCTTAAGTTTGTGAGATTAAGCACACTTTTCCAATCTCCTTCGGAACCTAGTTGTCGTTTATTTACATTGTGTGTATTTGAAAAAAAATAAACGTAATCGCTTCAAACGCACATTTAAAATACACGCGGCAAAAGTTATAACGCACCACGGACTAAAAAGTCCTATAACTTTTTATATGTATATATATATATTTATATTTTATATTTTTTTATATTTTTTTAATATTTATTATTATAATTTTTTTTTTTTTTTTAAATATTTTATATTATATTTTATATTAGATGTATAGCGAACCAAAGTGAAAAGATAATGAATATCTGGTACAATGGAATTGCACTAACGATCCCGAAATGTGGATCATATGTTTGTATCCAGCCTTACAATGCAAAAAAATGCCGCAAATGTCTTCTTACCCCGTCAATTATCTGTCTGTCCGATATATATGTCGCATTTAGATGATTATACTTTCATATTAATTATTCACATATTCACATTTTCCGATGAAAACAGCCGATTTACAAATCAAAAATAATAAAGATCGCATTGAGTTTTAAACATTATTATTAATATATGTTAAGTCAAAATTACACACAATAATAACTCTGTATATAACACCACGCATTTATCATATACAAAATAAACAATTGTTTTTACCTTATACAATGAATTAGTACTGGAAGATATCTTTTGACATGTGTTCTAATTAAAATATGGTCACTCTATTTTATCAGTGATTAAGTTTTGGTGTTTAAACTTTTTTCTAATGAACTGACTAAGACACTTTTATTTAATTATACGGATTGAAATAACAGGTTCACGGCGAAACAAGAAGCTTTTTGCCAAGAATATATTTTGTTTAAAGTGATTGATTTCATGTCTTTATGGGCACCTACGTGTATCATAAAATGTCTGGGCTAAATAGTCTGTTGGGCTCAATTACGATGCAGAAGTGTTGATACGCTCTCTTAATTTGATTATTTAATTAATAATGAACGGGTTACGTGTGCAATAAGACACGTGTGTTTAACTAACAATTAATTTCGACATCAAACAGACGGAAAATAATCATAAATTGTATTGACTTGTAATTAAGGAAGATGAATCGTACGAACTTCTAACGTAGTTGTCTGTCTTAGATGCAGCACCTGCTCGTTTGAATAACTGGACTATGATGTAACGTTTTATTACGGAACTGTGTGTAACTATGTATTTTATGTGGTACAATGTGGTACGTGCCTCGTGAATCACCGAGATAAATTATCATATTTGATCATTTCCCTATTGGCCACTTGATAGATAAATTATCATATTTGATCATTTCCCTATTGGCCACTTGATAGATAAATTATCATATTTGATCATTTCCCTATTGGCCACTTGATAGATAAATTATCATATTTGATCATTTCCCTATTGGCCACTTGATAGATAAATTATCATATTTGATCATTTCCCTATTGGCCACTTGATAGATAAATTATCATATTTGATCATTTCCCTATTGGCCACTTGATAGATAAATTATCATATTTGATCATTTCCCTATTGGCCACTTGATAGATAAATTATCATATTTGATCATTTCCCTATTGGCCACTTGATAATACTCCCTTTTGTAACAGCTGCTATGCAGATAAGAAAGTTACCACAAAAGCCTCGTGTATGCACTGCATATCGGCGTTGTTGTATGCACCAACATACATACTGTGACCTTTATTTATATACATTATGTTAACATTATGCAATGGATATGTACGATGGTAAATTTTCAACAATAAAGGTAAAGGCCAAAAATATTTCCTATCTGAATGTTAATTATTTCTTTTTATTTTCTGTATGGTCCTAGAAAACATGGTTTTTATTGTGGTTGATTTACTTTCGTGTTAGAGAATTGTAAAAGGCACACATACACTGTAACCTGTCTGCCTGAAGCAAAACTATACATATCATTAATCGTTATTATTTTAACCATTTTTCTCGAAAGTAATGTCCAGAGAATCAACGAGTTTCGAATGCTTACTTCATTACATTAGTACTCAACAACGTATCCAGTTTCAACACTTGCAATTATTTGATGTCACAAAAAAAGCGTCTTTTTGTGTAGAATATAGTGACACAGAGTTTATAAATTTACAAAACTAGTAAATACATCAGTATCAATATTATGCGTACAGTATGATATCAGATATATTTGCAGTTAGTGAATTGTGAACGTTTATACAATATTATACATATTGGCATTGCCAGTTTATGCTGATTTAAATTCCATAAAAAATTACAATATAGGTTATTCAGTTTATTAGATAATACAGTAGGCAATAAGCCCATGAGTATACATGAAATGTCAATACAATATACATAAAACAAAGTCACTGGTCATTCAAAGGATAAACATCAAAATTAAATCGGTACATTTTAAAATATTGGGTATTTTAGATAAGACAATATACAGCGAGAGGTGGTATGTATTTGTATACATACATATGCATAAATATATACCAAAAATCCTATCCTAATCGTAATATGTATTATAAGTATTTCTTATTTCCCATGCTTTATAAACAACATAGCTAAATGTTTAACAATATTACTATTTTGAGAGGTCAGTAAATCTATAAACTTTAACATATTTGGTCTTACGTAATAAAATGGTTTTAAGTAAGCTTTTCTTACATCAGTATATAATGTGCATTCCATAACAAAGTGGTATTCATCTTCTAAAACATTGCATAAAGGACATTTTCTTTCTTCATAAGGAATAGCTATTGGTTTTTGCCATCTACCCGTTTCAACTTTAAGTCTATGTGCAGAGACTCTTAATCTAGAGAGTGCCATTCTATACTTTAGAATATTTACATCACTTAAATAGAATTGAAATTTAAAATCGGATATTAATATGTATGTTTTTGCTCTAGTTGATTCACTCAATTCGGTTTTCCAATTTTGTATAAACATATCTGTAACTCTTATTTTAAAATTTTTCAAAAATATGTCTACATCCCCTACCCCTTGATTCAGCCACACATCGTTAAAACCACAATTACCTAATAGGCTTTTAACCATGTAGACCCAAGATCTGTTATTGGGGTATGTTTCTAATTCCCGGGACATAATATCATAAACAAGCTTTACATATTTTATATCACGTGTGTTTACTATCTTTAACCAATATCTAATTACATTAATGCTATGTCTGACAGATAAAGATGTTCTACCGAGATCTCCATATATAAAATTATTCTGTGTTTGCCTTCGGACTCCTAATAATTCTTTGCAATAATTTAAATGTATTCGCTCTATCTTTATATTGCTCTGTAATCCTAATATTTCGGAGCCATAACTTAAAACAGGATAAATTAATTTATCAAACATTTCTAACCTGTGTTGTATTGTGATGTTATAAAATTTCGACAAATATTGTCTTAATTTAAAAATAGCTTTCAAAGATTGTCCACACAGACTATCAAAAGTTTTGGAAAATGAGCCCCCTGAGGAAAAGATAAACCCCAAATATGTAAATTTATCAACAATTTCTAAAACGTTGTTATCATATAGGAATCTCAAATTTCGTCTTAGTCTTCCTCCTTTTTTAAAAACCATGACTTTAGTTTTTTGTGTATTAACCTTTAATTTCCATCGAAAAAAGTATTGTTTTAACAAATCTAACCCTTTCTGTAAACCAATTTCATTTTCTGAAAACAAAACAATATCGTCAGCATATAACATTATGAATAATTTTAAAGTGTCTAAATTTATTCCGTCATAATTATTTGTCAGCAAATATTCCTCAATGTCATTCAAATACATCGCAAATAAAAAAGGAGACAATGATTCGCCCTGACGTACCCCTAACAAGCATGTAAAGCTATCGCTAACCTCATTGTCATATTTTACCCTTGACTTAGCAATACTATACATTGAACGAATTATGTTTAATATTTTCCCTCTAATACCTAATTTAATCAGTTTATACCACATAATATCTCTAACTATGTAGTCAAATGCTTTTGTAAAATCTATAAATGCTACGTACAGTTTCTTTTTCTTATTTAATAAATGACTTATTACGTTATGCAGTACAAAAATATTATCTATTGTGCCCATGTTTTGTCTAAATCCTGCCTGAGCCTCAATGTAAACATTATACTTTTCCGCCCAAATCGTTAGACGGTCATTTAAAACTTTCGTAAATAATTTGCCTAATGTACTCAGTAAAGTAATACCCCTGTAGTTATTCGTATTATTAATATCACCTTTCTTATGCAATGGGACCACATAACCCTCTGACCATGTTTCTGGAAAGTAACCCATATCAAAAAATTTATTAAATAACGTGCAAAGAGCTGTCGCGAACATGTCTATCTCACATCCATACTTAAAAAATTCGTTAAGAAAATTATCTGGCCCACCCGATTTACCATTGTTTAGTTTTTTACAACATTTTTTTATTTCATGTGTGGTAATGATATTATTCAATTCTTCAATATACTTATGTGTGAGTACCGCACCGAAATGAATAACATAAGTTTAGGTAATTATTCAAACTCATTAACCTAACGTTAAAACAGGAATTCGTACACTGTTTTAAATGCATTGTACTCTATTGGAGCATTTATATTGAACCACATGCAAGAAGATAACATCAGACCAACATTAAGTAACGTGTAAAGAATATCAAGAAACACCCTTATGTAGATATCTATGTACAGGGCTCGACCTTAACTCCTGTCCGTGTGATTTTTCACTCGGACCGGTTGTCTTCAAAGGAAGACAAATCCGGTGACCAGTTGGTTTGGGACTGTTTCCATCTGTGTAAATGGTCATTTATCTTTTGTTAGTAAACATAAAGGGAACAATCCGAGATGATATTGTTTTTTCTTTTTTTTTTTCATTTTCCCGTAAGACTTGTGTATAAGTCGCACTTTTTCCGATTATTCGACTTTCAAATTATTATATGTATGTCATAATGCCTCAGTCACACATTCCCGATTTTTACTGCCGTTCTTGAGACCGTCCCGAATCAAATATGTCAAAAGTCGGGACAATACTCTCAGAATCGTGGATCAAAATTCAATGTTTGATCATTAGATCGACCATGCCCCGATAGAGTTTCTACAGAGTTCCAACAGCGTCCCGATTCTCCAGAATGCGATTCGACACTTTTCCGACAGTGTCCCGATAACGTCCCGACAGCGTTCCGACATTCCCGACTGTTTGATTATTTGTATCGTTGCGCTATCGGGACGCTTTCGGTAGCCATAATCGGGAATGTGTGACTGAGGCTTAACAGGTTGTTATACGATGTACAATCAACGGATGCTTGTATGTAAACTATCACGTGCAACACTGGCAGCGTCAATGTTTTCCTTTGACCAGAAGCCGACATGCCGAAATTTAGTTAAATGCTTTGTACTTGGATATCGAAAACATTACTCATGGCTCAATAATAATTTACGCGAACAACGCATTCTCTCAAGGCAAAAATGTATTATTGTTTTTACAAAGAAAGTATTCAATTGTGTTTTTATAAAAGAACAATCGAAGTAAACAGATTTCAAGAAAAAGTTTCGGCATTGTGGGAATCATTGCAAAATGTAGAGGGACCATTAGCAAAATCAAATAACATTTGTTTTTTATTTATAATTATTTGTTGTTTTATACACTTTGATTTCTCAGCACGAATTGGTATCCAATTTTTGTAAAGTCCAATAAGTTTATTTCTGATCTTTAGTTTAGCAATAATATGCATACACCATTTTAGCTAAAATATGTTATATTATATAATGAATAACAGATGTTCCGATTTCAATTATCATAATCCTTTATTTTTTATTATGCACTATGCAGTTCGATGTGATTTGATTATCGGGACCAGTTCATATAGTATCGGCCACCCATTCCCAAAAACTAACGTCAAACCCTGATGTAGATGTCTTTAAAACTGTTAACTAGGTGCCAATTTACACTACAGTCATTCACTAGTTATTTAGTTTATAATTAGACTGTCTCGGTGATCTGGAATTGCCCTAGGTTAGTTTAAGTATATTTATTCTAGCAAAGGATAATTGATTATTCGAATGCACCCGGAGTAGGTCTAACTATATATTATTCATATCGTTTTCAGGATTTAATTCGCAGCAATTCGCAAAATCGCTTTGTATAATTTGTATAATTACATAGTCAAAAATACCAACCCATAAATGAATTGTATGAAACATAGCGTATGCGGTGTATGATTTACCATAACTTAAAGTCAGTAATGTCAGTATTGCTTATCAACCACAGATAAAACACATAGCAGAACTGTGCAAACACATCCTATATAATTATATCAAACATACATTGAATACGAACTCAAAAATAAAGATAAGTATTTTGCATTATATTTCGGTTTTATATCATTGTTGTTGTTCATGACTTTTCAAGGAAGGACCAATCATCTAATTAAATAAAAGTACATGACAAATAAGAAGACTTTTAATAGAAAAGCATGAACATTTAATAAAATTCCTCGCTTCAGTGCCTTTGCGTACTTTGATGTGTTTCTTCAAATCTCGATTTCCTTTTTTCGCAAATTGAAAATGGTATTTTGCGAATAATGGTTGCAATTACGAGATGTCTTCTTTTCTTGCATTATACTTCCTTCAGTGGGTGAATCGTACAGTCTTAAGTTAGTTGCCGTTGAAATAAAGCACAACTTTCCAATCTCCTTCGAAACGCCATGCGGTTTTTTACATCGTTTGTATTTGAAAAAATAAACTTAATGACTTCAAACGCACATTTAAAATACACTCGGCAAAAATAATAACGCACCAAGGACTAAAATGTGCTATAACTGTTTATATGTATACAATATTTTATTGAAATTTTATATGGTGATAGGACTATCACGTACATTTTCATATATTTTTCATTGCATATGACGGTCCATTACTTTCAATTTATTGGTGTTTAATGGAGATAACCCTTAAAATCAAATTGAGAAAGTACAACAATATTCAACCGGCTAGTTATAACGTTTGTTGAGTGTATTGCAATACATGCAAGGCGGAAATCATTTCGTATGTATTGGTCACATGTAAAATATTGCAAAAGACCAAACTCAAATAAAAAGGTGCATTCGCCACTCTGCAGTATACTTTTTGGTTCACTGACGTTGATTAGATCTACACATTAAATGTAGCAATTGTACATTTCGGTATGTTTTCTAATTAATATGAAATTTTATATTACTTAGAGATATTAGTTCTATGGCGAACCAAAGAAAAGAGGTAATGAATGTCTTGTACAACGGAATTACATTAACGATCCAGAAATGTGGATCAAATGTTTGTATCACAGCATTATTAGGCAACTAAAGCCGCTATTATCTTCTTATCCCGCCAATTATCTGTCTGTTTGATGTATGTATTGCACTAAGATGATTATACATTCATATTACTTTTCATTTATTCTCATTTCAAACTGGAACAGCCGATTTACAAGTCGAAAACAAAAATAATAAAGACCCCAGTTTTAAGGGAAATAAATATATGTTATTTAGTTTGTTTGTTTGGTTTTTTCGCCGTATTCAACAGTATTTTCAGTCATATTAACCTACTCACACTTTTCCTGGGTAAGCTGGTTTACCAGTACTAAGTGCACATACTTATGCCAGTAACTGACAACTGCCCTATTTAAATCAGAGGTAGGGGGAGAATGGCCGTAGAAATAATTTCATGACCAATCCCCACACAAGTTATATGGCCGGGCTGAGAATCGAACCCGCGATCCTCGGATTTGTAGTCCAGCGCTCTACCAACTGAGCTAGCCGGCCCGGCTATTTAGTACACTGAGGTTAACCATTAATATTTCTGTATATTAAGTCAAAAGTATACACATTAATAACTCTGTATATAACATCACGCATTTATTGCATAAAAAAGTAATAAATCGTAATGAATACTATACTATTGTGCTTACATTTTTGCACATGTTGCACATAATTAAAACATATTGTTTCTACTATATCTAAATTATGTTTTACATATCTATGTATAGTTTGGACTTCCAATACTCGAACTGTAACTTGAAGGTAAAACGTTTACCAATGGAAAACATCAACGCAGTCCAAAACGTTTGAAGCGTGTCGAGGGCTTATTGCATGTGCGTAAATTGTCGTCCCGGATTAGCCCATGCAATCCGCACAGGCTAATCCAGGACGTCACTTTCCGCTTGTATGGTATTTTTTGTTTTAAGGAAGTCTCTTCTAAACATAAATCCACTGTAGGCGGAAAGTGCCGACACTTTACGCACATGCATTCAGCCCGGGTTCCATACGACACGCCTCGTATCTAAGTCATATTTCCTCGCATCGAATTACCCTGTAACATGAATTAGTACTAGAAGATATCTTGTCAAATGTGTGCTAATTAAAATATGGTCAATCTTAAAATGTGTATCGATGATTAAGTTTTGGTGTTCTAATGAACTAGGCAATATTATTTAATTATATGGTGTTCAGGATTCAAATATATATACAGGTCCCATTTCATATTTTATTTACATTAATATTATATATTTATTGTTTTGGCTAGTTTAATTCTTTTTTTAAAACGACAAACTGTGTATATATTTACAGCATAATGATAACCTATTGAAAATAATAAGCATCCACAACAAACAAACATATTTCATCTATAAAATGTTGCAGCTGTTGATGCGTTTATAAAATAAAAATGTAAACGCTCTTACAATGCAATGCAACACAGTTAGTAGCACCAGGTGTGCACGACTTACTTATAAATACAATAAGCTACTCGTTAATTTGAGGCTGTTTTGTTAACAAGTATTATAAATGGGTGGTAGGTCATGAGGATGTAATGTTGTTGTTTTTTCTGTATTAATAATAACAGAGCTTGTGTCTATTACAATCGGTCAGCATGTCCATGGGTAGGCGTTTAGAAGTAGGAATATTCTAAGATTCAGCTTGTTAAGATACCGATTATAATTATAATTTGTTACATGGATAATGTTGCAATCGACCGAAGGATTATTATATTTCTTTGATTGAAACTGAGGCGAGAAGAGCCAACAGCAGCAGCAGCAACAACAACAACAATAAAAAAAATACGTATAATAATAAGATCCAACACTATTAACACAAAACAAAACTCGTCAGGTTGAATATGTTTGAAATTACTGCACATTTCTGCTCTTTCGATATATATACAGTGTCTTTAATGATACTTAATCAAATGAAATTGATAAAATTATAAAGCGCAAGTAACGCTTTTCATCAGTATTTTGAAAAACACAGCGTTTAAAATTCAGCAGCATGTAAGTCAGAATGGCCGAATGGTTAGCGCGACATACTTTTTCCCGGCGGACGCGGTTCAAGTCCTGGCGAAGGCAATGTTTTAATTATTTATTTGTTCGTAACATAAAATTAGTTTTGGTTAGTCCAACTGCTTAAGTTAAGACATTAAATGACAATATTTACATCGCATAGGCATTTTAATAGGGAAGGGGTATGCATTCATAATCGCATGAACGCAATGCTTCATCACCAGCGTATAAATATCTGTGTGTCCTATTTGTATGCACATTATATTTCGACATGTTGTTCATATTTACATGAACTAAAATGTCTTATATTGTTAAATGTTAAACTTTCTTGCTTTTATTGTTAATGTTTGATTAAATGTTTTAAATGTTTTGATAAACATGAGCATTTCGGTAAAGTTTTACTTCTATAATTTGACCAATTTGTGTATTTGGGGTAAATAAGATTCTATCATGCACGATCTAAAAGTGTTATAATTAAAACCGTCATTTCGCTTGCATATTATAAACATGTTTTGGCTTTTTATGTTAACATTACTTTCAAATCTTCATGACGGAACATCGGTGAACGAAGCTTTAAAATAGATTTGATTTCACATGGAGTATCTATTTGCTTTGCATGTAGATCGTCTAATTTATTGTGCATTAATATCACAGTTGCCAAGGATGAATTGATTTAGATCTACAATAAGAAAACAATACATTTTATATTTATATTAAAAATATGTCCTTTCTAAGACAAGTTGCTGAGGCAAAGCAACATAAATACGCCCGTGTTTTTGCTATCAAGATTTCATAGATTACACGTCATCACTTGTTCAGTGATTTCATGTGTGGTTTGTTTTGCACATTTCTCACAGAGTTAAAATTTGAATACATTGCTATGGGGTGAATTATTTTTATTTTATGTGAACAAATATGTAGATGTGTGACATTTTCAGAGTCAGATTAAAATCATTTAAGTCTTAATCTGTGTTGATAATTCGACAGGATTATCCAAGAAAATGGCAGGATCTGTTGAACTTTCAGCCTAGAAATTGTGTGATGTAAAGTTGTTGAACTCCAGTACAGTAGCGTTGAAGTTGAAGTATTTATAATGTGGATTTAGTCTTCTTAGCAAAGCACCTCTTAAATTAATAATGTTTGGTGCTTCTTGGCTAAATCGACCGAAGTTGCAGTTCTTCTTGATTGCACAGGTAGTTTTCTTTCTATTTAGCTACTTTTTTTTATCTAGTTCTGTAGCGATATGATTTATTCAGTAAAAAAGCAATGTCCTGTATTTTTAGGCTTCATGTAGATCTACTGTAGGTGTTTGAGATTGCTAGATAGTATATCGCGTCGTACGTTGAGAAAACAAAATAACTCTAGCACACATCATGGAATTGCCTGTTTGATCATTGACCCAACATACATTTTAATCCTTAGTAAAAAAAAACACACGAAAATCTGTGAAGAGGTCCTTTCAAACATGGATGTTAGAAATAACCAGTAAACTATCTGCTGGTGGAATCTTGCATACAATCATGTTTACTATTCTACATGAATTTAGATATGTTTTATGTATTGTGGAGCGAGTTCTAGCGAAGCTTTTAAATAATTATGCACAAAGACATTAAGAAAATTGAAGAGAGGACCATTAAACGCAATTTTTATTGACGGACGTAATGCTATTTACACATGTTATATCATGTTTAATTCATGACTACTGTTATACATAGTATATATAATGCCACAGCATAATTGGTTGTTACATAGTGGTATTACAAATGACTTAATTGTCTTCATTTACATTTTAATAATATTAGCCGATTTATAACATTCGGTTAGTTGTGGTGTTCGTAGATTTCCATTCAAGGCATGCATTGGTTATTACTAAGTCTAACAGACATAAATCAACGGCAAAGCCCATGTGTGCAGTATATACTAGAATTTTACCAATAAACAACTAAATAAAGATGAGTTTCGTTTATTGCAAATTTTGTCTTCAAACACACAGACATAAGCCAGTGCATAACTATGTCTTACAAACGCTTCCGGTGTAATAACAAACAGAAGCGAATACTTACATAAAAATATACTAAAATGTTTTTCCTGATACATCGGTTTCATATCATTGATGTCGTATAAAATCTTTAACCGAGGTACGAGCAGTCATCAAATTTAATATTTGTTCATTGATGTAGACTTTAAAAACATTTAACTGCCATTTCCTGGCGTACATAATCATGCACGTTTCTTTAAGAGGAATATAACACGCGCATGTTTCAAAAATGCATTTACTTTGTCTGCCTGTGTTTTGTAACATGTACGAAAGGAGAGCGATTCGTTTGCACATTAACAAATGAATAGATGCCTATTGAAGATTGATATTTGTTTGTTGACAATTGCCTATTAATGCAATTTGCTTGTACCCATTTTGGATTTTTTAGTAAAATCGCTATATTCGCAAATATGGAGTCAAATGAGAATATGCTACAATGAATTAGAGACAGTAAACTTCAGTCTGTTAAAAGATAGCCATGTTGATTAAAGTTAATCTTGGTGTTATTAAAACATGTAATTATACACAATGTATTTGAGTACACTTTTAAATATTAAACACAGAAAATAGAAAGCTTGCCTGTAGTTTTCGTCATCACACCAAGGGCTACATCTGCCGATGAAAAGGACTAACATGCTGGGGATTAACAACGCTCTGAGTGAGCGACGTTAATCGGGGATAGCTTACAAACATCGCTCACTCCATGTGGTGTGAATTCCCGGTTGGCTAATCCCTTTAGTTTGCTGAAGACATACCTACTATTAGGACGAAAGATTCAGGTTAGTTTTTTTTTTATTGTGTTTGGTATCTGAACCTGTATTCGAATACATTGCAAATAAATAACCATGCGTTTACGTTGGTCGTTAACTTGACGATATATTTTAGCTAGACTATTCACTTAGATTTTTAGGTTAAAGATTTGGTTCAAACTACATATTCATTTGTACATTGGAATATAACACTATCAACAACTTCGGCATCACATGGAATACTCGCCGTGACTCAGTGTTATATTTTAAAATATTTATGCTCCCTGAGATTTAGACTTTTAGATGAAAATTTCGGTTTCATAAAGTCCAGTAATTCAAAAATACAAAACTGTATTAACTTGTAACTTTGAATTTATCATTGTATTTAATGTTTGCACCATGTGTTTAAATTCCCATTCCACAGTTTTGCATTTTGATAAGATTTTACCCCTGTTCAAATTAGATTTTAAACTGTAGTTTTTATTTAAAAATTCCATGATTTCCAAACTGCAAAAACGCGTTCACTTGAAACTTTGAATGTAACATGTTCATGAAATTCTACATTAAATACAACCATGTTCATACGGCACGGTTTTTTATATTCTGAATCACGCTGACCAAATAAATTTTTACTTGTGTTATATATTTTATTAAAGGATCGGTTTGTGTATCTCCAATGCAACAAACTTTATTACTAAACAAAGTCTATGTGTCCATGTATTTTCTCCCGTGCATTTTCAAAGAATGGACAAAATGAAATACTTCGAATATACCAGCGCACTGTCCTGGCAGCTGTTATCATATAACTACTGCAATATACATGTATTATATAACAGTGTGTATATACAGTTGGTGATATGTCTTATTTACGTATATATATATATTTAAATTTTATGCAATTTCATGTTTTCGCATGTGGAATTATCATACAGTATATAGTTGACATACCGCGACTATGATAGTAAATTGTCATTTTAACATTATGAAGTTCTACCCATTTATAAACCAATATTAGTAGTATATTACACTTTTCATGTTAAAGAGAATTGATCAATGTATCGCAAACATATTATAATATTCTACGAAACAAATTGACTTGTCGTATAGAAGCAAGCCCTGAGAGCCGTACTTTTCAATATCAGAATTTCCATTAAGTAACAAATCATACAAAACATTCGGAAGTAATATTTCAAATTCCCTCTTGGGAATCTGTGTGTATCGTGTTGGTTATTCGAATCTCAAGACATTACTCACTTTAACAAAGTACACTAAGATGTTCTAAATGTTGTTAAACAATCATCTTTCCCCGCTGAACCACTGGCTCATATAAATTTTCCTGCTGGCGCTTCCGTTGTTTGAGTAGTTTTGAAAACAACTACAGTTCCTAAGCATCCTGTTTAATAATGGACTTTGTTTGAAACTCGAAATAGATCATCTGCAAATAAAAGTATTGCTAGTACGCACTTAGCAACACAGTGAAAGAAAGTTCTCTACTAAATGTTTGTAAGAACGAAACAAACAAGCTAATAGTAATTCGATATAGAGATGTTTCTATAACTTTCTATGTTTAAGTGTGTATTGATGTCCTTAATTGCTACATGGCATATAGTAATATGATTATTAACATGTACAACATATAACAAACCACAGCACGAGTTTGTTGATTGTACTGTCGCAAAGCCGTTGGGCTTTACAGCGAAGTAATAAGTAAATATGAAAAACGTTTAGCAATAATTATTTACACCAATTGAGCTGATAAGGCTGGTCTTCTAAGTCTGGACCACGGCCAGCAATATTCCCGGGTCTTTACAAGTTCTATATTTGGTCATTTTAATTTTGTTCACAAGGACAATTTATTCATTATTTTAATTGTTTAAAATGCAAATATCCATGAGCTTAATCATGTTTAATTCATAATGCATACACATTAAAATTTTAAAATGAAACAAAACAATATTTTCTACATATAATGTTATTGTCTTTAAATGATTGTATGAGACTGTTTATAAATCTAAGGTAAACATTAATCACATATACGGTAATTAGTTGCATGTGCATTTGGCTTATATACAGCTACAAACAGCTGTTTTTATAATATGTTGACCCAAATTCAAAAACAAAAACAGTCATGGAGTGATATTGCTGTTTTTATTATTATTATTAATTATACCGAGCGTATTTAATTTGCCGAATGTAATAAATGCGTTGTCTAGCATTCGGTCAGCATGTTTACATGAAGTTTAGAACTATTAATGGTTTAAGATTAACAATTATGCTGTTGAGTAGATAAGACTGCCTTTTGAAAGCTAAGTTATTTAAAAAAAATAGCAACGAATGTTTTTTTTCAAAACAATATAAATTCCAAATACAGCACGGATAAACCTAGGAATTAATTATTTATAAGTTGTGTGCGGTATCTTTAACTTTTTCCAGCACTGTAAAGGCCAACGTTTCGTAACAATTCGTGATTCAGTTACAGCTTAACGCATTGCATTATAATAGTCTGACACAAATTATTGTAAACGACCAACGTTAAACATAAAATAGAACGTGTATTTAGGCGGGCTAGTAATGAACTTTAATGGGAAGATATAACCACTCAGTTATATCACAACATAATTGTGAGTTGCCGCTGTTTATGTCGCTGTATTATTATCAGGAAAAAAACAACAACATATGTTCATAAATCACAGATGATTGTTAGTGTTCCAAAAATGCACAAGCATACATTCTCCACAACAAAGCTGCACCAGTTTATTGCGTGATAGAACACCCGGTAAGTGTCTTCCCGAAATAATTAACAAATACTTATCAACATGTATCAATGAAATGAATAGTTCACTACTGCCTGGACTGTTTGAAACTATTTGCAAGATGACTTAACATTTAGTAGCCATACCGTTATTAAAATAATGCGAACATCAATTACGCATTATTTTGACACTGCCTATTTTTTGTGCGATGTTTGTAAATTAATGGTATAGAACGCGTCCACGAACATTTACTCACACTGAAGTTGAGAGTGTTACTCACACTAAAGTTGTGAGTAAAACAATTATTCCCTAATCAAACTTGTTTCAATGACTGACACAAAAAATAGGTAACAGGGCTTGTTATTGGCAGCAACTATATTATACAAATAATTTCAATGGAAGATTTTAGTCGGCAATCCCGTTTGGACCCTTGTGGTGTCTGCTTCCTATGCAATGTCACTGTGTCTGTCTGTACCGAAGCCATCGAAAACTGAAACGACACTTATACACCAAAGTATACACACAACATATCCAAAAAGATTCATAAATGGTGTGTTGATATTTGCAAATACCATTGTAAATAACTCAAGTAAAATAATTTCTCTACTTTCCAAATTATATGAAATTAAGATGTAACTATTTATCTAAATGGTGCAATGTATACTATATACAAACACAATTTATGATTATTTTAGTATTCTTGGGACAGGACATTGTAACCTGCTGCCAATAAAACCCAAACAACGTTTATATACTAAGCCGAAATCACCACTTTCATTTGCTGTAAACCCGCCAAAGCTAAAAAAACAACATAAACAACTGTAGAACAACTTTCGCAAAACAAATAGAACCAAAACAATTTGTGAAACGTGAATAATTTTATAAAGTGAAAGGCAGATGAGTTATACGATTGGATTGAACTGATTTATTTTGTTTCTATCTTTCAATATTTCAAAGTTAAAGTAAATGTATACTGCTTCAGTACATAAATTGTACGTCAATTGCTCAAATACCAGTAGTTTACATCATAAGATAGCACATATTTAACAAACGTGCGGATGTTTACGGTAATTTTCACAGACAAGAACAGCAAATACACACAGCAACAATCATGTGTCAGTTTATAACTAGGAACAAAACCACATCAATAAATAACATATGATCTGCACTATGTAATAATAATAAAAAGATAATATATAAACATATGGCTTCACAGAGATTGGGATGGCAAACGCTAGATGTTTGCTGAAAACAAGATATTAAAATATATGTGTGTTTGTCTGTAAATGCTGTTTAATCTTGTTAAAACGCATAGCGAGATCATTACGAAGTAGATATAAGTTTCTTCATGAACGACTTATAATGAAGGTGTAGATTATATATAATTCTCTAATAAGTACAAGTAGTAGTAGAATGTTAAACAAAACAGTTTAATCCGATCAAAGGATTGGTAAGTATCTGTCCCGAAATAATATAAAATACCCCTCAATATAATATAATAATGCTAGGATAAATTACCGTTTTAAGTAAACCTCAATTGACGTGTTTATGCTTTGACTGAGTATGTAAATAATAATGGATTTTTACATTATGTTTTTAGGAATATTAGGATGCATATTTTACTTACAACAAATCAACCTTGTGTACGAATACTGGCAATTTGACAAAATGTGTATGAAATGATTAAATGACGGTTCCACTATACCGTCGTTTTCTAATGATTAAGTATGTTAATATTTTGTATTAAGTGTAAAACATATATTGCATACACATTTCATATACTACTACTACTGCTACAACTACTACTACTACTACTACTACTACTGCTGCTGCTACTACTACTACTACTACTACAACAACTACTACTACTACTACTACTACTACTACTACTACTACTACTACTACTACTACTACTGTTACTATTACTTCTACTATTGATAGTATTACTTCTCTCTACTACTACAACAACAACAACAACTACTACTACTACTACTACTACTACTACTACTACTACTACTACTACTACTACTACTACTACTACTACTATTACTACTACTACTACTATTACTACTACTACTACTACTACTACTACTACTACTACTACTACTACTACTACTACTACTACTACTACTACTATTACTACTACTACTACTACTACTACTACTACTACTACTACTACTACTACTATTACTACTACTACTACTATTACTACTACTACTACTACTACTACTACTACTACTACTACTACTACTACTACTATTACTACTACTACTACTACTACTACTACTACTACTGCTACTACTACTACTATTACTACTACTACTACTACTACTACTACTACTATTACTACTACTACTACTACTACTACTACTACTACTATTACTGCTACTACTACTATTACTACTACTACTACTATTACTACTACTACTACTTCTACTACTACTACTACTACTAGTACGACTACTATTGCTATTACTACTACTATCTACTTCTACTACTACAACTACTACTACTACTACTACTACTGCTACTACTGCTACTACTACTACCACTAGATTTACCTGATTTGTTGAAGTAACAACTTAATAAAAATAAGATAAGCAATTAATTTGACAAATTTTACACAATTGCGAAAATGTGTTGTCAAGGCATATTGGACATAAACTTTAAAGAGAATTCACCGTCATTAACATACTAAAGATGTGCTTGTCAGTGTCTTCGAAACAACTAAGCAGTATTTTATACGTAATCATTGGCACACGTACGTTTCGATTTCAAGAATTCTTTCAAGTAACAAATCTTACAAAACATTCGGAAGCAATATTTCGAATTCCCTCGTGGGAATATTTATGTATTGCATGTTTGTAATTCCAGTCTCAAGAAATTACTCACTTTACAATTAAATAAAGTACACAAAGCTATTCTGAAATTTTGTAAAATAATCGTTTTGCCCTAATGACTCTCAACAACTGGCCCATATACATTTTACTGCTGGTGCGTCCGTAAAATCAAATCAAAGGAATTCAATTTGAAGTTTTTATAGCCAGGGGCGCCAAAATCAATCACCCCGCGCAAACAATGTGAACCAAATATCGTTAATCATCTATCACGCAATTATGATATTTTTGACAATTTCAAGTTACTAAGCAGCAAAGTACTCATTTTGTAGAAGTCGTCTGTAGTTCGGTTAATATTGAAATGACATAACAGTGATGATTTGATGATTCCGGTATTTATCTGACGTCACATTCATATTTTTTGTCTTTAAAAAAATAAAGGAATGTGAAAGACTTATTTCAAGGGAGAACGATAAATCCAAGACACACAGTCATCTGTTCAAGTATTGAATACATTTGTAATCAAATTGTTAAGCTACCTGTGTTTTATATACAATAGTATCATCTCGCAGTCAGATCATCTAAGTAATTGAGTGTCTTTTTTTTAAATTGAAATTGATCTGTAAATAAATGCACTGCAAGACAGCCATGAGCAACACAATGAACGTGTGCATGTAGGAAAAATAACACGCTTGTTATTCACATGCATGTTTCTGTAACTTATGTCGACATAAGCAGAAATGCGTTATGAAACAATTATTTTTTACATGGCATAAATAAACGCGACGTATTACTTGGAAACATACCGACGAACTTCTATTGATTGTGCAGTGACAAAGCCAGACTATACCGAACCTTGCCAAAGTTTTGATGACCTTACATGCAACACCATGGTATACCAGAGCCTGGCCATTGAGGTTAAGGCCGTAGGATAAGTAATACGTGATTGTCCAGCGATAATAATTTACACTAGCTTAGCAGATGATGTAAATTTCCTGCATTTATTGTATGGTCCATGGCCAGAAACATACCCGGTTTTTCACCGACGAATAATGATTGCATTGTTCTTATATTTCGTTCTGATTATCAACCTCAGCTTTGAAAACTTTGAGAGGACGCATTGAAATCTTTTGAGGATAATACATATGTTATAGTGAAAGAAAACATAATGTCAAAACATTATTAGACGACTATATATTATAAGAACCAAAATAGAACAACCAACTTTCTATGAAATCCAATTAAAATTGTTTGGACTTTTTAAATGCTGTAAAAAAAGGTAAAATTGGGAACGCTTATTATTCCATTCTATATGTGCATTATGTTATGTGGAAATACTGTGTATATGATGATTATAATTTATTTAATTAATTATCTATTTTAAACAGGCGTATGTATAGACCAGTTAAAAACAGTATAAAAGTTGTGTCCTTTTCAGGTTTTACATTAAAGGCAATCATTTGGTAATACTTGTTAAACAATACAGAATTAAATGTCTTGCAGAAGCAGGGGTGCAAGAAATAATATGATATTTATTGCCAGTATACTATAATGTATGTTTAAAAATTATTGAAATAACTTCATTTACAAATCTTAACTGCATGTGATTTGGATCTAGGTCACGGTGTTATGCGGGCCAATACATACACGTAAATAAATTCTGGTATAAGTATATGATGTATATGCTGAGTAACGTTTGCAGTTTAAGTTATGCACCGTGTTTCATTTCATCGTGCCTCAGAAAGTTGCAATTCTGCTGCTCTGGTTTGCATCTAGCCATTGAGTTATTAAATGGTAATTAAATTGACTAATATTCTCTTGTATTGCTGTTTAATTGGAATTGCGATGCTATGAGGTAAATATTTATTTACACTTACATGTTTTGTGAATAATTCTGGGCCAAGTGTGAGGTTCGTGCGCACATAAACCGGTTTAAACCCCCAATGCTTTGCATTGACCGTTCCAAGGCGTTGACCCCAGTTTTATTTATGTGTGTTTGTGTTTGTTATGTGTTTTTGTGATGTCCTGTGTATTGTTTTTGGCAATTGGTCACTTGCAATAAATAAAAGACATCGGGCTGCTAATAAGAGTTCTCTCCTGCTGTCGAAGCTGGAGTTTCGCTTTGTTTATATTAATATTTCTGGAATCAATTGCTGTCTAGACGTTTAAATCAAGCAAACCATGTATATCGCCTGCGAGAATTACAATGTTCATGTTTGGAAAACATAACATCTTTAAAATTTACGGATTGAAACAATACCTCTATATCCCAAATGTTAAATGGTCAAAGGAAATTTGCCGAGTACAATATAAACTCTGCAATAAACAAGTTGTTTACAAATGTAATTGAAAAAAATCCATATATTACATATAGCAAGTTTACGTGCATACTACGTATTCAAAATATGGATATTACATATAGCAAGTTTACGTGCATTGATTTTGTTTACTACGTATTCAAAATATGGACCACATGGAGAAGCTATTAGTACGACTATGACAGAAATAATTCTACATACAAATTATAGTAAACCGAAGATTGGCTCCGCAATAATTATGACGCTAACGATCTCAAAACGTGTGTGTATCCCAGCGCTATTAGGCACCTAATGGCACTATATTTTTTCTTCCCTGACAATTATTTGTCAATTATATGTCTGTTTGATATATTTAATGGCAATTATATGCTTACGCTTTCATTCTGAATATTCACATCAACAGAGGAACAACATATTTCTAGTGTAAATAGAAAGAGAATACTTAAAAAACAAATAATTGTTTTAACATTGTTTTTTTGTGTGTAAAGTAATTGTCATTTGGGAAACATTAAACATGTCTGAAGCTTCAGGTTCATGCTCTAGAATCACTCTTGTCAAATGATGCACGACACTCACAGCCGAAGATAAAATCCAGCACTTTGGAAATATGAGCATACAACAAGCAATGCCGTTTTTATTTTATTTATGTGAAACGAGTAGGAATTACCTACATTCTTCAATACTCTATTTTTAAAGCGCTTTTTCGGATTAATTATAATATAAGTACATCTAGTAAATGGGATCCTTTTTTGTCATCTGTACATCAAACCATTTGAAGCATCATTCAATAGCACCAGGTGTGTTTAATAGCATACACGTCAATTAGCTACCCGTTATAACTTGAGTGTGTTGTGTTAACCTGAGTTCAGAAACGGTAGTGGTTCACAGAAAGATATTATTTTTTTAAGTTAATTATTTAATAACTGATCCCATGTGTTTTGCATATTGCAAATAGTTGTATATCCTTCGATCAGCACGTCATGGGTAAATCATTCGTGAATTTCGTGAGTTATGTAGCGGACTTAAGACACCCATTTATAAAATCATGTTGCAACGATTATACTGCATATTAAAACTATACTACGTTTGTTGAATATGACTGAGATGAGTATAACGCCGATAATATAATGTTGCGTTTCTTTAAAGAAAAGGCATAATTATTTCAAAATACTTATTCTTAAGCAAAATGGTTTCACCACTGAATTCATCAGTGTCCTTGTTCTTTGTTTGTGTCTAAAAAATATATTTCATTATGTTTTATCAGTGCTGAAAAAGCCAATGTTGTGTTATCATGAATCCACTAGTTCTCGCATAATGATAATACATTTATGAATAGCAATTAATACAAAACATCGGTTTTATTACATATTTATATCGTCGGTCGAGTATGTATTATTGTCACCTACACCCGGTCCGACATCTAACACATCACACTTGATTTCAAATTTAAAAAACAAATCAGATATACGTGTTCTACCGGGACATTAGTATGAACACAGTATATTTGTTTGGAAACTAGTATGAACTAATATTTCGAGGGTTGAAAACCAGAAAAAGGAACCAACTGCTATTGATTTCAATGGCAGTTGGTACCTACTGGTTTTCAATCCTCGATTTCATCTACAGTTAATTTTTAACGATACCTACATTTATTTATTGAACAAAAGTTAATGTACACTTACTTATTTACCAATAGTTTATCTACAAATAATTTTTTACTAATATTTCAGCTACAATTAATCTATTAAAAATATTACATCTACAATCATTTATTTAACAACAGATCTACAATTTAATATTTAATAACATATAGTTATATAGATATTTATATGTATCTACAATAACGACTTATTGTTCTTGAAAGCATTTCCGGAATCTATGGGTTTTTTTGGTACCACTTTCAAGAACACAGGAAATAATGAAGCCTTTAATTAGTATAATGTGCTGCTTCCGTAAAATTTATGTGGACATATCATGATGGTATATTTTCAATGCAATGAGTAGACACTAAATATTGAAAACTTATGTATTATATAACGTGCGGATTTCGTCTAGCTCTCTTCGCTAGCTTGTGTCAATTTATGTACGAAATGAGTGATCTGACACACAAAGTTGAGAGAAATATGTTAAACTTGTTTTATGTAGCGTCTAGTGTAAATTACAGAATGGCAGTACGGAGATGCATATGATTTATAATATAGGAATAAGGAAACTCCAGAGACATTATCAGCAGTAAAACCCTTATGACCATCCGCTGGTCCTTTATTTGAGGCAAGTGACCAATTGCCTATACAATACAGGACCATACATACAACACGACACAAACCATAACAATGATTAAAACTGGGGTCACATCAAAACATGTCATCACACAACATTAATGGAAATAAATGTTCAAACTGTCGAACATAATTACCAGCATATTTATCAAATTGTCTGCATTAGGTTTAGGTTTTGAATAGAGGTTGAACAAGTGTTCCCCTTTAACCCGAAAGCAGCTTCTGTTGCACAACGTCTATCTATCTTGGTAACATCCACAAAAAAAAAGAAAAGATGTATCTAGATTAACTATATGATCCGCTCTATTGTGAACATTCATCCATGTCAACAACACCCTTTTTTAAAATGTTATACCTACACTTGATGCGGTAATTTACCAAATTTGTTTTAAATGAAAACAGATAGACGATACTAAAATTACATATACAGTTGTTAATAATTTGAATATATATGGCGATTACACAATACTACTCTTAAAATCATTTTTCACACAAGACTCTGAAATAGAGAGATCTCCATTCTGTTGCAGGTGTTTGATACCAATCATAAATATAAATCTATTAACATATACATAACTTCTCATGTCAACACCACTTTTATGAAATTAATACATATACATTTATTTAGTTGAAATTATTATATTTTTTTTTGACTACTCTTGTGTTTTATATAACACATTCATCTTTGTAGAAATGCATAGAATATTGTTTATTAATTGTGATAGAAAATTTGTCGCTCACATCTAAATATACAATTAGACATGATAAACAAGGAAAACTTTAAATCACTTAATAACGTATTGTTATTTTTTCCAAATGAATGGATTTAAAAAAAAAACTTCTTATATGAGAGAATGTCTGACTGTCTCTTTGAAAAATCGTCTAATGTTAAATGGAAACAATAATATTCTCATTAAATGTTAAAGGTTTAGGTGATAAGAAAAAGCGACTTCAAGTATTCGAATGGTTGAAAATTAAAGATTTTTCATTCTATACTGCAAGAAACACATTCAACCAATGACACCACAAAATCATGGACGCACGAATGGAACGGCCAATCCTATTTTAGTGGTACGAAATCAAACAAAGAAGGGGTAGCAATACTTATAAACCCCAAATATAAAATGAATATTTTAAAATATGATGATATCATACCAGGACGCTTGCAAGCTTTGAAATTGGAAATTAATGAAAATATTGTTACACTCATTAATCTTTATGGACCCAATAATGATGATACGGACCTGTTTACAACTCTGTGTAAATATTTAGCAAATATAGAGGATTATGTTATCATTGGAGGCGATTTTAATACAGTTTTAAACACTAACACGGACAAGAAAAATGGCCGAACTGATACACATAAAAATTGTAGAGAAAGCATAAATAACATAATAAACGAATATAATCTTATCGATATATGGAGAATGCATAATCCAAATAAACGTCAATATACATGGCACTCTAATGGTAAGCCACCAATTTTCAGTAGGCTTGACTTTTTTCTAATTACGGACTCATTATGTAATATGACAATAAATTGCGCAATACAAACAGGATATAAAACAGACCATTCTAGTGTTATACTTAAGATAGATTTTTATTTCACAGAAAAGGGGACCAGGATACTTTAAAATAAACAACAGTCTACTTTTAAATACAGAATATCAATTATTAATAAGAAATTCAATTAATGAAATGTTAGCTCATAACAAGAATGCAAACCCAAATATTAAATGGGAATTAGTAAAAGGCAACATAAGAAATGTAACAATAGAATTTGCTAGCCAGAAGAAAAAGGACGATAATCAGCAAGAAATAAAATTAATTAAAGAAATCGAAAATCTTGAGCAAGAAATAGTAAATAATTATAAAATAGAAAAGTTAGAGGAAATATCATGCAAAAAACAGTTGTTGGAAAATATACGGGACAAAAAAATTAATGGAATAATATTAAGATCCAAAGCTATTTATGTTGAAAGTAACGAAAAAAGTAGTGCCTTTTTTGCAAACTTAGAAAAAAGACATGCTGAAAAGAAAATAATTAAACGCTTAAAAGTCAATGATACCTATGTAACAAACCAAAATGAAATTCTACAGGAAGAAGTAAATTTCTTTAAATCAATTTATCAAAAACAAAACAATAAAACATCAAACATTGATTTTTTTAACGTACCAATAAATAATCTCAATGATAACGACAAAACCATCTGCGAAGGGCTTTTATCAGCAGAAGAATGCCATAATGCCTTAAAACAGATGAACAATAATAAAAGTCCGGGCTCAGATGGATTAACAGCAGAGTTCTACAAAATATTCTGGGAAGACATAAAACAAACATTTACAGCTGCAATTAACTATTCGTTCACTACTGGAAATTTAACTGATCTACAAAAACAAAGTATCATATCCTTAATTCCTAAGCAAGATAAAGACACTTCTGTTTTAACAAACTGGCGACCAATATCACTTCTTAATGTAGACTATAAGATAGCTACAAAGACCATTGCAAACAGAATAAAAAAAGTTATACCGTTAATAATAGCTCCAACACAAACAGGTTTTATAAAGGGGCGCTATATTGGAGAGAATGTAAGGTTAATTTTTGAAATATTAGAATATCTCGAAAACAAAAAAATGCCTGGTCTTTTATTTTTCTCTGATTTTGAAAAAGCATATGATACTTTGAATCATGATTTTATGTTTAAATGTTTAAAACACTTCAACTTCGGTGATGACCTTATTCGGTGGGTTAGACTTTTCTATCATGATATAAATAGTGTTATAATGAACAATGGGCATATGTCCGAAAGTTTTAAAATAAAAAATGGCGTCCGACAGGGTTGTCCACTCTCGTCATCCTTATTTGTAATATGTATCGAATTACTTTCCAATTATATTGAAAAAGAACGAACAATCACAGGTATTAACATAAACGGGGTAGAATTAAAACAATCACTATTCGCAGACGACGCTACATTTTTTAACATCGGTTCGCAAGCCTCCTTTGAAAACCTCATAAATACAATAACACAATTCGGTCATACCTCTGGATTAAACCTTAACATTTTCAAATCAACCATACTGAGGGCAGAGATTTTAAAAAATACAGCTATAACGTTTTGTCAGAATTACAAATTTAATTGGACATCTGAATCTGCGAAAACATTAGGATTGAATTTTTATAATTGTAAAACAAAAAATGTAACCCTAAACTTAGAACCTAAATTAAATGCATTTAGCGATTGCCTCAAACAATGGCAACATAGGAAACTGACCCTATTTGGAAAAATTACAGTAATAAAAACCTTTGCACTACCAAAATTAGTATATCCTTTTACTGTCTTACCAAATCCCTCAAAACATATTATTAAAAACGTAAAACAAAACAGATTTTTAATTTCGTATGGGATGGTAAACCAGATAAAATTAAACGCACTAAAATCATTATGAATTATAAACATGGAGGTTTAAAGTTAACAGACATCGAAATGTTTTTAAATTCTATTAAGGGTTGTTGGGTTAAGCGGCTTCTTGCACAAAATAACAGCTCATGGAAGTGCATATACGATACTATTGTTAAAAAATACGGAGGGGAATTGCTTTTTGAGTCAAATTTACGACCACCAGACATTAAACGTATTTGTAAAAATAATGTATTTTTTGAAAATATACTTAACGGTTGGAACGCGAGTAAAAATTGCTATCAACATGATTTTAGTAAACATATTATATGGAATAATAGTGAGATAAAGATTGAAAACAAAACTCTGTATTGGAAAGAATGGCATGATAAAGGTATAAAATTTATTGATCAGTTAATTGACTTCCAGATGAATAAATTTTATAGTTTTGCAGATTTTAAATATATTTACAATGCATCTAACGGCGATTTCTTAAAGTACAATAGTCTAATAAATAATATACCAAAACATTTATTGGAAATTGTAGACGAACATTTCTTAACAGGACATAGAAATAAAACATTATTGGATATAGTTAAGACATCAAGCCAACCAAATAGAGTTTTGTACAACCTTCAGTTATCAAAAGTATCTAATACAAGTGCAACATCAGAAAATAAATGGCAAGACATTTTGCAAAATAAAGAATTAAATTGGACTAAAATATATACATTAGTACACCAAACATGTACTGACACAAGTCTTAGATGCTTTCAATATAAATGTATTATGCGCTTAACCCCAACAAATACATATCTCTATCGATGCAAATTGATACATTCTAACATGTGTGATTTGTGCAATGAATACTATGAGGATATTGAACACTTGTTTTGGAAATGCCGTGTTTCGCAACACTTATGGAGCAAACTCTCTGATTATTTATACGATAAAGGCATTTTAGTATATTTTAACTACGAACTAGTATGTTTCGGTCAGTTAGACAACAATAAAAACGCAACAACGATCAATTTTATTATCTATCTAATGAAATATTTTATATTCACAATGAAATGTCGGGATCGTAATCCCGACTTCAAAAGTTTTATTTCGATCTTGACATCACGTCTTGATATTGAACACGAAATAGCCCTAAAAAATGATACACTTGAAAGATTTTATACAAAATATCGAATTTTAATCGACAGTCAGACATGAACCTCACTTTTTATTTCTTTTTTCCTTTTTGTGTCAGCATAATATTCTCTACCTTTTAAAGCACCTCTCTTTTATAGCAAGATTAACTAGTTAGCATATTTTTTTTTTTAAGATAAAAAGAAAACACATCCGGTAAAACACGTCATTATACATGCATAAACTGTTGCTCTTTTTTCTCCGTTTAAATTTTGGGAAATAATTACTTGCATATGCTTGCTTTAAGTGTTTTTGAACTCATTTCTCATGTGTATTCTCAGTGTAAACTGCATGTATATACATGTGTATGTATAATGTATGTTTTATTGATATTTAATAAAAAAAAAAAAAAAAAAAAAAAACATCCAATGCTCACGGTCGAGATTACCTGTGTGCACATCTTTGTCGAGAATTTCAACAGCAAAATTAGGAAGTAGGATTGTTTTGTGAATGATCTCAACTAATATGGAATAACCCTTAATTATGATATAAGGGTTGTTCATCGATAACTTATGATAACAATTTTCTCAGATGTGTTCGTTGCTTGAGTATGTAAACGATTCAGGGAAAGTTGATGGGGATTGTAATATTGGGACTGAGGCATTTATCTGGGGATTAATTATCCCACGTATTTTAGACGGGTAAATACAAATTATGTAATTAATGCTTCGCATCATACCATATCGATGTATTCAACATGGTTACATGATTAATGTGTATAAGGCCCTGTGAACATAGCTGTACACATCGAAACGAATGTTAGATAACAGTGGTCAATTGAAATATACATATTCGTCAATTAGGAAACAAACTAGAAAGTCGCTAAAGTAAGTGTTGGATGCAGCAAATGCAAAAACCTTAAGTATTATTTGAAAATTCATCCGACAGTTCGCGTATCGCGTTAGTCCTGAGAAATTACTGGGTTTATAAAGTACATTTGCGATTTAAAAATGCAGAATTGTCTCAATATTTTCTGAACTATTAGGAGCTCAGTGACCCATTTGCATCATAAGTGCCTTACAATATCATAGTTATTCCAATGAAGTTCTATATACGAGATCTCATACGAGAATATATCCCATGAGCACCATAAATATTCTCATATTCTCACGTACGTGAAAGAAACGCGTTCAACAAATAGCACGCCATGGTAATATCTGACGTGAGTATTTAAGACTAACTTCTAGTATACTACTTAACGGCAATGTGAGTACATCTTTCACGTAGTGTCCTGTATTTATGTCGCCTATGTGAGCGATTCTGGTATATATGCACAATGTCTTGTAAACACGACTGTAGAAATCGAAACGATATTTATATTATACTTATTAATTAACAGGAAAGTCCATTGTTAAAGACATATTTGCCAAAGTCTACGAAACAAACTTACAAGTTGTTGAAGCGAGTTTTGGGAGCAGGACTTAAACATTTCTTGAATAACAAATCAAACAAAGAAATGCTCAACCAATATTTCAAACTCCCTCCGAGGATTCGTTTTTCAATGCGCTGGTCTTGAGCAATTACTCAGGTTTATAAAGTACATATTGTAAAACGGATGATTTTTCTCAAACATTTCTGAACGTTTGGCCTATATACGCGTTCTGGTGGATTATTTTGTATTTCATGGGCCTTTTTTATGATAGGAATTAACATATATCACATGCGCACCATAAACAATCTCATATTCTTACAAGTTGGAATTCTCAAAGCAAACATTTCATCAAATAGCACGCGAAATTGTTAACGAGTATATTTGGGAATAACTATAACGTTAAACGGCAATGTTAGATCATCTTTGACTTAGAGTCCGTATTTATGTTTGAGACAATCTGGTATAGATCGGACATATAAACCTGACACTCGTGAGCTCTATTAGGATGACTTACGCCCTCGAATTATTTCTCATAGTTATACTCGTTTTTGTTCGTGCATTTCTTTAATGATACCGTAACTGTATTTTCAGTGGGCTACTTTTGCATCGATTTTCCTCGATTCTAGTACACAAATTACTATATTCGTTGTAACGGATTTTTATCGTGTATTAATGTATGAAGGTAAGTGTCAGTCTAATGTGTCCGAGCTATATATATATATATATATATATATATAATTATTACACCTCACCTGACCACTCTCTGCATTGTGCCCATTGAACAAAAGTTATATCCCATGGTATTATTTTTTCCTATAACTCTCGCGCGGAGCTAAAAATAGAACAGCGATTTTTTTTTTCAAAACAAAACAAAATTGAACGACTATGCAACTTTTACCTCCAGTGCTAACGTCGGTCCACGGTATTTATATAATTAGTATCCAGCTGCAAGCATTTGCAATTCCTTTTTGTATCCACAAAGCTTAGCATTTTTTAATTTCAATTTTTCACGTGAACCGCATTAACCAGAGACGCGATGTGTTTTCGATATCGCCATTACTGGTCAGAACGTATCTTTAAATTCGTATTTTGTATCCCAACCTGTATCCGATTATCAATATTGGCGTTCTTTAATTCTGTGTTTAAATACAACACAACTCAATGTAATAATATCAGTCCATTGAAAACTGGTTTGTGTCGTCACTGCATAATTTGTTACAGATTATGTCACACATTTATCCTTTATGTGATCTGAAAATCCATTAAAGACTTTCCATTAACTGTATATTATTCCTTTTTGAATCACACGATAACGTTCGACCGTATTTTGCCACGTGTATAAGCGATTTAATCTTACGCGCTGTAGAAACTTCATATTGGTCACGCTAAAACTGCCAAGTCTAAATATAGCTACATACGCACTCAATGGTCATGCCGGTAAAAGCTTAAGGTCATGTCTGTGAAGTATTGGAAAGTACGGGAGGCTGATTGAGCGATGTTTTAACTAGATAACTATTGTATTGCAAAATGGAAATGTCAAGCCTCGGCTTACGTAGCATGTATTACTAGAGTCTACATTAAAGTAATGGTGAAAAAAATCACGAAGCTTATCGTTTCAAGGAGGTATACGGATTGTTCGGTGTAATAAAACAAATAACACACGGCTAAGAGGGTGATATAAATAATATCAACCCTTAAAATATTCATATAACATTTCTCGGGTTGATATTATTTTATATCACCCTCTCAGCCATGTGTTATTTATATAATATACATGTATGTGCATAACGCAGTCCTACCGATGTTTTTCAGAAATAGACTGAATGATTCCGGAAGAAGTGTTCGAGACAGAAATTGTAGTTTTTTTTATACAAAAAGTAAAACCGTGATTTAAAACACACTCCAGGATATCCATAATTTTATTTAAAGCATATTTCAAATGTTACGTTGTATCATTTTCGATATAATCCGAAACTCAGCTGCATAATTGTGTATTTGTTTAGTTCGTATTTAAATTGTTTGTCCTTGGTAGCTGAGTATATATTGCAGGATCATAACTAGCTTAACAAGCATATTTGGTTTGCTTTGCTGCATTATGCTCCATTATGTAACTTGTAGTACTATTATCAAAACAAAATAAATTCACGAATGTAGTGTATTAACTTGACAAATAATCATAATTATTTAATTCATGTAAATTAGCAACTGAGACACGTACATGTACTCAATGGAACTTGTGTCAGTATTCTCTCCTACTTAATCTAATGTTTTATTCAATGATACACTAGATTGCTAAGCATAAGTTAATATGTCTTTATAACGACATAAATAAAGTAATGCACATGGAATATCTATACTACCGTTTTCATTAGAATCGGTTACGGTTATGTTTAGTTAACAACAAGTACGGCAGTTATCTATTTATTAATTAACTAACATTTTGTTAACCTGACTGCAGATCGGTAGTTGGTCATAGAGTTATTTTGTGTCTGTCCTTAGAAGTAAACCGAACGTAATGATGAGTTAAGCGTGTTGCATGCAAGTAATTGTATATTCTCTTGTCAACACGACAACGGTATTTCTAGCTTGATGTAGAATGGACTTTAAGTAGGAACGTCTTCTTATTGTACGCTCATCAGCATTGGTTGAAGACAAGAAGTTTGTTTTGGGAGTGTTACGGATGTGGTGGTAAGACTTCATATCTAACATTTCTTCTAATTATGATCTAATTAGATTGTCACATCGTCTTGTAAATAACAATTACATACCAAGACACTAATGCAAAAAAATGCTGCTAAATTAATAGCGTTACAATTTTAAAAAAATTACTGCAAGGTAATACCGAAATGTTAATAAATCTGTCTTCTATCTACGTGTGGATAATCATTCAAATGCATGCAAACTACGTTGTCTCGTCTAGACTTCGAAAATGTCAATATTTAAATGATGACCAAAATACATTTGGCTATAAATGGGAATTGTATAGTAGTATAAGTTGCGTTGAGTACATCACACACGTGTTATACATTTGTCCATCTGTACGTAAAATTTAATGTGTATGTTCTTTAATGCCACGAACTGCATTATTTGCAAACGGTTATATAACAAGCATAATTGTTAATAGTAATAAGTGATATTAATTTAATGTAACAGAAGACTCGAACACAAGTTTACAAATTTTTACCTCATTTTTAAAGAAAGAACACTTTCTTTCTCCCACAATTATGTTCCATCCTTTTAGAACAACTCAACAAATTAAAACTCTTGGTAGTCACTGTGTATCAACTAGTAAGTAGTTTGTCAGAAATGTTTAACAAGTAGAGTACTACCAGAGTAACTGTTGACCACCATTGATTTTTTTAAACCTTGACAAGACGTACATTTATAGCAATATAAGATATGACTAACAAAACGATAAAAGTAGTAAACTACATGTAAGCAATAAAACGCGACACAAACATTCAATATATGAAGACGGAAACCTTTGCTTGAAATGAACTAACTCACGCGAATGTTATTTTTTCTAAGTGCTAGACAAAACAAAGGCTATTTAGCCTAAGTACTGTATATCATCTTATAAACACGTAGCCTAAAAGCATGCAGATGTTTATGACAATGTTAACAGACATATTCACAAGAGCATACACTCGGCCAAAATTCCACAAGAGCTCCTTATGTTGTACACTAAAACATCAAAACATATAATGTGTTCTATGTAATAATCAGTTTCGGTTCACATATTAACAACCGCAGAGATTTATTTTATAAATATTGCTAGCTCTGAGTGTTCCCTGACGGCAATATGTGTTTGTCTGAGTTTTAGTAGCTTCTGTGTTGTAAATACATATCACAAGATCACAAAACTATTGTTTGAGTATCAAGTCTAGCTGGTCTAACCTGTTCAAATTCCCAAACATCTTTTATTGGTTATTGGTTGTACGCAAATGATCCTGAAAGTATATAATATAGTTAAATATATGTGTTCAATCAAGTGTACTGAATCGCAAACGAAATTACCAAATCAATGCTCCGTTGGAATTCACTTTGTATATTGCATTAAAACATTGTATCACGGTATGTTGCTTTATAGGCAAGTTGTACTGCGTTGCAGGGGTGAAAACTACAGTTATTGCAGTTTACGTGATGCAAAATATATCATAGCTAGACAACATCCGTTGCTGGAGGTGGAGATTATCTATAAGTGCATATATCTTAGAAATCTAGCATGTTTTTGCAACAAAAGTTAGTCAGTGTTATCTGATCAAAGGGTTGTATGTGACTGTGCTTAAATAATATGCGATAAACCTCAATAATGGTAGTGTTAAAGCTCGAATAAAGTTCAGTGCCTGCTCATGATACAATGTATCTCCTCTTATGCGTTTGTATGTTAACAAAGTTAAAAATGAATGCTTGAGTAATCATGTGTAATGAAATGCACGTTGCTGACATGAAACAGATGCAGACAATATGTTCATCGTAAGTATTACCATCATCGTCGTCATCAATGACAGCGTCATTATCACAATGATCATCATAAGCATCATCGCTATCTTAATTATCTCCGTAATCCTTCTATTTTCCCCTCCTCACCATCAGCATAATCCTCATTGTAATCATCATCATTAGTGGTACATGCTTGAACCTGTCCATAGAACAGCACAATATAAACTTCTTTTCAAAATAACATTCAATGTAATGACATTTTTAATGTATTTCATTCTTTAATTACGTATAACATTGATTTAATATAATTACACATTAATTAATATTTGTTCTATACTGCAGTAGGTTTTATTTGTTTTGTTTCGTTTTGAAACATCTGCAGCATAAATATGTGCCCTAGGAAAGAGGAGTATATATTACGATTAATATAATTACTCAAAATAATATTAAACCAAAGACATGCGCTGGTAGATTGAATTATTGCTGTATCACACAACTTATATGCAAACATGTGTGCTGTCATGATGATAATTCATTCCAAGCAAGCATGAACTACCGTTTGTTGATGCAAATTAAGTATAAAATAGGTGAAATTTCAGTTTGACTAGCAGACGAAGACTCTTATTAACAGCACAAGATCCTTTTTCAACCGGTTAACGAGCGCCCGACCTAACACTTGGCCCAAAATTAGTCACAATACATGTAAATGTAAATAAAGATGAGCCTCATAGCATTACAATTCAAATTAAATAGAAATGATAAATAATATTAACAAACGCATAAGCGTGTCACAAAAGCGTGGACAGACATAAAACCTTTCCATCAGCCATGATTTAGGCTGTTGTTAGTGTTGTGCCGATGTATCATTTCGTCTATTAATCAACGACTTGTAGGATTAATTGAAGATATTTATGCATGAGTTTTATTTCTTGAAAAAATATAATTCCTTTCTTTTAACTTGAACAAGTGATTCGATTCATTTATATGTTTCAGTGACCAAATCATATAATTAAATAATACAAATGCACATTTAATTAAATACATTGTTCAATTGAATAAAGTGTATACATTTATATATTTTATTATGATTTGTATAACTAATATTTTTCTGTAGTAAAACTGTTATGTCTTAATTACAAACAAAGGAGTCCATTATGGCTCCACTCAGTATAGAGATATTACTTTTGTGAAAGGTCTGAACAAAGGTTATACAATGGTAAAAATAAAAAGAGTTCAACTATGGTAGCTGTATTCATTTGTCTACCTGGTTAACTGTCATATTTGTTTAGCTCGCCGTTTTGCCCTTGCTTATCAAAAACTAAATTATATAAGGTATATTTCCTTTTCCCTGGTATCCAAATTTTCGCACTTAGTTTTGGAGGAATATTGTAAATACTACAGTTCAGAAAGATAATGGGGATGGCTGTGAAAATGACCTGTTTGGCTTCTTTCTTAGATTGAAGCTGTATTATAATCTACACATCCTATATTCAAATTTATCTGAGATCTGATGGTCATTGATAAATAGATGTTTGGTACCTGAAGTACCGCTGCCCATCCTGAATTAAGTCCTTTTTTCCCATTCAATTTCACTCAGGCAATAACCCAGGTGTTATTGTCCGATCTGGTCGACTTTAAGACTCTGCTGTGGTAATATGGTCAAATTCAAACTGTGTAAGTTTGATCAAGATTTATAAAAAAAACAATTTAACTCACTGTCTTAGAAAATAGCAATTTTTGCATTTTCTTTCACAAACAATGGGTGATAACTTCGTCGTTCCAGCTATGATCTTATGACCACTTATAAATTAGAGGAGTTTTTTAAAGATTGAATGAAAGGTCTCTACATAGGAAGTGACAATATTGTTTTATTTTTGTCCATCGAACACAGTGTCATAACTTCGATGTTTATGAATATTTTGGCATCGGCACATTTTTGTACCCAACACAAGATAGAGTTTTATAGTTTAATAGTGTTTGTGCGGTTGCTTAACTTTTCAATAATTAATATATCTGACTGGTGTCTGGTCAACAGTGCAGCGCGTTAGTAGGATAATGCTGTTCAAAAACTTTGTTCACAAAAACATGTTTTATGCCTATTTCCTTCATAATTGCTACATAAACCAGACATTTATTGCCAAACTAAATAACACAATGTAAATACTTGAAACATTGCTGTATATTGTATATTTCCTTTACTTTCAAGAGTCCCGATTAATCGGTTGTTTAGTCAGAACTTGTTACTGATTAATCGACTAAATTTTGGAAACTAATTAACAACACTAGTTGTACTTTTTGCACGTTTGTTTCTCCACCAGTGCCGGTTTTATTGTAAAGATGTTTGCTATTTATGATTTATTGAACTACCACACTGCAAACGTTAAGGCTGTGAACAGTCTGAATAAACTATTTCATTTAATGTTTGTTCTAAACATAATATGTAGTCATCGTTATTGTCCTTAAAATTAATTAGGGATTTTATATTTAAAAATATTTAATGTCGCTTAATTCTCCCATAACATCATACGGATATAGTTCTCAAACTTACTTATAATTTTAATATGGTGTGTAATAGCACAAGTGATGGTTAGCCTCACTTTTTCATAATGTATATTATAGGCGGGCGTATAAATGTATATCAGAAATCATAGTATTTTATTCAAAATTTATTGAGATGAAATCATGTTGCTGATTACAGACATTCAATTCGATAAACGTTACAATGCTGAAAGCTGCAGTCCATAAATATGTAATAATAATAAAACTAATTAATCATACTTTGACCAAAATAAGTTATTTCACGAGCCCACAGGGTGAGGTTAAATAATTAAAATATTGATTCAAAGGGTGCTACACGTGTTTTGTACCATATTTACAAATCACCTCGCGACTTTCTACGATGCCGATCGTGAATTGATGTCTGACATGCTTGGCAGCTGTGTCGTCTCTATATTTATCGAAGTCGCAAGGTCACGTTATGCGATCCGAAATTAACAAACGTACTATGCAGTAAGTAGCGTGCGTAAAAATTACAACTAAATTTAAATATATCGCACGCTACTTATTGCACGATAAGCTTGCATATTAGGCTCCGCCTACCAATTACCATAATTCTAATATCACAGTTATTGAATACCAAAAAACGCTGAAAAAATAGTATAAATTCCATTTACAATATGTGTGCATTAACTTATTAAGGTAAACTTGTGTTTCCCGACGTTGCCACTCCTTGGTTAAAAGTCATCAATGAATTTTAAAGAATTCCTTTTTTTAAAACATAGAACACAACACATATAACATAAATTATTGGTATCAACAACTCCTGTTGAGTACATTAATTGTCTGATTATATATGATTTCAGTACAGGGTTAAAAAGACCATATTCCTACATATTATCAGTTCATCCCAACGACAGTACATTAAAACTTCAGACTGTAAAGCATTGTGACAGTGTATGCATGCATGCGGACAGTTCGTTTCACTATAATAGATTCATTCATACAAAATTGTATCGACATTTCTAAAATAAAACACGAGTAATTACATGCTAGAAGCACGTTATAATAAATGTGAGGTTCAGGCGCCCGTAAACAGGTTAAAACCTCCAATGCTTTGCATTGACCGTTCCAATGTGGTGACTCCAGTTGTATTTATATTTTTGTATTGTGCTGCGTTATATTGTCAAATGGTCACTTGCCTTAAATAAAATACTACGTATTTTTAAAGGGACTATTATGTGATATAAATGTGCCTTACTAAGACATGTGCATTAAATTAATAGAAATAATATAATACACGACAAGATATTTGATAAACGGGTATTAGCAAAAACGCCTGAAAAAAAACCAAGCGGGTATCGAACTCACGACTTACGAGCCATACAAAGAAATGACAGTAAACAGCACTTTAAACAGCTGCGCTATCCAGCTTGGTAAGGAGTCGTTTGTAAACTATGGTTATACAAAATGCTTACAATTCTGACGTCAAAAAGTAAACAGGAAAAGAGCCAAACAAATACATCCCATAGTATAAATTAATTTTTATTTCAGAATGCGTACAGTATTTTCCCATTGAATATGCCCTGTTTTAACCGTTATTATATGCCAGTTTTAATATCTAAATTTCATATTTTTTTTAAAGACATTGCCCCCTTGAAGACATTTGCGATGACATAGTCCCTTTAATAAGACTTTTCTCCTCTCATTGTTCTCTCTGATGCAGCTGGAGTTTTACATTTCAATCCTATTCGTAACAATTGCATTTAGCCAAAGGTACTTTCATATATGTATAGTTATTTGGTGTACTGCTTTACGAACCACTGTCTCCCGGCAGACGTCTGGCTGGAAACCGTTTCTTCATTCTTGATGTCGGTATAAAATATGGGATAAACACAAATCATACGTTATATGCCATGACTTACAAAATGGGATAAAGTCACAAGAAGGATATTTATTCGTAAAATTGTAAAGTTGGAAGGACGAATGACATGAGTATTTAAACGAGTAAATATATGTTTGTATAATTGCACCATATCAGAGTAAAGATCAAACAAAGCCAGCAATATTTCATTATATACAAAATTGTAATTAAAGTTTATGATTGTTATACATAATTGATTGGACAAAATAACGTTCGAGCGTTCACTAGTAAAATCCTGCGTACTTACACATCCGACAACATTTTGATACGGATGTCACAGCATTTTTATCCGAAATATAAATACTTATCTCTTTCTAAGGTAATACATACTGTATGTGACACATTTCGTAATGAATATTGTGTTTTACGTCATATCCAACTGAATAACTAAAACACCAAACATAGTTTAATGTAGGGTTCTTGTTAATCCGCACTTCATTTTCATTATTTTGAAAATGATTAATACTTTATCTGTAATTGTATTTGGAGAAATTGAGTTTCAGTTATTACATTTTTATAAATGTTATTGTTTATTTAGAGGCTTTAAAGCAAAATATATATTACTTAAACACAATGGAAAGGCTTTAAAGCAAAATGTATATTATATAAACAAAATTGGGGGCCTGTATATATTATTTGCAAGGCTTAATAATGTCATATACGTGGATAAAAAACATGTTGGTTGCGATTTGCTATTCGCATTATATGTATAATATAACACTACAAGTTATACCGTTTCGGTCAATAATTTGCGGCCGAAGGAATTAATTGATTGCTTTAAAGCAAAATATATATTACTGAAGCAAAATTGTGGACCTGTATAAATTATTTGTAAAATTAATAATCTCATAGATGTCGAATTAAAGGCATTTTGGTGTCGATTTGCTATGCACATTATAATTTTACACTACACGTTATACCGTTTGGGTCAATAACTTGATGCTGAAGGAATTGTTCAGAAGATAAGGTGTGAAATGCACTAACAGTTCGAGAGATGCAGGAAAATGCTATATATACAATGTACAATGGTTTTGGAATATCTTATTTACATGGGAGGTTTCCTTAATGGGTCTTTGGCAATAAACAACATATATCATATCGTGATAGAAATATCGGAGTCGGCATTTTAGTGCATGTTAGTGTGCAGTATCAAATGATTATTCTGATTGCTTTAAATTTATAATATTGGAAATACACTGCTGCATTTAATACGGGAAACGTTCTCGCATTGAGCAATTTCTTGCTTCGTTACGTATTCCATTTCAAACAATATGTTTATGACCAGACATTTCTGCAAATGAAGGTATAATATGTACTTAAACGAGTGTCATTATGTCTGCTTTTCATGTACATATTACATTTTCTCCAAAACTGGTTAAGTATGCGCATTGTGTATCATATTACATTTTTGTTTTCTAAGATATTTGTTATATGTCTGCGCTCTGTTGAAGACAACTAGTGACCAAATATTAAGATATATTTAGCATTGTTGATTGATGATTTGTAAAGCCTCCATATCTACATGGGACAAAACTATGTTTGTTGGTACAACGTTAACAATTAAATAAAACAACACAAATCACTGTAACGCTTTTCCATACAATAATACCTTTAACAAAGTTTTCTTAATCCGAAAAAAAAACAACAACCATGTAGCCATTAACAGTCAATAAGTCATTATTAATGCTTACTGACGCTACAAAACCAACAGACGTATATCTAGAAAATGTACACTAATTCAAGGTTTTATTTTCCCGTCGAAGTCATTCACACTATCATGGAATATACATTTTCAGAAAATAAATAGTATGTAAAAATAATGTCACAAAATGGTTTTGCATGTGTTTTGTCAATATAAATATGACTACACTAACTTAGTTTTATTATTCCGAAAAGCACTGCCAAAGTCATGAGCATGTGTTCCATATTTGCATAATTTGCACAAATTGTTTATTTATTTGTGTTGTGCTTCCAATCAGGATCTCGCCTTGTTATTTAAGAATCCGATTTCCAGAACATAAACATAACAATATTATCAAGTTACAGAGACAGCGCCATCAGAGAAACATGGCGTTGTTACCATGGTAGTGTTCTTTGATTTGCATAAACTGTTGGCAATTATTTCCAGTTGTTCCATTCTGACCTCATTATGATGAATGAATGAGTCAGCGTTAGATAATACAGTTTAAATACATTGTAAAACAATTATTTCTTTAATTCATATAACTGCATTTTCAAAATCTAAACATGCCCACTTTCGGATGGGATAATTGAATATGTTTAATGAAACGACATAATACTTAGGTTTATTACACGCATTTGTGCACATAAATGTCTGAAACGACAATGTCTCTGTCATTGTAAGTACCTCTTTGCATACTCCTTACATAATGACAAACATTAATTACTATTTGATATTTTGATTACTTAATTATTTGTGTTGCAAAATGGAAGCATAAATAATTTTAAATAATTCAATCAAGCTGATATATTATTGATGCTATAGATCTACTTAAGGGATATTTTCGTTTGATATTCTGAATTGCTATTTCGATAAAACACGGGTTAAATTTGTGTGTTTAAGTTATCTTAGTTTGTCAAAAACGTTTTCCTGGCTTCAACTTAATTGTAGACAATGTACAAATATCAATATGAACAAACATTCCTTATAATTATTATATTTCAAAGTTTGCAATTTAATATTTCCAAATCTAAATTTGTCTTATAAAACAGCTGGAGTCCTGCTAGTCTGATGATGACGGCGAGTAAACATGTTGATCCAGATAACTTTCCTGTCGTTGTATTGACGTAACTCGTTGATACTGGAATATCTTTAGACATAACACGGTGATACTATGGCCATTGGTAGCACTTTTGTTTGACAGGAAAATCCATGTTGTTAAAGTATAACGCGTACTGCTAAAAACAGAATCTTATTTGATAACGTTTAACCAGCCTGCCCTAGTGTACAGCATTTGTTTTATTCGCGTTTATATGTAAACACATATATATCCAGTAAATTTATATGACATTATGAAGTAATATCACACTGTTCGAATACGCCAATAACTACTTTTGTGTTATCAGTAACATGATCACATTGTTAATGCAATCATGTGCTCGGCAAATTCTATTCACTGGAAGGTGCCATTGCTTATACTGTATCTAAAGTTGTCGTACAAATATAAAGGGAAACAACTCAGTGACAGTAATAATAATTATTCATTGGTGACAGTTTTTCTGCTTACACTGTAACTACAGTTGTCGTTCAAATTTAAAGGGAATAATACATTGTCAACAATAACTATGAAGAATATTTTCAATGTGCTCCGTATAAAATGCAAATAATACAGTGGTATTATTTTCAAACAATAAACACTCATCTGAAACATATGTTATTGCAAAATTTGAAATTATATTTAACTGACTGAATTATTGAAGCTCCTCTCTTGAAGGTGACCCAACATTAGTAATTAACAACAGCACTCGACAGTGATGCACACTCATTTACTAACATAAAGTTTTAACCAATGTTGGGTTGTGCGTATGTACAGTTGTGTTGTGCGTATTGTACAGTTGTGTTGTGCGTATTGTACAGTTGTGTTGTGCGTATTGTACAGTTGTGTTGGCAAATGGTCACTTTCCGAAAATACAGGACCAGAGGATGTAAATAAGGGTTTCTCTACTGCTCATGTTTCTGGGGTGCATTATTATCTTATCTTTTGGTACGTAATAGTAAATTGTACTCTAGTTTTTCTGGATGTAAATTAATTGGATATTTAGAGACATTATTCATACATTTTCGCACAAATTAGAGCACATTGATGAATTACCACAAAAGATAGAATGCAAACGATAATGCGTTTCTTGTTTTGTTAATGTCTTTGTATTTGAATGCAGTAGATGTTTATTGTAGTTGTCATTGGCTGTGCAATGCACGCAATGTTAATATTACATTTACACTACATTGAATTAATGGTACTATGTTAACCACGAATATGGATGGGGTATAAAACATTATAAACGATATTACGCCTCAATTACTACACATTAGTGACGAGTCATCTTCAAGAGAGGAGCCTCAATAAATCAGTCAGTTCAATATAACATTAGTAATTAACTATAGCACTCGACAGTGATGCACATTCATTTACTAACATAAAGTTTAACACACAATACAACGTCTTAAATGCTGCATCATAATGCACTTAAGTTGTTACAATAAACATACATTATATGTGTGCATGCTTTTAGTTTCTGTTGCCACTACGAGTACAGAATTTACCTTAGCCACTAGGCAAATAGCATGTTTAAATCTTACCTATATTATGTTTATGTCTTGTTTATTAAGTACGTTATACTACATGGTTGACGTTAATACGAGTAATGAACATGATACAGAAACAGTAAAAAAAAAGATCGATGTGCGTGACACTGAACCTGTAGCCACTGAAAAATCTCATATTTATTTCTGCGTACAGGATTCCCACGCAGATTACCAATCAAGTCTTTTGTATCAATTGAAAACGACACAGTGGTAGGATAGGTATTATTGTTGACGTTACTACAATAATGGCAGAGTCATCACGGGGCCGTGTCTACTGTGTATTTTCATTAGTAAACACACTCAACATATCTTAGCAATAAATGACTGATTGCTGACAGATGCGTATTAGGATAAACATGTTCTTAGCTATTTTATGGCGTCATACATGACACGTTTCATATCATTTTATGATATGTTTTCTAATAACAAACACACTTCTCGAAAAAGACAGTATCAGAGTTCTAGATACAGTCATTAACTTTTCAAACAAAATATCCAAATATAACTTCCATATGTTTCGTTTGTATTTTTCTCCTACCGATATGTACCCTGCATCTAAAAGCCGGTCGTTATTTGCGCGTGAATTTACTGAATAATACACCATAACCGACCACTTTTTGTTAGTAAACACACCCGTATAACGGACTAACAAGGGACATTTTATGGTATAATACTTCTTTAAATACGTACTCCATCGAAATAGCAAGTGGTCACATAATGGTTCCACCGAAATGTCAGTTTATGCATGCCTGGAATATTATTGCTTTGGTAAGTACATACAACAGTTGCCTTTACAAAAGGTAGACTTCTAATGTTATGGTCTCACTGCAACTTAATGTATTTTACGCACAGAATAACTGCAGCGCGCTGCTTTATGATCGTTATAAAACAATATCAATTGTGAGAACTGACTTTATATGTATCTGCACAAGGGCGCAGTTAACAACAGCAGGACGCATTTGGCCTTTTACCGACTCGTATTTTTGTGCTGAGCGCGATTGTAATTAAGACTAATTCTCCGTAAACGCACACGTTGCTAACCTTATTATGTCAAAGACACACTCAATATACTAATTTAGCCGTGCAACTTCGTCAATCACATCGTTTCCTGTGATTCCGGAACTATATAAACACAAATTCTTAATGGCTTTTTGTACGGATTTAATTTACTATGATTATGGTTGGTATGTGTAATGGTTTACTTAATTGGGAATATATGTTGCAGATATTTAATAGACGCTTCCACAAATGTCAATCATATTCAAATTTATCTGCAATATTACCCAATCATCGCACTTGGATATCACGTGTTTAACGATTTAACTATTTTATACAAAAATGCACGTGCATAATGTGTGTGGAAATTAATCCTTTAACAATAGCCGGGGAGGAGTTTAAGTTATTCGTGGCGAAGCTCGCATCGGGTTTATGCTCGACTAATCGAAGAATAGGTGAGCTCTCCTACTATCCCCGGCGTCGGCGTCCGCATCTGAAATTGGGTAAAGTTTTTATTCACAAGTCTTGTAACTTCAAAACTGCATAAGGAACTTGGAAAATACCTTGGTCATCAACTCTTGTATCAGAGGAAACATTCCCCATAACTCTATTTTGTATTTTGACAGAGTTATGCCCCTTGTTCATATATATTTTCTGGTTAAAGATTACCGTAATTACCCTAAGTATTGGGACGCTTAAAAATAATTTTTTTTTTGTTGTTGTCCCAATATTAACGGACATGAAAAATAATTCTCGAAATTGTGTCCCAAAATTTAGGGCAATATATGATACAATTTATTTTCCATATATCTATATCTTAAACTTATTAATTACTTTTATTCTTTAGGACAATAATGGCTTATTAAAATATATTAGAGATTTAATGATAAATAATTAGAAGGTTTATTTTTAAGAAACTGATGTTTATAGGATCAATTATATGTTGGCAATGGTTATTAATTGAGAAGCTTTATCGAGAAGACCATGCTCCAGTAGAGTACACAGTTTGCACCACGGGTCAACTGCATGCAAACATACCTCTGATGGTGTACATAATGGTGTATAGATAAGCAAGCTCAATACATGTATACCGTGTCACAAGACACTATGCAACCAGCGTAGTGTCAGGGTATTCAATGCTTATACAGTAACAACATAAGGTGTTATTTTGGTGTCCCAATATTTAGGGACAGGAAATAATGCATCTTTCGAAAGTGTCCCAATATTAAGGAGTGCAAAAAATAATTATTTTTCCAAAAATTAGGGGTGTCCCAATACTTAGGATAATGACGGTATATTCAAAAGTTTTGTAACTTCAAAACTACATAAGCTTTTCACTTGAAACTTAGAACTAACCTTTGTCATCAACTCAAGTATTAGGAGCAACATTACCGATAACTCTATTTTTGATTTTGACAGAATTATGCCCCTTTTTCGCATAGATTTTCTGGTTAAAGGTTATATTCAAAAATTGTGTAACTTCAATACTACATAAGCTTTTCACTTGGAACTTGGAATTAACCTTGTCATAAACTCTAGTATCAGGAGCAACATTACCCATGATTCTATTTTGTATTTTGACAGAGTTATGCCCCCTTTTCACTTAGTTTTCTGTTTTAAGTTTATATTCAAAAGTTTGGTAACTTCAAAACGACGTAAGTTATTCACCTAAAACTTGGAACTAACCTTTGTCATCAACTCTAACTCTAGTATCAGGGGCAACATTACCATAACTCTGTTGTTTTTTTATTTTGACAGAGTTATGCACACCTTTTACATAGATTTTGTGGTTAAAGTTTTTGTTCCAAAAATGTATAAATTATACAAGGCATCACTTAAAAGTTTAGTATTTTAACACATTATGCTCCTTCCACTATCCAAAATATGTACCAACTGAAATACATCGAATAGTCGAGCGCGCTTTCCTCTGACAGCTTTTGTTTAATTATGAGCTTAACACGTCTTGTCGTTAATTGAGAGAACTTAAATACTTTTTAGTCTCATATGTTGTTATGGTTTTTCTGTCTGCAATGTGTTTTATTATTACCGAAGTTGTAATAAATTACTTCTTCACATTTTTTTCTAAATTCTGCACAATTTTATATCCCTGCCATACTTACGACTGAGAGGTATCGTTTTGTTTTCTTTTTTCATTGATGCAATGTGACCTTGACCTTTGTAAGAACAAAATCACGTTCACAAATCATCAAGTGCAAACATTAGTATGCCTTCAATATACAGAGTTGCGTGGCAATTTCATAAATAGCTCTGCGTAATGAGAATCTGGTTTGTTTTGAGATGTTATTAAATACCCATCAGTGATTCAAATGTCTTTATTTTCTATCGACTATAACTATAAACTATTAATAGTTTGCCTGAAAGCGATTTAAAATAACAAACTAAAAAAGCTTGCTATGGACGGTATACATATTTTATCCAGCGACCGTTCTTTCATGAGACCGTTCAAAGAGCATGTCATATTTTGTATTCGTTTACACCTGTCAAATGAAAACAAATCAACAGTTATGATCACCAAAAACTATATTGGAATACATGTGTGCGCTTTGAAGACTCTTAGACTAATTAAATCTAAATAATTATTTTGAATGCAACAATAGCCGCCGGATAAAGTAACATGACCTTAGCTGTACTAGATAATGATACGTCGATATGTCAACTGTCAACTGCAGCTGCGTATGCATGCTAAGATACGTTCGCATAGGTTAAAATACGTTTTACTAGTGGGTAAAACAATATCAATTGACACAATTAAGGTTTTTCTAAACGCATTATGTATGTCTGTTATAATGTCAATAGTCAACCTACTTAGGCTAAAACAATTGTTTGTCTCCGCTTAACCGACCCCACCCCCTTCTTTTGTTCCGCCGACCCTAAAAGTCTTCGCTTGTATGCGGTTTTTTGGTAATGTATATATTCAAAAAGTCAATTTCAAACTCATATTGTGTAATGTCTTTTTCTAGGACCATTTTAATAGCTAAGGTACAGTTTCTTTGATGGGAGGAGTTTAAACACTATGGTGAATATGCCGCGAAGAAAAAAAAGTTAAACAATAACGTTATTTTTATCCCCACTCCTCTAGATTTTTTGGAGATGTAAGCGGAAACCAACAGTTATTGTTTTTTGGTCTCACTAAAATCCATTCAATCTTAAAAATCTTAAAATTCCAGCTACCTTATGTGTAAAACAAAACCGATTAGTAGTATCAAAGAGAACTAGTATTATTTTTCTTATGTTTCATAATTCGTGAAGCATTTAATATTTTACACACTGCATGTGGCCTTGTCTGGAAATTGAGCCTGGACTTTGTAAACATTATAGTGTATCATATCATCGTGCAAATCGGTCCCCAGCAGTATGAACATGTTGGCCCTTGAATCCTTCATGAAACAGATGTAAACTGTCCTATTGTTGACTAAACATCGTCCGCGTTCTGACCTTGTGCAGCATATTTGCATAATTCAGAACGCTACATGTATTTTCACGCGGTGTTGCTATAGCAACACAAGCCATGATGTTGAAGATTACAGCACAAACAGTACACGTAATAACAATCACAATTTACAAAGACTTGAAACGCCACTAATTTGACTCGACGTTGTTTCTGCTAAAATTCTTTTTCTGAGGCATACCGTTTCAGCAATGTTCGATTGAGTCATTCCAACTTAATTATGATTATCATTGTCATTTCGTCATACATCAATACATCATACATCAATGGATGTTTTCCATACATCAATTTGTGAATGCATTATTAGTTATACCAACAATAACACTATTTCACGCTAACAATGTTTGATGCTAAGGTTATCAAAAAAGTAAACATGACCTGCTTCTAGTATGAATATGTTTCCATAGATATTTTTATGGAACATATGATAACCGTTATTATAGAAGAAGCTAACGAACGCATGCATGGTACGTTTGGTTGGTGCTTTTATGAGAATTTCCAATGAAAATAACTCGCATTTTAACTGATACTTGTTATTTACCACGTTATTACATTATTACTATACCACATGATTTTTCATTTATAGCATTAACAGATTATATTGTAATCGCGGTAACAGAAATTATAATTATATATACGTGGATCCCTCCGTTAGCCCAAATTCCTGATACCATTCTGATTGACTATTCAGATATGCAAAAACCGTTATATACTTCAGTTAATGTTCGGTCAAGTGATTTAGTCACTTAGTTTGATAGGTCATTGTTTGAACAAAATCTACGGATGTATACTATTATCATATATGATCGGTAATTATATTTCCAAATCTTCAATAATGACAGCGAGTTAAACTTAAAATGGTGTTTCCCGATTACGTTTCTGTCATCGTATTGTCGAAAATCATTTGTTAACTCCATTCCAGAAATATTAAGAGACAAATGGCGTGAGGCACTCAACCGTGATTCCATTTCCATTGATAAGCACATGAAAATCTGTCTGGAGCCGAAGTGTGACTAACCCTGCTTCTAAAGAGGTTTGGTTGTTTTGAACTCATGCACTTGTCGATTACAATTAACAACTCACAACCTATATGTTTGGGACATTACAATTCAAGGTATCAGGTTCCTTCAATTATAATACTTTAAACTGCCTATGTCGTCGAACAATTTGATTTCATTTACACTATAAATGATAGTATATGATAGAAATGCGCTTTACCAAAACATGTGCCTGACATCAATAAAACATGATATAATACACAATAAGATATTTGCTAAAAACAAATAAGCAAAAACGTCTGACAAATTAAAACCCAAAGCGGTGATCGAACTCACGCTTTAACCAACTGCGCTATCACGCTTGGTAAGATGTAGAGTGTAAACTATGCTTAAAGAAAGAACAATTATGACGTCTTGTCAACACGTAAACATGAAAAGGGCCAAACAAAGATGAACCATATTATAAATTGATTTTTATCTCAGAATGCGTGCACTCTTTTTTCATAATATATTCCCTATTTTAACCATTATTATATGTCAATATTAATATCTGAATTTCAGATTTTTTAAGAATTTCCCCCACTTGAGGCCCTTTTCGATGACAAAGTCCCTTTAATAAGACGTTTGGACGCGCTATGTAACCAAAGGTATACCAGCAAGACACGTAGTTATAGTTATAGTTATAGTCTTAAACAGTATGATCAGTTTATTTACTTAGGAATCAAACGCAAACAAACGCAACCTCTCTTGTAGTCTCAGTATCTTATACAAAATCAACGTTTTTTTTCTCATTTAGTAAGATAGAGAATCAGACTATTTGACTATTCAATAATGTAGTATTTCCGAGACGATTCATAGTAAACATTACCATTCATGCAATGTTGTTTACATTTAACGAAAGTTATGTGTGCATTTTATAATACATGGCACGTACTTTATCAATCCAACATATCGTAGCACAAGGAAAAAAATAACTCAAGAAATCCATTACATTACGCATTCAAACATTTATGTTAATTCAAAATGATGTTTCAAGACACTAGTTATTAATCTAACATTCCCCATAACTATGTTTTGTATTTTGGCATAGATATGCACCTTTTCACATACTAGATTTTTGGATTAAAGTTGTTTTATTCAAATGTTTTGAAGCTTCAAAACTGTATTGGTTAGTCACTTGAAACTTGGAATACCCCTTTGTCATTAACTACAGCGTCAGGTGCCACAATCCAAAATCTTGTTTTGAATTATGATACGAGTCATGCCCCCTTTTCACATATATTTTAAGTGTAAAGGTTTTAACTTGGAATACAGTGATAAACTGATCATGAATCCGATTTGTAATTCAACAAGTGTATGCCAATTCCACTTTCCAAAATGTGTACTTACTGAAATACGTCGAATAGTCAAGCGAACTGTCCTCTGACGGCTCTTGTAAAATATAATGTCAATAACGTTGGCTCAGCCAGGAAAGGAACACAATATTATGACTATAAAATTGCGACTCATTTTTCTAACTAATCAACGTCTATACTATTAAGCAGTACATACACTATAGGAAATGACAATCACACTATTTGTCTTTATTAAAACACCTCGCTTAATCTACAGTTATTTTGACAACTATTTGTAACATTCGGATAGCATTGTAAATAAACATCAACATATTTTTGTAAGTAATGCTGAGAATTAGTGCAATAATCCCAAAACATTATTATTTATGTATGGTATATAAAAACAGCTTTTACGTCGGATTCGAACTAACAGCTTTATAAATATCGTTTTTACTGTATGAAGTAGGAATTTAAAAGACATTTAGTACGTACTTTGCTGCAGACAGATAGAGCTTCGGGTATACTCTCGTTATGTTGATTGAAATAATGCACAAATCGCAAAACAACTGTATGATTTAGTATTGTGTTTCATTGCAACAGACGTACTCCCAGTGGGTGACCCATATTTGCGATGTCTTAGGTTCGGATATATATACATGTTCACCTTTGAACGCAACTAGTGCTTGAATCATAAAGCTTATGTAATTTCTGAGTATGCAGTATCAGTATGTGTTTAATAAATGTAATTTACTATATGTATATGTTAACTAATTACAGATACGCTATACCTTTTTATCGACGTTGTTATGCGTGGGATAATTGTCGTATATGTATTTTAACGAATTTCAAGTTATAAAACATTGAACTAATCACATGCAACAAATCATCGCCTGATTGAACAAATCCTACCTATTACATTATTGTATTCGCTGGTAGTACATTGGTTGTGATTTAAACAGTGGGTTTGAAACAACAATAGGTATTATCAGCTAATCAGAACGATAGTGCATTGACGTTTCCGAGTATTTTTTGTGACATTGGTAGGCATTCATGTAGATACTTTGTTCTGTACAACAGATACATTTGTGAACAATTTGTCTAGACAGTTTAAAAGTTAAGCGCCTGTTATAGCGTCAGAAATATTCTTTAATGTAATAGTAATCTTTACATTATAGGTTATCAGAGAACTTTTTTTCTTTGTATCGAATGCTTCCAAACACACATTCATCGTGTAAACAGTCTCGCGCTTCATATTAAATGAATATATTGTTCTATAAACCACAGTGCGGCGTTTTCAAGGAATATTGCCTTGATAATGCTTTGCAAGCACAATGTTTGGATATAAATGCATTGTTTTGTACTTCTTAAGATTGGTATTTTTTTAACGCGAGACTATTGCTGGTTCTACATGAAAATCATTTATGTTTTATATCTACACATTATGGCATACGATGCTTTATGAAGTGAAATTAACTTATTTTAAAACAAAAACAACGTTCAGTTGTTGCTTGTAAAAGCATTTTCCATTATTAAATGTGCTTGGCTAATGTGAATTATTTGACTAAATGGAAATATGCTTATTCAAATACCGGTTAATATAATACAACATAATCATGTGCGCAACACTTACATTTAGCTAAAGATATGTTCAGATATACAGTATTACAGTACAATACTGTTTTACGAATCTCAAATCATTCTCGGTGTCGGCATAAACTATGCGATATTGGATCAAAATATCTCATAAGTTATTTTCTATGACTTGTCATGTGGACACTGTCAAAACGACAATGGTTATTTGTAAAATCGTAAAGCTGGAAATATGAATTACATCACTATTGAAAAGAGTAATTATGTTTTAATATAACAACTTACAAGGGTTAACATAATTACTTAAATAGACATGAGAATTAAAGTTCCTTATGCATATCTGCTTGGACAACGTCAACGTAGCTTAGTTCTGCCTACAGCAGCAACGGGTACATATGCTGTTACAGTAATTTGTATTTAGATGTAAATACAAATCTCTTTCTAAAGAAATAAATAAATACTGTGGCGTATTTCGTAATGATTGTACTGAAGTACCACATTACATGTAATATCGGGTTCTTTGTATTTTGCATTTTGCGGGGTAGTATGCTATTATGATAACTGTTTTATACAAATTGCTGTTTCTGTTATTTGCCATTAGGCTAGAATGTAAATGATGCATATTTAGGCTTTTAGAAATGTAACTAGTAATAGCTAGTAATGTAAGTGTTTGTGCGTTTAAAACATACTTAATAAATGACAACACGAGTTAATCCATGGAAGCAATTGCCCAAAATGTGTACCCCGCGAATGTAAGTGATTAACAATATCAACCAAGAGATGGTTTTTATAAAATGCTTTAAAGCAAACTACATTACTAAAACTTAATTAGGGACCACACTATATTTTTGCAAAGGGTTATAATGTCGTATTTGTAGACGTCTAAAGATAAATGAGAAACAAATGTTGCTATGTATATATAATATTGAACACTACATAAAAGACCTTCGTGGTTGATAACTTAAGACTAAATACATGTTTCAGAACTAAAGGTTTCAATTTCAATAACAGTTCTAGAGATGTAGTTTCCATTATGCGCCATTGTCGATAGACAACCAATATCATATCGTGGTAAAACATACATTATTTTTTATCTTAGTGCATGTCAGTATGCAATATCAAATGATTGTTATATTGCCTTGTCTTTCAAATATTGAACATACACTGCCATACTTTATACTGAAACAAATCCTCGGTTTTGGTCGCAGTTTTGTGCTTCATTACGTATTCTATTTCAATCAATATGTCTAGGCCCAGACCATTCTGTAAATGAAGACATAATATGTACTTAAACGAGAATTATTCCATAGGTTTTCCTCTGCTCTCTGTTGTGCAATTTAATGTAAATAATGGACGCAGTAGAAGTGCTCAAAATCAAGTATGGTACGAGCATTGTGCAGCAGGTTCCATATTTGTTTTTTAAGATGCTTGTAAAATATCAGCTTGATGTTGAATTCAAGTAACCAAATATGTTACACAAATGGCTGTTTGGCGAACTGTTAGGTAAGTTTGAAAGTTACGCGAATAAATTAAATTTTCTTAAAAGTAAGTCGTTTGTAATGTGCCAACGTTTATGCACACAGTTTACACTTCAAACGCGTTAAAATAGTATGTATTTATAACTTGTGGTGGTCATTTTCGCATGTATCTCAAATGACTGATAAGTGTTTCATATTGTAATTTCAAATAGCCTGTTAAGCCTTACATAATTTGAGTATACGGCCAACCTTTGTAATGCTGGTAATAGTACATGCATTAGCAGGGGAAGTTGGACTGTGGTGTCATATATTAGAACACGAGAGTTGCGTGTGAAGTATAGCATTGGGGAAAATTCACTGAGAGGAAATAATAACGCCAATCTTAGGTGGAAGGTATTTATTTGGCCTGGCGCCCTGTATTCGAAGTGTTATACTACGCGGTCAATGTATATACAAATCATCATAATCTATTTATTAATGTCTCATTACAAAGAATATAAAAACGAATGTTATAGTCTGGTTTTCATTAATATATGATTACCTTGATTAAATGAGCTCTTCATACTTTTGATTTAAATTCGAAGAAGATGCTATGTAAAGCGATGCGAGTGAAATGTTGATGCAAGTGGATGAACGTATCAACACAATAATAACGGTGCAATATTTGGTTCTAATGTCTTGGTAATGCTAAATAATAGACTGTCGTTGCATAATTACATCGCAGAATAAACAAATCTGCACATTGGAAAATTTTAGATAAACTAGTTATGGCAAGTTGATTAGCATTTATTGTTGCATTGGTGTATTAAAAACACTTTAATTAAACACATATCAATTAGTTTCGGAAAGGTCGAAATCCAGACAATCATAGTTATGGCAAATATACTTACAGTGAACCAAATACATACTCCTGAAATCTGCCAAGTCAGGAAACATTGCTCATAAATTAAAGCCATAAAAACATACGCCATTAAATAATACATACACATTTTTTCTTGCATTTAGTACAACAATAATAAGTATGAATAACCATTCGTCCTAAATTTGTAAACATTTATATTTTGTCTGAATAACAAGTACACGGACGTTGTCGAACATATGAACTCTATGTTTAAGCACTGCCTTAGCCATGACCTTATTGATGATATTTGCATAATTTGCAAAGATTTAATTTAAATGGTGTGCTACCAAAGAACGCCATTTCGGGTCTCGCCTTTTCATTTAAGAGTCAGATTTCCAGAACATAAACATAACAAAATTATCAATTACAACAGACAGCGCCATCAGAAAAACATGGCATCTTTACCATGGTAATGTTCCTATTTGTATACCCCTTAACTGATGGCAACATTTTAATTGTTACTGTGGAATCACTAATTTTCGCGGTGGTCTAATTTTCGCGCTTTTCGCGCTCCCGCCATTGCGCGAATTTATGACCACCGCGAATATTTACCGATTTCGTGACGTAACAACGCATTGGGTGCTTACACGTTCGTTCAAATGTAGGTCGGTTATTGTTGGTAAATATACGCAGATAGGCCTATATGTTAGGATGCGAATGTTTTTATGAACATTTTTAATATTTTCTTCATCGGCTTAATTCTGATTAATGAATGCATAGTTTTTTCTTTTAAATTAAATTATGGGCATTTTCCTACATTTAAATGCGGTCATACATTACAGATCCGCTATTTCGCGATTCTCGGGCCCATATATATGTATGTACCAAAGCCCATTTTCGTGACCTAAAACATAAACGTAATTAACATGCATTGTGGTTAACATACTTAATGTGTTATATCCATATGTAAAATAATCCATTTGTATATAAAAAGACGGAGATCTAATATTATTCTTTGTAATTAATTTCAAATCGCGTATAATCAATTCCGAAATCCGAAACACCATACCGAACATTAATGTTCACGTGATGTAAACACAAATTCGATTTCACCATTAAACTGCACGCGTATTCCTTGTTAATCCTTTGTTCTGGTAAAAAAAGCGCGCGAAAATTGTGCCGACAAGTTGGTATTTTGTGTAAAGAATTAGCGCCCGCGATGATGAGCCGAATAGGTACTTCAATCGGCACTTAAATTAACAACAAAGTGTCAGTTTGACTTAATGTGATATATTGTATCGCCTAAATCTGCCTAATACGGTAGTAATGTACGCGTTTGTTGCTTGTCTCAATAGGACCCTTCATTGGCGTTCTGTATGGTTTTTCGTTTTATTGCAGAATTTACACATATTTTGTGTAAAAACCAATTCTCGTTTGTTTGTTTGTTTTCCAAAATCGTATTTGCGTGAATTTAAGACCGCGCGAATATGTCCGCGATCGCAAGTGCGCGAAATGTGTCCCCGCGAATTCAAGTGATTCCACAGTATTTGATATTTTCATTACTTCATTATTTTCGTTGTAAAATGGAAGCGTAGTCAACTTAAAACAATGTTAAACAATTTTAAATAATACATTCAAACTTCTAGCTTTGATGATTGATATACGTAATGAATATTTTCGTTTGATATTCTGCAATGCTATTTCGATAAAAACGGGTTTAAATGTGTTTGTTTAAGTAACCTAACTTTGTCAAAAACCGTTTCCTAGCTACAACCTAATTGTTGACAATGTACGGAAATCAATATTAACTAACATTTATTATTGTATTTTAAATTGCTCAATTTAATAATTCCAAATCTAAATTTGTCCCATGCAACCTGCTAATTTGATGATGACGGCGAGTAAAACAACCATAACGTGTTTGTCCTTGTATTGACGTAACACGTTGTAATTGATGCTGGACATATCTTGAGAAAAATAGAGATGAGTATTACGCCATTGTAAGCACTTTTGTGTGATAGGAAAGTCCTCTGGTAGTTAAAGTATAACGCATGCTGCTTACAACAAAATCTTGATTACGCTTAACCAGCCTGCCCTTGTGTACAGTCAATATTCTGTTTTATTCGCGTTATGTGAACAACTAATAATAAATAATTACTTATTGGTTATTAGTAACATGATCAAATAGATAAGTGCAATCTTGTGCAAAGCAAATTATATTCATTGGAAAGTTTCGTTGCTTATACTGTAATAAAGGGAAACAACTCATTAACAATTACAGCATTTTATTAGTTGGAGACATTTTTCTGCTTACACTGTAAATAAAGTTGTCGTTCAGATTTAAAAGGAACAATATATATAGTCAACAATAACAATGAAGCATATGTTCAACGTTCTCTGTTTAAAATACAAATAAGACATTTGTACGATTTTCATAATTTGAAAAAAAAGACACAATGTACACTCTGTGTACACAATTAACAATTATCCGAAACATATTGCAAAATTTGAAATATTACTTAACTTACTGACTCATTGAAGCTGGTCTCTTGAAGATGGTTCGGTTGTATTGTGGCGTAATTAAACCAGTTTCCTCATTTTCGACGCAATATTAGAACGCTTGACGCGTCGCTACTGTTTGTTTTATTACTACAGCCAAATCGATCGGACAACAAACCACCGAATAAACTTTAGTTATTTCTAGCACACGTTTATTCTATCGTTATATTTAGAATAATATGTATTTCAATGTGACGTCATACCAAATGATGACGTTTTTAATATAAAAAATGGGAAACCAGATATGTTTTTTTTTCGTACTATCACGCCGTTTAAATGATTTAAAAGCACAGCATGATAGGATAAATATAATGTTTTATATCCGATCCATATTCGAAGTCGACATAACCATTTAGGCAAAATAGTTTAAATTTAATGTAAGCGGTGCATGCATGGCTCAGATAATGGTAAATACAAAAAGGTAAAACATGTAAAAACAAACAAAACCAGGAGAGACATTATCGTTCGAATTCTATAGGTTATGTTTATTCAATAATGAATTCTATCCAGTGCAACCATTCATGAATAGTGTATGAACACATCCAAGAATTTCACATCCGGAAATATATATTTTCTTCTTAGTTATTAGTTATGAATAGGAGTACTCGATTGAAACAATAATACACTATATAGTACAAACTATTAACAAGTGCTTAAATACCTGATCATATTGCACATTCGCTGTAACAATACTGTAACACGTACATTATATGGTGAACGTAAATCATAAACATACTACAGCAACCGTATACAAAAAAAACAAATCGATTGTGCGTGACAACTGCACCTGCAGCCGCAGAACAATGCTCCATAAGAAACTCATATTTCTTTCTGAGTAAACCATACCCACGCAGTAATATTTATTTATGCGTAAACTATACCCACGCAAACTCATATTTCTTCCTGCGTAAACTATACCCACGCAAACTCATTTTTATTTCTGTGTAAATTATACCCACGCAAACTACCAATCACATATTTTGTCAAATGAAACCAACACAATGCTATGATAGTCATTATTGTTGACATTTAAACAATAATTGTACAGTCATCACGGGTTCGGGATTCGTATGTACCGTGTTTTTCCATTTCGTCCTAAACATCATCTGAGCATATTCGTGCTGTCTCTTTAGCCATTAGTGATTGATTGCTTACAGATGCGTGTTCAATTGCAAATATTTCTAGCTATTTAATAGCGTCGTGCATGAAACGTTCCATCCCATTCCATGATATGTTCTTCTAATAACAAATAGTTGTTCGTATTATATTAAATAATACACATACTATGTACAAATTAAATGTATTCATGCTATCTGGTACATCACTCAATACATTGAAATAAAATGTGCCGCCAATATATTTTCATATTAAGCACAATGTGCTTTAATGAATTTTCTGTCGTATAAGCAAGCAATGAGTTTAAGAAAGCGGAGCTATATAACGATTGCTTAATTTTCGACTGAAATAACATTTTGCGCTTACCAAGAATGGTTTTCCTTTCTAAGTACACTTCACAATATAAAATACAAAAATGCGAATCTAAAACCGCTATTAATGTTACCGTTTCACTGCAAAATAATTTGTTTCACACATAGAATAATTGTAGCGCAATGCTTGATGTTCGTCATAAAACAATATCAATTGTGCGAGCTGAATTTATATGTATCAAAACAAGGCCCATTTAAATCCAATATTTCGTAATTGGCATTTGACCGACTCGTATTTTGTCACATTTAATGCTGAGTGCGACGGTAATGAATACATGTTCACCGTAAACACACACGTTGTTAACATTTATATGTCAAAGACACACTCAAGATACTAGCTGAATTGTGCATCCATGTCAAACACATCGTTTCTTGTCATTCCGGAAATGTATAAACATAATTTCCTCATGGGAATTTTCTGCACTAGTTCTTAATACTATGATTGCGGTAAGTGTTTTAATGTATACGGTTTGCTTAATTGGGAATATAAGTTACATATTTCTAATAGACGCCTCCACAAATGTCCATCATATTGAAATTAATCTGAAAATGTATCCAACCATCGCACTTAGATATCATTATTTTAGCGGTTAAACTATTTCATACAAAAGACAACGTTCATAATGTTTCTGATATTCAAAGGAAGATGGGGTAATGTTTATAATGTTCGATGAATGGAAATTAATCTTTCAACAATAGCTGGGGAGGAATTTACTGTTCGTGGCCAAACCCGGATCGGTATATTAATTATGAGCTTAAAATCACGTCCTGTCGTTCAGTGAGAGAACTTCAATAGTTTATAAGTCTCATATGTTTTTTGGTTCTTCTGTCTGCAATGTGTTAATAATTACCGACGTAGTATACATTACTTCTTCAAAACTTTTGATTAGATTCTGCACACGTTTATATCATTGGCATTCTTGCGCCTGAAAGGTATCGTCACATGTATTTACTTTATTAATGCAATGTTACCTTTACATTTGTGAGAACAGCATCACGTTTAAAAATCATTAAGTGCAAACATCATTATGCCTTCAACATACAGAGTTGCGTGACAATTTCATAAATAGCTCTATTTAATGAGAATTGGGTTGGTTTTGAATGCTATTACATTCCCATCATTGATACAGAAGTATTTACTTCGTATCCACTATAACGATAATAGTTGGCCTGAAAGTAATTTAAAATAACAAACTAAAGGCGTGTTGTGAATGGTATGCACTTATATTTATCCAACGACCGTTCTTTCATGCGACATAAGGGTCATACTTAATATCACTGACGCCACTTCATGTATAGTAAGTAAAACAACTTTTGCAACAAAATAAAAACTTGATATGTTTCACTGAGTCATCTTTTAATAAATAAAATTTCATTGTTTTCTTATAGTATTGGTCCTTCCCTTTAATAAAATACAGTTAATACGTGAAAATCAACATCATGCTTCGTATACATGTCAAAATGTTATAATAAAATACGACCATTAAATAATGGCTATTCACTTGAAGATGTATTTTATATTTGCTAACCTCCTAGTTGTTGCTAAACTTATTTCACCTAATTTATGTGCACTTGTCACATAAACACAAATCAACAGATACAATCACCAGAAACTAGATACAGTCAATATTCTGTTTTATTCGCGTTATGTAAACACGTATACATCCGGTAAATTTGTATGACATTCATGAAGGCAATAAAACACTGTTCGAATACTCAAATAACTACTTATTGGTTATTAGTAACATTATCAAATAGATAAGTGTAATCTTGTGCAGAGCAAATTATATTCATTACAAAGGTTTATATACATGTTTCACATAAACACAAATCAACAGTTACACTCACCAGAAACTAGATATCAACAAATATATGCTCTTGGAAGACTGTAATGAAATCTAATTAATTATATTAAATCTAAAAAAGCGAACGGAGGAAGTAACACAAACTTATCAGTACTAGATTATGATACGTTGATATGCGGCTGTGTATGCATGCTAAGATGCGTGCGCATAGGTTTAAATACGTTTGACTTGAGGCTAAATCAATATAATTCGACACTATTATGGTTAATCCAACACAATATGTATTTATGGTATAATATCAGTATCAAATCTACTTTGTACACTCCGGTAAATCTTCACCATTCCATCTGCCTGTCGTGTAAAAGAAAAACAATCAGTAGTATTAAATAATATAGGAACAATGAAACACCAGATACATCACAAGGAGATAACCCTTATTACTGTCCGCTGGTCCTTTTTGAGGCAAGTGACAAAACTAGTATTATTTTTCTTATGTTACCCTATCCGTGAAACATTTAATAGTTTAAAATTTAAAATTTACGTCCCTGTCTAGAAATTGTGTGCGTACTATTTAAACATTATAGTGTATAATATCATAGTGAGAATAGATCACATTAAGTATGAACACGTTTGCCTTCATAAAATAAATATCAACTGCCCCATTGTTGTCTAAGCAGTGTATGCGTCCTGACCTTGTGCAGCATATGTGCATAATGCAGAACGCTAGAACACTCTGTGCTGCAATAGGAAGATAAGCCAGGATGTTGAAGATTTACAAGACAAACTGTACACGTTATAACATTCACAATTCACAAAGACGTGAAATCCACTAATTTGACTCGACGTCGTTACTGCGATAATGATCTATGTGGCGTATACCGTTTAAGCAATGTGCGGTTGAGCCATTCCAACTTCGTGATGATAATTGTTTTCATTTCGTCAGACATCGTTTTCCATACATCAATTGTTAATGCATTATTTAATAGTTGTTCCGAACAATAACAATACCTCACGCTAACAGTCTTTGATGCTAAAGTTATCCAAAAAGTAAACATGACCTCCTTCTAGTATGAATATGTTTCCATAAATATTTTTCGTAAACATTTGATATTACCGTGATTATAGTAATAGCTACCAACCGCATGCATAGTATGTTTGTTTAGTGCTTTTATGATAATTCCCGATACATTGACTTGCATTTTAACTGATACCTGTCATTTACCATGTTATTATTATTGCTATACAACATTACTTTTCGTTTATAGCATTACAATATTATATAATAATCGCGGTAACAGAGTTTATAATCATATATACATGGATCCCTCCGTCAGCCCAATTTCTGATACCATTCTAATTGATAATTTTGATATGCAAAAGCCGTTATGTATTTCAGTAAAAGTTTGTTCAAGTTATTGTGTCACTTACTTGTATACGCCATTGTTTGAACTCAATCTACGGATTTGTAATTTTATCATTTGTGGTCGATTGTTATATTTTCAAATCTACGATAATGACAACGAGTCAAACCTTAATAGGTGTTTCCCATTACGTTTCTGACATCGTATTGTCGAATTTTATTTGTTAAATCGATTCCATAAATATCTTAAGATAAATGTCGTGAGACTCTTAACCGTGATTCCATTTTCATTCACTTGTGTGAGCCAAATTGTAAATAACCGTGCTTCTAAAGATGTTTGGTTGTTTTGAACCCATGTTTTGAACTAGTCGATAATAATTAACAACTCACAACCTTTATGTTTGGGTCATTTACACTAAAGGAATAAGGTTCTTTGAATAATACTTGTAATAACACGTTTGAAAGCGCTGTATAACCAAATGAATACCGTAATTTAATTATAGTTTATAGTTATAATCTAAAAGAGTATAATCCATTGATTTAGTTAGGAATGAAAAGCACTCAAATGTTACCCCTACAATATTCGCGGAATTATTTATTAATGCAAAATCAATGTTTTCCCATTTCTAAAGATTGATAATCAGACTATGCGGCTGTTCAATAATGTTTTATTTCCTAGCTATCTTCATAGTAAACATTATCATTGATTAAATGTTGCTTAAATTTAATACAAGTGATGTACGCATCGCGTAACAAGTGACAACTACTTACCAAATCAAACACATACTAATATAATGACAAAACAAATATAAAAAAAAAGAAATACGTTATCGTACACATTCAAACATGTATTTTAATTCAATAAAATGTTTCTCGATGTGCGATCATGAATAATTGCCGGCAAATGCACTTCCACGTAAAACACTAGATTTCAATATATTTCATGAATAATGAAACAGTGTTGTCAGAATAAATATGCATTTCATTTTATATTTCGACAAGTTTATTATCCCTCAACATATATTTGAACATCTGTACATAACGATCATGATCGGGATTAAATAGCACTTTTTCAATCTTTATCAGATAAGGGGCTTTTATGATAAAATGGAGAACGCAAATAAATAGAATTCTAAGATATATTGCAATATTTTATCAAAAAATCATAGCTACTTGCAAAAACGCCTGTATGCATTAAATGCAAGTATATTTCAAATACAAATCTGTTATGTTTATGGCACAGTTATGTCCTGCTCTACATTCTAATATCTCAAGTGCAGTATTTGCAAAGAAAATAATAATATGACTAAATACCTACATTTTTCTGCCGGTAGTTCCTGCTCTACATTCTAATATCGCTTAGTGCAGTATTTGCAAAGAATAGAACAATAGGACTAATTACATATTTCTCTACCGGTAGTTCCTGCCTCGTTAGCGTATATTCATGCGACGGGATCTCAGTGAGTCGTTAAAATTGATGCTTGCTGTACTCTAATTCTGTAGCAAGGATGGTCACAGTCACGTGCCGCCAAGAAAGAAAAGTTGAATAGCACTTTTCGATTTGCAGCAATGATCGAACTTTCTAAAATATCACACATTGCAAACTCCAATATCGGACGGTTTAACACATTAAAAAGGTAATGATACTGATGAGTTAGTTTACGTAAGTTGAGGTGTCTTAACTGATTTATTCCTAGCCCTAACTTTGGACGCTTAACATCGCGGGTTTTTCAAAGACCGTGCACACATAGTAACAAGTACAAACATTCCAATACATTCGTATTGCACTTTCCGATAAGCAGGAAACATCGGAGATAATTCGTGATTTCCGTTTAATTTCGATCAAACGCGTTTAGTAAGGGATTGCCAATCGGATATAAATTGCCCGTAACCGTACATTATGTCACGCAAAAATTGTATTAAAATTAAAGAGACATTCTAAGAACATCTAATGTTTTGCTGCATTATGCGTATTAAGACTATGGTGTGCAGTTTACCCCGCATTATATACCTGCATTTTTTAAATTCAATTTTTCTCATTCGTTTTCAGCATGACTATTTGAAGAATATGTGAGCTTTCTTACTCGCCCCGGCGTCGGCGTCCGCTTCTTGTTAATGTTTATATTCAACAGCCTTGAAGCTTCACAATTACATATGTTAATCACTTGAACTTGGTCATACATTTGTCATCAACTCCAGCATAAGTTGCAATATTACCCATAACTCTGTTTGTATTTTAAAAGAGTTATGCCGCCTTTTCACAGACAACTACAACAACGCATAACTTAAAGCTTGCAATGTAGCTTTGTAATCAACTCCAGCGACAAGTTAATATGTTACCATAAATCAGTTTTGTATTTTGACAGGGTTCTTCCCCTTTTACACATAGCTTTTCATGTTTTGACAGGGTTCTTCCCCTTTTACACATAGCTTTTCATGTTTTGACAGGGTTCTTCCCCTTTTACACATAGCTTTTCATGTTTTGACAGGGTTCTTCCCCTTTTGCACATAGCTTTTCATGTTTTGACAGGGTTCTTCCCCTTTTACACATAGCTTTTCATGTTTTGACAGGGTTCTTCCCCTTTTACACATAGCTTTTCATGTTAAAGTTTTTATTCATACGTCTTTTAACTTCAAAACTTGAGTGGGTATTCACTTGAAACTTGGAATTTAACTTTATCATCAACTCCAGCATCAGGTCCAACATTCCCCATAACTCTGATTCTTTTTTTGACAGAATACTTTCCCTTTTTTTAACTGATATTATTTTAAATGGGAGAAGTGCGTTTGGTAATCGATTGACACACCTTATAGACGATAGGCACACATACAGTACATCTAAATTTCAAATGAATTGTGTATGTAATTGTATTTAGTTTACATACTATAAACATGATAGTTTTGAATAATATTAATCTAGCGTGCTCGTTTTTTACATGACATTGTCCAGTTTGAATGTTTTTTGCAGTCCTAATTTATTGAATCTTGACAAACGAATTTGCTACCTGTAGAAACATTTAGTAAACGCATTACAATCTCCATTTGACTAGTGTGTACTATACCATGCATCAAATGCCACGTTTTAACAAGCAATCACATATATGTCAACTGAAACTTCTTATTCATCACCATTATAATTCCAGAAGCGTATTTTTACCACATATGCCGAAAAGACAATACATTAAGTTTAAGAACAGATCTACATAAATATTGCCATCTATACCAGTTAAATTCTCCTAATTAACATAAGTACGTGGTAGTTTATTATAAGCACAGCTCATATCCAACATTGGTGTTTCCGCCATATTAAATTGATAATTAGGCTGGCGTTCATACCTTTAAGTAAACATGTATCACTTCACATGTTAGAAACCCTCCATAGATCGAGAACTTCGAAAACAGGATAATTTGTGTCATCACAGCGCGACCACGAAATAAAGACATTTTACTATAATATATATTTAAGTTGAGTACAATATCAATTGGTATGGACAAGTTACCCCATGTGCGCTTTGGCGTGGTTACAAAGGTTGTAGCTATTGTCTTTGATGTATGTGGGGTAAGATATCCGCTGTACGATATTTGCAAAATTATGACAATCAGGCAGGCTTCAATTGTAGCCCTTATAATTAACTCGATCATTCTAACCACGATCATGTTGTAATGCACCTATTTTTCACATCTATTTAGACCACATTTATAATTGAGGCGTGTCGTGGGAAAACCGGACTTAATACATGTGCGTAAAGTGTCGTCCCGGATTAGCCTGTGCAGTCCGCACAGGCTAATCCGGGAAGACACTTTCCGTCTACAGTGGATTAATGTTTAGAAGAGCCTTCCTTGAAACACAAAATACCATAAAAGCGGAAAGTGTCGTCCTGAATTAGCCTGTGTGGACTGCACAGGCTAATACGGGATGACACTTTACGCACATGCATTAAGCCCGGTTTTCGAAAGACACAAAAAGAATAGAATGTTACACACTGAACACTGCATCGCGTAGTAGAAACATATTTTTTTCAAATAGATCACATGTGCACGAACATTACAGATCCAATCGGAATATATACATAGTCTTAATACTGAATAAATTTCTCGTTTTACATACATTATAGTTGTATATACTTGTAGTTTGGTATATGATATTATGACGCGTTTTTATTATTTGCATATACATCAGTCGTTTGATTTTGCACTATGATTTGAAATGAAATGTGTCATTTTGTTATTCCTACCAAAATGACTTTGCTAAGCCTCAATGTTGCCTCTTTCGTGTTTTATAATGAGTTCTGTACAGGTTTATAGATCTATATGACTTATGAAGATGCGTCATGAAATACATCAGGCATTTTGCGACTGTAACAGTAACAGTTACTTTTTGCGCCAATGACATTCGCAATACTTGTTTTGTGTTCTCGTTTTACTAGTAGTACCAACACACCATTTTTTATATGCTGATATAACAAATATAATGATTCACCATATCAACTTAGTGCCTGTAAGATAAGCTTCAAATTGATCCAAAGGTGTTTGCATTGGGTTATTTTTATAAACACAACGCTATGTCTACATTAGATATAATTTTCTCTTACTGAAGGAGAGCTAATAAGTTGCTATTGCTGTGGAAGTTAGGGTCAAGTATACAGTGCCACACAATTAAAGGTTTAATCTTGTAACGAAGAAAACTGATCAAAAATGTAAGATACACATAAGAGACTTCTAAAAAGATAAATATAACATGTAGAACAATATATAATGTAAATGTAACTTTAATTTTCCTTGTGAGTTAAAAATACATTATATTGCATCCAGCTTCATGTGTATTACATTAGATACTGTAAAATATACCGAATGCGACTATGCCAGAAACTGTTTATGAATGTTTACATACTTTGAAATACTGTATTTAGTTATTATCAATGTGAGATTGTGAACAATTATGTTTCTTGTTCTACTTCCTAATTAGGTTGCATTGGATATGATATACGTGTAATTTATTATACAGTACATGCTGCACTACCATTATATCTCTACCAATATTGCTCGAAAGTAAAACATTGATTTTTATAACGATACAGTGTACCAATTACGAACGAGTCTGTTTTGCGTGTGTTTATACATCAGTATAATGCAGTTTTCACACATTGCCACAAGGAAGCAAATTAATGTCAATTATGCGTATTTCAATAATGATTCCAATAATGATTTTTTTCACAAGGCATTATCATGTATGATTGTTTTCAAAGTTCCGGTTTATGTTTCTAATTGTAAGATAAAGAGCTTTTGAATCGTTCATTAATAGTGTAGCGCTTGCTCCTCTATGTCTGTTTGTTGTAATATCAAATATCTCAAAACAATTACTATAATATTGCAATAACAAAAACTTTTAAAGTTAAAATCATGAAAGTTACCCACTGATCGCCATCATTACAGCATGTGGCTTTATTAACCTGCCTGTTGCTAGTAACACTTTACTACAGCTTTCAAATATGTGAATTATTGCTTTAGTAAATATTGTCTTTAAAATATGACTTATAAACATTTATAAGATACTATAGGTTGTACATTATAAACAACTTAGAACAAACAAACCAAGCAACTGTGTGAGCAGTTTCGATTACTCTAAGGCTGCGAGAGGATTTTATTGTCACAAAAATGTGCAATCAATGGACCTTGACATCAACATTCTAATGTCTCATTTGATATTTCAATTTACAAAAGATATGGTTTACGGTAATAAAGGGACAAAAACCATGACATCAATCAGAGCTCACATGCAATAGAACAACAGTTTGCAATCACATTTCTAGATATAAGCAATATAAATTATCATTAATTCTGCATAGATCTAGAACCTTCGTAGTAGAATATTAGATCAACTGAACGCATATGACACTTATGTTATTTATACAGTTCAATGTTCACCATAATTAAATGTCAAGAATGTGTGCTTACATATACGTATAATTAAACTCCAGAGACATAACCAGGACAGAAACTTTAATTAACATCCGCTGGGTCTTTATTGAAGACACGTGCCCAATTGCCTATACAATGCATGGCAATACGCACAACACACCACAAAACATAAAAGTGATTACAACTGGGATCACCGCCTTGGAAAGGGGGTTTAAACCGGTTTAAAGATATTTCCGAACCTAACCCAAGAAATTTACACAAACAATGAACAAACAATTAAAACTGTATTTCTATAACCTGATCTAAGTATTTGTTTGTGCTATTTAAGCTGACTCGTGAAGCACCTTTTTGTTGGATATCAATTAATACACAGACACTTATCCTTTGAAAATCGACTATAAACATAAGAACATTTGGATATTGAACATCCGTAGATTTACCGTACACATTAGACAAGTTTCACTTCATTATAAATAAAACATGATGAATATCGTTTAATTTCGACTGGACAAACATGTTAACATTATATTAAGATTAAATTCTTAAATTATCAAATCATGTTCGTTCTGCTCTTGAAATGTGATTTCCAACTTATTTAGTCTAAAGCCTGTAAGCTTGAAGTGCATTCAGATTAACTAACAATGTGAAAGCACTGGTCCAGCATGTAAAATTCACACTGTAAATCAATGTTACTGATGAATGATTGCATATTTTTCCAGTTTTTTCTAGATAAAAACAGAATATATAGCAGTTTTTTTGCGTATAATATACGTCTTCAAACATAATAAAGACCGCATGAATCTATGACTGTATGGTTATTTTCATTGTACACATTAGTAGCCAACATATTTCTCAAACTACAACATAACTCAAAATGATTAATGCAATATGATGTATAGTCCACCAAACATGTAATATCTCGTTTGAAGAATGTGATACTACTACTACTACTACTACTACTACTACTACTACTACTACTACTACTACTACTACTACTACTACTACTACTACTACTACTACTACTTCTACTACTTCTAATCCTACTCTTACTACTCTTACTACTACGTCTACTACTACTACTGCTACTACTACTACTACTACTACTACTACTACTACTACTACTACTACTACTACTACTACTACTACTACTACTACTCCTATTACTCCTACTGTTACTACTACTACTACTACTACTACTACTACTACTACTACAACGTCTACGTCTACTTCTACACCTACTTTTACTACTACAGCTGCCGCTACTGATGATGTTGATGATGATGATCAACTAACCTAGCAAATGCACATGATCTCGTTTATTATGTCTAGTCACCCAAAATGACTGTTATATTTTAATAGTAATATTGTGTCAATACTATAAACACACATTTGTTTGTAAGCGTATTGGGGTCAATACATTATTACAATTGGTTTCCCCTTTTCCATTTCCTACCTTAGACTCACCGACTAAATAATTGCGGCATACTTAGTGTTAGTCAGAATTGTTATATTGCCACGTTTGCAGGCATAAAGTCCCAACTTTTTGTGATTTATATAATTATGCAAATGTACGATGAAATGCTCAATTGAAGTCGAGCTCAGTTGCTGGTAGCAAAACGGCACGCGCATCGATACACAAAGAATCTTATCACATTATCTACTACATATTTACGATGTTTGTTCGTCAAATGGAAATCATATGTAAACAACTTCTAAATAAAGAATGATGCATCTAACTGTGCCAAATATCAAATATCTGCATCAATTTTACTAGCAAACAAACCACTATAAACATACGTATTTACTGTCAAACAAACATAAACAATTCATGTTAAGCAACATACGGATGCATATACAAATTTATCTTGCAAAACCAATTTGTGGGCTGCTACATAGGATTCAGCGTAGACCTTGTGCTGCGACCATGTCGTGTAATGCGTTCAATCATCTACAACTGCTGCGACCATGTCGTGTAATGCGTTCAATCATCTACAACTGCTGCGACCATGTCGTTGTAATGCGTTCAATCATCTACAACAAATTGCGCTCTTGCGTTTTTCTTAAGTGCTGCGAACGACAAACAGTTTAATTCTCGTTTAAGTAGATATTATGTCTTTATTTGCAGAGATGTCTATGTCTAGACATATTATTTGAAATGGCATACTTAATAAAGCAGCAATTCGCCACCAGGGGACTGTTGAATTCAAATAGATATACACGCCTTAGCGCCATACACAAGATAACCACTGTACATATAAACATTGAAATGACAAGATCCTGAATGTCTACATTTGACATCATCTCTAGTTTTAGTTTTCCGTAATATGAAAATATATGCAAAACATTGTCAGGGTTAAATCTGTTCTATAGCAAAGAAGTGTGGCATTCGCAAATGCGGCCGTTCGTGTGTATTGTTTTTAAAGGTTAAATAACAGCGAGCTTATGTTAAAATAATTAATATTGTTATTATTAAAATTTAGAAACAATAACGGTTTAATTTCATATTAGGGAAAGTGCTATGGAAGGCTTGGTTTTGGAGAATAGTATTTAAAGTGTGTCTTTTCGTGGTAGATCACATGTGAATCTGTGTCTGAAACTGTGAAGATGTGTGATTTCTATTTAAACGATGCAACTGTATTTTTGTTTTACCTTTTAAACATTAAACGGTTGGTCATTAATAATGACTATTACCATGACACCGATACTACCATAATTACGTACTATCTTAAAATATTAATAATTAATTAAAGAACGTTGTTTTAATCTGTGAACGCCTAATTGTGATGAACTGTTAAGTGATCTTCACTGTTTCATAATACTTTACACGGTGTCGTTTTGTGACCTATTATTTATCAGTGATGTTGATTATTTGAACGAATGTTTATCTTACAGTAACTCGTTTGGAATGACAAATCATATTAAATAAGAATCATGCTGTATTCAACTTCCTAAGTTTGCCAAAATACCTTCAAAAACAGTAGATAAATTATGAAAGAAAGAAGTGTTGCGTTGAAAGTGTGATTGCGTGTATATTAGACTACGAAAGAAAACGTTTATTCGTAATAGCTCAGCCAGCTCAACTCCTGTTAAGATGTCTATGTGCACTTGTGCCCATTGTCACATTTTCGAACATTCCTCGAAGGTTGATTGTATTTGAAACCCTATATTCTGAAGCATCTAGTCAGCGTCAAGTTGCCGTCAACATGTTTGACAAAGGGAAAAATGTGTAGTGCTATCAAATTATTTGTATTTGGAAGGTTGATATGTTTGTATTATATTGAAATAATGCGTATCTCCCCTTGATGTTTACCGATGACCTGAGCTTGATAAATCGGATGTTCTGTCCATTTTAATATTTACAAGTACATGCACATGTACGCATACATGTACTAGCATTTATAGGTCAACCATTTATAATATATTTATATTAAAAATGTATGCAGAAACGATCTACATGACGATTTATTTGCTACCTTTACTATTGCCGATATCTATTTTAAATAGTTAAATGTATGCTTTAAGTTTTTTCATTTCAAATAAATTACTTACAATGTGTTAATAAATTGGTATTTAGGTTGATAAATATGCACATTTGTAATTTAAACTGTTCGTTCTTTCAATGAATCAAATAATTATATTTGAACATTTATTAGAATTAGAGTGTTACAAAATAAAATTCGTCAGTTCCAAGTGTGTACATCATAATGGGATGGTGTGGAACGTATATACATTGAACAAGCGTATGGACGATTTGAATTTATCGTTAACTATGTTCAATCACGTCTCGCAAGATCCTTAGTTGATGCAATTAACTGTCGGTATCCACAATCGGTAACAACAATACAAAACGTTCTCGCACTATTTTATAATGCCGACTACCTTGCATCTGATCAAATGTACTGTGTGTATTTTTTTTTTTAGACCGATAAAAAAGCATGGCTTCGAATGAAAACATATATTCAATGTTTATATCTATGAGTTTATTTCCTAGCAATAACGGTATTTGACGGTATATTCCTCAACAAAACGCAGTTATTACAAGACCATTTGTCCAATACAAATATTTTAAATACTTATATATACGAAGAAGGAAAGACAAGAATATGATATTTTTGGTAAATATACCATGACTAGCACATCGAGCTACATATATACTTAATGTGTTCATTCGTAGCCGATGATAATGTGTGTACACACGTGTAAACCCACATTTAATAAGGTATAAACTTATTGTGTATCTACTAATGATGTCCCTTCAGATTTACACATATATTTGCATCAACAAATTGTAAGAAGCCAGCAGCTAGTGAACTAACTGTATAATATATGTACGTACCTTTAAACGGCAAACTGAAATGAAATTGCACTCACGTATCAAGTACAAACGCTACGTGTATTTAGGTCACCGTGACAGTTAAAAGATGTAGTTTATGATATAAAAGTAATGGACTTTCTAAAAAAGGAAAACTAATTAACGTTGTTAAATCCGTATAGATTGTCATTTGTATTCTATGTAAAAATACGTCTGTATTTTATACAATTCCTTCGATATTTCGCATATTCAATGTATTGAATTAATTTCACACATTTCGGAAAATAAAGAGATCATGCGCATTTGATTGGTTAGTTCATCATCATCATCAACATCATCAGTAGTTGCAGCTGCAGTAGTAAAAGTTGGTGTAGAAGCACACGCAGTAGTAGACGTAGTAGTAGACGTAGTACTAGTAGTAGTAATATTAGTAGTATTAGTAGTAGTAGTAGTAGTAGTAGTAGTAGTAGTAGTAGTAGTAGTAGTAGTAGTAGTAGTAGTAGTAGTAGTAGTAGTAGTAATAGTAGAAGTAGTAGTAGTAGTAGTAGTAGTAGTAGTAGTAGTAGTAGTAGTAGTAGTAGTAGTAGTAGTAGTAGTAGTAGTAGCAGCAGCAGCAGCAGCAGCAGTGGCAGAAGTAGTAGTAGTAGTAATAGTAGTACTAGTAGTGGTAGTAGTAGTTTTAATAGTAGTTGTAGTAGTAGTAGTAGTAATAGTAGTAGTAGTAATAGAAGTAGTAGTAGTAGAAGTATGAGTAGTAGTATGAGTAGTAGTAGTAGAAGTAGTAGTAGTAGTAGTAGTAGTAGTAGTAGTAGTAGTAGTAGTAGTAGTAGTAGTAGTAGTAGTAGAAGTAGTAGTAGTAGTAGTAGTAGTAGTAGTAGTAGTAGTTGTAGTAGTAGTAGTAGTAGCAGTAGTAGAAGTAGTAGTAGTAGTAGTAGTAGTAGTAGTAGTAGTAGTAGTAGTAATAGTAGTAGTAGTAGTAGTAGTTTTAATAGTAGTTGTAGTAGTAGTAGTAGTAGTAGTAGTAGTAGTAGCAATAGAAGTAGTAGTAGTAGAAGTATGAGTAGTAGTAGTAGTTGTAGTAGTAGTAGTAGTAGTAGCAGTTGACGCGTTGTGGTAGCTGATCCAGCCACATTAATCTTAGTGTAGCAACAGAGTAACACGGACTGTGCGAGGTTTGCAATGTCATCTTAAATAAACATTCGATTTTAACACTGGATTCATTCGCTCAGTAATTCAATAGTTTCTTCAAAAAAAGTAACGTATAACCATTTTAACTTATTAAACAGCGGGTCCATTAGATGAAAACAATTGAATAATAGCTTAAATACTAGTGAAATTAATATTCGTCATGTTAAACTAACTAATATTGGTTTTCAATGATAAAACATACAATTAAGTATATCATGAAATCAATGAAGAGTATTTAAATATTTTGTCTAATATGTATTTCAACAGATGTTTTAAAATTTAACTTTCACTATGCTAAATGTTTCTATGTTCTACATGTTCCAAACGACACTGTTGATTGGACATAATTTAAACGGAGTAAAAATATATGGGAACGAAATGCAATACTAATGTAGTGCATTACAACAACAAAACAAATGATACATTATTTTCCAGCATAGTTCAAGCATGTCATGGTTTTGGCACACATAGCTAAGACATGATCTAAATCCTAATATGTTCAGTGCAGCTCAATTTGCAAATACAAGGACAACGTTCCTGCTTCGTTAGCGTATATTCAAGAGTTCGGATCTCGCTCAGCAGTTAAAGGCAATGACTAATACAATTACTTTAGGATGGTTAAACTCGCTTGAGGGAACGCATACAATGATTGGTAGCACTTAGCTTCCTATCACATCTGGTAGTGACATCAATTGCTAAAGTAGCGTTTTATCAATATGTTAAGTAGTTAAATGTGTGTTACCGCGTTATAAAGTTATAGACTGAATATTACAAAATGATATCCTTGTCGTTCGTACACGTTTTGAGATTATGGGAAATTTAGGTTTAAATCGTGACTGATACCAATCTCTCGTTGTCGTCGATGGGTAAACGAATGCGAATATACCAGTTCAACAGTTTATTTACCAACATATATTTCAGCTCGTTCTTATATTTGTAAAGTTACCCATAGAAACGTGTAGTGAATGAATGCTTGCATTGGCTTTTGCAGCTGTTGCAAGTCTTATATGGTCTTAACAGCGAACAAATCGGAGCACATGATTGGACGACCATGACTGCAATATATGTAACGTAAATAATATATTATGTGGATCTCTCTGTACATATACGTGTAACGTTATCAGGCAGTGTTGAAGTAACACGATTTGTTTTAAATGCATACCAGCTGAAGAAACATAATGTATTTCATGTATGGTTGTTAATATATTCCAATCCCGCCAGGTCGTGTACAAAGCTCAGGGGTCATTAAATATATCATTATAATAATGTGTATTCGAAGTGTTATGCATTTTCGATAAACAAAAACATATTACGTATAATCGACTCATATAAATTCCATTTTTCGGTAAACATAACAGTTATATTGTTAATATCTTGTCTATTAATCCAACATGACGTTGTTCATCATTTTTTCATTCTCTTCATTTGTATTCATTTATTCAACATAAAGTCATTGGCGTATTTTAATGTTCATTTTGCAGTGAATATGAACGTTTAACAAAATACAAGCGTTCAAATAAATCGCACTGCAACAACAGGGTATAATTCGTTACTTCCATTTGACTAGTGTTATTCGAGGTTAGTTAGAAATGGCTAAAGTGCCATAAATTGTTCTATGCCACAGATAATAATTTAAATTATGTAGAGACATTTAAAGAATCGACGTAACAAGTAATGCATTAGAGCTTAACAGAGGAGGTGTAGTTTATGGCCCACTTTTAATACTTGTAAAATAAAAGCTTGCCGCTATGGAATGTTTGAGTCAAATCATAATCGGTTAATTAAACGTTTACAAGTTGATTTAAAAGTTTGCATAATTAATAACTGTAAGAAATACAACATGTTTATACTATTACTATTACAGACACTGAACTACTTGTATAATATATGTCTGTGCTTTGGAACGGTAAAATGAATATAAATTGCACTCACATTACGCATTCTAGTTAGGTCACAGTGACAGTGAAATTTGTTGTTACGAATAAATGAATAATAGAATTTCTTAAATAGGAAAACTCGTTAACTTTGTTAAATCCTTTCAGATTGCCATATTTACTATATGTAAAAATATGCCTGACTATGTAATACCATCATGGTGATAGGAATGAAAATAAGTTTATCTTCATGTTTGTCAACCTTTTGGAAACATGTTTGGCACTGAATAACGCTTTAGCAAACCATTGTTTTTAGAAATGCCAAATCTAATATAATGTTTGCATATAAAGTGGCTGACATCAACACATGTGCAAATAATTTCAACTTGGTCATAAATATTAAATATATACATGGCCAAAGCGTTTGAAACGCGAAATGAATTTAATATTTTAACAATTTATATATCCCCATTGGTTCAGTTATTTTTGTCGGCGCATTTTATATATGTAAAAATGCATAGGCCTTATATATCTCTTAGCGCGCCACACTATTTAAATACCAAATACACTTATAGAACTACTTCTTAAACAACAAGTGTATGGTAACATTCATGATACAACTTAATCCTCAGAAATAAGTGCTCAAATTGTTTGTCTCCAAAATTGTACCAAAACTAGCTCACACACAGACATAGACAATACTAGGTTAGTTTTGCATAAAGAGATCATCTTGCGAGGCCTAGAACACCGCAAGCGCGAGTTTTGGCGGTTTTTCAAAAACTCGGAAACTAAGTACGTGTATGACTGCAAATTTAATCTATTTCGGAAAACATGTTTGCGTATTTTAAAAACAATGTGTGTACTTTATCTTCAAATGACTGACCAGAAAATGCGATTGTATCGTCAAAACGTAGTCCGTGCACGCGACAAGTTTTTTTCCTCACTATGGAATAGAGCTAAGTTTATCCCACGGGGTGTTATTTCGTCAAAGATAGGGTGAAGATGGGATACAATAATATCGCATGTGGTATCAATTTCCATACAAGGTTAAATCCCAAACAACATGATCGCACCTTCTCGATCTCGATCTCGATCTGGTTGCAGTTGGAGCATACCTGATTGTCATAACAACACAGTTGAGCTAGCGTACAGCGGATATTTTACCCCGGGAACTCTTCCAACATCAATGAAAAAACCTACCGCCCCATACAACACCTGGGGTAAGCTTGTCTAACTCAATTTGGTTTGTCATCAACTCATATAACGATCATATCAGCAAACCTTTCCGAATATATGTCTTTATAATAGTTTGCATAACAAACCCTGATGAAATTACTTGCGTCATTCAAGATCATATACACAAAGACTGAAAAACTCATTTTAAACTGGACAGGTCCTAACCGAACACGCTAGATAATAGGTTTCCAGAACAAAAGTTTATTTATGATGGCTCCTTTCCAGCCAGGTGCATAAATAGATACATGTGAGGGAAATAAGCCAATGTGCTTGGCTGCAAACTGCACCGAGTGTTAAGAACATGATACCACAGAAATGTAACTTTCTTTCGTTAGCGAAATTATCATTTGTAGAACTTAATTCATAATGGTAAGCTTTATCGCATCAATAAACTAAAAGTAACATATAAATACAGATATTTGTGGATAAACAAATAATGCGCAAGATTTGTATGTATTTTCCAGTTTCATGGAACGAAATTGTGTACGCTCTTAAGACAGTCCCAGTAATGTTTTACTATGGTATACACTTGAACAATTAATCATGACGAACTCTGTCAATATACCCAAAACTAATATTTAGCTGATTTACCATTTAGCAAGTTCAATGCCTAAATTATGACTATTCGTTCTTTCAACCCTATGACATAAGCGCCCATGCGAATCCTAAACATTAACATTAATTAGCTCTCCAGTCTTTAATGTATACATGCAAAATTCCTATCAGTAGTTCACAATATGGTCGGCTTTAGCTACTTCCCCTAATCGCGTGGTGTAATGGTACATCATAAAGTGCTACTTAACTTTGCATTCTTGGGGCCACGCGACCGTGACCATCATTGCTACAGAACTGGTGTGTAATAATCATCAATTTAATCTGCTGAGTTTGATGCCAATGCATGAATAAACGCTACCGAGGCAGGACCGGCCAGTAGTAATTTTCTTTATTAATGAAGCTGAGATGAAGACGTTGACATTTAGAACACTTCAAGCTATGTGTGTCAAGAACATTACATAGCTCTATTTAAATACACACGCCTTAAATGCATAGTCTTAAATGCAAAGTTATATAAGATTTTTTTATTCAAATATTTTTCATGTTTTGTTATTTTCAAAAATGGACATATAACCTCATCCGTAACCGTAAAGCAAACCATGCAATTACAGCAGCCAGAATGTTTATATGCGAAACACTCGTTATAATATACCAAACTATATGAAATTTGCAAAATGATCCAGTTTTTCATGGCCAAAAGTTCTTCGGGATACGTTTTGTAATTTCCCTTTATTTTTTGTCAACAGAATAAAGTATAACCATATTTGGGTGGTATAGCATTATCCGAATTTTTAAAATGCTTGCTGACAAGTCTGCAAGAGCCGAAAGTACAGAGTCACACTCTCTGCTTGCATTTCTTAGAGGCGAAAGTACAGAATCATACTCTCTGCTTGCATTTCTTGGACGGAACCTGCATTGGGACATTGTTTACACATTTCGTGCGACTGATATAACGGTCGCAATGATTCTTCGGCTTGAATATACACTATTGCCGATAAAACTGAAATATGCATTGTTTTCATTCGATAATTAGGCTTTTAGTTGTAACAAAATTATAATAATCCGTCACATATAAATCCGTCACATATATAGAGTATATATATATAAAGTATTTAATAAATTGTGTAGTGCATTGGTGCATTTCAATAGTGAATGTGTACCGCAGCCAACACATTTGGTTTTAATCGAGTAATGCTAGTCTGCTTTTAATCCCTGGTAAAATATCCACGCATATTAAAGCATCTCTGAGGATCTGAATTTCTAGGAAAGTACAGAAAATATTTATGACTGATCACACATCTTAAATCATCCTATTGAATTAGCATTTATGTTCGAATGTAATACAGATAATGTATTTTTGTGTGCCTGAGTCCTTGCGCTCGGATGCGTTTGATTTGTTTTGTATTTGAAATTCAAAACGTAATACAGGCATAACTTCCATTAAATTTAAACATTATATCAACGGTAATGTTTAATACGAAGATGTATCGGATTTTAAACATTATAGAAGGGCCAAATATTCTGATTCTCAATCATGAGAAATGGGCAAAACATTGATCATATATACATATACGATGCCGATACTACCAGAGACGTTACTTTTATTACATATGTCTCCAGAGATTTTCTTAAATCAAATTATCGAATAATTCGAATTAATTGTTGTATTAAACGTGTCGATTGTTGTTCTAGTTGTACTGAACAACAGGTCATGCATTTACAAATTGAATTGTTAAGAAAGATTTCTGACGGAATTCGTCTACACAATTGCAACCATGTATTGTTCGTTTAACTGCATATATGGTATTGGTTCCCGCAACTGTAACATGCAACTATTTTGAATAAAGTCGGGACGCATACTATATTTAGACACAGACGAAGTGCATTCAATACCTGCACATTTCGTAAGTTTCTTCTGAAGTTTTGAACTACAAAAGTTTTTCCACTGCAGCCGATCAAGGAACACGGCAATATGTTGCAATATAAGGTTAAAACTGATGTTATACATTTTAGACATGTGTATGAAAATAGTTTTCTACTATTATTTGACTTAACACATACACGGGACATTAAATGATGAATTACCGTTTTCGTTTATATGTGTTTTTACCCATAAGGCAGCTAGATTTTCACCTTTCTTACATTGGACGGAGTGTAATAAATGATTTGAATAAAGACATATTAACATAAATGTAAATCATGCTAAACACCACCATTAACAGCATTTAGAATGATATTCGAAATCTTTGCTGTACTAGCAGCTCATTATCAAACTTATTTAAGCCAAGGCGCACGCATTTTAGCATACATACGCAGCTAAGCTTGGTTTACATGTAGCGACGTACAATACTCTAATCATAAGTTTCCGCTACGTCCTCCGATGGCTTCTGTTACGTTTAATTTAATTAATTGGAGTGTTCATATAACGTATAATTTAAATATAGTCGTCCGCATGTTTCGTTAGACTCTCATCACTTTTCGTTGCACTGTTCAAATTCAAATTTCTGACGTTCAATTACGCGCGCGTGTAATCTGATATTCACGGTTATGCACAGGCAATTATTAAGAATAACGGTTTCTTGTTTTAAAATTAATATGAATTGGCATTGAACAGAGGTAATCGAAAGGAAATAACTTTGACATAACATTCGTGTCCCTTATCAGAGTACCCTAATGACGACGACACGCAATAAAGATGTATCTATGATGGGCATTTAATACCATTTCTATTTCTCTTAAAATTCCAAAACAGATGCACATACATATATTGTTATTTACAGCTTGGTAGGATCATATTGTTTCCCAAATCATATTTTTCATTTGTCACATTTATAAATATGGAGAATGTGATTGACCAAAAAGGGGGTGTGCATACGGATCACATTTTTCAAATATTTTATGATGAAATTGTATCAAGACAATCGATGAAATAATTATTTGGATCACAATTATACAGAATCACCATCATCATCATCATCATTATCCTCATAATCATCCTCATCATTATCATCACCATCGTTGTCGTCGTCAACATAGTCATCATCGTCATCGTCGTCGTCATCATCATCATCATCATCATCATCATCATTGTCACAATCGTCACCATCATCATCATCATCATTATCATCATCATAATAATTGACGTTACGACAGAGCCGAGTTAACCACGCCCACCGATTTCAACGGAGACTACTCTGTTTATATCCGTCAAAAAACAACATGGCGTCACGAGTCGCCGGTCGATTCGTATTTCAAGCACAAGCCACATGCTTTTGTGTCGGCCTTTTACGATGAAAAAATAAAGCATGACCGTTTAGGAAATCGTGAAATTCACGGGCAGATCTACCATACCAGTACAGTAATGTCAGAAAGTAAACATGTTGATAATGTAATCGAAACGCATCTGACGGAAGCTTTCTGCAAATGTAAACAAGGAAAAAAAAATCCTTTGTTTCTTTATTATATTGGGAGTGTGTGTTGTTTTTGTTTTCAGATACATAGGTTTAATATAAATTTTATTGAAGTAACTTACCTTTGATTCTTGCTTATGTTTTCCCCAGTTGCATATGAGCAAGACGACTAACAGACAATGTCTGCGGTAAGTTAAAACCACAAGGCATTGTAGCTGGTCATCTTGGTCCAAACCGTATTTTATCATCCTAAATATTGATATCCTTAGCTTGTTTATTCATTCCACACATAAGGTCGATGCTTTCACTTATTAATGTTGCTAAGCTCGCATAGTTTCCCTTTGTTTATACGTGTTTTTGCTGTCTTTGACGGTTCTGTAATTGCAAAATAAATCCATTTTACTGTCCAAGGTCTGGGATGCGGCGAGTTTTTCCGGCAACTGATTCCACTGTCTGATTGCAGAAGGGAAGAAGGGGAACTTGTACATGTCAGTGCGGCAGTAGGGTAGGAGATATTTGTAGGGGTGGCCTCTTGTTGTGAGGGCAGCAGGATGGAAGTAGACCGCTGCAGGATGTCCGCCAGAGAGTGTGTGATTCTGTACACAAGTACCAGTTGAGAGTCAGCTCTGCGCTGCTGCAGAGTAGGCCATTATAGATTGGTGATCATCTGGCTCGCACTACTTGTTCGTCGGTAATCGCCGGTGATGAATCTTGCTGCCCGTTTCGGTACTGCTTCCAACTTGTTGATGTTCTTGGCATTGTGTGGATTCCAGGCTGGTGCTGCATACACCATGATCGGTCTGACCAGCGTCTTGTAACTTTGCGCCTTGATGTCTGAGGGACAGCTGGTGATATATCTCCTGAGGAATGCGAAATTATTGTTGGCATTCTTTGTTATTACATCAACATGGTCATTCCACAGGAGCTTTCATGAATTGTTGTGCCAAGGTATCTGCCGCTACGTACTGTAGTGAGTTGCTGGCCATGAATGGTGTAGTTGGTTATGATTGGGAAGCGCTTGCGTGTTATTCTGATTGTTTTGCACTTGGATCGATTGAATTGCATCTGCCAGTCGGTCTCACACTGTTCGAGTTTGTGTAGGTCCTCTTGCAGGGTGATAGCGTCTTGTTGGCTCTTTATCTTCCTGCAAAGGAGGCTGTCATCAGCGAAGAGTCTAGTGGTTTAGGCTACCTTTCCTGGCATGTGATTTATGTACAGGAGGAAGAGCAGAGGGCCGAGTACCGAGCCCTGGGGGACTCCATATGTGACAGGTGCTGATGGGGATGTGTGACCTTCGACAAGGACCTGCTGGCTCCTGTTGGACAGGAAGCTCTCTCTCCGTATCAGTAGGCTATATTAATTGCCTCAAATCTTTAATTGCAATTGTTAATTAAACACATGTTTTTATGTGAAGGCCCCTACCTAAGCATTTATATCCGGTAATCACATTAAAGTTTTTCAGAATTAATGAAGTGTACTGTACAGCGTTATTTATCTTTTCCCCGGACACCATTTTGTATTGATGACCAAAATGTGAACGTTCGTTTTCAATTGTTGTTAGTACACATTACGATCACTTTTCGATTCTTGGTTGGTCGGTTTAACGCAGATCTACGAGATCTAGGAGTTTATTTATCTTGAAATCTCCTGCACCACTTTTGGTTTTAAATCCTGTGTCGGTGTAAACTAAATCTACGTCATCATTGTACGCGTATGCACGTTATTTTTAGAATCTAGGAATTCCGTAGAACTGAACGGTCTTTTTCTAAAGGTTACACGCCACCAAAGGGTGACTACACAAATATAACAATTACTGGAATGTCCGACATGTTGGTCAGCTTTACGGGAAACATGACGGATGAAACACATGCTTATCAGTTCTGCGATCTGATTGGCTAATCGACATGTCAATTGGTCAATTGGTCCGGTCCGTCGTAACGTCAATTCTCGTCATCACCATTATTATCTCTATGAGAAACCAAACCCTAATTAGGAGCTACTTATGTATGCATGGGCTAAATTGTAAGTCAATACGTTTGTAGGTTCTAATTCGGATATAGAGATGCATACTTGCGTACGTCCATACCAATTATTAACCAATGCACGCATCCGAACGTACGAACAAACAAACTTCCTATGTTGGATTATTAAAACCAAAATAACCATGCATATGTCCGCCCAAACTAGAATATACGTACCTAACCGTACCTAACCGTACCGCACAGTATCGTACCGTACCGTACCTTTCAATGCCATAGTAATACAAACCATACATCGTGACTGATACCAATCGCTCGTCGTTGTCGATGGGTAAACGAGTGTGTATATATATGGTTAACAGTTTACTTACCAACAAATATTTCAGCTGTTTCTAATATCTGTAAAGGAACCCATAGAACCGTGTAGTAAATGAGTGCTTGCATTAGCATTTGCAGCAGTTGAAAGTCTCATATGTTCTCAACAGCGAACAAATCGGAGCACATGATAGGATGACCATGACTGGCATATATGTAACGTCAATAATATATTATGTGGATCTCTCTGTACATATACGTGTAAGGTTATCAGGCAGTGTTGAAGTAACACGATTTGTTTTCAATGCATACCAGCTAACGGAACATAATGTATTTCATGTATAGCCACGCAGGTTTTCAATATATTCGATATGCAATCGCGCCAGGTCGTGTCCAAAGCTCAGGGGCCGTTTTGAGCACTGTTACTTCACCTGCGCACAATTATCGAGAAGATTAAATGATGCAATAGTGTGTGTCGACAATGCAAAACATAAAGCATTATAATAATGTGCATACGAAGTGTCATGCATTTTTGATAAACAAAAACATAAAACGTTTAATCGACTCATATACAATTCCAGTTTTTGGTAAGCATAACAATTATATTGTTAATATCTTGTCTTTTAATCCAACAAGACGTTGCTCATCATTTCATCGTTCTCTTCATTTTTATTTATTTATTCAAAATAAAGTCATTGGCGTATATTCATTTTGCTGTGAACACGAACGTTTTACAAAATACAAGCGTTCAAATAAATCGCACTGCAACAATGGGTTTCATTCGTTATTTCCATTTGATTAGTGTTATTCAAGGTAAGTTTTGAATGGCCAAAGTGCCGTAAATTTACTATGCCACTGATAAAATGCCCAGCAAAAATTGCTTTAAATTATGAAGAGACATTCAAGGAATCGACGTAACAAGCAATGCATGGGAGCTTAACATAGGAAGTGCATTTTTACGACCCACTTTTAATACTTGTAAAGTAAAAGCTTGCCGTTATTGAATGTTTTACTCAAATTATAATCGGACCATTACCTTTTTTTAAATGTTGTTAAAAGTATGCGTAATTTATTAATATAAGATATTGAACATGTTTATAGTATTACTCTCTGAGTGTGATACTGTACATGTTACGCATAGGTTTTCACCATGGCTGTGTGTAAGCAATCCACACATTTTTTTATCAACAATCGGAGTTTAAATCCACTCGAAGCAGATGCACACTGATGCACAAAACACATTCCAAATAGCCTCTTTGCTGTGAGCAGGCTAATCCCAGGGGTCGTATTTTAGAAACATCTTAAGTGAAATCTTATTCGTAGCCTTAAAATCGTCATGTTTCTTAAACATTTTATTCCATGTTTACATTAAATTCTGCTAAATGTTCACTAATTATCAAACCATATTACTTAACCATAATTGGAATAATTAATTTACATGGAGTTTTAAAAATATTGCCTGACAAAAAACTAGAACTTAAATAAAAATATTTTAAGATAAACTTAAGATGTTTCTGGAATATGGCCCCATGCTCAATTACACGCATTTTAATTCAGATTGACTACTGCGTTTGACATGTGTGCATACTGTAATTCAATTATACGCATTTGAATTCAGATTGACTACTGCGTTTGACATGTGTGCATACTGTTATTCAACGGAAAAGGCAACCTGTCGATTCTGCTATATACATTAAGTCCTTTCGTAGACGACCTAACATGATATGCTTAATGGCGCCTTACTGAATTTAAAATTTGCAATAACTAATTATACAGCAATTACTAAATGAATACATAACACAGTGTTGAAATATGTAGCATTGTGTAATGTCCTTATCGTTCAAAATCGAACATATTACCCGTCAACGGGAATATACAATTTACAATAATCCATATTTTAATTAAAATACTAAATTAAATAACATTGTCATTTGGATGCGTTATATATTTGTATTAGAATTATTCTCCAATCCATGCCAAGAACATGAGCTCCACTGGTTATTAGTACTCCGTGAAAGTGCTGCCATGTTCTTCTCATTATTTATTCACGCACATACATGTACATGTAATTTTGTAGAGTCACTTTATAACTGTTATCTTATAAAAACACAACGTTGCATGCGGTGAAATAATTCGATGCATATAATATGTTGACAACTAAACCAATGTGCGTTTAACGTTGTTATTTCGTGTATCCACCCTCAAATCACCAAAATCAGACATTAAAACATGTGTATGCATAACGACGTGTTCATTGTTTCGGGCACTAACCGATATCTATTTTAAAACGTTTAAATTCTGTTTCTGTATAAATAAACACATGGTTAACATTCGTTAACTTATTTGTACTATAGTGATACAAATGAAAATTCATAAGTTTACATGTATTTATTTTCAATAGGAAAGACGGTTTAACATAAATCAGTAATACATCAGTAATTAGTATTCGCAAAATCAATGGAATCAATGTAAAACGTATCTATATATACTTCTACTGTAGTATCAATAAAAAGACGCCATGTTCTTTGTTTATTTTTATAAATGAATCTGACGCCATACGCGCAATTTTTATGAATGAAGCTGACATCATATGGTTTTGTTAGGAGTTATTGACGTCAATGAAACGCGCGCGTGAATGTACGCTGGCGGAGTTATAGATGAATATAGTTTCCTTCGATTACCTTTTAAAATACAGACTAAGAACATTTAGATCGTTTCTATGATAACTGTTAGTTGAAAAACTTATATCGTACTCCTTTGAAAAAGGGAACTATCACCTGTGTAAAAGTGGTTGTATATGTTCGACGACAATCTGTTAACTAATTGAAACTGAACTAAACTGAACTAGTTGTATAACATATATTTAAATAATGTGCCATTAACTGAAAACAAATTATAGTCACATTACGCACTCTAGTTAGGTCACAGTGACAGTGAAAGATGTTGCGAATAATGTAACATTAATGGAATTTCTACAAAAGTTTGTTAAATCCATCTGAGTGTCATATTTATTCTATGTAAACATACGTCTGTCAATACGTCTGTCTATTTAATAACATACTGGTAATAGGAATGGAAATAAGTTCATCTAAATGTTTATCAACCTTTTTAAAACAAGTACCGCCCCGAATCACGCTTTAGCAAACCATTTTTGTAAGAAATGCCAAAACTGATATAATGTTTGCATATAAAATGTCTAGCCTCTATATATGTACACATACTTTTAAACTGCTCATTATGTTTTAAATATATACATGGCCAAAGCGTTTGAAATGCAAAATAAATTGAATATTTATACAAATAAAATGTATATACATTCCGATTGGTACCGGGTTTTTTTCCGGCGCATTTAATTTATGCCTATGCCCTTTTTGTATCTTAGCGCGCCACACTATTTAACTACCAAATATACTTATAGAACTACTTCTATTACTACACAGTATAAGTTAACATTAACAGTTAATGATACAACTATTTCCTCAGAGGAAAGTGATAAAACTGTTTCTCTTAAAAATTGTACCAAAACTGGGTCACAATGAGACAATAATATTAGATCTACATGTGGTATAAATTCCCTACCATGTTAAATCACAAACAACATGATCGCAGCTTGTCATAGTTTTATCGATCGCGTTTATTTTACTGGCTGCAGTTGAAGCATACCAGATTGTCATAATAGACGTGTCCACAATGTTAGTCATATGCAAATTAATCTGCGATTGTAGCCAATCATTGTACTTGGATATCACGTGGTTGAAATATACCAGATTGTCATAATGGACGTGTCCACAATGTTAGTCATATGCAAATTAATCTGCGATTGTAGCCAATCATTGTACTTGGATATCACGTGATAAACGGTTAACCTATTTTAAACAAAAAAGGCACGTTGTAAACTTGTAATCCGTTTGTGATTTTAGATAAATGGAAATTAATCCGTTAACAATATTTAGGGAGGAGTTTTACATGTTAGTGGCAAAACCTGGAAAGGCCTATAATGCAGTAGAGCTCGCGTACAGCGCATATTAAACCCCGGGAACTCCTCCTTCGTCAATGAAAATACCTACCGTCCAAAACACACCTGAGGGAAGCTTGTCTATCCCAATTTATTTTGTCATCAACTCAAATATCTATTAGATCAGCAAACTTTTCCGAATACATATCTGGATAATAGTTTGTCGAATTAACCCTGATGAAAGTATGTGCGTCATTCAAGATCATAAACACACAGACTGAAAAAATTAACAATTAAATTAAATTAAATTTGAGGTGAGATTGTACGCGTGCATATCTTCTATAAGATGTGTCAAAATGATAACGAACGGAAACTGATCAATCATTATTAAATGTCACTGTAAACCGTTTAAGTTTAAACAAAATTTCAAAATCAGTTCTTACAAATTACTACAGTGATTTATTCGGCAATTGGTAGATATGTCGTGTACTGTGTCAATTTTTTTATTAAAAGTACTTATTATTACGTAATGATAGTAGTGATGAACCAACACAGGATGTCATGGTGTGCCGTTGACAAAAGGGCGAAACTCATTTCCGCCAATCGACAGGTAGCCTTTTCTGTAATATTAAAATTTCTTCAGAAGCTTTAGAAGGACTACTTAGTATAAATGAAGTTGCCCTTACACTTAAAAATATGAAAAACGACAGAAGTCCAGGCTCTGATGGTTTCACTGCAGAATTTTATAAAGTGTTTTGGAACAGATTAGGCCATTTCATAGTACGAAGTATAAATTATGCATTTAATAATAATTCATTGTCCACAACTCAAAAGCATGGAATAATAACTTGCATCCCAAAAGACAATAAACCGCGCTGCTATTTGAAAAATTTAAGACCATTAACCTTATTAAATGTTGTATACAAACTGGCATCTGGGACTATAGCAAATAGATTAAAAACAGTCCTTGATGTTTTAATCTCCCAAGACCAAACTGGTTTCATTAAAGGGCGATTTATTGGTGAAAACACTAGATTACTTTACGACATCTTGAAATATGCTAAAGATAATAATTTGCCTGGGTTACTTATGACAATAGATTTTGAAAAAGTGTTTGATACCTTATCTTTTAAGTTTATAGAAACTACTTTTAGATTTTTTAATTTCGGACCAATGTTCCAACAATGGATATCCATGTTTTTGCACAATACTATGGCGTCCATACAAATAAATGGATTTTTATCGAACACCTTTTGCATTGAGAGGGGCTGTCGTCAAGGGGACCCGATAAGCGCTTACATTTTCATTTTATGTGCGGAAATTCTAGCTATTAAAATCAGACAAAGCAAACAAATAAAGGGTATAACAATTAAAGACATAGAATACAAAATATCACAATTTGCTGACGACACTTCTCTATTACTTGATGGATCTGAATCATCTCTTAATTGTACGTTAGACATGCTTCAGGAATTTTCAACATACTCTGGATTGAAAATAAACTATGATAAAACTAATTTAATTTGGATAGGCTCTATGAAATATAGTACAAGGTCGATAAAAACAAAATACAAACTGACATGGGGAGCAACATCTTTTAAAGTTCTTGGGATAGTGTACGACGTAAATTTAGAAAACATAATCATGAACAATTTTGATAACAAAATCAACAGTATAAAACATTTAATAACACACTGGAATCGCAGAAATATCACACCGCTCGGAAAAATAACCATCGTAAAATCACTACTTCTCCCTCTGCTTACTCATGTATTTGTGTCACTACCAACACCAAGAATAGAAATTATGAAACAAATTAACAAACTTTTTTATGACTTCATATGGGCAGATCCAAGCAAAATTAAAAGCACAGTAATTGTTAAAGAATATAATAAAGGAGGTTTAAATATGGTAGATGTCTGTTCCTTTGAAAAACAAATGAAATTAACATGGCTTAAGAGACTTGTGACAGGAGACGGAAATTGTTATACACTTGTTAAATCCTTCATTGATATAACAAAACTTTTTAATACTGGTAAAATGTTTGTTGAAAAACTTTGCATAAATTTAAAAAATAAATTTTGGCAAGACGTCTAAAAAGCTATATATTGTATATTGAAAAATTGCCTATAGTCAATAGTGAAGATGTTCTCGATATGCCTTTGTTTTACAATGAAAATTTTAAAATTGGCAATAATTATATATATATAAAATGTCTGTATGAAAGAGGCATTCGATTTGTTAGAGACATATTGATAGATAGAGAACATTTTATCTCCAATGGATCAAATGTGAATTTTCTACTGTACCAAGGTCTTATAAAAGTAATAAGTAAATTTATTAAGAATTTTGGAGACATAACGTATGATAATAATATTCAAGGACCTGTATTAGCAACATACGTAAAGAAAATAGTAAGAAGTCCTAAAGAAGAAAAACATGTTTATAAAATATTTATTCAAAACAGTGAAATCCCAACTTGTCAAACAAAATGGAATTCAGAGTTCTTTGGTATTGACTGGAAAAGTGTATATCCACTTGTGTTCAATATTAGTAAAGATAGTTATATCCAATGGCTCCAATGTAGAATAGTCCACAGAATCTTGGGAACAAAATCCAATATGTTTAATATGAAAATAGTTACTGATAATCTTTGTACATTTTGTAAAAATGAAGTAGAAAATATAACACACTTGTTTTGGAACTGTGTACATTGTCAATATATTATTAATTTTGCTATTCACGTTGTAAATAGAAATAAACCAAACTCACCTATCCATCTAACATGTCAGGAAATGATACTTGGTATTACAGATTCAAAAATGAACAATCTAAATATTTTATGCCTAGAAATTAAACGATATATTTTTCATTGCCAGAGAAAAAACAGAAAGCCGTCTAATTTTGGATTAGTAAATAGCCTCAAGCACTCATTAGAAATATATAAAACTACAAAAAAACTTGACGAAGGATTAAAAGATTGGTCACTAGTCAGCATGTTTACAGCTATTGCTCATAATGAAATAGAAATACTATTTAATAATAATAGTGATTGAATACAGTTATCAGCATTTTTTATGTCTACAATGTCATAGCACATATAATAAATACTCAATGCAATTCATTCTCTTTTGTTAATATTTTTTGTTGTGCAATATTATCTACGACATAGCATTGGTACATATACATGTAATGAGTCTATTCATTGTATTGTGAGTATAAACATTTTTGGGACATGATTATGTATTAATGTTATATATGTGTATATGTCTATTATGCATGCCTTCATGTATGAATGTATGTATGTATGTATGTATGTATGTACGTATGTAAATATACTATGAGCAAATAAAATATTGCACAACAAAAAAAAAAAAAAAAAAAAAAAAAAAAAAAAAAATTCTGTTCCTCCAAATCACACTGGAAGCTACCATGTCAAATACAATCGAAAGTTACATTTTATTGTTGATCTCGGAAATGATCTGCTCCTAGCTAGTTTCTACGGAATTTCGTTTGGTCCATTGCATAAGAATGTGCTGAAACGCGATACTCGATAGTACGATGAGGAAAACGCGAAATCACCGCCACTACGATAACGAAAACGCGACAAAACAATGATGATCATCATCGTACTGTCGCATTATTATCTTAATATCTTCGTGCTGTCGCGTTATCACCATCGTGCTGTCGCATTACATCAACGTACTGTCGCATTATCATCATCGTACTGTCGCGTTATCACCACCGTATTGCCGCGTTATCATCATCGTACCGCGAAAGTACGATGGTGAAAACGCGACAGTAGTATACATGTAGTATCTCGCATTGTCATCATCTTACTGTCGTTTTATCGCGTTTTCGTTATCGTAGTATCTTGTTATCATCATCGTGTTGTTGAAGATCGCGTTGCAAATGAGAACATTCATAGGGGATGGCCATAACGGAATTCCTAAGTTTCTACCAGACAAAATGCTTGTGCGTCAGTTTGCATCTGCTTTCCAAATGTAAACGCACAGTAAGCCAGCTGCGGAATAATATCCTTACTTATTATTATAGTTAAACATAATGTGTAAATTAAATCCTACCCATTGAACTGGAAACTTGATTACCTTCTTCAGAAATAAAAATAATTGCAAAATATATTGAAAACTGTGTTTAATAAAACTAATATAATATATGAGGGAGTAGTGGTCTAGTGGTAGGACGCTGGCTTTGGGATTGTGAGGTCCCTGGTTTGAATCCCGCCCAGACCACTGGAAATATTCTGAGCAAAACATTTATCCCATGATTGCTGCTTTCCGCCCAGGTGTATAAATGGATACATGTGAGGGAAATAAGCCAATTTGTCGTGGCTGCATACTGCGCCGAGTGTTAACGGACGACTTATGACCCAGTGATCGGGGGTGGGGGGGAGGGGGAGGGGGGTAAATGTGAATAGTTGGCTAAAGATGTATATCGTAGCAACCAATAAACCGAACCTTTACCTGTATATACCTTTATATTAATTAATTCAATAAACAGTTTCAATTATTTTGGCAGTATTGACTGACACAACATGATACCGCCGAAATGTTACTTTCTTTCGTTATCGAAATTATCATTCGTAAAACTTAATTCATCACGGTAAGCTTTATCGCAGAGCATCCATTAATTGTGCATCGTGAACGGACCAACATCTACTAAATAAGTGTTCATGCAGCGCACCCTAGTTAAGCTGTAGTTAAGCTTTTCTATAAATGTCACTTTCAAACTCTGCGTGACATTGGTTAGGCCAATTGAATCCGATTTGCAATTATATCCATGTTGTCTTGCTAATGAGAAAGTACATGTGAATGTTTGGGAATCATTGTACTTTATCACTTATTTTGGTCTCAGCAAATTGAGAAATAAGATGCTGTGCTGATGACAGTACGATATGTATATCCTTTTTTGCCGCATTACTGTGTGGAAAGTCCCATTGCGTAGAGAGACATATTATTGAACCGACACACCAATCTGGAAATGTGGACATGCGAAAACATATCTTTTCAGTATTTATATGACTTAATATTAATACTTAAATATTTGTAAATAAACAAATAATGCGCAGGCGTTTCATATAATCAAGTCGAAATCCGTCAATATACCAAACATTAACATTTAGCTGATTAACCATTTGGAAATTGCAATACCTAAATTATGAATATTCTTTCTTTAAACCCCATGACATAAGAGCCCATGCGAATCCTAAACATTAAAATAAATTTGCTCATCAGAATGCTTGGTTTAGGAAGGTCATCAAGTTAGAGTTTCTAGAGTCTGTAATGTATAAAGGCAAAATTCAGATATGGTATCACTAGTTCACAATATAGTCGGCTTTTACTACTTCTCCTAATCGCGTCGTGTGATAGTACATCGTAAGTGCTACTAAACTCTTTTATTCTTGAGGCCACGCGACTGTGACCATCCTTGCTACAGAATTGGCGTGTATCAAACATCAATTTACTCTGCTGTGTGTGATGTCGACGCAGTAATAAACGCAAACAATGCAGGAACGGCCCGTAGTCATATTCTTTGTAAATGAAGTTGTAGTAAAGACGTGTACATTTAGAACACTTCAAGCTATGTGTCTCAAGAACATAACATAGCTCTATTTAAATACACACGCCTTAAATGCACATGTGCCGGTTGTTTAAAACAGACCATGACAATTACAGCAGCCCAATTCTTTATAGGTAAAACACTCGTTAAGATGTACCAAACTATATGCAATGTGTAAAATGATCCAGTTTTTCATGGTCAACATTCATGGCTAAAAGTTCTGCAGGATACGTTTTGTAATTTCCCTTTATTTTTTATTTTTCAACAGAATAAAGTATAAACATATTTGTGTGGTATAGCATTATCCGAATTTTTAAAATGCTTGCTGACAAGCCTCCACGTAGTAAAAATACCGAATCATATTCTCCGCTGGCCATTTCTTGGACGGAACCTGCATTGGGGCACTGGTTTTACATTATGTGCTAGTTATATAACGGTCGCAATGATTCTCCGGCTTGTATATGTACAATTGCCGATAAAACTGCAATATGCATTGTTTTCATTCGATAATTAGGCTTTCAGTTGTAACAAAATTATACTAATGCGTCACATGTATAGAGTGTCATATAATTTCTTAAGTATTTGCATTCGCACAAAATGTGCGATATCAAAACTTTAATTAATTAAAACGTCTATTATAATCGTATATTTTTGCAATGTATTCAAATGGTTAGACAAAAGTGTTATGAAGGAAACAATTTCAATATTCTGACGGCAATAAACTACTAGTAAAATGTCTTGATATATATGTAAAAGGTTGATCGTGCCGAATTTCCAAGGTATTTTCAGCTATAATTATAATTTAGTCAAGGTAAACCGGAATCATGCTGATGTATAATGCATGTAATAATAATAAGTATTTAATACAATAAAATTCTGTAGTGTGTTGGTGCATTTTAACAGTGAATGTGTATTTAAGGTAACACAATTGCTTTTATTCGAGTATAGCTAGTCTATTTTTAATCCCTGGTATAATATCCACACATATTAAAGCATCTCTGAATATGTGATTTTCCAGAAAATAACAGAAAATATTCATGACTGAACACACATCTTAAATCATCCTATTGAATAAGCGTTAGTGTTTGAATGTAATACAGATAATGCATTTCTTGATGTTTCCGTGTCCCTGCGCTTGGCTGTGTTTGATTTGTTTTGTACTTGCCATTCAACATGCAGTGCTGGTATAACTTCCATTCAATTTAAACAACATTACATCAACCGTAATGTTAAGTTCGAAGATGTCTCGGAAATTTAACATTATCGAAGAGCCAAATAGTCTAATTCTTAATCTTAAGAAATGGGAAAAACATTGATTTTGTATAAACTACCAGAGAGGTTACGTTTTTAGCTCACCTGGGCATAATTTGATTATTGTGAGCATTTATGATCGCCTTTTATCCATCGTCCATCGTTAGTCTTTCGTCGAAACTGGGTCATGTGGGGTCAAGACCTAGGTGAAATAAAAAAAAAAGCGTGCGAACACTCTAGAAGTCACATTTTTTGCCCAATCAACATAATACATGCTCCAAACATTCGTTCTAAGGATACTTAGGATATCTCGGCCGAGTTCGAAAATGGCTCCGTTGAAAAACATGGCAACCAGGACGCGGGGCACTTTTCCTATTATGTCTATATCGGTAACTTTAAACAGCTCGTGAACACTCCAGAGGCCACATTTATTGCCCAATCTTCATGAAACTTGCCCAGAACATTTGTTCTAATAGTATCTTGAACGAGTTCGAAACCGGCTCTTTTGTTGGGTCAAAAAAAATGTCACTAGGTCATATTGAATAAAAGCTTGTGAACACACTAGAGGCCATAGAGCCCAGTCATCATAAAACTTGCTCAGAAAGTTTTTCCCATTAATATCTCGGACGAGTTTGAAGCTGGGGTACCAGGCCAAATTTAAAAAAAAAAGCTTCTGAAGACTTTAAAGGCCTTCATGAAACTTGCTCAGAACAGTTTAGTTCCTTAGCCCCTCAGGTGAGCGACCTAGGGCCTGGTGGCCCTCTTGTTAAGCATTTTTTTCTGTCAGGTGATTATATTGTGTAAATAGCAAATATAGTAAACATGAGGTAATTAATAAGGTACATGTAGTGTTTGATAATGATTTGTTTTTCCGAATAAATATTATTATAACTGTAGACTCTTTTTAAAGTGGGAGTACACATGTCTTGCACGTATCCTTGGGTTACAAATCGCAGTCAAACGTGTTGTTTAATACTATGTTACTGTAATTAATTATGACAATTAATATTAAATGGCTGAAACATAATATCGTTTTATTAATATAATCGACAAAGTGCAAAAGTTCAACCAACATTTTTACAAACGGGGTTCGTAGCTTTGACTCTTTCTTGACTCACAAATATGTCGTCAGTTGCACTTGAAACACCGTAATCAGCTTCCAGACATTTGTCTCAAAACATTTTCTAAAATCAACTTATCGAATGATTTGCATGAATGTTGTATTAAAAGTGTCGTTATTCATTGCAAATGTTTTGAACAACAATTCATGCATTCACAAACTGAATTGATCAGAACGATGTCTGACGGAAACTCGTACACACAATTGCAACACTCCTGTATTTTTCGTTTAGCTACACATATAGTGTTGGATTTCGCATCATGCAAATATGTTGCATGATGTCAGGAGGCAGACGATATTTAGATACACATGACATGCCGGCAATTTCGTATGTTTCTTATGAAGTTGTAAATCACGCACGTTTTCCCAATACCGCCTATCGAAGCACACGGCAATATGATGCAATATAATGTTTAAAATAAAAACACAAACATTGTAGTTTCTTATTTCCGATATGTGGTGTGGAAATAGTTTAATACTATTAATCGACTTATCTTTGTACGAAAGTTGTCAAACATGTTTAAGCCAAGGCGGACGCATTTTAGCACAAATACGCAGCTATGCTTGGTTTACATGTAGCGACGTACCATACTCTAATATAGCATAAGTTTCCGCTACGTCATCCGGTGTAATATAATTAATTGGAGTCGTCATACAGCGTAAAATTTAAATCTAATCGTCCGCATGTTTCGTTGGACTCGCATTACTTTTCGTTGCACTGTTCAAACTCATACAAGTTCTGACGTTCAATTGCATGCGAGTGTAATCTCATACATGTATTCTCGGTAATACACAGACAGTTATTTAGAATAACGTTTTTGTTTTAAAATAAATATGAATTGGTTTGTTGGCCTAGGATGTTCCATTCACTAGCTGGCATTGAACAGAGGTAATCGAAATGAAATGATATTAACATTACATTCGTGTCCCTTATTAGAGTTTCCTAATGACGATACGCAACACACATTCAATAATGGGCATTTAATACCATCTCTTTGTCTCTAAAACTCCAAAACAGATACGTATTACATATAGTTATTTACAGACTTTAAATATGTGTTATGTTTATGCGTTCTGAGTCTAGGACTCTACAACTGCGAAGGTCACCTTGTGTCAATAAAGTTACTTAGGATGCACCATACATCTCAGTTCCTAGAGTGACAGTTACATAAAATATTGCAGAATCAAATTAGAAGTTTAGCAGAAGTTATTCGTAACATTCTCGTTTGGTAAATAAATGATGTCACGACTTAATATAATGTAATACATTGCAGACAGAATCAACATTGCAACATCTGCAACGCGTTTATTTCATTCACTAAAGGAAACAAGGCTATTTTATGGTAGTAATGTATTTATTTCTAGGTTTTCTATTGCATTTCAAGAAACCGACTACACCACTAACCCTTACCCTAAACATGTAAAGCAAAAATGCAGCGTTTTCATTGAGAATTATTTTGTTTCGTCAAATTAACAAACATAATTTTATATACATCGTACGAAAATGTATGAAAATAAACACCATAACAGAGAGGCCATCGTTAAGGAACATCATGTGCTACATATTGGTTTCAAAGCGCACATATCTACCACTTGGCATATACCTAATTAAAATGAATGCTAAAACTAACATCATAACATTGCAATTCAAATGAAACACATTAAGTAATACAAGGTAATATAATATTTCTTCCTGTAACAATTTATATGGAAAACGCTGACTACGTCTACAAAAGATAAATTATCAAACACATGGTGAAATGAAACATGCTACATATAGTTTGACGGTCAATTTTATGTTTAGTTCCCTTACGAACATCACGATTCGACGATCAGAAATAAAATACAATGTGGCCAATACATAATATACGCTGTAAGTTTATACTTAGTATGTTATTATTATTAGAACTAACGATTTGCAAATAATTAAAGTAAATACTGTCGTATTAAACTAATGAACTAAATAAATGTATGTGATATATTATTGGCCAAATATATTTTTGGTCTAAACATAAATAGTTTGCCAATAACAATCATATTTGCCAAAACTGACAGTTGTTCTATTTTCGAAATGCATCTTCTATTATTTAAAGTATATGGGCTCCTTTTGAAACTATTTGAAACCGTTTTAGTCCAATATTTGCATAGCAAACGTGTTTTAAAAGATTAAGAATCCCAGAGACGAATTTATTGACATGGACGTAAATGTCAGCTATCGTGAGTGTCTTTGACATAACTAGGTTAACGACTGGTGCATTTAACAAGAACATTTGTTTAACTAGAGGAGCGTTCAGAATTATCCTAATCATAATTAGAGCTTCTCAAATCCTAGCTTTCGAAGGCAAGATATTGCAGTCAAATGTGTACGAATGATTCATAACATATATTTAGTATCGTTCGATTAGTTATTTGTGTGCTGTGTAATGAGGTAGTAAACAGGTTTGGTCAGGTTATAAATAGATTGACCAATCAGAGCAAAAGCACAAAAATCTCGTGCAGATTTTTACATCTGAAATCATTCGAGCTGTCGGCATGCTAAAACGAACATCGCTTTATTGCAATAGCGGAAATGGCTTGAAACGTGTCAGGACAGGTTCATTAGAATTAGTGGACAGAAAAGTGACCGCCTGAAAATATAATGCATGCAGTAAGCTGTTATACGTATGTACATTATGAATATGATTGAATTTACATATAATGTTATGGGTTTTTTTCATGTACCTTTTGCAAGTTTTGCATAAAGGGAACAGGAAAAGCCAGAATTCATCGTGCAGTCGTATTGATTTCGTTTTTATACTGACAATGAATGTGCATTGCTTTGTGACATAATTTCATGAATAAAAATACTTTGGATAATGAGAGTGGTCTATTAATATCTTGTTTTGAGTCATATACATGTATTTAAGAATACAATTGAGAAAACTATTAAAATGTTCTAGAAATGTTTACTCAGTACAAAATATAATTAAATGTTATAGATAGGAAATATCCATTCATTTGTTTTTAATTTCATTTCATGTGGAGACAATAATATGACCCACCACAGGGCTAGCAAAGAACTACCCACGAAAATATTTTTTGGGCGAAAAGATAATCTGCATTTGGCAACATTGGCTGCAAAGTGACTTCTTGTATGGAACTGGCCTTATTTTGACGCCGGTTCAGCTAGAGAGCTTTTGGATCCCGATAGACACTTATGATAAGTATTGCTGCGTAAAGTGTTTAACCAATAATGCCGCCACCAATCTTCGTATGTTGCAATCAACTGGTAGGAAATGAAGATATCAGTAGGTGTCATTTTTTGGGAAGATGAAACATAAACAATCTTTCATTATTATGAAACAAAAAAAAACAGCAAAACAAACAAACAAACAAAAAACAATTGATTAATTTTATCAATTTTATATGTGAGTAGGTGTGGTTTTATAGGCGCTTTTATATAACAACGTCTTAAGTGTAAAATATCCGAATGCGTCGGGTTTGTAGAGTCAGTACACAGGTTAGTTGTCATTTTAAGTGAACTTACTATTTAATACAACACGTGCTGCACGTGTTTTTCTTTAGCATGATTTAACACTAATCGAAAAATGTATACTCTGTGTTGATATGCGGTTTACATGGTTGACAGTGTTTTTGCGGTGTTGAATCATTGATGGTATTATTGGTGTTGCTATGGGTAACATTGTTTTGTTGCTTACTTTGGTACGAGAGAGATGGTTTATATCTAATTTGGAGATTTTGAGCAAGTTAAATGTATATTTTTTATCCTAATATTTGATACTGGGCATATTGCTGTGTTTTATTAATTTGTATGTGTACTGAGTATTTCGTTTAACGCTTTAAAAAGACAATTTATAAGTAACAGTAGAAAAGTGGATAAGACACCATAAAGGCATACTAATGAAGAGAATAACGGAATACAATACTTTATTTATTTTATTATTATTAAAGAGAATACAACATTGAGAGGCACTTTTTCTGTTTAGAGATAGATAGAAGATTCTTTACACGTATCATATCACCCTCAATAGTAATGTGAAGAAAATTAAGATTTTTTACGAACGTTAATGATTGGCATCTGAATTGCATGTTATATATCTAAATAAAAAAATGAAAAAAAAAACAAACAACAAAAACATGCTGGATATAAAATAACTCGAAACAAAATTGGACGCACCCTCCTATTATTTCACAAGATGTATGAATTTTCGTAAGGCTGATATCTCGCGAGATTTCTCAGGAGATTTCTTTCATGAAAGATGTAATAAAGTTGAGCGTGCTTTGTCTTTTAAGTGCGTACACTTAGGATCTGCGTCGCAATACGTTAGATAAATATTAATGTTTATCAAAACCAGATACAATAAGGTTGCAATGAATGATGTTTTTAAATAGCTTATGTTGATGTTTGGAATAAGTTGTTGGGCGATTCTTATGAGAAACAGGCAATTATGATGATTTACTTACGGATTTGTATATTTGTAAAGCTAAAAGAAAGCTATTAATAAGATATCGTCACATGCACTAAATAGAAAATGGTAATTTTCAGAGTTCAGTTAGTGTGTTGGAGTGCTGCTGTTGTCGGTAGATTAATGTCAGAAGATATCGGAATGAAATACAGGTTGTTCTGTATATATAGGGATATCAGCTGTTTACTGTTAAACAGTCAAAATATAACTACAACATTTTATAATTACTTTGTTTCGTGGTTTCAGGGACGGGAATATTTTAGAACATGTTTCAATATTGAGTCATGGGTAAGGAGCATATTTAAGTAATGCACGCGCGTGCAGGGCCGGACCAGGGGACAAGTTGAAATGTTTATATATCATGCGTTTTTAGCCATTGTATGCCCGGGGCCTCGAGGCGGGAACCATATTTTCAAAATAGTGTTATGAAGTGGTCTAGGGCTCCGAGATGGGGGTATTATGTATAATGTGTGTATATAATGTGGAGAAAATACAAGGATTATTGGATCCCAGGGCCTCGGGGTGGGGACCACAGTTTAGTAATGCATCAGGTTCAGAGCCTCGAGGTGAGGACAGTTAAGAAGTAAATTATGATCTATGATATGTACTGTATACGGATGTCCAGGGCCTCGAGGTGAGAACCAGAGTTTCAAAATTTTGTCATAAAGTGGTCCAGGGTCCCGAGATGGGGCATATGTTGTGTAATGTGTGTATGGAGAAAATAAACGAGATGTTGAATCCCAGGGCCTCGTGGTGGGGACCACAATTTAGTAATGCATGCAGGTTCAAGGCCTCGAGGTGGGGACAGTTAAGAAGTAAATTATTATCTATGATATGTATTGTATATGAATGTCCAGGGCCCCCAGGTGGGAACCAGAGTTCACAATTATGGCATGAAAAAGTGGTCCAGGGCCCCGAGGTGGGGGATATGTTGTATAATGTGTGTATGGAGAATTAAAACGAAATGTTTGTCTGAATGGAATGAAATAAAACATAAATATACTTATTGTCTTTGATATAGATGGTGCCTGACTTTATTATCGGCGCATAATATTCAAAAACATCATTGCATTGTAGTTACTGATACTGAAAACAAAAATGCAAGGGCAGATATTACGAAACAAACACACAGACATGTAAAACAAACATATAGAAGTCTTGAAATTTGAACAATGTGTGTATGAGTATTGAAAGATTGTATTGAATTATTTGACAATGACTTATACACACGTTTTTGGTAAACAAGAAAATTAGAATTAAATGGTCTGAAAAGATTCATGCCAGATACAAGCAGAAAGAAAGAAGTATGTTCAACTATACACTCATTTCGTAAGCATCCAGGCATGATCTGGATAAAGACGTACATGCATATCGAAGATATATAGGATCTGACACGACTTGTCATTTCATGCCATATTTTATTAAAGGAATTGTGTTAGTAAGCGAGCCTTTGCGAACTTACTAACGAATGTCCTGGACTAGTTTAATACAATATGGTATGAAATGACAAAGAGTGTCAGATCTTTTTACTCGCGTGGTTTTAAACGGAAAAAAACAAACTTTTGCCAAAAGGAGTTGATTAATCCTAAAAGTTGTGTACGGACTTGACGTCAGTTCCTGTTGACGACGTCATTTTACCAAAATAACATGCGATTGGTCAGTAAAAGAATCTGTAGCCAATGAAACGCTTAAAATGTTATCGTACACATGTGTAAGATAAACATATTCGTAATGGCAAACACGGAATTACACGGAAAACAAAGTATAGCATGTCATAAAACTTGATGGTGTTTATTTAGGAAACTACAAAGTAAAAACAAACCAGTACTTAATGTCTCATTATTGTTTAAACTTCGACAATAATCGCTATTTGAACATGCAACTTTCAATTGATACAAAACATGCGATTGGTAGTCTACCTGAGATCATGTAGATGTAAACAAAAGACATGAGATAGATTTTTAGGAAGCTGTAGGGTGCAGTTGCCATGTGAGTTCCTTTTTTATTTACGCTTCCCTCTTTATTCCCGTTGTTATGTATCTGAACGGCATGTGCATCTGATCATGACTTTAAAAATCGAGAACACATCGTTCATTCGTTTCGTTAGACATATTTTCATATTTACATATACAACAGCATTTGGTATTATTGTCACTGTAATGATTAACATGTTTATATTTGTATACAGGTAAGCCATGACACGTGCTGAATTAGTAAAATTTGAGTTTGAATGTGAGTCCATTAATCATCAGTTGTGTTGATATTATACTGTAGGTTTTTTGTTGTTGTTATTTTCAATGTGTTGTATTGCTGTGGCAAAAGTAATGTCTGTATCACATTTGGAATTTATATGTTTAAGAATAAACAAACAAAATATCTTTAAAAGCTGGTTCAGCTACCCTTTGGCTTGGAGCGGCTTTTACTGTCACATAAAAGATATATGTCTGTAGACAGTCAAGTATCAAGTCTAAAGATTTCTGTCAACACGAGGACAGAAACTTAATGCGGATGCACTGTTTTTGTGTTTTGAATCGCTGGTTCTATCAAATAAGAAAGTAAAACCAAATTAGAAGTATTCATTTCAGACAAATTTGGATTCTTTACTTATTCAAAGACTACGTGCATTCGCACAATTTAGTATGATCGTTCGTGTTGATTATAATGAAGGTTGGAGATAAATGTTTATTAACGGCTTACGTGTGGTTGAATTACGTATGGTAATCACTGCTTTTTTAACTGAATACTTTTTAAAGTCAGTTGAAATGCAGAAAGGCGCGCGTTTTTGTGTGTGCGAATTTTATACAATTATTATGTCTTGTCTTGGCAGATATTATTTAAATATTTGATTAATACAGTGGTGAAATGTTGATGATGAATAAGACTATACTTTGTATGTATATTTTCCATGACAATGAGGTAGTTGTTTACTACTATTCTAACACTTAACTGAGTTTGACACCGACAAACATCAACTCGTATATTCTTGGCTTAACAAGCGTGTCGTTCTAATGCAATTCGCGGCATCTAGTGTCGATTCTTCGTCAGGGTTAATTGAGCAACGTATTAGCCGAACATGTATTCCGGAAAGGTTGTTGATCTGATAGATATTTAAGTTGATGAAACAAATAATTAAGTTGGACAGGCTTACCCCATGTGTGTTTAGGGCTGGTGGGTATTTCCATTGATGTAGGAATAGCTTACAGTCGGCGCCTGTGGTATGATATCACTGCACGTAAGCTCAACTGCAAAATTATGACAATTGGGTAGACTTGAAAATGGAGCCCGTATAATTAACTCCATCATTTCAACTAAGAGAATGTGCGATCATGTTGTATGGCACATATTGAACATGGTCTTGAAAAGGCTATGTATACCACATTAATATTTACTAATATTTTTTGTGCGTGTGCGGCGATTGAGGCACAGATTTGAAGAGAAACAACATGAAAACAGATGTTATCATAATCACAACTATCAAACCTTACCGTCTGCTGTGTAGCAGTAGATGGAGTACTAGTAGTATAATTGGCACTTGAACAATATGGTGCTATGGGTAAAATGATGGTAAGATTATATACACACCACAACACGTATTGTAGACATTTAAACGAACACGCGTGTTTTCACATAACATATATGAGCAAGACAATAACAGAACCATTACGAATATGAAATCAATATTAGTATTTATTTTTTATGTTGCATTTGACGCGCTTTAACCGTGCATATATTAAGTATATTAGCACGTGTTTGTAAGTATTTGAAAATTTATAGATGACAGTCATTATATATATGCAATGCATTATTTCATTTTGTATTACCTAACAAAATAGCTTTGCTAAGCCGTGATGAGGTCTCTATCTTGTCGATATATTGGTTTATATACATCTAGATCAATTTGCAATGACCAACAGTTTATTTTCAGTCATGGTATTAACTATACAGACGTACTCTTACAAAGAATAAATATGAAAACATGTAAGGATTTAAAATATCCAAGGAGTTTTCCTATTTTAGTAATTCCATTAATGTTAATGTTAGTATCATTCACAGCATCTTTCACTGTCACTGTGACTTTATAGAGTGCGTAACGTGAGTGTAATTTGTTATTAGTTTACCGTTCAACTGCACCTACATATGTTATACAACTAGTTCAATTTAGTGTAGTTTCAATTAGTTCACCGGTTGTCGTCGCACATATACAACCACTTGTTACACAGGTGATAGTTCCTTATTTAAAAGGAGTTTAAACGATTATATAAAATATCGGCTAAAATTGAAAACACATATATTATATATGTCGCTTAATGTCATATGTAATGCTAAATTGTTAAATTAAAGAAATCATTTATTCCTTTACTATCAGTAATATCATAGTCGAACATTTTTATCCTTTGAGATTTTTAACTGTGTAAAATAATTAATGGCTTTCTAATAACTATGCTTTTTGTTAAGAAATAAACTGTCAACTACCCTCCATGCACAGAACGACAAACATGGACTCACAGTGATTTTAGTCTTAGCAATGCTTATCGATCGATCTTGAGAGGGAACACAACAGTACATTGCATTGTAGGCAATATATAAGTCACAATAAACAGTCCGATGAAGTCTCTTAATGTGTTTACGGAATGTGGGTAGTGGCAATAATTACGCAATCGAATGCCGTATGGAGAAATGACTGAACGTACTTGCGATCCATTCAGATATCTTAATGGGATTATAAAAGACACAAAGGTTCGATACCGTTGCTTAACGTTCCTTTATGCTAATATTCCTTTATGGTATTTGAAGAATAAAAATAGATTAAAATGTAATACTATTTAAAAAACTACCTTTTGTATTTGCCATTTTCCCACTCTAATACGATTTAATTAGCAGCCATAACATTAAAGTGAGATGAGCATTATTTAAATGTAATACAATAGTTTATTTAAATTCATTTTTATTTAGTGTTTGGATCAATGCTTCAAATTAGTGATCCAAATGTAATACATTGATTACTGTTATTAGTATATTTCTTTTAAAGTGTATTATGATTACAGTTGTATAGTAAAAAATACCATAATGCTATATATTTCAACGTTGCGTTACATTGTATGTATTCTTTGTACACCCTTTTGTAATAAAGTATTGCAAATTTTATTTTCAGTAAGGCGCCATTAAGTATATCATGTAAGGACGTCTAACAGTATGGACAGGTCGCCCTCCCGTTATACTGCAATGTTAACCGACCTAAGTGCACCGTATGGGCACATGTCAAACGATGTAGAAATCTGATTTCAAACGTTCCAGTGAACACATAAGTACTCTCTTGCTTCAAGTGAACACATAAGTACTATCTTGCTTCAAGTGAACACATAAGTATTCTCTTGCTTCAAGTGAACACATAAGTACGCTCTTGCTTCAAGTGGACACATAAGTACTCTCTTGCTTCCAGTGAACACATAAGTACTCTCTTGCTTCAAGTGAACACATAAGTACTCTCTTGCTTCCAGTGAACACATAAGTACTCTCTTGCTTCAAGTGAACACATAAGTACTCTCTTGCTTCCAGTGAACACATAAGTACTCTCTTGCTTCAAGTGAACATATAAGTACTCTCTTGTTTCCAGTGAACACACAAGTACTCTCTTGCTTCCAGTGAACACATAAGTATTCTCTTGCTTCAAGTGAACACATAAGTACTCTCTTGCTTCCAGTGAACACATAAGTACTCACTTGCTTCAAATGTTTTACACATACGTACTCTCTTGCTTCAAATGTTTTACACATAAGTACTCTCTTGCTTCAAGTGAATTAAACCTTCTTGCTCATTGTGCAGTTTGTGGATTTCAATGCTTCGTAACAATAAGAGAGCAACGAGTAATTTGAATAAAAGTACACGGCACATTTGCTCAAAAATAGTATGTTTGCTTATGCTAAACTCGCGTTATCTTCAGAAGAAAATACGAGCTATATTACAAAAATGATATACATTGTTGTGATTTGCATAAACTTACCCAAATTGAAATGTTAAAACTGTACATGCATGGTTGACCAATAATGCTTTCAGCAACTCAGTCCGTCATGGTGCGAGTTTTTTTCCCCAATATTTAAATGTGGGTCATAAACTTCATTTCCTCTGCTACATTTTCACGCACCTTAACAAATGTCGGTTCTTTGCATGTCTCTTTTGAATTTAAATACACACTTTGGGTGACATGTATTTAAAGGCATAGACCAATTTATGTCAAATTGGCAATCCCTAACTAACTCTTATACTTAAAAAAAAATTAAACTAACGAATTATTATCGGTTTTATTGCTAATAGGACAGTACAGGCCAATTTATTTGATATTTTTTACAACGAACTAAACATTCAAATACAACATTGAATTAATTAAAAAACAAAGAATAACATGAATAACAACGAAGAGAGCGAAGTACAGATAAACAACTTGTTATTGACAAACTCGTCATAAAATCAACATTATAACATGATACTCGCTAACATATATATAGACAAAGAACAAAAATAGCGTTCTTAAACAACCCAATAAACAATGCAAAAAGAAGTTATGAGCGGATAATAATAAAAAGTAGTCCAATTACAATTGCACAAATATATGTCAAATCATTTTAGAATCGAAATATGTTTCGCATTATCGTTGTTTATTGGCCAATAAACAACTCTGTGTGGTTCTGATGCGTGGCTATTAAACAATTCGGGCTAACGCTCTTGTGGTTTAATTCATACGCATCAAAACTACAAATTATTGTTTATTGTTTATTGGTCGATAAACAACGATAAATCGAAAATTATTTCTTAAATATAATAATCATGTTTAGCAACAACAACATTGCACATGACTCAATAACATTATTGTAGTCTTTGAGATACGCTTCAACCAAATATACTATTAATTGTTGGTTTGAATTGTATACTTATAAAACAACTATTCAAGTATTGTGAAAACAAGTTTTAATATCGTTTAAAAACAAATTGCCTCTACGAAAACATCACACACGTTAGATGCACGTTATAGGCTAGTAAATAGTTTAATGTTTATCTCAAACATTAGATAAATAAAACTCCCGAGACATCATCAGAAGTGAAACCATTATTAACATCCGCGGGTCCTTTATTTGAGGCAAGTGACCAATTGCCTTTACAACATCAAGACGATGAGTCCGTGCGCAGAATATTATTGGTGACAAATGGTGTAACGCGGAGGTTTGTTGTGTGTAGGTAGTATACAGGAGCAAGTGCTTATTGTGCCATAATTGTCTCTACGCAAACCTGTATCTATCATTGCATTGTGTCGCTTTCAATTAAGACCTGATACATGGGCCCCCCAAAAATCTGTGTTTTGGGCAATCGGACACTACCTAGCGAAAACCCATCGAGCCTAAAGTTTTTACCGACGTTGTTTTTTTTTCATGAATTCCGTCGTCAGATTTTAGATAATTTTCAATATTTTTGGCCGAAATTTGTCTTTAACACAAAAGTGTAAACAATCAATCCCGACCCTATCTAACTTTTTTGAGACGGTTGCCCAAAGCACACGTTGTATTAATATTTTTTTGGCTTTTGGTGTCACGCAAACTCGTTTATTGTTTACGATCTTTGCAATTCTTATATGAACTTAACTGTTTTGCCTCAAACAGTGATATGTGAAAGAGAAAACAAGCAGTAATACTTCATTTGGAACGTTATATTAAATTACGATCAAAGCAAATGTGAAAGATGTTAGAAGTACTTAAAATTGAAATGCATTGACCTCATAAGTCTCAGATTGATTAAAAAGGAGATTGCAAGTAGAGTATATCAATAAGGAATTTAGCAAAACACTCGACATAACAATAGTTGTATGTTGCTCAGAGTTGCATTCATTCGTTTCAATTTAAATTTTATAAGGGCAATGTTAGAATACGAACGAGTATGTGTTTCTTGGTTTTGGGGTCCCTATGATAGGATGCTTTTGATTTTATTTATGTGCCATTCAGTATACATTGCATGATGCACTTCCATTATTTTAAGCAATGTTTGCTTAATGATAATGTTCTCTACGAATAGTGTTCGGAATAAACATTATCAAGACGCCAATCATTCTGCTACTGAATCTTAAGAAATTGACAAAACATTAATTTTAAATCACGATTTTGTGCCTCAATTACCAGAGACACACGTGTATGCGTATGTTTGATACGTTAGTCAGTCGAATTCATTTGGTCAAATTGCCAAACTACTAGCAAACGTAAATATAAAGTAGTGTTTTCAATAATTCCTAATTCCAATAATATTCCTTAACGATTGATTTTAACAAAGCATGTACATTAAATTAAGATTTATTTAATATAGTTATGTTTGAATTAAATATGGGCTAAGTGTGAGGTTCGGAAGCCTTCAAACCGGTTACATATCCCGATGCTTTGCATTGACCGTTATAAGGCGGTGACCCTTGCTTTGATTTTTAACTCGACTTTTCGAAGAAAAGGCAAGCTATTCTACTCGCACCGTCGTCGACGTCGGCGTTGGCGTCGGAGTCCTTGCTTGGTGTAAAGTTGTTCGGTAAGCTAGTTTCCCAGGAATGGCCTGCGGGATTTCGTTCAAACTCAAATGGTAACTGTAGTTTGAATTTGTCAAAATTACGGGCCTTTTTACGATTAGACATTGTAGAGATAAGCTCTATTCGGTGAGCTGGTTTCTCAGGAATAGGGTGAGGGATTTCATTCAAACTTAGAACACTTACTCCCTATATTAAAATAAACTCACGGGCCAATTATGGTAACTCCAGTTTGAAATTTGTCAAAATTATTGGTCTTTTTTTCACTTAGACATTTTACATATACGCTATATGAACAGTTTAACATTTTGGGACGCTTGTTTCTCAAGAATCGCTTTAAGGATTTCATTCAAACTTATAACACATATTCCCTAAATTAAAATAAACTAATTTGTCAAAATCATGGGCCTTTTTATACTTAAAAAAATGTAAGTGGGTGAAATGACGGCGTCAACTTTTGATTTCCACTCTCTAACTTGAGAATCAATCTTCATACATTAATACCCTACAGCAACACTTTACTCGGGATTTCGTTTGCGGTGGGTTGGATGGGGTCAAGGTCAATGTCACTGTTTCTTAAAGTAGAAAAAAATCTTATGCTTTATAACTCGAGAACAAATTGGAATATTTTTAAAACTTTCAGTTTATAGATACTGTCTAACGAGACATTGCATGAGATTGCATATGTGGTTAGTTGGGTCAAGGTCAAGGTCACTGTTTTGAAATTTAGAAAAAGGCCTCCACTCGAGAAAGAAAGATATTTTGTTTAATTGGCCCCTACTATACAGTTTGTTTTAGAAAAAAATGCCAGAAACTCTGTCAAGCACTAGAAAGGGGAGCGCGCTGTCATCCGAAAGCTCTTATGTTTTGTGTTGTGTTGTGCTTATTGACCTATATTGTATAAGCAATTGCTCACTTGCCGTAAATAAAGCACCAGCGGTAGTTAATAAGGGTTACCCGCCTGGTGATGTCTCTGGAGTTTCATTTGTCTTATATTAAATGGTTTATTTTTACTAAACCGCCTTCCAAATATGTGTTTGTTTACTTGTTATTTCATCAACATGCCAAATTATAATGTTTAAACCATGAAATATCTCCACGGATCGAAATTGCCTTACATCTTATGGATTCATTAACGTTTATCAGTTGCCAGGTTGATACGTCACTACAACTTCGCAATCTGTGTATTTTATTGGTTGTGTAAATATAGTTGCTATATAACATTGCTTATATTTGTGAAAAGTAGAGGACAAGAAGAGACTATACGATTTACATTACGATCGGCTAAGAGAAAACGCGCCAAACAATTCTACGGCATCGGGAGGATTTTCTGGTCACAACAATATGCTTTAAATGGGCCATGGAATCACAGTTTTATATCTCAAGATATTTCAAGTTACAAATCCTATTATTTAAGCCAGAACATTCAATAATGGGGATAAACTTGTTTCCAGCTGTATCCAGTTGCAACATGCGGAAATAGTACACTGATTGTAGACTGAAAATACAATTTTCCACAATTTAAACAAAAGGTATATATGTACATATGAACTATACACATTTTGAAAAAACATATATGTACCAAGAAAGTGGTTTAAACAAGGTACGTACCGAAGCGTATCTGAATAAAAACCATTGTGTATATCCACATATTCATGGAAGTACCAGTTCTCGAACCTCTAAGGATGTACCCTGGCCTGTAGACTTTGTTGCAAAAGCATTCTTGAAAACAACATTATAGATCACTATTTCAATCTCTGTTGCACATTTTTATGCTTTAATAGTGACACAGATTCTGTATGTTTTAGAAAATTTACACCGCATTATTTCGCCACCCTGCTATTTCAACTGTCATGGCGGCCTAAAAATAACTGACCTATTCTCGAACCCACAGCTATCAATAACGAACACATGGTGTATCACATGATCATCACTTGTTTTTCCGATGCAGCCAATAGGGGAACTCAAAGGGGAGTTTTTCTTTCAGAAAAATACTTTTAATTTAAGAAATATGTACATTTATTTGAAATGCATACAATTTCATAGAGTTTTTAATAAAATTGTTTAACAAGACTAAATTATGATAGTAAATACAAGTTTTTGATGCATATTTCCGATAATTTTGCGACGATTGTACAGACTGTTTACCGTAGCACCGGTACACATAATCGGATGACGTCTTACACACTTTGCTTACATGTAAATAGCGCACGAACGAAAGGTTCGAAAATAGGTGAGGTTCGAGAATAGGTACATACAATATTACTAATATATTGTTTTTATATTAATACAATTTTAGTAAATGTTATATCATTTTGTCTAATGGATCACGTAACTGGTAAACTATTTATTTGCCATAATTACAACAACAACAACAACAACAACATTTATTCAGCAATAAAGCTTATACAAGCTCATAGCCTACATAATATGTATAAGTATACATATTTACAAGTAATGGCAGAAGTGCAACGTATAATTGTCTAATAAAATGGTTAAACACAATTATATTTTTATTGACAAGAAGTAAAGAGAATAAATCTATAATTGGAGAGAAACAAACATTATTGCTCATATATTATTTAAATACTAATAGGAGGAAGTATTTAATGATAAAAAAAATTAAACATGTTTGCGTGAAATAAAAATCAGTAGTTCCGTAGTTTATGACTAGGATACTTAAAATTTTACTGGTAAACGATGTTTTAATTACGTTCTAATGGGTGTCTTAAATTAGTTGCTTCATAAATGAACTTCGCTGCACTTATTATTTCATTTTTATTTTCGCTGGACATTAATCTTTTAAACTTTGAAATTGTTGGCCACCTGCAAAAATGTTGTTTTAGGAGTTTTTTTCTAATGTGTGTATATATTGGACAGACTAACAAGAAATGATACTCATTTTCTATTGCGTTCATGTTGCAAAATTTACACTTACGATTTTCTCTGTCAATATTTTGATATCGTCCTCTTTCTATTTCTAGATTATGTGATGACAACCGGAGCCTACTTAAGGCGATTTTATATTTTGTTTCATTTACATTGTCTAAATACGTTTCTAGTGTTAAGTTTTGTTTAAATAAGCAATAAGAAGACAGGCGTGGAGAATTGTTTACCTCGCTATGCCAGGTGTGTGTATAACTGTCTAGTATTCTTTGTTTGCATTGTATTAACTGCGCTTCGGTTATGTTTTGGTTAGTCCATAGGTCAGACATGCCAATGTTTTCGAGAATGGTTTTCACGTGACAAGCCCAGGTTTGATTGTTATATGTATGACCGTTATTCGCATCGTTTTTTAGCATGTTATATATTATTTTAATTACGCGGTTTTCATTTGACGAAATCAGTTTAAACCAATATTTAATAATATTTATTTTCTGTATTTCTTTGAATGGCATTCGTCCTAATTCTCCAAATAACGCGCTAAGATTTGTTGACTTATTGACGCATAGTATTTTTCTGAAAAATGTTGTATGCACGGCTTCTATATCGTTTGCCCGCGCAGTTCCCCATATTTCGGATGAGTAATTTAATACGGACGCAACAAGGATATCGAAAAGTTTTAGTTGTTCCTTTTTCAAAAATTAAATCTTTTGTTTTGGCTGTATTCATTTTCAATTTCCACGTGTTGCAGTATATCTCTATGTCCGTAAGCATGGTTTGTAGTGCTGTTGGGGAGGTTGCAAAAAGAATCTGGTCGTCAGCATATAGTATAAGAAATAACTTTAGTTCGTTAATAGTGAATAAGTGCCATAATTACAACATACGTATAACTAGATAGCAGAATAATATAAACTGGAAATAAAAAATCAAAACTAAAACCTCTTTCTATTAAAACGGATAAACGAGCATAGGTGCTTCATGTGTGCCTGTAATATACTGTTCTAAACTTATGTGTCATTTCAATAAACATATACGTGGACACGCCTAACGTATTTTCCCAAGTGCTTACCATAAGAGGTGAGTCGTGTTTACTTTTAAATGCTCCAAGTATTAAAACATGTTAGGGTTAATCACATCACACGTTAGATATAATTGTGAGACAATATTTACTAAACGACGTCTGACGCAAAAAATATCATAATGAATAATTATGATAGATAAAACCTCAGAAACATCACAAAGAGACATCAACAGGAGAGAAACCCTTATTAATATCCTCGGGTCCTTTATTTCAGGCAAGTGCCCAATTGCCTATACAACACAGTACAATAACAAAACACAAGACGTACAATAGTTAAATCTGAACAAGCAGCATTATGAGTTTAAAGCGATTCAAAGTCATGCCGAACCTCGCACTTGGCCAAGAAATAATCACAATACAAATAAGGGTAAATACAATTAAACCTCATGAAGTCTGAATGGATCGACATGAACTTGCAAGTCTTGCTAAAGCGTGTATGCATCATATAGCACATTGGTATGGTTTCGGCATCGAATCTCACTAGAGGCGCTTGATGTCTCGGTTTGGCAGAAATTATTAGATCTTGTCCTTCATCATTTGAAAGCATAGTGTATTTTAGCTTTCTACAGTATGCATATATGCCACAGACTGCGCTTGGTCATTTTTTACTGTCGGTATGTGATTATTTGCATATAATATAAGTATAATGAAACTTTAGAGACATCATCAGGAGAGAAACCCTTGTTAGCATCCGCTGGTCCTCATTAGTTAAGACAAGTGACCAATTGCCTATACAATACAAGACAATACGCACTACACAACACAAAACTTAAAAGTGATTAAACTGGGGTTGCCACTTTGGAATGGTCAATGCAAAGCATGTGTGCGGGGGGGGGGTAAAAACTCTTTAATGGCATGCCGAACATTTACGTTTAAAAACGGCATTTTACAAGCTGTACTGGATCATTGAATGTGACATTTGGATGAAATGTACGTATTAGTAAGTATAAGTGTGTAATAATGTAATATAACAATTAAACTCGTGTCCCATCATGACACCCAAGATCATTTATTTCAGACCAGTGCAGAATTGTAATATTGCACATGTGTTGTAATAATGACTCGAAATAAACACCAACATAATTAAGCATGGGTCCACTATCTTATCAGCATGGCTGCTAATAAGAGTTCTCTCCGGCTGTCGCAACTGGAGTTTCGCTTTGTTTATATTTAGAACTTAAAATACAAATCACTTGGGTTTGAAATAATACCTAACAGCCGGCAGGTTGTGGACATTTCTAACCTTCAACTATGCGGGAATAGTTTGGCTGAGGTCATGATGATATTACATCATAAATAACGTTGCTATAACTGCAATCGTCTTTCTGTAAATGATATTTGCAATCTTAGTATAAACTTATATAGGCACTTATTCAGCTTATCTGATTAAACAGCACCACAATATCAAGCAGCAACATGACATCAATCAGATGTTACATGCATCAGAACAACAGTTTGCAATTACATGTCTAGACATTAAGCAATATAAAGGTATTGTTGGTTTTACATTAATATAGATCAATGTTAATAGGAACGCATACCACATTGTATTCCAATGTTCATCATATTTTAGCGCCAAATCACAATAACATTTCTTTTCCTTGATTGTGTTTTTATTTCAGAAAGTAAACATCCCGCAAAAATTTAAGAATCTACGTCTTCGTGAAAGGTTGTATTTTTATTCACTAGTTATTTTGTCTGAAATTAATGACCGCAACAATATGTCAGTCTTACAATGCAACTAGAGCATATATAATTATATTCCCAACAGTAGAACAGTGTGGGAAAGGGTCTCTTTAAATATCAATCAATAATCATTTTCGCGCATGCGCGGGCCGTTTTGTAGTATTAATACAATCATTGAAATTACCATTGGTTTGCTATTCGGACTGCAACCTGGGAGAAATAAAACAACAACAAAACAAATAATATCACAATTGCAAATGCATCATTTCATAGAATCGCGATAATGAGCTTTATATATTTACATATAAGGAGAAAATAATCCCTCATTATTAAAACAATGTTTTAACAGTTTCCAACCTAAATTTGTAGCGGTAAACGCTTTCAATATGCGATTTAAATAATGTGTACACTATATATGTAATGAAACTGGCCCTTATGGGGCAGCAAACATGTTAATAATACGACTACCTAAATAAGCAATCATGGATAATGGGGATACACACTAGTTCCATTTATTTCTAAGACTCTGCGACGCTCGGATAATGGTTTAGTAATATCCTGTATTGAAGTATACAAAGACGATAGATCATGAATGATTGGAATTGGATATCACCACATTCAAATTTACTTTTGCATATCGAGGCTATTAAAAAGGTGTCAATCTACCATTCGGTGCTTAAGGTTTCCTTTCATTTCAGCAAGTGATTTGTATGCTTACTTACGTTATAACAAAGACAATGTTCACCCTAACCATGTGCACAGTTACTAAATCCATTCTTGAACTTGTTACATATAATCCAATTATTATTCACACCAAGTGAAATGTAAGTTTTCCTACTTTTTAATTGAGACTTTTTCCACAGTAGCTTGCTTCCCATTTGCACAGTACTGAAATTCAGTCTGGAGCTAAAAATCGGTTTTCCATTAATAATTATATTCCCCTAGTTAAATCACTGGTCGTGCCCATAGATAGACAAACATACAAAACATCATTTTACTATACTTGAATTTCGTATATAGTTTCTCAGCAACTACTGGCCGGATTTCAACAAAACTATAAACTCAGCTTCATTACTAAGAGGAGGTGTGAATACAACCAGGAGATTCCTCGTCAATGGTGTTTCTCAGAGTTATGGGACTTTGAAGATTCGGAAATAAGTACATTGTGCCTAATTCTTGTCCGGGCTATTTCTCAGCAACTACTAACCAGAATTCAACGACATTTTATGGGAAGCGTCATTACCAAGATGTTGGTATATTACCAGGACGTTCAGCTTCAATGATTTTTCTCAGAGAATGTCGCCATTTATTCTCATTCTCACTGAATTATATGCAAAATGTAAATACCCTTATGCGTGTGTTCATGTCTGAATAACAGGAACATAATGATATAAAATGACGTGTATGCGTATTTTAAGAGCAATGAAGTTCGTTGACCGTGAATGCTATATAGTATATAAATTACCATGTCGCCACATAAGACAATCGCCATATATTCTCATTGGAATTGTTCTACGTTATATGATACACGCAAACATTCCTTATGCATTTGTTTTTTTATGTCAAACAGTTCACTATAATTATAGTTAATTCCACAGCGTCGAGGTAAGAACTGTATCGTAATTGAAGAAGGAATTAACATTGACGTGGACACTTAACCAAGGTAATTACATTCATTATGAGTTGTTATTAAAACCTTACTGGAGGTATGTCGGGTCATTGAAAATGAAACCCATAAAGAAAGAATTATGTATGAATTTATTGATATTGAACAGATCCCAGGTTCAACAAGAATCATTAACGTTTCAAACCAAAACGAGACGAAAACTCAACCATTGTAAATATGCATGCATCTTCATGTGGCATACCAATATACATGAAGTATATTAACTCAAGACCCTGCTGATACCGGCGAAACTGCATGTGTCTTAAAGACACAATGTTCTTCGTGAACTGATGTTGAGATCGTATAGTGTGTCCATCATTTGTAGAACAAATGCACCTTTGAATCTTTCTTACGGGACTAAATGGTAGAAAGAATAATGCACGTTGTACGTATAATATATTGTCTTCATTTGCAGAAATGTGTAGGTCTATACATTTTGTTTGAAAGAGAATACGTAGACTACAGAGAAGAAGAGCGTCAGAGGATCTTTCAATATAACAGTAAATGTCTTTATATTTTAATTTCGGACATGCCATATTAATCGTGCTTTACTATGGAGTAACATATGGAATAAAATATTCCGCGGACCAAGTGTGTTCAAATTATTATAACTGAATACAAACGTTATTAAAGATGTACAAATGATATGTGTCACGAGCGTTTTGTATATATTACAGTCAATACAATCAAAGGATTGTTTCCGTTTTTTTATAAATATTTTGGAAAATACCCATACGTTACGTTATTATAATAATACTTCGTTTTGCTTAAGAATTAGATATGTTAGTTGTTAGTCGGGATTATGTACTACTTACATGTAACACTTGCCATCACAAACGGCTTAGCCCACTAGTAAAATACCCTATATAGATAGTTTAAGGCGCTGCATTGCATTGAGCAAGCAAACCAAGATATAGGGTTATATTTATGTAAATTTATAGCACATGTGTGAGTTTTTTCGATTACATAGTGATTATACCATGTTTTAAGTACGTTTTTCATTTACCAAATTTAAGATCATGTCAGCTTACTGAATATCATAAAAAACACTTTCCTATTTATTTTCGATAAAACATTTTGACCAATAAAATATTTTGTAATTTTATTTTCGCATAATAACAATATGGTAATACGTTGAAATACATTAGTAGACCATAGTTTAAATGTGTTACTGTTGGTAATACGTTTAGCATGGGTAATAGCCACCGTTTGCAATGGGTTCTTTGGCGGATTTGAGCAGATATGAAACCTCGCATGTTAAGGAGGTTTCTCTGGGGAATTATGTCTAGATGAAGAACTGAATTTACATTTGTACCATTATGTTCTGAAGCATATATTCATCATCGAAGTTTAGAACAAAACGTGCGTGGTATAGTGTACTATTGAAGCACATAATGAATGTGTGGTAGTAACGATAACGGTTTATTTTTAACTTTGAGAGTCTAGTGTCCGAAATTATGAGAAAACCAGTTTACATAATAATTATACAACTGTAAAACTCACATGCCCCACATTTGGATTGAAAATTGAAAGGTCTGAACAATTGGTCACATGGGCGCTTTATGACGTCTTCTGTTTAAACAATACGACTAGACGTTTACTTAAACGATACTTATTATGTCTTTTACTGCCTATACGAAACTCTCTAAAGTGCAATTAATTTGATGCATGCGACGACCTTTCTGCAAGTTCACGAAATCTTTATTACAGTATACTGAGAGTACCGAATACAAAAAGTTGCACGCAAAAGTCCATGCGTATATCAGCATAATTTCTACACTGTATGCACGATGGTAAGCCAGCGAATCTGCATATTTTAAAGCGTTTGTGTTTGACATAAAAATATAGCAACTATTTGAAATGGCGAATTAGTTTGAGATGGATGTAACATTCTAAACATTATGTCGTTTGAAGAGTGATTGTCAAAGGTCCCAGTGTACTTTCAACAGTCTTTTAAATAGTAATATCGGATTGACTGATAGTTAGTCGACAGACATTTCAATGAAAGGTATAATGCATTTGATACACTTCAATTAAAACTGTTATGGGTACGTGCGACGTATTGTGCATGAGTGTTACAACATACCATAGTTGGACTATTGGTACAGAAAATCCAATATCATTAACACATATGTGAGCTGAAAGTATCTGAGTACGACAGATAAAACTTATTATAAGTTCTGAAAATATTCGCGGGTTGGAACATATATGTAACTTGATACACTCCTTTCCCGAATAAATTGTATCATTTTAGAATTAAGAAAACTGACCTGTATAAGTGTCTCATTTATCACCCTACAGCTGACTATTTATAAAACTCAATATGCCCATAAAACATCACATACCTTGTTGAACCTCTTGCACTTAGTTGTCTGAAAAACCAACGTCAAGTTGCAGTTTGACTCTTACATCATTTTATTCCATTTGTCACCCAATTACATCCATAGTCTTTTGCATGTTAGCTTAATGTGCAAAAATCCAACATGCTCTGCTGTCAAATAAAGACATTCCATGTCAATATACGATATCAAGAATAGTATTCTCCACTTACAAAGACAACTGCGACTCGACACTGTTACCGTGGATCATTTTCTTGTCTTTTCATGTTGTTGTTTCACAATTTCAGGTCGTTCCAGTCCGACGTCGCTAATCTGATTATTTATTTCGTCAGCATTGCATTAACGTGTTAACGTTTTGTTTTGCAGCCATCAAACCCCATGCCATTATATAACTAAACACACTTAATCGTATGGAATGCATGCGTTTATGGTAAGTTTGATTCATCGACATGTAGCACCTTTTATCACCTAAGCCAAGAAGATGCTATTTATAATGTATATATGGTATTTTTTTTAGTTTTGAACACATTTTCATTTTACATGATTTGATATATACTGTATGCGTACTTATTTTAGCGCTGTACTTTTATGGCAAATTAATTTAAGTTTATATTAGTTAATAGGAACAGATCATTATTGAAATGATAGTTCAACCCATAGCAATTAACACATTCAATTTAAATACTAGTACGTAAATTCATAACCATATACGAATGCATACGAATGCATTTATACAGTAATAAGCGTGTGTTTGCGATGGAATGATTGACACCATGTCTTTGAATATTCCATATGTCCACCATACTCAATGAAGAGTTTTGTATGTCTGTTTTATCGGATATTCGATACCTATTTATCGATTCAACAGCTTACGAAGGTTTATGACGATTTTCGTTGTTTTCCATAACATGTCTGATACACGAGAGCGCTAATATTACATATTAGCGGCAAAACGATAGCGCAAATTCATGTACATGTACACGCTAATATTGCGCATTTTTGAAAAATAGCGTCCGACCGCTAAATTTTAGCCGCGCTAAAAGAAGTACGCCTACAGTAATATTATCTAAATTTATGCATAATGGTACATATATATTTACTGTCCTTAAGATGTTGTTTTTTTCCTACGATAACACAGTTTAGCATTACTATTTGATAACTATTTTCGAAATGCAAATGCTCGTGTATTTACCAAATAGATGTTATCATATCTGCGTGAGGGGTATACAAGTATCTATTTAGGTCTAATCAAAACTTGCTAAAGACGATATCGTGTACCATATAACATAGTTGTATACAATAGCTGTCATCAGAATGGTGATTTGTGTTTTATTTCGAAATATACACAGGCTGTAATGTAGAAACTTGGTACATGCTGCTTTGATGTTGAAAGTAATATTACAACTTTGTATGCCCCCAGCTAAAAAGCATATATCGGATAGATATCGGTATATCGATATCGCATTGACAAACGGCCCGATATCTATCCGTTATCGCTAGCATGCATGTAGGCCTACTGTTCTCTATCCGATATAGTTATGGTGAAAAATAAAAAGTAGATGTATACATTTAGTGTATGTGATATATGTTTAAAAAAATCCATATTCATTGTCGTCATTTTAAGTAACGATGTCGGATCGATGTAGGGCCAATATCGTTCTTGGCAAGCATTAATTTCTCTTCATTTTCATTACATTATTTATGTGTATCAATCCGGCCATACTAAAGAGTATTTTACTGAAATGAATGTGCGTTCTATGACTCCACAAATCTTATTTGAAATAGCTTCGAAATTATTTTCGTCGAACAAAATCGTTTTCGGTTGGCGCAAAATTCTTGTTCGTTTAAACTTGAACCGTTGATCTCCAGATGGTAAAAGTAACATTAAAATGTTCAGTTTTCTCTTCAACGCAGAAAAAACAACAAGAAGTAAGTACTTTTGAATATTTGTAGACATCGCATTACTTTATATCAGCTATTCAAAATTTATTAAGTCTTGTAGGCGTAGAAAAATCCAGGTTATTGAAATGTAAGGTATTTTCGCGAGTATTGTTTATTATTAGTAGTATATTACGATACTGTTTTGTCATATCTACGAATGTAAGTATGTACAGCTCGATAAGTTATTTTTTACATATTACAGGGTTAATATATTTCAAATATTTGTCCTTTAAAGGCTTACAGTTTCAATTTATTTTTATTTTAACAGTATTGTATACATTATATTTAAAGGGACTTGTTCACAGATTTTTGTATTTTTTGTATGCCATTTATTGTCTTAACTTAACAGATTTAAGAATCGATACTAAAAAGCTCAAGTATAATGACGAGAAAAAAGAGAAAAGAAAAAAGTTGCTCCCACCGGGGTTCGAACCTCGGACTTCTAGATCAAAAGGCTACCGCCTTAACCACTCGGCTATTCTTACTTTTATATATGTGGATGCATTATATGTTTTATTATATGATTGTATAATTTATGTAAGCAATACACGTGTTGTCAAAAATTTTAACGAAAACAACAAACACACTCCAAATTATTCCATCGTTTAGCGTTACAAACGCTTTATGATTTTTAAAATTTCCACTGATGATTACTCATTAACAAAACGGTATTTATAGTATATTTCTACGTCCTTTGTGTTATTTAGCTCCTTTATTTCTGCTATTCTTTCATTGTGGAAATCTGTGACAAAATGTCGGAAAATTGTCAGTTGGCCAATCTGTGAACTGGTCCCTTTAAATAAATGAATACTTTAAACTAATGAACCCACAATTAAAACAAATTAAACTGAAAACAATTGTGTTTTCAGACGAATTACCTGCTTAACAATGGGGGCTCTTGGGCCTCTTTGGATGACAATAAGGTCTTGGACTTGATAACGTTCATCACTGACAAACCGGCTGCATATTTGGAGAGATTCGTGTAATTTGAATTTGTCATTTGGACAGATGAAAGTAATCAAATATACATTGGATGTAGTAAAACTTGGTCAGAACATGCAGTTCACTTCTATTGACGTGAGCTAGTTAGTAACACACTGTTTAAGGCTTAAACTTTAAGCAGTTTCCGCATAACACCATTACAGAGATCAAGTACAATTTCTCCAACTCTGATTTAATAATTATTAGTATGACTCAACATTTTCTGTGTAATATTATTACATTTATAAAAAATTGGAGTGTAAAGTACAAAATTTATTGCATTATATGACTACAATTATTAATTGAACTCTGTGACCTACACTTCTCACACACAAAAATAATAGTAAGTTTAATTTACATACATTCCAGCTGCCAGTGGCATACAGTGTCTGCTTTGAACAACACCATTATCATTATCGGGTGGAGTGCTGCATCAAACACTGGCTAAGGAATGTGACTGACATAAAGAACAGTGGATAAAAAACATTCTACTCATCATTAATATTACGAAGACTTCTAAAGTAAACACTCTTAATTGTGTGATAGGGACTGGAAAGTTCCAATTTATGAAGTTATTTTTAATTACTATAACCACAATTCTTAATAACAAGTGTAATGACACACACCGTTTAGTGTTACTTAATTGATTCTTTTTAAAGATGTGATGCAACTTATATATGATGCTAACAAATGACATGTAAGTAAGATATATAATCTTGGCTGAACCATAGTTTTCTTTTATTTGCAAAATTAAATGAAAAAATTGTGTGAGGATATCAAAGAAACCATTTCATCTAGGATGCTTTTGGAAGCATAATATTTTCAAATATGTGTTGTTGTTTTTTGTATTTCAGTGTGTTTACACTTTTTACAGGAATTGTCTTTGATTTTTTTTCATTTCCAGTTTGGATTCAAATTAGATTTCCATTTGTGTATATGATTTTAAAATATTTAGTTTGATCTCAATTAAGGCCATTTAAATGTGGAAATTTCAATTTGATACTAAATGTCTAATACAATTATTTGTCGGTTAAGTATTGCTGAATTATTAACTTTGTCAATTTTGTTGCACTGGTTTTATAGCATGTATGATGGTGGATGATGCTAATATTCATTAATAACTTACATATTGATAGAAAGCATTTGTAATTGTTTTCTGTGGCAATTCAACTTACAATAAATGATTGCATTTGGTTACTGTTACATCACTGACATGTTGTAAGTGACTTTTTATACAAAACTATAAGATTTCAATGTGACATGTCCTTTAATGTTTTTAGCTATAAACTCGTAACTGATTTAAATGTTAATTAAAAATGAAGACGTTGAAAGATCATATAAACTTTTGTTTGAATAAATTGTGTATACATTTCCTTGATGATTTGCTATTGCTTCTGTCATATTTATCACAGCTTTTTGGGATTGTTTTATTATAATTTGGTTCTCAAACGCAGTAAATGTTTTGAGAAGATAGAAGTATATGTAGTTATTAGAAATGAAGATATGTACACTTTCTTGAGTGTTGTTGCAAATTGCACATCATTTTAAATGTAGCATTAAAATAAACAAGTGTGGTTATCAATTCCACAGAAATTGACAACATCGTCGAATAGATATCAGACCAATGTAGGCTTGCTAGCTGGAACGATATTGGCCCGATGTCTATCCGATATACGTCCGATAAACAATGCTCCGATATCTATCCGATCAAATGCCGATGGGCAAAACGATGATCCGATAGATATCGCTCACGATATTGGCCCGATGTATATCCGATATGTATCCGATATGCAATGCTTCGTTGACGGCCCGATCAATTGCCAATGGGCAAAACGTTGATCGGATAGATATCGCGAGCGATATCTATCCGATATTCAGAACATATCGGATAGTATCGGACCAATGTAGGATTGCTGGCTGGGCCGTTACCTGTTTGTCCTCATGTTGGCCAAATACAAATACACAAAATATATATAAGATATACGATACCGTTCACCAGCTAATATTGTAATATATGTAATTCAAAATGATGTTGCAAGATGTTTGTTGAAGTTCTGTGTAGTAAAGGCACATTATTGCGAACATTTAACAGTTTAATAACTAGTAAATCATAAACGTTTTGTGAGTTTGAAGGCAATTTCTGTATTCATTCACACATCTTATAAACGTCATACAATGCAAAAATACTTGTGCATGTGTTCAGTTACAGCGTGTTAATAGTTCACAGTCTTTCATTATCGCTGTTATTACCTTAAATAATCGGCAAAAAACGATCACGATCATTTAGATGTAGTTTCTGTGTACGTGTATATCTTGGCATGTCTCAAACCATAATTTTGCTATCAAAATATTAAGATTAGGGTTAAAACCGCATTGTTAGCTAACTGTTAAGACATGGCATATACTGGTAGAACGTGGAATCAAGTTTAATTGAGGCAGCAAATGTTCTAATTAAATAATACACATTTCAATTTGATGTTAAATCCTTTTGCTAAAATTACATATTGAAATGTACTATTAGTCATCCTATCGAACCTATTGTCATCATGGAAGTAACTATTTAAAGAAGTATTTGTATTATTTCTAGCAGTCAAATGACAACGACTGTATTATTATTCATTCATTTTATTATTTTTCCTACCTCCTCCATACCTCACTGTTAATATAGTTGTCAAAACACCATAAATTAACGTGCACACTGGGAAGACTGTAAATCATAAAGAACGTCAACAATAAACGACGTTGCGTGACAACTGCACCTACAACCTTTGGCAATGCAGGATTGGATTCTCTGGTGTGTTTCCACGTACAATGGTCCCACGCACAGGAAAAATTAGACTGTTTCATTTGAAAGAGACATAATGCTAAGCCTGATAAGTTGGTGTACTTGAGCACAATAATGTATGTATATCATGTTGTACAGCACGGAACTTCGTCATCGGGGAAACATATTCTTAGAAAATAGTAATAACTATTTACTAGACTCATACTGCTGTCTTACGTGTCTTACCATTTCCCTTGTAATTTCCTTCTTTAATAGAACATTGCTAGTATAAGTATGTCGAGTCCATAATTCCATGTATATTGTTTACCCTAATATAGGTCCAACCTGTTTCATCAGAGGACGATTTGCTTTCAAAAAGTATTTTATGTTTACAGTTTTTTCGGGTTTGTCAGATTTAACAATGTTTGGACTATTGGGTCCAGAATTAAAATGAGTATTTAATATTGTTCTTCTATCTTTATAAAAAGAATTTCTAAAACAGTAGTTATCATGTTCACATACATTATAGACAAAACATTTTCTTTCATAGTATGATTTACTGCTTCAACGCCTAACCTATGTAGAGAAACTCTTAATCTAACAGGCATTTCTACATTTTCTTATATTAACATCCAATACAGAAGATTTAAATTTGAACTAAGCAATATGTATCTATTTTATTACCCTAGCAGATTCATTTAATTCATTTTATTATGTCACCCGTGTTTTTTTTATTGAATAAAACCATTATTTACTTGCTGTTTAGCTAGAATGTTAGCTATTTATACGTATATATTACACTGCATTGTATGCAATATAACTTCTTTAATCTCATTACAATATAAATACAATTAGTATATGAAGGAAATGATCTGCTTACTTAAATGACACGATTTAAGTATGAAATTATTATTTTTAAATTACTAAAGGCTAGCTCGAAAGGAGTTACTGTCTGGTTTCTAATTTAATTAAACAAAGCAGGCTACCAGTGAATATCTCAAGAAAGATAACCCTTATAGTGGAACTACATTTTGTACAAATGACACGGTGTTCTCAAAGCTGTTCATTTGCCGAACATTAAAGAATACTATCATGTTGCCTGCGGTAAGCTGCGATGTGATGCTTTTTTAAGGACGTAAAAACCGCGCAAATACATTGGTTGTTAACCTCGTTATGTCACCGACACACTCAGTAAACACTCTGAAATGTATGTCCATGTCAATAAAATATTGTATAGGATTTCGCGCCTGTACAAACACTTGTAGTCCAAACGTCTGTGACTTTAGTTGTTCAAAATACATTTGCAGAACGATCCTATACGGCAACATTAAATCGGTATCAAGCATAATTGCCAATCAAGGAACTTTTCCTACTGCAGACGTAAGGGTTAAATAGTTTTACTACAACCAAACCGCTGTTAACCTAGAAAGTAACAGATGAGTACAATAATGAATGTCGTCTTTTGTTAATTAGAAATTTGCCTTCTGTCAATGGATGAACTGGGTCACTGAAGCGAGAGGTTGTGCAGCCGCCCGGTTAGCTCAGTCAGGAAAGCATTCGTCTAGTAAGCGAGGGATCCCGGGTTCGAGTCCCGGACTGGCTGCGCCACTTCTTTCCTATGAAAAAGAAGTGTGAAGGAAATTAAGACAACGTTACATTACCACAGAAGAACAGGTGTTATGTGACAATAAAAATACCATACAAGCAGGCATTTTAAGCTTCGCCAAGGAGGTCTTTGCTGGGTTTGGGTTTGTACGTGGTGTGTTTGTTTGCAACTGAGTCATACGCGTTATGAACGGATAGCATTTCGGTAACTTTTGAAATCGGCCAATGAACGCTTAAGGTTTGTTTGGGATCTTATATTGAGAGAGTGGGCATATTGTCAGTGCAGAGTTTTCGATTGCTTTCTCGTGAATCTTAAAAGTATATAATTTCCATATTAGACGATAAAATAGATTATAATTGACGATTTTCTCAAATGTCAACAGTCGAGGTTTTACACATATTTCTAGAGGTTGTTTTGATTGTAATTTTTAAATTCAATATGTATATGCATCTGCACGGAGAAAAATTACGCCGATTGATCTTGTAACTAAAGGTTGTCTCGTTATTGACATATTTAAAATATAGAAATTTACTAATTTCGTTATAGTCCATTTTGTACTAAAGTTTAACCAACATATTTGTTCGGAGAACGGAATAAACACGTATCGCATGTTGTTGCTTCAGTCAGCAAGGTGTTAAATGAATTACAATAACCTCGTGTCTTATGACATTCATTACCAAATTAGATAGCAATGAATCCTTACTTCGCCATTAATCAGGCCTTCAGAATTTGATGTCACTAACACAGTTTTGTCTAAGAGGTACATGTATCGTGTAACATTATTAAATGTGGCGAGTCGTAGGAAAACTTGGCTTAATGCATGTGCGTAAAGTGTCGTCCCGGAACAGCCTGTGCAGTCCGCACAGGCTTATCCGGGACGACACTTTCCGCCTACGGTGGATTTATGTTTTGAAGAGACTTCTTTGAAACAGAAAATACCATAAAAGCAGAAAGTGTCGTCCCGGATCAGCCTGTGCGGACTACACATGCTGATCAGGGACGACACTTTGCGCACTTGTATAAAGCCAGTTTTTCCCACGACACGCCTCAATTTTATTTTATTAAAACCATGTAACCCCCACATTTTGTGAGATAATACGTACACAGATTAGTATTTACCCAATGGCTATACTGATAATTTTGTGGAGACAACTTAGATTTAAACACAGAGAAGAATAGCCATTGTGTTAACCAATCGTTATTTGTCGATATAAATATAAAAGCAGTATTATTAGTTCAATGTCAATGGTGTATATAACTAGATTTAATACGAATCTGATTGGTTTAGTAATCACATGCTGGTGTTTATAGAAATCGGTTGCACAATCCCATTATCAATGGAAACTGATGTAATTAGTTATTTCCATGTTGTTTCTGTCATAAGAGCTGACTAAAGGATTGTCAATGGGACGTAAAAATGTCCACTTCTTACATTACATATGCCTCAGAGTTTGTATTTAATTTCAAAATAGACATTGAAGTAACAGCTTATGGCGTATGGCCAGAAAACGTGTTTATCACATGAAGTGCATTTACAGCGCAGTTTAAATAGCTTTTGTAGATTCCGATGCCGAATGACTAATTGCGGTCACGTCTGTCCTGAGGTATGCAAAATGGATATTGTTTTTGTCTGAATGCATTAATATGACATATTTATTTAAAATCATACACTGTTATATTTCAATGACAATTGTATTTATTTCTGAACCAAGGACTTTTAGCAAATGGTCCACATTGAAATATTACAGCAAAGGCATCTCGTCGATTAAGCGAAATTAGTTTCGCCCTTAAGAATACGCAGGCGTCGTAGCCTGAACGGTACTCGTACACTGTCGATGTTATTATTAATTAAAAACAGACGAGTATGTTAATGGAACACAGACATTAAACTAAGCCCAAAAGTAAAGCTAATATTCAACAAACATAATTGTCATAATACTAATTAAGCGCATATTTCGTATGTCTTTGAATGGTCATCGCATATAAACATTGTTAACAATGCTTTTAAAGTATTCAGTCAGCTTAATTTTGAAATCTCTTTGTTTTTATCAGATATGGTTGGTAAACTGGTGTACTTCTGTTATAAACTTTTATGGCATATATTGCATGTCGAATATAGCCTGTCTACTGCTAATGGAGTTTCAAAGGGTGTTGTGTAATTGTCTAAAACCTGTTATTGTAAAAAACTTACCATTGCAGTCAGTAAAACGTGTATATTAAGTTATTGGCATTGCAATAACGTTGCTAAGCGTACATTGTACCATCAAAATTTATTAAAGCGAACTAATTTGTATCTCCAGAAACGTATCCCACAAGAGATGCTGATCTACAGATGTAATGGATATTTAAGTTAATAACAAATTCTTGAGTCGGACATGCTTTTGCAAGGAGTGTTTTGGGTTGGTATGTGGTGGGTATTTTTATTGATTAGGGAACCGTTCCCTGTCTGTGGGGTATAATGTCTGTTTGCTAGCAATATTGAATCATTAGGAAAACAGGGTTCGGTTCCAACTGAGGGTGCATAACGTACCAAATCAATCAAACTACGATGATGTGCGATCCTGCGGTTAGGAAAATAAGTGTCATGGTGTGTAGAAAACAATTTATGCCATGTATTTTTTTTATAAAATAGTAACGTTTAGGCAAGATAAGTGTGTGTGCGTCAATGTTCGTGCATCTTTTGAGAGAAACAGTTTGAACTTTTTCGCCTAATAAACAGTTGTATGATATGTAACATATGTAGTAGTAATCGTAGTAGTAATCGTAGTAGTAGTAGTAGTAGTAGTAGTCGTAGTAGCAGCAGTAGTAGTAGTAATACAAGTAGTAGTAGTGGTAGTAGTAGTGGAGTAGAAGTAGTAGTAGTAGTAGTAGTAGTAGTAGTAGTAGTAGTAGTAGTAGTAGTAGTAGTAGTAGTAGTAGTAGTAGTAGTAGTAGTAGTAGTAGTAGTAGTAGTAGTAGTAGTAGTAGTAGTAGTAGTAGTAGTAGTAGTAGTAGTAGTAGTAGTAAACAATAAACAAGGACTACAGAGAAATAATTGTACATAAATTAAATACGATATTATCTTAGGGTTTATACAACGTAATAGGCTTTTCTTTGATAGAACTTCCACTCATTATATATTCTAAAAATATCACCGTCACCTAACTGAAGCGCGTGGTGCGAGTTTAATTAGTTGTCTGGTTGTCGCACCCACGTCGCTACTGTGCAGTAAGTACAATTAGATCGGTGTAACTCCTAACAATGTTAAGAGTAAACAATATACAACTTCAGCTCAGTCAGCACAAGGGAAGGAAAGTCATAGCTCCTTGTTGAAAGGCACTAACAAGGTGATACACGTTAAACTAAACATTAAACATTTAATGGTGAGATAACGAACATATAAAATAATGCATTATCAGCTAAAAACTTATACACATGTTCATTAAATAAATGGCATTGGAACAGTTTGAAGTTCAGTTTGGTGTTTGCATGTTAAACACCACGAAACTAGCCGAAGTTCTTCGTATTTTATCAAAAGTATCGTGCAGCTCGCTTAATGTCAACGGAATATAGTCGGATTTAATCCGCAACGCTAGGAAATGCGTCAGTATAGTTTGTTTAAATTTGGTTGATAATGAGGGGATCAATCATTTATTGAAAATGGGGGAATCATGGTTTTCTGTTTACAAACACGCTGTAATCGTCTGCAATTTAAATCGTTTATTTTACAGTCCGTAAAAATGCAAGTAAGAACCATTATAAACATGGACTAATCGATACAGGTAAAATAAACGATTTAAATTGCAGACGATTACAGCATGTTAGTAAACAGAAAACCATGATTCCCCCTATTTACAATAAATGGTTGATCTCCTCATTATCAACCAAATTTAAACCGACTATACCTGTATCGATTGGTCCATGTTTATAACGGTTCTCACTTACATTTTTACGGGCTGTAAATAAAGTTAGTGTTTGTAAACAATTTTACTTGGAGGATCAGAATTGTGTTTTTGCATTTTGCAATAAACAGTATCCAGCAAACCAAATGTTTCTGACGTAGGTTATATACTAATGTAAACACATGCTAAGACAGACAATACGATAACCGTTTTATTGTAGATTCTGAATATGACCATGATTACATTGCGTACAGCTTGTAATGGATGATATAAAGTAAAGCAACGTGTAAGAATAAAATCATAGTGTACACATATCGTATATGCGACCACAATAGAATTGTATCTACTTGTACACACACTGTTGTAAACAAGGATTAGAATATTTTAAAATTTTAGCAATAAATATAAGATGTTGGGTCGTCTTGTAAGGGTAAAATTCATTTGGATAACGCCAAATGATTATTTTACATTACATATTGGGACAATACAAATTTTATTTATTTTTAAGTGTCCAAATACACATAATATATGGTAAGGCAAACGGAAACGAACACGGTATACACTGTCATGTCAAACGCGTTTAAACTCCGAAATAAAAAATCGCTGATTGATGCAGGATGCTCTCAGCAAACAATACTCAAACTGATTTTTTTTGTAATTTGTATTATATTATTGATCATAAGAATGAAGCTATAGATAGGCAGGCTATTAAACCGAAAGTTTCTTGCTCTGCTTAGTTCAATGGCCCTAGTCGTTAGCCTGGTTGTCTTTTTAGAATGTAGAAACAAACTGTACGTGGCATGCAACTTAAAGTACTAGTTTTTATCTATTAAGGTTTAATTGGTCATCCCGAACTAAATAAAACGGCAATATTGAATTATATTACTATAATTTGCAGGAGGATAATTTAACGTGAACTTGTTTGAATATTCGTATTGGATAAATTGTTCGTGCTCGCAGCAAATGTGGAATCCGGGTAAGTGTTGGAAAATCGTCAGAATCGTTAGTGTTAGAGTCGTGTTATTTTGTTGCTGTGTTTAACGTAAAAACCATTAATGAATTGAGACGCAATTCAGTTCAATGGTGCATTGTCTTTTATTAACAATTTGAAAAGCAATGCTATTCGGTTAATTTGTATTTACATCTACATGTAACTGTGTTGTAATAAGTATGTGCCAAGTGTGATGTTCGACACACATTTAAACCATTATGAAAAAAACATTGCTTTGCATTAACCGCTCCAATGTGTTGAACCCAGTTTTAATCATTTTTATGTTGTGTGTTTCGTTTGTGTTATGCATATAAAGATGCAATTTACCACTTGACCACTTGCCTCAAATGAAGGGATATAGGGTGTTCATAATGGTTTCTTGTCTACTGATGCGACCTGAGTTTTATATACGTAAGATGGGCACCACTTTAATAGTTGTGAACATGCCGCTTTAATAAAGAAAGTCGTGTTCCAGCCATTTTGTTACTTGTCTGTCTTTATCTTGGCGTTAGGCATTGGGTGTGATGCTAGATATGTCTTGAGATGTCTGTTTTTTCGTTGCCATTGATAGCGCATGTGTGTGAAAAGTGAAGCCGCTCGGAGTCTAGATGTAACTGGTGCTGCAAACAAAAATGTATGTGTGTTATTAAGAGTAAATGAATATTGTTCATTAAAGTTTTTAAGTAGAATAATGTGCTTGCTAACGTAGCAGATAACGGATTGGACACACAGCTTGTTATAAAACGAAATAATTACCATGTTTAACTACTGTTGCAAATTCAAGAAATAGTATCGACGGAATGACTGATGCCAAATGTACAAAAAGTTGAGTGATAGTGGCATCCTTTATTCATACAAAATCAATCTTTTGTCATTTCTTTAGATTAAAAAATCAGCCTATTTTGCGCCTTGAAAATGTTTTTTTCCGAGCAATATTCGTTGAGAACATATTAAGGCAATGCTATTTAAATTCAATGGAATACGAAGGTATGCATGGCTTGCATAATAAATGGCAAATGCGAAATAAGGTAAACACAGTAATACACAGTGTACCAAACAAATTACGAAATACGTTATCGTACTGTAAAGTAAACATTTAAGGCATATAATTAAACAGTTTTACAATGCATGTGACTATTGGTGAATAATTTCCATAAATGTTTGCGAATGCTCACAAACGTTTGCATTTACTACTAAACAGCAAATCAACAAACTGACAATGTCATCCAATAAACATATACATGTACATGTATTAGGTTTCTTTATGTTAATAGTTCAACTTGGTTTAATATAATTAATTTTACCAGAAATGTTTGGCACATAACGATAACATAATTAGGTTGTACGTATAGCCCGATTTAAATAACAAAACCCTCACATTGTACATGTTAACCAACGGCTAGCTCGACATGAAGTAACTTCATTTATTTTGCAATGCATGCAATTCAACAAAGCGCGATTCCTATAAATAACCGAGTTTTAGATAACTGTATGGAACTACATTTTGCACAGCTGCCTCTGTGTACCAAAAGTAGCTCACTGTGACTCATGTTAAACAAGAATCTGTCGACCGGTTATTTCCGATATTTTAATCAACTGCCACTGTGTACCAAAACTAGCTCACTTTTCCACATGTGAAACAAGCATCTGTTGACTTCGGTAATTTGCGATATTTTAATCAACTGCCACTGTGTACCAAAACATAGCTCACTTTTCCACATGTGAAACAAGCCTCTGTTGACTTCGGTAATTTGCGATATTTTAATCACCTGCCACTGTGTACCAAATATAGCTCACTTTGCATCATGTGAAACACGCATCTGTTGACTTCGGTAATTAACGATATTTTAATCATCTGCCACTGTGTACCAATTATAGCTCACTTTGCATCATGTGAAACACGCATCTGTTGACTTCGGTAATTTGCGATATTTTAATCATATGCCACTGTGTACCAAATATAGCTCACTTTGCATCATGTGAAACACGCATCTGTTGACTTCGGTAATTTGCGATATTTTAATCATCTGCCACTGTGTACCAAATATAGCTCACTTTGCATCATGTGAAACACGCATCTGTTGACTTCGGTAATTTGCGATATTTTAATCATATGCCACTGTGTACCAAATATAGCTCACTTTGCATCATGTGAAACACGCATCTGTTGACTTCGGTAATTTGCGATATTTTAATCATCTGCCACTGTGTACCAAATATAGCTCACTTTGCATCATGTGAAACACGCATCTGTTGACTTCGGTAATTTGCGATATTTTAATCATCTGCCAATGTGTACCAAATATAGCTCACTTTGCATCATGTGAAACAAGCATCTGTTGACTTCGGTAATTTGCGATATTTTAATCATCTGCCACTGTGTACCAAATATAGCTCACTTTGTATCATGTGAAACAAGCATCTGTTGACTTCGGTAATTTGCGAAATTGTAATCATCTGCCACTGTGTACCAAATATAGCTCACTTTGCATCATGTGAAACACGCATCTGTTGACTTCGGTAATTTGCGATATTTTAATCATCTGCCACTGTGTACCAAATATAGCTCACTTTGCATCATGTGAAACACGCATCTGTTGACTTCGGTAATTTGCGATACTTTAATCATCTGCCACTGTGTACCAAATATAGCTCACTTTGCATCATGTGAAACACGCATCTGTTGACTTCGGTAATTTGCGATATTTTAATCATATGCCACTGTGTACCAAATATAGCTCACTTTGCATCATGTGAAACACGCATCTGTTGACTTCGGTAATTTGCGATATTTTAATCATCTGCCACTGTGTACCAAATATAGCTCACTTTGCATCATGTGAAACACGCATCTGTTGACTTCGGTAATTTGCGATATTTTAATCATATGCCACTGTGTACCAAATATAGCTCACTTTGCATCATGTGAAACACGCATCTGTTGACTTCGGTAATTTGCGATATTTTAATCATCTGCCACTGTGTACCAAATATAGCTCACTTTGCATCATGTGAAACACGCATCTGTTGACTTCGGTAATTTGCGATATTTTAATCATCTGCCAATGTGTACCAAATATAGCTCACTTTGCATCATGTGAAACAAGCATCTGTTGACTTCGGTAATTTGCGATATTTTAATCATCTGCCACTGTGTACCAAATATAGCTCACTTTGTATCATGTGAAACAAGCATCTGTTGACTTCGGTAATTTGCGATATTGTAATCATCTGCCACTGTGTACCAAATATAGCTCACTTTGCATCATGTGAAACACGCATCTGTTGACTTCGGTAATTTGCGATATTTTAATCATCTGCCACTGTGTACCAAATATAGCTCACTTTGCATCATGTGAAACACGCATCTGTTGACTTCGGTAATTTGCGATACTTTAATCATCTGCCACTGTGTACCAAATATAGCTCACTTTGCATCATGTGAAACACGCATCTGTTGACTTCGGTAATTTGCGATATTTTAATCATCTGCCACTGTGTACCAAATATAGCTCACTTTGCATCATGTAAAACAAGCATCTGTTGACTTCGGTAATTAGCGATATTATAATCATCTGCCACTGTGTACCAAATATAGCTCACTTTGCATCATGTGAAACAAGCATCTGTTGACTTCGGTAATTAGCGATATTTTAATCATCTGCCACTGTGTACCAACATAGCTCACTTTGCATCATGTGAAACACGCATCTGTTGACTTCGGTAATTTGCGATATTTTAATCAACTGCCACTGTGTACCAATCTAGCTCACTTTGCATCAAGTGAAACACGCATCTGTTGACTTCGGTAATTTGCGATATTTTAATCATCTGCCACTGTGTACCAAATATAGCTCACTTTGCATCATGTGAAACACGCATCTGTTGACTTCGGTAATTTGCGATACTTTAATCATCTGCCACTGTGTACCAAATATAGCTCACTTTGCATCATGTGAAACACGCATCTGTTGACCTCGGTGATTTGCGATATTTTAATCATCTGCCACTGTGTACCAAATGTAGCTCACTTTGCATCATGTAAAACACGCATCTGTTGACTTCGGTAATTAGAGATATTTTAATCATCTGCCACTGTGTACCAAATATAGCTCACTTTGGATCATGTGAAACAAGCATCTGTTGACTTCGGTAATTTGCGATATTTTAATCATCTGCCACTGTGTACCAAACATAGCTCACTTTGCATCATGTGAAACACGCATCTGTTGACTTCGGTAATTTGCGATGTTTTAATCAACTGCCACTGTGTACCAAATATAGCTCATTTTTCCACATGTGAAACACGCATCTGTTGACTTCGGTAATTTGCGGTATTTTAATCATCTGCCACTGTGTACCAAATATAGCTCACTTTGCATCATGTGAAACAAGCATCTGTTGACTTCGGTAATTAGCGATATTTTAATCATCTGCCACTGTGTACCAAATATAGCTCACTTTGCATCATGTGAAACAAGCATCTGTTGACTTCGGTAATTTGCGATACTTTTTAATCATCTGCCACTGTGTACCAAATATAGCTCACTTTGCATCATGTGAAACACGCATCTGTTGAATTCGGTTATTTGCGATATTTTAATCATTGGCCACTGTGTACCAAATATAGCTCACTTTGCATCATGTGAAACACGCATCTGTTGACTTCGGTAATTTGCGATATTTTAATCATCTGCCACTGTGTACCAAATCTAGCTCACTTTGCATCATGTGAAACACGCATCTGTTGACATCGGTAATTTGCGATATTTCAATCATCTGCCACTGTGTACCAAATATAGCTCACTTTGCATTATGTGAAACACGCATCTGTTGACTTCGGTAATTTGCGATATTTTAATCATCTGCCACTGTGAACAAAATATAGCTCACTTTGCATCATGTGAAACACGCATCTGTTGACTTAGGTAATTTGCGATATTTTAATCATCTGCCACTGTGTACCAAATATAGCTCACTTTGCATCATGTGAAACACGCATCTGTTGACTTAGGTAATTTGCGATATTTTAATCATCTGCCACTGTGTACCAAATATAGCTCACTTTGCATCATGTGAAACACGCATCTGTTGACTTCGGTAATTTGCGATATTTTAATCAACTGCCACTGTGTACCAAACATAGCTCACTTTGCATCATGTGAAACACGCATCTGTTGACTTCGGTAATTTGCGATATTTTAATCAACTGCCACTGTGTACCAAATATAACTCACTTTGCATCATGTGAAACACGCATCTGTTGACTTCGGTAATTTGCGATATTTTAATCAACTGCCGCTGTATACCAAGCATAGCTCACTTTGCATCATGTGAAACACGCATCTGCTGACTTCGGTAATTTGCGATATTTTAATCATCTGCCACTGTGAACCAAATGAAGATTACTTTGCATCATGTGAAACACGCATCTGTTGACTTCGGTAATTTGCGATATTTTAATCAACTGCCACTGTGTACCAAATATAGCTCACTTTGCATCATGTGAAACACGCATCTGTTGACTTCGTTAATTTGCGACATTTTAATCAACTGCCACTGTGTGCCAAATATAGCTCACTTTTCCACATGTGAAACACGCATCTGTTGACTTGGGTAATTTGCGGTATTTTAATCATCTGCCACTGTGTACCAAATCTAGCTCACTTTGCATGATGTGAAACACGCATCTGTTGACTTCGGTAATTTGCGATATTTTAATCAACTGCCACTGTGTTCCAAATATAGCTCACTTTGCATCATGTGTAACACGCATCTGTTGACTTCGGTAATTTTCGATATTTTAATCAACCGCCAATGTGTACCAAACATAGCTCACTTTGCATCATGTGAAACACGCATCTGTTGACTTCGGTAATTTGCGATATTTTAATCATATGCCACTGTGTACCAAATATAGCTCACTTTGCATCATGTGAAACACGCATCTGTTGACTTCGGTAATTTGCGATATTTTAATCATCTGCCACTATGTACCAAATATAGCTCACTTTGCATCATGTGAAACACGCATCTGTTGACTTCGGTAATTTGCGATATTTTAATCATCTGCCAATGTGTACCAAATATAGCTCACTTTGCATCATGTGAAACAAGCATCTGTTGACTTCGGTAATTTGCGATATTTTAATCATCTGCCACTGTGTACCAAATATAGCTCACTTTGTATCATGTGAAACAAGCATCTGTTGACTTCGGTAATTTGCGATATTGTAATCATCTGCCACTGTGTACCAAATATAGCTCACTTTGCATCATGTGAAACACGCATCTGTTGACTTCGGTAATTTGCGATATTTTAATCATATGCCACTGTGTACCAAATATAGCTCACTTTGCATCATGTGAAACACGCATCTGTTGACTTCGGTAATTTGCGATATTTTAATCATCTGCCACTGTGTACCAAATATAGCTCACTTTGCATCATGTGAAACACGCATCTGTTGACTTCGGTAATTTGCGATATTTTAATCATATGCCACTGTGTACCAAATATAGCTCACTTTGCATCATGTGAAACACGCATCTGTTGACTTCGGTAATTTGCGATATTTTAATCATCTGCCACTGTGTACCAAATATAGCTCACTTTGCATCATGTGAAACACGCATCTGTTGACTTCGGTAATTTGCGATATTTTAATCATCTGCCAATGTGTACCAAATATAGCTCACTTTGCATCATGTGAAACAAGCATCTGTTGACTTCGGTAATTTGCGATATTTTAATCATCTGCCACTGTGTACCAAATATAGCTCACTTTGTATCATGTGAAACAAGCATCTGTTGACTTCGGTAATTTGCGATATTGTAATCATCTGCCACTGTGTACCAAATATAGCTCACTTTGCATCATGTGAAACACGCATCTGTTGACTTCGGTAATTTGCGATATTTTAATCATCTGCCACTGTGTACCAAATATAGCTCACTTTGCATCATGTGAAACACGCATCTGTTGACTTCGGTAATTTGCGATACTTTAATCATCTGCCACTGTGTACCAAATATAGCTCACTTTGCATCATGTGAAACACGCATCTGTTGACTTCGGTAATTTGCGATATTTTAATCATCTGCCACTGTGTACCAAATATAGCTCACTTTGCATCATGTAAAACAAGCATCTGTTGACTTCGGTAATTAGCGATATTATAATCATCTGCCACTGTGTACCAAATATAGCTCACTTTGCATCATGTGAAACAAGCATCTGTTGACTTCGGTAATTAGCGATATTTTAATCATCTGCCACTGTGTACCAACATAGCTCACTTTGCATCATGTGAAACACGCATCTGTTGACTTCGGTAATTTGCGATATTTTAATCAACTGCCACTGTGTACCAATCTAGCTCACTTTGCATCAAGTGAAACACGCATCTGTTGACTTCGGTAATTTGCGATATTTTAATCATCTGCCACTGTGTACCAAATATAGCTCACTTTGCATCATGTGAAACACGCATCTGTTGACTTCGGTAATTTGCGATACTTTAATCATCTGCCACTGTGTACCAAATATAGCTCACTTTGCATCATGTGAAACACGCATCTGTTGACCTCGGTGATTTGCGATATTTTAATCATCTGCCACTGTGTACCAAATGTAGCTCACTTTGCATCATGTAAAACACGCATCTGTTGACTTCGGTAATTAGAGATATTTTAATCATCTGCCACTGTGTACCAAATATAGCTCACTTTGGATCATGTGAAACAAGCATCTGTTGACTTCGGTAATTTGCGATATTTTAATCAACTGCCACTGTGTACCAAACATAGCTCACTTTGCATCATGTGAAACACGCATCTGTTGACTTCGGTAATTTGCGATATTTTAATCAACTGCCACTGTGTACCAAATATAACTCACTTTGCATCATGTGAAACACGCATCTGTTGACTTCGGTAATTTGCGATATTTTAATCAACTGCCGCTGTATACCAAGCATAGCTCACTTTGCATCATGTGAAACACGCATCTGCTGACTTCGGTAATTTGCGATATTTTAATCATCTGCCACTGTGAACCAAATGAAGATTACTTTGCATCATGTGAAACACGCATCTGTTGACTTCGGTAATTTGCGATATTTTAATCAACTGCCACTGTGTACCAAATATAGCTCACTTTGCATCATGTGAAACACGCATCTGTTGACTTCGTTAATTTGCGATATTTTAATCAACTGCCACTGTGTGCCAAATATAGCTCACTTTTCCACATGTGAAACACGCATCTGTTGACTTGGGTAATTTGCGGTATTTTAATCATCTGCCACTGTGTACCAAATCTAGCTCACTTTGCATGATGTGAAACACGCATCTGTTGACTTCGGTAATTTGCGATATTTTAATCAACTGCCACTGTGTTCCAAATATAGCTCACTTTGCATCATGTGTAACACGCATCTGTTGACTTCGGTAATTTTCGATATTTTAATCAACCGCCAATGTGTACCAAACATAGCTCACTTTGCATCATGTGAAACACGCATCTGTTGACTTCGGTAATTTGCGATATTTTAATCATATGCCACTGTGTACCAAATATAGCTCACTTTGCATCATGTGAAACACGCATCTGTTGACTTCGGTAATTTGCGATATTTTAATCATCTGCCACTGTGTACCAAATATAGCTCACTTTGCATCATGTGAAACACGCATCTGTTGACTTCGGTAATTTGCGATATTTTAATCATCTGCCAATGTGTACCAAATATAGCTCACTTTGCATCATGTGAAACAAGCATCTGTTGACTTCGGTAATTTGCGATATTTTAATCATCTGCCACTGTGTACCAAATATAGCTCACTTTGTATCATGTGAAACAAGCATCTGTTGACTTCGGTAATTTGCGATATTGTAATCATCTGCCACTGTGTACCAAATATAGCTCACTTTGCATCATGTGAAACACGCATCTGTTGACTTCGGTAATTTGCGATATTTTAATCATCTGCCACTGTGTACCAAATATAGCTCACTTTGCATCATGTGAAACACGCATCTGTTGACTTCTGTAATTTGCGATACTTTAATCATCTGCCACTGTGTACCAAATATAGCTCACTTTGCATCATGTGAAACACGCATCTGTTGACTTCGGTAATTTGCGATATTTTAATCATCTGCCACTGTGTACCAAATATAGCTCACTTTGCATCATGTAAAACAAGCATCTGTCGACTTCGGTAATTAGCGATATTATAATCATCTGCCACTGTGTACGAAATATAGCTCGCTTTGCATCATGTGAAACAAGCATCTGTTGACTTCGGTAATTAGCGATATTTTAATCATCTGCCACTGTGTACCAAAAATAGCTCACTTTGCATCATGTGAAACACGCATCTGTTGACTTCGGTAATTTGCGATATTTTAATCAACTGCCACTGTGTACCAAATCTAGCTCACTTTGCATCAAGTGAAACACGCATCTGTTGACTTCGGTAATTTGCGATACTTTAATCATCTGCCACTGTGTACCAAATATAGCTCACTTTGCATCATGTGAAACACGCATCTGTTGACTTCGGTGATTTGCGATATTTTAATCATCTGCCACTGTGTACCAAATATAGCTCACTTTGCATCATGTAAAACAAGCATCTGTTGACTTCGGTAATGAGCGATATTTTAATCATCTGCCACTGTGTACCAAATATAGCTCACTTTGCATCATGTGAAACAAGCATCTGTTGACTTCGGTAATTTGCGATATTTTAATCATCTGCCACTGTGTACCAAATATAGCTCACTTTGCATCATGTGAAACACGCATCTGTTGACTTCGGTAATTTGCGATGTTTTAATCAACTGCCACTGTGTACCAAATATAGCTCACTTTTCCACATGTGAAACACACATCTGTTGACTTCGGTAATTTGCGGTATTTTAATCATCTGCCACTGTGTACCAAATATAGCTCACTTTGCATCATGTGAAACAAGCATCTGTTGACTTCGGTAATTAGCGATATTTTAATCATCTGCCACTATGTACTAAATATAGCTCACTTTGCATCATGTGAAACAAGCATCTGTTGACTTCGGTAATTTGCGATACTTTTTAATCATCTGCCACTGTGTACCAAATATAGCTCACTTTGCATCATGTGAAACACGCATCTGTTGACTTCGGTAATTTGCGATATTTTAATCATCTGCCACTGTGTACCAAATCTAGCTCACATTGCATCATGTGAAACACGCAACTGTTGACATCGGTAATTTGCGATATTTCAATCATCTGCCACTGTGTACCAAATATAGCTCACTTTGCATCATGTGAAACACGCATCTGTTTTCTTCGGTAATTTGCGATATTTTAATCAACTGCCACTGTGAACAAAATCTAGCTCACTTTGCATCAAGTGAAACACGCATCTGTTGACTTCGGTAATCTGCGATATTTTAATCATCTGCCACTGTGTACCAAATATAGCTCACTTTGCATCATGTGAAACACGCATCTGTTGACTTCGGTAATTTGCGATACTTTAATCATCTGCCACTGTGTACCAAATATAGCTCACTTTGCATCATGTGAAACACGCATCTGTTGACTTCGGTGATTTGCGATATTTTAATCATCTGCCACTGTGTACCAAATATAGCTCACTTTGCATCATGTAAAACAAGCATCTGTTGACTTCGGTAATGAGCGATATTTTAATCATCTGCCACTGTGTACCAAATATAGCTCACTTTGCATCATGTGAAACAAGCATCTGTTGACTTCGGTAATTTGCGATATTTTAATCATCTGCCACTGTGTACCAAATATAGCTCACTTTGCATCATGTGAAACACGCATCTGTTGACTTCGGTAATTTGCGATGTTTTAATCAACTGCCACTGTGTACCAAATATAGCTCACTTTTCCACATGTGAAACACACATCTGTTGACTTCGGTAATTTGCGGTATTTTAATCATCTGCCACTGTGTACCAAATATAGCTCACTTTGCATCATGTGAAACAAGCATCTGTTGACTTCGGTAATTAGCGATATTTTAATCATCTGCCACTATGTACTAAATATAGCTCACTTTGCATCATGTGAAACAAGCATCTGTTGACTTCGGTAATTTGCGATACTTTTTAATCATCTGCCACTGTGTACCAAATATAGCTCACTTTGCATCATGTGAAACACGCATCTGTTGACTTCGGTAATTTGCGATATTTTAATCATCTGCCACTGTGTACCAAATCTAGCTCACATTGCATCATGTGAAACACGCAACTGTTGACATCGGTAATTTGCGATATTTCAATCATCTGCCACTGTGTACCAAATATAGCTCACTTTGCATCATGTGAAACACGCATCTGTTTTCTTCGGTAATTTGCGATATTTTAATCAACTGCCACTGTGAACAAAATCTAGCTCACTTTGCATCAAGTGAAACACGCATCTCTTGACTTCGGTAATCTGCGATATTTTAATCATCTGCCACTGTGTACCAAATATAGCTCACTTTGCATCATGTGAAACACGCATCTGTTGACTTCGGTAATTTGCGATACTTTAATCATCTGCCACTGTGTACCAAATATAGCTCACTTTGCATCTTGTGAAACACGCATCTGTTGACTTCGGTGATTTGCGATATTTTAATCATCTGCCACTGTGTACCAAATATAGCTCACTTTGCATCATGTAAAACAAGCATCTGTTGACTTCGGTAATTAGCGATATTTTAATCATCTGCCACTGTGTACCAAATATAGCTCACTTTGCATCATGTGAAACACGCATCTGTTGACTTCGGTAATTTGCGATATTTTAATCATCTGCCACTGTGTTCCAAACATAGCTCACTTTGCATCATGTGAAACACGCATCTGTTGACTTCGGTAATTTGCGATGTTTTAATCAACTGCCACTGTGTACCAAATATAGCTCACTTTTCCACATGTGAAACACGCATCTGTTGACTTCGGTAATTTGCGGTATTTTAATCATCTGCCACTGTGTACCAAATATAGCTCACTTTGCATCATGTGAAACAAGCATCTGTTGACTTCGGTAATTAGCGATATTTTAATCATCTGCCACTGTGTACCAAATATAGCTCACTTTGCATCATGTGAAACAAGCATCTGTTGACTTCGGTAATTTGCGATACATTTTAATCATCTGCCACTGTGTACCAAATATAGCTCACTTTGCATCATGTGAAACACGCATCTGTTGACTTCGGTAATTTGCGGTATTTTAATCATCTGCCACTGTGTACCAAATCTAGCTCACATTGCATCATGTGAAACACGCATCTGTTGACATCGGTAATTTGCGATATTTCAATCATCTGCCACTGTGTACCAAATATAGCTCACTTTGCATCATGTGAAACACGCATCTGTTTTCTTCGGTAATTTGCGATATTTTAATCCTCTGCCACTGTGAACAAAATATAGCTCACTTTGCATCATGTGAAACACGCATCTGTTGACTTCGGTAATTTGCGATATTTTAATCAACTGCCACTGTGTACCAAGCATAGCTCACTTTGCATCATGTGAAACACGCCTCTGTTGACTTCGGTAATTTGCGATATTTTAATCAACTGCCACTGTGAACCAAATGAAGCTTACTTTGCATCATGTGAAACACGCATCTGTTGACTTCGGTAATTTGCGATATTTTAATCAACTGCCACTGTGTACCAAACATAGCTCACTTTGCATCATGTGAAACACGCATCTGTTGACTTCGTTAATTTGCGATATTTTAATCAACTGCCACTGTGTGCCAAATATAGCTCACTTTTCCACATGTGAAACACGCATCTGTTGACTTGGGTAATTTGCGGTATTTTAATCATCTGCCACTGTGTACCAAATCTAGCTCACTTTGCATGATGTGAAACACGCATCTGTTGACTTCGGTAATTTGCGATATTTTAATCAACTGCCACTGTGTACCAAATATAGCTCACTTTGCATCATGTGTAACACGCATCTGTTGACTTCGGTAATTTGCGATATTTTAATCAACTGCCACTGTGTACCAAACATAGCGCACATTGCATCATGTGAAACACGCATCTTTTGACTTCGGTAATTTGCGATATTTTAATCATCTGCCACTGTGTACCAAATATAGGTCACTTTGCATCATGTGAAACACGCATCTGTTGACTTCGGTAATTTGCGATGTTTTAATCATCTGCCACTGTGTACCAAATATAGCTCACTTTGCATCATGTGAAACACGCATCTGTTGACTTCGGTAATTTGCGATATTTTAATCATCTGCCACTGTGTACCATATATAGCTCACTTTGCATCATGTGGAACACGCATCTGTCGACTTCGGTAATTTGCGATATTTTAATCAACTGCCACTGTGTACCAAACATAGCTCACTTTGCATCATGTGAAACACGCATCTGTTGACTTCGGTAATTTGCGATAATTTAATCATCTTCCACTGTGTACCAAATATAGCTCACTTTGCATCATGTGAAACACGCATCTGTTGACTTCGGTAATTTGCGATATTTTAATCAACTGCCACTGTGTACCAAACATAGCTCACTTTGCATCATGTGAAACACGCATCTGTTGACTTCGGTAATTTGCGATATTTTAATCAACTGCCACTGTGTACCAAATATAGCTTACTTTGCATCAGGTGAAACACGCATCTGTTGACTAAGGTAATTTGCGATATTTTAATCAACTGCCACTGTGTACCAAACATAGCTCACTTTGCATCATGTGAAACACGCATCTGTTGACTTCGGTAATTTGCGATATTTTAATCAACTGCCACTGTGTACCAAATATACCTCACTTTTCCACATGTGGAACACGCATCTGTTGACTTCGGTAATTTGAGATATTTTAATCATCTGTCACTGTTAACCAAATCTAGCTCACTTTGCATCATGTGAAACACGCATCTGTTGACTTCGGTAATTTGCGATATTTTAATCAACTGCCACTGTGTACCAAATATAGCTCACTTTGCATCATGTGAAACACGCATCTGTTGACTTCGGTAATTTGCGATATTTTAATCATCTGCCACTGCGTACCATATATAGCTCACTTTGCATCATGTGAAACACGCATCTGTTGACTTCGGTAATATGCGATATTTTAATCATCTGCCACTGTGTGCCAAATATAGCTCACTTTGCATCATGTGAAACACGCATCTGTTGACTTCGGTAATTTGTGTGTGTCCTGTAAATGTTAATGCCCAGCACGGTTGTAGTTCAGACGTTTACTGCGTTACTACATCGGTTGTTAACCTCGTTATTTCAGCGACACACTCAGTAACACTCTAAAACCTATGCCCATGTCAATACAATCGTGAAATAGGATTCCGCATCTGAACAAACACTTATAGTTAAAACGTTGGTGAGTTTTTTTGTTCAAAATATATTTGCAGGACGATCCTATATACGGCAGCATTGACTCGTTTTCTGTTATAAATGTCATTCTCTGAACTTTTCCAACTATAGACGTAAGGGTTGATTAATGTTAATACAATGAAAGGCGTTGTAAACCTAGACTTAAAACAGTTAAATACAATAACACATGGTGTTTTCTGTGTATTAGAATTCTGCATTCTGTCAAGGTAGGAACTTGGTCACTAAAGGTTATGTGATGTGCAGCGGTTCGTTTAGCTAAGTCGGGATATCACTGCCACTGAAAGTGAGGAGTCTTGGAACCGAGTCCCGAACTAGCTGCACAATTGTCTCACCCTGCGATATTTCCTTCGTATGAAATACATGTGTGAAGAATTTAAGACATCATTGCATTACCACAGCAGTACGGGTGTTTACGACAATAACGATAGTATACATTTCAAGGAGATTTTTGCCTGTGTGTATGCTTGTTAGCTATTTAAGGATAGTGGATAAGTACAGAATTGCATTAAAATTTACAAAGGTTGGACATGATTTTTTTTTAGTTTATCAATGTGTTAAATTATTGACATTAACCTTGTGTCGTATGACATTCATTACCTATCGAGGTTGCATTACAATCTTACTTTTCCATAATTCAACTTCTGCAGAGTTTTATATCACAAGCACAGTTTTGCCTAAGATGTATGGTGTGTACCGGTAATTTTTTTTAGTAACACCATGTGACCCACATATTTAGAGAACTAAAATACATAAGGAAGTATCTACCCATCGGCTCTATTGATACGTTTGTGAGACACATCCTTTATTTAAAACTCAGAACTTTACAGCCAATTTGTTTTAAAGTCGTTAATTACCAATGTCAGTATGCATACAGTATTATGAGTCCAATAACAATATAAACGAAAACTTTGAAGCCCCTAAATCCGCATCACGCAGGAAAATATTTGAGGCATGTCGTGGGAAAACCGGGCTTATTGCATCTGCGTAAAGTGTCGTCTAGGGTAAGCCTGTGCAGTATGCACAGGCTAATCCAGGACGGCACTTTCCGCCTACAGAACAGTTTTGTCCACAGAAATAAACAATGTTACTCTTTGCAACATTTAACATACTACAAAAGATTCAACAACGTTTTCATAATCAGAAATCAATTTTGCCATCCATGTAAACTATCAACAGAGGGTATGTTCACATATTACAAATAGTGTTTAATTTTGCTAAGTTTTGCTTAAAACAGCCCGAATCGGAACGCACTTGTTTTCGTGCTGTGTTTGATTTCTTTTTTTTTGCAATGAATGTCTATCAAAAAAGCGCGATACTAAAAAAATAACCGAGTTTTAGATAACTGTGTGGAACTTCATTTTGAACAACTGTTACTGTGTACCAATAATGGCTCACTTTGCCTCGTATTTAACAATCATTAATAATTTAGGATGGTTTGTGTCCTGTGAACGTTAATGTCCCGCACGGCTGTAATTAAATATAAGACTAATGAAACTCCAGATACATCACCAGTAGAGAAACCCTTACTTACCTCCGCTGGTCCTTTATTTGAGGCGAGTGACCAATGGCCTTTACAATACAGGGCAATACGCACAACATAACACAAAACATAAAATTGTTTAAAACTGGGGTCACCGCTTTGGAACGGTCTATGCAAAGCATTGGGGGTTTAAAGACGTTTACTCCGTTAATACATCGGTTGTTAACCTCGCATGTAACTGCAAATACGTCATACTGCATGCGTACGGACGCTACCAAGCCAACGTTGTTATTTTCTCATCAATCGAGATTTTCATTCTGTGTCAAAGTTATTCACAAGATCAATAAATACACACATCCAGAACTGTAAACTACGCACTTAAACAAGGTTTTACAGTATGGTTACACGTGGGATACAATATATTGGTCAACATTTTTCAACTATGATTACATTTGGAATTTTAAAGCTGTCCATGTGCATATCTGGTTGGTTTCATAGAAATCGCGTGCATTTTTCCCATCATCAAGGAACAGCCGGATATAATTCGTTACTTCCATTCGAATTCGATCACGATAGTTAGTAAGGGATTGCCAATAGATTCAAATCTCACATTTCATATGCCGCTGAGTTTATATTTAATTTCAAAACAGACATGAAAATAACAGCTTACAGTGTATTGTAAGAACACTTGATAAACAGTTGAAGCGTATTTTAAGCTTAAATGTAATACATTTTTTTGTTTATATTTACCATTATGGACTCCGTTGCTGAATGGCTAATTAAGGTACAGTCTATAGCTATTTGGGTTGTGTGTTTGCCTGAATAAAATAACTTAATATAATTATATATAAATAAGTAAGATGTTTTATTGCAATAATAGTTTTTTTTATTTCTGAAGTCAAAGCAAGGATTGAGGCTTTTAGCAAATGCTGTATGCAAGTCAGTAAATATACTTTGAACCCGTGCATGGTTCATGTACACTTGTTTACATGTATTAAACCGCCAATCGCGTAATCTTCATTTACAAATTTAATACACTCGAATAAAAAAGCATTCAGACTAAAATTTAATACACTCGAATAAAAAAGCATTCAGACTAACACATTGGAATCATGTCAAGGGCAGATTATTCCTATTAGTATCAGCTTAAGAATTTGAACATTTTATAAACATTCAAGTTCACGTGCAATCTATTGCATTCGACGTGCTTGATGACAGTGTGTCCTGGGCGGTAAAAATTGACATGATACAGCAAAGGCCTCTCGTCGATTCTGCGAAATTTGTTTCGCCCTTTTAATTACAGCATTCATCATAGACGGTTATACACTGTCTACGTTATTATTTATTAAACAAAATACCTGCATGTTAAAGGAACACACACATTAAACGACGTGCGTCAAAAGTTCAATTATCATCATGCTCATACTACCAAGAAAGGCGCACTGAGTATTCATGGAAATCACGTCAAAACGTGTGATCGCTGATTTAAAAAATATTTAACCAAGGGCTCAGCAACTGCATATGTTTAAAATTTAATTTATCAGATTATTCAATTTTATTTTAAGAGATAAAATAATTTATCGGAGGTAAATACCTTATTTATCGGAGCTAAAATATCTTATGTATTGGAAAAAGATACACGTAATATTTAAAAACATGTCAACTGTGCGTTAGGCATGTATAGCAAACGGCATAAGCATAACAGTACGGAATGCTATCAAATTAGTGTCCCTGAAATGCACTGGGTCGGTTGGTCAAAGTCATATTTATATATAAACTTGAATGGCGTAATGTATGCCTACATCCCAAGTTGCTAACAATATGTTTACAAAAATTTGTTTCCTTCTTATAAGGAATAACATACGATCTTACACTGTATTAAACAAATCCATGCTTTTGGACGATAAATTAAAAAAAATGCGCGAGATATGCTGAAGCGTTACAAGTTGTGTGTATAATGACGTCATAAATATGACGTCAATATGATTCCAAAATTGTCGATCACTGTTGTGGTGAGGAAATAGTGTCACTCTTACTGATTATGATTATATTTGTATTGAATTTTAATACGTGTTTTCTGTTGTTTAGAAAGGCCGATCTTTATACTGACGATTGGGGTATTCACATACATTCAAAACATACACATAAAAACAAAGTTGAATTAGTTCCATATAACCGAGAGTGGGTGATCGAACGTTATAATTTCACTCGACCTAGAGTTAAATGATCGGGTTATCATTCACTGGTATTCTCCACTCATTCACAGCATAGCATGAAATAAAAATGCTATGCTGTATTTGCTCATATATACCGATTTAAACACATGGAGGCGGCTAAATGCAAATACTATTGATTTTATAGCTCTACTATAGTAAGACAATTTGCTTGGAAGAATTACAATTAATTACTACAAGCACATCAGTTATTAAATAGGGACACACATACAGACAATGCAAGTAACACTGCTTAGTGTCTTATAGTGACGTAATTTTACTATGTAATATATACCATATGAAGCTAGGTCTTGACATCTTGTATTTATTTCATGTCATCGTGAATCGGAAAGTTGTAATTGTGTTGCTCTGGTGACCATTGAACCATAGAGTAATTAATTTGTAATTCTATTGAATTACAATTCTCTTTTATTACTATTTAATTGGAATCGCACAGTTATAAGGTTAAATTTGCAAGTGTGTTTATGGTGATTATTCTGGGCTAAGTGTGAGGTTCGGTATGCCTTTAAACCGGTTTAAACCCTCAATGCTTTGCATTGACCGTTCCTAGGTGGTGAATCCAGTTTTAATCATTTTTATGTTTTGTGTTGTTTTGTCTTGTCAAAACGGAAAACATGTATTTAATGCACATTAAAGTTGATTTTTAGACCACATCAAAGAAATAAAAAAGGTTGTTAAATTATAATAAATGGGTAAAATAATAATTTTGATTCCTACTAATAGAACTATGTTAATTCCCATTTAATCAGTTTACAGATGTAAACAAATTAGACAGAGTGGGTGGTATTGTGCGTTGCGTTTTGAATGTTATCATCATTTGACTAAAATCACGTGAGTTGGGACTACTTTCCGAGCCAACTGCAGAGGTGAATGGAATGTAGTCGGCGTGCAAGAGATTGCCTGTTAACATAAACTATATCGTCACACACCATGTGTATTAAATTCTAAATTGTCTACAATGACATATAACATAGTTTTACTTTACATGTGAGGATGCTAAATATACTGGCGTACTTCTGCGAAGCTCTATTTACTTTTTCTGTCATATTTTGTATACATGTTTTATATATGTTGTCTACTGCTAATGGATACTGAACGTCATTGCAAATTCATCTGGAGATGCTTTGCAAGGGTGTTTTTGAGTGGTTGGTGGTTGGTATGTTCATTGATGCAGGAATATTTCCCTGACTGCGCTTGGGGTATAATGTCCGCTGTTTGTTAGCAGTATTGAAAACATTATGACAACAGGGTTCGGTTGGAAATTAAGGTGCATAACGTACCAAATCAACCAAACTACGATGCATAACGTACCAAATCAACCAAACTACGCTGCATAACGTACCAAATCAACCAAACTACGATGCATAACGTACCAAATCTACCAAACTACGATGCATAACGTACCAAATCAACCAAACTACGATGCATAACGTACCAAATCAACCAAACTACGATGCATAACGTACCAAATCAACCAAACTACGATGCATAGCGTACCAAATCAACCAAACTACGATACATAACGTACCAAATCAACCAAACTACGATGCATAACGTACCAAATCAATCAAACTACGATGCATAACGTACAAAATCAACCAAACTACGATGCATAACGTACCAAATCAATCAAACTACGATGCATAACGTACCAAATCAATCAAACCACGATGATGTGCGATCCTGTGGTTATGAAAAACAGTCACATGGTGTGGAAAAACAGTCACATGGTGTGGAAAAAAGCAATTTAAGACATATGGAATTAATATTTAGTTAATAGTTTCGTCTGGGCACGAAAAGTGTGTGCGTCAATGTTCGTTCATCTTTGAGCAAAACAGTTTTAACTATGTCCTTGAATAAACAGTTGTTTGATTAAATGGGAATTAAAAACTATTAGGCTAACCAAAATAGTAGAAGCTCTACATGCAGCAGCAGCAGTAGTAGCATCAATACTACTACTACTACTACTACTACTACTACTACTACTACTACTACTACTACTACTACTACTACTATTACTACTACTACTACTACTAGTAGTAGTAGTAGTAATAGTAGTAGTAGTAATAGTAGTAGTAGTAGTAGTTGGGATAGCCTACTAAACCTAAAGTTGAATAGTTATCTTATTCGGTTAATTTGTATTTACATTTAACTGTGACTTAATTAATTATGTGCCAAGTGTGATGTTCGGCAGGTATTTAAACCGGTTTAAAGCCCAAATGTTTTGTATTGCCGTTCCAAGGCGGTGAACACAGTTTGCATCATTGTTTTTAGACTGTTAGCGCAAGCCAACAGGATTTAGTAGTTGTATTCGGAAATCGGTCTTAAGGAACTACTTCTTTACTCTGGAGGCTGCGAGTCAGTATATCGATAAATTATTGCGCCTCGCTCGCTGATCAGTGAGGCTTTCTGTTATCGATGCAGCTTTCTATGAATAGATGACAAGACATAGATCCGACTTAAACACTAATAAACAACAATAATAATAGTCCAGTTAGTTCACATCTACAAGTGAAGTCATATTATGTCTTTTTACATAGGTATGATAGCGTATTTGTTGGTGCTGTTTACTGGTTAACTGCGTACGTATTAGTTGCATCATATTGCGTAAGTTTAACATCAGTGTATTGACTCAGTACATATATCGGAGCAATCATAACCACTCGATTGGCGTTTGTAATTGTTTTTGAAGTATGCATACGAATTTTGGAAAATCATTGTTCTTCTAAAGAGAGTTTTGAATGTATTTTACTGATTTAAGTTATTTTTAATTAAATCGGTATTTACTGAGCATAGCGCTTGTGATACAAAGCACGTTGCATTTATTCGAACCTAATACGGTTCATCGACTACTTGTTGTAGATTAACTTGTATGCATACAACTCTGTTTGCTTTTTTAGTAGTTTGCACAAAAAATATTTGTCTCCTAAGAATTGCTAAAATATAATGCTGATAATGTCGGAGATAAACAGCATCGAATTAGACGCGCGCCATATAAGTTTTTATTTGCAAAATACATTGGCCTGGATCTCCATCTTCAATTAGGTCAAATACCAGCTTATACCAATTTATTTAAGTAGAGCGTATAGTTATGAGTTTCGATATTTGTTTTGTAGAAATGATATAACAGGCAGGTGACTTTTCGTACTTTTCTCGCCAACAGTCATTCTACGCTGTCCTTGTTTTTGTTGTGCGCAATGAGATGTGTTGGCAATTGGCCACTTCTCTTAAGTAAAGGGCCTTATGGTATTAATTATGGTTTCTCTTTTGCTGATTCGTTCTGAGTTCCATATACGAAGGAAGGGCACCTCTTTAATAGGAAACGCTATATAAATGACAGAAAACAAAGCAAAAGTGCGGCGTAAAGATAAGCAACTAAATTGTGAAAGTATAACAACAATACAATACTCATTTGGGTCAAGTTTATACAGAATCAAAAATAATAAAACGGTATTGCAATTAAAATGTAACTCTATAACTACTTTATATAGAATAGGAATTTAACTAAATCGTTTTTTTTCTACAATAATCTGTAAACCTCGAGAGTATGCATCGTTGTATTCAAATCGACTACAATTGATAATGTCAGTACATGAAAAAACACAATTTTAGAACTGATGAACATGCATATGAATATGAACAAACACGTGGAAAAACCAATAATCGTAAGATTGTCATGTTTATTTTTCATTCATGAATAGTTTGGTGGGCGATTTTAATTACTTTTCGCGATCATGTCCACCAGTTGATATTGCTACAACGTATGTTCTGTCATTACTCGTTATGCACCGTAACATACCGATTACTTAATTGCAATAAGGCTAACTGAAGTGGTAATCTAATTTGCTGTTTACATACTTTCCTGTCTACAATATCCCCTTATATCCTCTTGCCAAAATAAGGTTCTACCTAAGATCAACCAGGGTTATGTACTTAAGTTGTTCATCAACTAGATACACTTACACTTAAGGAAGGGCAACTTTGTTTCACTTTTCATAAACTTAATAAATCAAACACGCATATATTATAACTAGAACAGTCAAAATTCTCTCAGCTTCTAACTAAATTTCACGTCACGTTTCTGACGTTCAGGATTTTTGTTGAATGTCGGATTTGGCTTAGAAATGTGAAGTGCCAACAAACGTCTCATGGTTAGCGACAATTGGCAATGACTATCCTTGCAGCTCAAGCGGCTTATACAAGTCCATTTAAACTGCTGAGTGAAATACAAGCACGTGAATATTCGCTAACGAAGCTGTTAAGCTGCTAGAGATACAGCAATTTCCTGTGTTATTCATGGCTAATAAAACTACATTAAGCATTAAGGATTCAGATTTATTGATTTAACTTATCTACATATATGTGTGCGAAAAACATACCATGATTGGCGTCTGCATTAAAAATGTTGAACAATTTATATACGCCGTTTAGTATAGTTTGTTGTAATATGTCAAACGTCCTCACATAACCACGCTCTATTCACATATCATTTTCTGAACTGTATTAATAATTTAATCGATAGAGTTAGCTGGCATGTATTGTATAAGTACACTAGATGACCGACAAGCCGTTTAGATTATATCATTACATTCCGCGTTTATGTTATGTAAATGTTGGTGCGCTACTATACTTAACTACCATTTTTAACATGTCAACACATTTGGGATTCGGAATAATAACAACTAATTCAGTAATCATCAATAAAATAATGTGACATTAGCGCAAGAACTTAATTCAATGAAATAACTGTGAAAATATGCATCGTACTTTCTTAAAGGGTAGTATCTGAATGAGGAACATATACATGTGATATAAAATAGCCAAATAACATACGAAATAACTTGAATTGCAGCATTTATATCTCAATATTTCAGTCTTATTAGCGCTATACATTTTCAGTAAATGACAATTATTAAGGTTTACTATAATTATAGCAATTGCAAATACTTCCTCGAAGTCCAGCTGCGGCTTCTTTTAGATGGCTTTATATAAATCTACACCACATTATTATATAATTGTAACAGCAACTAGATTGCTAAATCATCGTGTTTGTGCATAATATTGTCATCGAAAGAAGACAATAATTCAGTATTGTTTTTATAGTATTTTGATATTTACAAGGGCATATTCACAGTGTTTTTTTTATTTTGTCATTTTCCACGCATTCCAAGAGAGAAAGTGCACTGTATATACAGAATCGAAATAAGACTTCTGACAAAGAAATATATTTTGCATTTATGGATAATCATCAATTGAAATGATGAAGCGTTTAATGATTTTCGTCGGTATTTTAGAAAATACGTGTATATACATTGCTTTAAAATACTCTGTTATTCTTGTAATTCGGCTGACCTTCAATCAATTGCAACACATATGTTTTAATTCGCTTGCGGATTAGTGGTTAAAATTAATGTTCAAAAGAAGCATGAAGATACCGTATATATCATCAAGCTGCAAGTTCAAATATAAACAAAGCGAAACTCCAGTTGCGACAGCAGGAGAAAACTCTTATTAGCAGCCTGAGGTTTTTTATTTATAACAAGTGACCAATGGCCCAAACAATTACACAGCACATCACAAAAACACATAACAAACACAAAACACAAATGAATAAAACTGGGGTCACCGCCTTGGAACGGTAACTGCAAAGCATTGGGGGTTTAAACCGGTTCACGTGCGCACGAACCTCACACTTGGCCCAGAATTATTCACAAAACATGTAAGTGTAAATAAACAATAACCTCATAGCATCGCAATTCAAATTAAACAGCAATTAAAGATAATACTATACAAGTCACGTACGTATTTTTCATGCTTTTTTCCCTCCTGCGTTTGCAGCTGGAGTTTCACATATTTATAATTAAAGATGCAATTTCACAGTTTTTGACTGTATGAAATATTTTTCTAAAATTAATATTATCATGTTTTATGAAACACCATTGTTCGTATTATAAGATTTGAAACAAAAAAAGGCTTAATAAATTTCAAAATAAATATATTTTTCAACCAAAACATCATTACAGATAAAAGATTTCGATAAATTCTACAAAATCCTGTTTTAAAATTACATTTAAGAGAAATACTGTTCCAGCCCCAAACTGTGAAACTTTCCCTGTAATGAAACTGTTTGTACATATCCAGATTCGCAATAACATATTTTATTGACATGGACGTATTTTCAGCCAGTGTGTTTGCGTTTCTCTGACAGAATAAGGTTAACAACGGATTTATTTAAGCAGAAATGTATTAATTAAAGCCGGGTTCAGCATTAACTATCACAAGATAAGTGTTATTAAAATTGCTGCTTACAAAAGCAAATTCTGTAGTGAAGTTGGTCCTTGATTTGGTACACGTTCAGTTGTACGAAATGTAGCCCAAACGAACGCTTGTCTAAACATTTGAAAGGTGTCATCGCATCAATTGAGACCGTTAGGAATCAACTATACAACTACAAATAGTGCATGCATTGCTTATATGCATATGAAGACGTAATATAAACATTTATAGTTTGACAAATTATGATATGATGATATAAACCTTTTCCAAAAAAAACGATACTATATATCATCTTACATAGGCGTGGTACCATATAAATAGAGAATACATGGTTGGTGCTGGGATGGAGAAAGTTTATCCGGTGAGGCTTAGAAAATGAAAATCGGGCGAGCTAACTGGATAAACCTCGCCACTTCCTGTTGACTTGCGATAGGAACATTTATACGGTCACCCCTTTATTAGGTCAATGTTGCAGGTAAAAACAGGATAAATAATGATAATTGTTGTTTAATTTACGTTTAATATAAACATACTGTACGAGTATAAGTCAAAATGTACGTATAGTGTGTATATTGATTCAATTTAAAATATACTTCTAATCCCATCTAATCACATGCTTCCTTCGATAAATCTTTTGCTCCGAGGTATATCTCAACCGTAATACAAAAAACGAACGTAATTGTAAAAACAAATGCGTTTGTCAACAAACTTAATCTGTATACATATTTCAAGTAACGTTTATGCAATATTCATATGAGCTCCCAGACTAATAACAAGCAATATATATGTTTCATTAAAGACGCTTCCGGAAGCCAACCATCAGTTATATCATTAAGGAGATGCTTTGGTGGTATATTGTTAGGAAATCACACTACACACGAACCATTACGAATGTTATATGGTAGTCTTTACGTAAACAATTATAATATACTTAGCTTCTTGTTATTTTCAATGTAGCAAACTACGCGATTGATAGTTCGCGTGGGAACTTTGTATATACAAAAAAACCAATGATTATTTTGTAGCATTCGGCATTAATAATAATTGCGTTTGTCACGCAAACTCGTGCATTCTTTACTGCTATACGTCCATCATGAGCTTGATTTCATGTTCAGAATGGTATGCGTATTATCATTGAGGGATATGAAGACCACAGAAAACATCAATCTGAGTATTAGACCTGGCAAGTTACAAATTCTGTCTAGTTTTAAGCAGCATAATGCGAAAATGAGTATACGACCAAAGCTGCTGTTGCACCAGTATGTAATGATAAAATTATGAAGCAAAAAAAGTGTTTCCTGTGTAATATTGTAAATAATAAAATATAAACAAGCATGCAACGTAATACAATAATACAGTCATTATTTGGAAAACCGTTTTGTACGAACTGTAATGTTGTGTTTGTTAAGGTGTTACGGTTACATTCATACAAAAAACCCAAACTCCTAGCAGAGTTGTCGTTCGTTGCTCTTACCATGCACCTCTGCAACGGGCTCAATGACAAGAATCTTATCAAAACGGGAAAAAAGTATTGAACGCACATAAAGGTTGATTTTTAGGACCACAAGCTTAGAAATAAAGAAGAAATGGTGTTTAAATGATCATAAATGGGGAACAATAATAATGTTTATTTTTATTTTTTAGAACTTGTTTCATGCCCATTTACGCAGAATGAAACAGTTCGCAGATGGAAACAAAATGAGTGGATGGTATTGTGCGTTGTGTTAGAACGTTATGATCATGTGACTAAAGCCATGTGCATGAGTTGGAACAATTATTCGAGGTAACTACGGAGGTGAATGTAGCTGGTGTGCAAGAAATTGACAAAAACCGTGAACAGAAATCAAACAGTGGTGAATGTCTTACAATGGTAAACAATATTCGGGTACAGTGCAAAATTAAAATATAATAGGATACTGTTGTTAAGAGGTGCCATCCCCTTTTAAACAAACTTGACAAACAAATAGTTTAAAGAAAATGTTAATATACTACTTATCTTCCAGTTTTCTAAGGTAACTTCAGCGATCCATACTCACGTAAGCATAGAAACATGACCCTGCTGAAATATAAAGCATGCGTGCTACATACAAACACATTAGTGGCGATCAAGCAAATAATGGGCTTATAAAGAGTGAAACATAATCATGGAATTCCAATCACGTGGATTTTCAGAACGTATTAGAACATTATATATAATTGTCTTGATTTGTTTATGGCCCTTCATTCGGTCGCGATTTTGTGTGTATTTAAAGTTCAGTATCTTTTATTTGAAATTGGCCAATGCCAAACTCCTCGCAGTGGTTACTTCCCCTTGGTACTCTTCTCAATTACCACTGCCACCACGAGTTGAAAACTAACAGACTGGAAGTTATCAAGGGGAAACGATTTCGAGGACATTAAATATTTATTTGTACAAAATCTTAATTGTATCATTATCATTACTATTATTCAATTACAATGACACAAACATTTCGCATTATTGGTCCAGGTATATGTATATCGAGATAAAATGAAAAACAATACATAAATACATAAATAAATGTTGCCGGGGTTGGGTATGGGTTAACGTTCAAGCGACGAAGGTGGGGAAAACAATAACTCGTGCAAAGGCTGTAAATAATATAATTATTTATAATATAAAATTATAAATAAACATCTGTATATATGTAACGAAGAACAACGAATCCTCCTTAAATATATCGAAACACAAAATACATTATTCATGTTGGTTGTGTGTACCGACTACATAACAATAGAACAAAAAACAAAGAAAATAAATACAAATATCAAAATACAAATGTACACACAAATAGAAGATATTACAAGTAAAACCGTAATACAAACGCGGCTTGTAAATTATAAGCTAAATATAATTACCTGTAAATAATATAATTATTTATAATATAAAATTATAAATAAACATCTGTATAGAGGTAACGAAGAACAACGAATGGCGTGAAAACCTGATTCGATATACTTCAGAAAATCGCCAATGGTCAATTTAAATTTGCATATAAGAAGAAAATCGTGCAAAGTGCTGAACTCGAACTGAGTTGAAGTGAGACATAGATTAGTTGGTCGTAACAGAACGAATTACGCTGATTGAACTACTTTACTCTAAACTATTGACTACTGGTCACTACTACTACTAATTATTGAAAGAATTGAAAACATGGGATGTTAAGTGAACAAACATAACAACGTACAGTTCTATCAACTTATTTCACAATTAATTATTCCATGATAATAATATAAAATATTATCGCTCCAACATAAACATAGCAACGCAAGGATTTTACGTTGTCCACGATTTTATTTCGCGCCAAGTGTTTGCCTATGGTCACGTGGAACTTCGCGTCGGCAAGGATATAATGAGCTATACTCGGACCTCTGCGCGTAGGTTGGGCCAATGCATTCTGTACTTCCATTAAATGTAGGCAATATTCCATCAATGATTATGTTCACTGCGAACATAGCTCAGAAATAAAATTGTATCGAGGCGCCAAACATTCTGATTTCTTTTCCTTAATGAAAAGACACAATATCGAGTGGGTATAAAGACAGAAGGTCACGATTACCAGTGCGAACATACCTTGTGTGTGCGTTTCATTTGTTACGTAATTCAAATGTTATTTTAAATTTTGCAAACAGTCTTAAGGTTTATTGGGTAGTTGTTGATAATACTATCGTAGAACAAATATAAAATATATGGACAAAAATTAATGATCAAATACGATTTAAGTATAGCCATAGCTATTAAGGTTGGGTATATTAAGTCAACGTTATGAAAGATTTTTATTATATTGCATGTTTTTGTTCGTACGATAATAATAATAATAATAATAATAATAATAATAATAATAATAACAATAACAATAATAATGCTTACCGTGTTATTGAAGTTGAAATGACGTCACATATTGTTTGATATACATGTATACTTATTTCTTTCTTATTGTAGAAATTATAACAAATAGTTAACATATGGATTTGTATTAGAAACATCATCCTTACAAAACACTTGCAGACAAAAACAACCTTTTTCAAATTAATGACATATCAATGTTTGTCTCGAATTACTGTATTTCGGCGTTACAATGCGTAAAAACATACTATGACACACAAATAACGTCTTAAGTTATTTAATAACGGGACTGCGGTATTTTTTCTGTCAATTACAAACATATTTATAATTCCATAAGTATGATTCCATTCATTGATGATACATTATTTTAATATTTGACAAATGTAATGGGTAAGCTTGAAAGAAATAATACACAATGTTTTTTTAAGAATATGTACGACTTGATATAATTAAACAGCTACGCCTAACAAAACCTTGGAACAGGAGTTACTTGCAATTTATTTACAATTTCAAATATCAACTTTGTATTATGTAATTGTTGATATCGTTAACAATATGAATGGTATCTTGGGAAATAGCGTCCACTAAAGTGACTACGTAACTGCCTTATTGGATAACTAAATGAGTATACTAGTTAGTGTTTAAGTGCAACGGCGATCGGCAATACAATGCGTACAAACATGCCATGATACAACCATAACGCATGTCAGTTACCCGTAGCGTAGACGTCTGTTTCAATGAAACAAATTATAGTGCTGCTGCTAGATGTGCATTTTTTCTTCAACGTAATGCTAAGATAAAGATGTTACATATGGTGCCCTGTACGTACTTAGTGCCTTTCGACGTTGTTAAAAGAGCATGACATATGTAGCAGGTTCTTTCCTTTGGTCTGTATGTGTAAATACATCATACATGCAGAGTAATGTGTGAACTAATTACACAAATACGCATCAACGTTAATGTTAATAGTTTTGCAATAAGTTGCTGAGATTTCTTTAAGTCTGCTTCCGGACATACAAGTGCCTGCTTCGCCGTGTAATACTTGAGTCACAATGACGAAAACTGTCTCTTGCCAAGTGAAATTACTTACTTTGTAACAGAGACCATTTCCATGCTTGCACAGCACTCAAATTAAGACTTATTCAAATAACATCTGTCTATAATGATCAGTATACCTATATTGCTATACATAACACAATCAAATATGTTACAAGCAATGTCAATGTACGAACACAAAATGCAATTCTTAACATTATGACGTAAATTTTGTATATATTGATTAATGGGGAAAAAGATATTAATTCTATAATAAATGTAAATAACGACTCTTTTGTTTTTCTAATTATTGAAAAAGTTCAGATCATATAAAGTCAGCGGTAAACGTTTGCTCTATTGGAATTTCAGTAAGTAATAAAATATTAAACATAACTATTAAGAAAAAACTGGTCCTTGTGGACAAAGAAATATGTTATTCATACAAATCTATAAATTGGCAATCTTAGGTAATGGGCCAGAGAAATTAGTTTCATTTATATCCAAGCCCCGTGACGCTTCGGTTTAGTAATAACTTGTATTCATGTTTATCAACTTCAGTGTTTGGTATTGAATGGAATGTATTCTCATTATAGCCACATTTGTTTTTCCATATCGCTAATATTAAAATGAATACATTTACCATTGACTGCTTTTGGTTCAACATTATTTGGAGTAACTCGAACAACAGCAACGAATGGAAATGTTGTACATTTGACGAACTCGATAATGCATAATGATAACCAGCCTGAAACTCCAAATAATTATATATATAATTAGTCTTTAAAAAAATAATAGTAAAATTCAAATCGCATAATTTTTCAATAAATAATATGGTTATATATAGCCAACGGGGCATCTTAAAATATGTACAGTTAAATGTTAATGTTAAATGTAGACCAGCGTGGTCACATGACCTGGCAGTCACTTTCGCTTGGTCACGTGCAAATACGGTTGAACTGTTTTCGACAGTCAAAATATCTCGTTTGCGGGTAATGGGAATTAATCATTGTAGACAAAAGTGAGGTAAAATATAATTGAAAGTCGTATGGTAACGGGATTTATTGGCATATTGAAAATTTTTAATTTTGTGTCATAGATCCCAAAGAAAAAAATATATTATATATAAAACAAGCTATATAACACTACTGACAAAAATATATTGGAAACATAGTGTTGTTTTTGAAATATCATCATTTGTAAATGATGCAATTATAAAACGTTTGTAACGGTTTTCATTGGAATTTTGGAAAACACGTGTATTACTTACATCGAGTTAATGCCGGCAAGGCAAATCTTTTGATTATATATTGTTTCTTTATATAATATGTTTATTAGTCCAATTACATAAGTATATGCAGTTAAGACAAAAAATGATATTTTACAAAATAAGAAAAACTGTAAACACGTCCCTTAATATATATTTTATTTTTCTTCGAATTGACATGATCATTATATGTGCAAATACATTCAAAACATGACCAAGTAAAATAATCCCCAGTAGGAAGCGAAGATTAATTGCTAAGAAGCACATTCAATCACAATTTGCTATTTAAGAATTAAAGAAATTACATTAGAAAATGCTTTTTTGTTACAATGTTTTAACAAAAACTAAGAAGCAAGAACTAAGACAAATACACGCGCAATATGTTACACGTTTCTGACGGTTATTTTTTACAGACAGCACTTAGTCTATTGCAAATCTCTTTTTGTCAATCATTTTAGATATATTACTTGCTGGTCATTACAAAGCGAATATCATATGTTATTTATTGCTTCATTTTGTACGACGGTATAACATGATGTAGGACGTTGCTAAGTGTATTTGCCTAAGCTGTCTGCAAACACTGCCATTAACATCTGCAAGTTGTTAAGATATGCGTCATGAGATGACGTACACATCTTGAACCGTATGCACAGAGGTTTGGCTGCTCAGAACTCATATGGATTAGCACTAGAATAAACTTGTACATACCAATCCAACACATCGTTGTATTATCTCAAGAGTGTACAGGATCTGGCACAAGATGTCATGTACAATAGCTTTTAAAGATCTTAATAACACATTTCCTTGACGAGTGTAATAAAATATTGTATAACATGACAATGAGTGTCAAGTCTGATTTATGAAATGCATAACATAGTAAAAGTGCAGGTTTACTCACTTCACTACAGTTGTTGAACCAAATATATGTTGACATCCGATTTACTACGTAAGGAAGGTAATATTTTTACTTAAAAATAGTTACGAATACAATTGACAGAAATGTTAACATTTATTCTTATTTAAGTTCGCAAATGCATTTAACAATTTAATGGATAAGTGATGTGTATTCAAAAAAAATCTAACAACACGAAACAATAACAACATCAACCAAAATATCAACTGCAGAAATGTACATGACGTCATACGGAAGAGTATTTGCAATACATAACGTATGTATATAAGTGATGTGTCCAGCCAATGGAATACATTTTATAAACGTTATGGCTTGCTTGACTTTGGAAATTTCACTAATGTATCAAATAAAAATGTGATTCATCTTATATGGAAACTGTACTGGATTGAAATAAAATGCAGACATATGAGATATTGACCTTGAAATATTATTACTTCAATTGTTTTAAATGTAAATTCTTAGGCATCATTTTTTAAAACAATTAAAACAATTGTTTTTATTGTATTAAAGGCAATTGACTTATGTATACTAAACTGATCTAAGCATCAACTTGTATCTAATGATTCTACTCTGATATATAATTTTAGTGACTGAATCGTAGATTTCTACACATTGATTACAACAAAAAATATTTTGAATTTGTTACGTGTTGTTCAAAAGTATGCATTTGCGTATCGGCAAATAATATTCTCTTTAATAGCTTAAAATAAAAAAAAAACAAATTTTAATATTTTAATTAGAGTTTCTTAACTGTTTATAAAGTAGGACTTATTTGTTTATTTTTAAACATTGATTTTAGTTTATCCGCGAAAAAGTAAGTATAGTAACCGTAAATCAATTGCAACGCATAGGTTTTAATTTTTCGCTTGTGGTGTTCAAAAGAAGCATTAAAATACCGTATATATATTTAAGCTTGGAAGTTCAAGACACTAAGGTATTTATCATGCCAATAAGGGTTTCCCTCCTAGTGATGCAATATTTGATTAAGTTTCAAATATGCATATTTAATGAAGGTGTGGCTACTGATTCCGAATCGCAATAATAGGTTTTATCCTGCTACTAACCCAAACAGTGACCTAATAAAGCGGTGACCGTATAAACTTGTTGATATCCGGCAGTAGATCACGTGACTGTGATATACCGTCAATAGGTATTCCTACGCGCCGGATAACAACATTGTCGAGAATGACACAGCATAAAGTCTACTTACCAGAGTTTTTCATCGATACAAACTTTGTGTTGTCTAGTCTAACAGAGTTAAACAACAAATGAGTTTTTTGTCCTCATATTCCATTTAAGTGGTAATCAACAACTTCCTTCCAGTTCCATTCCATTTCAACACAACTGAATCTGATGCAAGCGGGTTATTCTTTGTGGACAGACTTTCTTTGGTAAACCAACAGAGCATATTCATCAAAGAAATAACCTTTTATATAAATTTCCGATGAAAAGAAATGAAAAAAAGTCATCAAAACTTTAACGTAGAACGAAACATTTTATGATTTATTTCACTTTCAGTTACACTGTCCCCCACCCACAACTATCCGAGTAAATCGTAAAAAATTGAAAAGAGATCAATCTCACCGTTTACATTCGAGGCAAATATTACATACACTTTTTGTCTGAATGCTATTGCATAATATAATCCATCCAAAACACAGAAACACTAAATATTTATTCCGATTTCATGTATTTTAAACTGCAAAACACTCGCGTTCTGGTTTGTGTAAACTTACAACTCAAAGTGAATGACGTAGTTGGTGTGACGTAATTAAACCCTTTAAAAACCAATATAATCTGGTTTAAAACAAAAGCAAATTGACTACGTCATTTTCGTGTCGTACTGACATCAGCAAATAAGATTTATTAATATTTTACTTTTGCTTTTTAAAAAAGGTGATTAAGATATAGAGAACTAATTTTTTCCGGGTAGTACGCATTCATGCAAGCGAGTTATTAGGTCGACGCCCGTCTAGATTTTTTAAATTTAAAACTTTAATTAGTGTTTGGTGTTTTTGAATTTAATTGAAATAGAAATCAGGATAAATAGAATACACGGTAGGTGCCGGGAAGGAGAAAGTTTATCCGGTTCAGTCCGAAAACAAAAATAGGGCTCGCTAAAGCTCGCCCTATTTTCATTTTCTAAGCCTCACCGGATAAACTTTCTCCATCCCGGCACCAACCATGTATTCTCTATTTATTTACAGGGTCGTATATTCAGCTACTGTGCTGTGCGTTTCTCTGACAGAATAAGGTTAACGATGTATTTATTTAAGAGTTAATGTGTTGATTAAAGCGCGGTTCATCATTTACTATCACACGATGAATGTCGTGCAAATTGCTGTACTTTCAGTTGTACGGAATGTAGCGCAAACGTACGCTTATCTAAACATTAAAACATTATTATTCAAAAACGGAAATTCGTACATTGATAATTGGACAATTTGCTGTAGTTGCATAAAGTTACAACACTTAATTGTCCTGAGTTATCGTTTGCGTCAATGACATTGCAATTGAATTTTGAATATTGTAATCCATATTTGTTAGCATTATTCTTTAGTCAAACATATCATTCCATGAGTGAAGGTCGTAAGAATTCATTTATACAACTACAAATACTGCATACATTAGCTAATATGATGCTGAAAACGTACTTAAAATATTATGTTTGACAAATAAGTATATGATGGTATCAGCCTTTTCCAGAAATCTATAATGTATCTCCTCTTACACAGGCGTGGTATCATGCAATGAATTATATTAATTGTTGTTGATTTACGTTTAATATAAGCATAGTGTACGAATATAAGGCAGATTGTACCTATAGTGTATAATTGTGTTATTACATTTGAAATATACATATAATCCCATCTTATCACATACTTCATTCAAGAATCTGCATTTCTTTCTGCTCCGAGAGACATCTTTACATAAATAGAAAAAAACGAATATAATTGTTAGAACAAATGCGTTTGTAAACAAACTTTATCTGTAAAAAACTATGGTTAGTAATGTACATGCTATAATGGCTCTCGGACTAATAAAATGTAAGTTTTGTTTTTTTCACTGAAGACGCTTCCGTAATCAATCCAATAGTTATAACTTAAGGAGATGCTTTGGTGCTATAGATAGGAAATCAGGAAATCAAAGGCAATCACACTACACACAAACACACAAACCAGTGACGAATGTTGCATGGACTACCTTACGTACATGTAAACAATTATTGTAACTTAGCTTCTTGTTATTTTCCTTTGAGTAAACTGCACGATTGAACATTCGGAAGCGAACCGTGTATGAACAAGCCACCAATGATTCTTTGGTAGTATTTGGCAATGATATTGAATGCGTTTGTCACGTAACCTGTGGGTTCTTTATATTCGTTATTGTTCTACGTTAATTATGAACTTAGTAGTAGGCTCATTCTGTCTCGAAAGACAATGGATGCGCCTCCGTTAATCTCTTCAGTCTTGTTGAACTTCATTGAATGTTTTAATGGTACATCCATTATCAATAAGAGATAGGAAGGGTACACAAAAATGCAATTTTGGCGAATTTTTAATTATGTTTAGTTTCTGTGCATGCCTTCAAGCCGTTCTGAATGCTTTGCGTTGACAGTTTTAAGGCGGCGACCCCAGTTTTAAACATGTTTATGTTTTGTGTTGTGTTGTTTGTATTGACCTGTGTTGTATAGGCAACTGGTCACTTGCCTTACATAAAGGTTCAGCGGATATTAATAAAGGTTTCTCTCCTGGTAATGTCTCTGGAGTTTTGTATATGTTTATATAATGAGAAAATAATCTTATGACCAAAGTCAATCACTGATGCACCAGTCTGTAAGTAATGATGAAAATATGAATCAAAAAAGTAGTTCTCGTATTTTGTATTTTGTAAATATTGAGTAATAAAACAAAGCATACAACGTAATGCAATAATATAGTCATTGTTGGCAAAACCGTTTAAACGAAATGTAATTCTGTGTTTGTTAAGGTGTTTAGGTTCCGTTCATTTGTTTACAAAAACCCTGAACAGAAATCAAAAAGTGATGAAAGGGTTACAGTGGACAACAGTATGTGTGTACAGTGCCAATTTAAAGTGATATTTTCCTATATACCACTGAAAAGCATAAACTAAAAATGGTTAGTAATGATCAGAAGGGCCATGCCCTTGAAAGCAAATTAGACATATTTCGAACAATTTCAATATGCTATTTATTTATCAGCATTCTAAGGTAGCTTCAGCGATACATAACCACTTTAACATCGAAATATGACTCTGCTGAAACATAATGCATGCATGCTACATATGTAACAATTAGTGGCGATCAGGTAAATATGTATGATGCTTTTGATTTGCTAAAGTTGTTAAACCGAGTTATGTGTATCCCATAAATCGCTTTTGAGATTTTAATAATGGATTTATAAAGAATAAAACATAATCATGGAAGTGCAATCACATAGATTTTCAGAACGTATTCACGCGTGATATATATAGTAACATGATATAAAATTGCCATAAATGTTAGAATGTTTACGAAAAATGTGTCTTAGTTTGTTTATGTTCCTGCATTCGGTGGCCTTTTATGTGTGCATTTGAATTTGGTCAATGGATTCTGTACTTCCATTAAATGTAGGAAATATTCCATTATGTTAATGTGAACATTGCGCGGAAATAAAACACTATCGAGGCGCAAACTTGCATACGAAAACAACCTTTTCAAATTAATGACATCTCAATGTGTTTGTCTCGAATTACTTTAATACGGCTTTACAATTCGTACAAGCACACTATGACATATGACACAACCATTACGTCTTAATATAGTGAATAACCGAACTGCGGTATGTTTTTTTCTGTCAATTACATATATGTTTATATTTCTATATGCATTATTTCATTAACTGATAATAAATCATTCAAATATTTGACAAACGTAATGTGTAAGCTTGACAGAAACATAGCGGTCAGATATCATACAATCTGCTTTTTTATAAATGTGAACTGCTTGCTATAATTAAACAGCCACCGCCTAACAACACCTTTGAACAGGATTTCATTTACAATTGATTTAATTTTGAACTTTAAATATCAAAATTATATTATGTAAGTGTTGATATCTTAACCAAGACTAACATAGTATCTGGAGATAGTATTCGACCGCTAAAGTTATTGCAAAACTAAATGAGTATACAGTCAGTGTTTAAGTGCAAAGGCGATCAGCAAGACGGCTGTTTCAATGAAACAACATATAGTGCTGCTGATAGATGTGCAGTTTTAATGCTCAGATAAAGATGTTGCATATGGTGCACTGTACGTACTAAGCGCTTTTCGAAATGCGAAGAGTACTAAGTGCTTTTCGAAATTCGAAGAGCGTGACAGATGTAACAGGTTCTTTCCTCTGGTCTGAAGTATGTGTAAATATATCATAAATGCAGAGTAATGTGTGAACTAATTGCACAAATACAAATCTACGTTAATGTTAATATTTTTGCAATAAGTTGCAAATATTTCTTTTAGTCTGCTTCTTTATTTAAAAGTGCCTGCTTCGCCGAGTAATACTTGAGTCACAATTAACGAATATTGTCACTAAGCAAGCGATATGTTTACTTACTTTGTAACAGGGACCATTTCCACGCTTGCACAGCATTCAGATTTAGAATTATTCAAATAACATCTGTGTATACTGATCATTACACCTGTATTTATATACATGACACAATCAAATATGTTACAAGCAATGTCAATGAAATTCTTTACATTATTACGTAAATTTTGTATATATCGATTCATAGAGAAAATATTCTTTCTATCATAGATGTAAATAACGACTATTTTGTTTTCTAATTATTGAAAAAGTTTAGATCATACAAAGTCAGCGGTAAATGTTTGCTCTATGGAATTTCAGTAAGTAATACAATATTAAACATAAACATTAAGAAACATTGGTCCTTGTGGACATAGAAATATGCTATTCATACAAATATATAAATTGGCAATCTTAGGTAATGGGCCAGAGAAATTAGTTTCATTTATATCCAAGATCCGGTAATTTGTTTAGTAATAACTTGTATTCATTTTTATGAAATACAGTATGTCGGTATTGAAAGGAACGTATTATCATCATAGCCACATTTTCTTGTGCATATCGCTAATATTAAAATTTCTTTGATAATGTTACCAAGCAGATTTGTTAAGAGCTTTCAAAGAGCTGTTGATAATAAATACTTAGACAAATCAAAAGATCTTTGTTATAACTATATTGCAGTTATAAGGTATTTGTAGATGCAATAGTAATTAATAAGATATAACAGGCGGTAAACGGAAGTACATACAGTTCAACGACCTGAGTGCGTACTTTTGTCAATTGCATTTGTACAGGTTAAATAATTCTGACCTTAACACTTACTCAATGATATCAATGAGCAAGGATCCCAACATATTTTATTGACACGTATGCCGTTATTGTTTTCCTAGAGACAGAACAATGCTAAATAATAATAATTATAATAATAATAAAAATAATAATAATGAAAATTATTAATTGTCGAAGGTTCATCGTTTAGATCCGTAAAGTCTTTTTAATATGGCGTATCATGCGGTGGCCTGCAGTGCGTGAATATTAAATACCTGAGTGTAGGTATAGTCTACAATGTAATAGCTTTATTAAATCTTTAATAATGCGGACTAACAATATGTGACATTAACACAGAAATGTGTAAATTACTAACATATAACACATACGTTAACATATAACATATATTTATGTCGATTGGTAAAGGGAATGATTGGAATATTGTCCATTTTTTAACTTTGAGTCATAGATCCCAAAGAGAAAAACAGATAACATATAAAAAGACATCTAACACTATTGATGCAAATTTATAGTGGAAATGGAGTGTTGCTTTTGAAAAATCATTAATTGTAAATGATTAAAGAATTGAGTAGTATTTTTCTGCATTTCATCGGTATGTGAACTGTCGGGAAAATTACGCCTAATTTGCATAAACGCCGGTGGGGTTTATGCATAATTGAGACGTATTTTTCCTTACACTTTTTATACGGATGAAATGCAGAAAACAACTATTCAATTCTCAGTATTACAACCGAAACCAAAGTTTTATAAAATCTTTACTTGTATCTGTCTAAGGGCCGCAACTGATGCATAGCCTCCGGCGTAGTAATCCCCGTTTTAGTTTCAGTTTCATTTTTGTCGAACGGCATTTCTAATATCTCGTCAGACATTGCAAATTGCAGTTGATCAATTTTATAGTGGAATTTTTGGTAAAACTATTCAAATTTCCGAATATGCGTTAACAATTTCATCGTCTGCAACAATAAACTGAGATCTGGAAATGAGACATGCAACTATGTGTATGCTATTATTATACGTATGTATATACTTATATGACAATATAAGCTAATGGTGTAACTATTTAAAATATGTTATATCATAATTTCTATTGCAGATACGTTTGAAGTAGCGAATTAGGTAGAAAATAGTTAATGAGTAAGTCATTGTGAAGCGGGCTTAAAACGAAAAAATTAATATCCCATCCATTTATTAAGGGGCAACGAAAATATAAACGTATTGATGTCTCTGATAAATTAAACAAACATTTAATTACGTCACAATAGACCAAAAGACGAGGATGTTTACAATGGTAACGGCGCCGAGTCTCATTAGTAAATTGAGACTGTTCCTATGTATATGGTTTGGAAATCGTACGTCAAAATGTAAATATCCTAACTGTCTTAATTTGACTGCACAGCATACTTCAGTTTTCAACATTATGCAAATTTGAAAAATATGCTTCGCGTTTTGTCGAATCTTCGTGGTTTTGTACATTTGGAATTTAACTGACGGAATCCGCCATAATCTGCAGTATCCGCTATGTTTGAATGTTTCAGGTCGACCGATTGCTTGATATATCATAGGTGATCTACAATGTAACACTATTGCTGATTTTTTTTCAGACCATGGTCGCTCTGTTTAGTTTAGGTGAAGCCATTTTAAACCTTTTTTTATGAACTCAACTTCTGTCCAAACTGAAACAAACGAGGTGTAGCTAATCAGTTAATTCTGTGCATGACAGTCTGAGCTTTAAACTTGTGTGTCTTTGTTGCTTATCGTGTAATTGTAGTTGAAATGACATCACGTTTTGTTTGATATGGATGTATTCGCATGTATTTCATTTTCTCTAACAAGCATACTTCGATGCATACACATAAATAAATACATAAATAAATAATACGTAGGTAGGTAGGTAGGTAGGTAGGTAGGTAGGTAGGTAGGTAGGTAGATAGGTAGGTAGGTAGGTAGGTAGGCAGGCACGCAGGCACGCAGGCACGCAGGCAGGCATGGAGGCAGGTAGGTAGATAGGTAGGTAGGTAGGTAGGTAGGTATACAGATGTGGAAAAATCGTCCTGAAAAATGAATATTTATACATACATAGCAAGCTTTTGAATCATAATATATGTGCTGTGTGGTTGTTCCAATCAACAGATAAAGGTAAATCCATATAACGAGTACATATTTAAACATTACACAAGTTAAAAGCATCTATAATATTATATAGGACACAATGACAACAACTACAAATATTCTACACAATATGTTGGACAAAATACACAGTTTACATACTTATTATGGGCTATATACTCACGACCTTGTCTCTCTCAACATTGGGCTTTAGCCTTGTTTCTGCTTTAATATTAATAATTCAATGTGAAATTGATGTGCAACATCCAATAAATAGTGTATTGGTAGCCCGAAAGTTTGTCATAGTGGAAAGAGAAAATACGAGCGTTTAGGACAGCAAATACAAAATATAAACAGGGATCAACACCTTTACATCAAGCTGACCACTTCTTATATATCGATGTCACTACATCTATCAGACGTCCAAAGATATTTGTGAACCGAGACCCCGAATCTTTCGACGAGAATATTAAACCGGAAGTACGTGTGAGTAAAACTACTCACCAGCGAGACACCACGCAACAGACAAGAAACCGGTTACAATATACTATAATTTATAGACCTGAACACTACTCATACAGACAAAAAAAACGCCAATCTGACTAGCATTCCAACAATAAATAAACTGACTATTAAGTACTTCACTACTTATTGCTACGATTGTGTCACTTACAACTATTTTACGGAATGGCTATCATAACAGTCAATTTTATACAACAATATAGCCTGTAATATGTTCTGCCTGTGGTCTTTCTTGTTCTTGTTCTAGGCGCCGCCGTTGGACCCAGATTCGATGCAGCTTGTGGTTGGTCTCCTACTTTTTCTGGATTCTCTTATTTTTCGTCTTCTGCCTGCCTCTCTATTTATGTTTCTTCTTCCCGGACTACTGTCTCCATTTTTGTAGATACGGAAGATGCTGTAGTCTTTCTTTTTTTCACTCTCTTGACCGCCCGGTCCATCGGTATTCTTTCTAACTATATTGTGGCCACTATCAGAATCAGATTGACTTGATTCTTCATATCTGAAGTTTCTTGACCTTTCAGATTTTTTAGTTGCATGGACATTGTTATCTTTCTGCTCCATGCTAAGTTTTTCAGTATCTTTCAAGTTCATACTTTTCGTGGTCTTGGAACTTGTTTCTTAACCACTGCTTTCTCTGCCGCATCCTGTTTTTCATCTACCTTCAACAATAAATAACAATAAATAGACAGAGACAGACAGACAGACAGAAAGACAGGCAAGCAGACAGAAAGACAGGCAAGCAGAAAAACAGACATACAGATATACCAGACAGACATAACACGGACATACAGATATAGATAAAGATATAGATACAGATATTGCCAACTATAAAAAAAAAACAGCAAACGCCTAAAGGAAACCTTCGCACAGCTCAATTACAAGTTATTCACAACTTAAAATATCTCATATCTACTATGTTAGTTTTCCTATCGTTACCCAATATGTAGATAATGTCTGGTGAAATAGATCTAATACTCTCTTCATTATTACGTATGTATTATTATAACTAAACAAAATGCGTATACAGTCACGTGTTTGAGTGCACAGGCAAGCGACGTTACAATGGGTATATAAATGTGTTTGCTATGACAAAACCTCAATACACGTCGGTTACCCGTTGCGTAGACGTCTGTTTAAATAAAACAATATAAAGTGTTATTGGAAGATGGGCATTGTCTCAGTAAACGTATAAGGATGAGTATTCTATTATTATTGCATATGCTGCCCTCTACGTTAGTTCGCTTAGAGGCATACTCTTCATATTTGTTCAAACGGTGCATGCACTTTAATGATTTACTACAATCTTCCAGGGCCAATCATCGTCGGAACCCATGGTTGCTCAAATACGATATGCTTCTTGATCAGGCCGTGGGAGATTAAACTAGCAAAACTTCACACCCATGAGTAATATATAGAGTACTAGGTTAGTGTTGAATACAGGTACGTTTATTAGCGAGGCTTAGAAAACCAAGGCTCGTGGTTTAGGTTTTCCTGCCGAGCAAATAAACTTATCTGTATTTAACACTTACCTGGCATTCTATTTGTCCCATCATGTTCTGCCTTTATTGTGAAAATAACCGAATGAAAATCACAGAATAACACGAAAACATCGAATGACGTCACGAAAATTAACAAAATGACGTCATTATAATGCGCGTGTTTGCTGTATTAAACAAAGGTGGAATACGGCTAAGTTTATCACAAGAGGTGTTATTTTGTTAATGCATGCGTGATGATGGGATATAAATGAGACATCTCGTTGATTCCATGTCCAAGTCTACACGAAAATCCCGCCAATAAAACGACGGGTTATTCAAACAGTTACATGGAGGGGGTGTTTACTGTTATTATATTTACCCCGTTGTCCTGCACGTGGTCCATACGACAGTAGTTCAATTACCCTGAATACACATGCTATTAATAGAGGTTACGTCACTGACATAGACCTCTATACTCGGACGCTTAACTAGCAAATGTTTTCTTTTCATACGCGACGATAACAATGCGAAATATCGTTCCGAAGAAAAAGTAAAAACATACTATCAGAATAACAGTATTTTGTCACGAAAACTCGAGTAAAAATTTTAATGTTATGCAGTCCATTTACCTTTTGACAGGAGTATTCCCTTTTGCTGTTCTGCAACTGGTCAATAGTTCGTACCGGTATTTCATCATTTAGGTGTTTGGACCTTTCGGTACCAAGTCACTTCGGCACTCTAAGTCTCTATACTGGTTCCCGATCTTTTCTTACTTAGTTTTACTTACTTATTTCTACTGGTCTATTCTCGATTAACTGCCAGTTGTTTCATGTTTGTTACACTAGTGTGTATATGACTAGTTGATTAAATCATAGTGGTAAACTCAAATGAGTTGATTTAATCAATTATAGGCAATTTGCTTTGATTAATAAACCATTCATTGCACTAACTAGTTTATCATAAACATGATAAATAGCATGGTATGAAATTCATATATTTGTTCGATAACAGTCACTGTGTAAGCGCGATATCATTTTTAGTTTGACTATTCTCAGAATATGTGAGCTTTCCTACACGCCCTGGCGTCTGCGTCTGTTCTGGCTTAAAGTTTATATTCCAAAGTCTTGTAACTTCATAACTACACAAGTTAATCACTTGAAACTTTGAATATGCATTTGTCATTAACTCGAGTTGTTGTGCTTACTGGGTAGTATTGATTTTACCTCAAAATGATCATTACTCACTCATTTCGTGAGTAAATCCATTATTCTCTATTCTTAAAATACTGAGAAATATAACTATCAAAAATCAACTATCAAAAAGACTGGCAAAGACATCACCATCATCAGCATCATCATCACATAATAATTATGATAATCACATCGACATCACAATCATTATCACCATCACATTCACCATAATCATAATTATCATCACTATCATCATCATCAGCAGCACTATCAAACTTCACTCATATCAATACACAAACACAACACAAATAGCAATGGGTATTTTTATTTGACAGCATTTTGTTTTTACATATATACGATGTTCTTGTATCCTAGCGCTCATGCAACAACTGTAGCATCGATGAAAAAGTAAGTTAGACGTCTACTGTCGACACGGTAAAAGGGTTGAGGAAGCCAAGTGCGCCGTTAAGTATCGACTGGTCAAACATCTGATCATTGGGTAAACCCTCAAAAGGAAACCTTAGCTGAAAATAAACTAAAGTACGATTTAAATTTTGCAAAGTCAGTATATATATAATCATTCAAAGCTATAGCACAGGGAGCTGTGACACGTATCATCTGAAACAATTATTATGGGCGGGCGGGAGGGAATACTGCCTCTTTCTTTATCCACCTTGTTGCTGCCAAACACAGACCTCGAATGACGATAAATTCCCTATACACGGCTCATATACCCTTGCACGAGAATTCCGTGCATAACCCGCCAAACTTTGCTGTAAACACTCTAAAAACAACTAAATACCGTACAATTCCGTATTGTTCGAAACGAGAATAATTTCATTTTCTGCGGGTTGAATTAGTTACCGCGTTTGCGTGCGCGTAGCAGTCGACAGGTCAACTTTTGATCATGTTCCTGGGAAGGGGGGGGGGGGCGTCCCCACACCAAGATGTCGTCTACAAGCGGGTAAATGCCTGGTAGTCCTTATGTATTTTTATCTGCATATTGTAAAGCTACATTCTTTGGTCAGTTAGTTTGTAAAACATTTGAAAACACGTATCACTTGGAACGCATATTTTCCTAGTACAACTTACAATACTATAATAAATTAGTTTCTCAAAAAATAATATAACAAACTTTTAGAATAGCTCGCATTCCGTCTGTAATGGTGACATTAGCGCAATGTGTGCGAAGGAATCCCCACTTACAACATCAAATGTCTACTAATTTCAGTTCATCTTATTGCTTCACTTAAACCTGACGATAGCAACACTTTATCATTATCACCTACTGCATTGTTATCTGTTATCTTGCCGGGCCCGGCTAGCTCAGTTGGTAGAGAGCTGGTCTGTCAATCCGGGGGATCGTGAGTTCCAACCCCAGCCCGGCCACATAACTTGTGTGGGGATTGTTCATGAAATTATTTCTACGGCCATTCTCCCCCTACCTCTGATTCAAGTAGGACAGTTGTCAGCTACTGGCATAAGTATGTGCACTAAGTACTAGTAAACCGCTTAGATTGGCTAACTTAAAGCTTGACCAGGAAAAGTGTGAGTAGGTTAATTGACCGCCGTGATATGACTGACATACGGTTAAAATCGGCGAAAAACCTAAACAAAAAAACCCAATTGTGCTTGATCGTCCTTTGATAATGTTACCGAAAGGATTTGTTTAGCGTTTTTGAGAATAGCAAATGCTTAGACAAATCATACGATCTTTGTTATAAATATAATGCAGTAATGAGGCATTTGTAGATGCATTAGTGTTTAATAAGGCTAAACAGGTAATAGCCTGAAGTGCACTAAGTTCAACGACCTGATTGCATAACTTTTGTTTTATTTCATAAGTACAAATTAGATATTTCTGACAATATCACTTACCCAAATGGTGTCAATGCGTAAGGGTCCAAACATAATTTATTGACACTCATTTCGTTATTTGCGTGAAATAATATATATAAGGCAAACTGACGATACTGAATATTGACTATATAAATGACAAGCCATGTACCCAACAGGATCAATTGTCGAAGGTCCATCGTTTATATCCGTTAACTTTGTTTTAGTACGGCCTATTATGCTGGGTCTGCAGGCGTGAAAACAAAATACCTGGATGTAGATCTAGCCTATCTGCTTAAATCTGTACTACGTCTTTGATTCGGACTAATAATATGTAACATTTTTAAATGAATTCCGTAAATGAGTAATAATATTAGGTTATTTACCAGTGTTCTGTACAATACGTCTATATATTTTTACGAATACACAGCTGACATACCATATTGGACGAGCCGGTATGCGAGTCCAATATCAGTATGTCAGCTGTGTATGAATCAAAATAAATCACCGTATTGTACAGAATGCTGTGAAATAACCTTTTTATTTTATACATATTTATATTTTGTATTATTTTCATCACCTACATAAAATTGATTATATTTCATTAAACCACAAAGTCCGCCGAACCGTTTGCGCGCTCAAAATATTAATAACTGGTGATCAATAATTTGCAAACGCGTTTGTCTTATCCTGTCACATGCACTAACATCTAAACTTTTTAAATTTAACTGTAAAACAGCCTTCTGTACAATTGATTATTTCGCAGAAAGCGATATTGACCTTGTACTAATTGTAAACATTGCGTGTGTAGATACTATATTTAGAATTGTCAAGTTTAGAAGGTGGCGTGATCTATAGGAAGTGTTTGCAGCGCGTTAGTTTAAATCAGTAAATTACAAATGGATGCAAGTTGTCAAATGGAATATTATACAGTTGATTGAAAGTGTTTCATCGATGTTCAGAACTAGTATGTAACAAAATGCATTTTAAACGGATAGTGACGACGGAATACAGTTTTCACAGAACTCCAAGATTGTTGTGTGTCATGTTGCAACTTGCAGGTTTCATTTCTGTATGGGAAATACGTTACATGCAGTTAAATAACAATGCTTCGTTGAATTATAGAATTATTTTGAAAGGTGATATTCATAATCTGACACAGGATACAGGTTTGGAGACAAATTTACGTATACACAACGCTAACGTTCTGACTAGACATGGCGATTTCGAAAACAAATCGCATTTCTGGTTAGCACGGTTACCAAGAAAAAATACAGATTCGTGGATATATTAAAAGGAGTTAAAATGATTGTTTCTGGATTTTTAAAGACGTTTTCGAAGCAGTAGATCGGAGTTAGCATTGAGATTAAATTGAAAGTTGCATAGTCGTTGTCTTCCGGAGTACTCGGACATTTCCGTATGCTTAACCTCGGACCGTCCAATACGGAAAAAATTGTACGCACGCGCGTCCAATATTGGACGGTCACGTGGTACAAATGACGACAGCTGATTGGATTATATAAATAGGTATATAATAATGTTCTATTTAACAACTATTTTCTGTTTTTACATTTGACATAATAACTATATTTGCAAATACATTCAACAAATGATTATGTGAATTGATACCAAGTATGTAGTGACTATTAATTGTTTAGAAGCACGCATAAATGTAATCAAATTTTTGTATTAACTGCTATTTAAGAATTTTATAATTACATCAGACAATTTTGCATACATCATTCTGATACTTTGTTATGTCTTAACAAAAATACGCAGCAAGAAGTGATATAAACATGCAAAATATCTTATACTTTTTGTTGGTTAGACTTTACAGTCAGCACACAGTCTATTGGACAGTGTAGATGCATTACTTGCTGGTCATTGGTTGCTGACGGTCTTAAAAAGGTCGTTAACAGGTTTGTGGAGGTCGGCGGCTGGTTGTCGATGGTCGCCGACAGGTCTTCAGACCCAACCAGGTGGTGAGAAGGTTGTCGTTTGTTTTTATTTAGTCAATCGCCGACTGGTCTGCGACGATCGCTGACTATTCGCAGACCAAGTGTGACTTGTCGCAGACCAATTTTTGATCGCCGACTGGTCAGCGATTGATCGCCGACTGATTGCCGACTGGTCGGCGATTAGTCGCAGACCATCGTACGACCGCATGCCGTGTTACCTTCGTCTCCAAAACACATATAAAAATGAATGCATAATTTTACAATCATTCTTTTACACTTGACACGAAATGTAATAGTTATAACTATAGAATGTTATATAGCATGCCTTTGCAATTAAGAGGAAGGGCAGGGGCAAGAGGCTATTACCGGACAGTGTACTTGATAGTTTATCTTAACATTAAAATGTGCTGCCGGGCATAAGAGAAAATAATAATATAAAAATTATAATTGAATAAAATAATCAACAAAACAACACAAATAAATTCAGTTTCTTAAATTTGTGCAAGACATAGATTAAAATATAGCCCAATATCATAAATATAAAGCAAACGTTTTTGAACAATGAAAAAATCTTAGAACTGAATTAAATATCGAATAATCCTAATTTCGCCCATCGACAACGAGTCGCAAACCAATCGCCAACTAGTCGCCAGCCAGTCGTTGATGGTTGTTAATGGTCGTAAGACGATCGCAGACTTTTCGTACGACCGGTCGCCGACCAGTCTTTGATCAATCGCCCACCAGCCTCCGACTAACGTTCGATTGCTTTTTCAAGATTTTGGTTGCCAGAGGTTGGTCGCAGCAAATTTTAATTGTCGGTGGTCTGGAATCGGCCGGCCACCTATGTGTGACATAGGCTTAAGCTGTCTGTGAACACTGCATATTTACATCTGCAAGCTGGTTAAGATATGCGTCATGAGATGACGTACACAACTTCAACCGTATGCACTTAGGTTTGGCTGCTTAGAATTGATGGGGATTAGCATTAGTCCAAGAATCAACTTGTACATACATACAAACACATCGTTGTTTTACTTCATGTAATGTAAAGATTTAATTAAACGAGTTCCGAAAATGTGTAAGCAATCCATTGGCGAGCTTAATAACACATTTCCTGGGCGAGTTAAATATAATCTAGTGTAAAATGACAGCGAGTGTCAGAACTAATTATCACATGCACATCAGCGTAAAATTGCAGGTTTACTCAGTTCATTACAGTTTTTTTTTAACCAAATATGTCGACAGCCGAATGATTATATCTGGAATGTCATCTTTGCGCTTAAAAGCAGTTCCGAATAAAATATACAGAAATGTTAACATTTATGAGTACTTGCAAAACATGACGTATGTAAATCAGTGATGAGTCTAGCCAACGGAAATGCTCGATAGGTTATCTTTCACATGTGCAACATAAAACTTGTCTTCAAGTAACATCGTAAAAAATAAATGGTTAAGACAGTACTCAATTGCTATATGATTTACTTATAAAAGTAAGTCTTAGGGGTAAATTGACTTTAAAAGGTTTCGCAGCCCATCGAAAACAAAACTATTTAACACTATGGTTTGTGGTGTTTATTAATAATAATGTGTTAGTTAATTCGAAAAGTAACTTACTCAACGACACAACTACCTGTGATTATTTGTCGAGGTTTTCTAACACTTCATACAAAGATGCAACATTGTAATTATGCATGCATGTTTTTCCTGCCTTTGATTATGAATGCACTCACACATTTATATAATAAGCTATGTACATTATGCGTTTGTCTTTGATGTCGACTATGTCCAAGTCCATAATGTATTGCATAAATACTAGCACAAAATTACCAGGGCTATTCACAAAGCTCCTTAGGGAAAACTTAAGTAAATTCCTTAAATTCATAAAATTCCTGAAGTCTTTATCTGTTTCATGTATAGGTCTTTTAACATTAAAATGTTGTAAACTGGCAAATATTGCTTATATGTCTAGTATTGCAGCTTTCTTGTACAGAAATCATTGGATTTCACATAAAATATTTGATCTGGATTTTTTCCTTAAGTACAACTTCAGTTAAGATATCCTTTGTGAATACCAGCCCAGAGCTTATAAAACGAAAGTGTTCAGTCAAGATTACCAGTGTGTATTTACATTAAGAACACTTTTCATATATATGCAACAGAGTTGGCAAACGAAAATTCAAATTATACACATAATTTGTCACGTGCAACAATGGCAGTAATAATGCGAATGGACGAAAATCAACGTGTTGATCTATCAGTTATGAGTATAAGTTTACGTAACAACATCAAAACTTAACATATATGCATTGAATCATTGATAATACTACAATTGACTATTAAATAATTTGTAAAGAAGAATAGGGTTTTGTATTATTTACTATTAGAGGTGTCATACTAATAGTGCACTCTAGCCGCATCCGAATTTTTTGTTAACGGTTATGGTAATTCAGGTGGTTTGTGTAGAGAAGAAAAGTTCATGTAGTTTACCGAGGTCGTAGGTTTGAAGACCGACAAAGGTACTTTGTCTATTGTAATGCTTTCGGTGACATAGGATGTCTGAGTTTGTTAAAGGGACTTGTTCACAGATTTTCGCATTTTTAAGTATGCCATTAAATGTCTTAACTTGACAGATTTAATCATCGGGGCTAAAATGCTCAAGTATAGTAACAAGAAAAGTATTTAGAAACAAAAATGGTCTCGCCGGGGTTCGAACCCGGGACCTCAGGATTAAAAGGCTATCGCCTTACCCACTCGGCCATTCCCAATTCTGTAGTATACAGAGGCGTAACTGGGTGTACTCCTACACGCACGTGCGTATAATTCGTTACGCGCATGTGAAAAAATAAAAATGCTAAAAACTTGAAAAATGCATTAAAAATAGTGTCCGCAGGGGGTAAGGCAAAAAGACATGATTAGCCGACTGATAAAATGTAGAGAGAATAATAATCCTTCCATTTGTTTTACGATTTGTTATACCCATTCTTAATATATACAAATACATACGCATGTGCATGGATTATTCTCTGTGAGCAATATATTAACAATATATTAACGCATATATATACTACGGATTTTGTGATACACGATTTGTCATAGTCACCATTACGTCCCATTATGTTATGCGTGATGTCATAACTTATAGCTTCTATACGGATTGTTTCAATGGCCATTTAACTTCGCTGAAAATATTGGACGAGGTGATTTGTTTTCCATCTAATGTTGAGTAAATGGCGTCTTTAGCCATGGTGGTAGTTTGAATGAAAAGCAGAAAATGTTACTGCTAAATGGGACCAGCATGGCATGATGTTCATGATTTTGCATTTTCATTAAATGATACAACATGGAAAGATGCGGCAAACGCAAGCAGCGTGTTCACAGCTCATAAATGGCTTTCATATTCTGTCAGTCAGGATGGGGTGTTTTTTTCCTGTTTTCTTTTTTTTTGGATAACACGATCCTGGCGGTAAAGCTCTTTGCAAGGTAGTAGTCTCCGACTTTAACGGCAATCTGTATTGAGTATTCCGTTTGATTAAGTTAAGCGATAATTGTACATTATTTGTTTATACATGTATGTGATGATGAGGATGGCTGGTTCCTCGGGGCCGAGGATCATTGAGAGTCTCCAGCACATTCTCTGGTGGTTGTGTAGACCACTCCTCGAGCGGCACACTCTTAGACACGCTGGGCAAGGGAACCCTTGGCTTTCTGGGCTGCTGTTGCTTTCTTCCGTTTATACTTGGCTGCAGCAGCTTCTCTCCTGGCTTCCTCAAAGATCTTAGCAACATGTTTTGTTAAAATCTTCCATCTGCTTCTGTGTTTTGCCATGTTGTCTCCTGGGATGCCAGCTGGACTGTGTTCGCGCTTCAGCTGACCCTTAAAGCGCTTTTGTGTGGCGCCTCTGTCACGGGCGCCCCTTATCTCCCCATAGAACACAGCTTTGGGCATTCGTGTGTCCTTCATTCGTGACGGGTGTCCAGCCTACCGGAGCTGTTTGGTCAGAAGAATGGCTTCTATGCTTGGGACGTTGGCTCGCTCAAAGGCTTCTATGTTCGCCACATTGTCACGCCACTTGATGCCAATGATGGCTTGGAGCATCGTTGATGGAATCGTACCAGAAGCTGCACTTGTTTTCGGTACAGAGCCCATGCTTCACATCCATACAGGAGAGTTGTGACAACTTCAGCTCTGTACACTTGAATCTTTGTTGATAAGCGCAGGACTGTTGAAACATCGCTAAATGCATCGGATGACGTAGTTTCCAGCTAACTGTATGCCACAACGCTTACTTAATCAAAATATACGGCGTTTTTTAGTTGTTCTGGCTGTCATGCAACAGCAGAACGATCTAGTTCGACCATATACGAAGAGTGAAAATGTACCTGAGGAGTACGATCGTACTGAAAGGTGTTTAGGCCTTGGATAGAACATACATGTGTAGGGAAAACGACATCAATGCTGAGCCAGGGGTTGACATTTCTGCGAGCTGCAAAACGTGTTATTATGTTTTACAATGTAGACCAATGCAGTTAACTGTGGTACAATAAGTGTTTAAATTGGAAAGTGTTATATTTATTGTGCTGTTAGTGAAATTCAAATGGACTTTTTATTTTATGTAAAGCAGTAATTGTAAATACATGCAAATCTCTATATTTGTGTACAGATGAGGAGACACACAAATAACGAACTTTTTTTTCTAACTGTGCGTATACTCAAAACACGGATAGGTACGCCCCTGGTATATCACCCTGCTTTATTAACTTTGCTTATGTGTTCCATGTGTTGTCAACAATTTCAACGAAACAAACAGAAATACTGCAAATTATTCCATCGTTTAGCGTTACAAACGCTTTATAATTTTATCAATTTCAACTGATGATTACTCATAAACTTAATGGATTTTACAGTATATTTTTAGGTCCGTAGTGTTATTCTGCTCCCTTGTAAACACTTGTTTTATTTTTGGAATCGGAGACAAAAAGTTGAAAAAGTTTCAATTCGTCAATCCGTAAACAGATCCCGTTAATCCAGATTATGTAGTAATTGAATTTTACATTGACTTGTCAAGACATTTCTTTAAAATGTGAAAATCTGTGAATACGTCCCTTTCATTATGTGGTTCATATTTCAGATACGAAATTCGTTCCTCTCATGACTTGTCGCTGCTGCGATTGAAGGGACAGAAACAGAGGATTCATGGATACACAGAAGTGTATGGCGGCGCGAACTTTATGTTGATCAATAAACATATGTCCATGAGTTCAACGGTTTTAAAAGCATATTGAAAATATCAACATAATGTTATTGTGATCATTTTATAAGGATCTCAAATACAAAAACAAATATTAGAATAACGCAAAATCACGAAATGTTTGAGGGGCGGTGGCGAAATAAATTGCTGAAAAACGTTCACTTTCAGGCTTCATAAGTTCTGTAAATTTAGGAGTGTTGTGTTATTTGTTATTTATATATTATTTACTTTCGTAAAAAATATCGTCAGTGGTTTTGAAGCTCGACGACATCATTCGTATACCTCGATTTCAGAGTTACGTCAGAGAAAATTTGAAATATTTAATGAGTATGAACAACAGTTTCTTCTATGTATCGATAAGCACAATACATCTTCAATTATTTCATTTCAAGTTTATCAAGAGTGATGACCACGGGGTGGAGTTTTCTTCGCCGAATATCACATGTTCCTTTACGAATTGCTGCAAACTCTTCGTCTGTGATATGTGCGTAAGCAATAGGTAGACCAAGTCTTGCTTTCAGTTCTTCACTAAATTTCTTCTTTGTGTTTTTGAAATTAATATCTTCTCCGAGTCTTAAAAACGCACGGATTCTTCTATCTGATACCTCAGAACTATCAACAGAGTTAAAGTTTAGAATGATGATTGGTCTGTGTGATATTCGTGTGTAATGTTTCCAAATCGTGCTGAACTCAAGACTTGTTTGTTCATCGGTTAAATAGCCTTCACAGAGAACGATAAGAAACTGTTTGCTTTCACTAACTGCTTTGATCAGTTGCAGTTCGAGGTCATTCCCAAATTCAAGGTTGTGAAATGTATTAAAAACAGAATAGCCTGTCGTATCTAGCATTGGTAGAAGAAACTTCTCCATAAATGTCATAACATGTGGATTGGCAGAGTAGAATGATATTAATACGTCTGTTTTGCATAATCGGTGGTTTTTCCGCGACCGTAGGTGCTTCATTTTTAATATTAGAATTTCGTAACTAAACACAAAGCAAATTAGTGCTATCACAATGGTCAAAACAATGAAAGCTAATACAGTTCCAACAATAGACAAAAGTTCTGCGCTCATATTAACAGTCAATGTGCATTCCAGTACATCATGGTTCACATCGTAGGCATCTATAACGCCAGTAGGTGTTTTACAAAGCAATTGTCCGCGTTGGCCCTTGACTCGAATCCACGTTCCTATCCACAAATTGTCACAATTGCAAGTAACAGGGTTCTTTCCAAAATGTATTTGATAAGGATTCATGCCATAGAATCCACTGGACAGGAATTCTATTTGTTGACTTGATATATCGAGTTGTATGTCCTTAGGCATGGTTTGCAAAGCTTCGTTTGTTATTCTTGAAAGTGGGACATCTAGAAGCAATAACTTTACCGTCCGGTTTAGGTATGGAAGGGTATCGATATTTGTGATATGTGTGCCATTTATGTTAAGCTCAATGTTTATGTTGGTCCAATGACCTACTGGTAATGCGTTCGGCATCTCCTCCAAATTGCTGCAGTTAACAATCACTCGGCCTCGATTCTGGTCGTCAGTACAGGTGCATTCCGGACGATGAAGGCAACTTTCCGAGTGACAGTTTGGGTCAGGGGTAAACGGGCAGTTCGGTAGATCACATGTTAGGTCGCTGTAGTCTTCATTTCTAATTATATCATATAAAGATCTGTTTCTGAGTCGTGATGGTTCTTGGCAAATTATAGGCAAATCAATCATGTGCAGATACGTAACAACCCAATCTCTAACTGCCTTGAAATACGGTACTAATGCGCAATCACACTTAAAGAATGAATTGCTAAAAAACACACTGCCCAAAATAATTTTTGGTATATTTTGTATATCCGTTATTCCAGCCTCTGTGAGGTTTAGAAATGAATAACCTTGTGTATGGTATAAAAAAGTGTCACCTGGTCCATAGGTTGCGTTTTCATTGAAATGAAAGTTCACGTCATTTGTTATTGATTTAATGTTACAATAGGACATGTTCAGTGAACAGTAAAATCCCGGACGATGTAGATTTGTCATATCCAAAGCGTCAAAGTCGTTGTATGATATATCAACAAAGAATATGTTTCCGTGTTTAATGTCCAGAGTATTGGCATCAAAACTAGCCAGGCTGTTTCCATCTAGACGGAGTACCCTCAAATATTTCATTTCACGCAGCGTTGTATTCATAATGTGAACTATTCGGTTATAATTGAGGTTTAACGTGTCTAAGTTTGTCAAACATTTTATAGTATCAATGTCTGACAAACGGTTATGGGATAAATCCAAATCAACAGTTGTATTTGTAAAGTTACACAGGTTTTCTGGCAGGAACTGGAGTTTGCAACTCACGCATGTTAAACCGTGTATCACAAAAGCATTGGCGAACTGCGATGTATTATGGTTGAATGTAACAACAGTGTTAATTGGCTTTGTAAATTCCAAAACCAAGTCGACGTATTTTATTCCACATTTAATGTCCCGTTCCAAACCCCAACACGGTCGTGCATTGCATCCACAGCATTCGTCCAAATCGTTGTAACCATAGTGATGTCGACACCTTATTGGACAGTACAGGTAGTCGTGAATGTGTTCTGAAACAAATATAAATACCGAGCCGTTGTTTTTAATTTAAAATGTTTCAAATTATTTTAAAAGTTGTTTACTTTTTTTGCAGGAAACAGGATTTCAACATCAATGCTTAATGACATATTTGCTTTGCGAAAGGTATACGGGCCCGTTTAATGCAATTTTATTTTCCAATATACAAATGACTAACCAACGAGCAAGTCATATTGGTATGTACTGGTATGTTGTTAAAGATGTTATATGGCATTATAAGAATTTGCTCATATAAAAAACTAATGCGTAAAATAAAATTTCACGGAAATCCAGGCGTTCGCAATACGATGTCTGGTGGCATAAACAAGTTTCATGTTATAAAGTCAGTCTTCCATTACGCTAACAACTGTGTTTATGTTTTTATTACGAGCCACGATAATCACGAGTGCGGAATTCCATTTCTTTTTAAAACTGCTGTGTCAACGAACATGTACTTAATACGGCAGTGACAATTATAAATCGGAAAATTATTTAATCTATTTCAACAAAACACATGCAATGTTCATAAATATAGACTAAGAGATAACACTATAAGGTTTTACTCAGCTTGAAAAAAATTGGTAGCAATTGATATAAGGTCATTGGTTGAAATTTATCTTTCACAGAATTATGAGGGTGACAATCACAAATTGCTAATATGGCCCTAAATAACGAGTTTGAAACCGTGCCAGCAATTTTTCCCTGTCAGGTTTCAATTTTATAAATCTAAATATATATCGCATAATGTGGTATATCGTGTCAGATCTAAATTGTATAAATGATTTTCATAATTATATCGTTTAGGCCACACCAAATTGAAGCTTTGGCATTAGGGATAGCCGCACCGATTTGTGTGCAAATTCCAAAAAAAAATACTTTTTGCAGAATGCGAGTCATTTAAACAATGGAGTTACAGTCAACATTTGAGTTTGTTATTTGATATATATGTATTTATTTAATTGTTGATTTAGGTGAGTACATTCCATATACGTGCATCAAAAGTAGCATCTTCCAGCCTCTGCGTACCAGTGTATCATGAATAAAAACTCTAATGATTAATGTATTAATGACCTAGTCAAATTGAAAGGGATAAGCTTTATACTAATTAAAAATTTTTGGTTATTTACATAATTAATTGTACATGTTTTTTGGAACATGTTGAACACTGATAATTCAGTGGCTAAGATTTTGTTTAATATCCATGACGTTTATTTGTTTTACTACATGTATCAGTAAATATGGACTTTGCACAATGATCGATATAAGGGCGAATATGTTAAATTACTTTTTCATCATGATCTGCATTAAAAAATAACGCGTTTTCTAAATTTTAGGAATATAAACCCAAAACTACGACAAATGCTCACGATTATTATATTCTAAGGGTAAAGCATCGCTACCAAACAAGACTTTCAAAATAAATAAGTTCATAAATGAATACTTGAATGAACTGTTCATTGATATTTGTTAAAATTAAAAAACATTAGGTATTAAGAGATATCTTAAGTTATGTCTGTTTATCTCATGGTTCAAGATTGTATGCATTTATAACTTAAAATTCTCATGTACAAAGCACACATACTTATATTTATGTCTATAAATTCGCGAAAATGATGCGCTCGCACTAAAATAACCAAAATTGAAAAAATAATATATTTATTTTTTTGACCTCGCTCGCTCCAAAATGTTTCAAAATAAATCCGATGACCAAGTATTCAATTTGGTGTGACCTTAATTAAAAAAAAAATCAAATTAGAGTTGTTGATCGGCTAACAAACAACGATTTTAAATTCTGATGCGTTGGAATTAAACAAGGAGGGCGTGAGCTCGAGTGTTTAAATATACCGCACCAGAACGACAAATCGAGTCCATAAACAACGAAAAATGCGAAAATGATTTCTATTCAATCATGACCTGACAATATATGCTGCAATTGCAATTCGAATAATATTTTAAAGTTTGAAAGCTATTTTCCGGATTGTTTTTGTTTTTTTTGGTAGTTTAAAAACGGTAAATGTTTTTTGTCTGTAGAAAACACTGCGATTGTGCATTAACCATTTGTTTATTGTTTTGCACAAATAAAGTGCTGCAAGCTGCTTTCACCATTCAAATTGTATATTAAATTTTTTGTATTCTTTGACCTTATTTGGACAATAATAATTATCTTTTGGTATTCAGTTAGTTCGTCATTTAAATTGGATTTTAATGGGGAAGGTAATTTTAATAATATATCGATAAAAGCACAATCAATACAGGCGACACAACGGTTTAATAGCAATCGCTACTTTGTAATGCGTCTCCTACTTTATAACCACCATGAACCTTCACTTTCAATGGACTCACTTACTTGAAAGTAAACTCGCACTTTACATGTAATAGAAGCAATATCAAACAGCGAATTTCATGGTGTTTGCGCTAACCTTGCGCTCTCCACTTGATGTAACCAGGAATGTCAACAGTCGTGGATATCACGCAGCTCGCCGGATCCGAGAATGCGATTATCGTCACTATGCCGAGTGTACACTTGAGGATAAATCGTGTATCCATGGCTTTCAAAACAAGTCTTTAAATTAAAGTTTTTTCTATGTCAGCACTAATTGTAGAAGATTATAAAATAATGTATATACAACACCATTTGCGATACAACTATATAACTATAATTATAATTTATAATTATGATAATTTACAAATGTTTGTTCAACGTTCTTCTTGTCAATAAATAGCTCTGGCATCTCATCTGTCGTCTGTATAGCTTTTCCAAAAAAAAATTACTTTGCCAATTTGCATTGGTTCTTTTTTTTTACGTTTATTCCAGTTTTGCTGGTTGTAACTGAATTTCGCTAAAAATAAATAATACGTATACGTATATATTTATCAAGTCCTCGTGATTTTGAAACGAACACCAAAATATAGCAGTTTTGACATATGTTTTGTAAATGTTAAGCGCAGAGAAAAGAAAATATATCACTTGATTATCAAACGTTTGAAACACCTCTCACGTCACCTCGTCATATCTGCAATGTGTGTTAGTCAGAAATAGCAATCGCTTTAGGTGAAGTATGAATACATGTAAAAGGCTTTACAAACAATCCTCTCTAACATATCAGCCAATAAACTCTAGAGTGCACGCTTTCTATTGGGCGCATTTGTGAAGGATATGTTATCAACTTGTGAACGAAATTACATAAACTTCCTAGTTGGAGCCCCTGGTGACGCGATTATTAATAACCGCTTAAAGTGGGAAATTATGCAATGATAACATGCATATACACGTCGTTCCGGAAGAGAATATGATAAGTCGAATTATATGTATTTTTTCTATTGGCATGATTGGCAGGGTTTTAAAGAAGAATTAACCAACAGAACTGAAGCGATTTTAGAAAAATAAAAGATACATATACGGTACAATTTTATGTAAACGTTATTAAATGTTATTGTGTTTTATTAAGTCAACATGCAAACGACGAAACTTACATATATTGGTACATTTGCAACACATAATTTAGGACCCAAAGAGAATAAAATGTTGTTAAACAGACACGGGCTGCTCATATTGCTTACCTTAATGACCTTTAGGAATGCTCAGTATAGTGGTTTAGTATTAATGTTTTTTTGTCAAGGTGAAGAAGAAAGTTAGCCGGTGTCCGGTAATTCGAGCAACGTAACGCCGCATATGCATGTCGAGCCATAAACGTGACCGGTTTCGTTTGTGCGGTGATTTTCAACGCATACAAATGACTATGTTTACGCGGCAAGAGGCAAACGCATAAAACAATACTCATGCCAATACGACAGTGTGTCAGTGTTATTATACCCTCGTACAACAAAGTTTACGGGGAAGACGAATATCGAAAAATGTATGTCCCTCTGCCCGTCGATCTGTCTGTCTGTATGTCTTAAGACTCAGTTTTTCTTTTCTTAAAAACAAATTAAATAATATTTTACACAAGTATAGCTGGCATACTCTAATGGATTCCATTTGGAAACACATCACATAACTCACGTTTTTACGGCGACGCGCATGTATGGCATTGAAGAGCACCAGACGCCCGTGTTATTACAAAGATATATTACAAATTACAAACTAGTTCGTGTTTGGACTTATTACATTTATGAAGAGATTTATGAAATTGCTATCATTTAGTAGTCTTAGATCTCTGTAACAACTTTCGCTTTACAATGCGTTGTGTAAATAATAAGACACAAATATTTAGGTGCGGTAAATTATATCGTACAGACGATTTGCTGATGGGGCAGAGAAATATAATAATAATCGGTTACATAATAATGTTGGAATATAATACTTTACCGACATCTCGAGACATCTAATGTCATAGTCATTTGTACCAGACTTTGGTTCAGCGTTCGGTAAGCCATGGAATTATTGAGTCAACGTACATTTGCATATGAAATAAAATAAAGACAGGTAAACTTCATACATAGCCAATATCACTTTTAAACACAAGTTTGTCAACCATAAGACTCATTCAAATTACTATGTGTTGTGTTAGCATTTAAAAACTAAGTATGTCAATGTTTTTAAACGCATTTATCATTTTAAATCTGTGGTTTGTGTGTATTTCGTATTGTCAGCTTTGTAAACTGTGTTGTATATGCAATTTGTAATTTTTGAAATTTACTTTAAACAAAATCAATTACTGCAAAACCATGAATAATCGCGGGGCACTAATTTTCGTGGATTTCGAGGCTGGGACGATCCACGAATTTAGGTTTCCAACGAATAATTATTCGGCTAGCTATTTTTTTCGGCCGAATTTGAGCTCTAATATGTAGTTTTCTAGTACGTATACCTACATGAAGAAAATGTAAATATAATGTTTATAGTAGTTAAATAAAGTATAAGAGTTTTTTATGATAAATACATTACCTGAAACATGATGTGCATTTATATCATAAATGAATCAGTTTAATACCCAGTGTATTTTTGTGTGACAAGTAGCCCCTATCTAATCTGCATACACTCTAAACGAGGCTCCGGTGTAATGTACTGTGTACCTTATTGACACTTGACATATCCCATGTATCTGCCTATGCAGTAACGCTGTATATGCATTGCTTTCTTCATTCAGATAGACAAGTAAATATCTATGAGCAAAGTAAACACTCTCCATGCAAAAAGCGTGGACCACGTTTTACGATTTATATTTTAGGTTAGATACCAGTAATTCCAAATCCCATAGGGTCCCATTATAAAACGGCAAACTTTCCAAGCATTTTTCAAGCATTTCCTTTATTTCAGATTGTGCAAGCCTGGTATCAATTTTAAGATCAATATGTCCTCTTCCAAAATTTGCAATAAAAAGATATGTCATGTTACTTCTAAGAAAATGCATCTCAATTGAATGCAGGCACAGGTGAAAAACAGGGTTTCGGCAGTCATATTTCGACAATAAACACACCCCTAAAGTTCACCTTTCAAGTTAACCTCCAATGAAATGCACCAAATGTTGCAGACACGCATAAGATATTAGAAATAACCACAAACGGCATGTCTGAGATACCTAAATTGCTTTTATGACAGAAGGGAAGAGGAACCCTTTAGTAATAGGCACTACTTTCGAATGGACCACGGAGGGATACACAATGATTTACTGGTATCTAACCTTTTAGACAGACGATGGACCCATAGTTTATTTCACACATTTGTAGTCGGACCCTACCTCCCATAGTGACGTGCCGTGTTTATTTCATAACAAGTGTCTATTGCTTAATTGACATGTCGATAATATGGCTCACTTACAGCGGGGACGCTCCGTTTTAGACCTAAGGTGTTACAAAACGAAAACAGCGATACGATTGACGCATTTCTATATGGGTTTTTTTATTAATAAAATAGAAAATCCACGAATTTAAGTGCCCACGAAAATGTCATTTTTCAACAAACCGCGAATTTTTTCATGCCGACGAATATAAATGGTTTTGCAGTATTTCAATTAATAGGAACTTTAAAACTTTTGATTTGTTGTGTTTTTGTGTCTGTTCCATGCTTACTGTCTTGAACACTGAGTTTGAATATGCAAGAGTTAATGTACCATAAATAAGAGTGCCTCTACTGCTGATGCAGCTGGCGTTATTTTGATATATTTTAATGAAAATGACAAAACTAGCAGGCGCTGAAAATGCTATGCTTAATTGCAGCCTCTAGACAGACGATAATGGAACAACCATGATGGTGTATAATTGTAAATGCAATAATTGATTTGCGTCCATATCAAACACACATGCCAGCATTCATGTCGATGTGTTTACTTTTCATTGTTTTGTTTACCGCACGGAAGGCAGGCCTTCTAAAATCAACGTTTACATACGTTTTTTCTGCGTATGTTTCAGATGATTGGTGACAATGAATGTCAAATTGACAAACAAAACAATGTTTTAATGGATATGTTGGTGGAAAATGGGTTTATCATTTTACATTTATTATACTGATTTCTGAATATCCGAGACCTTCCGTTGCCGTGTTCTTATTCTCCTCCAACGCAATACGTGGTTGGCAAAATCCAGTAATCAGAAAGAAATATACGAATAATTCAATTATGTGCGTCTGTGAATGATCGGATATATTTCTGGCTTGAAACCAAACCAATAAAAGGAATTTGTCAAATAAACGGCTCAGTTAATAGAGCAATTCACTATTGCATATTATTACACGTGTTCGCCGTGACAAGATACAGGCTATTAGGTCACCAAGCCATTGACAAGCTTTCATATACCATGGTGTTGCTACACTGCGATGATGCACATAATTCGACTGCGAATAATCAGATATCAATTTTATTATAATGTAATAGTGCATAATATTTAATATTTATTTCATGAAAACTTCTATGGATTGCTGATTGTTGAAAAAATAATTGCATTATTAGGTTTGCAACGGTATGGCAACAATGCTTGCAATTTATTCCAATATATTTCAATCGCACACATGACTTCTAGAACCGTTTTTAGCAAGCAAATATGGACTAGCAAATATAGACGTATCATCAATGCTAGTACCGTAATGTTTCCCAAACGTGTCAGTTGCGTGCTAGTTGGTGAACAATATATCCCAAATGTGAGAATGAGATATTGCTTATGGCGCGAGTGGGCTATAAAGACTGCTATTGCATTTCTGTGATACTTTCCGGACAATTTATATAGGCCAGCAGGAAACAATAAACCGAAAGTTCAAAATATTTAGCGCCTAATGATTGTTTATCACCATTTTCAGAATTATTTAGAATAGCTCTTACGTACTTTTGTAAATTGAGTAATTACTTTAGCCTTCAATTACAAAACGAATCCTTCGAGAGAATTTGAAATGTTGCCTAATAGGAGTTTGTATGATGTGTTTCTTACGAAATTTAAACGACGGCAGATAGTGCTTTTTTCAAAACGACAAATCAGTTTGCTTTGTAGAATTGAATAGAATTGACAAAAACGTGTTTTATTTAAAGCTAAGTAGTGAAATATAGAAAACTATCAGTGAGATATATCCCTATATCACTCACAATGAGGGACTACTTTTTCAAATTTCATTTGATTTGGAAAATATTTAATTGTAGGTATTATCACCATTTATCATACAAAATTACCAAAAAGAAAAGTAGTAACGATTAATAACAGCAAATGTTAAGAATACCTCTCCGATATGTTGAACTGTATTTCCTCTTTTTTTCTCTTGGATTTTCCTCAGTCGTATTGAGCCAAGGAGACTAGTACAGACAATGTCTTGCGGGTACAAGTTTTACTCACAAGGCAGTGGAGCTGGTCACCTTGGTCCAAACTTAATTTTAGAATCCAACGTATTTATTTTATCCTTTGCACGTTATTAATTCCCGCATACTACACTTGCAGTTGCACTTGTTGTTTACTGTTGCTGTGAACAGTAGTCTCCCTTTGTTTACATAATTGCTGTATTGCCGGTTCTCCAAAATCCAACAAGAATCCAACGTTGCCTTAACTAATAACTTGTGTTCATTAAGCAAGCATTCGCGAAAATATTAATTGTCTCCCTTTCCGGTGACGATATCACGCGTTATCACACCGTAAACAAGCAAATATCCTCTATATATCACTGTAGACTCATATAAGTTAAATATCGGTGTATTTGATATGATGTGTTTATTAATCGATAACCTAAATTAGTATATGTATAGGTAGATTTATTACTAATATATAAACTATTTTATGTATTACACAAACTTCCGTGATGATAACGTCTTTATTTGTGAATTAGCCTAAATTGTGTAAACATTCGCTCGAAGGAATGTTCCCAATTTTGTCGGTGTTCTGAAAAAGTTACTAGTAATTACGTGTATTACTTACTTGATGCAGATAATTAAGGCATCAGCACTTTAATTTTCTCTTATAACTGCGTTCCCGGAAACCATACGGAGTTCTAAAAAAAGATCAGACAAAAAAATTGATAACAACGTTAACTTTGAAGACGATTTTAAGCGCGCTTAAGCAGTTGATGTTAAAGTGTACATACACATAATAATATTATAATTTAATGTTTTCGATTTTGAGTTTCTTTGCCATAATATTTCGATCACTTTGCTGGAACTTTTCTTCAATATCCGTTTAAAATTTAAGATACTTGGAAATTTAAAAACAATAGTGTATTGTATCCTAATGTATTTTCTTCATAATGATGGTGATTATTTTCACACAATATAGTGCATGCTTTGTTTATTATATAATAAACGAAATAGGATGGTTCGTGTTATTCAGCACTCTCAGTACCAGGTGTTGTGGTAGTATCAGGGCCAATAAAACTTTATAAAAAAAAAAACATGTGCCAACAATTTTAGTCTTTTTGGAACGTTCATTTATTAAAAAACATGGTTCTAAAATGTGTAGACGATAGCTGCCTATTATGGTAAGAATTTTCAAGTTTGCTTTTAAATGTGTGTGTTGCTACCTTTGTAGCAAGAAAACCGTTGTCGAGTGTTCATGCATCAAACGCCAATATTCTCTCACACTTGATTTTAGCTAGGTCAGGAGAATGTGTTTCGACTAATTTTTTGGCAAATTTTGAATCAAAGTATACCCAGGATAACTAATGTAATACCTCAATGGTGATATTTTGGAGGTATTACAATAGTTATCAAATTACAGGTATTGTGTATGTATTTTCAAGCGTTTTTTTATAGATATAATGAACTTAATATGCAATATCTCAGGAAATTGACATGCAATGCTTAATTTCAACGTATAACTAAACACTCCTTTCCCGAAACGTTACGTTACAAATCATGGTTCGTGACGGTTCAGACAGTTGAAATTGCTTAGCATTCACATGATACACACAAGTCATCAGTTAAGTGTATGTATTCACTTTCAATCATACCCACATTGTAGCCTAATGTACCCAAAGAAGAACTTCAATCCCAAAATATGTTTTGCAATTCACACAGTACGAGTGTTATCCATACTAAGGTATGAACAAAACCATAGTGATCCATATACAATTAAGTGGCATTGACATAGAAGAGAGGATTCCCTTGTAATTTTACTAAAGTCCCATTAAATGTTAGTCGGATAGACCTTTTTTGCTCAGGATCTGATAAACCTTATTGAAAACAAGATATGCCTCATGCAAAATATGTTTGACGTTCGTATTCGCTGATTAGTATAGTTTCCATGAGCGCTATTTTTCGAAAAAAAAGCATTGCTTCACAAAACGCGAAGTGGGTTTTTTTTCATGGTAATATATTTATTTTTAAGCTACAGGTTTCTTTAGCCAGGCTTTTTCTTCACCTCTTAAATTCGCCTTTAACGGCGCCTCATTACTGTGTCTAGACTATGCTTTAAATATCCTCTTCTCAAAACATATATTCCAAGCAAAGGCCATCGTGTTGCCCATGCTTCGCAATAACTTTTAGACGTTTATTACGATGTGTATTCTGCAGAAAGTCTGGCCTATTGTCGCAATGCTGCTGTCCAGTGATGACAGATAAACAAAACACTTAAGACGGTTACAGTCGCTCCACTAAAATTGCCATTTATTTGCGCCGTAAGTAAATTGTTCCCCAAGATTTATACCAATATAATGCATGACCCTGTCTGTGTATGGGTAACAAGAGCTCGAAATACGGGCACTTTCACGAGGAACGGTTGTGATACTTATCTCTGACTGACACTTAGTTCTTGGAAAGCAATGAAATGTGTAGACGTTTGCGTCTGTAAGCTGTCGATTTGAATGTAAACTGTGATTGCGGACAACTTACCAAAATAACCAACTATTTCGAGTGTTTACAGGGGTGAACGTCTTCGAACGTCTAAAAGGATTTATATGTGTTGCTTTTATTTGTACTTCGCATAATGTTCTGTAATTGTGTTGTCATCAGAGCATCTAGACAATACGATATAAAAGTATGCATTTGTTATAAGTCAGCGCCCTTTATGTACTTTACTGTACTTTAACAGCGTTGTCATCAGAAACTCTAGACAATACGATATAAAGGCATACATGTGTTATAAGTCAGTGCCCTTTATGTACTTTAATTTCTTTAACAGTGTTGCCATCAGAACATATCTGGACAATACAATATAATGGCATACATTTGTTATAAGTTAGCGCCCTTTAAACATCTTATTATTCAAAGTCAATGTTGTGATGTACAGGACTGCGTCGAAACCAATACCAAAGATGTTGCATATACTAGCGAAAACCCCTGACCCCGTTTTCATAGAACTAGTTTAGCCTGAGTGTCACATTCATTATGATGACTACTAGTAGTAATAACAACTACAACAAGCATTCGCAGCACTGTGTTGATTGCGATGCTGATGTTATTGCTGCTGATGACGTCGATGACAATGATGATAATGATGATAATAATGATGATGATGATCATCATCATCAAAATCATCATCAAAATCTTTCAGACATGAGCTCTATACGGCGATATGCAGCAACTTGACGTATACAGCTAACTGTGAGCTGTATTCAGTGCAAGCTGTATAGCCTAAATTGTGTAAAAAATTCGCTCGAAGGAATGTTCCCAATTTTTTCGGTGTTCTGAAAAGTTACTAGTAATTACGTGTATTACTTACTTGATGCCGATAATTAAGGCATCAACAATTTAATTTTCTCTTATAACTGCGTTCCCTGAAACCACACGGAGTTCTAAAAAAAACTCAGACAAAAATATTGATAACAACGTTAACTTTGAAGACGATTTTAAGCGCGCTTAAGGAGTTGATGTTAAACACATAATAATATTATAATTTAATGTTTTCGATTTTGAGTTTTTTTGCCATAATATTTCGATCTCTTTGCTGGAACTTTTCTTCAATATCCATTTAAAATTTAAGATACTTGGAAATTTAAAAACAATAGTGTATTGTATCCTAATGTATTTTCTTCATAATGATTGTGATTATTTTCATACAATATAGTGCATGCTTTGTTTATTATATAATAAACGAAATAGGATGGTTCGTGTTATTCAGCACTCTCCGTACCAGGTGTTTTGGTAGTATCTGGGCCAATAAAACTTTTTAAAAAAACAACATGTGCCAACAATTTTAGTCTTTTTGGAACGTTCATTTATTAAAAAACATGGTTCTAAAATGTGTAGACGATAGCTGCCTATTATGGTAAGAATTTTCAAGTTTGCTTTTAAATGTGTGTGTTGCTACCTTTGTAGCAGGAAAACCGTTGTCGAGTGTTCATGCATCAAACGCCAATATTCTCTCACACTTGATTTTAGCTCGGTCAGGAGAATGTGTTTCGACTAATTTTTTGGCAAATTTTGAATCAAAGTATACCCAGGATAACTAATGTAATACCTCAATGGTGATATTTTGGAGGTATTACAATAGTTATCAAATTACAGGTATTGTGTATGTATTTTCAAGCGTTTTTTTTTATAGATATAATGAACTTAATATGCAATATCTCAGGAAATTGACATGCAATGCTTATTTTCAACGTATAACTAAACACTCCTTTCCCGAAACGTTACGTTACAAATCATGGTTCGTGACGGTTCAGACAGTTGAAATTGCTTAGCATTCACATGATACACACAAGTCATCATTTAAGTGTATGTAATCACTTTCAATCATACCCACATTGTAGCCTAATGTACCCAAAGAAGAACTTCAATCCTAAAATATGTTTTGCAATTCACATAGTACGAGTGTTATCCATACTAAGGTATGAACAAAACCATAGTGATCAATATACAATAAAGTGGCATTGACATAGAAGAGAGGATTCCCGTGTAATTTTACTAAAGTCCCATTAAATGTTAGTCGGATAGACCTGTTTTGCTCAGGATCTGATAAACCGTATTGAAAAAAAAACGATATGCCTCATGCAAAATATGTTTGACGTTCGTATTCGCTGATTAGTATAGTTTCCATGAGCGCTATTTTTAGAAAAAAAAGCATTGCTTCACAAAACGCGAAGTGGGTTTTTTTCATGGTAATATATTTATTTTTAAGCTACAGTTTTCTTTAGCCAGGCTTTTTCTTCACCTCTTAAATTCGCTTTTAACGGCGCCTCATTACTGTGTCTAGACTATGCTTTAAATATATATCAAAACATATATTCAAAGCAAAGGCCATCGTGTTCCCATGCTTTGCAATAACTTTTAGACGTTTATTACGATGTTTATTCTGCAGAAAGTCTGGCCTATTGTCGCAATGCTGCTGTCCAGTGATGACAGATAAACAAAACACTTAAGACGGTTACAGTCGCTCCACTAAAATTGCCATTTATTTGCGCCGTAAGTAAATTGTTCCCCAAGATTTATACCAATATAATGCATGACCCTGTCTGTGTATGGGTAGCAAGAGCTCGAAATACGGGCACTTTCACGAGGAACGGTTGTGATACTTATCTCTGACTGACACTTAGTTCTTGGAAAGCAATGAAATGTGTAGACGTTTGTGTCTGTAAGCTGTCGATTTGAATGTAAACTGTGATTGCGGACAACTTACCAAAATAACCAACTATTTCGAGTGTTTACAGGGGTGAACGTCTTCGAACGTCTAAAAGGATTTATATGTATTGCTTTTATTTGTACTTCGCATAATGTTCTGTAATTGTGTTGTCATCAGAGCATCTAGATAATACGATATAAAAGTATGCATTTGTTATAAGTCAGCGCCCTTTATGTACTTTACTGTACTTTAACAGCGTTGTCATCAGAAACTCTAGACAATACGATATAAAGGCATACATGTGTTATAAGTCAGTGCCCTTTATGTACTTTAATTTCTTTAACAGTGTTGCCATCAGAACATATCTGGACAATACAATATAATGGCATACATTTGTTATAAGTTAGCGCCCTTTAAACATCTTATCATTCAAAGTCAATGTTGTGATGTACAGGACTGCGTCGAAACCAATACCAAAGATGTTGCATATACTAGCGAAAACCCCTGACCCCGTTTTCATAGAACTAGTTTAGCCTGAGTGTCACATTCATTATGATGACTACTAGTAGTAATAACAACTACAACAAGCATTCGCAGCACTGTGTTGATTGCGATGCTGATGTTATTGCTGCTGATGACGTCGATGACAATGATGATAATGATGATAATAATGATGATGATGATCATCATCATCAAAATCATCATCAAAATCTTTCAGACATGAGCTCTATACGGCGATATGCAGCAACTTGACGTATACAGCTTACTGTGAGCTGTATTCAGTGCAAGCTGTATAGCCTAAATTGTGTAAAAAATTCGCTCGAAGGAATGTTCCCAATTTTTTCGGTGTTCTGAAAAGTTACTAGTAATTACGTGTATTACTTACTTGATGCCGATAATTAAGGCATCAACAATTTAATTTTCTCTTATAACTGCGTTCCCTGAAACCACACGGAGTTCTAAAAAAAACTCAGACAAAAATATTGATAACAACGTTAACTTTGAAGACGATTTTAAGCGCGCTTAAGGAGTTGATGTTAAACACATAATAATATTATAATTTAATGTTTTCGATTTTGAGTTTTTTTGCCATAATATTTCGATCTCTTTGCTGGAACTTTTCTTCAATATCCATTTAAAATTTAAGATACTTGGAAATTTAAAAACAATAGTGTATTGTATCCTAATGTATTTTCTTCATAATGATTGAGATTATTTTCATACAATATAGGTCATGCTTTGTTTATTATATAATAAACGAAATAGGATGGTTCGTGTTATTCAGCACTCTCCGTACCAGGTGTTGTGGTAGTATCTGGGCCAATAAAACTTTTAAAAAAACAAACATGTGCCAACAATTTTAGTCTTTTTGGAACGTTCATTTATTAAAAAACATGGTTCTAAAATGTGTAGACGATAGCTGCCTATTATGGTAAGAATTTTCAAGTTTGCTTTTAAATGTGTGTGTTGCTACCTTTGTAGCAGGAAAACCGTTGTCGAGTGTTCATGCATCAAACGCCAATATTCTCTCACACTTGATTTTAGCTCGGTCAGGAGAATGTGTTTCGACTAATTTTTTGGCAAATTTTGAATCAAAGTATACCCAGGATAACTAATGTAATACCTCAATGGTGATATTTTGGAGGTATTACAATAGTTATCAAATTACAGGTATTGTGTATGTATTTTCAAGCGTTTTTTTTATAGATATCATGAACTTAATATGCAATATCTCAGGAAATTGACATGCAATGCTTATTTTCAAAGTATAACTAAACACTCCTTTCCCGAAACGTTACGTTACAAATCATGGTTCGTGACGGTTCAGACAGTTGAAATTGCTTAGCATTCACATGATACACACAAGTCATCATTTCAGTGTATGTAATCACTTTCAATCATACCCACATTGTAGCCTAATGTACCCAAAGAAGAACTTCAATCCTAAAATATGTTTTGCAATTCACATAGTACGAGTGTTATCCATACTAAGGTATGAATAAAACCATAGTGATCAATATACAATAAAGTGGCATTGACATAGAAGAGAGGATTCCCTTGTAATTTTACTAAAGTCCCATTAAATGTTAGTCGGATAGACCTGTTTTGCTCAGGATCTGATAAACCGTATTGAAAAAAAAACGATATGCCTCATGCAAAATATGTTTGACGTTCGTATTCGCTGATTAGTATAGTTTCCATGAGCGCTATTTTTAGAAAAAAAAGCATTGCTTCACAAAACGCGAAGTGGGTTTTTTTTCATGGTAATATATTTATTTTTAAGCTACAGTTTTCTTTAGCCAGGCTTTTTCTTCACCTCTTAAATTCGCTTTTAACGGCGCCTCATTACTGTGTCTAGACTATGCTTTAAATATATATCAAAACATATATTCAAAGCAAAGGCCATCGTGTTTCCCATGCTTCGCAATAACTTTTAGACGTTTATTACGATGTTTATTCTGCAGAAAGTCTGGCCTATTGTCGCAATGCTGCTGTCCAGTGATGACAGGTAAACAAAACACTTAAGACGGTTACAGTCGCTCCACAATGGTTGCCATTTATTTGCGCCGTAAGTAAATTGTTCCCCAAGATTTATACCAATATAATGCATGACCCTGTCTGTGTATGGGTAGCAAGAGCTCGAAATACATGCACTTTAGCGAGGAACGGTTGTGATACTTATCTCTGACTGACACTTAGTTCTTGGATGGCAATGAAATTTGTAGACGTTTGCGTCTGTAAGTTGTCGATTTGAATGTAAACTGTGATTACGATATAAAAGCATGCATTTGTTATAAGTCAGCGCCCTTTATGTACTTTACTGTACTTTAACAGCGTTGTCATCAGAAAATCTAGACAATACGATATAAAGGCATACATGTGTTATAAGTCAGTGCCCTTTATGTACTTTAATGTTCTTTAACAGTGTTGCCATCAGAACATATCTGGACAAAACAATATAATGGCATACATTTGTTATAAGTTAGCGCCCTTTGAACATCTTATTAATCAAAGTCAATGCTGTGATGTACAGGACTGCGTCGAAACATAATATCAAAAATGTTGCATATACTAGCGACAAGTTAACAACAAGTTAAGTCTGAGTGTCAGAATCATGATGATCACTACTAGTAGTAATAACAACTACAACAAGCATTCGCAGCGCTGTGTTGATGACGATGCTGATGATATTGCTGCTGATGACGTCGATGACAATGATGATCATGATGATAATGATGATGATAATCATCATCAAAATCATCATCAAAATCTTTCAGACATGAGCTCTATACGGCGATATGCAGCAACTTGACGTATACAGCTTACTGTTAGCTGTATTCGGTGTATTTTAAAGCTGTATACGGTTTTATAGTCAACGTGTAAAGCTCACGCGTAAGCTGTATACTGGGTAAGATGTATACGGTCTAACAGACCTGTCTGAATCTCTTATGTGTATATTAAGCAGTGGGCATGTAATTAGAGACACTCGGTTTCATGATTCTGAATAACGGACCGAACAGTGTATCAGTAGGTAAGCTAAGACGACCAAATAGTCCAATGGTTTACGTTTGGCTTTTACCGATGTTTGCTTTATTTCTGTTTCAAGCAATTGTAATACGTTGATTTGACGCAATTTTATCGAGCTAGTAATAACATGCTCGAATATTTTAGCGCTATCAGCAGTTCGTGTGTACACAAGTGTTCACCCACTAAAATACGAGACAATCAAATTTAAATGGGCATGTCGACGGTATGTCACATACATTCGTGTAATACCGTCGATATGTTCCTTTAAGGTCGTGTTACTTCACTTGTATTGAGAAGAAGCTTAAAGTTTGTTTTCGCTTTTTCCAGCCGACACCGTCATCTCTTGATGATGAACTCTGATGCTAAAAGAATTTCTACATTTCGAGGAACTATATTTTGCCCCGTTTGTTAAATTACTGTCGCGTAGTTAAAAATGCAGGAATAATTATAGAGCAACCTAATATAATTATCGCTCTCGTAGTGCTGTTAATTAACACATAGGCTAAAAAAAAAATAATGATTTGTTTCTCAGGCAGCGCCGCAACGTTTTTCTATGGACCGCCACGAATTTTTTATTAACTATTTTTTGACGATTGCGCCCATGTTTTAAAGGAGCAGTCCAGAAATGTGTTAATAAAACTAAAACTTTGCAGAAAGTGTTTTTAATGGGCATGTAACCGAATAAAATACAAAAACAAAAATGGTTTTGAACAATGCCTTTCGTAAATAAGAAACAGGTTTCGGACGAATAAACACCATAAACGTTCATAAGAACTGTTACCAAAATTACGATGTTTTTAATTTGATCCAATGGACAGCGGCTTAAAATTAAACGAATCCGCATTTTAACATAGCGGAAGAAAAGTAACTCGGTGGAGATTTCGGTATTTCCAGTAACTTTCTTTCTGTCTGATTGTATAAATCGGATATACACAAATTGTGAAATACTGTGTAAATTTTGAAAAAAAAAGTCTTATTATATTGGGAACCTTTATAAATATTGTCTATTTGTTGATTTAAACTTTTGTTTCATAGATGCTTTTGCTTGTGTAACAGCATTCCATATTTTTTAAAGAAAATCTGTGTCAATATAAGTCCTATGGAAACAAACGAAAATGCCAGCTGCATTGACAAGTGTTGATTTTCCATTCCAAAAATTATTGGTGATTTATTGCAAAAATAATTCCTATTTTTGACAATTATAAAAATATAAATTACGAAAAGTTAAATTATATAAATAAAAGTTCTTTTATGCTGATGGTATATCAATTTGAAGGAACTTATGTTAATTACAAACATTCAACTTGATTGTCTTTTTACGAAAGCTTGCTTAAATGACCGTTTGTGATTAATAAATCCATATTTAGAATTATATAAAAAGGGATGCTTATGTTGTTATTAAAATTTAACATTGTCTTAAATCTGTACTTATTTATTTGTTTTAATAAGCCATTACATGTATAGTGCCAATAGAAAAGAGTAGGAGAAAAAAAATCGCCCTCCCTCCTCATTTTTTTGAAAAAGTGCCTGAGAAATAATTCATTAAATTTTTGTAGCCTTATGCATGTTTTATCTAAGGTCTGAATTAAAGTCACTGTGTGAAATATAAAAGAACAATATTGGCTTCTGTGAAAAATGCACAATTCTGTGAAGTCAAGTCTTTCGCTTTCGTTTTCTTATCAAGTAAAACAGCTAAAACTTACATTTTAGTTTGATAAAGAGGCATAACCATAAGATAAAAAAAAAAAATTTAATAATGGCACAGTTTAGTTAAAATTATTATATTCATATACATGGACTGTAAGTTTTGTGACATATATTTCTTAACGCTAATTCCTAAAGGTGTAAAAATTTCAAAGGAATATCATACTACTAGATTATATTAATATTTATACACATTTATACACAGTGTGTTAATTGAGAGATAGTTTTAATTCCAAATGCGTGTTTTTATGTATTTTGTATTGTGTTGCGCGTCTAAAATCTATTTTTAATATACTGGTGTGTAGCCTAAGTTTTAACACAGTTAACTCCCTTAGTTTTATTTTTGCCGAATATTTGCAAGTTTATTCTTGTTTCCAATGATTGACAAAGTTTTTATCGTTAAACAAAACACACTGTGTCCTGGAAAATAGCACGAGGTATTTAAATTACCATAATAAAATGTGTTTCTGTTGTTTTATAGAGTTTAATATATGTTTCACAATAACTTCACTTTATAATTATGCGTTTGATTTGTATATGCCATTGGCATTGTCTTAAAGTTTAAACAAATAATAAACAAAAATAAAACATCAAATAACTTTTATGCTGCAAATAAAAAACAGTTAATAGAAGGTTATAGTTTACTGGAAATATGTTAATAATTAAAGTTTAAGAATAATTGGTTACTGGATTAATCGAAAGGGCACTGAACATAATAGCTGTACTTGTAAGCTATACTGGTTGGCGAGTAGTATCCGTGAACTAGCAGTATCCGTGATTTGAATATTAAAAGGTGTAAAATCTCACCAGCATTGAATGTTGAGTTTACACACATTACCTAGCAACTGTTCCAAATGCAGAATAAGTTGAAGTCTCCAAAACTTCATATTTTTCAAGATATTTACATTTTTGTTTAAAACAATCTCAAAACAACTTAACTCCTCGCGGAGCATTCACACGCACGTCTTTGCACATGCGCATTAATCTATAATTGGACCCCTATTTTTATCTTGTACTTCCCTATTTTCGGTTTACCAAGGGTGATCGCTAGGTTATTCACATAAAACAGCAATTTTAGTATTTAAACACCACCATCCATTTATTCAACACGTATTCTTCGTGAAATAAATTTTCTTTAAAAAAATCAAGAATTGCAGTCGCAAAATGTTTACTCAAAGAAAATATTCACAAAGAATTGCAATTTTAAAATGTTTACTAAATTAACCGGCTAGTTTCGGGACGATTTTGACAAAATTTCAATGCAGGGGAAGCGTCTACCTCGATAATAACAAGGTTATCTCCCATTTACAATCAGCACATTTTTAAGGGGCGCCAAAGGGGTAATCAAAAGCCCATTTTTCGGCATCCACTTATGTTTGTAGTCGCATTATCACTGTTAATCTGGCTTTTCCTTAAATAATATTACATTATTATGATGTAGGTAATATAATGTAGAATTATATAGAGTGATTAAAATCTTGGGGTTTGTAGCACAAAAATCGCATTTTCAATTGAAAGGAAAAATCACGGATATTACTAGTTTTATTGCTTCAAGTAACGCTTATTGATTACCCCTTTGGAGCACCTTATATGGAAAAATTCATATGACATCATGACTAGATATTTACATCCTTGTAAACAGAAGGAGCCCAACTTTGTACTGCAACAAGCTTTTCATTAAAAGTATTACTTACGCGATTGAAAATAAAGAAATACTACTAAAAAATCACTTGAACAACCATTTCTGTGGTGGAAAGTTTTCCTTCTTTGTCTATATTGTTCCGAAAGGATTTTGTTCGCTACTTTCACGTCCTGAATTTAGATAGTTATTGTCACAGGATTGCAATAGAAGTTACATACCTGGACAGATAAACCATTCCTAATTAATGTTCCTTGAATATTTGTATGAAAACACTTGCATTTTGCATGCCTGAGCCATTTAAACCTAGCGTAACAAGTTAGGCCCTGTGCCAATATTGAGCTACTTTTTATATGGGCAATATTGGCGGGCCTAACCGGGGAAAGACCAAATATGTGGTGGAAATTTTTCCCTATATGTCTCTAGAGTAGCGACAGGATTTTGGTCGCTACTTTTATCAGGGATCTCACTAGGATTTGAAAATAGGAGTCCTGGGACTCCTTCCCCCTAAAAAGTAGGAGTCCCAAATAGAAAAGAAATAAAATTTAAGTATGTGACGCACGAAAGTGAATGAAATTTTTACTATTTATACATTTATACAATATATGACAGTTATAAATAAAATAATAATCATGATAATAATAATAATTATTATTATAATTATATATATTATTATTATTATTCTTTATATTATTATTCTTCTTTATATTATTATTATTATATATATTATTATTCTTCTTTATATTATTATTATTCTTTATATTATTTTTATTGGGTTATGTAATTATAATGATAATATATAATACTTAATTATGTCTTATAAAACAATATTTTTATACCAATATTTAATTTTAAAACAGGTAAATTCTGGACAATTAGCAATTGATGGTCTAAACTAGTTGACGGCTTTGTAATGTGTAGGCCTAGTAAAATGTTATGATGCTGTGATTATAGTAAAGCATAAGTTACTATCAAGTAGAGTAATTGTGCAACAGGTTAACAACACTAAAATGTAAAAAGGATATTACCAAAGTATGTGTTTGCATATGTTTTACAAATGTTTGTGACCTGTAAAATTGGCGACGAATTTTTGCAAGGTCGCGAAAATATTTGACGTTGCAAAATTTTGTACTTAAATTACCACCAATATTGTTGATTTATGTCTTGTCATACATGTAGGTGTTATATACTAGAAAGTTCCTTAATGTATGATTATTGATCGATGCTTTTATATTCCTGCCAAAATTCAGACCTAGATTTTCGTATAAAATTTCTGTCAAAACAAAAACTATCACCATATTACTGAGATTTACAGTTGTTATTACCGGTATTCATGAAATTGGATTGGCAATATAAATTAATAAAATCAGCTGAAGCTGTTTTTCACTCATTTTAACAATGCTGTTTGTTTTAAGTTGTCAAATATGTTCAAAACTGTTCTTAATTGAGGACGCCTTTTGTCACATTTCGGCGATTTCGCACATTCTGATTGACTTGTGCATTAAAGCACAGCAATGAGTACAAATGTACTTTACCAATGAAAATTAACAGTAACTGTCTGGAATGGTGTGGGCGGAGCTAAGGGACTGCTGTGGGCGGAGCTAAAGGACAAGACTTTGGCAGCTGCAGTGTGTACTGGGGCCGATATTGATTTTATCGCGACTACTGCCGAGTTTACTGCAGGCACTCATGTATGTGTTAAAAAACAGGGTATACGCAGTAAGCCAAAAAGCATGCGTCCCAAGGACTCTTGGCATGGGTTAGACATGCGTCCTTTTGAAAAAATATGCGTCCAAAAACGCTTGATTTTGCGTTTCCGAGATCCCTGTTTCATGCACTGAAATGATATGGTTAGCATTAATATTTCTTAGTAAAATTTACATACCTGCAAAGAGAAACAATAATGTGTCATATTTGTACCATAACACTTCCATTTTGGATGAACCACCAATTTAAACCTACACACTATTGCATTTTCAACACATCTCGCTGTCCTCCACTGTGTAAACTTTAATCGATATTCTGCTACACTGAAACGATTACGTCATTTTGATTGGTCATTCAGTTCTATCATTCATCATCCGATTGGTTGCAGCATATTTTAATGGTTAAACAAGGCAAGGTAAACATGTGATAGATTTATACACAAGTTTAAATTGGAATTAAATGCATATATAAGGTAAATTTTGGTTCATGTTAATCAGTTTTGGTGTTGTTCAAGTAGAATACGTTGATAGATAGCTCTATTTTGCAAATAATGGAAATTTATGAAAATTAAAACTTTTAGGCTTCCACCACATAAATGGTCTTTCGGCGATGAGACGTTCCCGTGAAATTAGCCCTATATAAAAAGTAACACTAAATTCGCAGCATGCGAATTTAGCCCTATATAAAAAGTAACACTAAATTCGCAGCACGTCTCATGAATAAGACTATGAACATAACTGAATTTCATATTTTGAATATGAATTATCCAAAAAATAATGTTCGGTTATTGGCCACAATGCTTTTGAGTCTGATTAATAGGAATTCCAACACAGCACGTGGCTAGTTTTCCATATACAAAGAAGGAAATAAACCGTGGGTTATTCTGCAACAAATCATGGGCGGAGCCTAATGTTTTGAAAATGATTCCGGAAATTCAAAGAAATAGCGATAGCAAAATTGTGACAAACAAATCATTTCTGCATTATGTAAGGCAATAAAACCACATTTGTAATGCTTATTTTATATTTAAGTTCACAAATTCACAAATAAACATTTGCGTTTTGCAAATATCCCTTTAATTTGCGCTTTTAAGCATAACATTTGCACTGTATTTATCAACAAGATTGACGTCATTTGCTCAATGTTTATCAATAAAGCTGACATCATTTTGAATTGTTATTTATTGACGTCACAGAAACTCACAAGTGAATGTACTTTTCGGAAAATGGGCGGAGTATAGATTAATATAGTTCTCATTCATAACCTTTAAAATACAGACGGAATTTATATAAGATCATGTTAAAATCGAAATAATTGACAGGTAAGCGTTTGTTATTTTGGTAGTAACCAACGGTTGTCGTTCCGATGCTTGTTATCAAACCACTCGGGCTATTGCCCTCGTGGTTTGATTCCTAGGCATCGGAGCTCTAAACCGATGGTTATTACCGCAATTACCAACCCTTACCGGTCAATTATTTCTTAATTTAACCATGAGGTTAAACCCGACGCCCGAGTGTATGAACAGCCACGCATCAGAACAACAAAGATTTGTTTATGGGCAGATAAACAATAATGCAAAAATTATTATGATTCTAACATGGTCTGACAAATAATTTGTACAATTATAATGCGAACTACATTTAACTATGTTCCGCCCAACTTCCGGCACAAACGTTCTAACGCGCATCTCCGCCTATACCAGTAACTGACCTCATTCATTGATACAAATTCATTGTGACATCACTTTAATGATAAAAACTGATTTATTTTTTGCGTTTTTTACTGGCTAGTTTAACAACGATAATTTTGTTCTTTGTCTATCTATTTTTAGAAAAATCTGTGTGTATCATATTAGAAAATGTAATGAAAAATATGGTGTCATTGTGTTTTCAGTCATCTGTTTTGATATTATAAATTTATCAAAGAAGCTCCAATTTCATTGCAGGATATAAATTTGCAAGTGCAATTAAAATTTTAACAAAGATGCAAAGACATTTTCTAAAAAGTATGTTGTGCCATATGCCAATTAAACTGTATAAAGATTCGCCACATAATGATTCGCCACAGTTCAATAACGATTCGCCACACTAGTAACTGCATTTACTTGACCAGTTTAAAACATTGTATAAGGTTTTTGTTACAAAGATAATTGGTGCTAATTAATTGTAACTGATGTGTTTGATGCCTTGTGAACGATGGCTGTTTGTTACTAGTAACTTAATGATGTTATTGGGAGACATTAATTAGGTGTTAACACATGTTTGGGTAATATATTACCAGAACCAAGACAAGACAAAAGTACATATAATAGTAATAATATGTTTATTGCATAAAACATAATAACATATTGAAAGCAATTACAACATATATGACAATAGCCAGAACCAAGACAAAAGTATAGACACAATCCTTTATTTATATCACAACAGAGCAAAATGTTTATCAATTTTTCAACATAAGTATATTACATCTCAGCATTACATTTCATTTTACAAAATCAGACATGCATACATGAAAAAAAAATGTGTTGTCACATACTCACATAATTTTTTTTATTGATCACCAATTTCCACCAAATCTTTGTTTCAATCATCAAAATAGTATGGCGCATTGTTATGAGCATGTGGCAATCGTTATGTAACTGTGGTGAATCGTTAAGTGGTGAGTAGTTATTGTGGCGAATCGTTGCTAATTCCATGGATACATACTGACTCGGAACTTGGGGTCCATTTCCTCATTAGAATTTCCTTTTCTAACCCCAAATTTATTTCGCTATTTAAGGTTTATTCAAGTGCATTACAAATGTTCCCTTTAAATACATTGATATATTAGTCATCCAGTCACAGTATTGGACACACATACTGCATCTTGAACAATATTTATGAACATGATATGCTTATTTGAAATTAGACGTTCAAAATCCTAAAAGCATCGTTGCCAAACAGAAACTTATAATTGTTCAACAACATGTATTTATAGCTTATTTGTGAAGTATTGTTATAGTAGCTCAAACATGCATTTATTTGAATAAATTGATAGTTTATCAAACATGAAATTAAGTGCCATCAGTAAATAATAAATTGATAGTTTATCAAACATGAAATTAAGTGCCATCAGTAAATAATAAATTGATAGTTTATCAAACATGAAATTAAGTGCCATCAGTAAATAATAAATTGATAGTTTATCAAACATGAAATTAAGTGCCATCAGTAAATAATAAATTGATAGTTTATCAAACATGAAATTAAGTGCCATCAGTAAATAACCCAAACTTAAGGAGTTTATGTAAATGCTCTTTAAAATTCGGAAACACAAAAATATGTTTATTACTATTACACCATAAATCAGGGTATCAATCAGCATTGAAAATCTTGACATTGAAAACCATAATTGTATTCGTAAAATTACATGAAAATGTACATATTTAATAAGAAAATTTTAATATATGTATAGATTACCCTTAACTCTCTAGGCATTAACAAATAATAGTTGTGTTTCTGTGATTATCAGTAGCCATTCTATATTTTGAACTGCAGAACTCTTGAAAACAGTAGAGTTGGTTGGGCCACCTGAAACATTATACATTATTTCATTGGCATTTGGGAACAGTGATTATTTTCCTGAAGTAGAGGGGGCATTTTTATAACTGTTGCCCCAAGGCCGTTAGGCCAAGGGCAACAGTTCAAAATGTTGCCCCCGATACTGAAAGCAACAATTTGACTGTTCCAAAATGACAATAAAATATCTGTTTTATTACCTACTTCTAATAATCAATAAAAACAATATTAAATTGTTTGATTTTCCATGAAATCTAATATAATGATAGTTGTGAATCACACAACCAAAAATAGAACAATCATTATCCTGAGTTCTAGCTGCTTGTAACAGTCAGTAGCAGTCAGTGTTACTTTAAAATTACATTGCGCAACGTTCTGCGCAGGTTGCTTCCCTTTGCATATTAATAATGGCAACATAACGAAACAAAACCATGAAACAGCACGAAATGTTGCCTGTTGGAAGAAGCTTGTTTTAGCAAAGTGGTAAACGTTTAAAAACACTTAATTATCATTTATATAGTAAAGTAGGTAATAAAACTATTTATTTATCTGCTAAGCATAAATCACTTTTGTGAGCAAAATCATTTTCAAATCAGAAATATTCCTAACCGTTTAAAATGCATTGGATATTGAACAAAACTGCTAATAATATTGATATTGTTATGAGTAAATAAACATAAATAATTATAAGTAAATAAAATAATGTGGTGCCATGCTTAAGATTGCATTTTACAATTGTTAATATACAATTAATGCACTTTTTGCAGCTAAAGTAGGTGGTGGGCTTATCATAAGTTGTGCTTTGAAATTGTAGTAGGCGAACAGAAATTTTGGTAGCCCCGCCTCTGATCTCAGGGCAGTCAGTATTTTGGACACTGATTATGCTGAAGTCCCTAGTATTATACCTTGCAACTTCTTTTTGTGGAGAGGATACTGTGTAAAGCACTAATTTCTGTTCTAATTACCACTTGTACCAGTGAATCAAATTGTTAACTTGGGTATGACTGTTAATGTCAGAAATTGCATTCAGTTAGATTCTATAGTGTATAGTTCCAAGACACTTAAGTTTACTGTTTATGCCCTTGTATTTTATATTTATATTACTGCTTTTGTATGTTTCAGCATGTACATCAAGTAAACTAAAGATGGAAGAGCCAAGCTTTCAATACACAATAGTGGAAGATCAGGATCTCCCAGCAGAACTTTGCAACGAATTCTTCTTAAATGAAGAAGATCTGGCGAAACATTCCCAGTGTGTGAGTTTTGAAAGTGATGAACTAGAAAGGCAAGAATCATCAAGAGATGGAAATGGCAGAAATGATGGTAGCAACGTCACAGAATTATATAAAGATGTAGAGCCTTTGGACACTATTAAATGCTCTAAGGATAACAACGGGAATATCCTTAATGATGAAACCAGTAATTTTCAAGACAGGGAGTTGTATTTTGTTGAAAGTAACCTTAGCTCGGATGAAGGTCCATTTATTTGCATCATATGTGAGCAAACTTTTCAGAGCCCATTACAGTATAGCTCTCACATGAAAAGTCATACAGGTGAAAAACCACATCAGTGTAGCATATGTCTGATACAGTTTGACTTTAAGTCTGCTTTAAGCATGCATTTGAAAAGAAAACATAATATATGTCAGGCAGATTTTCAGTGCAATATTTGTGAGAAAAAGTTTGATAGTTCAGCGCAACTCAATAGACATGACAAATGCCACTGCTCAAAAGGCTCAAACTGTGCAGTTTGTGGGCAAACATTCAGGAATAAAAGAAACATGATGACTCATATGTTAAGTCATGTGACGACGAACCATCTGCCAGAAGATCCCCAGTCTAAAAATGAGATGCAACGCTTGCCTTATTTGCTTGAACTTAAGCATATATTTCAAGCACATGGCCTTTTTCAGTGCTTTCAGTGTAAGTTATTATTCCCATCCCTGAGCTGTCTAGAACAACATACACTTAAAGAACATGGTATTGATACATCTGAAATCCATGCAAATCTTGTACTCAATGACGAAAGCTGCATTGAAAGCCATGAATCTGCTGCAGAAGACTTATACAAAACCTCAGAATTTCAGTTAAATGACACAGATCCTGTTGATTTGTCTCCGACAGCAAATAGTGTAACAGCTAGACAAGAAATGCAATCTCTGAGTAATAATGCAGATTCTTTCACAGAAAAGTCAATATGTAATGGAGTATCCAATTCAAATTCATTGGATCGTTGGAAAGCTTGTGATGAAGACTTGAACAGGGATGTAGCAAAGGCGGACAGCAGTGACTGCTATTGTCCTATTTGCAAGAAGAGCATCAGTTCCCGTAGTAACCTGAAGGTGCACGTGATGACCCATACAGGGGAGCAGCCCCATGTTTGCCCATATCCCGGATGTGGCAAGAAGTTCACGCAGAGGTCCCCCCTTCAGAGACATATGGCGTAAGTAGCAGTTTGCAAAGGCATGATGTATGAATAATATATTAATGTTGATATGTTTATGTGTTACCGTTATATGAAGTCTGCATAATTGTTTCTTGTACGGAACATTTATTTGCATTAACTAATCCTGTTTACTAGTAACTTTTTCACTCGTTACTAAGTTCATTCTTTTTTTTTGGCAAAGGAAACAATTATTGGTGAATGCATGGATTCTTGAAAGTTTCTGAAACTTTGTATTATCATTTACTCATTTCTTGTAGGGAAAATGAATTCATATCATTGAACCATGCATGTATTATTACATTTACTGATTAGTTTATTGAATAAACCGACAGATCCTGCATATTGATTGTACTGTGTAAATGAAAAACATTAACACAGTATTATATGCAGGATCTGTGGGCATCTGACTTGATTCCCATAAATAATCCCATTCAGTTCCAGGGCTGTAATTAGGTGCAGTGACTTTTCAAGCCAATTTGGGGCACATAAAGAGCCCCATTTGGGGCACATAAAGAGCCCCATTTGGGGTACATAAAGAGCCCCATTTGGGGCACATAAAGAGCCCCATTAACAAAGCAAAAACAGTACCCTTCTTCACAAATTTTAGTCCAATATTCACAATTGCTAGCAAGTTTACTTTGACCTTTTTTCTGCTGTATTTTTACTCCATGCAAAGGTTTTCTTCTACATGTAGACTGATTAAGATGTTTATAAAAAATGGCATATAATATGTTCCAATTCCATTACAGTTGTGTTATTTAACCTTGATATAATAATTTAATACATAACAGATTTAAATTTTTTTGTTTTTTTTTCTCACAAATATGGTATTACGGCGCTAACTTTCACAATTCAAAAGGCCCCAGCCCAATTCACAAAGGACTGAAAAAACAACAACACCGAGGTGCATTCAACTCAGCACTGATAAAGTTGTTATAGTAAGTAATAGCTACCAACATAAAAAATCACCTTAAGATAATACACGATAATTTTCACATTTCTTCTCAGGATCCATTCTGGAAAAAAACCCTGGCTATGTGGCACATGTGGCAAGTCCTTCACTCGACAAGACGACCTTGTTACTCATATTCGTGTTCACACAGGCGAAAAGCCCTATAAATGCAGGGAGTGTGGAAAGAACTTCTCGCAACGGGGCTCTCTCCTCACACATAGGAAGATGCATGCAAGGCGTAGGGAAGAAGAGGATAAAAAGGAAATTGCTGCTTGAAGATGCTTGCAAGGCATAGGGGACAGAAATAGAAATAGAAAATTGCTGCTTGAAGATGTATGCAAGACTTATGGAACAAGAGGAGAAAAAGAAAATTGCTGCTTGATGATGCATGCAAGGCATAGGGGACAGGAGGAGAAATAGAAAATTGCTGCTTGATGATGCATGCAAAGCATAGGGGACAGGAGGAGAAATAGAAAATTGCTGCTTAAAGATGATGCAAGACTGATGGAACGAGAGGAGAAAAAGAAAATTGCTGCTTTACATAACGATGTATGCAAGACTTAAGTAACAAGAGGAGAAAACGAAAATGGCTGCTTGAATGCACCTCATGGACTCGTAAAGAACTGATACAGTTAACACATGTACTTATTGATTGCCTCCATGCTTCTATGTACATGTATGTATGTTGACTACCAATCTTTTTACATGAGTAATAGTACCATAGTTTTTCACTGAGCAAACTGTTTGTATCAATTTTATTAGATTTATCATTATTATAATGTATTTTGTCGTGGATGGCACTTGCTTACAATGAAAAACTAGGCTTTTTAATAATGGCTGATTGTGGTCCTGTTTTTCATTTAGATCTTACTTTGAATAATTAAATATGTAAATGTTTCTCAATGAACATTGGTTCCTTTGCAACAAACTCCTGTCATATGGCTAACCAGTTTGTAAGACAATGTGTATTCAATAATTGTTTTATTTGAAACAGTAGCTTGTGTGTATCACTTCTGAATATCAATCCATGGTGATGTTTATCCCATATATCTTTGTTTAATATATATACAGTATATACCCATTTAATGTAAAATAATTTGTCTTTCAAAATAATACCTCATATAGATCTAGCATATGTTACAGATCTTGAATAAAATGATTATTTGTATAGCTCGGACACATTTAACTGACTCTCATGAACTCGTGATAGTCGCATGCTTGAAATATTGCCTGTATTGATGCTTGGTTTTGTTTGTATTTGTGTTGAACACTAGCAAAACTGTATTTTCATTGGAATACTCTTACATTGATTTAACATTTCAGTATGAAAACTAATATATTCATCTCGATCGATTTGTTATATATGCATGCATAAAATGCAATGTCCGAGCTATGCACATCTTGAATACAATGTTACTATATTTAATGTATATTATGCTGTTTTGTTCAAATTATTGATTTATAACAATGAACTGATAATAATCATTGACTGTTTTGATTGCTTTTGTATACTTGTTACTGGTGCAGTGCCTAAATCTGTCACATTTGGGAGGTATTTTTACGATATTTTAGAAAAGTAGTTTACCAACTGACACAAGAATTCTCATAAATCAAGTTAGGTTTAAAGTGCATGTGCTGGCCTGTTTTGGTTACATTGCTAATACTTGGCATAGGAAAAATAATTAGCGAGATTGAAGGCCTAAACAGTGTATCAAAATGAGTGTGGGAGTGCCTAAATTTGCCACCCATCTTTAAAATTGCTTGAAAATAATACTTTTTAAAAATCCGTTTTTCAAGCAAGTTCTATTGAGTTAAAAAAAAAACATTTTGGATTTATCCGGCGATCATTTTCAAATATTTTTTTTTAATCATGGTGATCCGAAGACGCTTTATGAAAACTTGTTTTATAGGGAACTGTGTCGTGCCTATTCTACATTTGACTATTTTCTACTTCAAACTTCATTATAAGGCAGTTTGAACGCTGTTTGTTTTTAATACGTGTTTCAATTTTCTTTAAAAAATCTTGATATTTCTAAAAATAGATAATAACTGAGGCCCTTTGTACGGGACAAAGTAATGCGCTTTCCATCGGCTTGAAATTAACTTAGTGATTTGTATGAAATGTGCATGTGCGTACTTAATACGCAGTTTTTCCGTGCAGTTTATTTACATTCTGGATTCATGGACAAGACAATTGAATTAAATATTGAATTACTCAACAGATCAAGCTGAAAAATTGTTAGCATTGTTAAGGAATAGGTCTGATTGATCCAAATCAACAAAGAAAGCAATCACTGTTATACAAACACTTATTTGGATGAGGTAGAGGTTTTAGGTCAGTGGCGGATTTAGGCATTGCACCAGTTGTGTAGTATTGCAAGTGACATGTTACTTTGATTCATGTTTTCTCATTGATAATGAATGATATTTGTATTCAAATGATCAAAGAAACACTACTATTTAGAAATGGAATTTGCTGCTGTTGTTGTTGTTTTTTGTAAATTGAGAAAGCATCTTTGTTATACTTTTGTTGTTCAGAGTTTATTGCAGTTGATCTGTTTGTTGTAGTATTTGTCTGTGTTTGGCTATTTGTAAACCTACTTGCGTCTGTATATTTTGCTTACAATCTATTTCACATTTCCATTTAAATATTATTTATTATATGTTACATGTATATTGTTACTCAATTCTTACCATTATAATACATGTACTGTATCACTTGTTTAATATTGGTAGATTTAGTTTTCAGTGATATTATGTTATGCCTATTCATAGTGTTATGCATTTTAAGGTCTGATTTTGTAATTATTTAAATATTTTATTTAAAAAAACTGTGTAATATCAGTATGGTCATGCCAGTTTAGACAAAATGTGTAACGATCTGCAGCTATTTAGATAAGTATATCTTTCACTGAGTTTTGATATATAAAATCAACTTTCAAATGAACATGCATTGATTACGATGTGTTGACATATTGCTCACGTTTTCTATACTGCAACATTTCACCAGGTGTATGCATTTTGTTTTAAATATTTTTAACTAGGTATGTTCTTCTGGGTTGTGTCAGATGTGTTTAAAGATTACAAGTCAACTACAAGTTATACATTACATCTAGTGTAATTAAAAATGTTGTATTAGGTGCATATTTCGGGTAAAGGTGACATGTATATATATCATAACTATCTCTGTTCTGGATATTGATGCTGACTGAACATGGTAATTGGCTTGAAATGATTATATTTTAGTTGTATGTTAACTTATATTGTTATACATTACGATTGTTATGTCTTATATAACAGCAGATATAGTGTAGACAGTTTTAGTTAGCAAAAGATGTGTCCTTGAAGCAAGTATGTTTACATTCAGTGGTTTATTCCGTATAAGGCATTTTAGGAATGGGATACATTGGTGGCTACTGTTGGTGATGCTACTGTTGTTTCTTAATATTAACATTAAAAGGACTTATTAACATATTTTCTTTATGTTTACATATGGTCCTGTCGGTGGCAAAACCTGAAGCATCTGGGCTTAATAGCCAAAAATTATACGACATAATCATTAAACAAAGAACAACGTATGCCTCCGCCAAAAGTAGAACCCACGACCTTCTTCTCACGCTTACCACTGGCCTAGACGGGCTTGCTTGAGTAAGTGTGTAGTTTTAATGCTTGGGAAGTGATTATTTTTTCAAAGGCTTTTTATTTTTACCAATTTTAATTGATGTCTATCCATGTAAGACACACCATTTCTTATATATTTTCTGCGCTTGGAGTTATATTTGGCTTTTTTATTTTTAAATTATGATAATGCTTACCTTTTTAGATCGACTATTTGAAGAATAGATGAGCTTTCCTATTACCCCCGGTGTCAGCGTCCGCGTCTCAATTTGGTTACAGTTTTTATTTAAAAGTCTTGTAACTTCAAAACTACACAAGTTATTCATTTGAAGCTTGGAATTAACCTTTTTCATCAACTCCAGTATTAGGGGCAACATTCACCATAACTCTGAATTGTATTGTGACAGAGTTATGCCCCTTTTTCACATAGATTTTGTGGTGAAAGTTTATATTCAATACTACAGAAGTTATTTACTTGAAACTTGGAATATACCTTTGTCATCATCTCCAATGTCAGGGGCAACATTCCCTATAACTCAGTTTTGTATTTGGACAGAGTTATGCCCCTTTTTCAGATAGATTTTCTGGTTAAATTTTATATTCAACAGTTTTATAACTCCAGAGCTACATAACTTATTTGCTTGAAAATTGAAATATACCTTTGTCATCAACTCCAGTATCAGGGGCAACATTCCTTTTAACTCTGTTTTGTATTTTTACAGAGTTATGCCCCTTTTTCACATACATTTTATGGTTTAAGTTTATATTTTAAAGTTATGTAACTGCAGAACTACATACGTTATTCACTTTAAAATAGGAACATACCTTTGTCATTAACTTCAGTATCAGGGGCAACCTCCCTATAACAATGTTTTCATTTTGACAGAGTTTTGCCCCTTTTTCACGTAGTTTTCCGGTTAAAGTTTGTATTAAAAACTCTTATAACTTTAAAACTACACATACATGCACAAGTTATTAGCTACATAAGGTTGAAACTTTAATTTGATGAAATAATTGCCATAACTCAGTTTTGTATTTCAACAAATTTATGTCCCTTCCACTTGCCAAAATATGTACCAACTGAAATACTGTGAATATTCGAGCGCGCTGTCTTGTTACAGCTGTTGTTTGAATCGGTAACAAAAAATGGCAGTCGTCATGCTGTCAATCTTTAATACATTTACATTCCAGGTTTTGTGTTTGCATGATTCTGATCGTGATACTCATACGTTACAGGGTTATTAGGATTCATAAAACAAACTATATGTAACTTTTTAACATTGTTTTACTATGTTATTGTTTTTTTTACAGTTTTGTGCAAGTAAATGATTGTTGAATATGTTTACTCATTTGAATCCAATGATGTTTTGTTAAGTAACAAACAAATGGTTTATTATGTGTGTATGTGTGTGTGTCATCTTATAAAGTTAATAGCCTTAAGATTGGTTGTGTATTCACTCCACGTTTGGAAACAGTGTAACAATGAATACGTATAGCATTTGACACCTTCTGTAATAAACTATTGTCGTACTCTACACCTTACGGTTGATATTTCTGTTTTCCCTCAGAACGCTTCTATGACTACGACACATTCTCTATCTCAATCTTTAACTTAACCTAAAATTTTGATGCGATCGATGTTTCTCAAATATAATATTTGCCAGCAGTAACCACACGATAGGTCGTTATGTTGCCAATAATAAGCAGTGTCGTGGATTGCTTTTAAAGTAGCAGTCCAGAAATATGTAATAAAAATACAACTTTGTAGAAATCGTTTCCAATGGCCATCTCACCGATCAAAATACAAAAAAAAACGCATTAATAACGGCAAAATAGTAACATTTTGATGTTTGTATCGTATAGTAATCAGTTTGCGATAGCTGGTGATGCCTCTTCAGTAAATTAGCATTACATTAGTTGATTTTTCGTTCGTACCCAGCGCTTGCGAATGTGGAAATTATATAATGCTTTTCGTAAATAAGGAAAAGTTTTCAGTCGAATAAACGTCATTAACGTTCATTAGAACTAAACCAATTTGAGATGCATTGAATTATATTCTAAAAACTGCGGCTGTAATGTATGACTGATTATGTTGTCCTCTTCATGGAACATTGTACCACGACCATATGAAATTTACTTTAAGCCGTACTTGTGCATACGTATTATTTCCATCGTTTGTTTCTATAAACAGCACAATTGATGGGTCTGCTGCTACCATTTAATGATATGGCACTCTAATATTGATAGGTATCAGATGGGCACATGTTAAAGTCTGTCGTGCTGCGTTAATGGTCTTTTATAACCTAGAGACGTGTTTGTAGATTTAATTGTAGTTTTCGGTGGATTTTAAGATAAAATGCAAATGGAATATAGGCTGTGTTCTGCAGACCAATCCCCTTCATTGAGTTACGAACAAAACTGTTTATATTGTAAATATGTGGCTGCCTAAAAAACATTTGTACTTATACGCAAAGTTTATTTTCAACAAATAAGGTCTTGGCTCGTATACAAAAGCATCCGAAGGAACATTTGAACTGTTCTGCTTGAAAAAATAAGTCATTATTTCTACGAGAAATGCAACGATTTCTGTTTAAAACGGGCAAACTAAGAAATATCAGTTGAAAGTTGACACAATTTTACAAATTTTAACATTTAGGCTGCTTTCGGCTGCTTTCACATGCATCCGCTTGCGTTGTGCGTCTGCGTTTGCTAAAAAAAACGGACAAAATAAACGGATCAAGCGTTATTTAACTTTTCTGTTCACATGTACCCGCATGCGCGCTGCGTTGAAATAATTGTCCGCGTAACATCGCAACATGTAGCGATTTTGAGCGGACACACGGAAATCATTTCCAACAAAGATACCATCATTACTGGTCGCTTAAATGAGTTCGCTGTGTGCGAAAAAAATATTGAACTGATAAGACAACATCCCATTTTATACGACCAAACACAAAAATATTACAATGGCAGTGAGGTGGTGAACAATGTGTGGCAGAGTATTCTTGATGTCGACGATTTGACAAGTATTATTTAGTTTGTCGTAATGCCAGTTTGCTGAAATGTGCATGCATATTTGCAGAATGTATACTTCACGTCCGGTTTGCAAAAGAAAACAAAGTATCTAAACTATCGTAATAAGTGTATTTTATTTGCGCACAAGATGTTGACCGAAAGGAAGATATTTTCTTTTCTTATTTAAACCTTTTCCGTTTAAATGCCAAAAACTATATGTATTTCACACAAGCAGACATCTTTAAGAACGGCATCGACCTATCTATTGACGGTGGCGTAGCTAGAGGCAATTTAAGCCGAGGCAGTCTAGGGGGAATTCGGCATGCCCCCACCCCCCGGAAATTTGTTTTTACCTAGAAAGTCTCTAGTGCGTTTTGGAGGCGATTTAAACCATGTTTTGACAGGAACTATGACATTATAGATAATAGTTTAGTGACAATAAAGTTATAACTTTACCATACATGTATGTACATTCTTTGCTGAAATCTACCATTTAACAGCAGCGATCGAGAAACATAAATATCGAGAAGCCAGATGCTCCGAACATAGTAACACAGGGTTATATACATTTGTAATGCGATCTATTCGTTATAACGCATATTATTGTAAATATGCGGCAAGTGTTATTATTCTGACATTATATGATTTTCAAAGTATTTTATAACTGTTTTGGTCGCCGTGCCTTAGCGTGGCTACGACGCTGATTGGTAAGTGTAATCAAATCATTTTAATATAACGACTGTGCGCCGTCCGTTAAACGTTATACACTGGTTTGTAATTTATTTTGTAAACCGTTGACAAAACCTGGATAGGAAAGTTTTGAAAGACAGTTGTTATCGATAGTTAACGGTTGCCTGCAATTTAGCAAATTGAATTGTTATTGAATTACTACAAACTGATCGTTGAGTGTGCACCGTTTATAAAACAATTAACGTTTTCGTTTAAATTATTAAAACTAATTTCTTGTAAATTGAAGTCAATCCTGTTATAGAAATATGTTTTAAATTTTGTTTTGTTAAAATATCACAAATGGCGAAAGCCCACATAATGGCATTGGTACCAATTAATTTATACTTTTATTAATTTCTAAATGTCGATCCTTTTCCACAGAGTTGCTTAAAATAATCCACGTGAAACAGAGTCTAGATACATTTGGATGTACACGAATTCCTAGATTTCAAACTATAACATTTACTTATTACATTGATAGAAATAACACAATTTAGCAGTTTTCTGAACGAAGATTTAAACTTACATAACATCCTTCGCGACTGTTCCATCGAAATATGATGTTGCTCTATATAAATGCTGTTTGCAGAACTGACATTATTAATACGAATAAAGTTCGTTTCTGAGCTTCATGTATATTGTTTTGTGATTTACATTAGATTTGTTATACATTTATCAGCTGAAATAACTTTTTTACTTAAGTACAAAATAAACTTGGTGTCGTCCTGTTTAAAAGATGTGGCCACCAGTCTGTAGCCACGCAACACGAATGTTCGCAACATAATATTCGGCTTTCGCTGCTGGATTGATTTGCTTTAATTAAAGCGCTAACATAACATATACATTTTTACTAAAATATTGACTTCGTAGCTGTCCGTTTACACTTGTATCTATGAGTTTTTGTTGAAAGCCAAATATTACTTTACACAATCACACAAAAACTGCGTATTATAATTGCAAATCATATTGAGAACTCCCGCTATATGTGGTCAAATTTTTAGCAGAAAGGAATGGTACGAATTGCAAGTAATATCCAAACCATTGATAGCAATAAAGCGTTCTATGGCACATGACGCATGTTACACGTCATTTGTACATAGACATTTACTATGGAGTCAGTAAATATGCACTATTAAGTACACACATGTCTTTTGGAAGTTTCTTGAAATGGTAAGTCGATGAAATTAATTAAAGTAAATTACTCGTTTTTTTTCAAAAATTCATGCTGTGCATAATAGATACTGTGTGCATAGATACTTGTAACAAAGGTATCATAAGGTATCAGTTGCCACTAGCATACCATATTAAACTTGGGTCCGGTGATGGTTCGAAAACTTAAAATCAAAACTAAAGTACAAGTTTGAACATTACACCTTGTCGCCTGCCTTCTTAGTTGTATGGTCTTTTTTACTATTATTATATATATATATATATATTTTAGAGTCAAACGTTTAGTACTTGGAGGAGGTTGTTAGTCAGAAAAAAGTAACTATAATATTCATACTCAGATTTGTTATTTTACAACTGAAGGCATAATGTTAGTGAAGAAATGAATACAAAAATCGACTACCTTGTCGGTCGTTATATTGTTTATCAGACTGTGATCATTTACTTTGGTTTGTGTCATAGCAATCGTTAACCTGATTTAAAATCTAAAGCACACTTGAGACGCCGAATATCCAGATTTATCCTGCTACTAACCCAAACAGTGACTTAATAAAGCGGTGACCGTATAAACTTGTTGATATCCGGCAGTAGACACGTGACTGTGATATACCGTCAATAGGTATTCCTACGCGCCGGATAACAACATTGTCGAGAATGGCACATCATAAAGTCTACTTACCAGAGTTTTTCATCGATACAAACTTTGTGTTGTCTAGTTTAACAGAGTTACACAACAAATGAGTTTGTCCTCACATTCCATTTGACTGGTTAACAACAACTTCCTTCCAGTTCCATTCCATTTCAACACACTTGAATCTGATGCAAGCGGATTATTCTTTGTGGATAGACTTTCTTTGGTCAACCAACTGAGCATATTCATCAAAGAAATAACCTTTTATATTATTTTCCGATGAAAAGAAATGAAAAAAAGTTATCAAAATTTTAACGTATAACTAAACATTTTATGATTTATTTCACTTTCAGTTACACTGTCCTCCACCCACAACTATCGTCGAGTGACCTGTTTTGACGCTGCCCTATTTCGACGCCATCTTTGTTTTTATCGGTTTCAAAACACAAGCGACTTCCGCTGACGTCATTTACTATCATTCGTAGTAAACACGCACTTACTATCGCGTGCACAAAAAATGTGGAAAGTACGAGATGCAAAGGTAAGAATACATGCATTTGATCTAATTCAATGTATTTTTGAGTATTTTTATGAATGCAAAAAATTAATGTCACTATAGTATGGATTTTATGGCCTAAAATCAGCGTGGGAAAATGACAGGCTGTCGTCTGCAAATACTATTTTGTTTCATTCAGTGGTCACGTGACTGTCATGTGATGGCATACATTTATGATGGTATTTTTAACTCCTTTGTAAGGTGTACGCGTTGTAATTATAACACAGCACGCTCTTTTAATTGAGTTTTAATTGGGATTTGAAACTCATATATCTGCTCTATTTAGTATTTGCTATTGTTAATGTATCAGCATACATTTATAAACTTTATTTTCAGGGACCACAACGGAAGTACAGGTGCTATTTGCCTACATCCATGAATGCTGCATATGATATTATCCGACAGTCTGGGGCTCAAATAAGAACCACTGCTAGAGAGTTTGGGGTACCAGAAGCATCCCTGAGACATAGACTGAGTGGCAGAGTGAACCCTGAATGCACCCATTCTGGTCCACAACCTATGTTTTCCAACGAGGAGGAGGCCCATTTTGTGGAACATATAAAGTATATGGCCTGTTGTGGGTATGGTTATGGGCGTGCTGAAGTTGTGAACATGGCCACGGAATATGCTGTCTACTTGGGTAAACGGGACCAGCATCACCCTCTATCACTGAAATGGTTCCGCGGCTTTATGTCTCGTTGGCCTGAACTTAAAGTATTAAAGCCGCGTGGTCTGGAATTACAACGAGCAAAGGCCACCAATGTGGACTAAGTGTCACTGTACTATACAGAACTGGGGTCCATCTTAGACAAGTACTGTTTAAAGAACAAGCCAGAACGTATCTACAATATAGACGAAAAGGGCCTGTCCACCTCACATACACCGCCATCAGTTGTTACATGTGCATCCAAAGTTCAAGCAGTGACATCAGCGTCCAGGACTCTGGTTACTGTAATAGGGTGTGGAGATGCCCTGGGGTATAATGTTCCGCCATATTTTGTATTTCCAGGGGCAAGAATGAGGTCAGAACTAATGGAAGGAGGATGTACTGGTGTAGATGGAACTCTGTCGGAGTCTGGTTGGAGCAATAGCAGTGTGTTTCGTCAATACATTGAAGAACATCTATTGAAGTACTTGCCAGAACGTTCACCCGATAGCCCTGTGCTGTTGCTATATGACGGCCATAAGTCCCACATTAACCTGGGTTTAATTGACTGGGCGAGGAAACAAAACATCATTTTGTTTATACTGCCGGCGCACACGAGCCATCTTCTGCAACCATTGGATGTGGGTTGTTTTGGGCCCTTTGAACGTATTTATAATTATGTATGCCATCAGTTTATGCGTGAAAACTGTGGGAAGAGTATTACACGGTACAATGTCTGTAGTCTGGGGTGTCAGGCGTATTACAAAGCGTTGTCTGCTAGCAACTTGCAAGCCTCTTTCAGAAAAACGGGCATATACCCCTACAACCCATCGGTTTTGCATGAAGAGCCCACTTGCAAGCAGTTCTTTACGAACAAAACAGCTGCCCTCAATGCAAATACCAACCCAACCAAGAAACGCAAGTACCTCCGTACAGTGGTCAGTGGAAGGGCTATAACAGAGGACTCAATGGTGCAACAAATACGCGACCATGAGCAATCAAAGGGCCAGAAAACATCGAAGACGAAGACTCAGCAAGACCCTCAACCTGGACCGTCTGGATGCACCACACTGCCAAACGCTGCTGCAGACCCAGAAAGTGCAGAGAGTGACATTGAGGACACCGACACTGATGTATGCTGTGTGTGTAATTTGTTTACACCCCTTGAAGTAAACCATAGTACATCTCTGGTGTTTGTTAAATGGGTGCAGTGCACAAAATGTGAACATTGGGTCCATTTGGTGTTTTGCACAAAAGTGAGGGTTATCAGAAGGGGTGATGATTTTCTGTGCCCCCACTGTGTAGTTGAAGAGTAAAAAAAAAAAATGTTGGAAAATGAACTACAAACATGGATATTATTTAATGAACTATATTTGCTACTATTAAAAAATGCAATAAATTTGAAACTTTTATTTGTGTTGATAAATTGTAGATCCAGTGCTTCAGTCCAGCAAGGTAAGTAGAATTTTCAGTAGTACAGTCTCCAATAGAGTGTTAATGACACAATAACAAGCCAGCCAATCAAATGCGTCATTTCAGGGCACTCTCACAAAATATGGCGGCTTCCATAGGGTAAAACTATTCTATTTTAGTAAAGTATTTTGGTCACTGGATGTTCACTTAGTGTAAAAAACGAACAGAGGATACACAAATAAAGAAAACGAATGCATTTTAACGCTTGTCGAATTTATTCAATCAAAATGAATTCTTTTATTTACTTATATGCGTCAAAATAGGTCACTCGAGGATAATACTATCCGAGTAAATCGTAGAAAATTGAAAAGGGATCAATCTCACCGTTTCCATTCGAGGCAAATATTCCATACACTTTTAATCTGAATGCTATTGCATAATATAATCCATCCAAAACACAGAAACACTAAATATTTATTCCGATTTCATGTATTTTAAACTGCAAAACACTCGCGTTCTGGTTTGACTACATTGTGTAAACTTACAACTCCAAATGAATGACGTAGTGGTGTGACGTAATTTAACTGTTTAAAAACCAATATAATCTGGTTTAAACAAAAGCAGATTTACTACGTCATTTTCGTGTCGTACTGACATCAGAAAATAAGATGTATTAATATTTTACTGTTGCTTTTTGAAAAAGGTGATTAAGAAATAGAGAACTATTTTTTCTGGGTAGTACGTATTCATGCAAGCGAGTTATTTGGTCGAGGCCGTCTAGAATTTTTTTTTTTAATTTAAAACTTTAGTGTTTGGTGTTTTTAAATTTAATTGAATATAAATCAGGATAAATAGAATACACGGTAGGTGCCGGGAAGGAGAAAGTTTATCCGGTTCGGCCCGAAAACAAAAATAGGGCTCGCTAAAGCTCGCCCTATTTTAATTTTCTAAGCCCCACCGGATAAACTTTCTCCATCCCGGCACCAACCATGTATTCTCTATTTATCCTGCTACTAACCCAAACAGTGACCTAATAAAGCGGTGACCGTATAAACTTGTTATCCGGCAGTAGATCACGTGACTGTGATATACCGTCAATAGGTATTCGTACGCGCAGCATAAAGTCTACTTACCCGAGTTTTTCATCGATACAAACTTTGTGTTGTCTAGTTTAACAGAGTTAAAGAACAAATGGGTTGTTTGTTCTCACATTCCATTTAACTGGTTAACAACAACTTCCTTCCAGTTCCATTCCATTTCAACACACTTGAATCTGATGCAAGCGGTTTATTCTTTGTGGATAGACTTTCTTTGATCAGCCAACAGAGCATATTCATCAAAGAAATAACCTTTTATATAAATTTCCGAGATGAAAAGAAATGAAAAAAAGTTATCAAAATTTTAACGTAGAACTAAACATTTTATGATTTATTTCTCTTTCAGTTACACTGTCCTCCACCCACAACTATCCGAGTAAATCGTAGAAAATTGAAAAGGGATCAATCTCAACGTTTCCATTCGAGGCAAATATTCCATACACTTTTTATCTGAATGCTCTTGCATAATATACTCCATCCAAAACACAGAAACACTAAATATTTATTCCGATTTCATGTATTTTAAACTGCAAAACACTCGCGTTCTCGTTTGACTACATTGTGTAAATTTACAACTCAAAATGAATGACGTAGTTTGTGTGACGTAATTTAACTCTTTAAAAACCAATATAATCTGGTTTAAAACTAAAACAAATTTACTACGTCATTTTCGTGTCGTACTGACATCAGCATTATCTTATTGATTTATTAATATTTTACTTTTGCTTTTTGAAAAAGGTGATTAAGAAATAGAGAACTATTTTTTCCGGGAAGTACGCATTCATGCGAGCGAGTTATTAGGTCGAGGCCCGTATAGAATGTTTTTAAATTTAAAACTTTAGTGTTTGGTGTTTTTAAATTTAATTTAATCGAAATCAGGATAAATAGAATACACGGTAGGTGCCGGGAAGGAGAAAGTTTATCCGGTTCGGCCCGAAAACAAAAATAGGGCTCGCTAAGGCCCGCCCTATTTTCATTTTCTAAGCCCCACCGGATAAACTTTCTCCATCCCGGCACCAACCATGTCTTCTCTGTTTATCCTGCTACTAACTAAAACAGTGACCTAATAAAGCGGTGACCGTATAAACTTGTTGATATCCGGCAGTAGATCACGTGACTGTGATATACCGTCAATATTTATTCGTACGCGCCGGATAACAACATTGTCGAGAATGACACAGCATAAAGTCAACTTACCAGAGTTTTTCATCGATACAAACTTTGTGTTGTCTAGTTTAGCAGAGTTAAACAACAAATGAGTTGTTTGTTCTCACATTCCATTTAACTGGTTAACAACAACTTCCTTCCAGTTCCATTCCAATTCAACACACTTGAATCTGATGCAAGCAGTTTATTCTTTGTGGATAGACTTTCTTTGGTCAACCAACAGAGCATATTCATCAAAGAAATAACCTTTTATATAAATTTCCGAGATGAAAAGAAATGAAAAAAAGTTATCAAAATTTTAACGTAGAACTGAACATTTTACGATTTATTTCTCTTTCAGTTACACTGTCCTCCACCCACAACTATCCGAGTAAATCGTAGAAAATTGAAAAGGGATCAATCTCACCGTTTCCATTCGAGGCAAATATTCCATACACTTTTTATCTGAATGCTCATAATATACTCCATCCAAAACACAGAAACACTAAATATTTATTCCGATTTCATGTATTTTAAACTGCAAAACACTCGCGTTCTCGTTTGACTACATTGTGTAAACGTACAACTCAAAATGAATGACGTAGTTGGTGTGACGTAATTTAACTCTTTGAAAACTAATATAATCTGGTTTAAAACAAAAACAAATTTACTACGTCATTTTCGTGTCGTACTGACATCTGCAAATAAGATTTATTAATATTTTACTTTTGCTTTTTGAAAAAGGTGATTAAGAAATAGAGAACTATTTTTTCCGGATAGTACGCTTTCATGCAAGCGAGTTATTAGGTCGATGCCCGTCTAGAATGTTTTTAAATTTAAAACTTTAATTAGTGTTTGGTGCTTTTAAATTTAATTGAATAGAAATCAGGATAAATAGAATACACGGTAGGTGCCGGGAAGGAGAAAGTTTATCCGGTTCGGCTCGCTAAAGCCCGCCCTATTTTCATTTTCTAAGCCTCGCCGGATAGACTTTCTCCATGCCGGCACCAACCATGTATTCTCTACATGAACAATCCTTGACGTGAGGATTATGTTTTATGTCACGATTCCTTCAACTGGTATCAAAGACGTACGTGTTGTCGTTCGTCTTACCGTAGAGATACTATTGTAAATCAGGTTGTGCGTCCATGTTTATGCACCTATCAATATTTTCCCCAAGAGGGGGAGCGTCGAGCATATACGGGACTTTAGACTGAAAACAATTCCCGACATGCGGGAATTTTACACGCCGAATGATTCCGGGTCCCGGGAAATAGACAGTTCGGATTTTAGATCCCGGTAATATTGCCCCCCCCCCCTCCCCGTGCCATTTGATACACCAATTAAGTATCCCACAATTGAGAGGATTTAGACAAAAATGCTTGGCTCTACGGTGGGGAATTAGATCCCCAAATATACAATTTGTCAAATTCCCCTGGGATTGCCCGCCGCTCCCCCTGGGGGAAAATATTGATAGGTGCATTATGTTTTAAAATCGATGTTTCAGATTGAGCATGTATGAACATTATCCATATTTTATACATAACAATATCTACTATTTATGACATAATGATAAATGGTAATTAGGGCGTTATTTGAACACCTCAAGACAAATTGCAATGCTCTTCACATTTCATAGAAAAGTACGAAAAAAAAACATTGGCGTTATCGGTAAAGTAAGAATTTAGTTCAGGTTAGATCATATGTCCATTGAAGTTATATTTCCCTTCGCAATCGTCAAAAATTACGACACCGACTCATAGTAATTTGTAACAATTGTTTGCCTATTATGACGAGTATATAAAGTCTAAATAATACAAGGTTTCAGCTTTGGTAAATGATTTATTATTATTATTTACATTAAATACACAAATAAATGATTTTAAGACGAGGATTGTTAATAGTCAGATAGTTGTTATGTTTCACAAAATGTCTTTTAAATTATTTGTTGGCCTAAGTGAGAATGCCTTGTGATTTTAACAAGCACTTAGAGAAATAAAGAAAGTGGACATTTAATCGGAATAATTACCCTTGCACTCTCACTGACGTTAAATACACAGCCATATGATTTTAAAACTCTTACCCGTTAACAATTATGTATGTATTCAATAATTTTATGAGTTCTAGAGTAATGTACCTTAAAGTGTTTTGTTGAACTTAAGACCGTTTAATTTTGGCTGTTTGGCTGGAATCAACGCATGTCTAGATCTGACAGCATCGGAAGCTGAAACAGCTAGGCTCTCAAATTGTCTGCACGATCAAACGTGATCTGTTAAACAATTTGGCTGCCTCCGTCAGTAAAACGTCTTCTTCCTAAGGGCATTTGCATACGAAAACCCATTCACATATACGTCGAACTCTGGAAGCGGAGTGTCTCGTACTTTGTATACTTGAACATACCAAAGAAATAAACATTACACGTTTAGTTGCATTTTAAATATGCGAGCGCATATACGTTGCTTATTGTTAAAACAAACATAACACAATAAATCTACATAGATGAAATATAGTTTATATATTTCGAAAAGGTATGAAAAATATTCCTAGACATAACGATAGAATTAAAAGTTAGTCACTGCAATTTCAACTAGCACTTAGTGAAAGAAAGAAATGGACATTTGGTCGTAATAATTACCCTCACGTTCTTGCTGATATGATTCAATGTCAATGGCGACGACTTTGAATTGTGAGCCACAATCCCTTAATTGTTGATATCAACATGTATTCTAGAGGTGCTTAGGCCAACATTTTATTTGTTTTACGGGATTTTTTTTTTATTGAGCGGAGAGGGGTGGTGGGGAAATAAAAATAAAAATAACATTTCTTTTTTACACCAGTCGACAAAAAAAATTGAAAACGGATTTTTTTTTTATTCAAAATAAAACATTTTTAACTGTCATGGCCAAAAACATGCACTTTTAAGACATACTAGTAAAAATAAATTAATTTAGAACTCTTCAACTACGTATTTGAACTTTACTGTTATACTAATGGTCCGTGATCTAGATATATAAAAATGCATGAAAACAATGTCTTTAAACCTAGTACAAATATTTATTTTACTATGTCAGCGAGCAATAGACTGTACCGGTTGTGGAATCTGCTATTAAAGTGTGCCGTTCCAATGATCCTGCGTCTGTCACTTGTTGTTCAGGGTTATAAAACTGAATTGTATAAAGAATGATGTTAATAAACAGAAAATGTGTATCGTTCAACTATGTCCGAGGACTTTGGTACATATCCAAATTATGGTGTAGTTTATCGCTTGTGTTAAAGCATGCATATTATTCAATCATGTAAAATGACAGGATGCTGGATATAATAGCTAGCTATGATTGCAGTGGCGAATTTCAAAAAAATATTTATAAAATTATGAACGTTTAACTCGAATTGAAATAACAATTTTTAAAATTATGAACTTTTAACTCGATTGATAATAGTAGCTACTTTGTTATAAATAATAAGATACTTAACTCCAGATGGCTTACTGGTTTATTTGGCAAATCGGCATGACCAATGCCGTTGGCCATTTACAAAACACATCATGAAAGATGGCCATTAGCAACATTACAAGTTCAAAATACATAATTCCAATTATACAAAGCAGGCTTTATAAAAAATATTGTACAAAAACATATCTATCTATAAAGTGGATTTATTAACTTATTTTATAAGTAGGTTAAGAAGCAATACTATCTAGGGTTTGGGAACGTCGTAACATCGCAAAGTACGTCAATTTTGAAAGTCGTCTTAACAAACCAATTTTTTCTGATGACATGAGATTAAAAAATTTATTAATAGTACTAAAAGCATTTGAAATTTTATATTTTTGCCTTAAGTCATGATACAAGGGACAGCAGAGTACAAAGTGGAATTCTGACTCAACAACATTGTAATTGCATAGTTTACATAGTCTATTAATTCTATCCACATTATTGTATCTTCCTGTTTCAATCTCAAGAAAATGTGAACATAATCGTAACCTAGTCAATGCAATTCTATATTTATCCTGGTCAATAGCATCTAAATATGTTTCATACCTAAAAACAGTTTAGAATTTTTTATAATACTCTAATTTGTTTTGAGAATTCACAGTTTCCGACCATATCTGTATATATTGGTCACGCAACCTTTGCTTTAACATGGGTATATAGCAACAGTTAATATCAAACATATACCATAAGTAGCCATATCCAAGCATATCTAATGCATTATTAACCGCCTTTCCCCAGCTATTTTTGAAATTCAATGAATTAAAACTGTTATCTAAAATATGTTCTATAAATATTTTGCCTGGAAGTGATTCCGGATTTTACACCAGTATTTTAAGGCTCTTTCCCTGCAAATGACCGAAAGTGGGAATCTACCTAATTCACCAAGGACGGCAACTGTGGATGTTTGAGTACGCACGCCAAGAATATGCTTACAAAATTTGATATGGATTTTGTCTACCTCCTTGAAGTCATATATGCCCCAAATCTCACTACCATACAAAATAATAGGTGAAACAGTCGAATCAAACAGTAACAATTTTGTTTTAATATCTAAAGATACTCTAGTAAACAGTGATATAAGGCCATTATATGCCTTCAGAGCCTGTTCATTTAGTGCTTTTACAGCATTAGCAAGACTTCCGGTATAATAAAATTTCATACCAAAGTAGCAGAAACTATCAACAATCTCAAGATTAATATTGTTTATACTCCATGTAAAATTATTTCTAGATTTTTTGCGTTCAAATATACATATTTTTGTTTTAGCTACATTTATCTTGAGGACCCATTTAGAAGAATATTGGTTTACACAATCTAGCTGGGCCTGCAAACTATTGGGATCAGTCGTAAACAAAGCAATATCATCTGCAAATAGTAACATATATAGTGATAACTTTTCAATATCATTTACAGACATTTTAGACACATCAATATAATCCTTGATATAATTAATAAATAAGATAAACAGTAAAGGAGATAGAGGCTCTCCTTGTTTGACACCAAGTGTTATGTCAAACAGTTCAGAATACGGCATGTGTTCAGAATTTTTAACACAAGCTTTAACGTTTGAATATAGAGATTTAAGCATTTTTAACATTTTACAACTTACATGGGAATTAGCTAATTTTATCCACAATGCATCATGTATAACGGTGTCAAAAGCCTTTTCATAATCAATAAATACACAGTATAGTTTTAACTTATTAGCAAGAACTTTCTGTATTATAGTATGCAGGATGAATATACTATCAACAGTACTACGATTATCGCGAAAACCAAATTGAGCATCGTTTAACTTCTGCTCATTTTCGCACCACTTATTCATCCTATTTCTTAGCACAAGTGAGAATATTTTAGCGATTATATTTATTAATGTAATTCCTCTATAATTCGAGGGATTTGATTTACAACCTTTCATATATATAGGTACAATTACACCTTTAGTCCATTCGATTGGATAAATACCACTATCAAATATATGATTAAAAATAGTCGTCAAATAGGGAGCAATAAAATCTTTTGGATCAATAAAGAAATCCGCAACATTTCCAGACATATCACAACTTTTATATCTGGACATGTTACCAATAGTTTTACAAACCTCTTCTACACTAAATTGGCAGTCTAAACTATCAATATTTATATTCTCATACACATCATAATTGTTTGCATTATCATCTCTATCAGTGCTATTATTTGGATTATTTTACAAATCACGAAAATGATTGGCAAATTCTTCAAGAGAAATGACAGGTGATCCAGACTTTTTATTACTTTTAAATTTATTAACATGTTTCCAAAATTTGCGTGAACCACTTTTACTTAACACAGACAATTTCTGTTTTTCACTCCTGTAAAAAGATTGTTTAGCCTTACGTTTGATACATTTAAAAGCACTCCTTGCATTCCAAAAATTACATTACTAGAATTAGTTTTATACATGCGTTTACTTTGATTAAAAGTCGACTTAGCATTTCTACAGTCAATATTAAACCAAGGGGATTTCTTACCACTATTTCGATTGTTATTGACTTTAGTGCGAAATGTTTTACCATAAACCTTAAATGACAGATCAAAAATAGTACTTGACAAACTATTCAAGTAGGTATCAATATCTGTTAAACCATCTGAAAAACTTTTCAGCAATTCATCAAAAACTTGTTTATTATCATACAACACGTTTTGCAATTCTTCATTTTTAATTGAGCTATCGTCCCACACTAATTTTTCAACACTAGCAGTATTAACAATAGATGCATTATTGACGCAATTTAATTGGAACTCAATTGGGCAATGATCCGAGAATTCAGTAATATCATGTACACATATACCGTTAAACCGACCAAATATTTCATAATCACATATAACATAATCGACTACACTAGCAGCAAATCTATTTCTGTTAAAATTATAACACGTGAAATTACCCGGCTCTAATCGCCCATTGACTATACATAAATTATTCTAATGACAATAATTTATTGCCATAAGTATTGGCAATTTCGTCAAAAGAACATCGTAACGGCAGTTTATCTACATCAGATGGTATTGTAGGCATAGTCACATATCTATCAAGGTTAATATTTTCTACCAAATCTGATCTCTGACCAATGCGTGCATTGAGGTCACCGGTCAAAATAACATCACCTAGTAAAGAATAGCGAAGTAAATCATTTGAGATATTTTCAAAGAAATCAAATTCAAACCGAGGTGAACTTCTACATTTGTATACCTGTGAATCTTCTGGCGGAATGTAACAATGTATAAAGTAAAGGTCATTAGATGTACCAAAGAATGTCTTGCATAACTTAATACACATATAGCCGTTAAGATTGATGTCCACTAATTCAATTTTGCCAGCGTACTTTTTATTAAAATAGACAATTAATCCACCACTATTACGTTTTGCTTTCTTGTTAGTTAAAGGTCTTGGACACGAAAAGCTATCAAAATTGTTTAAATTAACATTTGAACAATTTGAGTGCCAAGTTTCACAAAACAATAATACATCAAATTCATTAATACAATTTATAAACTCATTATCATTTAATTTTGAGATAAGTTCTTGAACGTTCCATAACAGGAAACGTAGTTGCTTCTTCGGGAGCTCCTATTCAGCAGTACCGGATGTGTCGATGGCGCGGCCCTGGTGATCCGTCGGAGGGTTCGATGGTACAGACGGGGCGCTGTTTTCAGGCCCGCGTTGCTGGATTGGCACTGGTCGGCTTCCGTTTAGGGAGTTCGACCCGCCACGAGGTGGCAGATCCGGTGTAACTCGGCCCTGGTGATCCATTGGAGGGTTCCATGGTGCAGACGGGGCGCTGTTTCTAGAATTTCTAGATCCGCGTTGCTGGTTTGGCTCGGTGCGGTTTCCGTTCCGGAAGTTGGACCCGCCGCGAGGCGGCAAATCCGGGGAAGGACCAGGTGGAAGGCTGTCGGTGGTATAGAGTTTCCTGTCGATAAACAGCTTATCAACGCTCATGGAAGCTGAGGGAAGCCTGCTTGTTTTGATGGCATTAAAAGTTGTTTTTTGTAATTATGCCAAAGTGGTAAAAGATTCATAAAGCCATCACCATTTGTGTAAACACGATATGACAGATACTTTCATATAAAACTGTATAATCATTGAAAAATATAAGGTGCATTAGCTGGCTCTAGCGTTCAACCCGGTATTTTGTAAATTTTCTTTTATTTTGTAACTACTGACCGTCTCATTAATGATTACATTGCTTTCACATAAATCGCTAACGATGTCATAAACAGTGTTGTTCAAATTTACTTTGGGAATTGAAAAGGTTTCATTTTCGTTTTTAACAATTTTATCTTAAAACAATCGACAGACGCCTCGTTGTTGTTAACGTTCGCCATTTTTAAAAGAAACTTCTAGAACGTGTCTGTAATATACTCACCAAATGGCCAATATCCTTTGTAACAGCCAATCAAAATCGCTGACGCTAAGTACAACTCGACTTGGCAATACGAAACAGAGCTTGGGCAAACAACTTATTGGAACACAGTACAATACATTTTAGCTATCGGCATATATTTTTTGTGCGCTATGAATAAAATACAGTGTCGGCGGGGAAATTATAAATACAATTCGCAAAAGTTAAAATTATTTTTATTTGAATTTGTCAAAATTAAGGGTCGGCGCTCCTGTACACAAATGATAAAAACATGTTAGCTTTAAAATTTAAAATCAGAAGTAACCATTAGTAACTATTGATATATGTAATTCATATCTAAGCGAGTATTACTGCTGTATGTTCTTGGAGGATTTAGTTACATTTATGTTTATTAAAAGATTAAACCGTTTAGTATTGACCATGCAAAATACTAGGTATCAATTACTAAAATAATAATTTATCGACTCGAACATTTCTAACATCAGTTCCACGATATCTATCAAGAATAAATGACTCATCAAGAAAGCAAAAGAAAGAACTGCCTATTTTCAGAATTGCCGTTGCCCAACCTCGTTCATTAGGTACGACGTACTTTACGTCGCATCGCAGAGACACGCAATTTCATCACGAAATTATATCCTTGTTTGTAACTTGCACATTGGATTATTTGGAAGCGATGTACGATTTCATGTTACTGATGCCGCATTGATCTCGATAACACGTTTCATGAGCTCACTATTTCGCTGACATCTTCATTCGATGCATGTGATCATTCGTTGTATTGTATGTGTTAATGCATCGTTTTATACTGTCTATTTCATGTATATTTGCATGTGTATGATGATGTTCTTTTATCCAAAGGGATGTTTTGCTGACCATGCAAATAAAGCGTACTGCTTGTATATACTATTGTCCGTTGCTGCTGCCTTCAAATACTATCATATTTTTATATGCACAACGGTCCTCGGAAGACACAGTTAACAATAGCTATTCCAAACACGATACCATTTAGATAATGTTCAAATTTAGCAACAAAATAAATATTGCATTGTTTTGGTTGAACTCTTTGGCAGTGCCAAAACGTCACGTTGGATTATATTAAGACATTGGATACGATATTACACGTTAAGGTTACATGTTGCAAACTCCACGCAGTGGTTACTTCCCCATTGGTACTCTTCTCAGTTACCACTGCAGGTTAGATACCAGTAAATCATTGTGTATCCCTCCGTGGTCCATTCGAAAGTAGTGCATATTACTAAAGACGTCCTCTTCTCTTCTGGCTTAAAATCCATTTAGGTATCTCAGACATGCCTTTTATAGTTATTTCTAATATCCTATACGTGTCTGCAACATTTTTGTGCATTTTATTGGAGGCTAACTTGAAAGTTGAATTTTTGGGGTGTGTTTACTGTGGTATGGGGCTTTTGTCGAAATATGACTGCCGAAAACCTGTTTTCTACCTGTGCCTGCATTCAAGTGAAGTGCAATTTCTTAGAAGTAACATGACATATCTTTTGTATTGCAAATTTTGGAAGAGTACAGATTAATCTTTAATTTGATACCAGGCTTGCACAATCTGAAATAAAGGAAATGCTAGAAAAATGTTTGGAAAGTTTGCCGTTTTATAATGGGACCCTATGGGGATTGGAATTACTGGTATCTAACCTGCAACCACGAGTTAAAAACTCATAGATTTTGAAGTTTTCAGGGGATACCGATTATGAGAAGACTGAAGATTTATTTTGTACACAATTTTAATTTTATCATAATTTTTTTATAACAATGACACATACATGTTGCACTATTGATCCAGGTATATATAGTAAGAGTTAAAATGAAAAACAAAAAATAACTAAATAATTAAGTAAACATAACAACGCAAGGATTTTACGTTGTCCACGTTTTTATCATGTGATCGTCCACGATTTTATTTCGCGCCAAGTGTGTGCCTATGGTCACGTGGAACTTCGTGAAGGCAGGGATTTAAACCAGCTATGCTGGGAAACAGTTAAATCTCTGCGCGGAGGTTGCACATGTTGAGGCAGGTTAACACGGTATCATGGCTTCCAGTTATAGGATTGTGATGGTCCTTAGTGGTATCTTTAAAAGGTTAATACTTCAACTCAACACAAATCGTTTAATATTGGACGAACTGATGTTATTTATATCTGGAAATAACCTTGTGCCTATCAACACAATTGATTGTGAAACCCATTAGTTAACGTGTTCGATTTAAATATGCATTTATACCACTGGTATATTGCTTTTGTCAAGAAAGTGTAAGCAATCTTACAGAAGCTGATTCGCATACTTTTGTTCAATTTTCAATAACATACAAATGACGGACGGGTCGTATTATACCGTCATTTTAGGAACGCGATTCAACGGTACTGATTAATTTAAGTGCATGTACTGATAATTTATGACACGAGTAGCATGGTTAAACCGTGATGAAATAATGCATGCATTATTGTTAAATATTTCAAATGTTATGTAATGAGGAATAAAACCACAAAATTTCACACAAATTCAAAAACACAACAACATGTATTTACTATATCAGTTGTACTGAAAAACAAAAGGTGTTTGGCATTCAAGACAAGTTATAAGAAAACGTGGCAAATTCTTTCAAAGCATTGATGTTTATATATTTCTCTGATATTTTATTCTGTTCACGTCGCAATACGGACTTCATTTGGCGATCTGTGTTCAGTTGCATCAAAATGTGAACTAAATTTTTATCAGGTTCGTGAATAGCAGACTTATCAGCCTTACAAACATTGCAAATTGTATAAAACGAGAAATATTGTTCACATACATTTGGTGCAAAGCAACGTATTTTACTGAGTTCTACTGAAAAACAAACGGCGTTTGATGTTCAAGACCATTAATAAGCAAACGTGGCAAATCTTTATTTCAAAGCATTGATGTTTATATATTTTTCTGGTATCCGTCTTAATTTTTTTTATGTCTGATCACGTCGCATCACGAATTTCATTTAGCGATGTGCGTGCTGCTGTATCAAATAGCGAACTAGTGAATTGGATTTGTATCGGGTTAATGAATGCCCTGGCTTACACATTTTGCAAATTATCTACACATATTAAGCCATGTTTTAATAGAGATTCCACAGTGTTGTGTCCATGTTTACTATCACAGGTTACCTACATGTATGCAAGAAGGTTACAGTTTGACAGTATACGAATATTTGTTGCAAGATCATGTCCGCCAAACAATTAAGTCTTAGCTTACTGAATAGAGTAATCACACTGCCAATCTCACCTCGTCGTAAGTTCAATTATGTATGCCTAGAATCAAAGTGGCATTTTACCCAAAGTGGTTACGCTATCTACCTCAGTGTACTCCTAACCGATGAGTTGTGTAAACATATTATCAAAAATGTATGTTTTAAAACTTCTTGTCCATCCCAGTATTTTCAGACAGATTGTTTCATGATAAGATATAAAACTTTTATTTCTTGAAATGTATGCATTGAGTATCAGCTTAGACGCACTTTGTATATAATTTGGTCTACGATGTCCAAACAATGCAGTGGAGTTTTCTCTATTCTATGCATAACTAAGCAGATTTGAATCAACATCGAAAGTGAACTTACAGTGAAAATTCTATTGCATTTTATATTGAACACGACTTAAAGAGTGTCCGGAAAAAAACACTAATATCAGCTACACAGGAAAACGTACGGCGCATCGGTTAACATTTCACTTTCATAATCAAAGAAATTGGATATCAAATCCACCGAGGCACAAGCGCCCACACTGGTGACACTTTCTAAAAGTAATTGCTTCCCTCGATAGTCGGGAGGATTATTATTATATGTGTCTCTGTAACTTCCGACCGTGTGTCTTCCTCGTGAATTAATTATCTACATTGTGAATTTACATCCGTTACAAGTAAAACACTTAATTAGAAGCGAGATTTGAATAACGCGCTCACTATAGCATTGAAGCAGTATGATCTTTGGTGCAATGTACATGAATCTGTCACGCTCACTATAGCACTGATGCTCTATGATCTTTGGTGCACTATACATGACTCTGTCACGCTCACTATAGCATTGATGCTCTATGATCTTTGGTGCAATGTACATGACTCTGTCACGCTCACTATAGCATTGATGCTCTATGATCTTTGGTGCACTGTACATGACTCTGTCACGCTCACTATAGCATTGATGCTCTATGATCTTTGGTGCAATGTACATGACTCCGTCACGCTTACTATAGCATTGATGCAATATGATCTTTGGTGCACTGTACATGACCCTGTCACGCTCACTATAGCATTGATGCATTATGATCTTTGGTGCAATGTACATGACTCCGTCACGCTCACTATAGCATTGATGCTCTATGATCTTTGGTGCACTATACATGACTCTGTCACGCTCACTATAGCATTGATGCTCTATGATCTTTGGTGCAATGTACATGAATCTGTCACGCTCACTATAGCATTGATGCACTATGATCTTTGGTGCACTGTACATGACACTGTCACGCTCACTATAGCATTGATGCTCTATGCTCTTTGGTGCAATGTACATGACTCTGTCAGGCTCACTATAGCATTGATGCACTATGATCTTTGGTGCACTGTACATGACTCTGTCACGCTCACTATAGCATTGATGCTCTATGATCGTTGGTGCACTGTATATGACTCTGTCACTCTCACTATAGCATTGATGCACTATGATCTTTGGTGCAATGTACATGACTCTGTCATGCTCATTATAGCATTGATGCTCTATGATCTTTGGTGCAATGTACATGACTCTGTCACGCTCACTAAAGCATTGATGCACAATGATCTTTGGTGCTCTGTACATGAACCTGTCACGCTCACTATACACTGTACATGACACTGTCACGCTCACTATAGCATTGATGCTGTATGATCTTTGGTGCAATGGTCATGACTCTGTCACGCTCACTATAGCATTGATGCTCTATGATCTTTGGTGCACTATACATGACTCTGCCACGCTCAATATAGCATTGATGCTCTATGATCTTTGGTTCAATGTACATGACTCTGTCACGCTCACTATAGCATTGATGCTCTATGATCTTTGGTGCAATGTACATGACTCTGTCACGCTGACTAATACATTGATGCAGTGTTATCTCTGGTGCACTGTATATGACTCTGTCACGCTCACTATAGCATTGATGCACTATGATCTTTGGTGCAATGTACATGACTCTGTCACGCAAACAATAGCATTGATGCTCTATTATCAGTGGTGCACTAACGATGACTCTGTCACGCTCACTATAGCATTGATGCTCTATGATTTTTGGTGCACTGTACATGACTCTGTCACGCTCACTATAGCATTGATGCTCTATGATCTTTGGTGGACTGTACATGACTCTGTCACGCTCACTATAGCATTGATGCTCTATGATCTTTGGTGCACTATACATGACTCTGTCACGCTCACTGTAGCATTGATGCACTATGATCTGTGGTGCACTGTACATGACACTGTCACGCAAACTATAGCATTGATGCTCAATGATCTTTGGTGCAATGTACATGACTCTGTCACGCTCACTACAGCATTGATGCCGTATGATCTTTGGTGCACTGTACATGACTCTGTCACGCTCACTATAGCATTGATGCTCTATGATCTTCGGTGCAATGTACATGACTCTGTCACGCTCACTATAGCATTGATGCCGTATGATCTTTGGTGCACTGTACATGACTCTGTCACGCTCACAATAGCATTGATGCACTATGATCATTGCTGCAATGTACATGACTCTGTCACGCTCACTATAGCATTGATGCTCGATGGTCATTGGTGCACTATACATGACTCTGTCACGCTCACTATAGCATTGATGCTCTATGATCTTTGGTGCAAAGTACATGTTTCTGTCACGCTCACTATAGCATTGATGCTCAATGATCTTTGGTGCAATGTACATGACTCTGTCACGCACACTATAGCATTGATGCACTATGATCTGTGGTGCACTGTATATGACTCTGTCACGCTCACTATAGCATTGGTGCACTATGATTTTTGGTACACTGTACATGACTCTGTCACGCTCAGTATAGCATTGATGCAGTAAGATCTGTGGTGCACTGTACATGACTCTGCCACGCTCACAATAGCATTGATGCACTATGATCTTTGGTGCAATGTACATGACCCTGTCACGCTCTCTATAGCATTGATGCTCTATGATCTTTGGTGCATTATACATGACTCTGTCACGCTCACTATAGCATTGATGCACTATGATCTTTGGTGCACTGTACATGACACTGTCACGCTCACTATAGCATTGATGCTCCATGATCTTTGGTGCAATGTACATGACCCTGTCACGCTCACTATAGCATTGATGCACAATGATCTTTGGTGCTCTGTACAAGAACCTGTCACGCTCACTCTAGCATTGATGCTCTATGATCTTTGGTGCAATGTACATGACTCTGTCACGCTGACTATAGCACTGATGCACTATGATCTTTGGTGCACTGTACATGACTCTGTCACGTTCACTATAGCATTGAAGCTCTATGATCTTTGGTGCAATGTACATGACTCTGTCACGCTCACTATAGCATTGATGCTCTGTGATCGTTGGTGCACTGTATATGACTCTGTCACTCTCACTATAGCATTGATGCTCTATGATATTTAGTGCAATGTACATGACTCTGTCACGCTCACTATAGCAGCTCTATGATCTTTGGTGCACTGTACATGACTCTGTCACGCTCACTATTGCATTGATGCACTATGATCTTTGGTGCACTGTACATGACACTGTCACGCTCACTATAGCATTGATGCTGTATGATCTTTGGTGCAATGGCCATGACTCTGTCACGCTCACTATAGCATTGATGCTCTATGATCTTTGGTGCATTATACATGACTCTGCCACCCTCAATATAGCATTGATGCTCTATGATCTTTGGTTCAATGTACATGACTCTGTCACGCTCACTATAGCATTGATGCTCTATGATCTTTGGTGCAATGTACATGACTCTGTCACGCTGACTATAGCATTGATGCAGTGTTATCTGTGGTGCACTGTATATGACTCTGTCACGCTCACTATAGCATTGATGCACTATGATCTTTGGTGCAATGTACATCACACTGTCACGCAAACTATAGCATTGATGCTCTATGATCAGTGGTGCACTAACGATGACTCTGTCACGCTCACTATAGCATTGATGCTCTATGATTTTTGGTGCACTGTACATGACTCTGTCACGCTCACTATAGCATTGATGCTCTATGATCTTTGGTGCACTATACATGACTCTGTCACGCTCACTATGGCATTGATGCACTATGATCTGCGGTGCACTGTACATAACACTGTCACGCACACTATAGCATTGATGCTCTATGATCTTTGGTGCAATGTACATGACTCTGTCACGCTCACTACAGCATTGATGCCGTATGATCTTTGGTGCACTGTACATGACTCTGTCACGCTCACTATAGCATTGATGCTCTATGATCTTAGGTTGAATGTACATGACTCTGTCACGCTCACTATAGCATTGATGCTGTATGATATTTGGTGCACTTTACATGACTCTGTCACGCTAACAATAGCATTGATGCACTATGATCATTGGTGCAATGTACATGACTCTGTCACGCTCTCTATAGCATTGATGCTCTATGATCTTTGGAGCAATGTACATGACTCTGTCACGCTGACTATAGCATTGATGCAGTGTTATCTGTGGTGCACTGTATATGACTCTGTCACGCTCACTATTGCATTGATGCCCTATGATCTTTGGTGCAATGTACATGACTCTGTCACGCAAACTATAGCATTGATGCACTATGATCAGTGTTGCACTAACGATGACTCTGTCACGCTCACTATAGCATTGATGCTCTATGATTTTTGGTCCACTGTACATGACCCTGTCACGCTCACTATAGCATTGATGGTCCATGATCTTTGGTGGACTGTACATGACTCTGTCACGCTCACTATAGCATTGATGCTCTATGATCGTTGGTGCATTATACATGACTCTGTCACGCTCACTATAGCATTGATGCACTATGATCTTTGGTGCACTGTACATGACACTGTCACGCTCACTATAGCATTGATGCTCTATGATTTTTGGTGCAATGTACATGACTCTGTCACGCTCACTACATCATTGATGCCGTCTGATCTTTGGTGCACTGTACATGACTCTGTCACGCTCACAATTGCATTGATGCACTATGATGATTGGTGCAATGTACATGACTCTCTCACGCTCACTATAGCATTGATGCTCGATGGTCATTGGTGCACTATACATGACTCTGTCACGCTCACTATAGCATTGATGCTCTATGATCTTTGGTGCAAAGTACATGAATCTGTCACGCTCACTATAGCATTGATGCTCTATGATCTTTGGTGCAATGTACATGACTCTGTCACGCTCACTATAGCATTGATGCACTATGATCTGTGGTGCACTGTATATGACTCTGTCAAGCTCACTATAACATTGGTGCACTATGATTTTTGGTGCACTGTACATGACTCAGTCACGCTCAGTATAGCATTGATGCAGTATGATCTGTGGTGCACTATACATGACTCTGTCACGCTCACTATTGCATTGAGGCACTATGACCTTTGGTGCACTGTACATGACACTGTCACGCTCACTATAGCATTGATGCTCTATGATCTGTGGTGCAATGTACATGACTCTGTCACGCTCACTATAGCATTGATGCTCTATCATATTTGGTGCACTGTACATGACTCTGTCACGCTCACTATAGCATTGATGCAGCATGATCTTTGGTGCACTGTACATGACTTTGTCACGCTCACTATAGCATTGATGCTCTATGATCTTTGGTGCACTGTACATGACACTGTCACGCTCACTATAGCATTGATGCTCTATGATCTTTGGTGCAATGTACATGACTCTGTCACGCTCACAATAGCATTGATGCACTATGATCTTTGGTGCATTATACATGACTCTGTCACGCTCACTATAGCATTGATGCACTATGATCTTTGGTGCACTGTACATGACACTGTCACGCTCACTATAGCATTGATGCTCCATGATCTTTGGTGCAATGTACATGACTCTGTCACGCTCACTATAGCATTGATTCACAATGATCTTTGGTGCTCTGTACAAGAACCTGTCACGCTCACTATAGCATTGATGCTCTATGATCTTTGGTGCAATATACATGACTCTGTCACGCTTACTATAGCATTGATGCAGTATGATCTGTGGTGCACTGTATATGACTCTGTCACGCTCACTATAGCATTGATTCACTATGATTTTTGGTGCAATGTACATGACCCAGTCACGCTCACTATAGCATTGATGCACTATGATCTGTGGTGCACTATACATGACACTGTCACGCTGACTATAGCATTGATGCACTATGATCTTTGGTGCACTCTACATGACTCTGTCACGCTCACTATAGCATTGATGCACACTGATCTTTGGTGCACTGTACATGTCTCTGTCACGCTCACTATAGCATTGATGCTCTATGATCTTTGGTGCAATGTACATGACTCTGTCACGCTCACTATAGCATAGATGCTCTATGATCTTTGGTGCACTGTACATAACCCTGTCACGCTCACTATAACATTGATGCACTATGATCTTTGTTGCAATTTTACATTACTCTGTCACGCTCACTATAGCTTTGATGCTCTATGATCCTTGGTGCAATGTACATCACTCTGTCACGCTCGCTATAGCATTGATGCAATATGATCTATGGTGCAATGTACATGACTCCGTCACGATCACTATAGCATTGATGCTCTATGGTCTTTGGTGCAATATACATGACTCTGTCACGCTCACTATAGCATTGATTCTCTATGATATTTGGTGCAATGTACATGACTCTGTCACGCTCACTATAGCATTGATGCTCTATGATCTTTGGTGCACTGTATATGACTCTGTCACGCTCACTATAGCATTGATGCACTACGATCTTTGGTGCACTGTACATGACTCTGTGACGCTCACTCTAGCATTGATACTCTATGATCTTTGGTGCAATGTACCTGACTCTGTCACGCTCACTATAGCATTGATGCTCTATGACCTTTATTGCACTATGCATGACTCTGGCACGCTCACCATAGCATTGATGCTCTATGATCTGTGGTGCAATGTATATGACTCTGTCACGCGCACTATAGCATTGATGCTCTATGATCTTTGGTGCAATGTACATGACTCTGTCACGCTTACTATAGCATTGATGCAGTATGATCTGTGGTGCACTGTATATGACTCTGTCACGCTCACTATAGCATCGATTCACTATGATCTTTGGTGCAATGTACATGACCCAGTCACGCTCACTATAGCATTGATGCAGTATGATCTGTGGTGCACTATACATGACACTGTCACGCTGACTATAGCATTGATGCACTATGATCTGTGGTGCACTCTACATGACTCTGTCACGCTCACTATAGCATTGATGCACACTGATCTTTGGTGCATTGTACATGAATCTGTCACGCTCACTATAGCATAGATGCTCTATGATCTTTGGTGCACTGTACATAACCCTGTCACGCTCACTATAACATTGATGCACTATGATCTTTGTTGCAATTTTACATTACTCTGTCACGCTCACTATAGCATTGATGCTCTATGATCCTTGGTGCAATGTACATCACACTGTCACGCTCCCTATAGCATTGATGCAATATGATCTTTGGTGCAATGTACATGACTCCGTCACGATCACTATAACATTGATGCTCTATGGTCTTTGGTGCAATGTACATGACACTGTCACGCTCACTATAGCATTGATGCTCTATGATATTTGGTGCAATGTACATGACTCTGTCACGCTCACTATAGCATTGATGCTCTATGATCTTTGGTGCAATGTACATGACTCTGTCACGCTCACTATAGCATTGATGCACTATGATCATTGGTGCACTGTACATGAGTCTGTCACGCTAACTATAGCATTGATGCTCTATGAACCTTGGTGCAATGTACATGACTCTGTCACGCTCACTATAGCATTGATGTAGTATGATCTGTGGTGCAATGTATATGACTCTGTCACGATCATTATAGCATTGATGCTCTATGATCTTTGATGCAATGTACATGACCCTGTCACGCTCAATATAGCATTGATGCTCTATGATCTTTGGTGCAATGTACATGACTCTGTCACGCTCACAATAGCATTGATGCTCTATGATCTTTGGTGCACTGTACATGACTCTGTCACGTTCACTATAGCATTGATGCAGTATGATCTGTGGTGCACTGTACATGACTCTATCACGCTCACTATAGCATTGATGCTCTATCATCTTTGGTGCAATGTACATGACTCTGTCACGCTCACTATAGCATTGATGCTCTATGATCTTTGGTGCAAAGTACATGACTCTGTCACGCTCACTATAGCATTGATGCTCTATGATCTTTATTGCACTATACATGACTCTGTCACGCTCACTATAGCATTGATGCAGTATGATCTGTGGTGCAATGTATATGACACTCCCACGCTCACTATAGCATTGATGCTCTATGCTCTTTGGTGCAATGTACATGACTCTGTCACGCTCAGTATAGCATTGATGCAGTATGATCTGTGGTGCACTGCATATGACTCTGTCACGCTCACTATAGCATCGATTCACTATGATCTTTGGTGCAAAGTACATGACTCAGTCACGCTCACTATTGCATTGATGCAGTATGATCTGTGGTGCCCTATACATGACTCTGTCACGCTGACTATAGCATTGATGCCCTATGATCTTTGGTGGACTCTACATGACTCTGTCACGCTCACTATAGCATTGATGCACTATGATCTTTGGTGCACTGTACATGACTCTGTCACGCTCACTATAGCATTGATACTCTATGATGTTTGGTGCAATGTACATGACTCTGTCACGCTCACTATTGCATTGATGCACTATGATCTTTGGTGCAATGTACATGACTCTGTCACGCTCACTATAGCATTGATGCAGTATGATCTTTGGTGCACTGTACATGACTCTATCACGCTCACTATAGCATTGATGCTCTATGATCTTTGGTGCAATGTACATGACTCTGTCACGCTGATATAGCATTGATGTTCCATGATCTTTATTGCACTATACATGACTCTGTCACGCTCACTATAGCATTGATGCTCTATGATCTTTGGTGCAATGTACATGACTCTGTCACGCTTACTATAGCATTGATGCAGTATGATCTGTGGTGCAATGTATATGACTCTGTCACGCTCACTATAGCATTGATGCTCTATGATCTTTGGTGCACTGTACATGACTCTGTCACGCTCACTATAGCATTGATGCTCTATGATCTTTGGTGTACTGTATATGACGCTGTCACGCTCACTATAGCATTGGTGCACTATTATCTTTGGTGCAATGTACATGACTCTGTCATGCTCACTCTAGCATTGATGCTCTATGATCTTTGGTGCAAAGTACATGACTCTGTCACGCTCACTATAGCATTGATGCTCTATGATCTTTATTGCAATATACATGACTCTGTCACGCTCACTATAGCATTGATGCTCTATGATCTTTGGTGCAATGTACATGACTCTGTCACGCTCACTATAGCAATGATGCAGTATGATCTGTGGTGCAATGTATATGACTCTCTCACGCTCACTATAGCATTGATGCTCTATGCTCTTTGGTGCAATGTACATGACTCTGTCACGCTTACTATAGCATTGATGCAGTATGATCTGTCGTGCAATGTATATGACTCTGTCACGCTCACTATAGCATCGATTTACTATGATCTTTGGTGCAAAGTACATGACTCAGTCACGCTCACTATGGCAATGATGCAGTATGATCTGTGGTGCACTATACATGACTCTGTCTCGCTGACTATAGCATTGATGCCCTATGATCTTTGGTGCACTCAACATGACTCTGTCACTCTGACTATAGCATTGATGCACTATGATCTTTGGTGCACTGTACATGACTCTGTCACGCTCACTATAGCAATGATACGCTATGATCTTTGGTGCAATGTACATGACTCTGACGCGCTCACTCTAGCATTGATGCTCTATGATCTTTGGTGCACTGTACATGACCCTGTCACGCTCACTATAGCATTGATGCACTATGATCTTTGGTGCAATGTACATGACTCTGTCACGCTCACTATAGCTTTGATGCTCTATGATCTTTGGTGCAATGTACATCACTCTGTCACGCTCACTTTAGCATTGATGCAGTATGATCTTTGGTGCAATGTACATGACTCCGTCACGCTCACTATAGCATTGATGGTCTATGATCTTTGGTGCAATGTACATGACTCTGTCATTCTCACTATAGCATTGATGCTCTATGATATTTGGTGCAATGTACATGACTCTGTCACGCTCACTATTGCATTGATGCTCTATGATCTTTGGTGCAATGTACATGACTCTGTCACGCTCACTATAGCATTGATGCACTATCATCTTTGGTGCACTGTACATGACTCTATCACGCTCACTATAGCATTGATGCTCTATGATCTTTGGTGCAATGTACATGACTCTGTCACGCTGATATAGCATTGATGCTCCATGATCTTTATTGCACTATACATGACTCTGTCACGCTCACTATAGCATTGATGCTCTACGATCTTTGGTGCAATGTACATGACTCTGTGACGCTTACTATAGCATTGATGCAGTATGATCTGTGGTGCAATGTATATGACTCTGTCACGCTCACTATAGCATTGATGCTCTATGATCTTTGGTGCACTGTACATGACTCTGTCACGCTCACTATAGCATTGATGCACTATGATCTTTGGTGCACTGTACATGACACTGTCACGCTCACTATAGCATTGATGCTCTATGATCTTTTGTGCAATGTACATGACTCTGTCACGCTCACTACAGCATTGATGCACTATGATCCTTGGTGCACTCTACATGACTCTGTCACGCTCACTATAGCATTGATGCAGCATGATCTTTGGTGCACTGTACATGACTCTGTCACGCACAGTATAGCATTGATGCTCTATGATCTTTGGTGCAATGTACATGACTCTGTCACGCTCACTATAGCATTGATGCTCTATGATCTTTGGTGCAATGTTCATGACTCTGTCACGCTCACTATTGCATTGATGCACTATGATCTGTGGTGCTCTGTATATGACTCTGTCACGCTCACTATAGCATTGATGCACTATGATCTTTGGTGCAATGTTCATGACTCTGTCACGCTCACTATAGCATTGATGCAGTATGATCTTTGGTGCAATGTACATGACTCTGTCACGCTCACTATAGCATTGATGCTCTATGATCTTTGGTGCAATGTACATGACTCTGTCACGCTCACTATAGCTTTGATGCTCTATGATCTTTGGTGCACTATACATGACTCTGTCACGCTCACTATAGCATTTGGTGCAATTTACATGACTCTGTCACGCTCACTATAGCATTTGGTGCACTATACATGACTCTGTCACGCTCACTATAGCATTTGGTGCACTATACATGACTCTGTCACGCTCACTGTAGCATTTGGTGCAATGTACATGACTCTGTCACGCTCACTATAGCATTTGGTGCTATTTACATTACCCTGCACAATTTAACAATCCTATGTATGACAAAACAACCCGAATAACCAGATGAGTTAAATATACTGAAATGCAAATGACAACTGGTATGTCGGCAGGACTTGTTACACTGAAATGTTGCATAGATATTGTTGAATATTCATAAACTATAAAGCGAAACTCCAGTTGCGACAGCAGGAGAGAACTCTTCTTAGCAGCCCGAGGTCATTTAATTATGGCAAGTGGCTAATTGCCAAAAACCTACACAGCACACCACAAAAACACATAACAAACACAAAACACACATGAACAAAACTGGGGTCACCGCCTTGGAACGGTCAATGCAAAGCATTGGGGGTTTAAACCGGTTTACGGGCGCCAGACCCTCACACTTGGCCCAGAATTATTTACCAAACATGTAAGTTTAAATAAAAATCAACCTCATAGCATCGCATTTCAAATTAAACAGCAATAACAGAGAATTCATAAGTTCACAATAATATGATTCTTATATATATATCAATATTGGGCTTTCCGTCTTCAGTCTCGCTGACGGCTCTGCATCACGAACGTAATTTGCCGGTCCGTGTGCAGCTGTAGCTATGTACGTCTTTCTGTTCAAAACTTTAATACGGTCATTGCTTGTCATGACACACAACAATGCAAATGATCACAGACAGATATAAACAATAGCTATCGATAAGGTTATTGCCTTACCGCATAGCCACATTAACCATTTGACGGTGTCGTAGTTTAACATGTCATATGGTATCCATGTACATGTTCGATGGTTGGTTTTCTTGGCTCCTAAATTAATAAGTAATTGCTGATTGTGCATTTAGGGATATGCCTAGCCGACATTATGCTTTCGGTTTAAAAGTTTCTAACTATGGCATGGACAAAAGATGAAATTTGCACAATTAAAATAACGTTCTCGTAATAAAACCTCCTATACTGTGATACATTTTTCAAAGAACTTCAGAACCACTGTCTGTGTTTCGATTCTTCTCTAACGGTGATATTAATACTTGTGTACTTTGCCTTAAATAAATATATCTATTATAAGCCTAAATCCATCCAGAAGACTTATTTTAGATTAAGAACACATCTTGGAACGTCTGTATTTGATCTAAATGAGGAAGATATCGAATAAATCGGAGATAATAGTTCGTATAATTTAACGTTTAAACTCAAAGGCGACACTGTTGACCTAGTAACTTCAAATAACAACCAATCGTATATTAGAGACACTGGCTTGAGCTATTGATACCTTTGTTGTTATAATACAAGTTGTAACTAAGAATATGATCAACAATAATTTCTCGCATACGTATGTAGAGCTATTATATAATATATATCTTGCACACGTGTGGAAATGCAGAATATTGGCAACATGCTTAAATCCATATTAGAATTGTGTCTTATCACATGCTATACCTTGTTTTCCTTGTAATACAGCCATTACGAATATGTTTAGCATACACATGTGTAAGATAACATGTTTAGCGCTTTCATTGGCTACATATTCTTTGACTGACAAATCGCATGTAGTTATTTTGGTAAAATGGCGTCGTCAAAATGAAACATGAATTCGTTCAATAAAATAAGATCTGAAACGACACCTCGTGTCAGATCTTATATATATATATATATATATATATATATATATAGGTTGATACATGTTTTTCAACCGCTATATGTGCACGCTTTATGACTAACAATTTATCAAATTGCTTAAAGACTGGAAAACCTATTACAACATAGACGATAAATTATAAAGGTTGGACACATTTTAAACATATATTTTCTTTCGATTTTATATTTTCGCTATCACATGGGACAATGTTACATACATATGTGCTACAAGTCACTATTTATACGGTTCAACGCACGGCGACATCAAAGTCTGCAACAACGAATCTATAAATCTCAAATTAACGTATGCACTTTATATTTTTAGAATTGTTTGCATTGCACAAATATATTTATCATGAGGATTTGGTTGAGATTAACGATAGAGATTTTGAAACGTTTTCTCCTAATCGAAATGAGAAACCAATCATCGAATATTCCAAATAGAACATTTATGCCTGTTATAATGTTTAAACTGCAAACGTGTGGCCTATGCACACTTATAAATTGCACTGCCTCGTAATCAGTGGCATTCGACAGACTGCGATTGAGCCTCAGTGTATTTTTGATGGACGGCATCTGTAAGCATATTTACCGACAGACGAGATCAACATATATTATGCGACCGAGAATTCACAGATACGATATTAATTTGTATTTTGATTAATTGCTTTTCAGTTTAATGTATAAATATAGAAATGGAGCAACATATTTTACGCATTATGTTTAAGGCTTCTGATATGATCAAAATGTGCTGAAATATTTGTGTCAATAACCAAATGCACTTGCATTGTTTTCTACACAAAGTAATTGGATAATAAATTCTCCGTGGCACCAAAACCAACTTGACTCTTGCTTATTGTTGTTACTTCCCCAGATCGTTGTGATAACTTTTATATCAATAATTTTTATTGTATATTTACAATAAATCAAATTTGGCAATTTCCTGTTCGTATTGTCGAGTTGGCCGGCGGAACGGTAGTAAAGTCATACTTTGGCGTATTTTCTTGTTGGGGTGGGTGGGGGGGGGGTCGGGACGCAAGGCAATATTGCGTCAACCATGTGTGTCGGGTTTTCGCCCTGTCGCCACATTAAATCTACAAATCAAATAGAGCATTTTCGCGTTTTCGAAATTCGTTCTTAACCAAACAACCGGCGATGACAAAAGTCAGCCACCGTATCCTGTCGTTTCGTAGTACCGCAAATCGCTCTGCTTAAATTATACTGTTAAAAGATCATGGTTAAACTGTATTGGACTGTTACATTAATTGTTTCAAATGTGATACAATGCAGAATAAACAACAGTTAAACAATAATAAGGCATGTCAATACGGAATTACCAGTCAAGTGACAATTGGTATGTCGTCAATACCAGTTTCAATGAAACGTGGCAAAGAACGTGTTAATAGTATCCATAGTTCAACGCAATTGGATGTTTATATACTTCTCGATAACCGGCTTTCCGTCTTTAGTCTCGTTTAAGTCTCTGCAACTCGAACGCCATTTGCCGGTCCGTGTGCACCTGTAGCTCTGCCACTCTTTCTAACGTCTGTAAACTACTTTAATTCAATTATTGCTTGTCATGGCACAAAACAACGCAAAGAATATTGAACTGATAAACAAAATAAGTAAATATTTTAATAAATAAGTTGACTTTCCCCCTAACCAACATAAAAGATGTGACTGTGTCTTTTCGTATTTCAAGTACGAAGTGCCTTTTTCTTGGCTATCAAACTAACAAATATCTTCTAGATGCACCTCTGTAGCTGTATACTATAGCAGTTGTTAGCCTCTGTAGCTGTATACTATAGCAGTTGTTAGCCTCTGTAGCTGTATACTATAGCAGTTGTTAGCCTCTGTAGCTGTATACTATAGCAGTTGTTAGCCTCTGTAGCTGTATACTATAGCAGTTGTTAGCCTCTGTAGCTGTATACTATAGCAGTTGTTAGCCTCTGTAGCTGTATAATATAGCAGTTGTTAGCATCTGTAGCTGTATACTATAGCAGTTGTTAGCCTCTGTAGCTGTATACTATAGCAGTTGTTAGTTTTCCACTTTTTAATGAATCAAAGTATGATATGAACATGTTTATGTAACATTATAAACGATTGAATATTATCAAAGATCTGCAGAAACTATGTGCTAGTGATTATATAATTTGTCTGTAAGATGTTCAAGCATTATAAGCCTAGATCCGTCTAGAAGATTAACTGAAATTACGAAGAGATTCTGGAATGTCTGCACACCCAAAACGGGAAATAAGTTAAATCCGACATCATTGATCTACATGTTAACGGTTGAACTGAAACAAAACAGTATCTGCCTATGAATCAAAAGTAATAAACAATGACTTGTGACAGATGCTGAATGAGTTATTTACATTTTTTGTATATCTAACAGAAAAATCAAAATATTTATTCCACGCGCAGGTATATGAAAGATTGTGTTTACATACCTGAGAGCTACCATGCAACTAGTTGATATTTAGTTATAATCACATATAGAACAATATAAAATTGGCAACAAGCTAAGCGCTTTTGTGACGACTTAGGGATAGATAGAAATTTTCCGACCGCTGCGTAAGCAAGCGGAATCGAACTGCAAAATCATAACCACACTTAAGAGTATATCATTTACGCATTTATAAGATAGTGCCCACATAGTTTCCAGAGAATCTAATAATCTAGTTTACACACACTTTTGCTATCAACAAAATTTGATATGGAATCCACGGCACCGAAGCCCAACGCCCCACTTTGGTGACACCTTTAGATGCAACTGTATATTTGATACTGAGTTCGGTTGATATTATTGTTAATTTGTGTTGGATTACAATCATAGTACATCGCTATCACTGTCTGTTATTCTCAGTTGCCTGAACATTTGTTTAATGAGTCTGACGTTGAATAATTAAGGTTGACTATAAAAAAGCAATAATAAACGTGTTTGACTTGTTTGTTTCTGGATATGTTGAAAGTTGCTGAAGAAATGCTTTACCAGATCCGCACGATTATCTTCTTAAAGGGACTTGTTCAAGATTGATAAATTTTCAATTATTTGTCACAGATTTCAAAAACAAAACAGTGCAAAGGAGAGATATAACACCACTGGTAAGCATGTCTATCTACAAAGAATAACTCGCTTGCATCAGATTCAAGTGTGTTGAAATGGAATGGAACTGGAAGGAAGTTGTTGTTAACCAGTTAAATGGCACGTGAGGATAAACAACTCATTATAATTTATTCACTTTAACTCTGTTCTAATTTGTATCGATGAAAATCTCTGGTAAGTAGACGTGTATTTCATGTTTATGCTGTGTCATTCTCGACAATGGTGTTATCCGGCGCGTAGGAATACCTATTGACGGTATATCACAGTCACGTGATCTACTGCCGGATATCAACAAGTTTATACGGTCACCGCTTTATTAGGTCACTGTTTGGGTTAGTAGCAGGATAAATAACACTACGGACAGAGAAATATACTGTAAATATCGTTTTGTTAATGACTAATCATCACTTGATATTGATTGTATTATTATGCGTTTGTAACATAAATTTTGAGTATTTCTGTTGTCTTCGTTAACAGTGTAGACCATACACGGATCTAGGGATTCAAAGGATACCCGAAAATACCCGCATTTTTGATTCCATTTAACTTTACTCGTGTTCCGTTCCTCGTTGGAAAATTCGGGTCTGGTCGGATATTAAAATAATAGTGCTATATACTAGAATGTTATATATTGTATAATAATAATAAAAACGTCTTAAACAAATGAGTTTTAACCGTCCTTTTGCGGAAATAGGCCTAAGTATGGCAGAGTGCATTTGCATGTAACGGAACTGATCATAAACTCAGAGCACCGTTATTAGAATGACGAAACCTAAATAAATGTCAAATGTATCGTTAATAAAAGGAACTGATCAAATTTTACAGCGAAGGAAACTGTTGATATTATTCACCCTTTCTTTTTCCTACGTTTATATCTTGTCCCCGTCAAATACACACCTAGAAGGACAAATCAATAGTTCAACAACGCATATATATGCGTACACGAGAAGCCTATGCAACTTCTGCAACTACTTCTACTATAACTACTACTAAAACTACAACTACAACTACTACTACTATTACTACTACTACTACTACTACTACTACTACCACTACTACTACTACTACTACTACTACTACTTCTACTACTACTACTACTACTACTAATACTACTACTACTACTGCTACTACTGATGCTGCTGCAGCTGCTCTTACGTCTTTTACTATTACAACTTCATTGACGGTAAACGTTTCAACCACACATTAGAGCTCTATCAGATACTTATGTGGTTTAAATTATCAGAACAACAACATCATCTACTACTATTACTTCTTCTACTACAATAACTGCTACTGCTACTGCTACTACTGCTGCTAATGAGGATGCTCCTACTATGACTGCAACTGCTACTGCTTCTGCTGCTACTGATTATGTTACTGCTACTGCTATTGTGCTATTGTTTCTGCTACTACTGCTACCAGTGATACTGTTACTGCTACTGCTTCTACTACTGCTGCTACTACTGCTTCAATATTTATTGAAGGTTTCGGACATAAAATGAATACAATAACAATCTACTTTAATTTACTGCATACATTATATAAATTCATCAACTCACTTTTTTCATAGTAGTTTAATTCCTACGAAAGAAATAACTGCTGTTACCTGATCCGAAAGCAATATTGTCAACTACGTAAACATTGTAAATCAACATTGCATTGTTAATATTAAGAACATACAAGCCTTGCAGAATTTGCTGTAGTTAGATCCACAGTTTTCGTGAATCGGAAAACATAGCAATATCGTGTTGTTGTGTTTTTGTTTCAAAATTTGAAAGGGGCCTGTCGACGCCTAACACGGTATAATATTTTTTTTTTATAAATATATATTTTGTGAAGTATTCATTAGATGATTTCTTCAAACATATGTCTCGTTTTTATATAAACAAACAGTAACAAATTGTTTTATCATAAAAATAGTTTGGCGGGCGCGAGAAAATTTATAGTAGTAGCAAAAAAGATGTGAATGAAATGGTGATGAAGTACCGCTACGCGCATGAGCACTATTGATAAATATAGCCAACCGTAGTTAAATTTCAATTAAAGTGCGCGATTTTATAGGCGTTGTATATATTTTGTATTAACAATTTCACCAATATAGTATTGCTACTTTAAAAATATATTCGTGAACATTGGGAATATGTATTGTTTTAATTCATGTATATATTTATGGGAAATACCGTCGATCTGCCCCATTAAAGGAGTGATTATCCAAATGCTCTTAACGTAGAAGACTTGTTGTGTTAAATTATGAAACGAACACTTAATTGGCCAACGTGTACAGAACAAATACAAAGTCTCAGAACAAACTTCATTGTCTAAAATCACAATGTCTGACAATTTTACAGATGCGACAACAACATCAACATATGCAACGACCACGATGATATCTACATTGACAAATGAAACAGCAAAATCAGCAGACGTAGCAGATACGCTGAGCAATATCACGACTTCATCTGAATCTACAAGGGAAACAACCACATCTTAAAATTGTGCATGGTATCCAGAAGCCGACATTGATCACGTTGAGTTAATTTTCTGCAGTATGTATCCCATATTTGAAAAAAAACATTTGTCTAGACTGCTGAGGTCACTAGTTTTCATGTTGGATCTGTGCACCAGCCCAGCAATCCTTTCTTTGAACGGTATTTACTCATAGACTGCATATTGGTTAGTTTCCAATGTCACTAGAATGAAGGGCTATTTCTTTAATGTATTTCTGAACGCGAAGTTTACATATAGGAATTGTGTTGCAGCGGTGTTCCGTGGACGAGTATTGGACGTTCTAAAATCAAAATAAGTTTACCACAATCTACAAAAAAAATAGCCAGTATAAAATAAGGGTTCGGTACTTTTATCCGTTGTCATAATAGGCAAAACTGTAGAAAATATTTAAAGTACTAGAGCAGTTTCAAATATATTTCTCAGGAGTTGTCTGCAAAACGGGTTTGTCTGTGTTTTATATAAAAAGAAAATAGCCTGATTGAAAAGTTTGGGTAAGGTACATGGTTGCGAAAATGATTAAAAAAAAAAAGTTTAGTCCTTGCCTGACTGTAAACCGTTTAAACGTCTCCTTGGTGGGATAAGATTTGTTATTTGACCATCTAGTGAAGTAATACATTGCTTTCCATCTTTTATCATTTCACCCTATGCCGACAAATGTTGTAGACAGTGTCCCCCTGCATACGAAGTCAACTAATACACGTGTAATCTGTTTATGAGCTTTTAATTTATTATGTCGAAGTTCTGTTGGTCGTCACATTATATTGTTTGCAATAGTCATGATCAACACATTTTGTATAGTATTGTATCTATGTGAAGTGTATGTAATTATCAATCGTTTTCGCTATTGCTACAAGCCTACCGATGCAATATGTCATAAAACTGTTCAAAATCAGTAAGACTATTTTCTTGCTAACTCAAATTGGCCTAAGTACGTAATGTAAAATCATTATTAAATAAATCAATATTTAATGCATGTACTACTTCCATTGTCATATGACTTATAGTTGGCTAATAGCGTTTGTATTTCAGTTCTAGCACTTGCTATCGGATGGGAGTTGCTGTGATACACGCAATGGTTAATATTTGTACAGTATATAAGTACTCGTATAATAATAATAATAATAATAATAATAATAATAATAAATATTACTACTACTACTACTACTACTACCACTACTACTACTACTGCAACTACAACAACATCTACTACTACTACTAGTAGTAGCTCCTGTTCATTTGCTGTTGTTGTTCATTTGTCGCACAAATTTAGATATAAGTTAATATAGGTTGTTTATTTTATTAGGTATTTTTCAAACGTAAGAAATAAACGCACTTATTAGGTAGTTAAGTCGGTGAGCGTTATAACTAGCTAAGCTGGTATGCCATCGTCTATTACATTGGTTAACTACCTACCGCTTGAGTATTTCCAACTGAAGTCAGCGTACGTTTGAAATGGGGTAATCGTTTAGCTCTGGAACATGCATATGGAGCAGATCAATAACGTATATGGTGGTATGGGGGTTAATATACAACAAATTGGCACATTATTTTATAATTTGCAAGTAAGAAATGCGAAAGTTTGTCAAAAATGTTAAAATCTTATCGATAATATGAAATTGCATATACAGTATGTAACGCCTATAGGTGGATATATTTTTTCGACCGCTGCATAGGCAAGCAGTAGTGATTACAAAAACATAACTGCACTAAGAGAGTAGAATTTAGGCACGAGATATTTATCACATAATCAAAGAACGTGTGAGATATCTAATACTCTCCGTTACACTGAAAATAAGAAGTTTCATCAAATTCATTGCACTTTTATTGCACTGTTGCTACTAAAGAAATTGAAGCCCCTCTTTTGGGAAATTTTCTTATATAAATGTAAATTGCTTCTCCATTTAGATGGAATTGATAATACATATAAGGCTGTCTCTGTAGTGTCCGACCGTTTGCTACGCATACGAATTAATTCGCAATATGTTGCTTTACAACAATTGCAAATGTGTGAATGTTCTTGCAATATTGAATATACGCGAGACATTTAATATAAAGTGCTCAAAATGCCATGGATGTCGTATTTTGTTATGCACAATTAATTGATAAGACTATGAAAGTTATGAAAACAGGATTATGCCTTTTTACTAAAGTTAAAGCCATAGACAGCGTGGTAATTTGTTTAGCTTAACAGTTTAGCGTTAAATGCACGCTATCAGAACAATTACTTTTCACATCAAGTGCGTCAACGAGACGTTATGAGGTTTGAATAATTAAATTGTAATTCAATTGAATTAATATTCTCTTTTAGTATGCATCCCGAAAAATTTCGGCGGATCATATAGTCGCCGCTTTGTCCGTCCGACCGTCCTTCCGTCACACTTTCTTGTCAGGAGTATTTTTTTCAGCAACTACTGGCCGGAATTCAACGAAACTTCATGGGAAGCTTCATTACCAAGAGGAGGAGTGCATATTACTAGGACGTTCCGCTTCAGTGCTTTTTTCACAGAATTATGGGGCTTTGAATATTTCTGAAATAAGTATATAGTGCACAATTCTTGACTTTATTGTCCGGAGTATTTCTCAGCAACTTCTGGACAAAATTCAACGATACTTCACGGGTATCTTCATTACCAAGAGGAGGTGTGCATATTACCAGGACGCTCCGCTTAAATGATTTTTCTTAGAGTTATGGGACTTAGAAGATTTCTGAAAACAGTATATAGTGCACAATTCTTGACTTTCTAATCCGCGCTATTTATCATCAACTACTTGCTGGAATTCAACGAAACTTTATGAGAAGCTTCATCACTAAGAGGAGGTGTGCATACTACCAGGACGTTCCGCTTCAATGATTTTTCTTACAGTTATGGGACTTTGAAGATTCGGAAATCAGTATATAGTGCAAAATTCTTCACTTTCTTGTCCGGGCTATTTCTCAGCAACTACTAGCTGGAATTCAACAAAACTGTATGGGAACCTTCATTACCAAGAGGAGGTGTGCATACTACCAGGACGTTCTGCTTCAGTTATTTGTCTCAGAGTTTTGGGACTTCTGAAATTTCTGAACTTAGTACATACTGCACAAATTCTTGTCCGAGCTATTTCTCAGCAATTACTGGCCTGATTTCAATAAACTTTTATGGGAAGCTTCAAGAGGAGGTGTGCATATTAGCAGGATGTTCCGCTTCAATGATCTTTTTTGGAGTTATGGGACTTTGAACATTTCTGACATAGAGTATATAGTGCACAATTCTTGTCCGCGCTTTTTCTCAGCAACTACTAGCCAGATTTCAATGAAATTTCATGGGAAGCTTCATTGCCATGAGGAAGTGTGCATATTAGCAGGATGTTCCCCTTCCGTAATTTTTCTTAGAATTTTGGGACCTTGAACATTTCTGAAATACAGTACGCATTTCTATTGATTTTTAGTCATTTTAATATCTTTGCCCTTCTCATAGCTTGACAAAGCGCATTGGGGAGCATCCATCAGTTTTACTGCTATCCACGTTACTATTTGAATTGCAATGCTATGAGGACAAAGTTCATTTACAACTGCGTGTTTTGTGATTATTTATGGGCTAAGTGTGACATGCCGTTAAACCGGTTTAAACCCCCAACGCTTTGCCTTGACCGTTTCAAGGCGGTGCACCAGTTTTAATCACGTTTATGTTTTATGTTGTGTTGTATGTATTGTCCTGTATTGTATAGGCAATAGGTCACTTGCCTCAAATAAAATACTAACGGATGGTAATAAGTGTTTCTCTCCTGATGATACCTCTGGAGTTTCATTATTCCTACATTCGAGACAAAGTTAATGTGAAATGTTATCCTGATTTAAATTTCCTTTGCCTTTTGCTTTTTAAAGAAAAACACTCAACGACTGAGACAGAATTAATTTATAGCTTTATCATATCACCGGTTAAACGCTTTATATAACATTAAATCGTAATTCCCGTTCTATTAAAAATATTGTACATCTTGTGTTCACATTACGTAAACAGGAACAAAATATGGTTAAACATAAGAAGAAACGAACTTTTATTTTAATTCCTCCTCACATTTAGTTTTATAACCGACCAGTTTAATGTTCTTGCTTAATCATGAAATAAAACACGCGTATAACTCTGTTCAGTGTTTTAACAATGTATATAGCAAACTATGGTGCGCAATATAAATATGATACAAAGCTATTGTGTTGCTGGTATTGTTGATATGGACTATGTCATTGAAAGAAGATTTGATTTACGGAATCCTGTTTTGGCCAGAAAAACAAACATTCGCCCCATATCAAAAGGTGAAGATGCGAAGAGGCGAAATTTTTTATTTCATACAGACACTCGGTGATTGAACGATAAATATCGCCATACCGTTTTTTTATTTTGAGGCTATATGTTTTACAAAAGGTCGAACTATCCCAAAAGTACAATTTCTCCTTTACGACCTTATATCGTAATAACTATGTATGTTGGAAGACACTACATGTTGAACCACGCCTTAAATCTTATTTCTCGTTACTAAATGACATCATTCTAAATTGTGTGACCATATTTCCGACTAGGTCATAACAAGAAAGTTTCCGACAGAGCAGTCTTTCAAGTTTAAAAAGAGCCGTGATTGATATTTCTGGAAGTTTTTTTCGCGTTAGTTTAAATACAAATTAATACTTTTAGCTCTACTTTTCGATTGTCGTCGATCTGCGTCTGCGTCAGCGTCTGCGTTAGTTAAGTTATTTGGTAAAGTTGTTTGGTTAAGTTTTTTGTCTGAGTCTCTTTCACAAAAACAATCAAAGGTATCCATTTGAAACTTTCAATACTTGTTCACTATCAAGAAGGGGAATTGATTACGACAAGGAAGGTAACACTGTTATTTGTATTTCCAGAGTTGCCTTGTTTGGACTTACAACTTAGAATATTTTGACGTTTTTGATAAATGTAAAATATATCAATAACTATAAAATACATTACTTTGAAACCCATTCTGTAGACATCAGGAGGTAACTAAATTAAAGATTGTGTAGGAGTTATTGCCCTTTTTTAACTTTCATTTTTGCCTTTAACTCAAATTTCTAAATACTTGCATGAGGTATTGACTTGAAACTCAAAGTACTTGATCACAGTGATGAATTTATTCTGTAGACAAGTGGAGGTAACTCTCTCAACTTGTTCTATCATATTGTGTTGTCGAATAACCAACGGTGAGGGACGAAGCTTATCCGAACGCTAGCAATAAATCGACAAATCACAATAATACAAAACTTTAAAGAGTTGTGAAATCAAATAGACGAACTTTATTAATGGACATATCCTGTAATTAAACTCTAGCAACACATGTGACAGTTTCTATAATGACTGTACTGCAGATATTGCATATCCTACATACATTCGGAGTTCATGAAGAAATACTATACAATTTTGTGATTTGAACAAGAAGAGACTTGCATGGTTAAGAGGAAACTTACATTGAATTTACAAAAAATATATAAGGTCTTTAAAAAATTGTTCCTGAATGTTCCAAATCATTCTAGAAAATATTGTGCTAGAATGAGATGCATATTCTATATTACCTTTGAAGTGGGCAATATGAGCTCCGTACAGGCTAATCCAGGACGGCACTTTCCGCTTTTATGGTAGTTTATGTTTCAAGGAAGTCTCTTCTAAACATACATCTACTGTAGACTGAAAGTGCAGTCCACACAGGCTAATCCGGGACGACACTTTACGCACATGCATAAAGCTCGGGTTTCCCACGACAAGCCTCATTTTAATGTTACGCCGAGACATCCACTGTATTATGCCACAATACATTGAATTAAAACTGATATATCTTACAATGACGTGATATAACTTCCTATATGTGTGGTTTTGTCCGGAATCGAATCAAAAGTCAACAGTTTAAGTAAAAAGAAAATCCATTAACAAGACAAACACTCTGATTCAGAATGAGTGTATATTTTATTACTGTTTATAAGAAAAACACGAACATGAACGAACGTGGATTCTAAATATTCTCACAAATGAGTAATTTGCTTTTGTAATGATGCCAGTAAAGTACAAATAAATCATTTACATTTCATGATTTCTAACTAAATGCACAAACAATAATTAACCTTTGGGCGACAACGCGAAGTATTTTTTTTTCTAAACATTGTACGTAACGGTAAACTTGAAGACACGAATTTAAATATGTATCTATAATTATTTCGAATTTTCGTTTTTGTATGATATGTCCACGGGAAAATAAATAGTGGTGCGAAATATATAACTGGCAAAAACAGGATTCCGTATGTTTCATTCAGGTCTCAAATATAGACAGTCCGTAGGTTTTAAGATCACGAATAACATCCGCTTATAATTGTATGTTTAAAGACATATGCAAGACATAGTCATATTAATGTTATTTCAATAGTTTATGTCAACGTCGTTTAAAATCCCTGGGATTTAATAACTTAATGCGAAAAGGATGAATAAGAAACATTCGAAGTTGACTGTTCTCATGGTTCAAATCTTCCTGTCAGGAGTAACTGCAAGTATGTAAGAATTTACCTGTATGTGTTCGTGTTTGTGTGCGTGTATGTGTGCATGCGTGGGTGGGTGCGTGTGTACGTGCGTGTGCGTTTGTGTGTTATGTGCATGTGCGCTCTTTTGTACAATATTTCCTAACGTACGTCTTCACGAACTATATATTTTAGTATGTTTCCCCTTGCCAAGTGTTTCACATGGAGCAGTGTCAACAGCATCAGTATTTAGTGGAAGTACCCTAACTCTCACGTGCAACACGGGATTCAAGTTGACAGGAAATAACGTGGCCACGTGCTTATCCAACGATACATGGAGTCCCGCACTCGGAAAATGCGAAGCAAATAAAACAGGTCTGTACATTTCTATTTCACTTTATGCAGGTCAATGATATTGCTAGCACATGCTGTTTAGTGTAACTTTAATGCAGTCATTACGGCTATTTTTTCGTACACACGCTCTAACATATTTATTTAATTCAACATTGACTTGACAAATTCGCATTGTCTTTCCTATGAATCGCACTTTACTAATCTGATTTTGTAAGGATAATTAATGAAGTCAAAAAAAACAAATTGTAGTGGAAAACGTCCGTCTTGCGATTGACTGATTTCAAGTTCCATTCTTCCTCAGAAGCGTTTAAACGATTTTACGTAAATAAATTAATGCTCATCTTATTAAGTTTATCAAGTTGCATTGTTCCTTCAGTGTAAAGCAATAACGTTGTCATCATTAGATTGCACTGTACGGTAATGTAAATAGTACAGAGATTTATTTTTGAACAACCCTCCATGCTAATTAAGGTAGATTTATAAATTATATTGCAGATACTTATTATATGTTTATTCAACCCAGTAACATATGTTTTTAACTGTTCTCATCCATTATTCAAAACTGCAACCATTACGACCTGTTTCAAAGGTATAAATACATATAAATATTGAAAAAAATCAATTATAAATCGCTACCTTAGCACTACAACGGCCAATCTTACAGGTAAAAAGGTGCAGACAGTCGCTTGCAATATCAAGGTTGCGAAATATACATTGAAATTATAGTAATATTGTGAACAAGCCTAAGTTAAATTGCATACATGCATTTGTTTATGGACTCTGTTACGATGTTTAATACTGGCTTATATCCCAAATAACGTTCTGACGGTCCTTTCCAGTTTTTAAATAAAATCTTCCAAATGCTATAGTGCACTAAAACGGTGTTAAATGACATAGCAAACATATTGTTTTTCATTAAATTGCTCCACACTCCAACCAGATAAACATCAGGTTGAATGCAACGAGCTATTTGATAGGTAAACATTAAGTTTAATGTGTTTAGCGACTAAATCTATTTGTGCTTTTGATATAACGTTGTATTTGCTGAATAGTTTATTATTGTCGCAATTGGAACGTTCGGGTATCCCAAATAGTAATTTAGAGCACTTAGGGGATGAAATGGACGGGTGTAAGTGAATAAGCGAATGCATTGGGTTCGGTAAAATGGGCATTTAAAAAAAGGTCAGCATTTTCAATAGGACTAGCACAGGTACACTTTGGACTATCGCCTAAGTGATTACTATATACATATAGATCAGCATTTAAGTCACTGCAATTATTTAGAATTCTGGCGTTGTGTATCTGTTGCGAGCGGACACCAATCAAACAATAAGGTGGTACAGTTGGTGGATCAAACATTTGTTTAAGATGTGTTTTTAAACCAGATAAGCTGTCAATTGATCTAATGTTTATATCAAGGTCATTGCACATTTTAATAGAAGATGGAATTACGGAGTTCGAGTAAATTGCGAGTCTTCGCGTAACTGTTGCATAGGTAGCACTGTTTCGTAAAGAATATGGACAAGTGGAAAGCGGTGGAGGGAACGATTCATTAGGGTAGCCCGGAAGTAAATTTTTACTATGTTAATATACTAAGATGAGTTTTTGTCTTTTCCGGGCGATCGTTAAGTGAAAAGCACCCAATTTCCTTAATAATATTACTTGTATTAGCGGAACGCGTTAAGCCGGTTACTTTTCGAGCCGCCTCTAGTTGTGTCTTATCTAGTATTTCCTTTCATAGTTGGTGCAATTGTCCCAAACAATAGAAGCGTATTCAATTATGGGTCTTAAATAAGAAATATAAATTTGATTGAGAGTTTCGCGCTTCAATTTGTATTTTACCATTCTCATCGAGTCCAGGATTTTAAATGCGGATGATGCAATATTTTGAATATGTTCATCCCATGTCCCATCGTCATTAAAAGTGAGACCAAGATGCTTATGATAGTGCACAACAGTTAAACGAGTATTATCAAATAATAATTTCTGACTGTTTTGACTTTTGGATAAAGTATAAAATACCTTATCAGTTTTAGATGGGTTAAAATTAAAAAGCCACTGTTTAACCAATTCATTGATTTGAAACAAGTCGTGATTAAGTGTTGTTTCGATAATGTTAATGTCGTTAGATGAGACAGCTAATGAACTATCATCAGCAACAAGTCTAGTTTTAATCAAAAAGAGTCGGATATATCATTAACGTAAATTTAAAAAAAAGATGACCCAGAACAGAGCCCAAGGGGACACCGGCATTGTTTTGATCGCGAATAAGAAGATCCAATAAACACTTTTTGTGTTTTGTTATTTAGATAGCTTTCCGTCCAATTTATGAGACTTTCACATATTTCAACTTGTTTAAGCTTAAATATGAGACCTTTGTGCCAGACTCGATCGAAGGCCTTACTGATGTCACAATATACGATACAAGTATATTTTCTTTCATCAAAAGATTGACATATTTGGTTGTACATATCAATACGTTGATAGTCTGTAGAGTGCCCAGGTAAGAATCCTAACTGGTTTTTGAAAATCAACTGGTTTGTATGTAAGTAATGATACATATATTTGAACGCAATTAGCTCAAAGACTTTGCGTACGCAACTAACGTACGCTCCCTTTTTAAACAATGACATCAAATTGGCTTCTTTCCAATAATCTGGGTAGGCATTTTCGCTGATAGATCTGTTAAGAAGTATCGAAAGTGGTTCACCAAATGATTTGGCAGTTTCATGCAATATTGTGTGACGTATTCCGTCACGATCATTGGCTTTGTTTACTTCTAAATTAGAAAGAGCATCGATCACATCCACTTCTGTAATATTAATATCATTTAACGTAATATTAGTTTTGAAAACAAAGGGAGGTAGTTCATGGTTAGTATCGTTAACTGTTGATATAGAACAGAAGTAGTTATTTGATGTGTTTGTCTTTTCAACGTCCGTTACAGCATACGACTCGTCAGGATTAATTAAAGGCGGTATAGTATTATAGTTAGATTCACTTTATTTAACTAACATTTTAACCATTTTCCAGTACTGACGGGGATTTGACGACCTGCATTCAAATAAATCATGTTCTTGAGTATTGAAAAAATTCTCTTCGGCATGCTTTTTCGTGTCATTAATTTTATCTCTCAATTGCTTATAAGTTATCCAATCGGTTGATTTCCCGGAGTTTATTGCTACACGATTTTGTCGATCTCGTTGACGTGATGTTCTACGAATTGAAGACTTATACCATGGGCGATCATTTGGTCTTATTATAACCATAGAAGACGGTATTTATCATACCAATATGCTGATATCGGCCTGATACAAAGGTGCCTGATATATTTTTATCAGGTCAGTAGCGCTTATATCAGTCGATGTTTGGAGGTACGTCATATTACTCGGAATCAACTATAAAGTCGGAGGAAAGGAACCCTACTAGCTTAGCTATCGTTCCAATCCGACAAACTTATGCTGTGCATTTCTGTATGCAATCCTTATTCAACATAAATATGTTTAAACCAAATATAAATTCAACATTTTCGTTAATAATCAATCATGTTCAACAAAACAAATATTTTGATACCAAGAACGTATATAGTTTATTATTTTAAGTCATCATAAATCACAAAACCGTTATTTTTTTTCAATATTCACATACACCCGCACTTTGGTAGTGGGGTGACGTCATCAGTGGAACAATAATTCATCCATACAACAATTAGTTCAATACATTCCTTACAAATGCAATACAAGTCACTACACAGGATCAGTTAATGTTGAGCCTCAAACTTTCTTTACCAAAAATTGAACATGATACAGTCAATGTTGACACGATCTTGCAAATGTCAATTTATATACACAACTCCAAAATGGCGCCTCTAAACAATTCGGCGACGTATGTTCTCCGATAAAATTGATCGTCCAATCCATTTCAGCGTGCATTTTCAATATTATTTGAATGAACGGGTGTGTAATCTATGTATTCGTAGCGAACACAGCTCATTTACAATTACGAAATGTTAATAATAAGGTATTATCCAGTCAACGTTCAGAAATCCATAACTACATGTACGTGAACGTGTAAAAGCCGGCTCAGCAAACTCAGCACTGCTCTGAGATCATATAAATATATATATATATAATATATAATTCCATTGAGAGTTTGCAGTCAATATGTATGAAAGTTCCATAGTGAACACTAATGGAATTATCTGTTTCAAAAATCCCTGAGTGTAAGGCTTTATTGAGCTAGAAACGGCGAAAGGGTCGATCAATGTGCGTGACTGAGGGCTTACTCGTGTTGTTTCATTTATGACATTACACATATTGTTTAAAGTTAATATTTCTTTGAATTTATGGTTAGACTAATTAATTTGTTTTTCGTTTATGTCTCCTACGAGACCTATTCTGTTGCGTGTATCTAGGGCTTGCTCTAGGCAAATATTAAGTCTTCCCCAGAAGTCGACTGCTGTATTTGGAGGGCGATATACATTTCCAACTAAATAACTATAGGAATGGTCATATATAAGAACCCATGTGGATTCTGGAAAAATAACCTCTAGCTTCAAAATTCGTTTAGGTCTAAAAAGAGATGGAACAAATGAATGAAGAACCGCTGAGTGATTCGTATGATCTTTTCTAAATATATTATCAAATCCGGCAAGTGACAAAGAATCGTTATTAATATCTGTATAAAGTTTAGCTTCAGTAAAACACAGAATATCGAAGTCTAGGAAATTGTTATTTATATAATCGAATTTGTTACGTATGCTTCTAATAGTCTGATGTAAAATCGATAAGCAGGTGCTTTCAGTAAATGTATTCGACTTTCCGGGGTTTGTTTCTATATCCACAGATAGCAAAAGTAACAAAGTCAAATAGAATGGGCTGTAATTGTTACAGTGCACATACAGCATTGACCTCCCTTTAAAACCTGGATAGGTATAGCACTCAGTTAAGGTAACATTTTGTTCACTAAGCACTGCGTTCAATCATAGGTAAATATATACAGGCTATACATGTAGTGATAGTGTTATTGTAACTGATGCATGTTCTAATCCAATTACGTATATTTGATCTAATATTCGACGCGTATTTCTGTAACAACCGCACGAATGAATTGATAGGATAATATTTAGCCGCATGTACTCTCGTAAATCGTTGCATGCCTATATGAAAGCTACCGATAAACGATCGATAAAGTGAAAGGTCAATGACCTATGCGGGTAAAAGGAAAAGACGAGATTTAACATAGATCCATTGGAAACTTTCACAGTCCTAATACAATACTGGTGTGGGAGTGGGAGAGCTGAGTAGCAATATAATTAACGGAACATAAAGCACATACTTTAAACAGAAGAAGAAAACAAGAAAAATATAAACAAACAAACAAATTGATGGCAGCAAAGTAAGAAACAATTATCTGCCCAATTTCTCAATATAAACTTTAGAAATTGAAAGAAATAAGCAAACAAAATAGATATCAGGTAATGCAAAAATGTAAGGTGTCAAATACGTGAAGTATACAGTTGCACGATAAAAGCATGGGATTTACTGTTAGATATCAACGGTTTCATTTTTTATATTATAGCTTGTACATAAACATTGACTGTATTACTAAAGAACGCCTATCATAATTAATCAAATGTGTCGAGACTCTTGAGTCTGCGACAATAAACTGATGTTTATTGTTTACATTAGATGGATAGATTTAAGCATTTAATAAAAAAAAGTCATATTTTCAATATAGTATAAATTTAGAGGAACATATTTACATACTATTGGATTACATATATTGAGAGTTTAATACGGATTAGTGATGTAATAACAATAACAAATGTCACTACATTGAGACGTCAAAAAGTAGCACGTCTCGTAAGAATAACACGAGTCAAAACGTAGCATGTCTCGTCCGGATGACACGAGTCAATAAGTGGCAACGTTTTGAACCAAAGTATAGGGGAAAATCGCAGGACGATATGATTGTACTTCGCCTTCCCGGATGGCAGCTAACGCATCCGTGTCTTTGATAAGGAATTTCCGTTCACCTCTGTTTGGTGACATTTCCGCCCATCACCCAGGTCGACGTGACAGTGTGACCGGGACTTTACTTGGAAGATAACAGTCTGTAAAAATGCAACTGAGAACCGTTATAAACATAAACGCGTCGATACAGGTAAAGCCCCGGTCACACTGTCAATATGTTGACTACGATAGCCCACGATTGATCGTGGGCGTCTTAATCGTGATTAGTCGGGATGCAGAGTGTCCCGATTGTATCTTTCTACGTATACCTACGGTTGTTGTAGGACGAGACTACGAATATCAACGACACTGGTAGGTTACCGCAGCCAATTCACCACTGTTTCACCAAGATATGATACGACCTGCTACGGTTGTAATAAGCTAGCGTCAGGTATACGCTACGGTACTAGACCTTTGTTAACGTTTCTCCTAAGATTGTAATGAGATTAAAGAAGATTCATTACCATTAACCTACGACCAGCCAATAATTTCTCACGCTTCACTACGCTTCAAGGCGATTTGGACATCACGATGCCTCGTGCATAATCGTGGCACCAACATAGGCAAAAGTAGTGAGTGCGTAGGAACATCGCCATAAACCGTACAGGCAATGCGTCTTAATCTTCGCGTTGTCGTGGTCCATCGTGTATATTCGTGAGTAATCTTGATAGTTGCCGATAAAGATCCGACTGGAATCGTAATTGAACTGTAGGGCAAGCGTAGAAATCCGTACCATATACGTTTCAAAACGTACCATAACGTAGTACAGTCTTGTAATATATATGTTATAAAATCAGTCACGATTAATCACGACAAAACACGAAAGGCCACGAATGCCTCTACGATGGCTGTAAGAATAAGCCAGATTGAGATACGATGGCACTAGGATGGTCCTAGTCTTTGGCAAAATCGTAGCGGCGCTACGATAAGCCACGAATGTTTTGAACATGTTCAAAACTGTCGTAGCGTTTCTCGATCAATAAGAATCACCCAAGAATCTTCAAGTTTCACACAGATGCCAGTACGTATGTGTTTACGATTTACCACGCAGTCCAAGATTTTGTAAATCGTGGGCAATCGTAGCCAAAATCGTAACAGTGTGACCGGGGCTTAAATCTGACGATTTATAAATGCAGACGATTGCAGCGTGTTTATAAACAGAAAACCACGATTCCCCCTGTTTACAATAAATGGTTGATCCCCTCACTTTCAACAAAACTTAAACCGACTATTGTTTTTTATATTTGAATATAAACAAAGCGAAACTCCAGTTGAGACAGCAAAAGAGAACTCTTATTAGCAGCCCGAGGTCTTTTATCTTTGGCATTTGACCAATTGCCAAAAACAATACAATGGACATCATAAAAACACATACCAAACACACAACATATGAATAAAACTGGGGTAACCGCCTTGGAACGGTCAATGCAAAGCATTGGGGGTTTAATCCGGTTTATGTGCACACGAACCTCATACTTGGCGCAGAATTATTCACAAAACATGTAAGAGTAAATAAAAATTAACCTCATAGCATCGCAATTCAAATTAAACAGAATTACTCAATGGCTACATGCAAACCAGAGCAGCAGAATTGCAACTTTCTGTGGCACGATGAAATGAAACAAAAAACAAGTATCAATTACATCTCGTCTTTTTATAAACAGCTTTAAAGACATAGCATCATATAGTTCAATTTTCAGATCATCGTCATGCAAAACAATATCCAACAACCGAAACGTTTTATGAGTCGGTATTTACGAGCTTGTAACACGTACTAAGGCAATTGTAACAGCCAATATTAATTGTTTATTAACAATTGGACCATTTCATCTTTTGTGTGGCTTTAAATTTAGACCTTTATGTATGTTTACTACTCCGATTGGACGTAGTTGAAATGACCTGAGCATTTATGCCGTCGCAAAAAAAGTCCAACTGTTAAATGTTGCCAAACAATGGAAGAAAACGTTAATCCAAGATGCATCTGTAAGGCCACACAAAAATAAATGCTTTGGTTAACGCTTACATCTCATAAACAGTCTAGGAGGGGAGGTAAAGATATAACTTTCTTTCTTTAACTTTGTTTTTCTTTGTCGCATATTCAGCACACAGTTTAAGTATATTGGAAAATGTTTAAAAGCCTCCCAACAAAGAAACTTTACCTTAACTCTTAATAAGGTCATAGAAAAAGATATTTCTGGCAAGAAACTTATAATATAAGCGAAAACTGCTATTTTTTCACGAAAATCAGAAACAGGCAAAACAAGTTGAAGGTCGGCAGAAATATAAAGGGGGGGGGGGCGGTCGGGTTAGTGGAAACCAGCAACTTAATAATACTAAGTCTGGTTGTAACGGTTCAGACTGAAAACCATTCCTCAATATTGAATACCAGGGAAATGTACAATTATTTTCACCATAACGATGAAATGACTAGCTGTTAATGAATCTATCTGACATATTATATTATCGCATAGCTGCAGGATCATCTGTGCAAAATAGTAAACAATCTAATTAAATACACATACCAATCGCGCAAATAAGCCAACCATACATTCAAGACAGTCCAGAAGAGGTTCTCTGTGACTTTAGCTCACCGCGTCAAGGTAGGCTAAAATGATTCCGAACATACACGAGTTAAAACCAATTTATCTAGAAAATTGGTTTCCTTGAGAGCACGAGTTTGCCACATGTTCTAGTAAAGTACAAGGATTTCTTTTCGGAATGGATTATTACTGTTCATTTGACACGTATATAGTTTACACATAAACAGGATATTGGGTTTAACAAATGACTTTGTTTCTTCTCAAAATAACTCAAGCAGTAATATAAAGAGCAAGGTTTTCAATTTTGTCGTTCATTTGTCGCAACAGTTTAGATAGAAGTTAATATAGATTGTTCATTTTATTTAGTATTTTTCTAACGTAAGAAATAGACATTTACGGGTAGGTAGGTAACTCGGTAGGTCAGCGTTTTAACTAACTAAGCAGATATGTCATTGTGCTGGCCATACTCTACCCATATGTTAGCCATACGCAGACTACCCTGGCCATAGGTTGGCAATTCGCTGGAGTACGCCGGTCATACGCTAAGATTGGCTACAATACGCTGGCCATACGCTGGACATACGCTATCCATTAGCCAATTATAGGTTCAGTACGATAAGTATACGCACAATTTTGTATTTTAAATGACTTTTTGTGCGCATGAAAGAATATTTTACGAGTTTACATACGCAACTCATACGGTTCTCACATACGCAATAGTGTGACAGGGCCAAACCCTGAGCGTGCGTTTGAAATGGGGTAATCATTTACCTCTGGAACATGCATATGGAGTAGATCAATAATATATATGAGGCTCAATATACGACAATTTGGCATATATTTAAATATTGTGCATGTTAGAAATGTGAAATTTTGGCAAAATTTGTAAAATCCTTATACTAATATTAAATTGCATATACAGTATGTAACGGCGTATAGGTGGATATATTTCTTTCGACCGATGCATCAGCAAGCAGTATTGACTTAAACAACATAACTGCACCAACAGTGTAGAATTCAGGCACGAGATATTTATCACATAATCAAAGAACGTATGTGATATCTAATACTCTCAGTTACACTAAACATAATAAGTGTCATCGATTTTCATTGCACTTTCGTTGCACTTTTGCTACTAGAATAATTGAAGCCCCACCAAATGTTCTTATATACATGTAAATGGCTTCTCTATTTAGATGGAATTGATAATACATGTAAGGCGGTCTCTGTAGTGTCCGAATGTTTGCTCCGCACATAAATAAATTAGCAGTATTTTACTTTACACCTGTTGCAAGTGTGTGAATGTACTCACGATGTTAAATATACGCGAGACATTTAATATGTAGTGCTCAAAATGCCATGAATGCCGTATTTTTTTCTGATGCACGATTAATTGATAAGGCTATGAAAGTTATAACAAAACCCGATTATGCATTTCTACTAAAGTTAAAGCCATAGACAGCGTGGTTGATTTGTTTAGCTTAACAATTCAAGCTTTGAATGCACGCTATCAGAACAATTACTTTTCACATTCAGCGCGTCAACAAAACGTTGTGAGTTTTGAGACATAATTAATGTGAAATGTTCTCCTGGCTTTACTTCTGCTTTTTGCCCTTTAAAGAAAAACCCTCAACGATTGAGACAAAATTAATTTATAGCTTGATCATATCACCGGTTAAATTATTTATATAACATTAAATCGTAATTCCCGTTCTATTCAAAATAATGTACATCTTGTGTTCACATTACGTAAACATGAACAAGATATGGTTAAAAACAAGAAAAAATAACTTTTATTTAAATTCTTCCTCGCATTTTATTTCATAACCGACCAGTTTAATGTTCTTGCTTAATCATGAAATAAACCAAATGCTCGTACATATACATATGTCAATTAACTTCTAAATTCTCCCTTAAAGGGCTTATTAACTCTATACCTGGACCCGTATAATTCAGTTCAGTGTTTTAACAATGTATATAGCAAACTAAGATGCACAATAGAAATATGTTACAAAGCTTTTGTATTGCTGGTATTATTCAAATGGACTGTGTCATTTTGGGTGTTTAAACTTATGTATTAATTAACTAAACTAAATATGCTATTTAACCATTTTTGACAATTTAAACACAGTCATTATTCCCTTCAATGAAAGAAAATTTAAAAAGTATGTAAATTATGACTTACTTACCAGGATTTGAAAAAGCATGGTTCCGACATAATCGACGCAGCAGTGACAATAATTAATTATGAACGAAAGTTAGACCGGTTTTCGGAATTAAGGGGATTCCGTTATTGAGGATACTTTTTACCTATGGATATACAGTAAAATTAATTATGACCCAAATAGTTACATGTTAGGAGAGGATTCCGATTTAGAGAGGATCCGGTTTACAGGGTTATCACGTGCGCTCTACCATTATATGTCACAATTCCGATCATCTAAATGGTAATAAGTTTGATTTCCTGCGAGCCGGTTATATGCTTTATCACGGCAAAGCCTATTTGTTCACCTTTTATTGAGTCTACGAATATAATAAATATCCTGATTGTATCTGCGGCGGCACTGTAAATACTTCAAATGTACGTTCGCGCATGTTATTCTGGGTAAATAAACGACTGTTGAATAAATAAATGGTTGACTGCACACGGTATAATATGAGTAGGATTAAATTTGGTTGATAATGAGGGGATTAACCATTAAGCCTCAGTCACACATTCCCGATTTTTCCTGCGGTTTTTGAGCCGACAGCGTCCCGAATCAAATTTGTCAACAGTCGGGACAATATTCTGAGATTCGGGACTCGAAATTCGTCCAAAGGTCACGACAGCGTCACGACAGAATCCAGACAGGGTCCCGATTTTTCCGAGTGCGATCCGACAGAGTCCCGTCAGTGTTATGATAGCTCCCAACAACGTCCCGACAGCATCCCGGTATTCTCGACATTTTTATTATTTGTATCGTAGCGCTGACTGGACGCTGTCAGGAGCCATAATCGGGAAGCATTATTGGTAGTCGGTCAAAGTTCTGTCGATGAATGACAAACGCACACAAACACGAATAACATACACAATATATATACATCAGATGTGATAAATGTATATATATGGTTATGCAATATCATTCCCGTTCCACCGGATATTGTCCCGACAACGTCCCGACGCCGTCTCAAATTTGATCCGATATAGCCGAATCTAATCCGACAGAGTCCCGACTATACTAATTCGGCTGAGTCTCCCGAATGTTAAAAGAAAAGCTTAACTGTCGGGAGTGCTTGGCCGATAAAACCTGCCGTCCACTAGGCCCCGAAGGTTCCCCGAAAGCGAATTTTGCAAAATCGGGGTGTTTAGGCATGTCTTCGCGAAGTTATGGAACCCTTCTGTGTCCTTCCTTGACAATTCTGGAGCCTTCTTGGCACTTCGGGGCCTGATCGGGATTGAAAAAAATTCAGCATCCACATTTTAAAAGTTTTAAAATTTGGACGCCGAACGTTTTATTCGGGACGGCTTCGGGGTCTTCGGCAAACCATCGGCAACCATTCTGAATGTTCGGGAACCCATCGCCATTGACTCGGCATCTTCGAAAATCCTTCTTCGAGGCTTCGTGATCGGTTTAACGACCCCGAGCGGTACCTGAAGGAAGCTGAATCGATGTCAAACGCTCTCCGAAGACGACGAGTGGACGAGTTCTGTTCGCGTGTACACGCGGAAGCTATGCCGATCATTTTAAGAAAGATGCCGAATCGTTGCTAAAGAAGCCGATTGTCAACGGAAGGGACGCCGAGCATGAGTCGTCCCGAACTGTAAAACAGCGACAGCAGAAGTGATGCCGTCAATTTGGTGATAGTGTTTGAAGTAACAGGATCGGTATTGTTCTTGTGAATGAAGCACTTATTATGGTGTCAGTCATAAACAAGCTACTCAAGAAGATGTTTTGCGTGAGGTTACTAGTCAGGCAGCCTGTGGACATTACAGAAGGTATGGTCCTTAGTCTTGGTCTTGAAGGCTAAATCCTTAATCTGAAAGCCCAAGCTGAGAAGAAAAAACACTATGAAAAAGTATCTAAGGGATGCCCATAAACATCCCACTCTTTTTTGGTATTAAAGTAGGCTCTGCCAAATGAAAGACAACAGTATTGGTCATGATTGGAGTATATGGAATGGCCAGAACTTCATCATTATACTCCTGAAGCTGGGGAGTAGACACTTCTGGGAAAAAATGACATACACTTTCCGCAGCAGCGCAGAAGTACAGAAGTCGTACGTATTAACAGATGTCATGTAACGCAGTGCCTTCGCAAGCTTTAGGCCAGGAAGGGCGTTACGGAACCTTGTTAATTTTTGTCTGAATGCGAGGCGTTGGACACTGTGGTTTGTCATCCAAAATTGTTGGCGTGAACGTCAAATACTGTTTGATCTACAACCGATGATGTCTTCTTCTCTGTGTCAAGTGAAATTCCAAGACGACATTAAAGGCAATGAGAATGCATCTAAAGATCAATTGTCGGGCTAGCACATGATAATCGGATTGTAGTTCGGCGTCGTTCGGCGTCGTTCATATACCCCGAACTTCCAATCGGCAACATTCAGCATTCAGTCGAGAACAAATCGGCAACTATTCAGCATGTTCTGCAATGTTACCGCAACCTTTCCGCACGTTCGGGAAAAATTCGGAAGCTAATTCCGAAACTGTCGACATTCTTTCGCGTCGCATTCGGTGACTTCGGATAGGTTTCGGGGTTTATACCGCAACCTGTCGTATGCAACTCCGCGAATACATGCCGAACACGCACGTTGGCCAAGCTCCGCACATGTTATTCCGAAGTGTTCCCGAAACTAGCACATTTTTATCAGCAACCCTTACGCAAAGTCTCCGGGCGGTAGTGGACGGCAGGTCGAACGCCGAACGTGTCCCGAGGATTCCCGATTCTCAGGACAGCGTTCCGAAAGCGTCCAGACAGCTCTCGACAGCGTCCCGACGGCGTCCAGATATTCCCGATTGTTTTTTTATTTGTATCGTAGCGCTGTAGGGACCTAGTCACACTGTCACGACTTTTGCTACGATTGCCCACGATTTACAAAATCTTGGTGAAGCGTGGTAAAGCGTGAACACATACGTACTGGCATTTGTGTGAATCTTGAAGAATCTTGGGGGATCCTTATCGATCGCGAAGCGCTACGACAGTTTTGAACATGTTCAAAACATTCGTGGCTTATCGTAGCGCCGCCACGATTTTTCCAAAACGTAGGACAATCCTAGTGCCATCGTATCTCAATCTGAAGTATTCTCACAGCCATCGTAGACGCATTCGTGGCTTTCCGTATTTAATCGTGATTAATCGTAACATATTTTATGTCATACACATTACAAGACTGTAGTACGTTATGGTACGTTTTGCTACGTATAAGGTACGTATTTCTACGTTTAACCGACGGTTCAGTGACGATTCCAATAGCATTCTTAGCGACAAGTATCATGACTACTCACGAATATACACGACGGACCACGACAACGAGACGATTGGGTCGCGTTGCCTGTACGCTTTATCGCGATGTTACTACGCACTCACTACGTTTGCCTACGTTGATGTCACGATTATGCCCGAGGCATCGTGATGCCTTGGTGCGTAGCGAAGCGTAAGAGTTATTGACTGCTCGTATGTTTATCGTGATGAATATCCTTTAATCTTACTACAATCTTAGGAGAAACGTTAACAATCGCCTGTAATCGTCTGTTACCGTAGAGTTTACCTGACGCTAGCGTATTACAACCGTAATAGATCGCATCATATGTTGGTAAAATCGTGGTGAATCGGCTGAGGCAACCTATACCTACAAGTGTCGTTGATAATCGTAGTGTCGTCCTACAACATCCCTAGGTAAACGTAGAAAAACACAATCGGTACACTATGCATCCCGAATCATCAAGATTAATACGTCCACGATCAATCGTGTACTATCGTAGCCAAAATCGTGACAGTGTAATTGAGGCTTAAGGGATAGTATATGTTTATGTACAACGCTTCAATCATCTGTAGCTGTAAATCGTCTGATTTACCTGTATCGACTAGTCCATATTTATAACGATTCTCACATGCATTTTTGCCGGCTATATCAAAGTGGTTTAAAGTTAATACTTTAATTGTTTTATAGCGCTTACAAAACCGTAAAGTCTCGTAAACCAACGTTTCAACGGAGCTTATTGATCACACCATTCACTCTCATTACCCTATTCATTGTTATACCTTCCCCATGCGCAGTGTAGCAATAAACATAATAACAAGTAATTAAGCAATCTGCATTATTTATATAGACTTTGAAAATGACATTGACAACACGATATTGGCGGAAATAAATACTCAATTTGTTAATTATGACTTATTGCATTCACACTTGAATATGTATTTTCGCCAGCACTGGCACTATATTGAATAATCGTATCTTGTTAAACTTTAAACATTGCATAACTAAAACTGTTCTGTAACGTTTGTGGAATATTTAGTAAAACCTGTTAGAACGAGTGAAATTGTGCACAGATATCGCCATGACTGGTGAGACCGTATCTTTTTATTCGTATTTTGTTCCAAACCTGTATCCGATTATCAATATTGTTTGTTCTAAGGCAAAACGTTCACTCGCGCACATGTGGTGTGCACAAACTCTGTCCAGCTGTTTCTGCAAGTATGACGCATGTTGTATTTATGCTCGGATTGTCATAGGCCATTGACCAGAAAGACGAAATGCCCGCATGGATAAGGATCCATTCCAAAGCAGGAACTCCTGATGCTACACCATTTGCATAGATCATTTTTTTCGGAACGATGCCTTTCATGCACGGAATAATTCTCCATGCAAAAAATTTGTTTGGAAAATAATACACGAGTTTATTATATGAGTGAATAACATCAGTCAGATCGTAGTTTTTGAGAAGGCTGTATATATCCGGTATTAAACCGTTGGTTCGTCTGTTACAATGCAGAATGCATCCTGCGAACAGGCCTGTTAACGAAAATCTTTTTCGCCAGGTAATTACGTTTTAGTCTGGGGATATGACCGACAAACAGGAGTTTTCAATTTTGTAGAAATATTGAGCATTCATGTGAATGTAGCAGAAATTGTCGTCTAAAAGTGGCAATGCCAACTGTGGTACGAAACGGTGGTACAAAACGGTCTAGTGCGAATCTGGCCCCTGAAACCGGAAGCGTAGGCCCAAATCAGAACAGTTTCCGGAATTCTCCATCTTGTAAGAAGACTACGCTAAACGCCATATCCAGCTTGTCTGCAAACTATTCTCATTACATCACTCTGTCCCGCCGGTGGACGATTAGCTGTCGAGACTACTCGGCTACGTAGGTAACTACAATATTGGCGCTGCGAACAACTTCGAACGAGATATTCCCTGTCATGGAATGTGTCCGTGCTGATCGAAAATGTTTGTTCAGGCGTTTTGGAATTCATTTCACAGCAACATTGCGTTGGTTAAATACACTCTACAATAAATAACTTCTTGCCTTTTCTCTGTGTGTAATTTTCTGTAACTGTACAACAAAAAGTCTGAGATTAAGCAGTTATTGACTGGCGAGTAAGCGGTGCATAAACCGTGTTATCCCTACTTTGAGTTTGCTATTTTTAGCTTGTGTAATAACTAGTTGTCAGCTTGTAGCTAGACACTTGCTACCAATATCAACGTGTTGGACAAACTGATTGTCAGCTTTAACTAGACAAATGCCAATATAGTATTGTCAGCTGGAAGTTACAAGTGTTAAATTAAATTCAGTCTATTGTGCACATCCATTCTGAAATATAAATGAATTAGCAATCATTAGTTAGGTTGCACAAAATAAATAAATACATAAATAAATAGATAAATAAACAAAGAAACATAAAAGAAAGATGAAATTTTAATAGTAGTTAGCAAATAGCTTAATAATGGTAAAATAAATGATAAATTTGAGAATATTATATACAAATTACTATAAATAAAAAAGATGCATCGACAAGTGCTGCTTATTCCAAACAATTCCGCATTGAAATCTGAACTTCGGTCACTACAGCTTAACCCGCGCAGTGCCAGGGCCATTATCGAGTTCAGAGAACGTGTCGGTCTAATCGACAAACAGAACTTGGCGGCGAGTCCATATATACGTATATCGAGGTAGCCACTAGACTTGGTCGATTTCTCTGCATACGGTAGGGATACCACGACCGCCAAACAACAGGAAGATGTCGACAGAATAACAAAGACTATTCACTGAGCTGACTTAGAGAGGCCAATGTACAATAGCCCCACTAGATTAGAAACTCGAAATCACTTATTACATGCAGCAACACCTAGCCGACAGAATGCGCAATCAGCAATTGTTTATTTGACATACAACAGCAGACTTGGAGTGTCTACTTCCGTTGAAGAACCATATAGCCATGTATATGCATCAGCGGCTTATGATGCAACTTATCTCTATCGTAATACGAGGCCAGCATATCCTGTTGATGTTAAACACTCACTGGCTGATAAAATGTTTAGCGGTGGGAGACAACAGTGCTTTGGGAAGTCGGGGCAGGGTAGCCATTGTGCCCAGAAGACAATCCGCCTATAGTGATCAAGATCATGTTGATCAACGACACTCTAAGAAATAAGGAAACCTACCAAATAATCTGACATTTGATGGAAAGACTAACTGAATGGCGGGCTTTCTACATCAAGTTCTCCAAATACGCAGAGGCACAAGGGTGGTCTGCAAGATAATGTAAAGACAATTTGTGTTGATGCCTGATTGGAAAAGCGTTCGATTTCTTCGCATTTTTGGTAGAGAAGTACGATGGCACGGAGTACTTTGATCTCATCAAGCGATTAGAGAAGCGTTTCGGCTACCAGGAGTTTCCAGAAAACAGAACAGCGACAATTGCGTTGAGTACTGCTAGGCAGGAAGCCAAGGAGGATTTAGATGACTGGACTGACCGAGTCATGATGTTGGCAACAAAGACTTCTCGTGACTTGCAGTAGCTGCAGTAGCAAAGAAAATAATAACATAAATGCACATCAGCATCATTCCAAATGGTAGAGTCTTGAGATTTCATTCAGGCACCGTGCAGCAATTAATATTTCGGTTTAATGCATATTGAACACAAACACCGATATTATTAACATAATGAGTATGATTTTTTTTTAATAAACGCTTTAGCGTCAAAACCAATATGCACACATTGGTTCATAACTTAACCCCACCGCACGCATGTTACCGGCTACACATTTGGATCAGTGTTTTGTGATATGCTCTTTTTAGAATGTTTCACCGCATATTTCTAGGCCAGACATCGGAGTAAATTCCAATTTTTGACTCCGAGACCAATCAAATTTTCAGGGATCAACGATAAAAAGCATCATAAGTCGTTTTAACAAGTATCCAAAGTGTTGGCGAAAGCGGAAACAATACATTTTCTTAAAGCGTGTAGTCAATACAATACTAAGGTTGACTCATCAACGTCAGGTTAGTATTTCTAAGCATTAAAATATAATCAACGCTCTCTTCCATATGCTTCCGGTAAGACTCATCGCATATGGACGCCGTGCTCAGGCGCGGCGCCGATAATAGAATAGTACCAGACATTTAAATGTCTGTTTTAAATGTTTATTCTGAAATTGACACTTTTCACCTTCAATGGGGCTTTAAGCATTTCTGAAACTTTGATTTGGTTCTTTTAGGAAAGAGGAACAAACCATCGTGTTCTGAGGACCATAATGGACACTTATATCAAATTTAATATAGACTTAATGCTAAACATTAATTAAAACCAGCATAGAGTCGTCCAATTGTACCAATAATTGCGACAATTAATTTTTCCAATTGTGGATCAGTTATAGGAATCGCCACGGGTGTTTTGCACTCCAATACTAAACCGAAACAAACATGTTAGTGTTTACTGTCAATGAAATGTTGATTATACGGGAATCTTGCAGATTGTTGACCAGTTCCAACTCTCGACGACGGGGTATTCACACTTACTGATACCTTCAATATACGTACGGTGCATCTGCAGTAGTAAACTGTAATACGGGTTAAAATTCATCACATTCGTTCGTATTTTTTTCAGACTTTTAACGAGTTATTATCCCGATACTATTATCTAGAGGACTGTTAAACTTTGCAAGAAACAAAAAAGTGATCAATATGAAAAAAACCTTTTATAAACTGTCGCAGAACAAACTATGTTGTTTAAAAATACCATCACTGTTATAGAACATTTACAGATGGGACAACACAGTCAACAGATGTAACAACTCAGAATCATACAATAACAACCGGAGCAGCAACATTATCCGACGTAACAGCCACACCTATTCGTGCAATGAGTTCATCAGGTTTTAAAGTGGAAACGACCACATCTCAAAGTGGTGCAAGGAATATAGACGCCGAATTTGATCATGCTGATTCGATAATCTACAGTATGTTTGTCCGATATTTGAAGATATTAAATTTATCTTGTCTTTTTCTCAACAGGGAATGAGAATGGCGCTGTACACTCCCAATCATTAAAACCATAACAACTCTAAAAGCACTCATGGTTGTTGTCCCGAAGGACTATTACATTAATGTCTTTGTGAACAACGTCACGAAACCTGTTGCTTAGATGTTCATTGAAAGTTGTTAGAAAGGTACTAAGTATACATCAGCAAATAGGAAGTGTTCTATAGACTTGTTTCTGAACTAATTAAACACTACAACAACTATACTGTTCGTAATATTCTTTATTTTCTTCATTTTTCTACTCGTGGTCAACCATTCTCAACGATCATGCGAAAAACCTAACACAATTCTTTTTTTGGCTACAAACAACCACAAGTGTAACCTCTAGAACATTTCCCCCCACATTGACCAAAAAAGTTTGTCAATCATATAACAATGCTATAAGATAGTAAACTATTACACTCGATTTATCGAAGTAAAAAAATATTTTATCGCAATCTTAATCACTTGTATAATATGTAATCGACATATCAACTATTAAATACTTATGAATGCACTACAATAATCATTACTCGTCAAAACTTGTTACGAAACGTTACATGTCTTGTAATGTTCATCAAGTCAATCGCTTCACCAATATTGAATCTTCATCTGATGTGGAAAAACTTGCTTCGGAATTTCACATAATAGCAGTTGCAAGGGATTATTATGCCCTACACTGCAACTTCCTTAAATTAGCTTTACATCTTTACATAAGTTGCAAGGGATTATTATGCCCTACACTGCAACAACTATTTTGCCTCTACCACAACACAAAGGCGAGTTATCGGTCTTTGATAAACATTGTTTCCCACGCGGATGTCAACTATTCGGACATGTCCATCTGGTCCGTTGTACACCTTTGTAACCCGTCCCAGCGGCCACCGCCCACGTGGAGTGTCCTGGTCTACGAGTAGCACGATATCATTAATCTTGACATCCCGGCCAATAGTTCGCCACTTGGATCTGGAACCTAGTGTCGGTATGTATTCTTTCAGCCAACGCCTCCAGAAATGTTGTAACAGCTCTTGAACGTAACGCCAGCGCCTTTTTAAGTTAATGGGTTTTGAATCTAACACTTTAGGTGCAAACTGTCCGCCTAACACACCAATGAGGAAATGATTTGGTGTAAGTACTATATCATCACTCGCGTTAGCCGACTGATAGGTCAAAGGCCTACTGTTTATCAAACTTTCAGCTCCTGACACTGCTGTTAATAGTTCTTCATCACTGATGTCTGCATTTCCTAACACTGTATATATTGCTTTCTTTGCTGACTTTACCATCGATTCATGCACACCACCAAAATGAGGGGAATTTGGGGGCATAAATTTCCATTCAATTCTTTCATTTACAGCATATCTCTGGACAACTTTATCTTTAATGTTCGAAAATAACACTTTAAGTTCATTCACAGCTCCAACAAAGTTTGTTCCATTGTCCGACATGATAAGATCAGGCTTTCCTCTTCTGTTCACATATCTACACAGCGCATTCAAGAACGAATTAGTATCTAAACTATATGTCACTTCAAAATGTACAGCTCTGGTAACCATACATGTAAAGACACAAAGGTATCTTTTCAGTCTTGTTTTGCCCCGTCCTTGCTTGGTGATGAATGGTCCTGCGAAGTCAACAGATGTTGTGGCGAAGGCTCTAACTGACTGTGTTCGTTCATCTGGTAAAGCTCCCATGATCTGCGACAAGGGTTTTGCTTTGTTAAGTTTACATCTTGCGCACATGTTTTCAATTTCTCGTATTGCTTCTCTAGCTGATATTATCCAGTATTTTCCCGAAAGTTCTGCTAATGTTCTATTTGTCCCTCCATGATACACTTTTTCGTGGTAGTGTTTTACTATCAATCTTGTAACATCATGTTTTCTTGGCAATAGGATAGGAAACCTTGATTCAAACGGCAGGAACTTTGTGAATCCTAATCGACTATTACATCTCAACACACCATCTGAATCGATTTCTGGGTTAAGTGGTGCTAACTTGCTGTTTCTTGGAATTCTTTGTCCTTTCTTTAAAGCTACATATTCATCTCTGAAGGCTTGCTTTTGGTACAATGCTATAACTTGTTTTTCAGCACTTAACAGTTCTTCACATCTCAAGTCTAAGGACAAGCGCCGGTCTTCTTGTTTCACTTGACAGTTGTCTATGAATCTATATACCCAAGCTGCAATGCGAATAAACCTATTCCAGTCCGAATACTGGGAAGCATCAAGCTTGAATTTTTCATCAGGACAAGTTGCATTCAAGTACGTGCTTTCTAATGATTTTCTCTTGACTTCAATCTTAGCATCTTCTCCTGCTTCTACCAGATTTCTAGGCCAGTTTTCTGGCTCTTCCTGCAGAAACAAAGGTCCGTGCCACCATAAGTCACTCTTCGATAGCGTACTGATGGACATTCCTCTCGATGCAAGATCTGCTGGATTCATGCTGCTTGGCACATATCTCCACTGGATTGGGACTGTACTCTCATGAATGGACCCAACGCGGTTGGCTACAAATGGCTTGTATTGTCTGCTTTGTCCATGAATCCAGTACAAAACATTCAAACTGTCTGACCAAAATGTGCAATCTTTCAAATTCATTTCTAATGATCGACAAACACTTTGTGTCAAATTCAGGCCAAGTACTGCTGCTAAAAGTTCTAATCTTGGAATACTGACTGTTTTAAGGGGTGCAACTTTTGTTTTTGATGTGATTATTTTGATTTTCTTATTGTTTCGACAATAAACCACTGCTGCGTAGGCATCCTTTGACGCATCAACAAATGTATGTATTTGACTTTGATTTGATGCATGTATGCATCTTGCCACTCTTATTTCATTCAGCTGACTCAGTTCTTCGTACCAGATTTGTATTTTTCTTGCTAATTGAACTGGCAGTTCCTCATCCCAATCCGACCCCGTTAACCAGATTTCTTGCATTAGAGTTTTAGCTCTCACTATGAATGGTTGAATGAAACCAAGTGGATCGAACAAAGATGCAATAGTCCGTAACACATTTCGCTTGGTCATTTTCAAATGTTCATTGTATGAATGCTTGAATGTGAAAGAATCTTCATCTGGATTCCATGTTATACCAAGAGTCTTGGTTTCTGGAACACTTTTGTCACTAATCTCTACTTCCTGTATGGCTCTTAGCTCTTCTGGTATGTGCTTCATAAGTTCACTGGAATTGGACATCCATTTTCTAGGGTTCATACTGGCTTTTTTCCACAATTCACGTAGTTCGAAATACAAAAGTTTCCCCGTTTCAACATCTGCTACTGAATCTATCGTATCGTCCATGTATGTTGATTTCATAACCGATTGCGCAGCTAGTGGAAACTCAGTTTCAAATCGTCGTGCATTTTCTTGTGAAACAAAATGTGCTAAAAGTGGGGACGCATTCACACCGAACACAACCCGCTCAAACTCATATATGTCTGGATCTGTAGTAAGATCTTCTCGCCACAGGAAACGATGATAGGGCCTATCTGGAACCAAAAGTCCTATTTGCAAATACATTTCTTGGATATCGCACATAATAGCCACTTCATTTTTACGGAACCTTAGCAGTACATCGAAAATGTCATTTTGCAGTTTTGGACCTTGGTGTATGCAATCATTTAATGATATTCCTTTATGTTTAGCTGAAGCATCAAACACCATTCTTACTTGCGTGGTTGTCTTCTTTGGTTTAACTATGGGAAAATGTGGCATATACCAACAATTCACATCTGTTTCCCCTTCACATATTTTCCGCACATAACCTTTCTTTACTTGCTTCTTGATCAGTTCGGCATAGGTTTTTTGTACTTCTGGCGATTTTTCAAGTTTCCTCTCTGTGTTAACTAATCTCTGTTTGGCCTGTTCAAAATTGTTTTTCAGTTCATGTTTGTTTTCATTCCAAGGTATAGGAACCGAGTATCTCTGAGCAATTGCATCATAAACAGTTTCTCTTTCAAGCTTTTTCACTATTTCATCCTTGCAGACATTATTTTCTGGTCTTTCTACTTTTTCAATTTCCCAAAATGATCTCAAAGTTTCATTGATATCAGGTTCACATGCAGTTACATGAAATGCAAACAAATTTTTCTGTTCATGTTCTCCGATTGATTCACAAGGTCCTACACATGTCCAACCGAGCGGTGTGAGTCTCGCAGATGGGCTTCCAGGGCGTCCAGTCAGCTCCGCCAGTGACTGATGAAGATACAAATAGTCTAATCCTATCAATAGGTCAACTTTTGTTTTTCTTCCAATATGGGGGAACTTTATGTCACAGAGATGAGGCCATTTTTTACTCATTATATTCCAATCAATTGGTTTTAAAACTCCCGTCACATTTTCTATTGTGTAAGCAGTCACATTTACCTTTGTCTGTTTGTTTACACTTATAAGTTCAAAACTGATATTCATGGTTTCGAATTGTTCACATTTACCATTGATTGTGTTCACATTCAACTGTTCAATTTCACCTTGAATCCCCAATTCTTCCACAACATTTCTATTCAAATAGGTTTTTGTACTACCATCATCCAGCAGTGCATTTACTTTCAGTTCTTTTCCATTGGCCTTTATAATCACTGGAACTGTCCTTAATGCTATGTACGAGTTGTGTGAACTTGTGTAAGTCGACGGTTGGGAATTACCAGGATCGAAGGCTGGTGCTGATGGGTTTAACTCATCCATATGCAGGAGTTTATGATGGTTTTTTATGCAGCCATTAATAGAACATTTTCTAAAGTTCCTACACTGGTTTCCTTGATGATTTTCTTTCAGACATCGAAAACACAGCTGTTTCTGCTTTGCAAATGACCATCTGGATTTAATATCTAGTTCTCGAAATTCAGTACAGTCCCAAATTCCATGTTTCTTGCTACAAAACGGACAATATCTGGGTTTCATATTGTTGGAATTCACATTGTCGTGTTGAACAGTGAAAGACTTTTCTGACTTTACTGGCCCTACAAGTCCATTAATAGTTTCTGAGGCCGTTACATGATATTCAGTTTCCATTACTACAAAATCTTTCAGCGACTCAACTGATTCAAGTTTACTGTTGTCATGCACCCATCTATGGTAGGAGGCAAGCATCTCTGGCGGTAACTTCCGTTGCAGCATCACGTACAGCATTCCGTGCCCTAATTCTGCTTCCACTCCAGTCTCTTTCATGTTTAATACTGTCATTTCAAGCAAATCTGAGAATTTTTCCAAGTTTTTGACATTTTTCATTGTCACTGGGGGATATTTCTCAATTTCTTCAATGTATTTACCTATTCTCCTTCTTACACCTCCATACTTCCGTTCTAACTTCTCCTTAGCTAACTTATAGGCTTCTGCTGAGTGACTTAACTCCGCTATCGTTGCCAGGGCAGGCCCTTTTAGGTATTGACGTAACTGAAGAAGTTTATATTCTTCTGTTGCTGGGGCTGCATCAATGCACGACATAAATGCGGATTTCCACGACTCGTACATTTTAATGTCACCAGAAAACACAGGAATTGACACTCGTTGCAACTGTTTAAACAAGTCTTTGCCCAAACCTGCTTTTCCACTCTGATGGTTACTTTCCCCTTTCACACTTTCTTTGCCGGAACATACTGATTGTGTTTCTAATTGCCATTCATGCCATGCCTTTTGTATTTGGTCATACTGAGCGTCCATCGCATCTAATTCTTCTAAATACACTTTCATTTCTTGTGTTTCACCATTTTGCTTGTAATTGTCAATCAATTTCTCTATGGATTCACGGTACGAGTCCATGGCAGTCTCCACTTTGTCCAGCAATTCGCTAACCAGTTCGTTGTCAGAAGTCGAATCACATAAGGCATTACTTAGCTTATTCCTCTGTCTGGTAAACACGGATTTCCTACGTGACTTTTTCATTCGCAAGTCAGCAACCGTTAACTGATCGTCTGGTTTAGTGTCCACTGCTTCTTCTTCGTTCGCACTCATGGTTTTACGAGGGTTTTTCTATTGTTTACGTTATAAGAGTTAGTGGTGTGTAATCTATTCTTTTTATTTTTATTTTGACTTTCTCCACGCAAAATTCACTAATACTTCGTGTGAAACCCTGCTCGCAGCGCCAAAATGTTCTATAGACTTGTTTCTGAACTAATTAAACACTACAACAACTATACTGTTCGTAATATTCTTTATTTTCTTCATTTTTCTACTCGTGGTCAACCATTCTCAACGATCATGCGAAAAACCTAACACAATTCTTTTTTTGGCTACAAACAACCAAAAGTGTAACCTCTAGAACAGGAAGTAAGGGTTTGTACTTCTATTATGCTTTTTAATATAATGCTAAAACAAATGTAGATAGTATTTAAAACGATTTAGACAAATTTCAAATATATGTCTCAGGATAGAGATATCCTCAAGACGAGGGGTGGAGTAGACAATTTGGAAAAGGCACATGCCAAAATGGTCAATATGTGTTCAAACACTATTATTGCATTATGTAGTCCTGTTCTGAATTTGAAACGTTATACAATTTCTACATGTCTACCAAGTGATAAGTCTAATCGAGGGGATCTCCTGACATTCATACTTAGACCAATCGACCCATAAATTTTGCCCCTATTCCACGATGCTGTCGAAATGTTACTGTATATATCATAAATTAATTGTACGATCAACATTGTAAATTGTTATTGCTGAGAGGTAAAATATGGTTAAGACATTTACATTTTATTCATATGTATGTGTAATATATGTTATGATGTTTCGTCGATTGCTACAACAGTACCGCAGCTGTCGGGATTAATTTGATTTTTGCTAATATAAATACAGTTGTCTTGTTTACTCAACTAACCAAGTGAGTTAGTTGTCGATACAGATTTTGTTCCTATTTGTATGCTCCCCAAATAGTCGCCACTTTATCCGTCCGTCTGAATTCCAATTCCACTGCCATTCACTTTGTCTGTGTGTGAAACGAATTTCCCCGACAAATTTATCCATCATGCTCGATGTCCGTCTGTCCGTCGGTCCGTCCGTCCGTCCTGTATTTCGTTTCCACGTGAGATCTCAGGAGATCTCAGGAGCTAATGATTCGAATTCAAAGAAACTTTATATGCAGCATCGGTAAGTGCGGGCATGCGCATATTGACGGGTCGTTTCGGTCCGATGATTTTTCAAGGAGTGATGCCCTTTGATTATACATAGGACAATTTAATAAGAATTTTTCATTTCCGCACAAGATCTCAGGAAGTTACAACTCAAATTCAATGAAATATATATGCAGCATCCTTACCAAGGGGACATGCGCATATTGTAAGGTCGTTCCGGTCCGATGATATTACAGTGAGTTATTGCCGTTTTTATCTTCAAAATAATACTTTTTCATAAAATAGTTTCGTTTCCGTGCAAGATTCCGGGACTTGACAACTTCAATTGAAGAAAATTTTACATTCAGTATCCTTATCAAGAGGACATGCGCATATGCTGGTCAGGTTGTTCTGGTGTTATGTTTTTTTCTTGGATATACTGCCCCTTTTTTAATATGTCAATTTAACACGATATTTTTGTTTTTGTGCGAGATCTCAAGAACTAATAGCTCGAATTCAATGAAACTTTACTTGCAGCATCCCTATTTAAATGGCCTGTGCTTATTGTCTGATGGTTCCAGTCAGGTTATTTTTCAGGGATTGTTCAGGGGGTTATTGTCCAAAATTAGAAATTTCCTGTTAGTTGTCTTCACTTTAACATGGCCATGGATAGACGGATTTTAAATTACTTTGCACAAATGTTTGCTGCCATGAGCTAGTGTGTCCTTCTTATGAACTAGGCCCCTAGGTCAAAGGTCAAGGTTACATCTAAAGGTCAAAATTGGCACTTTGCTTGTCCGTGCTTGAACTTGCCATGTATTTTACAACTACCTGGAATAATGTTCACATCAATGAGACAGCATGAAGTGCACATGGACCAGGTCAGTAGGTCAAATATCAGGGTCACCCTGTAAAGGTCAAAGGCCATCATCAGCTTTTTGCTTGCCTGTACTATGACTTGGCCATGGATTAAATGATTGTCAAATTACTTGGCACAAAGCCTAAATGAGACGGCATGTCACGCATAAAAACCAGAACTGTATGTCAAAGGTCCAGGTCATACTTAAAGATCAGAAGTCGAAATTGTCTATTTGCTTGTCTGGACATGTAACGTATTGAATCGTCCGTATGAATCAGGTCCTTAGGTTTTAGGTCAATGCCAATTAGAGACCAAAGCGGCATCGGGTAACATCCATCGGTTCAACCGATATATTTTTTTCTGTAGCATAATGAATTACAATTTTAGTACGTCTATTGTGTTTGCATACGCGACAGCTGACCAATACCGTCTGTACAAACGTTGTATTTATTTCAGTTGTAGCACTCGCTATCAGATGGGAGTTGATGTAATACTTCAAGCATGGATCAATATTTGACGGAACCTACAAATAAAGTAGGTACTCTGATAGTTATAATGTATGAAAGAATAATAATAAAAATAATAATAATAATAATAATAATAATAATAATAATATCTACTTTTACAATTATACATGTGCATTACCTTAATTTAGATACATTCATTCCTATGTTTATACAAGGGTGATGGAATTGCATTATGTTCGTGCTATTTACTTATTTTTGCAGATATCAGCTTTTGGCAAAAGCAGTGTGTAAGGCTCAGACAACATCAAGAAAAGCCGTCAATTTCACACACTTCAATATGCATATTTTATTTTTCTCCTTCTCTTTTCTATTGGCACTATGTAATGGCTTATTCAAACAAGTAAACAAGTACAGTTAAAGACAATATTTTAGTTTTAATAACAACATAAGCATCCCTATTTATAAATTTTTAAATATAGATTTATTAATCACAAACGGTCAATTATGCAAGCTGTACAAAAGAGGCAATCGATTTAAATGTTCATAATTAACACAAGTGCCTTCAAATTTATATGCCAACAGCATAACAGTACTTCTATTTGTAGAATTTAACTTTTCGTAATTCATATTTTTTATTACTGTCAGAAATAGGAATTATTTTTGCAATAAATCACAAATAATTTTTGGAAAGGAAACTCATCATTTGTCAATGCAGCTGGTAATTTTGATCGTTTTCATAGTACTTACATGTATATTAACACCGATTTTCTTTTTAAAAAATGTAATGGCCGACTGTTATTAAACAAGCAAATGCATCTACGAAACAAAAGTTTAAATCAACCAATAGACGATATTTGTAAAGGTTCCCAATCGGATTAAACATGTTAGTTTCAAAATGTACACAGTATTTCACAATTTGTATATATCCGATTTATGTACATGTAATATAATCAGACAGGAAGAAAGTTACTGGAAATACCGAAATCTTTACCTGGTTACTCTTCTTCCGCTATGTTAAAATGCGGATTCGTTTGATTTTAGCCGCTGTCCATGGTATCTAATTCAATTCATCGTAATTGTAGTAATACAATGTAGTTCTTATGAACGTTTATGGTGTTTATTCGTCCGAAATCTGTTTCTTATTTACAAAAGGCATTGTTCAAAAGCACTTTGTACGAAAGGAATACACTATAATGTACATGCTGGTTTATTCACGAGTCATACAGCAAAAAGAATATAGCAAGTTATCACAATGTTAAAAAATCAAAGATTTCAATGCGTTGTTTTTGTATTTTGTTCGGTTAGATGCCCATTAGAAACAAGTTCTGCAAAGTTTTAGTTTTATTAACATATTTCTGGACTGCTCCTGTAAAACCCGGGCGCGATCGTCAAAAAAATAGTAAATAAATTGTTTTTGGCATTAAATCAAATTCATGGCGGGCCATAAGAAAATGTTGCGACGCTGCCTGGGAAACAAATCATTAACTTGTTTAGCCTTACCGACCAAACTGTTTTAGAAACTATTTAGGGCTATCAATCCCACCATTCTCTCGATAGTTCTCGAGAAAGTAAAACAATTGCCTATTTTCAGAATTGTCATTGCCTAAACCGTTGTATTAATTACAATGTATTTTGCATAGTAATAGAGCATCAATAGGACACTAAATCGATCACGATCTTCTTTAACCGAAAAGTAGCTTGTGACAGCACATTTTTTGAACTGAATTACTATAATTTAGATTAGTTTAAATATTTTTCAATATGTGTCCGGCATAATGATCTAATGGCTATCAATTTGAAAATTTATGTTTAAAAAATTACTTTTTTATGGTTAAAATCGTCACCATTTATGATTGTTTCTGATCGATTGGACGCACATAGATGTTTACGATTTCCCGAGAAACAAATTTGTATTTTCTAGATGATGATACAAATCGTGTTAAGTACGTATTTTAATTACATTTTATTTTGAGCATTTATATCTTAAAGTTGTTTGTGTTTTTTTTAACAATCATGTTACTTAATATTTCCGTTATCTTTTAATATAGCTCAGTTTTCTAAATACAGTGTTAACATAATTTTTTATTATAAACCTGTTTAAAATCTTAACAAAATGCATGCTTTATAAATCGGTGAAATACATGTGGACAGAAAAAAATCACGTATTATGCTATTCGCTATTTTTCCAATCCAGTATTACCCTACTAGCTGGACTACTTTTTAATGACGTCATCATAGAGTTATGTAAACTACTATAATATATGCCTAAACCACAAAAACACATAACGAGCACAAATTACACATGCATAAAACTGGGGACTGCCTTGGAACGGTCAATGTAAAGCATTAGGGTTTTAAACCGGTTTACGTTCGCACGAACATCACACTTTGCCCATAATTATTCTCAAAACATGTAAGTGTAAATAAAAATTAACCTCATAGCATCGCAATTCAAATTAAACAGCCATAAAATAGATTACTATTCAATTTAATTACAATTTACAATGTTATTGCTCAATGGCAAGATGCAAACCAGAGTAGCAGAATTGCAACTTTCTGAGGCACGATGACATGAAACAAAAAACAAGTATAAACTACATCTCGTTTTTGTATAAAAATAGCTAATTTAATATACGTTGTTTGATTTATTTGGTGGTAGTTAAAAGTACGCAAACGTACTGCACTAACAGAGTAGAATTCAGGCACGAGATATTAACACATTATCAAAGATCGTGTGTGATATCTAACACTCTCGGTGACCCTGAAATTAATACGTTTAATCGACTGTCATTGCACTTTCATTGCCCATTTTCTACTATAGACAATAGATATAAAATCCAAAGAAGTCCCGCTTTTGTAAAATTGTCATATATAAATTGCTTCTCTATTTAGATGGAATTGATAAAAAGGCTACGACTACGAAACCTGTTTATGAAATAGCTGCTCGGATTAAATCATGTTTTCATCCTTAACGGTCATTTCCATTCTATGAAACAAATCATAACTGCCACCTTGTGGTTTTAAATTTGCTTTGTCGTGTTGAGAAATGTTAGCAGTGCGATGAAAATCTAATTCGCACCGAATTATCATTTATGTTTCACACTGGTTTGCTCGCAATGACAAATATCGTATACTCATTTCTCTTTTTTTTTTAAATGTTATTGTTAAATTTTAAAACAACCTTTAAAATATAAGACAACATAATGTCCACCACTGAACTGGATTTGCTTTGACATACAAATGGAATAGACTTCATTGGAGAGGCAAAAGTGATGGGACATTGCGTGCAATAACAAATAAGCTGTTGTTAATTTGCATTTGCTAACTCGCAGACTAATGTCCTTCATGACTACAATGCAATTGTACGTAACAATAAATGTTAATTATGTCGAGGCAGAATTTATTATTTAGTTTTTTCTATAGGTTTTACTGTCAAGTTAATCCACAGTGAAGCGTATTATTACGAAAGAATGGTCTTTTAACAAAATTAAATTTCAAAAATTCTTCCTGCATATACATTTCACTGTGTTAGTTAAAATCGCTAAATTGCCCATACATTCGGACACCTTTAGTTCCAAACAATTGCGTCGAATTTCGTAGCATTCTGCATTTAGCCTGTGATTGATTTGTCAACCAGATAGTCTGATTTTCTTACAGGTTTATGACACGCTACAGTGTGTTTACAATTAAACACAAGCAATGACAATTGAACAATACATAATTATATACAATAATGCACTGCGAGCGCACATTATAAGAAATAATTCCCATCATATACATGACAATGAGTTTGAAATTTGAAAGTTTTGGTGATATTTTTCATCACGATAAAGCCAATTTATCCACGTTTTATTTAATCTACGAATATGAATATAGCGTCGGCTCTATGTTAAAGCTATTTCAGTCAGTTTGTACATAGCAATCTGAAATGATCTGTGTACGTTCGCGCATGGTATTCTGGGTAAAAACTACTTTCTGAATGGCTGACTACACAGGTTACTCGTTCAATTCGGTTTATTTGTCAACGTAAGGGATATGTTATAGAAGCGAATATGCCTTTAAAAAAAAGCACGATCAAAATATTGTTCAACCATATCACGTTTGCTTGATTAATAAGTGTGAACGGAAAAGTATTTTATGTAATTGTTTTCGAAACTATATTTCGCCCCTTTAATGTCGCGTTTGTGCATACTCAATACTGATGTCAATGTCTGTTTTACCTGACAGTACAATCATGTGTATTTTATTATATGCACAAAAGCCAAACGTAGTACATGCACATGTATATGGTAAAATCATATACTGTAATGGGTTTTAGCGCTTTTATAAAACCACGTGAAGTCTCGTAAACCAACGTTACAAATGAACTCATTGAATGCAACCCTCACTCCACCTATGTCCATTGTTAATGTGTCACTCGCGCAGTGTAGCAATACGGTTAAAGATTAGTTGTAAACATGATACCTAGCAATTTAGCGATTTGTATTGTTGATATAGCCTTTGTAACTGACATTTGGAAAACAATTTTGAGGGAACTCAACCGCTATTTGTTAATTCTAACTTATTGCATACAGCTAAAAAAATAATTACTTTCGACAGCATTGGCACTGCTAGTATGTAGAGTACACGTATTTTGTTAAACGTTTAAATTTGTTGACTAAAACTATGCTGTACGTTTGTGGACTATCGAGTTAAGAGCGAAAAGCTAAAATTGTTACTACGGGCGCAGTATGGAGAGTGTGTTTTGCACATAAAACAGTACACGGTTACCAAACCGGATTGCTTCATCGGATACTGCCGTAGAGTTTGGAAGAAACTGCGTGAAAATGGCGATGAAAAATGACTTTTATTTATTCTTCTTAACGTTGTTCACGTTTTTGTCAACTGTATATACAACTATGTATTTTTTTATCATAACAACAATAACAACAACAAAAATAATGAAATAATAATAATAATAAATTATAATAATAATGATAATAATAATAAAATTATTATTATTATTATTATTATCACTTTGACGACTAGTTGTTCTACTACTACTACTGATGCTGCTGCTGATGATGATGTTACTGCTACAACAACAACTACTACTACTACCACTACTACTACTACTACTACTTATACTACTACTACTACTAATTCTACTACTATTACTACTACTACTACTACTACTACTACTACTACTACAACTACAACTACTACTACAACTACTACTACTGCACAACTGAACCATGTTTCAATATGTTTCCCAATACCAAGTGTGCCTAACGGATCAGTTACAGCAACGTCACAACCGGAAGTACCCTTACTATCACGTGCAACACGAGATTTCAGCTATCCGGAAATAACGTGACCACGTGTATAGCTAACGGCACGTGGAGCCCATCTCTTGTCACATGCATGGCAATCTCGGCAGGTGTGTAAACAATAAATACGTTCGAAGAATAAACCAATAGTGATAGCAATCATTTATCATATGTTTTTCAGTGAAATATCTAATTTTATTGGTGAAATAAAATTTTATATTTTCACTGTTGGAGCGGTGAAAGTATAAGATGTTATATTTTGAATGCAGTAAAAATATAACAAAAAGCGGAATATGTTTCTATAGATAACATTGATTTACCAGAAATGTTTTACCTCCCTTGGCAATTTTTTATACATGTACGGTATTTGCATACATATGTTTACAGAAAACACATTATAAAATTCAACCAAAATATAATTAAGCGACAATGACGCACAAAATATGACACTTCTATCCCACCATACTTATTTTGGAATCATTTATGACGTCATGTGTGACGTCATTTATTAGTTCATTAATGACGCCAGAATACACGAACTTGTGACGTTTAAGCGTATGTCGCGCATCTTTATTTAGTTATTGCCCAAAAGTATAAAGTGAAAATAAACTTTGTTGGTTTCGGTGAGTGCTAGAATTTATCTCACTCGTGGTCATAGAAAATTATATTTTTACTCCCGGCTACGCCACTCGAGAATTTTTTCATTTGATTAAGTATTTATTATTGCACCGTGACTCGTAATTATCGTTCAAAAATAACTGTGCGTGTGTCTTTGAATTAATGAGACCATTATAATGTCTTTGTACAAAGAAAATCAAATAAATACAGTGAGATGTAGATCGACTATATAAGGAAGAATTTTAATACATCAAAGGGAAATAATACTAATATATGGTATGATAATATAGCACACACACAAATCTAAATAATGTAAAGCATTTTCATAAAAAGAAAGCAACAGAAGATTCAATAATGCAACAGAAGAGTAAATGTCTTATCGTTGCAACATCTTTTAGTTACACATTTAGATACCTTACGAATGTGTTTGACAGACTTTGACGACATATGGTTTTTACAATAACTCAAAGTATAAATGGCAGTTCGATTTTGTATTTAAACCTCAGATCGCTATATTTAGCACAAATACATATTATAACATAAACAGTTCCGTGTTCAGTCCATTATTGGGGTTTGATAACGAAAAAAAGCAGTCGGTATCGTCAAAAAGGTGTATTATTCAGAAAAGTCACGGCCGGCTTTTAGTAATGCGTAAATACAATCAAAATCTGCTCAATGTAGACGCCCCATATTCTGGAATATTCATTTACAATTAAGTTGATTGTTGGAGGCTACTAGGATCAGTTGACAAAAAATGCTTTGTAGCAGCAAACATTAAAACAGATTGATACCATTACTTATTAAGTTTTCAGAACTCACACATTCAACCATAGCATTTATTACCAAAATAAACAGAAGAGGTGGATTTGGTTCGCCTTGCTTGACCCATAATGTAACATCAGAGAATTCAAAATATGACACTGTCGTGGTACTCTTTATACATGACATCACATTTTCAAAACATGGACTTCAATATATTAAGCATTTACCAACTAACACGTGATTCTACAAGTTTAATCCATAAGGAATCACAAAAAGCAGTACTAAAGGATTTCGCATTACCCACAAAGCAGAGTTTTAAATTGGTCACTAAAACAGTTTGAATGCTACTATGGAGAATAAATATCAAATCAGACGTACTACGGTTATTTGTAAAACCAAAGTGGAATTCTTTTAAAACAGAATCATTTTCGGACCGTATGTACAAGCAAAATTTATTGGAGCTATAGTCTTTTTTTATTCAGTTATAGTTAGTTGTGATATTAACATAGTTTGTTTCGCTATGCTGTAGAGTGCTGTTCTTAAAGTGTACTAATATCGGGTAATGTGCGTGTTTAGGTGTAGTCTTTATCTAATTTGTATATAGTCTGTTTATGCAACCCTGTATGGTTTCTTCCTTAATATAGGCGTTATATTCGCTTGTAGATTGCACTTTCTGATATAGAGTTTAAGTTCTTGGATTGCCGTTTGCAATTAACATTTTTCCTGGTGTTTTTTGTATTCTCTTTATCTAATCTATATAGTATTGGTTTCTACTATAGACATTTTTTGTAAACATGTAGTTAATATGAGTACATTTGTCCTTTATTAATAATTTTATCAAGTGCATGTCTACTTTATTCTCACTAATAGCTGTCTCTTTATATGTATATAGTCTGCTGTGACAAAAATGTGTGCAGATCTAACACATGTATAGAATTTGTAATCATGTAATATATTTAACAAAATTGGCTGTACGTAAGCATTTGTTTAGGTTGTATTTTTGTTTATTTTTGTTGGTTGTTATATTCTACTATAGACATGTTTTTGAATATTTAAGATGAGTATATTTGTCCTTTATTGTTAATACTATTAAGCGTCTGTCTATTTTACTCTCAATACCAGCTGTTTCTATACGTGTATATAGCTACACATATGTATTGTATAGGCTGTATTAAGATACTTTGTACTTTGAAAACAATTATTACATGTCTTATACTTGATCTTCCATCGTTTTATTGGTGTTAGTGGTTGGTTTCTAATATAAACAGGTTGCCGAATAGATAAAGTTAAAATTCTTTCGTATAATTGTAGATGTTTAAACGATCCTAAAAAACGAGCTGATGTTTACCAATTTTTGAAAAAAATGAACTTTGATGTATATTGCTTACAGGACCTACATTTTACAGCAGAAATGGAAAAGAGCTTATATTCACAATGGAATGCAGAAGTTATTGCAAACCAAACGCCAGAGGGGTTGGGATTTTATTTAATAGAGGTGTAGATGCGAAAATAAATAATACTATCAAAGACGAAAATGGTAACTACTTTATCTTAGATGTAACAATTAACAACACTAAAATAACTCTTATAAATATCTATGGTCCAAACACTGATTCTCCAGGGTTCTACGATCATATTTTTAACACATTAACCACATCAACAATGACTCTTTCATTTGGTGCGGCGATTTTAATTTAGTCTTAAATACAAGCTTAGACTATGATAACTATAAGTCAACTAATAATAATAATAATGCCAGTACAGTTTTAAACGATTATATTTTAAATAGAAACCTTGTTGATCCATTTAGAGAAATTAATGGACACTTGCGAAAATATTCGTGGCGAAGAACTAATCCTATTCAGCAAGCAAGGTTAGATTTTTCCTAATTACTGGTGACCTTTTACCGCATGTGAGGGAATGTGACATAGATATAAGTTATCGATCAGATCCTTCCATTATAACATTAACACTTGATTTTGAAAATATATCTCTCGGCAAAGGACTTTGGAAGTTTAACAACGCCCTGTTACTTGAACAAGACTACGTTAAACGCATTAATGCTAAAATTGAAGAAATTAAAAGGCAATATGCCCTTCCTGTATACAATTTGGATAATTTAACTATGGTTAGTAACGAAGATATACAATTCAACATCGACGACCAGCTTTTTGTTGAAACATTGCTAATGGAAATAAGGGGGTCAACAATTTCTTTTTCATCATACAAAATGTAACAAACGTCGTGAACAATCATTAATAAAAGAAATTGAAAAATTAGAGGGGAATATAAACGAGGAAAATAAAGAAATTATTACAAATTTGAAAACAGAATTACAAATATTAAGAGGGGAGAAAATGAAAGGAAGTGTATTAAGATCTTGAGCAGAATGGACTCATAATGGAGAGAAGCCGACAAAACTATTCTGTAATTTAGAAAAATATCAATATACAAATAAAGTTATTCCGTTTTTAGAATCCAGTAATGGTGAAATTATTCATAATCAAGCAGATATTTTAAAAGAAACGGAATTGTGTTATAAAAAACTGTATTCCAAAAATGAAGAGTCTATTAAACCAGACATTGAAAACTTTCTAGGTAGTATTAATGTCCCAAAACACAGTAAAGATCAATCCGAACTTTTGGAAGGTCCATTGTTATTCTCAGAGGTTTCTAACACACTAAAAAAATTAAAAATGACAAAAGTCCTGGTTCTGATGGTTTAACATCCAATTTGTTTAACATGTTTTGGATTAAAATTGGAAATTTTGTTGTCCGCGCATTGAATTTTGCTTTAATCAAAGGGGAACTTTCAGTAACTCAGAAAGAGGGTATTATTACATGCATACCCAAAGCTGATAAACCAAACAATTTGTAAAAAAAATTGGCGTCCCATAACTCTTTTGAACACAGTCTATAAATTAGCGTCAGGTACTATTGCAGCAATGTTAAAATCTGTCTTCTAGTTAATAAGGATCGAACAGGATTTATACAGGGAAGATTTATTGGAGAAAATATTCGACTAGTGTACGACATAATGAATTATACTGAGGAAAATAATATTCCCGGACTGTTAATGATCATTGGTTTTGAAAAGGCTTTTGATACCCTGACTTTGATTTTATCCTTAGTACATTGTCTTTCTTTAATTTTGGACCGATTTTTATTAAGTGGATTTCCATTTTTTACCACGAGACACATACTGCAGTACAATTCAATGGTTTTCTTTCAAACAATTATATTTGAAAAAAACAACACTTTTATCATTCTTCAAAGCGAACTCCATGTTAAGAGCTACACGACTGGGTAAATCAATTATATTTTGATTTCACCATACCCTGTGCCCCCCAACATAACAAATGGTGACGTCACATACACTACACGTGCCATTAGATACAAGGCACATATAGCGTGTCACACTGGTTACGTCATCTACGGGGCGTCGTCCATGACGTGTCAGTCTAATTTCCAATGGAGCAGTCCGGGAAGTTGTGATCCAGTCGGTAGGTAGACCACTTACTTGATTTATGTGTATGACATGTCAAGGCGGTAGCCGCACTTTGAAGGGTGCATGCGTTGTGTATTTGTTTTGTGTTTTGCCTTTTGTAAACAGTATTGTATTGGAATAGGTTTGGTAAAATAACTGATATTGAGTTGCTACGAAGAGTTTCTCTACTGCTAACACTTGCGCCGTTTTTCTGACACTAAAACTATATATTTTTTAATGCATCGTATATATAAGTTCTTCATCAACATGCGTTTCGGAAGATGTATTTTCAATGACAAAATAATGACAGTGGCAATGCTAATGTAGAAAATACCATTTGTTACACTTTGTCTACCATAAGTAGGAAATAAGGCGTATTTTCAAATAAGAAAATAAGTTTGATGCTGATGTTTACTGCTTAACGCCTTGATTGATACACCAGTGTTCATCAGTTTCAGTTAACTTCGCTGTTATTTAAATAGCTTGATTCACCGTTCCTTGTTGTTTGAATAGAACTTTCTGAATGTGACAGTTCTAATAGATCCGCTTATCACGCTATTATAATGTAATATTAGCATTACCTGAATGTTCATGCTTTTTATATTAGACAGAAATAGTTTTTAATTTATCAAATTGTAAATTATTGCAAGTCCATGTATTGGCAGATAGTGAACGTTTATCGTGTCAAACGGAACCGAGAGCTTTGTACAAGGGACGACCTATGGTGCCCTAGCAACGGTCACGTGTAAGGCTGGATTCACACTCAAGAGCAACAACTCGGTACAGTGTCAGGCAGATGGCAACTGGACGACTATTCCATCGTGCTTTAAAGGTATAAGTTGTTTAGTTCTTGAATCATGTATACATGTATTTTAATACAAACACGTGAAAGTAGTATCAATACCTTGTGAATTTATTTAACCTAACGCCAATTTATTCAGATGACGTTAAATAGTACCCAGTAAAATAATTCAAAATATATTAATTTCCAGCAGCTTGATGTTCAAATTAGCGCATTCTTTTAGCTTTTATTGAATTGTTTGCACGCTTCATCATGATAAACTACTAACTATTAGTGGCGATTTATATATTCCGTTACAATAGAGGAATGATGCTGATATTATTATGGATAAAAAATAACGATGCTCAAGTATATACTTAAATATTAAATTGCTATAAAACTGTTTTCGTTCCTGAAAATTGATTATAAATCACGAACTGAGTGATTTGTTGTCATATACTTAGATGTATTGTTTAAATTGAACTTTTCCACGATTTTTCATTACAGACTGTGGTTCACCCCCGTCTCTGTCACACTGCAACTACACGCTGCTGGTCCCTGCGGACATCCTGACAGGAGCATAGGCCAGTGTTAGCTGTGACCTGGGGTTCGAACGCGACACCTTCAATATCCAGTGTCAGAGCAGTGGAGTATGGACGGCAGCAGTATGCCGCGCAAAAATTATATTTATACCCTTTTATAATTCGTTGAATTACATTTCCCTTTACATAGTGTACACATTTCTGCGAACGTCCAGAAAGTAGTCCCGAAATAATCCTACATTTTTGTGACGAAAAATATGGTCTAATTACCATTAAGAACATACCAGTTAATGCAGTTATATTATAAAGTAAAGTAAAGTAAAGTGTTTGTTTATTATAGTGTCACCCCTCGCGATTAAGGGCCAGCCAGTTTTGACTTATGAGACACCTTTACTGATGAACATCTTTACATCGTCTGTCAGAATGTTAACGCGAACAGGCCTGTTAACGAAAATCTTCGCAAGGTAATGGCATTGTAGCCTGCAGAGCTGACCGAAAAACAGGAGCTTTCGATAGTCTATAAGTGTTTTAATTGTGGAAATGTTGAGCATTAATGTACCAGACATTGTCGTGAAAAGCTCTGTGCCTACTAGACGCAAAAACTGATATGGGATTTCAAGGTTTATCGTGTCTTGCTTGGAGTACACACTCCACAGCTCATAACCGTAGATGGCCTTTTGTATAACAACAGATTGGTATATCGTCTTCAGAGTTACATGACTTATTTACCGGAATAGATGCCACTGTTGCAAATATTAAAGATGTTCCTTTCAGTTTTATGCCTGCATCGTGAATCAGCTTTGAAGTAAATTTGTTGAATGTTTGGAAAACACGTTAGAAACAATAAACAACATTGCTGCCGCGCAGGCAGATGTTCCATATTGACCTACCGCATTTCGTTACAAACGCCAACTTATGCAGTAAGGTTCAACTGAGTATTTTTAATCTTCTTTCCAAAATTCTTTCAGTCAAGACACCGTGCAAATGTAGGATCATAAAGGTGGATAGGCAAATGTTTTCGCGTTATTAAATATATTACCTCCCATAGTTTCATGAATCATGTCGTGTAAAAGTTGATAAGGCCTGATAAGCGACGTGACAAAATGTTTTCCTTGTTCATGATGAGGCTGGTGGCTCACTTCTGCATAGAGTAACCAGCTAGTTTTTATGAAATTTTATTTGGTTATTTTATGCAGAAGTATGCCGCCGTAGTACAAGTAAGCTAGCTATCTGTAAAAAATAGTCACATTGGATGTGTTGTTGTCTAGAAAGGGGAAAACCGAATTTGGAATATTTTTAATTATTATTTTAGATTGCAGCACGGTACCAATCATTGCTAACGGTAACTACACTTGATCGGAACCGAACAACACCACGTTTGGAGCGACTGCCATGGTTTTATGTGACACCGGATATGACGCCTCGACGCCATCTATCATGTGTAATGCGTCCGGGATATGGGAGACAGCGGAATGCAGAACGAATGGTAGATCTTTCTGTAATACCAGATCTACATACGTTCGAACTCTTATTAATCATCGATACTGAAATTACCGTAATATGACTATTTTCTCGGACCTACTGTTTTCTAAAAACCGCAAAATTGGAATTAAATTGCAAACTTAGTTTTTGCTAGATGTGGATGTGACGTACTTCATATTAAAGGATCAATCTGTGAAAAGCAAATTGCGGTCGTTCCTTTAGTTACATATTTAACTCAATTATGTTATATTCTGATATATATAAAAACATGGTTTTGGGGTAAAATGATACAACCTTGAATTCAGAAGACTGAAAAGCCCTTACGAATATATTTTTAGCTGTTCATATAAATGACATCGTTTTAAGTAAAATGGATGGCACAACAGTTAATGCTTCAACATTTTCTTACTATTAGACAGATTCTCGTAAATGTGTACAATAGGAATTTTGTATCCATATTTGAATTAAAACGAAAAGCATTTTGACCAAATTCAATTATTTCATTTTCAATAATGCTAAAAAAAATTGTTAAAGCGAAATTCTCACGTGGCATGTTTTAATCTATTTACGACTCAGCATGTCCCTTACCTCTCAACGTAATACATAGTGACGTCACATACACTACGCGCTCCGTCGGAGACAATACAAATATCATGTGTCACACTGGTTACGTCATCAACGGCGCCTCATTAATAGAGTGTCAGTCAAATCACCAATGGACAACACCTGGACTGTTGATCCTGTCGGTACGTAAAGCAGTTACTATATTTATGTTTATGGCGTTGGTCTCATTTTAAATGATGCGTGTGATGTGTGTATGTTTGTTCCGTATTAAATGGGCCAATTTCCTAAAAACAAAGATTTTTAGTTGCTAATAAGAGTGTATTGCTACCACAGTTGCGGTTTTCGTTTTTTTATGTATTTTAAAATGCATTCTTTTAACGAGAATAAGAGCTTTATAAAATTGCGTTCCAGGATTACAGTCATCAACGCCACAGTAATAACAGTGACAATGCGCTGCATTTGTCTTATGTTAATGGGGCATAGTCCATATTATGGAGGTCATCAAACACGTTTTGTGCTGATTATGCTTATTGCTTAGCTCTTGAAATACTAGTGTCCAATATCACTCGTTGCAGTTAACTTCGTTGTTTCTCGGTATTTCACAACTTGATTCTTCTTGTTCCCTTTATGTGATTAGATCAACAGCAATGTCAATTGACACACTATGTTTATGTTTGTCCGAAAAGTTGGGACGTACACTACTTACAGTTAACATATCGAATTGTTAATAACCTGGTATTGACAGATTGTGGACATATAGTCGTATTGGGCGGTACCGTGAACATGGGGCAAGGGACGACGTTCGGTGCCATAGCAGTTGTAACGTGTAAGGCTGGATTCACACTCAAGGGCAATACAGCGGTACAATGTCTGGCAAAAGCCACCTGGTCAACTATTTTGATATGTTTAAAAGGTAGTATATTTACATCGATAATGTTCAAAGGGACTACGTCTACGAAAAGGGCCCCAAGCGTCAACTTCAGTAAAAAATCTGAAGCGTAAAGTATGATACTGGTGTACAATAAAGGTTAAAATAAAATGAGAGACGGGTTTTTGAATACTGAGAAAAGAAAATCATATACATTTGGTCGTGTTTGTTTGGCCCTTTTCTTGTATTTGGTTTTACATTTTGACGTCATTGTGACGTGTTTTGGTATCTTATATATCCTTCATATTCACATACATTTTCACAAGTCCAAAGAGCGCAGTTGGTTAGAGCACTGGCAATTGTCATTTTTTTCTTTCGACTCCGTCGTTGTGAGTTCGATGTCTGTTTTCTTGCGGTTGTTTTTGTGTGTGTATTTCTATGGTTTTATCAAAATTATCATAATGTCGTAAATAATGTATCATTTATTTATTGTAAACACATATATTTTGCTCGTTTCTATAACATAATAACACTACAAATGATGAAGGAGATCACTTTTCCGTAAACACAGTCTATTTAAACCTATTCAGGTGATTTAGAACCTTATACATTAATACAGATTCAGACACTTCAAATTCCAGTTACTTGATACCAGTAACAAAACATTGTGTAAAGCTGTTTGACTTTTGATAATCTCTTTCTAAAGGAATTATTCACAGATTATCGTATTCTAACGAAATGTAGTATGATTCTCAACTTCAAACACTAAAGCACCTGCATTACCAAACCGAACTATTTTCGGTCTAGAAAAGCATAAAAAAGAAACATAATGTCACCACCGGACCTCGAATCCAAGACCTCCAGAATTGCACGCTTAACACTAGACCAAAGGAAGTTTTAGCTTAAGCTTGTATTTGTAACGTTATGTTCGTGATGCAAGTTTTTTTAATATAAACAAAAGGCGTTATAAATGCTTGGTAATGTTTGAAATTTAACTGACATTTGTTCATAAACAAAACACCATTTCAAAAACATTTCTTTTGCAGGAGTGTTACTTTGCTCCTTTAAATATAATGTATTTTTTTCTTTTTGGTAATTGTCAATTTTCAAATTTGTGAGTAAGCACGTGAAGTGTGTTGCATTTATTATTCTATATATGGTGTGTTTTAAAACTGTTTCTGGAATACCAAGATGAATTTTGTGTATGTGTCAAGAACATATTGCATTCAAAAAATCAATGTAACTTGTTGATTTCAGATTGTGGACCAGTTCCAACTCTAGACGCCGGTATATTCACACTTACAGACGCCACCAATACCTCGTTTGGTGCATCGGCAGCAGTCAGCTTTTCGTTTGGGTACAATTCACCACAACCTTTCATTATATGTTTGGAGTATTGCGAATGGGAAAACGCAATTTGTATTGTAAACGGTTCATACAATCAGATGCTGTTTTAATCTCTACAAATGACAACATTATAGAATGAAAATACATAATATCATACATTTACGCAATAAAATTAGTTGTATTAATATTGTGTAACGTCAACTACATTTGAATACAAATTACGATAATTTAACATGCAGCTTTTTTACTTGTACAAAATACAAAATGTGCGGACAATAATAATAAACAATACAGTTTCATGTACATATACATACGTATACAGTGCGTAATTCGCAATTAAACGTGAACCGTATAAGTACTGGCTATTGTTCATTAACAACTAATCTGTATTTACAATTTTATGAAAGGTAAAACAACAACACTAGAACTAACAACTACAACCGGTGATACTCCGACCATTGCTCATACAACGACTTCATCATATTATACAATACAAACGACCCCGTGTCAAAATGGTACACAGAATATCGAGGCTCACACGGAAGACGCTGAATTGTCTTCATACAGTATGTATTCTCACATATGCAGGTGTTGTTTTTTACGGTAACCTATTCTCATGTTTAAAAGCGCACCAACAATGTTTCGTTTAGAAAGTTGTTCTTCTTAAACCACGCTGAGGTCGTTGTCTTTATAAGTTCTGTATTGAAATCAGAAGAGTAAAATACTGTCTAATACTGTGTTATGAACGCGAACCAGGCATTTCAAAATTATGTGACAGTAGTGTTCATTCTATGTTATTTTTAATCGGAAATATTTAAGTTCGGCATGAAATATATTTTGCTGTGACGTCACTCAAGTACCAAATCATATTTTCAATATTGTTTTATTTTTTAAGATAACAAAATGTGTAAGCAAGTTAGTCATTTTTTCAAATTTAAGCCTCATACCATGTTCTGTTTTACTTTAGTGTATGCATTTTAATCATTAAAAATTATGCTAAATAAATTTAACTGCACACTTTAAAACAGTGTAATGATTTTTATACGATTGATAACAACGTATGACAATAATCTCTCAGTTGTTTTTGCCAGCTGAAATCAAAGGTGTTTACTGTACGCATTTTACATAATCGCTTCTTTGGTATCGCTCAGTTTGCATGCTTGAACTTGTTATTAAAGTTCAAGAGCATCCAACCTTTACATTTAGAACACTGTGTTTTTTAAATTGCATTATTTGCTCATAGACTGTATAGTTGTTTTTTTATATACAAAGCATGTTCCATAAACGTTCCAATCTGTATTTCAGTTGTAGCACTCGCTATCGGATTGGGAGTAGCAGTTAAATTGCTAGTGGTGCTTGTAATTTGCGCAGTCGTAATTTTAAGTTAATATGCTAATTAACATACATGTGCACAGTACAGTGTTAAATGTACTGAAACCATACTAATTATAAACAATGTTACTATGTAATGGGTAATTGAAATAACTTAAATATTTTTATCACACAATGCGAATTATTAGATGTTGTCTATATTAAGTGAAGTTGTCACACTTATTGTCACAGTATAAATCTAGTTAAATGACTTAAACATTAAGGTTTATTGTGTTTTTGATTAATCTGTTTCAAATATGTAATGCCTTTATACGACGTTCTTATATTTCGTTCTTATAATTAAAATTTCCAAATACAGACGCAGGGAAAGGTCAACGGAAAAGGCTGAAACAGAAACTAATCAGTGTCGGCCAATTGGCATTAATGAGAAAATAACGTCGATGTAGCAATAATGTGGCTCCTCACTCAAAGTGTACATGGACGTTATACACAGACGCAATACAATAGGAACGAGGATGAATATTGTGTCAAGGTTAAAGTTAGCGTCCTGTTTGAAGTTGGTCCAAGATTGATTTAAACAAATACAATCGTTTCTCGTATTCAAGTTCAATAGAGGAACTATAGAAATTACGAAACGCAAAACGAACACACAGTGTTACTGTAGTTTCAGTTTAGACGATATATATATGCTATCTATGACATACCATCTAGGAGCGCGTTTTTATCTACATGATAATGGGAATTATTAAGTACGCGTTTTTGTTTCTTTGTACGTGTGTTCTCCAAGTGGACGTGTATTAACACACAAGAAGCAACCACTGGTTGCGCTATCCCCTAGACATTATGATGTTGCAAACTTTAAAGATTAAATGTGAGTTGTTGCCTCATTGGAACAGGCAGAATTGTTTGTCGCTTGCATGTTTGTCTCTTATCACATCCTCTTAGATTATAACGTTTCCGTAATTGCTACTGTCATTGCAGTACAAATTATATTAATACAGCACGTACGTGACTAGAATGTTGTCACATAAGGACACAATAAGACTTCACAATTGTGTATCTGGTCATTGTTTGAAATAAATTAAACTTGTTTACTTATTGGTGGAGTTGGCCATGGTAATGATTTGAAGAACAATAACATATAAAACGTAAATAATGTACAATGTATACACATGCATAAAGGGCCAGACCAAATTAATATAAAAGTGTATTTAGAGTTTGATTCCCGCATTTGCATACGCACGTTGGGAAACACACCAATATTAGGTTCTATGAGCAGGTTTCTATTTGCGTAAGTAACAGGAGTGAAGTGTGCGTCATTCCTATAGTAAATTTTCAACCAAAGTTGCCTTGACTAAACGGGACAATCTTAATAATATAGTCTCGACAATTGGTATATTCCTAATGTAAATATATATATGTTTACGTTCGTTTGATTAACATATTAATAAGAAATATGTGTAGGTATTTACTTGTAAAAAACTAAATGTGCTTTGTTGGTATCATTCTCTAACACATGCCATTGGCGAGAAAATCGGTCGCTAATATATACTACTAGCGGTTTATTGGCTGGTGTGTATGATGTTTAAAAACATTATCTTTAGGTGATTATATTAATTCAGTATTATTGGTGAGTGTTTATGTTTTAACATGTTTGATTATATTGCATTTACTTGTTGACTAAACTATGCTACAACATTATATTCGTCAATATTTTCCAGGGAATGATTCTATTTTTACATCGTTTATTTGCACTATCTTGCTGGTCCATCGGATAAGATTTCATCTATGAACAATATTAGTTCCATTCGCGGGCAGAGAGATACAGAGGGCAAAATTGTTTTATTTGGTATAATTTGGTCCGGCGAAACCAATAATCTCCGTTGCACTGGAGACAGCGAATTTCATTACACGTGTGTTATCAGAGGCATTGGATATCAAATACACAGAAAGACAAAATTCAATTTCACATGCTTGCTATTTGCACAGATTGTCTGGTTGGCATAGTTGTCTCTGTTGATTCCAACTGCCAATCATGCAAATGTCTCAATTAGTGGATATATATATATATATATATATATATGTGATCTTGTGTACGTGCAAACAGGACAACTGAACATATTTGCCGATTACATATCCTGAATGCGATGTTCATATACGTGTATGCACCATTTCAAATGACCATGAAAACACGAGAATGCGCTGATGCGTATTTATTATGTAAATAATGATTTTAAACATAGTAAGTAGGCCAATGGTAAATATATTCGTTTTGTGGCGCAAGCCACACCATATAACGAAGCAATGATACTCTCCTCGCATGTGTTATTGTTTGTGACTAAAGCATAAAGCAGGGAATGCCTTGTGTACTTGTACTGAACATAACGTTTTTGCTGGTGTTATTTGCTTAGAATATGACATTGTTAATTAACGCTAATTTAAGCAACATGTATAAGCAGTTTAAATGCATCCTTCAAAATACTATTCGTATTGTTTTGCAATATATATATATATATATATATATATATATATATATATATATATATATTTATTTATTTATTTATTTATTTATTTATATTTATATTTATATTTATATTTATATTTATATTTATGATTACACAATTGTGGGCATCCGTGTCCTTTGGACACGCTTTTTGTTTTATTATTTCATAGTGACATGTCAATTTGATGCGGTTGACCGCCTGTATACCAATAACATTCCAGCATGCACATGTATTTTTCGTACGCATAGGCCAGACTCCTTGAAAAATCTGACTATAAAACTGACGTTTTCACAGATTTTCGTATTTTATGAAGTATGCCATTAAATGTCTTAATTTGACAGATTTAAGCATCGGAACTAAAAAGCTCAAGTATAATAACAAGAAAAGTATTTAGAAAAAAAAGAAATGGAAAAAAGGTCACACCAGGGTTCGAACCCGGGACATCCGGATTAAAAGACTAACGTCTTTACCACTCAGCCATTCCGACTTCAGTATTTTATCAGTATTATTTACTTTATGTAAGTGTTCCACGTGATGTCAACAGTTTGAACCAAAACAGAAACACTCCAAATTATTTCATCGTTTAGCGTTACAAACGCTTTATAATTTTATCGATTTCGACTGATGATTACTCATAAACGAAACGGTTTTTACAGTATTTTGTTTAGGTCCCTATTGTTATTTTGCTCCCTTGTATACAATTTTCTTTTATTTTTGGAATCGGTGACAAAAAGTTGAAAATTTGTCAATTCGTCAATCTGTGAACAGGTCCCTTTAACGCATAGCCTGTAAACCAATTGATACATTCTATGAGCACTACCCATTAACGTTTCTCCATTGTTATAGTATGCAGTGTGTGAATTAATATAGTGAACAGATACGTAAAAATTATACCTCGTTTTAAGCAATATATTGGTTGATTTGGGGTAGGAAAAAGACATTCGAAACACAAATACTATAATCGGACTAAGATCAATTGGACGGCCTAATTATAGTAAAAAAAATACGCAACCAAAGTTGAACGGTCACAATGACTGGTAAATGAACATTCAATATCTAACTGTTCGACATCGTGCTATCGAGGTTTTCGTGGAGCAACTGGTAAACTGTTGTTAGACAAGGTAATGTTGCTGCCATGAGTTTGAATCACGGTCATTTCTGTCAACATTTTTTAATCACAATTTCATATTATATGAACAAACTTTATTTTATCATCAATCAGTTGGATACCTTTCTGTATTTTAAAACATTGATAGAGTGCTGGTATTTGTGTTTTAATCCATTTACAATTTTGTGGGAAAATATAATTATTAAAAAGATAGCGTTGATAAATTAAAAAGTAAAACTGTGACATATGGTGGGATTCGAACTCGTGACCGCAAACTTTTTATCATACTACTGTTCAACCAATAGACAGATACGCTACAACTTTACTAACAATGCAATCGAATAATAAAAGATGGTCGAAACGATTTGTTCCTAATTACTCTTATACACGTAAGAGTATATATCACACTACTATTTCTACTACTTCTACTGCTACTGCTACTACTACTACTATTGTTGCTACTACTGCTTCTACTACTACTACTACTACTACTACTACTACTACTACTACTACTACTACTACTACTACTACTACTACTACTACTGCTGTTGCTACTGCTGCTATTACTTCTACATGTATATATAAATATATATATATATATTCTTCTACAACGTCCTTTAGATGTGTTCAATCTATGGCCTTCAAACCACAGTTCGACTAGCGTTAAAATGAGTCTCATTATACAAACTACAAGTCTTGAACAATTGCGTATTATATTATAAATATACTTTCAAACCACAGCTAGTTCGACTAGCGTTAGAATGAGTCTCATTACACAAACTACAAGTCTTTAACAATTGCATATTATATTATAAATATACAACTACAATATGTCACAACACTGTATTGGTTATTGCAATTATTTCCCAGAAACCCATTGTATTTCTTCATAACGTTTATGCTAGGTTCCCACTGTCATGCGATCCGTCACGAACGCCACGATTGACCACTCGTAGCTGATCGTGGTATTTCTCTGAGATTTCAGGCTTGGATACGATGTGATGCGAGTCAATACGTTTTGATACGATGTTTTGCGCTCTGTTGCGATCTGGTCACGAATTGTCAATTACAGGTGTCACGATCTGTCATGGTCTGATGTTCAGTTCAGATACGATTACATACGTTCCGTTGGGATTGTTTCGGTCGGGTCCACGATTGGGTCTCGATCTGACACGATCATCAAGATCGGGTTCTCCGAATTTGGACGTTCTAGTACGTACAAATAAGTTTCGATAAGCTTTTCACGAATACGTGCGCTCCGTTACGATAGGATACGATTGTGTTCGCGATGTCTTTCACGATCGTGGTCGATGGAGATCACGATTGGAGCTACGACTGGAAGGGAATAATATAAATACAGCCCGACTGACTATTGACTTCATTGTTTCTTGAGATCGCAACGCATCTTAACAGGGCGTGTTGTTTTTTCTTGTCTACGATCGATTCCGATCACAACGATTTGGATGCACGATTAGATACGATTTGTCGCGCTTGTTACGATGCAATAAGATCTGATACGATGATCCCGATGGACAATTGATCGCAGTTGATCGTATTAATCGTGGAACATTTTTGAACCGTTCAAAGTTTTCTACGATTAACGCGATTGCCACGACTGACCTCAAGATCTGTTAAGATCTGATAAGATCTAATACTATCACCACGATTTGTCCAAGATTAAGACAACGATTTCAATCGTGACGCGAATCGTGATAGTGGGAACCTAGCATTACTATTTACTTGTTGGCCAAGCGGATATTATTTAATCAGGGAACAGCATTAGTTCCATGCGCAGGCACATACACAGGGAAGAAGGCGTTTAATTTAATTTAATTCCCTTGATCATATGCAATTAAATGCACTGACAGTGTAGATTCCAGACAACAGACATTGCTGAAATAATATTCAAAGTTACACTGGACTTAATAGAACATATCGAATGTCATTGCACATTTGCTATCAAAGGAATGCGGTATAAAATGCACCGTAACTCAAAACCGACAGGCATTTCAATGAATCAATTATCAATGTGATAGCTCATTCGGGAGAACTACAACATTTTCTCAACCTGTATGATTTTTTTACATTACAATAATAAATTGCAGCGTACACAGTAGTATTAAAGCAACACTGATCTAAAGAATCTATTAAAACCATTGTCTGATAAGATCAGTAGTTCAATTTAATTATAAAACTAACCCTTTCAGGGTAAACGATTTCAAACACAAACATACTAAATTCTTCTCTAAACATGATATAAAATATTTAAATGATTTACATGTGAACTTAATAGAACGAAGCATTTCAAAACCAAACGGAATACATTATAATCAGATAATTAATATTATGTGAAACAATAGACTTCGTAAGAAAATATATGTATGTCAATGAAATCCTTTTTGTAGGATGTTAACATCCCAAATTTGCATTACGTTGGTGCGTCCAAACAACTAGTCAGTTATCCAATACAAAGAAACGCAAACTTGTATCATACTTAAGAGACATAATGATGTAAATGTAAACGATACTCTAATACATTTGCAAAGCTCTGTTAATTGGTCCAAACGCAAATACATAAACAAAGCGATAGCCCTGAGGGGGAGCCGCCATTATTAGCGCATGTCTACCGTACGGTTAACGGCCAGGTACCAGAACATCCTCCCTCTGCACGGAGATGAGTATGTATATATGTGTGGAAAATACATCAGGTTTGTTTAGTAAATCCTTTGTTATCAGCATAAATTTAAATGATGATATTACATTATTAGTACCGATCGTTCCTTAATTGGATACCTGAATATGTGGGAATATATATACATCATACCAGCTTGTAACAAAAATGTATGACAAACCAGGCTGCTGCCGCAAAGTCGTTACATGTATGTCGTTATCTATGCAGACCTTATAATGGTATTCTAAAACAAGTGGCCAATGCTATCTGCAGATTACTGGCAGCTACCCCCTCTTAGCTACATCCATTGTAATTCGTCCGGAATATGAGAGGCAGCATAATGCATAATTAACGGTAAATGTGTCATGTGACGATGGTTTCGAATCTACTGTCAGAACAATTAGTTGTTTGGCATCAGCAGTGTGCGAAGAGGCTATCTGTACTGCAACAGGTCAAGTATTTATGTAACACTGGATTTATTTAATAGAGCCAAATACATGTATAACGTAAAGTTGTATCGCTTTTAAATCACTAATGGTACATAAGTAACGCCAAGTGCACCGGTTTATACAAAATATGTTAGTTATATGACTTAATGTTAGCGGGTTATATCATCGTAGCCATTGAATGCTAAACTGAAATGTCTAACTAATACAATATATTGCGTCAACACACTGAAGGAATACTCATACATGGAACCGATATCGTATTGATTTATTGCTTAAAACATCGGTTTATGTGATTATTTTAGTTGTATATCATGCAGATTTGACAAATAAATGCTCTTTTTCAGCAAATAGCAAAGTATTATATCACCTATTAATTGTCATAACCCATATTTATTTTACTTATTATTTAAATATGCAGCTGATACACTATGAACAATAAATATTCTTCATGCAACGTCAATAGATTCTACGGTGATAAGGACCACTTGTCATAATGTTTTAGAGTAACCATTCACTTTCCTTCAGTATGTATTTTCTAACTGGATTATAAATATGCATATAGCTGTTCCTGATTATATATTGCAGGCTGTGTTATCTTGTTGGATTTGCCTAAGTATCAAATTGTATATCCGATGTCGCCAGAAAGTAATACGTTTGTTTATTCATTATGCATTAAATTCTAATCAAAACGTCAAAAATGTCAAGCATGCCTCGCATTTATACCAATATTTAGTTATTGCATTACGGATGTCGTTAGGCAAAATTGCAACGTTGGACTTATTGCAAATAATTCGAATTTATCCTCGAAGTCGATAACTTGATGAATATAACAATCTCTGGGTTCCACATACATTTTTTCAAACATACTAAATGCTCAGTTCAAAATAAGTTTGTTTTATTCAATAACAAACATATCGACTCTTTGAAAACAGTAGTCCAATAAAAACTTTATTTTCGTCTATGTTTTAATGGTCCTGATTGTAAAAGCAATTTGTTTGACATTGGATCATTTGTTAAGTACCAATGCAACTTTAGCGCGTTGTACTCCTTTCAATTTATGCTTCCTTTTCGTAAGATGAAGTTACATGTTTCAGTCTTCTTTTTATGTTATATGTACTGTTGTTAACAAATATGCTCATACATATACGATATACTCGTTAATCTTACCTCGTCCATACAGAATACTTGTTTTTCATTGGTTAATCCGTGTCGCGACCGGTTATTATTCCATACTAGGTCAGTAGCGGTTCATATCCAGTCAGTAAAATCATTCTTTCAGAATAAATATTGGGATATTAATCAAATACTACTAGACTAGTGTTTAATAAAGTAAAGATTATTTAGCGAGTCTTAGAAAACCTGAACCACGAGCCCTGGCTAATTTTATGTCTTTATTTTGAATGTAAAGAGAGAAAAACACCAAATAACATGTCAATATAGAATGACGTCACGACACACAACAAAATGACGTCATTTTACCCCGAATGTATGCTGTATTTCAATTCAGGCTTGTTAACACGGTATATATGGTCACCGTAAACTGATGTAATAAAACTACGTAACCTTGATAATAAATGGATGGGCACCGCATACTTATGGAAAAATAAACAGAGTCTAGTGCCAAAAAAAAATGTCAATTTCTCTGGGTTTTCATCATTTTATGACAATAATTTCAGTTCTACGGAAGGCAGTAGGTCTCGCTACTAAATATTCTTACAACACATTTTCCTGAAGTTCGTCCCTCGTCATAGACGAAGTAAAACAGTGTCCATGTCTTTATTCATGAAGTGAATATAAGATTAAAGAATCAGATTTCTCTTCGATGTTGGCAATAATTCGTGTGATTGAAGCTCATTGACGTTTCTGTGATCTTATCACTGTGTTTGTGTTGAAAAAATATACATTTGGAACTATAAAAAATTTCTGAAACCTAAGGTTTAAATGCGAACTATGCATATCATTTAATACAGGTACCTGTTTTTACCGAGACTTACAGCTTGTTGCACTATTTTACTAAAATTGAACGTTCATGTGTGGCTTAAATCAAATAATGTTTCGTGCAACTCGTGGTTTTATCAATTAGTATATGGATTGTTAAATATTTGAATTTAGTACAGATATATCTTGCCTTTTCAATAATTTTTTTTTCACGAAGTATACAGTGCTTTCCAATTTTATTTCAGCGGTATGCGGTGACCATATTCACCGTGGTTAATGGGATAAAGAATGGTACTCGACAAGATAAATGCGTTACATGGCTTCTTACTGATCCCTTACGGTGTGATACAGGGTCAGTGAATTTATATTGAGCGTCAGAACAACACAACCTGTATTTCAGTTGTAGCATTCGGTGTCGGATGGGGAGGTTTCGTTATACAGTGCTTTTCTTTACACTTCTCCATCCTAGAAACCCACGTTCGCTCAAATATGCTACGCTTCTTGATCGACCGTGGGCGTTCAGGGTAGCAAAACTTCGTACTTAATGAATAATTAATGAGACATCTCATTGGCTCCGTGTCCAAGTCGGCACGGAAAATTCAACCAATCGAAACGACGCGGTATTATAACAGTCGCAAATAGGCGGTGTTAATTTTTGTCATATTTACCGTTATCATGCACGTGGTCGGTTTTTGAGCGCTCTTTACTCAATGACTTAATTATTTAAATTGGTATTGCCATTTCATTGGTCAGCAGGTGGCTCATCAATATTCATGAAAACGAACTTTCGACAGGCTATTCTCCCACGGTATATAATGTAGTGGTAACGGAATATATACCGTGCCTTTCGACTTTTGGCTATACTTTTTGTGCCTTTTTGAAACACAGCATCGAAGGGTCACCGCGTCCAGTGTACTTATAAGACTTTTAAATGTGGCAGTTATACCAATTAATTTCTTCAAGGGCATGATCAGGAATATACATGCATCCAAACCATAAACGAGAAGGTAAAGTCGATGCAGAAGTAACCGTTTCCCTGAATACAATTGTACATGAACGGAATGAAAAAGAATGTCCTCGATTATTTTTAAGGCTAACACTGTGGCAAATTTTCAAACATAAATATGTGTTGGTTCCATATGGGTTGTTGTTTTCTGGTATTTTAAATAAGGTTTAGACATAAGCAGAAGGGGCGTTTATCACAGATTCGTACTATTTCAGTTAATATGCATGCATTAACATTAGTCATTAATTTAATATGTGTGTTTATGTGTATGCTGTCAAGAAAAGTTCATAAATAATTTCGGCCTTTCCATCATACAATAGCAAATTGTATTTTACATATAACAAATAATATGTTTGGATTAAAATCCTAATTTTTGACTTGCAGTCTATAACATATATCTAATTAGTAGCTGGTGTAGTATGGTAGGTTAGTTACAAATAAGGCAGTCGTAATTATTATGAAACCAAATATATTCCAGTACCAGATAAAATAACATAATGTATTACATAGGATATACTCCAACATACAAGTGTCGACAGGAGTAACATGTGTAATTACTGAGTTGTGTCGTTTTAATTGCGTCAAATACTTATTCTCATTCCTTAGTCGTAGCTTCCTTTATATAAGACAATAATTATCTAGTATGTAATAACTTTATCGCCTTTCTAAACCGCTATACATATGACTTTTGTTTTTTTAGTTTTCAAATAAAATTTAATATCAGTAAAGCACATCAGCATATTTGCCCTTTTATTAATAAGTCTGAAACAAGATTCGCAAGTTATGTCAATTAACAATTTGGCTTAAAGCGTTCCCGTAATTAACAGAGACACTGAGGCGATCACATGTGTTTGATATTAACTGGCACTGACTGTGTTTCAAAATAGATAACTTATAATAAAAAGATTGAGGCTGCACCAATTAAATTAATAAAACAAATACGTGAATGGAATTGTGTCACACTGGGCCACAGTAAGGCGACACAAGTGTGTTTCTTTATAGTTTAGCGATTGTGTAATACATCCATAAGAGTTTGCTAATTGAACGAGTTCTACATCGCAATGATTTAAATGATGTTTCAAAACCATATGTATACAATTCCCGACTTAGTCTGTCGAAATTCAACACCATTGTATTCATTTGACGAATAGTATAATCATTGCATGACGAGAAAAGTCAGAATTTTTCTGACAGTATATGTATGTATTTATTGCAATACCTGGGGATTAAAGGTTAAAATGGATAGGGCCAAATAGTATAGTGTTCAGTTAAAGTTGCGGATTACTACTCATTAAAATATTACCTAACCTGGCCATGACAATATCTTTTAATTGAATAACTCTTATTTTACAAATACCGATATTCAAACAAAAACGAAAATAACAAAGGTGATATAACTTCCCCTTTTCGTAAACCAACACTGTAACTTTACACAATCGGAACATGATGACACTAAGAACACACTATTTAACTTCTCTGTAAATATCAAGCACAAAGTACAGCATTATTTCACAAACCAAGGTATACATACCTAATGTATTTAAAGTATTGATTTCTTTGAACATTGGATCATTCGCTGACCAGGAGCCGGTACTATGGTGTGAATGTGTTAAATAAAAATAAAAAAATGTTGTTATGTATTACTAGAATAAGCCATGACATACGATACGGCGCGATTATTGATACTGATATTTCAAATACTGTATTAAAAAAACTTAGACTCATTGTTCTATTTCATGATCTGTAATGATTTTTTGGCATGCACTCTCACGTATGCAAGCGTGGTATTGGATATAAATAGGCGGCGCGTTTCTTTCTGTTTGTGAAACATTTAAGACAATACAATGTTGTGACTTGATATTAGTGTTGTTGATATTTTACCATTCTGATATCGCATTGATAATCTTTGTCGAATTTTTTAGTTATAAAATAACCGGAAAACTCAGTATTTGGGTAATGCTTATTTTGGCCGCAAACTATATGCGGTATTGTCTTAATTATGACAGATGCTATAATCACAAACTATAAAGAGTTAGACGTAATGAACTTTATTTAAATGAAGAAAAATACCTAGGAATTAAGTGTAACAATATATTTTAATTTATCCTGTTTCTACCTGCAACATTGACCTAATAAAAGGGTGACCGTATATATTTTCCTATCTCCAGTCAACAGGAAGTGGCAAGGTTTATCCAGTTAGTAGTGTTTGTCCTGCTACTTACCCAAACAGTGACCTAATAAAGTGGTGACCGTATAAACTTGTTGATATCCGGCAGTAGATCCCGTGACTGTGATATACCGTCAATAGGTATTCCTACGGGCCGGATAACAACATTGTCGAGAATGACACAACATAAAGTCTACTTGAGTTTTTCATCGATACAAACTTTGTGTTGTCTAGTTTAACAGAGTTAAACTCTAATGAGTTATTTGTCCTCATGTTCCATTTAACTGGTTAACTAACAGCAACTTCCTTCCAGTTCCATTCCTTTTCCAAACACTTGAATCTGATGCAATCGGTTTATTCTTTGTGCCACATTGTGGATAGATTTTCTTTGGTCAACCAACAAAGCGTATTCATCAAAGAAATAACACTTTATATAAATTTCTGATGAAAAGAAATGAAAAAAGTCATCAAAGGCTACTTCTGTAATTTTAACGTAGAACGAAACATGTTATGATTTATTTCACTTTCTGTTACACTGTCCTCCACCCACAACTATCCGAGTAAATTGTCGAAAATTGAAAAGGCATCAGTCTCACCGTTTCAATTCGAGGCAAATATTCCATACACTTTTTATTTGAATGCTATTGCATAATAGATCCATAATCCATCCAAAACACAGAAACACTAAATAACCATTCCGATTTCATGTAGGCCCTATTTTAAACTGCAAAACACTCGCGTTCTGGTTTGACTACATTGTGTAAACTCAAAATGAATAACATTGTTGGTGTGACGTAATGAAACACTTTAAAAACAAATATAATCTGGTTTAAAACAAAAACAAATTTATTACGTCATTTTCGTGTCGTACTTGACATCAGCAAATAAGATTTATTAATATTTTACTTTCGCTTTTTGATAAAGGTGATTAAGAAATAGAGAACTATTTATTCCGGGCAGTACGCATACATGCAAGTGAGTTATTAGGTTCGAGGCCCGTCTAGATTTTTTTTAGATTTAACCTTTAATTAGTGTTTGGTGTTTTTAAAATGCAATTGGATAGAAATCAGGATAAATAGAATACACGGTAGGTGCCGGGAAGGAGAAGGTTTATCCGGTTCGGCCCGAAAACAAAAATAGGGCTCGCTAAAGCCCGCCTTATTTCCATTTTCTAAGCCCCACCGGATAAATTGTCTCCATCCCGGCACCAACCACGTATTCTCTATATTCCTACGCGCTGAATCGAGCGTTCTTGATTTTAACCTTTTACATTAGATCTACGGTACTGTAGGGTGTGGTATTTTATGAATTTCGTCTGCTAAGGTTAAGACTCAATCTGTTCGAAAAATAATGAAATAAAACAAAAAAATATACAAAATAAAATTAAACTAAAAAAAATAAACAAATATTTAAAAATTGCAAAAATGTCTGAAAGTAATTCCAATGTAATCTGGTTGGAATTGGATGAATCTGAACAGGCTGAAATGGAAAACCCTGAACCAGGTTCTGGAAAAACAGAAATCATTGAGTTAAGTGCAAAGTTAATCATCTGAGTTCAATACAGTCACCAGAAAATAAACTTGACAATAACACAAATGTTCTGAACTATACTAAAAACAGTGATTTCTTTGAGAATCTAACTCTTATGAAGTAAAAAAGCAAATTGAACAGTCAGAAAACAAAAATACTCTAAAAAAAGAGTTTAAATGATGTAAACAGATTCAGACGATTTCTGTGCACCAAAAATGAAACCAAGGACATTAATGAAATTGCCCCGGAATTACTTGATGAATACCTTGCGAATTACATTCTGTCTGTTAAGAAGTGTGATGGAACCGAATATGAACCCACTAAAATAAGAAATATGATTTCAAGTATTGAAAGAAAATTAAAACGACATAAATACCCTGTAAAAATCATGATGGAAAATGAATCGAACCACTTCCAAATTACGAGAGATGCGCTCAGGACAAAACAAAGAAGTTTAAAAAAGGTGGGAAAGGGAAATAAACCCAATGCTGCAAGTCCTATTTCAGACGTCGAAGTTAATATCTTGTATGAAAAGAAGTTATTGGGTGTAAAAACACCAAAATCTCTTTTGAACACTCTCTGGTTCAATAATTGCACTTTCCTGGGGCTGCGAGGCACAACAGAATACTACAATCTAAGGTATAATACAAATGATACAAATACTTATTTAATATAATTAAAAATGTAATGTTCACCGCCATCTTGAAAAGCTCCAACGTATGCAATGAATGCTATGTGCGAGCCATCATATGCACATTTTCTGCCGAGACTTGAACTCGGTCCTCTTTGTCTTCACACACAGGTGTTCTACATTGAACTACAGAAATTACTTTACAGTATGACAACTATGCACAAGTCAACAAGCTCTTTAATTTGTTACATTCATATTTTTTGTCCATATTTTGATTAACATACTTATCATTTTTATATAATTTATAATGCCACAATTTTACATCATTATATTTTTTAACATTGAAATGCAAATTTAAAACACAATCAGGTCCGAAAATAATAAAAGATGTTCAAATTCTACAAAAATACTTTTATTCAGATGGGCTGACATAACCTTGAACCGCGACTCAAATGGGCAGGACTACTTGCAAATGAATGAAAGGCAAACCAAAACTCGCACCGGTGATATTCTGTCTGATATTCGAGCACTGAAGCCGAAGGTTTGGGCTACTGAAGACAGAGACCGGTGCCCAGTGCAGATGTGCAAGCTTTATGAAATGCAGTGACCACCAGGATTTTCAGAACCAGAACACCCGTTCTATCTAGCCCCGAGCACGTGTGCCATAATTTCCCCTTCTGACCAATGGTTTACACGAAATCCAGTAGGATAAAAAAAACTTGGACAGGTAATGAAGACCATGTGCTTGACAACCGGCCTTGACAGCAACAAAAGGCTGACTAATCATGCAACAAGAAAAACACTTTTGCCAAAGCTAAGAGATAGTGGAGTAGCTCCCACTGATATAATGCATATTAGTGGACATAAGAATATGCAATCTGTTCTAAACTATTCCACAATGTCAGAAAATAAACACAAGGAAACATCCTCTATCCTAAATGGCAAAAAAACTAAATGAATCAGTTCTACCTCTGAGGTCACATACATGGGCACTCACAGAAATTGCACCAAATGTATCCACAAGAGTAACGGCACGTCCTCCTCCCGTTCAGTCTTCACCCAGTTCATGTGGCGAAATTAGTTTCCTCACCCACCCACCAAACACTAGTCACGTCGTGGAATCGTCAACACTAAATAATACACATATATCCATTGCAAATGCTCAATTCACCAATTGCAGTCACTGTTTGCAGATGCAAACGTCTCCATATAAAATTTCAACGTTTACATGCGTTAAATGTTTAAATATCCACATCACATTACTACGACAACTCTTCGCACTCACGTGTGCACACTGACCTTGACACTGAATCGCATTCCAATGTGTGGTAATATTTCCATGTCGTAAAATGTAGCAATTGTCGATTTGAAGTTGTTGTTGTTAAATAATATTATTAAAGTGTTATTGTTTGTTGCTAACACATTGTTAATATTGTTATTAAAGTTTGATGAATTAAGAACTATTTTTGTGTGTAATACTATTTTCATTTCGAAGACGGTTGTAAGGTCGAATGCTCTTAAAGGCACAGTTCGCAAGAAATAACAATAAATAATTATTAAGGATTATGTTTGATTCGTTCGAATTGAGTAGAAACAGGATAAATAGAATACATGGTATGTGCCGGGAAGGAGAAAGTTTATCCGGTTCGGCCCGAAAATGAAAATAGGGCGAGCTTTAGAGAGCCCTTTTTTCATTTTCTAAGCCTCACCGGATAAACTTTCTCCATACCGGCACCAACCATGTATGCTCTATAATGGGAAAAAAAAAATACTACCCAGAACAATCTTGTGATGACAGCTGAGACATGCATTTGTGAATACTATGGCAATATTTCATTTAAAACTATTGTGAAAAAGCGTTCCCAATAATAGAAATTGAGAAATGTCTCTGATATATAATCTAAATAGCAAAAGCCTATTTGCACTGTATCTCCCTTTTGAAGAAACTGTGGTAAAGATATGATTATTGTCATGAATTGCCTGATATCTTGCAATAGTACCTTGGTTTAAGAACCTTCACTGCATACGCAATATCCTAGCATCAAGAAAGCGTATTTCAAACCAATAATTGCCGGACACAGGGGCAGTAAATGTTCCAGTGAAAAGTGAAAACTGTGAACTATCCCCTAGAAGCAACGACCCGAAGGCAATTTCACAGACAAAATGTTGCCCGCATCCCATCCGCGTCATAACGCATGTCTCGTTTATGCAGCCTCGCAGGAAATGAAATTATACAATGAACTGTAGGTCGTGTCCAGAAGTGATAGTTTGCATACTCAAAGTACAAAAGCATACTAATAATTCATCAGATTAACACAAGACATTATTCTTGGGAAATATTTTTGCAGTACATAGCATCATTGTGTTAGTAACGTATAAATTCGAAATTCTTAAACATTTTGATTTATTAATCTGCGCTAATATACGCTATCATAAAATTAATATTTCTAAGAAGTAACGTATTTTATATACAAGAGACATGAAGTTATGTTCCAATAATTGCTTATGATCCGTCACATGGCGGAAGGATGCACGTATTGTATTCGTTCGGCATCCGTTTGCAGTACATGCCCATTATCGATGGACTTGGATTGCTGCAGTCGCGTGAACTACTTATTAGTCCCACGCCGCAGGTGACCGAACAGGTGCTCCATGGTTGCCATGGTGACCATCCTCCGTCTAGAAACGTGTTCAATAAACTTTTAATTTACCGTGTTTGAAAGCCAATTGAATCGTGCATTTACACTGTTGTGAATAGTTGGTGTATACTTATTTAATACGACATCATTGATAATGCAGTTTGCTTCTTTCCTTTACGAAACAGTATTAGACCATATGATCTTATTTCAAAGATTATATTCTACACTTAGGTAGAAAAACAGATTTATTTTCAATATGTGTAAACAGTATTACATAACACCAAAGTATCTATATTTGCAAAGTGCATTGAGTAATGAGTTATATTTTTATGAGATATGTGCGAAGTAATCTTATTAGTACACGCTGGTTCATAGCATATCCGATCATCCCTAGACTCCCCATCACAGTGTTCACCTCCATGGGTAGGATACATGGAACATGACCTGTCACGTCTCTGCAAGCCAACATCACACGTGACTGAACACGAACCCCATGGCAACCACAGGCTCCACCCACCTTGGACGTATATACAATGTATTTCAAAAACGATAAAACGAAAACGTAAGGTTGTATAAATATATAATACTGTAGAAAGCATTTCAAAGTTATAATTTCTGTTGAATTGGTCAACAATGTTTTGCGTAATATTTACTGCCTCAGTGTAGGTCTTTATGATAATAAACCATAAGCGCACACAACACATTTGAACATCGTCGTAAATTGTCATCAAGTTAACCGGTAAGTCCGACGAATAAAACCCAAACCAAAGGATTTCGTACTTGGGCACGCCTCCAGAGAACATGACTGAAAGTTTCTTCCTTGTCCTACACAATCCAGACCGCCACTTTAGGGCGCTGGATTCGTACACGCTCGGTCACGAGAGCGAGTTCCATTTCCGCACGTGACGTCACACACGCCCCAAGATGACCACTCATTCCAATAGCCGTCAACTGAAAGAGAGGTTAAATATGTTCGTACGCATGTTACATATACCATACTTAAATGTATTCACAAAGCTTGAACTATTGTTTTTATTACAATAAATAAATATACTACTTGTCGTTAATTAAACTGAACAGTCATTACTGTTAAACACTTTGTAGAAGATATTATTTCTCAAGTATTATTCAAATGCATTATGCTAACTTAACATGAAATTATAAAGTACATTCACAACTGTATGAATAATTGGAAAAGTAATGTCATTCTGGTTTAAGTTCTGAATAACTGATTTAATACGGGACACTTACCAACTTGACATAAATGGCAAAAGTTGACGCAAACCCACTCGGCTGTATGGACGTCTGCACAAACGTTGAATATGGAACTTACTCGCGCGCAGTCGAAGGCTGGGTCGTCAACACACGTTGTTGTTTGGGAAAAGGGATATACAACAGCACAATGTGTTTCCATTCATTTTATGTTGTTGTTGTTTTTTTAAATAAAGTCTAGTTAAGACATGTTTTTCTCCATATTTCTCCCAATGTTCCAATTTGAAAGTTATTACAAACTAGTTCATACACATATCAACATAGTTACAATATCAGCAGTTACTGGCACAATGTACAAAATAAACAGGTTTCATTGACTACTTGTCATTTGTTAAATAACAAGGCACTATTGCCATTTGGGATATATTACATTTGATTATTCAAAATATTGTCTTACTATATTACATTATGTATGTGTTATACTAGATTGCATAAAACGCTTAAAAAGTACTTACGTCTACCATGATTACACAGTGCCTTATTACACAAGGTCGTTGAACAACACCCACGGCAGGGCATTTCACGTTTGTTCGATTGGGACCCACCAGTACCAACTGATCGTCCAATGAAAGGACTTGTCGCACCATATATGCTACACTCCTGTCAGATATATTTTTCAATGGCGTTTGTTTAAAGGAGCGAAACTTTTGGTTTACATATGTATATACATGTACATGTACATTTTGTTTATGGTATACACATGTATATAAACCGCTGTTCCAACAACTGTTTTGAAGAACTGTATTTAAAATATTGTATTCATTATTGTAGAAATAAATACGAAAGATTTGACAAAGGAAATCGATCAAATACAGATGCTGATCGACGTTTTAATCAAATAGGTTTTGATGCATTGTGTTATATAATCAACTGTACAATTTTATCAAATATTTAGGACCAAATTAATCGACGTCACGTGTTCTTTAAGGTCATATTTTTCTGTTTGACCAAAAATGTTTTAAATGTTATTAACAACAGCTCCTTTAATAAGTATCACGCGTCGTTGACCACAATACAATTCATGTGCACACATCAGTGCAAAAGGAGCTATACAACAACTAAATAGAAATAAGTATGAGACGTAATATTGGTGTTTTAAAATTCCAAACATACATCGTTGTCCTTACACGTCAACGTGTATGTCCGCTGCGTATTAGTCAGCGTCGACTCCATAAAACAGGACTGGAATGGTCGTTAATTGTTCTATTAATACAACATCGAAATGTATTGGAATTGTAGTTTATTTCAGATACAACTAATACAAAATTCAAATGTATTTGAATTTATTTAATTTCATTAATCTTTGCGACCTTTGTATTTTTTCATGTTCAACGCTAATTATTTACATATTATAATTTGGTTTTTGAAAATACATATTGTCTATCAGAATACCTGGCCTGCTGAGCAGAAGACGGACTGAAAACATAAGCTGACATCAGTGACATTTCTGCAGTCGTAGCATTCGAGGGCACCTGTAAAAGCAAATACACATTTGAAGCTGGGCCAAAAACTGTAATGCTAGTTAGTATCTGACACAATATTTTTGAAAAGGATTATGTGGTAATATCTCAAAATTAATATCTTGCTTTGGCCACTGCATTCGAAACTCATAAAAACTATTGTAAATGTTTTGCAAAGTTAAGTTTTTAAATTGCTACCAGGTAGACATACCCTAGTAAGTTTTTACACCAAAAAGCATAGTAAATATCAAACTAATTTTGTTTCCCAAGCAAAACAGTAAAGCAGTCAAAAATTGTCAAAAAAGTATACAAATTCCTGTTTTAAAATCGCAATTTTTTTAGAAATATTTTTCCAACCCAAAACTGTGAAACTGTCCCTTAAAAACAAATGAACATTTACCAAAATATAAGAAATTGACAGGAAGCTGTCAACTAAACCACCTAAAGTGCATCCTGTCCGAAAATAAGATTAATCCATTTTCAAAGGCTTTTGTTTGTCTGTTTTATTGCGTTGTGATTCAATATCTCACTTAATGTGCATTTAAGTGAAACTCTTCCACTTCGTTTTTTTTGCAAAAATATTGGCAGCCTGAGATTATGGACATATTGTCTGATATATTTTGTATTAAATGCGAAAGTACTTTTAAACTATTCAAATTGAACGAAATTATAATTGATTTGACGATTATTGTCACCACAATGTGAAAGTACATTTATATCAGTGTATTACAATGAGTGTCATTGGTTGCCTTATTAAATGGTTTTGTTATCCACATACAATTTTAGAAACAGTTTTAAATGAATATATTGGAATTGTGTAAATTCTCTTTCTAACAAGGTTTAAAATAAATTACATCCTCCCAGTAAATTGTAAGATATATGGAACCATTTATAAACCCAGGGAATGCGGTATATTTGTCTTATTGAGAGTCATACGCGTAAACGCAAAGAAGCGGTATAAATTATTTCGTAAGAATGACAACTACATTTACAAAATAACTACCGTAAACAATGCGTTTATTATTACTGGGTTAGTATTCCAGAAACATCTTAAGTAATATCTTATTCTTATTGTGATTAATGTTAATAATTATCACCTATAGTATAATTGTTCTTTCAATCATATAAACATAAAAAATGCCAAAATTATATGTAGTTATTAAGATATAACATTTTGAAATTTTAACTTACGTGACAATATATTAAGAAACACTTAAGATGTTTCTGGACTATGGATCCTGGAGAACAATTTAACAATATGTGCGACCACGGATCCTATTACGAAATGTATTTCACACACAATCAAAAGACATTGCATTTCTTCTGAATTACAATTTACGAAAATATAAACAATAACGTCACCAGCATTAGTCTAAATATGTATAAATATATGTGTATTTACACAAAAACCTTCGATTTTTCTACCATACATTATTTTTTCGTCGGATTATTTTATTTTAGTTTTTTTTTTTTAATGAAATTGTTACTAGTCTATCCCTTGTGAATATGGTTTAGAGATATCTACATTAGAAAACATATCGTACATCGTAGTTGAGGCAGTTTGCGCATTTCAACGATGTACAATTTAACTGTTGGTGATGCAAACATTTTACCGACATATACTAAAATGCTGAGTGTTGCAAGTTTATAATTGCAATGATAAGTACACGAATTACAAAGAAACTATAGAAAATATTTAATTCTGTACTTGTATTCTAAATAGCAATACAGATAATTGCGCATTCGCAACTTATTCTGAAACAACAACAACAAGAAACCAATTTGCACATTCTCAACTAACATCAACAATATTTCCCCATAAGTCATAAAACATTACTACAGTTTACACACGAGGAAATGTTTCCCGAAATTTAATTATTATAAATGCGATATTTTGCACATATAATTGTAATTCAGAAGTTGTTTAAATAAACAATCCCAGCATGGTATGTGAAACTGCCGTTTTATACATCAGGTTTCGTAACAATTTTTCCATTTCCAAAACTAATAAGTGATATGCTGCATCTTTCATTTAAATCATTATGAAGTGATTGTACCATACTGTTCAACTCGCCATTTGCAAGCAAGTTGGATTTTAACATCATACAATAATTCGCCTCCTCTCAAGAAATAGAAGCCCAAAGAATTTTGTGCTTTCCTAAAATGTCAAACAGAAGTATATGTCGTTATTACGATTTCCCCATGCCAATCGTTGTATACCGTTATTATTGGCACTTTCGTGCTGGTCAAGCAGATATAAATTACATCTAGGCACAATATTAGTTCCATTCACAGACACAGAGATGAAATTAATTTGCTTTCCTAATCAATATGGAACCACGGTTTATTCAGTATCAAAAGGCTATCTCGTCTGACAAGAGTGGAAACACTGACGACAGATACTCAACATTGTAAAAAGGGACTTCCTGACCATGTTGACGCAACCATTACTATTACCATTTATAATGTGTTATTCAATAAATAATGTTCACTGTTGAGTTGTCTATCCGTAAATAAACAACGATGTTGCGTTTTATGCGCATGAAATAAACTACGAGGGCGTTAGCCCGATTTGTTTAATGTATACGCATCAGAACGAAATATTATTGTGTATTAACAGATTAACAACAATAAAGCGAACATTATTTCGATCCTGAACTGACAATCTATTCAGCAATTACAATACGAACAATATTTTACAGTTACGGATCTACATTTTCAAGTTGTTTATTGGCAATTTAACAACGGAAATTGTCTTGTATGTATATTGTAAACTGTGCGTTTGTCATGGTAGAATTCAGCTTTGACTAAAAAATGCTCCGACCCCAGAACATTTTATTGAGTTTGTAGAGTTTTTTTTTTTATTACTTTTAACCTTTTTCCAAAATTAAATGTTGTTTTGGATAAATAAGTATTTTGTTCGATATCATCCACTTCAACACAATGTTTAAGGATATTACCGATATGTTTTTTAATATTCATTTAGTTTTAGAATCTTAAAGTTGACCATTTACTAAATAAAAAAAATCCCTTCCTACCTTTTAGGGGCATGTAACCTGAAACAAATATAATGTTTTACGCCTTATTTTCCAGATGATATCGTGTACCGTTCTTCTTACATTTGCATATGAAGTGACATATCCGTCACATTTTCCTTCAGAAGAACAGTCTGGCAGTGTATTGAACCTTTGCTTTTAATTCAACAATTACAATAATGCCAGAATACTAAATTGTGCGCTATGCTTTTTGCCACTGATGCAAGCAAATAAGGCGAAGTAGTTCACGGCCATTTGAAAGATATATATTTAAAAATTGGTAGCAAATATCTCCATATACTAATAAATACAGAGCAGTTACAGAAGTTACATAATTAATATCTGTTAAAAACGGCAGTTATATTGACCTTATTGTATTCATTTGACGAATAGTATAATCATTGCATGAAGAGAAAAGTCAGAATTTTTCTGACAGTATATGTATGTATTTATTGCAATACCTGGGGATTAAAGGTTAAAATGGATAGGGCCAAATAGTATAGTGTTCAGTTAAAGTTGCGGATTACTACTCATTAAAATATTACCTAACCTGGCCATGACAATATCTTTTAATTGAATAACTCTTATTTTACAAATACCGATATTCAAACAAAAACGAAAATAACAAAGGTGATATAACTTCCCCTTTTCGTAAACCAACACTGTAACTTTACACAATCGGAACATGATGACACTAAGAACACACTATTTAACTTCTCTGTAAATATCAAGCACAAAGTACAGCATTATTTCACAAACCAAGGTATACATACCTAATGTATTTAAAGTATTGATTTCTTTGAACATTGGATCATTCGCTGACCAGGAGCCGGTACTATGGTGTGAATGTGTTAAATAAAAATAAAAAAATGTTGTTATGTATTACTAGAATAAGCCATGACATACGATACGGCGCGATTATTGATACTGATATTTCAAATACTGTATTAAAAAAACTTAGACTCATTGTTCTATTTCATGATCTGTAATGATTTTTTGGCATGCACTCTCACGTATGCAAGCGTGGTATTGGATATAAATAGGCGGCGCGTTTCTTTCTGTTTGTGAAACATTTAAGACAATACAATGTTGTGACTTGATATTAGTGTTGTTGATATTTTACCATTCTGATATCGCATTGATAATCTTTGTCGAATTTTTTAGTTATAAAATAACCGGAAAACTCAGTATTTGGGTAATGCTTATTTTGGCCGCAAACTATATGCGGTATTGTCTTAATTATGACAGATGCTATAATCACAAACTATAAAGAGTTAGACGTAATGAACTTTATTTAAATGAAGAAAAATACCTAGGAATTAAGTGTAACAATATATTTTAATTTATCCTGTTTCTACCTGCAACATTGACCTAATAAAAGGGTGACCGTATATATTTTCCTATCTCCAGTCAACAGGAAGTGGCAAGGTTTATCCAGTTAGTAGTGTTTGTCCTGCTACTTACCCAAACAGTGACCTAATAAAGTGGTGACCGTATAAACTTGTTGATATCCGGCAGTAGATCCCGTGACTGTGATATACCGTCAATAGGTATTCCTACGGGCCGGATAACAACATTGTCGAGAATGACACAACATAAAGTCTACTTGAGTTTTTCATCGATACAAACTTTGTGTTGTCTAGTTTAACAGAGTTAAACTCTAATGAGTTATTTGTCCTCATGTTCCATTTAACTGGTTAACTAACAGCAACTTCCTTCCAGTTCCATTCCTTTTCCAAACACTTGAATCTGATGCAATCGGTTTATTCTTTGTGCCACATTGTGGATAGATTTTCTTTGGTCAACCAACAAAGCGTATTCATCAAAGAAATAACACTTTATATAAATTTCTGATGAAAAGAAATGAAAAAAGTCATCAAAGGCTACTTCTGTAATTTTAACGTAGAACGAAACATGTTATGATTTATTTCACTTTCTGTTACACTGTCCTCCACCCACAACTATCCGAGTAAATTGTCGAAAATTGAAAAGGCATCAGTCTCACCGTTTCAATTCGAGGCAAATATTCCATACACTTTTTATTTGAATGCTATTGCATAATAGATCCATAATCCATCCAAAACACAGAAACACTAAATAACCATTCCGATTTCATGTAGGCCCTATTTTAAACTGCAAAACACTCGCGTTCTGGTTTGACTACATTGTGTAAACTCAAAATGAATAACATTGTTGGTGTGACGTAATGAAACACTTTAAAAACAAATATAATCTGGTTTAAAACAAAAACAAATTTATTACGTCATTTTCGTGTCGTACTTGACATCAGCAAATAAGATTTATTAATATTTTACTTTCGCTTTTTGATAAAGGTGATTAAGAAATAGAGAACTATTTATTCCGGGCAGTACGCATACATGCAAGTGAGTTATTAGGTTCGAGGCCCGTCTAGATTTTTTTTAGATTTAACCTTTAATTAGTGTTTGGTGTTTTTAAAATGCAATTGGATAGAAATCAGGATAAATAGAATACACGGTAGGTGCCGGGAAGGAGAAGGTTTATCCGGTTCGGCCCGAAAACAAAAATAGGGCTCGCTAAAGCCCGCCTTATTTCCATTTTCTAAGCCCCACCGGATAAATTGTCTCCATCCCGGCACCAACCACGTATTCTCTATATTCCTACGCGCTGAATCGAGCGTTCTTGATTTTAACCTTTTACATTAGATCTACGGTACTGTAGGGTGTGGTATTTTATGAATTTCGTCTGCTAAGGTTAAGACTCAATCTGTTAGAAAAATAATGAAATAAAACAAAAAAATATACAAAATAAAATTAAACTAAAAAAAATAAACAAATATTTAAAAATTGCAAAAATGTCTGAAAGTAATTCCAATGTAATCTGGTTGGAATTGGATGAATCTGAACAGGCTGAAATGGAAAACCCTGAACCAGGTTCTGGAAAAACAGAAATCATTGAGTTAAGTGCAAAGTTAATCATCTGAGTTCAATACAGTCACCAGAAAATAAACTTGACAATAACACAAATGTTCTGAACTATACTAAAAACAGTGATTTCTTTGAGAATCTAACTCTTATGAAGTAAAAAAGCAAATTGAACAGTCAGAAAACAAAAATACTCTAAAAAAAGAGTTTAAATGATGTAAACAGATTCAGACGATTTCTGTGCACCAAAAATGAAACCAAGGACATTAATGAAATTGCCCCGGAATTACTTGATGAATACCTTGCGAATTACATTCTGTCTGTTAAGAAGTGTGATGGAACCGAATATGAACCCACTAAAATAAGAAATATGATTTCAAGTATTGAAAGAAAATTAAAACGACATAAATACCCTGTAAAAATCATGATGGAAAATGAATCGAACCACTTCCAAATTACGAGAGATGCGCTCAGGACAAAACAAAGAAGTTTAAAAAAGGTGGGAAAGGGAAATAAACCCAATGCTGCAAGTCCTATTTCAGACGTCGAAGTTAATATCTTGTATGAAAAGAAGTTATTGGGTGTAAAAACACCAAAATCTCTTTTGAACACTCTCTGGTTCAATAATTGCACTTTCCTGGGGCTGCGAGGCACAACAGAATACTACAATCTAAGGTATAATACAAATGATACAAATACTTATTTAATATAATTAAAAATGTAATGTTCACCGCCATCTTGAAAAGCTCCAACGTATGCAATGAATGCTATGTGCGAGCCATCATATGCACATTTTCTGCCGAGACTTGAACTCGGTCCTCTTTGTCTTCACACACAGGTGTTCTACATTGAACTACAGAAATTACTTTACAGTATGACAACTATGCACAAGTCAACAAGCTCTTTAATTTGTTACATTCATATTTTTTGTCCATATTTTGATTAACATACTTATCATTTTTATATAATTTATAATGCCACAATTTTACATCATTATATTTTTTAACATTGAAATGCAAATTTAAAACACAATCAGGTCCGAAAATAATAAAAGATGTTCAAATTCTACAAAAATACTTTTATTCAGATGGGCTGACATAACCTTGAACCGCGACTCAAATGGGCAGGACTACTTGCAAATGAATGAAAGGCAAACCAAAACTCGCACCGGTGATATTCTGTCTGATATTCGAGCACTGAAGCCGAAGGTTTGGGCTACTGAAGACAGAGACCGGTGCCCAGTGCAGATGTGCAAGCTTTATGAAATGCAGTGACCACCAGGATTTTCAGAACCAGAACACCCGTTCTATCTAGCCCCGAGCACGTGTGCCATAATTTCCCCTTCTGACCAATGGTTTACACGAAATCCAGTAGGATAAAAAAAACTTGGACAGGTAATGAAGACCATGTGCTTGACAACCGGCCTTGACAGCAACAAAAGGCTGACTAATCATGCAACAAGAAAAACACTTTTGCCAAAGCTAAGAGATAGTGGAGTAGCTCCCACTGATATAATGCATATTAGTGGACATAAGAATATGCAATCTGTTCTAAACTATTCCACAATGTCAGAAAATAAACACAAGGAAACATCCTCTATCCTAAATGGCAAAAAAACTAAATGAATCAGTTCTACCTCTGAGGTCACATACATGGGCACTCACAGAAATTGCACCAAATGTATCCACAAGAGTAACGGCACGTCCTCCTCCCGTTCAGTCTTCACCCAGTTCATGTGGCGAAATTAGTTTCCTCACCCACCCACCAAACACTAGTCACGTCGTGGAATCGTCAACACTAAATAATACACATATATCCATTGCAAATGCTCAATTCACCAATTGCAGTCACTGTTTGCAGATGCAAACGTCTCCATATAAAATTTCAACGTTTACATGCGTTAAATGTTTAAATATCCACATCACATTACTACGACAACTCTTCGCACTCACGTGTGCACACTGACCTTGACACTGAATCGCATTCCAATGTGTGGTAATATTTCCATGTCGTAAAATGTAGCAATTGTCGATTTGAAGTTGTTGTTGTTAAATAATATTATTAAAGTGTTATTGTTTGTTGCTAACACATTGTTAATATTGTTATTAAAGTTTGATGAATTAAGAACTATTTTTGTGTGTAATACTATTTTCATTTCGAAGACGGTTGTAAGGTCGAATGCTCTTAAAGGCACAGTTCGCAAGAAATAACAATAAATAATTATTAAGGATTATGTTTGATTCGTTCGAATTGAGTAGAAACAGGATAAATAGAATACATGGTATGTGCCGGGAAGGAGAAAGTTTATCCGGTTCGGCCCGAAAATGAAAATAGGGCGAGCTTTAGAGAGCCCTTTTTTCATTTTCTAAGCCTCACCGGATAAACTTTCTCCATACCGGCACCAACCATGTATGCTCTATAATGGGAAAAAAAAAATACTACCCAGAACAATCTTGTGATGACAGCTGAGACATGCATTTGTGAATACTATGGCAATATTTCATTTAAAACTATTGTGAAAAAGCGTTCCCAATAATAGAAATTGAGAAATGTCTCTGATATATAATCTAAATAGCAAAAGCCTATTTGCACTGTATCTCCCTTTTGAAGAAACTGTGGTAAAGATATGATTATTGTCATGAATTGCCTGATATCTTGCAATAGTACCTTGGTTTAAGAACCTTCACTGCATACGCAATATCCTAGCATCAAGAAAGCGTATTTCAAACCAATAATTGCCGGACACAGGGGCAGTAAATGTTCCAGTGAAAAGTGAAAACTGTGAACTATCCCCTAGAAGCAACGACCCGAAGGCAATTTCACAGACAAAATGTTGCCCGCATCCCATCCGCGTCATAACGCATGTCTCGTTTATGCAGCCTCGCAGGAAATGAAATTATACAATGAACTGTAGGTCGTGTCCAGAAGTGATAGTTTGCATACTCAAAGTACAAAAGCATACTAATAATTCATCAGATTAACACAAGACATTATTCTTGGGAAATATTTTTGCAGTACATAGCATCATTGTGTTAGTAACGTATAAATTCGAAATTCTTAAACATTTTGATTTATTAATCTGCGCTAATATACGCTATCATAAAATTAATATTTCTAAGAAGTAACGTATTTTATATACAAGAGACATGAAGTTATGTTCCAATAATTGCTTATGATCCGTCACATGGCGGAAGGATGCACGTATTGTATTCGTTCGGCATCCGTTTGCAGTACATGCCCATTATCGATGGACTTGGATTGCTGCAGTCGCGTGAACTACTTATTAGTCCCACGCCGCAGGTGACCGAACAGGTGCTCCATGGTTGCCATGGTGACCATCCTCCGTCTAGAAACGTGTTCAATAAACTTTTAATTTACCGTGTTTGAAAGCCAATTGAATCGTGCATTTACACTGTTGTGAATAGTTGGTGTATACTTATTTAATACGACATCATTGATAATGCAGTTTGCTTCTTTCCTTTACGAAACAGTATTAGACCATATGATCTTATTTCAAAGATTATATTCTACACTTAGGTAGAAAAACAGATTTATTTTCAATATGTGTAAACAGTATTACATAACACCAAAGTATCTATATTTGCAAAGTGCATTGAGTAATGAGTTATATTTTTATGAGATATGTGCGAAGTAATCTTATTAGTACACGCTGGTTCATAGCATATCCGATCATCCCTAGACTCCCCATCACAGTGTTCACCTCCATGGGTAGGATACATGGAACATGACCTGTCACGTCTCTGCAAGCCAACATCACACGTGACTGAACACGAACCCCATGGCAACCACAGGCTCCACCCACCTTGGACGTATATACAATGTATTTCAAAAACGATAAAACGAAAACGTAAGGTTGTATAAATATATAATACTGTAGAAAGCATTTCAAAGTTATAATTTCTGTTGAATTGGTCAACAATGTTTTGCGTAATATTTACTGCCTCAGTGTAGGTCTTTATGATAATAAACCATAAGCGCACACAACACATTTGAACATCGTCGTAAATTGTCATCAAGTTAACCGGTAAGTCCGACGAATAAAACCCAAACCAAAGGATTTCGTACTTGGGCACGCCTCCAGAGAACATGACTGAAAGTTTCTTCCTTGTCCTACACAATCCAGACCGCCACTTTAGGGCGCTGGATTCGTACACGCTCGGTCACGAGAGCGAGTTCCATTTCCGCACGTGACGTCACACACGCCCCAAGATGACCACTCATTCCAATAGCCGTCAACTGAAAGAGAGGTTAAATATGTTCGTACGCATGTTACATATACCATACTTAAATGTATTCACAAAGCTTGAACTATTGTTTTTATTACAATAAATAAATATACTACTTGTCGTTAATTAAACTGAACAGTCATTACTGTTAAACACTTTGTAGAAGATATTATTTCTCAAGTATTATTCAAATGCATTATGCTAACTTAACATGAAATTATAAAGTACATTCACAACTGTATGAATAATTGGAAAAGTAATGTCATTCTGGTTTAAGTTCTGAATAACTGATTTAATACGGGACACTTACCAACTTGACATAAATGGCAAAAGTTGACGCAAACCCACTCGGCTGTATGGACGTCTGCACAAACGTTGAATATGGAACTTACTCGCGCGCAGTCGAAGGCTGGGTCGTCAACACACGTTGTTGTTTGGGAAAAGGGATATACAACAGCACAATGTGTTTCCATTCATTTTATGTTGTTGTTGTTTTTTTAAATAAAGTCTAGTTAAGACATGTTTTTCTCCATATTTCTCCCAATGTTCCAATTTGAAAGTTATTACAAACTAGTTCATACACATATCAACATAGTTACAATATCAGCAGTTACTGGCACAATGTACAAAATAAACAGGTTTCATTGACTACTTGTCATTTGTTAAATAACAAGGCACTATTGCCATTTGGGATATATTACATTTGATTATTCAAAATATTGTCTTACTATATTACATTATGTATGTGTTATACTAGATTGCATAAAACGCTTAAAAAGTACTTACGTCTACCATGATTACACAGTGCCTTATTACACAAGGTCGTTGAACAACACCCACGGCAGGGCATTTCACGTTTGTTCGATTGGGACCCACCAGTACCAACTGATCGTCCAATGAAAGGACTTGTCGCACCATATATGCTACACTCCTGTCAGATATATTTTTCAATGGCGTTTGTTTAAAGGAGCGAAACTTTTGGTTTACATATGTATATACATGTACATGTACATTTTGTTTATGGTATACACATGTATATAAACCGCTGTTCCAACAACTGTTTTGAAGAACTGTATTTAAAATATTGTATTCATTATTGTAGAAATAAATACGAAAGATTTGACAAAGGAAATCGATCAAATACAGATGCTGATCGACGTTTTAATCAAATAGGTTTTGATGCATTGTGTTATATAATCAACTGTACAATTTTATCAAATATTTAGGACCAAATTAATCGACGTCACGTGTTCTTTAAGGTCATATTTTTCTGTTTGACCAAAAATGTTTTAAATGTTATTAACAACAGCTCCTTTAATAAGTATCACGCGTCGTTGACCACAATACAATTCATGTGCACACATCAGTGCAAAAGGAGCTATACAACAACTAAATAGAAATAAGTATGAGACGTAATATTGGTGTTTTAAAATTCCAAACATACATCGTTGTCCTTACACGTCAACGTGTATGTCCGCTGCGTATTAGTCAGCGTCGACTCCATAAAACAGGACTGGAATGGTCGTTAATTGTTCTATTAATACAACATCGAAATGTATTGGAATTGTAGTTTATTTCAGATACAACTAATACAAAATTCAAATGTATTTGAATTTATTTAATTTCATTAATCTTTGCGACCTTTGTATTTTTTCATGTTCAACGCTAATTATTTACATATTATAATTTGGTTTTTGAAAATACATATTGTCTATCAGAATACCTGGCCTGCTGAGCAGAAGACGGACTGAAAACATAAGCTGACATCAGTGACATTTCTGCAGTCGTAGCATTCGAGGGCACCTGTAAAAGCAAATACACATTTGAAGCTGGGCCAAAAACTGTAATGCTAGTTAGTATCTGACACAATATTTTTGAAAAGGATTATGTGGTAATATCTCAAAATTAATATCTTGCTTTGGCCACTGCATTCGAAACTCATAAAAACTATTGTAAATGTTTTGCAAAGTTAAGTTTTTAAATTGCTACCAGGTAGACATACCCTAGTAAGTTTTTACACCAAAAAGCATAGTAAATATCAAACTAATTTTGTTTCCCAAGCAAAACAGTAAAGCAGTCAAAAATTGTCAAAAAAGTATACAAATTCCTGTTTTAAAATCGCAATTTTTTTAGAAATATTTTTCCAACCCAAAACTGTGAAACTGTCCCTTAAAAACAAATGAACATTTACCAAAATATAAGAAATTGACAGGAAGCTGTCAACTAAACCACCTAAAGTGCATCCTGTCCGAAAATAAGATTAATCCATTTTCAAAGGCTTTTGTTTGTCTGTTTTATTGCGTTGTGATTCAATATCTCACTTAATGTGCATTTAAGTGAAACTCTTCCACTTCGTTTTTTTTGCAAAAATATTGGCAGCCTGAGATTATGGACATATTGTCTGATATATTTTGTATTAAATGCGAAAGTACTTTTAAACTATTCAAATTGAACGAAATTATAATTGATTTGACGATTATTGTCACCACAATGTGAAAGTACATTTATATCAGTGTATTACAATGAGTGTCATTGGTTGCCTTATTAAATGGTTTTGTTATCCACATACAATTTTAGAAACAGTTTTAAATGAATATATTGGAATTGTGTAAATTCTCTTTCTAACAAGGTTTAAAATAAATTACATCCTCCCAGTAAATTGTAAGATATATGGAACCATTTATAAACCCAGGGAATGCGGTATATTTGTCTTATTGAGAGTCATACGCGTAAACGCAAAGAAGCGGTATAAATTATTTCGTAAGAATGACAACTACATTTACAAAATAACTACCGTAAACAATGCGTTTATTATTACTGGGTTAGTATTCCAGAAACATCTTAAGTAATATCTTATTCTTATTGTGATTAATGTTAATAATTATCACCTATAGTATAATTGTTCTTTCAATCATATAAACATAAAAAATGCCAAAATTATATGTAGTTATTAAGATATAACATTTTGAAATTTTAACTTACGTGACAATATATTAAGAAACACTTAAGATGTTTCTGGACTATGGATCCTGGAGAACAATTTAACAATATGTGCGACCACGGATCCTATTACGAAATGTATTTCACACACAATCAAAAGACATTGCATTTCTTCTGAATTACAATTTACGAAAATATAAACAATAACGTCACCAGCATTAGTCTAAATATGTATAAATATATGTGTATTTACACAAAAACCTTCGATTTTTCTACCATACATTATTTTTTCGTCGGATTATTTTATTTTAGTTTTTTTTTTTTAATGAAATTGTTACTAGTCTATCCCTTGTGAATATGGTTTAGAGATATCTACATTAGAAAACATATCGTACATCGTAGTTGAGGCAGTTTGCGCATTTCAACGATGTACAATTTAACTGTTGGTGATGCAAACATTTTACCGACATATACTAAAATGCTGAGTGTTGCAAGTTTATAATTGCAATGATAAGTACACGAATTACAAAGAAACTATAGAAAATATTTAATTCTGTACTTGTATTCTAAATAGCAATACAGATAATTGCGCATTCGCAACTTATTCTGAAACAACAACAACAAGAAACCAATTTGCACATTCTCAACTAACATCAACAATATTTCCCCATAAGTCATAAAACATTACTACAGTTTACACACGAGGAAATGTTTCCCGAAATTTAATTATTATAAATGCGATATTTTGCACATATAATTGTAATTCAGAAGTTGTTTAAATAAACAATCCCAGCATGGTATGTGAAACTGCCGTTTTATACATCAGGTTTCGTAACAATTTTTCCATTTCCAAAACTAATAAGTGATATGCTGCATCTTTCATTTAAATCATTATGAAGTGATTGTACCATACTGTTCAACTCGCCATTTGCAAGCAAGTTGGATTTTAACATCATACAATAATTCGCCTCCTCTCAAGAAATAGAAGCCCAAAGAATTTTGTGCTTTCCTAAAATGTCAAACAGAAGTATATGTCGTTATTACGATTTCCCCATGCCAATCGTTGTATACCGTTATTATTGGCACTTTCGTGCTGGTCAAGCAGATATAAATTACATCTAGGCACAATATTAGTTCCATTCACAGACACAGAGATGAAATTAATTTGCTTTCCTAATCAATATGGAACCACGGTTTATTCAGTATCAAAAGGCTATCTCGTCTGACAAGAGTGGAAACACTGACGACAGATACTCAACATTGTAAAAAGGGACTTCCTGACCATGTTGACGCAACCATTACTATTACCATTTATAATGTGTTATTCAATAAATAATGTTCACTGTTGAGTTGTCTATCCGTAAATAAACAACGATGTTGCGTTTTATGCGCATGAAATAAACTACGAGGGCGTTAGCCCGATTTGTTTAATGTATACGCATCAGAACGAAATATTATTGTGTATTAACAGATTAACAACAATAAAGCGAACATTATTTCGATCCTGAACTGACAATCTATTCAGCAATTACAATACGAACAATATTTTACAGTTACGGATCTACATTTTCAAGTTGTTTATTGGCAATTTAACAACGGAAATTGTCTTGTATGTATATTGTAAACTGTGCGTTTGTCATGGTAGAATTCAGCTTTGACTAAAAAATGCTCCGACCCCAGAACATTTTATTGAGTTTGTAGAGTTTTTTTTTTTATTACTTTTAACCTTTTTCCAAAATTAAATGTTGTTTTGGATAAATAAGTATTTTGTTCGATATCATCCACTTCAACACAATGTTTAAGGATATTACCGATATGTTTTTTAATATTCATTTAGTTTTAGAATCTTAAAGTTGACCATTTACTAAATAAAAAAAATCCCTTCCTACCTTTTAGGGGCATGTAACCTGAAACAAATATAATGTTTTACGCCTTATTTTCCAGATGATATCGTGTACCGTTCTTCTTACATTTGCATATGAAGTGACATATCCGTCACATTTTCCTTCAGAAGAACAGTCTGGCAGTGTATTGAACCTTTGCTTTTAATTCAACAATTACAATAATGCCAGAATACTAAATTGTGCGCTATGCTTTTTGCCACTGATGCAAGCAAATAAGGCGAAGTAGTTCACGGCCATTTGAAAGATATATATTTAAAAATTGGTAGCAAATATCTCCATATACTAATAAATACAGAGCAGTTACAGAAGTTACATAATTAATATCTGTTAAAAACGGCAGTTATATTGACCTTATTGTATTCATTTGACGAATAGTATAATCATTGCATGAAGAGAAAAGTCAGAATTTTTCTGACAGTATATGTATGTATTTATTGCAATACCTGGGGATTAAAGGTTAAAATGGATAGGGCCAAATAGTATAGTGTTCAGTTAAAGTTGCGGATTACTACTCATTAAAATATTACCTAACCTGGCCATGACTTACAAGTTAGTGATTGTATATATTTGTGCATTGTAATTATTTATTCCGCTAGTTTCCTTTTAAGCAATAAAACATAATAGGCAGTGCTATGTTTTATAGGGATCAATCGGAACATGATGGCACTAAGGACACAAAGTAAAGTGCTGCTTTGATTAAGAGTTCTCTATGCAGCTTGCTGTGTTTGTGATGAGGAATCGTATAGTTTCTTCAATTTTTGAAGTTGTGGGACATGCGGAGTTCACTTTAATTGCCGTTGTGGACATTTAGAACGTGTAATTAAAACGGCATCATTGCCATTTGTAGCTTTTAATGTACACTGTTGAAAATGACAAAAACGATAAGTTGTTTGACGTATTTGCTGTTATGGCGTATTTATAACATTCACAAATTACATTGTTTTCACATTGAGTTACGTTTGCGTATATACGTACGTATATTGTGCATAATTACATCAATGTCTATATTCTTAAAGAGTCTAAGCCATTGAATTAGGGTCAACTTCTTTATTCTCAAAGAGTCTAAGCCGTTGAATATAGAAGTAAAATTTTGTTTAAAAAAGCATACATATATTTATTTATTTTATAATGGAACCGTGTTGAGTTTCGTGATCTTATGTTATTTATCCTCCAAAAACAGCACCACATCACTATTTCCTCTAGAAGAAGGTTGTACACATTACGTCCTATTTTCTATTTAGTGTCATTGTTAAGATATGTTTATAGTTGTTTGCTGTTTCAAATGTACGAAAATGTTTTATAAAATTGTTTTAGTGTCATACAAGAATAAATATGAAAATTTAAAACAATTTGTTTTAAAAGATATATATTTACACACTATAATACCATAAAGGGGCTTACACTAAGTATTTGAAACGTCTTATATGACTTACTTTTCCATTTATATCGTGGTATAGAACTGCCATACGATAACCACTTAAGGTTCGCGAACACGTTCGTGTCACCACCCAAGGTTCGTGTTATTTGCGGGAGACCTCGCGCGAAAATTAAGTGGTATCACGAATATAAACTAGTTAAGATTTGCGTTGTCAGATAATTATAATGATACTATTCGTGTTAAGATAATGCGAAGACCTCAAGCACAAATCAAGTGGTATCACGAATATCAACTAGTTAAGATTTGCGTTGTCAGATAATTATAATGATACTATTCGTGTTAATAAGATTATGAGGAAGACCTCGCGCACAAATTAAGCGGTATCACGAATATTAACTAGTTATGATTTGCGTTGTAAGATAATTATAATGATAATATTCGTGTTAGTACGATACTTCGGAAGACATCGCAACCACAAAAAATGTATCTAATGTTAGTTCTGGGCACTTTAATGCCAGTTAGTGTAATAAATAAAATATCTTACACGGAAAATATTCGAAAATGCTATCCTAACATCCAGACAAATATTTAATATAAATAAGCAGTAACACGAATTCACGAACGCTTAGTAATGAGCACGAATGTGTTCGCGAACCTTAAGTAGTTATCGTATGACAGTTCTATGCCACCATACATTTATGATAAATGTTGTTCACTACTTGTTCACATAGTAGTTATGTTATAGAAAATTCTGGCACAATTTCACTGGTTCGTACATGCTCCGGTAAACGCTGGACAATATGGGCAATAGTATTGTATAGATTGAACAGGTGTGTCGCCAAACATGAAACATTATGGACAAAACAGTGAAATTCATTATTAATGACCTTGAAAAAAAACACCACTTAAAAAGGATTTTAACAGATTCCATATAAACATTTTTCAACACATTTGACACAAGTAGCAAAGATACTTAACAGTACACATAATGCAGCATGCTAATGCGTTTAATGCAAAAAGAAATATATATGTATTATTGTACAATTATTGAATTATCAAACGTAAAATAATGTAAAGCATTAATGTTTTATAACGCACAATTTATGAGGCATATGCACGTTCTTTGCCTTGATATTCAAACTATGTGTGTCACTTTCATAGCTATAAGCTTTACAATAGTGTGTACAAGTCACAGGCAATGTGTCCAGGGGGTCGCTTCTCGCAACGAACCTGTGTGATTTCGCGCTGTGCATGATGGGCAAACACTATATTCATATGATGGGCAAACACTATATTCATATGATGGGCAAGCACTATATTCATATGGCGCCAACTGAAGCTTGAGACGCTTCTCTTAAACATTAGCAAAATCGTCAGAGAATCTTGTAGGACGTAACTTGGTGCAAGTACTCAATCTGTGCATCATTTAATTCAATTTGAAAATATAATCCGCCGTTGTTTTCAATAATAAAAACTTTGTATCTCTATTTGGTAATTTGTAAATAATGTTCGAAAGTGAAAGTACAAACTGCATGAAATCGCAAGTAAAACGCATTTCATTTCACGAACAGGTATAAACTAGGGATGGGACCGAATATTCGAATATCGGATAAATTTCGAATATAAAAAAACGAATATAAATATTCAATTTTCAATTTATTTAAAGAACAAAATTTCTTTATAAAATAATGATTTTTTCCAGTTTGATTGCAAAGTTAACATTAAGTCCAGTCGTATTTCCTGCCTAGCAGGTGGGCGGGGGCAGTGTAACCTTTTTACAACACATGCCAAACATGTCCAATTAACAACAATTGATAATTGGCAGGGGGGCCACGTGTTTACAAGGACCGCGAATTAACGGTTTGTAGGTGGCGCGAATACGACGCATTGTATCCACAAATAACAAAACTGGGCCATGGCGTGATAACGGTTTCACAGTTTGCACAACTTAAGTCCTTAAGTGACATCTATACGGTCAACTTGTTTACAGTAAATTACAATTACTCTCTAAGTAAACCAATCAAAGTGAATCCATTATCAGCCAATCAATTTCTTTAACAAAATTAGCATGATCTGGTCAATCTTAATATACGTCTTATGTAAAAAAAAAAAAAAAAAAAAAAAAAAAAAATATCTAAATTTACTTAGCACACAAATCATAGTTTTTATTTGCCTCCTCGACCTAAAACTAACGGTATTATCGAATATCAAGCTGCTATACATAGCTGATTAAGAGTAATTACCTCACATAATAGTCCACCATCTTGCCTTTGTTGTCAACATCGCCCTCGTGTGCTGGTGCACTCAAGCGTAAACTACGATTAAAATAACTCTCATTGTTTGAAACCGCTACGAATATAGCTCCAATGTATTAAGGCTAATGCACACTGTCTCTTCCCCTTGATTTAAGCAAAAAGAACTAATTAATTTTTTGAGGCAAATGTAAAACTTGTAATACACGTTTTTTTTTTGTGTGTTTCATTTCCAATCTATAACGCCGCGCGCTAAAGGAAAGAAAGCACCGCACAACTAAGGTCACAAACCACTAAAAAGTATTCTTACAGTGCTGGCTAAAAATTGCTCATATCGAATTGTATTATTATTTGTTTCTTTATAGCTATGATAATGACGTTGATTACGATGATGATTATGATTACGATGATGATTATGATTACGATGATGATTATGATTATGATTATGATTATGATTATGATTATGATTATGATAGATAAACACTTTTTTAATCTGTCTGATGATATTTACGTAGCAGGAATTTATATTTGGCCTGAAGCGTCAACTATGTATAATTTTATAAACGTTGATTTATTTGACTTATTGCAAAGCGATATTTGTGCATTTGAAACTCGTGGAAATGTATTTTTAACGGGAGATTTTAACGCCAGGGTCGGAAACGGGGATAAAACAGATTATATTACCTGTGACAAACCAATTATAGATTACGATAACGATGAATATGAACCGGATAGACCAATCAAACGAGTTTCAATGGACAAAATCCATAATAATTTTGGTATTAAATTGCTTGATTTATGTAAGTCGAACTGCATGAGAATTGCTAATGGAAGGCTTGGAAATGATTATAATATTGGAAATTTTACTTATGCTTGCTCATCAGGATCGAGTGTTATTGATTACCTAGTGTTGAGTGAATGTTACTTTGGTAAATTGAACAATTTCTGTGTGAACCCGTTTAACGAATGGTCGGATCATGCATCAATCTCGTTTCACATTAACTGTGATACTGTGTCATATAGTAATGACGACAATTACACACGAATTAGTATTAAATGGGATGAAAGTCTGAGGAATAAATTTAGACGTGGCATTATATCAAAATTGCCTACACTTAATTGCTTAACACTGAATACCAATTTTGGTGATAGGGAATCTGTTAACAATTGTATAAGTAATTTTACCAAAGAAATACGAGATGTTGCTGACCCACTTTTTTGTAAAATCATGACTGATCATAATAGTGCTTATAGTTGTAAAAGTGTTTCCAACAAATCTGATTGGTTCGACGCAGAATGCATTGAAGCAAAGCAAACTTATATTAGAGCCTTGAATAATTATAACTGCCATAAAAGTGATATTAATAGACAGGACATGATAAAATCTAAGGGAGATTATAAAAAATTTGTTAAGCGCAAAAAGCGCCTCTGCGATAAGAAGAAGATGAAAAAAATTGAAAGCTTACGACATTCTAAACCTAAAGATTTTTGGAAACATTTTCGAAATAATAAAACTAATGGTTGTAATAATAATAAAATCAGCAATGAAGATTTTTTTAAACATTTCTCTAATTTAAGCATCAACTTTCCACATGTCCATAATGAAGAAGCTGAGCATTTTTGTAGCAATAATAATAATAATAATAATAATAATAATAATAATAATAATAATAATAATAATAATAATAATAATAATAATAATAATAATAATAATAATAACAATAATAATCATGATAATGTTGAAGTTGATTGTATCTTTGATGAACTAGATGTACCAGTTACAATACAAGAAGTGGAATCCGTTATATATAACCTGAAGAGCAACACATCTTTTGCTGCGGATCAACTTCTTAATGAATACTTTATTGAATCATGTGATATTTTAGCTTCACACATAGTTGATATTTTTAATGGTATCCTTAACTCTGGTATCTACCCAGAATCGTGGATGAACGGACTAGTTGTACCTATTTTTAAGAAAGGTGACCCTAATGATGCTAATAATTATAGAGGCATTACGTTGAATAGCTGCTTTTCCAAAATATTCACTGGTATTATTAATCAACGTGTTTCGAAGTGGGCGGCCGATAATAATATAATAAGTGATGCACAATTTGGTTTCAAAAAAGGGAGTTCCACCGTAGATGCTATATTTGTTTTAAATGCAATTATAAGTAAAGTATTAAATGAAAATGGGAGACTAGCGTGTGCGTTTGTTGACTTTAAAAAGGCCTTTGACAGTATATATAGAAATGGTTTGTGGTATAAATTATTTAAAATAGGCCTGAGAGGCAAAACTTTACGGGTAATAAGGGATATGTACTCGAAAGTGCAAGCTTGTATAAAAGGGTGTAACTCATATTCTGAATTCTTCGAAGTCGCTGTAGGTTTAAAACAAGGCGAAGTAATGTCGCCGATACTATTTTCTCTCTTCCTAGAAGATCTCGAATTATTCCTCTGTGATGATATTAATAGTGGCCTATCGATAGATGATTTGACTTTTATCTTGATGCTATTTGCAGATGATATGGTTATCCTCGCGAAAACTGCAGCAGATCTCCAACACAGTCTAAATCGTCTACAAATTTACTGTAATTCATGGGGACTTGAGGTTAACCCCGACAAAAGCAAAGTCGTAGTATTTAGAAAACGAGGTCCTTTAAAATATGAAGAAAAATGGGTTTACAATAATATCCCGTTAGAAGTTGTAGATGATTTTAACTATTTAGGAACTGTTTTTAATTATACAGGTAGCTTCGTTCTGAATTGCGAAACCATTTCTGGTAAAGGACTGAAAGCTCTTAATACCCTTATGAGTAATATCAAAACAGCCCTTTTAAAACCTAGTACCATATGTCAATTATTTGACGCATTTGTAGGATCAGTTTTGAGTTATGGTTGCGAAGTATGGGGATTTGGCAAATCCACAAAAGTAGAGCGAATTCATTTGAAATTTTGTAAAAATCTTCTTAAAGTTAAACAATCTACATGTACAATGGCAATATACGGTGAACTTGGCCGATTCCCACTTCATATCAATAGACACACACGCATAATAAAATACTGGCTAAAGTTATTAAATAGTCACAATATTATTATTAATCGGTTGTACCAAGCGTTGCTAGATGATTTTAACAAAGGCAAATCTAACTGGCTAACTGATGTTAAGTCTCTGTTAGATAGCAATGGATTTTCATATGTTTGGATTACACCGCATTCAGTTAACGAGAAAAGTTTCCATATAGAATTTAAACAAAGACTACACGATCAATTCAAACAATCGTGGTATACAGCCATAAATATTAGTAGATCTATGTGCACGTATAAATTGTTTAAAACTGACTATGAATTTGAATGTTACCTTGATAAAGTTCCACTAAGATATCGCATTGTATTATCCAAATTGAGATTGTCATCTCACCAATTAAAAATCGAAACAGGACGTCATGGTAATAACAGAATCGAACATTGTAACAGATATTGTACTTTTTGTAATAAAAATGATATTGAGGACGAATACCATTTTATATGTATCTGCCCACTGTATATAGATATTCGTAAAAAATATATTAGTAAATATTATTATACTAAGCCCAGTATGGTCAAATTTATAAATTTATTTAAATCTAAAAGCTATAAAACTATATTAAACCTTTGTAAATATACATACCATGCTTTTAACAGACGAAAAATTATTATCAATTTCGTCCAATAACTACTCATTTGTTGTTTTCTTTTGTACAAATTTGTCTTCTTCTTTCGTACTTTTTCGTCTATAACTTATAAGTCCCTCCTCGGGGAGTGAATCTTGTTTATAAACTACGTTGTAATTTACTATATATCTACTGTTTGATATTCATATAGAATTATTGAATTATTAACTACGTGTTTGTTAAAATTCTTCTGTTATAAAGTGTGTATATATGTACATATATTATACGTTGTCATGTGTTTATAATTGTTATGCATTGGATCATGTTATGAGGAACATGTATATATGTTCAAGTAACTGAATAAAATATTCTATTCTCTCTTTCTCTCTCTCTCTCTTTAATCGTAGTTTACGCTTGAGTGCACCAGCACACGAGGGCGATATGTTGACAACAAAGGCAAGATGGTGGACCTATTATGTGAGGTAATTACTCTTAATCAGCTTTGTATAGCAGCGTGGCATTTGATAATACCGTTAGTTTTAGGTCAATGAGGCAAATAAAAACTATGATTTGTATGCTAAGTAAATTTAGATAAATTTTGTCAACAATTATTCCTATTGCACAGTTGATATATACATATATCAAATTTAGTTAAGGAGTAAGTATAATTATTATATCTATGACCTGAAAATATAAACATTTGCTTCAAAAAAATTTATTAATATATTTATTTATTTTTTTAAATAATTTCCTATTATTAATTACAAATATCTAGGCGGTGACAAGTATTGCAATAAACACAAGATTTGTTGTGACAGTAAAAAAAAAAAACAAAAAACAACAACAACAAACAAACTGCAAAATACAAATCTTATTATTATATTGACACAATAGTACCAAACGCACAAAGCAACAATAATTTTACATTGCTCGGTTGATATATGCATAATTCATATTGAAATTATGGTATAGAATGCGATTAGTATGTAGCCAGTAAAAGAAATACATTTGTGACCAGTCAAATGTTTGGAATTATTGGATACACAGATGCAAATAGTGACTAAAGTCACTTAAATTAGTATAACCAGTAAATATGTCAGTACATCAATAGAACATTATTAATTGTTTCAAGAAAACATTTGTAGCTGGTGGCATTGGTTAATTCAAGTAGTTATGCAGGAAAATAACTACCGCTTAAACTTGCTAAATATGAAGCGAATACATTTGCTTGTATTTTTTAATTGTTGTAGGGAATCAGATGATAAGATTGTGTTAAGAGTAGCGTCATGCAGATCATGCCCTAGGCATTGTTCTCTTTCAGATTTAAAGAAATCACAGTTTAGTAGATAGTGATGTTCAGAGCCAACTTGACCAGCGTTACAAAGTCTACATGTTCTTTCATCAAATGGGGTTCCGTCGGATCGACCGGTTTCAACTGGAAACCAGTGATTAGCAGTTCTGAATTTAAAGAGGTATGTATATTCAGTTTTTGTAAGTTTAATGAGGTAGTCTTCAATGGATAGTGCTTGTTTGAAGCTAGTGTATAGTTGTCCTTTATGTGTTTGTTGTAGTTGAGTGTGCCATTGGGTTTTAAATTGGGTTAATAATTTGGATTTGACTAAGCGGTGGATATTATTTTGGGTTGTCAGGAATTGGTTGTCCCATAAATGACTTAGGTTTACTGAGGTGAGAATTTCGTTAATTTTCTTGGCCCATTTAAAATTTGAGTTTGGCAAGTTCATCATGTATTTATAGATTTGGAGAGAACGTTTCTGATCATTGCCTATTAAGAGTCTGTTCCAGAAAGAGATCATTTGACATTTGATGTTAATTGCTATAGGGTATCTGCCAAGTTCACCATATAAAAAAGCCATTGGAGCTGATTTCCGAGCATTAGTAAGTTTTCTGAGGAAGTTGTTATGAACTTTTTCCAAGATGTCAATGTTTTCAAAGCCGAAAATTTCAGAGCCATAGGTTTAAATTGGTAAGACAGTATGATCAAATAGTTTGATAGTAAGATCAATTGGCAGGTCTGCGTTGTTGGCCCGCATATATAGGAGATGCATCGCGTTTGTTGCTTGCTCAGCTAAATGTTTTCTCGCATTAAGGAAAGAACCATTGTTAGATAAGGTTATGCCTAGGTAGTGATAGCGGTCAGTAATTTCTAAAGGATTGTTACCTAGTTTAAAATTAAAATTCTGTAGTTGTCTTGCACCAAATATTACAATTTTTGTTTTGTTTAAATTTATTTTTAGATGCCAATTATCGCAGTAATTTTGAAAGATGTCTAAACTATTTTGAAGATCTGATTTGGAGTCTGACAAAATCACCGTGTCATCGGCATAGTGTAGGACAAGTAGTTTAAGCCAAAGAGACAGATCCAGGGGATTTTTTAATTCTATGACAATCGAGCCATTGAGGTGCATATGTGTTTGAAGGTCATTTAAGAAAAGAGAAAAAAGCAACGGCGACAAATTTTCGCCTTGTCTAACACCAATTTCTGAAATGAAGGAATCTGATATATAACCATTAGCAGAGACACTAGATTTAATATTATTATACATATTTTGAATTAATTGCAAAAATTTGCCATTTACTTCATGTTTGAGAAGTTTGTGCCATAGGCCGATTCGCCAGACTTTGTCAAATGCTTGAGAAAAACCTATGAAGGCGCAGAATAGTTTTTGTTTTCTTTTTTTCAGTATTTCGATTAGTGAGTGTAACGTAAAGATATGGTCGGAGCATGAATAGCCTTTCCTGAAGCCAGCTTGATTTTCGTCTAAACTATTATTTTCATTTAGGAATTTGGTTAATCTGTCATTAAGTATGGATGTGAAGAGTTTTCCTAAACAGCTAAGAATAGTAATTGGTCTGTAGTTGTTTGGGTCTGTTGGGTTACCTTTGTTTTTAAATATGGGTATAATGACTCCATTCAGCCAGGTTTGTGGAATAAATCCAGTTTCCAGAACACAATTAAATAATTTACAGTAAACTGGTATAAGGAGATGTTTAGTAGACTTAATATATTCGTTTAAGATGTTATCAAATGGGCTTGGTGTTTTTGAGTTTTTGAGCTTCTGGATACTTTTTTCAATTTCTTCTTTAGTGATTGTGATGTTTAGTCTGTTACTTGTGTCGTCTGGAAATTGTGTCATTGAAACGATTGTAGTGATGGTGTTGGTGTTAATTTCTTTGAAGTGATCATAGAATTCTTTTAATGTTGGTGTGTTGTTAACTTTAGATTTAGGTTTCAGTTTATTTAAAAAGGACCGGTACTGTTTAGGGTTTTTATCAGTCATGGAACGTAGTTTATTAGACATGTTTTGTTTGCTTGCATTAATATGGTAGTTCATTGTGCGTTTATAATATTTACTGGCATTTATAATTCTTAGTTTGTTATCTGCAGTTTTGTTTTTTGTGTAATCATCTTTGGCAGTGTGATAATTTTTGCGTGCTTCAGAGCATTGAGGGCCAAACCAAGATTTATTATTTTCATGACCTATGTTATGAAATTTTTTATTATTTTCAGGGTATGTGCTGGTGTAGGCTTGATGGAAGACTGATTGAAGTTCATAAGTGATGTATTCTTCTGTTTCCTGTGACTGAGGGTATGTGTTCATTTGTGTTAGTATTTGGTCTATTTTGTTACGGTTAATATTATTGATAAATTGATAAATTGATTAGACAATTCAGGTTTCCATTTTGGTTTCTTATTCTTGTTTGTTGGGTTTTTGGTGTTAACATTGGGGCATTCTCTGTGTGGGATATGGATGGACCAGGCGAGGGCATTGTGTCCATCTGAAAAGAGTGAGTCTGTTTCAATGATATGGAAATCAGAAAGGAAGTGAAAGCTGTCAGATGAGGCAATAACATAGTCAATGGTTGATTTATTCCTAAAGGTTAACATGTCGGGTGCCTTGTCTGAGGAAAGTCTGCCGTTGAGAATAAACATGTTATTGTTTTTGCATAGGTCAATAAGTCGAAATCCATGTGTGTTAGTTCGATGGTCCTTAGAAGTACGAGTTAGTGGAATAGATAATTGTTCAAGCATCTTGTATTTGTCAAGTTGGCTCTGTAGATCATCATCAATATTGAAAAATTCCCTTAAATGGGGATCTGAAATTATATAGTCTTTCATGCTTCCAACTCTGCTATTAAAATCACCTGCGAGTAATACATATTTATGTTCATTGCATTTTTGGGAGATTTCATTTTCAAAGGCCATAAATTCATCCTCATTGAAGAATCTTGAGTTTTCAGGTGGAACATAGACAGCTCCTATTATAATATTGTCATCGAGTTTTGTGATATTTTTACAAATGGAGATCCATAATACATATTCAGATTTTGATTGTAAGATGTTAACAGAAGAAGTCAGTTTATCTTTAACAAATATTCCAATGCCACCAGATTTACGCTTATATTCTTGTTCTCTGTGTTTAGCTAAATATTCATAGTTGTTTATTTCGATAATATCATGGGTATCAGTGTGAGTTTCTGAGAAACAAAATATGTCATAATTGTTGACGAGTTCAATAAATTCCGGGTAATTTAGTCTTTTCTTAAGTCCACTGACATTTAATGTTCCTAAGTTTATATTGTTTATGATATTGTTCTTTTCTTCCAGGTCGGATAGTGATTTTACCCCCCCCCCACTGGCCTAGCGAGAATGGCCGTTGACATCTGGGGTCCTGTGCGTATTGGTCGACGGCGGAGTTTTAGTGTTATTGGGATGAAGAGTGTCCCATGGTCGTTGTATACCTTGGGCTGCCATCTGTGAAGACTGCGTGTGTAGGGGAGATCTTGGCGATATTGGTGCATGGTTGCGCGTGTGTGATGCCCTTGGAGGATGCGGGGATGCCGACTGTGGTCTCCTAGAGACGTGCTTTGCACTCTGCACTGGTGGAGGAACAACCGTTTTGTGCACTGTTGTGGTTCCAGGATTAACAGTGTGTATATTGGGTGCTGTGCTGGGGAAAGAATGACTTGCAGGCTTACTTCTGGTGTGTGGTGTTTGTTCAAAGTGAGTCTGCTTAGCGTTGAAGACTGGCGAATTATCACAGACTCTGTTACCTTGAAGGATCAAGTTCCAGTCAGGAAATATGTCTTCGACCACCTTGCCGTCCATTACAATCTTGGCCGGGAAGACTATTGCGATTTTGCTTCGTGGATTGCTTTCACGGAGTTGTTTGTATTTGGGCCAAAGAGCTTTCCGTGCTTCAGTTAAATCCTTCGGGTAGTCTCTGTTAGTGCTGAAATTTGACTCTCTTAGCCGGTTTGCATGCGAAAGGATATTTACTGTGCCCTGGTAGTCCAGGAAGTTTACAATGATGCCTCGTGTGACGCCCATAGAGAACTTTCCAAGGCGGTGTGCTCGCTGGATATGAGGACAAGGGTTATGTGAAGTTGTTCGGCGAGGAATTGGGCAATAACATTTTGACAATTTTCCTCTCTGTGTTCAATGATTCCGCCAAATATAAGATTGTTCCTTCTACTACGTGCCTCATCATGCCTAATAAATAATGCCACCATCATGTGCTTGGAAGTACTTTACGCGGTCATTAGACAAAATCCAGGCAACGTGTAATCTATTTAATGTGAAATTTGTGTACGGAACGATTAACAAATTAATTAACAACACATTTAACAATATCTTACATTTCTTTATATTTGCCTAACACTCACTACGTTATATCGCTCATTTACCACTGAAACAAGGTGTAACAACTACGTATACGTAGGATACATATTTCGGATAGGTAAATATTCGGACAGAGTGCCGTATGTAGTAGTATTTACAAAACGAATATTCGAATATATTCGAGTACCTAAAACGAATATTCGAATATATTCGAATACCTAAAACGAATATTCGAATATTGATTTCAGTATTCGGTCCCATCCCACCCCTTTATACTATAAACACAATGCTTTGAGTGTTTAAAGTAGTTATCATGGTTAAACATTGTTTTAGTAAGAATATACGGAAAGTGTGCTTGTTTGGAAATTATTTCATTCCTCCGCGGACTATATCTTTATGTATGCACCATTCAGCCAAATATGGATATTAATAAGTTCCTAGTATAGAGTTTAGAAGAAGCAGTGACGTCACACTCTATGTATAGAATGAGTCACAGTTCTAATCGTTAGCATTTAGTCGTAGTGGTGTAATGTATATGGCGTCCGCATTGTGATCGGGATGTCGTGAGTTCGATCCTTACTTTCGAATGATCTTTCTCAGAAGACAACAAGTACTGGTTCTACCCAGAAGACCGACTCGGAAGTGCCACAATAAGCCTCTGGCTTTCGGCACAATCGAACTTAAATAAACTAATGGTTAGCATTTCAACCATTTCACCCTTGTGTCTCGGTTTTATTCCGCCAAATCGAACATTATTTCATTTTTATAGCGTTTCTGATTTACTTATTATTTCAAAAGTCAAACTGTTTTACTAAGATGTTTAATCATTTTCAAAAAGGTGAATAAGTCCCTTTAAATGTCAGTGCACTTTGTCTTACTGATTTTTGTTATTGTGAAGATTTGCAACACAAATGACAAAAACAATAATTACTTTATTTTCAATTGCCTTCAAGGTATTTGACGAATTGAAATAACTTTCTTCGCAGATGTTTCTGAAGTAAAGACATTAATCAATAGAAAGTTAGCCCTTAACTGCGTCTTTTGGTAGAAATCTTGCTATGACAATGCATTCATTATCCGTATTTCCTCGGCAATTGTAGTACTTCTGCTTAGAACCAGTAATTAGTATTAACTTTGCTGAAACTGTTTGATACAAGAACATTGTCTACGTTATTTGGGTTACTTGGAAACCATTTTTTATACTGAGAGTGATGTAGCAGAATGAGTTCACATAAATAACTGGAATATTAACATTTGAGTCAATGAGAATTGTTGTGCATATCAGTGTATATTTGCTCTTAAAATTGTGGTACAAAGAATTTGAACGATTTGTAGCAGGACACAATTCTATATACGAGTATTATGTTAAATTGAATTTTTCAGAAATATTTTCCACACATTTACAGTTAAGTGTTGGACAATTTGCATAATGTTCTTCCATCTCGACATAATATGGACGAGTTTAAAACATATATGATCCATCCATTTGCATATTAAATTATACTTTTAGCTTTATATTCTACTTTCTAGTCCTTTAAGTGACAAAGTGGTAAACAGCAGGCTAGGAAGCACAGTTATAAAAAGCTGGAAAAGTAGGACATATTTTGATTTAAAAAAAAAAAATTGATAGCTTAGCTTAGTTTATTCGAAGAATAATTTAAAACATATTTTATACATGTACTTGAGAATAGTTTTTTGTTTGATAAAATACAAAAGTGATTATACATTCCCATTTATCTACATTCGTGTCTGTCTCCTTGAAACAATTTCTGAGCGTATATTCGTAAATTTCGTTTGTCATCACACAGATTAGAAATAGAAAGAGGTCGATACAACAATATTGCTAAAAAAAATAATAGAAAGAGTAAATTTTGTAATCTCAACGTCATAGAAAGTGAATACCATGTTGTGTTAATGTGTCCAATATACAGAGATATTAGAACATATATTTGAAAGCTTATTTTCAAAGATGGCCAACATTAAATCAATTTGATTATTTAATGAGAACTCAAAATAAAAAGGAAATCCTCAATCTTTCAAAATGTGTACAATGCAAACCAATTACGGAAGAGTTTGGAAACCTAATTATATTTTAACAATTTATCTATTATAGTTGCTGGGTAAAATATACTTGAATAACAATCAATAGAAATATTAAAGTGATAATTACTACTCTTATTGTTTGTTAACTTCTAGCATTACCTAATTTACTACTTTTCTTATCCATATATAGCACCTGTGTCATTTCTGTATATGGCTAATTGTATGCTTAAGAGCAAATAAATGTTGTTCTTGTTGTTGTTGTTGTTGTATATTACCTTGAAATATTTAGCATATCTTATAATTATGTCATTATTCTTGAAAAGCTTATTAAACACGTTCAATGCGAATACAAATGCAAAACATATCATTAAGAATCATTGAGATGTGATAAGAACTACTTATCATTTAATTTTTTTATAATGGCTCAAAACTTATATTTAAAGATTTTGCTTTTGTATTAAATATCGTGTTTACTTAACACCTGCGTATGCACTTGAAGAGTTATTACATATTAAAATATAAATAAATGTTATTTTGAAGGTCTTGGAAATCAGTATTCGTGTTCTTAATAATTGTATTTCATGTACTTAAATGCATTTAAAATATGTGTGTATGAAACTATCCAAGTGTTATGGTACTTCATGGAATGCAGTTTATGTTTATTTTCAGATTGATTGATTTGCATGTCTGTACTTTAGATTAGAAAATCTTAAGGTGGATTTCTAAAAGAATTGAATTTATAAAAATAAGTGTATATTAAAAGTACTATACGATGGATGATCCAAAATTATGAAGACCTTTTTCATAAATTTTACAGAATTTCCGATTTATACACGGGTTTTAACACCCACGTTCATTAAGTTAAATTATTTTTTTTAATTTGTGTTAGCAGGAAGATGTTGAATAATATATTAAGTTGTATTCAGTTTAAAATAAACATATACAACAAAGCTATGTAATCTGGCGTTTTACACCCAACATTACGGCTTTTTCCTGAAATTGCATGCCGATCTGAACATTGAACTATATGATTCTATGTCTTTAAAGCTTTTTATAAAAATACGGGATAGTTGATACTTGTTTATGTTTCAGTTCATCGTGCCTCAGAAAGTTGCAATTCTGCTGCTCTGGTTTGCATCTAGCCATTGAGTAATGAAATGGAAATTAAATTGAATAATATTCTCTTTTATTGCTGTTGAATTTGAATTATGAGGTTAATTTTTATTGACACTTACATGTTTTGTGAATAATTCTGGGCCAAGTGTGAGGTTCGTGCGCACATAAACCGGTTTAAACTCCCAAGGCTTTGCATTGACCGTTCCAAGGCGGTGACCACAGTTTTATTCATGTGTGTTTTGTGTTTGTTATGTGTTTTTGTGATGTCCTGTGTATTGTTTTTGGCAATTTGCCACTTGCCATAAATAAAGGACCTCGGGCTGCTAATAAGAGTTCTCTTCTGCTGTCGCAACTGGAGTTTCGCTTTGTTTATATTTGAAAGCAAAGCATGGATTGGTTCACTGGAAGGCCGTCAGAAAGTGTCCTTCCACTTGTCTTCTCAGATCCAATTGTGTAGCATAAATAACTATACGTATTTAATAAGATTGTAACATATCGTTGTTTTTACATCGCTTTCATACAAAAATGTCATCACTTGTTGAATGTATTTTAAAAACAATTTCATTGAATGTTCTATTCCTGGGGGCACACTGGTCTATTACTTGTGTTCAGTAGTTTGTACTGCAACCCCGCCTTATTTATAATGTAGTAGTCAATCCTTTGTATCATTTTGTCTATAGGAAAAGCTGTTTGTTTCATGTTATAATGTTCAATGTAGAATTAGATCGTTAACTTGACTGGAATTCCAATTATTCCAAATAGTTTCAAGTAGCTGTAATTAGCTTTAAATAAGCTCTTACTCAGATGTAATTATTGATTACAAGTAGTTTAATAACAAATAGCACATTTATTTCACCGCTTTTCACCGCTACGCATGCGCATTACTGTAGCACATGCTAACTATCGCTTACAATCGGATTTAAACTTACTAAAACGGTTTTAATTAATCGCATTAGAAACGCTTATTGCGGAACACAATCGCTGACCCAACTGTAGTAAAACATTGAATAAAATTATTTAGTAAACTTTGAATATATATTTTTCTGTACAGTGTATGAGTCTGTAATACTTTATTTATAATATTAATGTTGTTTTATATACACTTTGTTTTACAGAATTTCACTTCAAGCAAACAAACAATATCGATTATTAAAAAAAATCTTTTGAAATGAATAAAATTACTGTTGAATACTTTTTTTCAGAATAATCATGCTTGATTTTGGCCGGCCAATATTATTTTGTTGCAAACACACCATTTACACAATCTGCTTATGTAAGGAATATGACTTTCTCATTCTCGGAAAATGTGAAGACAAAAATGGCACTGAATCATGACTGAAACGGTTTTCATGAGAGTTTTATATGAAAAGGACACATATACGCATCTTAAAACAGGTCCTCGTTGATTTCTTAAAGAGAAATGTTTGGTTGTGTCCGAAACTGGGCTCAGATAATTATATAAGAATTTACAAACTTGCAACTGTCAATCGTGAGATGTCAGCAATTACTTCGTACATATATCCCGTATTAAAAATACCTTTGGATCAAATGGGTAATGAAATAATTCAGCAAAGACATACCCAAAATACAAAAAGAAAAAAATCATCACAAAAGCAAATATTGTTTTAATTTATTCTAATAATGTTTTCGTCATATGTTACATGCTGAGAAAACAAGCAGTTCTCAATGTTTGATTTGTTAACATTTCAGGTACATCTGCATTCATAATTTGATCTCTTTTCTGTTTATTGCTTGTGTTTATGTTACCTCTGCCAAGGAGGTTTTGTTTGTGTTGGCATTGGTTTGTTTTCAAGTCACCTTTAATATATTTTTAAGAGCTATGGGAAATCGCCACATAATGATGTATAACTCATTAGTTAAACAACTTATTGGGAAGAGGGGTGAACTGCCTTGGTGGAACTTGCAATTGGAGATTTCTTTCTAGAGGCTATTGATTTCTAAAATTAATTTAAACGAGGTTAACACAGGGCTTCGGCCGCAAGTGTTATTGGCAACCTTGACCTAAACGATGCATTGTTGCTCCTGGCAGAGGTCAGCTTATTTATTCCCCCAGCTGTCTGGGGATGTTTTTGTAGAAATTGTAATCTCAAACATAGTTTGGTACAGGCATTGTGGTCAGTAAGACTTGCTTGCAGTTTTCACTTGTTAGTTGTAAGATGGTTAAGTTATTTTATGCACTAGTATGAGGTCCAACAATTGATGTCAAATATATTATTACTTTCATGAATGAGTTCTGTATGTGGTCACAAACAAAACAAACAAAACCCACAAAAAGTATTTTCATGTGATTGAGGTGGCTTTATAATACACATTCACCCCAAAAGCATGATCACAGTCGGGGGGGCTAAATGTGTACATTTATTTAAAAATATTATAATTTTAAAATAACATTGTACGAACATGTATGCATTTGCATGCACGTGAGTACAAGGTTCTGAAAATTAGCCAAGCCCTTATCTCATTTCCTGATTTACTATTTAGTAGACAGCTATTTGTGTGGGTCATATTTAGGTATTTTTGCCTTAGCTTCAGATACACTCAATGTCATACTATGACATATATATTTTCTTTCGTGGTTTGAAACAATTTGTCAAACTTTTTTTTGCAGTGATTTCATGTCACATATTTCTCACTAGTTGAAGACCACTACTAAAACATTCATAAACTATGTTTTAGGTGTACTTGTTGACAACAAGTGTCAAGGTCTATAGTTGCCCTGTCATGTATACGGTTAATTGAATAAATGCGCAGGCTACTCGTAATATCTGCATTGACACATTAATTTCTGGTTCTCATATATTGGGCGGGTGTGTGTGTAAGCCATCAATCAGTGTCTGATGAATCTCAGAACGTGTCAATAACAACTTAGGGAATTAATTGGCACGAGTGCGTGTATCGAGCACAGGGACAAATAAACAGTCTACAGAGACTCAGATGCCTGGACAGCAAGGTAAATAAGCATAAATGCAGAGTTTCTTGAACTTGCTTATTAACATGGCATTACACTTATTGAAAGTATTGCCTCCAGCGTCAGGAAATATGTATTGATTTGTTCTGATTTGTTAATCTAAGATTTGTCTAGCAGTCCTGAAATATTTGTGTTTTGAAGGGCTTGATATTTTATTTACTCTGCATAATATTTGTGTATACAAGCTTTGTGCAATACTATATCCAATTAAAAATAAATGCTATTTGCTGAGTTTAGTGTAAGATATATTTATTTCAAGACTTGTCGTGGAAAACATGACTGTGTGCATAAATATTAATTTTAGAATCTTGTCTTTCAAACTTTCAATCCTGTTTAAGCTCCTCGGGAACCTTCTGGAGAAATAATCGGACAGCGTTTGCTTCTTCAAAAGGACAAGTCCCAAACTTCATTATTGGTGTTCCAAATGTTCTCAAAGCAGGTCGCCTCGGAAACGGTGAAAAAGGTGTAATAATTAAATTCAATCTCATTACAATCATTCTGAAGTTTGACGATAATTCACTGTGAGCTAACGGCGACAAGTAATGGCGCGAATTGTAACTTTAATTTAATGAGATTGAAACCGAGTTTATTTAAGTCAATATCCTGTTTTTCTTTCAACCGCCATATTGAATGTTCTAATTGTTTACACAATATCTCCATCTGCTATAACCAGCATCACGGACTACACTATCATACACTTTCGTACCCAACCTTGTTACGTTTAACCACTATTTTTTCTTTCAACCTTTAACCTTTTAGCTAAAGCTCCCCTTCGTTTTTCAAAGCCTCTCCGGATAAATTGCTTCCATCCCAGAACCAAACATGCGTTCTCTACTTTCCAAAAAGTGCACATGTCAAAATTATGCTCTATTGGTACGTTTATTAGGCGAAACCTAACACAATGATTAATGCAAAGTTTGTTTCGTTGAAGCAATTACATAGCAAATTACTGCTACTTGCACAAAATGGTTTTGTTTGTAATTGTATCTCTAAAGTTAATGGTAAATCTAAATGAAATGTTATTATATAATAAACATTCATATGAATCCTTCGAAGCAGTTGTTTGACCTATGTTAAATAGTTAGGATTTTAGCCTGGTAACGTTTACCTTTACTTTAAATTCATAATACCTAATATTTAAATTTACAACATTTGTTCTTGTATTCACCAGAGTGAGGATGAAAAGGCCATGGTCCTGCGTTTCTTAGAGTCGTTTTGCGGCTCATACTCCGTTACTATGAAAAACACACCCTATAGTTCAAACATGTACAACTGTATGTACTGGGGTTGTGGTACAAAAATTTATAAGGTAATTAAATATAGAAGAGTTGTTAGTCTCTTGCTTTTTACGGTAGCCTTAAAAAGATATCTTTTATACTGTATACTTTTAGTATAGTATATTGTTCCAACAAAGCAAAACCGTTTTCAGACACATTGCACCTCAGATTTTATCAGTAACCATAGTTTTGGGTTTTCTATCGATATTGTGGTAATAGATCATTGGGCTTTGAACATTAAAAGCGTAATTTTCTTCTGTTTTTAAATACATAAGGATATATCAGCTTTAGTAATACAATCCTTGGCTTAAAATGAACTTATTTCGTCTTCAGATGATAAAATCATGTCATACAACAATTTAATATATTCAGTTCAATCGAATGCACTTTAACTGGTTGACGTAATAGGTTTGATAATTTTGTAAAATATTTTTTCTGTTTTCTTTTTCATCTGCTTTTTATACACAATAATCTCACATCACGAGACAACCGTGTATCACATAATTAACATCAACATCTCAACACAGATCCCATGGATCTTTACTATATAACAAACACATCCAGACATAGATACACACAATCTCACATCTCGAGACAACCATGTATCACATAAGTCACATCAATATCTCAACACAGATCTCGTGGATCTATATATACACCTCATCTATACATTTGACACACAAAAATCTCACATAGCGAGACAACCGTGTATCAAATAATTCTCATCAACATCTCAACACAGATCCCGTGGATCTTAACTATATATACAACACATCCAGACATTCATACACAAAATCTCACATCTTGAGACAACCGTGTATCACATAATTTACATCAATATCTCAACACAGATCTCGTGGATCTATATATACACCTCATCTATACATTTGACACACAAAAATCTCACATAGCGAGACAACCGTGTATCACATAAGTCACATCAATATCTTAACACAGATCTCGTGGATCTATATATACACCTCATCTATACATTTGACACACAAAAATCTCACATAGCGAGACAACCGTGTATCAAATAATTCTCATCAACATCTCACCACAGATCCCGTGGATCTTAACTATATATACAACACATCCAGACATTGATACACAAAATCTCACATCTTGAGACAACCGTGTATCACATAATTTACATCAATATCTCAACACAGATCCAACCGTGTGTCACATAACTCACACCATCAGCTCAATGCAGACCACAGCTCCTTATTACATACAAAACAAACTACATCATTGACGCACCGAAATATCGAGAAACATAAACGCTTATCTCAATGTCCATCATATTCAAAAACACGTCATGTTTGTTGTGCAATGATAAACAGGACAAGACAACAAACTATCTATACACTATGATTAGCAATAGAATTTTGTCAGAAAAATGCAGACTGTCGTTTGTGGACTACAAAGAGCTTAGTTTGCACTACATATACTCATATGAAACAGGATTTTATATATAAAATAATACCAGACACCAGCCTATTTTGAGCCCATATCAGTTAAAAGAGAAACTTGAGCACTAATTAAGAAAAATACATTGAACATGATGCCCATTTCACGAATCTGTCTACATTAGCGCGATTTTAAATGGGTTTTTAATTTGTTTTGTTTTGTTGTTTTACTACCACCAAACGATATCAGACGCTATCCAATAATGATCACATTAAAACCGTATTATAATTATCATCAGCATTAAAATTCGTAGGAATCGGAGAAAACGACAAGAAGGAAAACGAAAGATACTTATTGAGCAATGATACGAGTCTACAATTACTACAAATAGCAAACACCCGGTCGACGTCTCAAGTATGCCAGGTGTTTTTTAGAAATCCACAGAAAACAATGAATCTAGACGCTCAAATTTAATGTTTGTAATTTGTTTTTAGCTGGAGACTGAATGATCTACCTTCGCAAAATCGGAAACAAAAACTAGCCACCGTGCCACATGCATAGCTTTCCAATCATAAAACGTTTATCGCTTACATTTTTTTATAAATATATAGCAGATTTGTACCATTATGGTATATTGCCAAACACTTAACAAATCCTACATGAAATCTTCATTCCGAATGAACTCCAGTTCTATAACAAAAGGCCACAAAACATTTGAGAAAACAAAAATCCGTTCGAACCGAAAACCGACAGAGTACCTGATATTCTTAGTTATAATCTTTGAAAGCACCAAATAATGGTCAAAAAGTGAGTGTTTAAATGCTAACATCAGACCCTGAGACACATGAATCAACTCACAAACCGACCCACACGCCTTAAGTCTAAAAGTTATCTGTCTTTTCAGAAAGGCTTATTAGGAACCCTCAAGGCTGAAGAATAAAAGGTTTATATTAGGCCACAGCTATACATACATTAAGCAGAAATGCAAGGGTCCTAATAAAATGTGTTTTCCAAAAGATGCACTATTGTATTTACTTTTTTGGGGGACCAGACAAACGTAGGATGTAAAAAGATGTATTTTTGTCCATTTTCAAAAATATCATGAATATTTAAAAACACCTTTTAAGATCTTTAACCCCGAATACGAATATGCGCATTAATTTTCTTAACTGTAAAAGAAATAGCCATACAACTCAGATTTTCATAATATGGCATACATATATATATATATAACAAAACACTATACTCATCTTTACAATGCTGTGCTTTAGCGATGCCGCTTATGGCGGTGTGTAAAGTACCTCTTAAAAAGTTAGCCTTGTCGGAAGTGGACTGCTGCGGAACGAAGACTTTCTGTGTGTACGAACACGAAGTGTGGAAACTCAGCGCACTCACGAATCCCAGCCATGTTGTATTTCAAAAGTTCTCTGTCCTACTGTAATCTAAGTATGTAGCTTGAAATCTGATATTCTTATAACAATAATTAACACAAACTAGAATTTTTAAATCGAAATATGCTGAACCACGTGTTAACTCCTGTGTAAGCGAACCTCGAATGACTCTATTGATATGTCTTTAATTTCTTGAGATTATGTTTGCAAAGTAGGCCTTTTGGATAATAGGTATAGATACACATAAAATTTCTGATAATTCCTAATAAGTAATTGTTTTCGTTTTCACAAAGACAATGATTTATTAACAGTCGAATAACAGTAATTGTTGCAGGATATGGTTTCATAGAAGAATTCAATTTTATTTCTGTTGCAGCGAATACTAATTCTATATTTAAATAACAATAACTAAGTTGCGAGACATTTACATTCAATGTAACCGATGACTCCTAGTTCAATTTTCAGGTGTCGCATATCTGTGTTAGTATTTGTTTGTAAACTATTTCTTGTTTCGAGACAACCAAACCGTCGCATTATGCCAACGCGTGTTACTATGGTATCAAGAAGCTGTTTGTGTTGTCATGGTCAGAAACTAATTATGTTCTTTAACCCAAATTTAAAGTATTATATACGTTATAAATGAAGTCTTTGTTGGCAGCTGTCTTGACCGTAATATGATTAAACAGAGCTAAACATAGAATGCGAAAATGTCGAACAGCTGTCGCTGACAGAATCATCGAATACTAATTTGAGCAGAGGGAAACATTCTTGTATCTGGCAAACGATTGATTGACATAACTGATTAATAAAAACAACGTATTTTCTTGCACGTTATACAACGGACGTACATTATGAGTGAACATACACTGTCTGACCTTCACAGAGCTGATTTTCACCGTCGTCGCAATTTCTTTCTAGTCCATTCATGCATTTAATGCTTACTTTGACTTCCGAAATTATATTTTGCTATGCGAAAACAAGAGCCCTACTCACAAAATGTTTACTTTGCGCTTTGTTGATAAGTTTAACAGATTGCGCGGTTTATATACATATATCTACGAATTTCTCCTGATTTTCGTGTTGATCACTCAATCCGCATTTTAACGTTCTGCATCGCCAAGATATACATATTGTTTTTATTGATCGTCTATGATCAAGTTTATGTTACTCAATATTTTTCTTACAAAATACATATTTTTGCAAAGTCAGTGTTTTTGTTCATGTTAAATTTATTGTCGTTCCTCTTGTTGTAATTCTGCATATTACCGATGCGCTCCACTTAATCATTAACATGGTTATATCAGTACTGGATTAGGCGCATAACAATTTCTTTCCACAATATTGCCGATTACATCTATTCTAAACGAGTGCCGGTGTTTTGTGAAATGATTTATTGAATACGGTTTATTTATTTGTAAATCTGTTTTAAAGTATCGCAATCTCATATGTTTTATTGTCGCAAGATGTTATCTTTTCCCGTCCCCGGGCCGCGGTAACGGACGTCATTCGTAATCGGGAATTTAAAACATTTCTTACGGAAGATAAAAACAAACTCCTATATCGTTGGCACATACGTTGTTTCTATTACTTTTTCTATGGCTATCAGATTAATCCAGCATAATGCTCAAGGAATAAACCCAGTGCATCGCTCGGAATACACTACTTCCCTATTTGACCTCGGTTGCATTAACGATTGCGTTTTAAAAGTATGCATTTCATCAAAATATTCGTCTTACAGCAACACAACATTTTTTACGCTTTGGATATTGATTCCAGACAAGATAAATGTGTTCAAAAAATGGCAGTGATGTTTTCTAAAGCAAATGAAACATCGTTTTCGATGTCTACGGAAACGTTTCTGTCCTCAAAAGTACTTTTCATATTTTGCAATTGAAATCAATATTGTTCAGGCCTTGAAAAAAAAGACAAAGAATATTTTCAGCAAATCCCGAACAATTCCGATTTTGTAACGGACTACAATGATTGTGTTTATATAAGAATACGTTGTAAACCAACATGCTTAACCGAATCTCTGAAATTACATCATTATAGCTACTCCAATTAATGTGCATGGTAATTGTGCCTTTTAATGTGAGTATGCCAAGATGTAATTGATTTATAGTGACTTTTACATTTGCAGAATGCGTACCCAACACAAATGTATACTGTTTAAAAAAAATCTTGAAACAAGCGTTACTGCATGTTTGTTTTTTGCACATAAGTGGTATATTTTGATTACGAGCTAACAAGCTTATTTCCATGGTTTTATTTATCAAGCCTCTATCATTTATTTCCTGGATAGAGAAGTTTTTCATGTATAGTTTTGGTCTGTAAACGATTTGTAAGGCAATGCCGTTAGTGAGTCAGGTATAGCATCTTAGGATAAGTATAAATTACATATGTTCAGTCACACTGTGGTGGCTACTAAAACGGTCAGATATAGAGACAGATGTTAAGTTAATTTACAAAAAGAAAAACTATATAGCGTACGAATACTACGCAAATAGTATACTTCTGTAACGTGCAGGGGGTCTTATGCACGCAAAGTATTAGCATGAGTCTAAACAACTCTATATAAATTTTCCTTGGGGCTACATGCCTAATGATTAGACAAATGATTGTATACAATGATTATTAAAGAAACACAATCAACTTAAAATCAAGGATGTGATCTACAATAATTGGATAGGCAACCAAAATCAGTGGATTGAATCACTTATGTACAAGACGGGCGGATGGAACACTGATCGATATCCTTAGATCTGATGGGCTAGCACAGTATCTTATAGTCGAAACCAGGTATGGAACCAAGCGTTGTACAGCAGATCTCACTATCCGTGTCGCTTTGTAGATTGCATCAAACGCAATGCTTGCGCAATAATACTCCACGGAAAAGGGGTAGCGAGTCTTTCTTATGTCAAGGTTCTGCTGCTTTTCCAACGTCCAAACAAATTTGGTACGAGGTAGTCGCATGCAGATCAAGAATCTGCTCTAACCATCTTTATTAATTACCTTTAATTACTGACACGACTGTCTTCTTCGGCAGCAGGAACAGTTCTGCCTAAAACACTGCGCGCTACCGCTTATATAGCCGCAGGTCCTGTGAATCAGTAGACTTGCCCGGGTCATTCCATTTTAATTACCGGAAGTTAAATAGCGGGGAGATCTGGTACATCGGATTACCGATTTCATTACCAAAGACCTATGTTTTTTCGTGAATTTATATGCAATTGTGTTTTCACACAATATATGTACTAACCACGCTATTTTTAATAAAGTAAATTCACATTCTCATAATTTATATCCCTATCTGACATCCCCGTCAGGCTTACATGTACATACTAACAAAGAGAAACAAAGAGTAATAAACGGACATTATGATGGTAAAGCAGCTGTCAATAGAGTACAAATTCAATACATCTTAAATAAGCATAGGTTCTAATGAACGTTTATGACGTTTATTCGACTGAAAACTAGTTGTTATTAACGAAATACATTTTATAATGTCTATGTTCGAGAACGCTAGGTACGAACGGAATATACAATAATGTACATGGTGATTTACTCCAGAGGCATCACCAGCTATCGCATGCAGATAGCTAAACGATAACAAGTTACCAAAAGGTTACTATTTTACCGATTTCAATGCGTTTTTTTCTGTATTTTGATCGGTTAGACGATCATTAGAAACGATTTCTGCAAAGTTTTATTTTTGTTAACATATTTCTGGACTGATGCTTTAATTGCCTTACATTATGCCTTTATTTTGAGAAATATCAGCTAAATAGTTGGTCTTATGCAGAATATGCAATTTTTATATGAATAAATTGCCCGTGAAAATCACGTGTCAATCAGAATATATAAAGTTATATTTAGAAATATGTACTTCATTTATAGTAATTAATTATTTCACGGAATGTGTGTCATTAGTATAAACTCAGGGTGCTCAATTTCTCTGAAAATGTCATCGAATGAGCCTGGCCACTTTTGATATCAGGAAGGATAGTTTCCATCTATTGTTATGCATATCTTAAATTAGAAGACGACGTTGTCAACCTTTCCGTAGAGAATTTTTTATTATATGTCTTGTTCGTAATGTAATAATAAAATACTAATTTTCATGAGGCTTAAACCAGTTTTAAATTGAATATACACTTCTTAACCAGGTTTCCGTAGGAAAACTCGTTATTGCATAGGCAATGTCCGCGGTATGGCGGTTGGACGGCCGTGAACAGTCTCTTCAGAGCGCAATTCACATAACACTGGTCACCAAGTGCCCCAGCGAATATTGTTTGGTTTTTTCGATTCGATCATTTCGGGAAGAATTATAGCCCGTTGTTTATTTTGCACATATGTAATATATAGTGAACAATCTCGTCAGAGCGCAACTCCTTTTATATTATTCAAGGGATTTCGACCAAGCTTTCACTGAACTCATTTAATCAAGATCCCGTCAGATGAAATATTTTAACCAAACATTTGGATGTCATAAAAACATTTCCTCTGGCTGTTGGAAACTGAAACCTGGTTGTATGACATTTCTATGTCTCTTGTTTACATATCCAACATCACAGTAAATTAATTATATTTGACCAAAAGTTGTGTACCTAAGGAGTGTGACTATAAGTGTCTGAATAATTAGCGAGAAGTTATGTCTAAATTATACAAAACGCACTTGAATAAACTAATACAAGAATAGTTTTAGTGTGTTCGATTCCTACTCAGTGATCTTTATCAATACACCATGTACTGGCTCTACACTGGAAACGGAGTCGGAAGTGTCTCAGAAAGTTAGCGTAAAGCTAACCAATAATTGCTTCATTGGGCATGGATTTTATCCAACAATTAAAAATGTATATATTTAGATTGATCGACAGTTTCTCCCCGTACTGTATTATTTTGTACATTGTAATGGGCACTAGTACGTATATCGTATATTACAACATGTGCATTGTATGGATTGTATCTGGAATTCCCAGTGCTAGGCTTTTAGTACGAATGCAAAAGGCTATTTGGCCATCTAAAAACTTTAAATCGATAGCACAAAATGGAAAGCCAATTCTTTAACAAAAGTTTTAACTGTTTTTTTTTTGTTTTACCTTGGTATCGTTTTTTATTTCTATTATGAAAACATCTTTAGTTATTTTGTACAAGCTTTTGTGATCGTTTTGCATCTATTATGAATCCCAGACATCCATCATTATGGATACACTTTTCGTGAGTGGTTTGTCGAACTTAAAAAGGTTCATCAAAGCATTTAACTGACAAAGCATGACTTGAATTAATATAAACGGAAGGTTTTGTATTCTGAAACAGCTTAGTCCTTGTCTGTTTTCACGTTGTGTAAAGACTGCATTGCAGCTTGAACATAAACACATCTCAAGTTTTTGTGATTTGTATATTCTTGTGATTTGTATGGTTTTTTTTATGTACGGCTGTCTTGGTAATACAAATAGTTTTACATTAAATGTAATAAGATGTAAGCCTCTTTGTTTTCATATACTAATTAAGTTTGTATTATGTTTGCTTGCAATTATAAACAGTTTACCGTTGATGAATTGACATGAATTAACGACACTGTTACAATTATAAACTTTCATAATACATTGTTCACACTGAAATCACATTACTTATTATAAATTATTATATGGATTCGCGGTTTTTGCGCTTGATATTATCATCTATATATGCATGCGCATTATGTCCACTAGGTCGGTTGACTCAGTCAATCTAAGTATGACCTTTTAGTAACATTATTGCGAACTGAAACCTGAATTAAATTTCTGCATCCCCCCACACATCTCGTTTTAGAGGCACATGTAAATTATTTTTTGCCATAGCCAATTTGTTTGCAAAGCCTTAGAGCCAACGCAGTGATAGTGTTTACATGTTGAACCGGGCAGCTGTATACAATGTTATTTGTTATTGCCGATGCACGCATTCAGTTATGCAACTTTGCCGAATGGTTCTTGGCATTATTTCGGAGACACATTAATGTATTTCTTGACTGACTTTGTGTTTCATCAAATGGGAAGAATCCTTTTTTTAATTTGCGAACTCCTTATAAAATTGATGATCATCTAAATTGAGTTCATACGTTGATTGTGTGTAACGTAACAAATACATATTTAATGTATACATATAATCCATTTGGTGTGTTTATATAAATAAGAAACTTGATTCAAAAGCGAATAACAACATATATATAGCCCTATTATCGGGTGTATCTATATTTAATATGTGCATATGTTAAAGACTGACTGTAATGATAATGCCGTACTCCGTTGTTTTGTTATATACTCGCATTTGAATTGCTCCGAACTCTATACATATAGTCTTCACAATATCATCCGTGACAACACAAGACGTATCAACAGTATGCTTATGGTCATTTATAAAATAAGTCCAGTGTCTAAGTGATGGATTGTCACCTGCAGTACACGGTATTTGCACGATGCATGCCTTTCTGAAGCAATTCGATGTCTGCAAGGCATTTTGTATCGAATCGTTTTCAGTATTTTAGTAGCTGACTCTTTGAAACAATTGTTTAATCGCAACCACATTACTAACGGCTTTGAATGTAAACCAGAACAAAGCATTGCTTGAATGTCAAGATGATGAATATTTAACACATTTGTCTTATCTTAGCCATGTAGCTAATATTTGGGGAAAAAAAACAGAGCACCACGAGTTGGTTTTATGCCAACACGCAGTGCTTTAATAAATTATTAATATAATTGAACTCCAGCTTCATCATTATATCTTCTACGAATGTCAAAAGGTTTGTACATCGCTGCATGAAGGCCATTAGTACACTTTATCACATTGGTGTAGTTATTTAACTGAAGAGATCGGTTTTCCTGCTGATACTTTTGTAGCAATGATGGTGAATTGAATGCACATATGGTGTTTTTTGTAAAGATGCAGCGAAGTTAACAATATTAAATTGGTATTTAATATATGTGAAATTAAATCCAATAAAACCTTATTATGTTGTTGGATATGCTTTTGTTGTTCATATTTTACATAATATCGCTATTACGTGAACACATATGTGCAACATCATTGGAATGACTCCTGTCACATACCTTCAATGTACGTTAGACATAAATTCCAAGAATATATAACAGGCGCTGGTTGCATATCTGCCTTAAAATGCATTTCTAACGCATCCCACGTACTGCTAATCATCACTAATCTGTCAATGTAGATTGCGTTTAAATCCGTATATTGTGATTGATAGCATATTAATTATCATTTAATATGTATAAGTTTACATTTACAAGCAGTAGTTACAATTTACTTAGAGAACTATATTATTGTTGACACTTTTTTACTGGTCGTGCGAGGTTTGCATTCTGATGTCGTGCTGTAATTATATATATTTTACTACCATTATTATGTTTGAATAAAGATACGCGTTGGCTTGCAGTTACCACTTGACGGTTTTGTGGTTTTGTATTATGTCTTTAAGATATTTGAAGCTTTCCCACCAGCTCAGACGCTGCATATGCGCGTGTTCAATAAATATCAACATATAACGATGAGGCCCCCAGATTGTTGTAATCGTATGGGATTGTCAACAATCTGATCTAGCTTTTAAATTTTGTGTTTTCAATTATCCTTAATCATACTCATTTTTATATGCGAAATGGTCTTCTTCGTAGCAATGCCTATATATGTTATTGATAACACGAATGGTGAATCACGCAAGCACACTTCTAGACAGCATCTGCCCAGAACATAAAAATTTTGGATGGAAATGGAAATCGTAACCTTTAGCCAAAGTACCTTAAGTTCATTTTGATGATACTGTCCGGAAATAAGATTAAGAAATCCAAAACGGGCTTTTGTTTGGCTATTGTATTACGTTGTGGCATCAAGTTAATTTTAGTAAAACAATTTGAGTTGAGTTCGCTTCTACTGTTAATTTGACAGTCCGAGATTAAGGACAGATTGTCTGATGTGTTATTTAAAAGGAAAGTTCATTAATTACATTCGTACGGAAAGACACTTTTTGTCTTATTGAAATGTGTTTTGGAAACCACAGTAGACTTAATACAATAAAATACTTTAAAACCGTTATATTTCGCTTCGCGGGCGGGGGGGGGTTCTACATTTCTCTTATTTCGCGGTGCGAATTTAGACCCCGCATAAATTTTTCATTTATTGTTGATATATGCTATGTTCTGTTCATAATGCAGTGCTTTAGTTAATTCATTCCTTTGAAAAGCATATATCAGGCGATGTATGAATACTATGAAGAATAATAACAAAATATCATTGTCTAATATAAATATTTCATACGAAAAAAAACGTTAATGTCAACCGCAAGATAAAATTGATGCATGCATTTAGAAAGATAATTAATAGTATTGATTTAATGGAATGTGTGTCATTGTTAAGAACTATTTGTGACCGGCCGTCCATCAATTTAAGCCATATTCCTGAAATTTTTCTGAAAATGCCATACATCACTGTCATCGAATGAGTCACGTCGCTTTTGATGTCAATATGGAAACGTTCCATAAAATCTTTCTGCATATCTATTTAGCAGGTTAATATCGTCTTCCCTTCTATACAAGGTTCAATGTACCAAAAATAGTACTAATTTATAGCAGGTTTAAAAAGGTTTAAAATTGAAAAAACGACTTTCTCACATATGCAGTACATTACTTATATTTAAAATGCATAAAAAAAAAATATGAACATGTCTGGTTTTAGATTTATGTGCATTATTTCCAGTTTTTCTTTGTATTGTATTGTTTAGTACATATCATTACGTATTAAAAGTATATAGTATATTAAAATGTCAAAGACAACACATTCAATATGCAACGCTATACTCTCCATTACATAGACAATCAAATGTTTTTATAATTATCTTGCGATTATATTATTAACATAACCTGAAACGTAATATGTAATAAAATTATGAGGAGTTGAACGTTGGCCTTGCCATATGAATATTATGATTAACCTTTGTTACACACAATAACACAAGGAAATTTTTGTTGCGGCTTATTAGGTTGCACTTACTAATGAAATTAATGGGATATAATCATTTAAGCTCAAGAGAAGCTTAACGTATTTGGATACAAATCTAATAAAACACTGTCGTAAACAGTTTAGTCAATGGGGACTTAATTAATATATTACTCTGTTTGTTGGGCAGAATTGTCTCTGGAACTCCCTGTGCGAAGATTTCTGAAAGGACAGTATGAACATTATGAGTTTAATTGGTTATTATGTGAATATTTGACCAAATGGAAAATCAATTCTTTAATTAAAGCACAAACTGCATATTTATAATTTGAATTTACTGTTGGGTAGTAATTGCTTTCTTCAATCAAACATCGAATTGATTTCATATACACTTTAATAATTACATCTGTTGTATAAACAATAATTTCTACATAATGAATACCTTTATGCTTTTGAAACGTTCTTCAATAATTTTAACTGTGCAATACAGTAAATCCCCGCTAATACGACAACTAGTGGGTCTTAATAAAAGTTGTCTTAATAGCGGGGTGGTCGTATTATCGAGGTACGGCAGATAATTTTTTCCTACGCAGTCCATCGCAAACTGTTGACAGCTTAGTTGTATGTATGCAGACTAAAACGCTAATTGCAGTTCAGAAACCACCATACTCGTTGAAGAAGCATGTAGGTACTTTTGGCATAAGCATTTGTAAACTATAAAGAAACCTGAGTTTTATTTTTGCAACCTCCCTCTCTTCCAGATTCAGAAGCACTTGCTTATTAATTGTCATGGCGAATTGTTTTGCAAAGCCTCAGCGCCAACGCAGTGACAGTGTTAATACGTTGAACCTTGCAGATATAGACAATGTTATTCATTATTACCGATGCACGCATTCACTTATTCAACTCTGTCACCGGATTCTTGTTATAATTTCGGAGTCCTATTTATGTAATCGCTCGTAAATATCAAGCTACATTATAGCGTTCAAAGTACGTTATTTCATTATTTCATCATTTAAATAGTTGATAATCAAACGAATGTCCATGGCTTGTATGGATAACTCACCCGATAAAATATGATGTCAACCGGATTATAAAAATGTTATATTTTGTATTATTTAGCAAAATGAACTTTAGTAATAGTAATTATTCCACAGAATGTGTGTCATTAGTATTAACTCGGCCGTCCATAATTTTAAGCCATTTTCCTAACAAATGCCGGAAATTGTATTGTAAAGTAGGATGTTTGAAACTGATGGGTTTACCGTTTTTATATTGATAAACAACTAAATAATCGAACTGTAGCTGATTTACTTCACGAATATTGACCGTCTATAAATAGATATCGACACGGGTACAAATATAGCATAAATCGTGATATGGAACGGCAATAGATAGATGTTTTGCTGGTTTGTGTTCTTAAATGACAGAAGATTTTATACGGCCGATCGAACAAAGATGTCGACCGTGAGAGGCGGACGCTCTAAGCGCGTCGCTCAGGAGCTAACCGCACAACGGTACTGATCAATGAAATTCGCAATTATGTCAATTACGTCTATTCCTTCAATATGGCACATGTGGTTGACATCCCAGAAATATTTTAATTGTTTCAATAATACTCGTATATATTATCAAATCATAGTGTGTGCTGGTGAGTAAGCAGATTGCACATAATACACAATACCACCTGGTTATATGTGTTTTGACACTTAAATTTTAACTTATAAACATGAAGCTGTACACACTTTATCAACTATTTTACCTACTGTTACTTACCTGTATAATTACCAAATGATGGGTTTTGTTTTGTTTGTTTTGTTTCTCGATGGAAACCAAGGGCAAAAGGTGGCATTGTGGTTCAATCAGTGCATTGGTCAGCGATGAAATTAGTCGTTAGGGAAATGAGCTGCAATGGAAAGTATATCATTTAACAAAAGCGTCTGCGTTTTGCCGAAATTGATTTACGGTTGACATTGTGTATGAACTTGGATGTGCTTTGAGATTGGGTCTAATGTAGTTTTGTTCATGTTTTTCAGTTCCTGTACTGTTAGATGACATCATCGAATTCGATAGACCCTTTCATCGATATTATCAGCACTGATTGACATTGTGCTGAGAATAACTGAACGACAAGGACGAAACGTATTGTTATTTGTTATTCGTAACCAGTTATCATACTATGCCTTGTACACGTTCCACAAGGATCTAGGTACAGTTATTAAGCATAAAAAATAAATATATTCGGAGACACAAAAACATGCACCTTATTATATAAAAACACAAGTTATTGTCGGTAATCGGCCTTTGAAATGCTAGATGAGTTCTGAATAATATTTTCAGTCAGCAAAACAATTTGTGAAGCTCACATTTAGCGGTAACCCATTCAATACCAGACTTATATATATGCACCAGGGCTTTCATCAATCACGTCCAGTTGATGCGGAAATCGCATTCTGATATTAAGTAGTCAAATCACATTCATTATTTCTTAACAATTTGGATTTCAGCTTCCAATGTAGCAACAAGAATGGATTCGATGCTTAAACAGTGTCCTAAATACTGTGGACGTGGATGTTATTAAATAAAATTAAAAAAAATTATTCCGTCCGTTCAATATAATTATAGGAGTGTATCACTTTGCATCAGTTCTCGACCATTGTTGTGATCGAAGTAAGACTAATACGATAACATTAACCACGTTTAATGCTGTCATTGACAGATTACCAAAGGACGGGCAAAATATTACCAATCACAATGAAAATGCAAAAACTGTCCGAATTCCTATATTCCTACTAAAAAACCGATAAATAAACTGAACATCTTCAATTAACAAAGTGTTGACTCTACCACAACAATCCCAAAGAAGCGTGCATTCAGTCGTGTTGAAGGAATCACGGCATTATTAAATAAATTTAACAATTATATACTCGTCTTAAGAATTAATCATTATATCTCCAAAGAAGCTTCGTTCATCTTAGATATTATTTCAAACAAATAATCTAATTCTAGCTTATAGCAGACACTATAATCAAGTACGAGTAAAATCATGCCTTTATAAACAACAGTTCGTATCGGTGCCGCTTGGCTTTGACTTTTGTTCTATAAAGTCTACAAAAGCATCGATAGCTTGAAATAAGCGAAGTGCATGCCTGGTGTTTTGCACATAAGTGTTATACTTTGATTACGAGCAAACAAGTTTACTTTCATGGTTTTATGTGTCAAGCCAATAATTCATTTCCTAGTCAAGCGGTTTCTCAGGTTGGCTGTGAAAAATTCGTAAGACAATGCTAAATAGTGAGGCAGGTAAAACATCTTAGAAATAAATATGAACGACGTATGTTCAGATACACGGTGTTTGCTACCAAAACGGACAGAGATAGAGACAAATGTGATGTAAATTTACAAGAATAAAAACGATATAGCGTACGAAATGTTCAAAACATATTATTCCGCGAAAATTGATATCTTGCGTAATTAATATACTTCATTATGGTATCAATTGCCTTTCATTATTACTTTAATTGGAGAAATATCAGCCAAATAATATGAGTGGACAGAAGTAGTACTTCACATCAGACACATCAATGATAGCTAGGCAGAATATCCAATATAGGAATAATGAAACTTCAAGTCGTATATGAATAACTCGCCTGAGAAAATCACTTGTCAACCTGAATATATACAGAGGATATTCGTTTGTTTTCTACGGCACATTTTATCGTAATCCAACATGGCGCAGGAATGTTTCTTTCTAACACCGATTACTTCGCATTATGGAGAAAATAGTACTGACATAAAAATGAAAACATTGTGTTAAAATCCGTTTAAAATAATTTAAATGTAAAGAATACTCAATAGCATTCAAATTGAGTATTCTTTAAAGGTTTCTCCCTTTCCGGTGATAATATCACGCGTTATCACACCGAAAACAAACACATTTTCTTTTTATTTTAATGCTATTTTGTGAGGTCCTCTGTATTGTTTTTGGCAATTGGTCACTTGCCATAAATAAAGGACCTCGGGCTGCTAATAAGAGTTCTCTCCTGCTGTCGCAACTGGAGTTTCGCTTTGTTTATATTTAAATACTTAAGCGTGGTTACTGGATATAAAGACTTATACACACACAACAATATATTGCACACAAAGTATGTGCAAAATGACCACAAGTTATTACTTAAGGGTTCATCTTGTTGGATTTTGGAATTGAAGAACGTGCAATGCATCAATTATGTAAACAAAGAGAGACTACTGTTCATAGCAACAGTAACCAACAAGTGCAAGCGTAATTTTGCTGGAATGAATAAAGTGCAAAGGATAAAATAAATACTTTGGTTGCTAAATTAAGTTGGACCAAGATGACGAGCTCCAATGCCTTGTGGGTAAAACTTGTACCCGCAAGGCATTGTCTGTTATAGTCTTCTTGGCTGAATACGACTGAGGAAAATCCGAGAGAAAATAAGAGATAAGACACTTCAATGTACATGTATCAGAGAGGTATTCTTACCATTTGCTGTTATTAATCTTTACTAATTTTCTTTTTGGTAATTCTGTATGATTAAGGGTGACAATACCTTCAATTAACTATTGTTCAAATCAAATACAGTTTTTAAAAAGTAGTCCATCACTGTGAGTGATATAGGGCTATATATCATTGTTATTTTTCTATATTTCACTACTAAGCATAAAATAAAAAGTTATATTTATAAATATGTACCTCATTAATAGTAATTATTCCACGGAATGTGGGTCATGGGTAATAACTCAGTGTGCCCGAGAGTCGATCACATTAAGTCTGATTTCTAAAACTTCCCCTGCAAATGTCATACATTACTATCATCGAATGAGCCTGAACACTTTTTGATATCAGGGAGGATAGGTTCCATCAATTGTTCTGTATATTTTAAATGGGCAGACGACGTTGTCTTCCTTTTCGTAGATAATCCTTTATTATATATTGTGTCTGTAATGTAATAATAATAATAATAATAGTAATAATAATAATAATAGTAGTGATAATAATAATAATATTTTATCAGACTTTGTGAACAATCTCTTCAGAGCGCATACACTCCTACATTTCTTAAAGGATTTCGACTATATATTCACAGAACTATTGTCACCAAGTGCTGCCCCAGCGCATATTGTCGAGTTTTTGTGACTACCATTTTGGGCGGAATTTACGCCCTTTGTTTATTTTGCACAAATGTAATATATAGTGAATAATCTCTTCCGAGCGCAACTCCTCTTACATTTCTCAAGGTATTTCGACCAACCTTTCACAGAACTATTGTCACCAAGTGTCCCAGCTCATTTGCCATGCTTTTTTTATTCTATCATTTTAGAGGAAGAGATATTTAAACCAAGCATTTAGATGTCATAGAAAAAATTCTTCAAGCTGTTTTAAAACCTGGTTTTGTGACAGTTCTATGTCTCTTGTTTACATATGTAAAATAACACTTATATTTGCGTAAAGCATGTGTGACTAAGGTTTATGTATGTAATTATGACTATAATTGTTTAAATCAGTCGCGAGAAGTTATTTCTAAATTGTACGGCAAGCACTTGCATAATCCAATACGAGAATAATCTTAGTGTCAGTTCTATTCCTAATCAGTGACCTTTATAAATGCACCATGTACTGATCAATAATTGCTTCAATGGACATGGGTGAATTATTTTATCCAATAATGATTATGTATATATTTAGATTTATCGACATTTTCCGTACTGTACGTTTTAGTTGACACTTTTAAGCATATTGTATATTCAACTATGTATAAGACATTGCATTGCATGGCTGGTATCTGGAATTCCCAGTGCTAATATGTTATGAAGATAAGAATGCTATGTGTTCGTTTGGATCTTTCGACATCTAAAAACTTTAAATCATTCGGAAAAAATGGAAAGCCAATACTTTAACATAAGTTTAAACTTATTTTGTGTTTTATTTCATAGTTGGGTAATTTGCTTTTCTATTATAAAACATCTGAAGTTATTTTGTACAAGCTTTAATTTTTAATTTATTGTAAAAAAAACCAGACGTCCTACATGATGGATACACTTTTCGTGAGTAGTTTGTCGATTTGAAACGGTTATCAAATCATTTAACTGAAAAAGGCATAAAGCGAATTAATATAAACGGAAGGGTTTGTATTCTAAAACAGCTAAGTCCGTGTCTGTTTTCATGTTGTGTAAAGACTGCATTGCAGCTTCAACATAAACAAAAGTCAAGTTATGGTGACTTGTATTGTTGTTTTGTATAATGTACGGGTTTCTAGGTAAAAACTAGTTCACACTAAATGTAATGAAATGCAAAACTCTGTGTTTTCATATTTAAATTATGTTTGTATGTTGGCATGCAATTCAAAACAGCTTACCGTTGAACTTCACGAATGACATGAATTAACGCCACTGTTGCACCTATAAACTGTCATAAATCTCCTTTCTTATTGTAAATGAATGTATCGGTTCGCGGTAATTTTGCTCGATGTTGTTATTTATATATATACATGTTCTTTATAAGCTTTGCCTACGCAGTCCACTAGATCGGTCGAATCAGCCAATCCAAGTATGACCATTTAGTAACATTATTGCGAACTGAAACCTGAATTATATTTCTGCATCCCCCCACTCTTCTTGTTTTAGAAGCACGTGCTAATTAATTATTGCCAAAGCCAATTTGTTTTCAATGCCTTTCTCGTCGACGCAGTGACAGTGTTAGTACGTTGAACCTTGCAGCTATAGACAATGTTGTTTGTTATTGTCGGTGCACGAATCCAATTATTCACATTTGCCACGTTAATGTATTTCTTAAATGACATTGTGTTTCAAAACTTGGGAGAATGCTTGCTGGTTTTTTTTTTCGAACCCCTTGTGAAATTGATGATATTCTAAATTGCGTTCATACAGTACGTTGATTGCGTATAACGTAACACACACACATATATATAACGTATACATATAACCTATTCGATGTGTTTATATTAATAACAAAACTTGTTTCAAAGGCGAATATCAACATATGTGTTGCCATATTATTATGTGTATTTACGCTTTATATATATACATGTGTTTAAGACTGACTGTGGTGTATATGCAATACTCCGTTTATTGTTATAAACTGGAAATGCTCCAAACTCTATACATAAAGCCTTCACAATATTTCTTCAGACTGATATGAGAATAACAGTCACTTATCATCCGTGACAACACCAGACTTATCAACAGTATGCTTATAGTCATTAATAAAATAAGTCCAGTGTCAATGTGATGGATTGTTGACGGTCACCTGCAGTACAGGGTATTTGCAAGATATATGCCTTCCTGAAGCATTTCGATGACTGCAAGGTGATTCGTTTCGAAGCGTTTTCAGTATTTAGTAGGTGAACTTTTGAAACAACTGTTTAATCGCAGCCACATTCCTTATCGCTTTGATTGTGAACCAAAACAATTGCCTTACCCTAGCCATGTAGCTGATATTTTAAACAAAACAACACGAGTTGGTCCTATGACAATACACAGTTCTTTATTTTAATATTAATATAGTGGAACGCCAGCTGCGTCATTATATCTTCTACGAATGTCACTTTGTACGTCGCTGCCTGGAGGCAGTTATTAAACTTTATCACATTGGTTAAGTTATTTAAAGGCCTAGTTTAAGGAATGTCTGACGTCTCCGTGGGGTATTTTACTCTGTGTATTGGTCCACCATAAAATCTCTTATCATTATTTGCAATCTTTTCTCTCATTTGACTGAGCAATGGCTAAATGCACAGTTTCCTTTGCAGCAATGTACTGATATCAGCTGATAAGATTCGCCACACTGTGTCCACACTTTGACCTCAGCAGGTTGCCAATACGCAGGGTACAATACCCCAGATTTGGGGGGGAGGGAGTCAAATAATTAAGAATTAAACTAGGTATTTAACTGAAGAAATCGGTTTTCACGCCATTAATTTTGTAGGAAAATGGTGAGGGTTTATATGTTATTAAAGGTACAGTAAACTTTAACAATATTAAATGGGCATTAAATATATGCCAAATTGCATCCAATAAAACATTATAATGTTGTTGATTATGCTTTATATATATTATTACTTTTACGGAATTCTTACGCTATTTTGTAAAATCATAAGGGCAACATCATCGGAATGACTCATGGCCTGTCATTAGTACAAAAAGCAATACCTTCAATGTACGTCATACATGAATTTCAAGAATAGAAAGCAGGCGCTTGTATATAGACAAATACTATTGGAAAATTACAAATATTATGAAATATGTCGACTTAATGAAATCGACAAATGAAACAACAGTTAGACGGCTCGCAACTTATATTTTTAAGGCCTTCCAATTGAGAACCCAATTATACTACGATTGAGTTTTTCTCCAAAATAAATAAATACATGTATAATTATATGAATTTTTAGTAATGTTTTCTGTCAAAATAATACTTTGTGGATTTATCTTTGAAATATTACAATAACTTAGACATTTTTAGTAATGTTTATTATGTTACGTTTATTCATTGTAAATTAATATTACTAGATCTAAATAGAAATTATTGTAACGTGTATACAACAATTTAAAGACACTCTGTTTATGTATGTATGTATTTTAATTTAAAATAATTTGCACCTGTAAGCTATTGACAATTGCATTGTAATTATTATTTGTGTGTAGAATGTGTATCAATGTATACCCATGGGCATAATGCCTAAAGTATGTATAATAAACTATCAAACTATCTGTCTTAATTAGTGCATTTGTTACTAACGTAACCCACGTACTGATAATCATCGCTGTTCTTGCAGTGTACATTGCGCTTCAATCAGTATATTGTAATTGATAGCATGTTCAGTAAATTATTATTTAATATGTTTACGTTGCATTTACAGGAAATAGTTCCATTTTAACTAGAGACCTATAGTATTGATGACGCTTTACTGGTTGTTGCGAGGTTTGCAGTCTGATGTGCTGTAATTATATATTTTGCTATAATATTACTTTTGAATAAAAATGCGTGTTGACTTGTGATTGCCTCTTAACGGTTTTGCGGTTTCGTATCATGTCCTTAAGATATTCGAAGCTTCCCTACGGTACCAGACTACCGCACAACTCACGTATGACAAATATACCAGCTTTTTTGTTCTGCGTCCAGCTTAGACTCTGCATCTATAGGAGCGTGTGTAATAAATATCAACATGTATGGATACGGTCCCAAGATTGTTGTAATCGTATGGGATTGTCAACACTCTGATCTAGCTTTTACATTGTTTGATTTCAATTACCCTTAACCATACTCGTGTTTTCTCGGTTGCTGCAGAGTGTGTGCGATGTGTTGCAGTGTTGTACTTCATATGCGAACTATTCTTCTGCGTAGCAATGCCTATGCATGTTATTCATAACACGTATGAAGCCGCACGCCATTAAGTCGGTGAAGGACGCAAGCATACTTCTAAAGAACATCTGCCCAGAACATAAAAATCTTGGCTGGTAATAGAAATGGTAACCTTTAGCCAAAGAACCTAAAGTTTATTTTGATAATAGTGTCCGGAAATAAGATTAGGAAATCCAAACCTAGCTTTTGTTAAGCTATTTTATTACTTTGTGGCATCAAATTCATTTCAGTAAAACAATTTTGGTTTATTTTGCTTCCACTGTTAAACTGACAGTCCGAGATTAAGGGACACATTGTCTGATGTGTTATTAAAAACGAAAGTTCATTAATTACATTCGAACTGACAGACACGTTTTTGTCATATTGAAATATGCTTTTGAAACCACACTACACTGGATACAATACAACGTTTTATTTCGCTTGCGTCTAAATTCAATTTAATTCGCGGTGCGATCGAAGCGCGAATTTAAGACCTCGCGTAAATGTGTCATTTATTTTTGATATATTTAATGTTACTTATATGCAAAGCAACCTATGATACTCTTTGTGTGTTCTTGTTGACGTTCTTTTTAAAATCAAAATAATGTGATTTTCGTTTTTTGTATCAGAATTAAACGTTTAATAAAACGTGAAAAATGCGCGAATTTGCATGTTAGAGATTGCTAATTAGCGGTTTGTCAAAACATTTAGACATCGCGAAATACTTTTTTGTATACAATCCAATCAGAAATATTCCCCTGTTATCGCGTAGGTATATCATTTATTACAAAAACAAATACAAAAATAGTGTACATATTACTGACGATAATTCAATTTGATACAACCTTTAATGTATTGGATTCATTATTGCAAAGCGCTGAACACGGTTAAAATCGTTTTTGTTATTTGTGTGTGTTTTTCCGTGGCTCATACGGTGTAGTAACAGTTTACGTAAATTGTAATCAACAGTATGTTTTATATGCAAATAATCAATCATTGTTCTGAACTGGTTTATGTCTATGACAAGCCATGAAATATCAGACAGCTTATCAGACCTATACAGAAATCAAACGATACCAATCCAGGCACGGTCCTTTATTTGAGGCTGTTAAAACAACAGCCAATACAACACAGCACAATCTGAAAACAAACACAAAACACGAATATGAATAAAAATGGGGCAGAATGCGGTTGAGTATTTCGACCTTCATAATGAATTATAGTATGTTATATAAACAAAGCTGACACTTGTCTCCGATGAAGTGTGAGTTGCGTTTGTCATGATTTATGTCGATACTATTTGAAAATGTTTTTAGCGAATAAGCTACATTTCCGGTGCATTCATCTCACATCAAAAGCATTCTTGTTCTTTGCATACATAACTTCTTCTTGCTCAGACTGACAATGGCATCGTGTGAGTCCGATCTGTTCATACACTGTCAATAGGAATCCTATTTATATTTCAAGTGCTGACTTCTATTAACTGTGAGCTTTTTTCTATTTGTCATCCTCCCTCTCGTTTCTGGAAACACAAGTATTATATTTTATGAAAAAAACATATTCGCCAAACAAGCTTCGGTTCAGGGGCATTAAGCTGATATCGAAAGTATTATTGTTCCTCGATAAAATAATTGCTTCTTGACCAATTTGTTAGTCAAAAATAGCACAATATTGAGAATTAGTATTAGTGGCGTTGTTCATACACTTCGTAGTTACTAGCATTGCTTTCAGTATTGGACGCCTACATCATTACATATGACTGAACAATAAAAGAACATTCGACAAAATCATTTGTGATTGCCATGTTACACATAAGCAGGGACATCTCGGGAATTGTGAGGCTGTTTGGAAGACTGTATACGAATTGTTATACATCTCAGGTGTCCATGCGATACTGCTTCACCTGTTCCAATAGTACTGGCTAAAAGTTTATATTGCAGGGATTTGTGTTTTAGTCTTAAAATAACTAAGAACTTGCGAATATTGAATTCTGATACTTTACCAACGTTACCAACTTTAATTATGTGATCATATTCATTGGTGTTGGTTGCGAATACTACACGTGTATTACATATAGCGGAGAATGATGGTTAAGTCTTGACAGTTCGACAAATTTAATGATCTATATTTAAACCCTTACATTTCTTTTGTAAAACATGAAATCAAACTAACGAAATAACGATCTAAGGAATATCGGAACAAATGTTAGAGCACAGTTAACCGATTACAGTTCCATGTATGTCTACTATGAAGAATACTAACAAAATAAATATGTCTTATATAAATAATCCCTAAGAAAATTGAATGTCACCGGCAATACAAAATGTATGTATGCATATAGAGAATTATTCTTCAGTTATAGGAGTTATTTTGCGGAGTGTGTGTCATTGGTATTATCTCAATTTGACCGGGCGTCTATCAAATTAATCTAGATCCCTGAAATTTCCCTGAAAATTATATCTGTCACTGTCATCGAATGATTTTGGCTGCTTTTGATATCAATAAGAATAGGTTTCATAAATGTTCTGCATATCTTAAAAAAGTAGGTAATATTGTCTTCCCTTCGATACAATGTCTTTTATTAAATATCTAGTTTCTAATGTACTAATAATAGTACTAATGTATAACAAGTTTAAAAAGTTTTTTAATTGAGTATATACAACTTTCTCACACTTGCAGCGATATGAAATATCATGCTACATTACTTATACTTTAAAGTAATTAAGAACAAATATGAACATACCTGGGTTAAGATTAATGCGCATTATTTCCAGTTTCCTTCTGTATTGTATTGTTTTGAACATATGAGTTGGCGTTTTAAAAGTTTATAGTACGAGTATATTACAATGTTAATGAAATTGAATATGCAACGCTTATGGGAGCAAGTAGCCAACTATACTCACTATTACATAGACAATCAACGAATGGTTTTAGAATTATCTTGCAACAATATTATGAATATGTCTTGAAACGCCATGTGTAACATAATTATGTGAAGTACACGATTGCTGAACGCGGGCCTTGTCGTATGAATATCATGAGACACCTTTTATAGGCACAATAACACGAATATTTATAGGCACAATAACACGAATGTTTATAGGCACAATAACACGAATATTTATAGGCACACTAACACCAATGTTTATAGGCACAATAACACCAATGTTATAGGCACACTAACACCAATGTTTATAGGCACAATAACACCAATGTTTATAGGCACAATAACACCAATGTTTATAGGCACAATAACACCAATGTTTATAGGCACAATAACACCAATGTTTATAGGCACAATAACACCAATGTTTATAGGCACAATAACACCAATGTTTATAGGCACAATAACACCAATGTTTATAGGCACAATAACACCAATGTTTATAGTCACAATAACACCAATGTTTATAGGCACAATAACACCAATGTTTATAAGCACATATAAGCACAATAACACCAATGTTTATAGGCACACTAACACCAATGTTTATAGGCACACTAACACCAATGTTTATAGGCACAATAACATCAATGTTTATAGGCACACTAACACCAATGTTTATAGGCACAATAACACCAATGTTTGTTGCAGCTTATTAGGATGCACTTTTAATGAATGAATGCGATATAAAAGCTTAACATATATGGAGACAGCACTAATACATGTAAAACATTGTTATAAACATATACATGTTTTAGAAAATGGGGACTAAATTGATATATTACTTTGTTTGTTTTGCTGTCTTTTCCTCTGGAATTCCCTGTACTAGTATTTCCTGCAAGAACAGTACAAATATTAGAAGATCAACTGGTTCATTGGCCATCTAATAACTTTAAATTGTTAAAGAATCGGCTTTCCATTTTGTCGGATTTTCAATTCGACAAAATGGAAAGCCGATTCCATCCGACAAAATGGAAAGCCGAGTCTTTTACAAAAGCAGCAACTGTATATTTCTGGTTTAAATTACGGTTGGGCAGTAATTGCTTTGTTTCAGAACAACGTCTGAAGTATTTTCATTTACACTCTAATTATCACATCTGTTGTAATAATCCCTTGTTATAGTGATGAAAACCCACAGACATATTTAGGAAGCATGTGGGTAGTTTTCGTCATAAGCCCGGGTAAACGATACAGAAACCTGAGTTCAGTTTCTGCAACCTCCCTCTCTTGCAGATTCAGAATCACTTGCTAATTAATTGTCATGGCCAATTTGTTTGAAAAGCCTTAGCGCCAACGCATTGACAGTGTTAATACGTTTAACCATGCAGCTAGAGGCAATGTTATTTGTTATAGTCGATGCATGCATTCACTTATTCAACTTGGACCGGATTCTTGTGATTATGTTGGAGTCCTATATATGTAATCGCGCGTAAATAGCAGGCTTCATGATAGCGATTAATTCATCATTTAAATATCTGATGCTCGGAAGAATGTCCATGGCTTATATGAATAACTATCCCGATAAAATATCATGTCAACTGGAATATAACAATGTTATATTTGAACAAAATAATAAAAACATTTACCCTAAAGAGCTTTCCTGAAATAAATCGTGTTCATCGTAAACAGATGCTGCATTCCTAGACTTCACCGACCGTAACCTTACACTGACTAAGAAATTATAAAAACCAGGTTTTTTTATATTATGATCTACGCAATACGTTTGCTAAATTCTATAGAAAATGTAATGCCTTAGTTTATAAATACAATGTGTCTTTGAAATGGTTCTTATCTAACGGAATATCCCACCCATCATTTTACAGTGATGTTTTGAAACTTATTCAGTTTAAAATAAACATATACAACAAAGCTTTGTAATATGGCTTTTTACACCCAACATTACGGCTTCTTCCTGAAATTGCATGACTATGATCTGAAAATTGAACTATATGATGCTATGTCTTTAAAGCTTTTTATACAAAGATGTAGTTGATACTTGTGTTTTGTTTCATTTCATCGTGCCACAGAAAGTTGCAATTCTGCTGCTTTGGTTTGCATGTAGCCATTGAGTAATTAAATGGAAATTAAATTGAATAAACTTCTATTTTATGTCTGTTTAATTTGAATTGCGATGCTATGTGGTTTATTTTTATTTACACTTACATGCTTTGTGAATAATTCTGGGCCAAGTGTGATGCTCGTGCGCACATAAACCGGTTTAAACCCCCAATGCTTTGAATTGACCGTTCCAAGCCGGTGACCCCAGTTTTATTCATGTGTGTTTTGTGTTGTTATGTGTTTTTGTGATGTTCTGTGTATTGTTTTTGGCAATTGGTCACTTTCCATAAATAAAGGACCTCGGGATGCTATAAAGGGTTCTTTCATGCTGTCGCAGCTGGAGTTTCGCTTTGTTTACATATAATTTAGAAATATGTATTTCAGTAGCAGTAATTATTTCACGGAATGTGTGTCATTGGTATTAACTCATTGCAACCGGCCGTCAAATTAAGCCATGTTCATGAGATTTCCCTGAAAATGTCAAACATCACTGTCGTTGAATGAGCCTGGTCACTTTTGACATCAGAAAAAATGAATTTGACAAAATATCTTCAATTAACCGTTATTCTATGCTACCTTTCGTCGACGGTTCGTTCAAGAAAGTCTTTCGTAAGTTGTTAGCTATTCACATAAACATGTATTTCCTTATTGCTGCTGTGTTGTTTTGTGTTGTATTTGTGTGTGTGTAGATATAAGGTAGCTCTTAAAGTCATATTATGTTATTATAATGCGTGGTTATAGTAGGCTGTTTAAAACTTATGGTGTTGCCCTTTTTATAGAGATAAACAACTAAATAAGCGAAGAAGTGTAGCTGATTTTCTTTACGAGTGTAGGCCGTCTATAAATATATATTGACGCAGTTACAAATATACAATACATCGTGATATAGAACGGCGATAGGTTGATGTGTTGCTGGTTTTGGTTCTGAAATGACAGAAGATTTCGGAAATATACAAATGGTTCTTAAAGTATGTACATATAACACATTTACGACGTGTTTAAGCTACAAATTAGATTTAAAGTTTAAATTGTCCTTAGAACTTCCCAAGTCTTGTATGAAAGGGTAAGAGTCATAATACCTAAGGCAGTATTTCCTAGGCAATAGCAATGATACTTCATATTCAGTGAGCAATAAATTATGTTTTCTGAACGGCAAGAACCCGGAGCAGAGAGTATACGGGCGATCGAATCCGGATGTCCAGCGTTAGAGGCGGACACTCTAAGCACGTCGCTAAGGAGCTACCGCACAACAGTACTGTTGGATGGGACCCGAACTTATGTAAATCACTACAATTATTTGCAAAACGGCGCATTGGTATGACAATTTCACGAATGTTTAAATTGTTGTTGTTTTTTTGTTTATTGCCAAATCATTGTGTGTGCTGATAAAAAACAGTTTGCATAAAATAAATAATACTACATGACTTTATTTGTAGTTGCACTTAAAACATATTATACATAAAGGTGTACGCACTATATCCGTTAGTTTACCTGTTTGCATATAACTAAATGATGTATATTGTTTTGTTTGTTTTATTTCTTGATGAAAACCCAGTGCAATATGTTGCATTGTGGTTCAATCAGAGCATTGGTCAGCGACAACATTAACTGTTAGGAAAATTAGCTGTAATGGAACGTCTATCATTGGACAAGAGCGTCTGCTTTTTTTTTCTGAAATTGATTAACGGTTGATATTGCTTATCAACTTGGGTATTGGTTGTCACACGGAGATGGATCTAATGTAGTTTTGTGGATGTTTAATATGCATTAGCTGTTAGATATCTGCAAGTTCGACATAATGCAAACATTATTGAATTCAATAGACACCTTTATCAATGTTATCTGCACTGAATGACATTATTATGTGAACAACTGAATGTCAATGACAAAACGTACTGGTAAAATGAAGCTATTAATGAAAAAATGACACTATAAACTCTTTAACGACCCTTGTAACTATGTAAATAATTGTTTTCGCATAATATTCCATATTTTTTATACGTCAAAAACTTAAAACAGTCATTCGATAAAGAATAAAATAGTGCAATTATGATCACTATGATGGCCCATGTGTCAGTTTCAACAAATATTGCGATGGTAGAGGAACAAATATAAAAATTACACGAAAACAAACTAGGTGACTTATTAGTAAATGTTTTTTATCAAATGTCATCACCTTTTTTGGTACCATCAATCTAACATCAACAAAAAGCTAGTATGGTATTTTATTTAATGTATTGTATATAATTAATTAACATAAATCAGTTATGTAAATGGAATGTAAATGTATGAGCACATGTTTAACAATTGTTTACTGATTTTTTAATATTGTTTCGTTTGATGTAACAATATGTAATTTTGCAGTTCACATATGTTATTTGCTATTAAAATTATCATTATTACGTGTTTTATGGTACAAAACAAAGCAAGAACAAGCGGGACCGATAATAAGTTTATTTTGTTTTATGAATGCGTGGTTTACTTATTGTTGATTATATTGTCTGTTTCAAGCTATAATAACATGGTTTGTTTTAAATAATATCTACGATAAACGACGCTGATTTGTTTGTAAAGTTATTAATTCAAAATAAGATAATAAAATTGTAAGCTTGAATGAATAATGAGTGATTCCTTTAACACAACTGGTTACACGTGTCTTAAGGAATTGATGAAGAACAGTAAGCACTTTGCTGATTGTACATGTTCGGTTGATTTATTGGTTTGTTGTCAATATAGAAATGCAGACAGTTATTGAGATTGCATTGTCAACATGATTGTTAATGTGTTGTAATTTGTCAATGACAGCATTGAACGTGGTTAATGTTATCGTAACAGTCTTACTTAGATTCAACGTGTACGAGCAATTGCCAACGACCCAGAATTAATCGCTATAGCAAATAATGGCCACAGAACATCATTACTGAACATTTCGATTCAGCATTAATGGAAAATAGTTCAAACAACGTGTGATATTATGGATCCTATTACTACAGTATACAAAGATAAACAATCGGTAACGCATGTAGATACATTTCTACTGCTGATAATACAACAAACAGCAAAATACAAATTATGACATCGCGCATAAATAAACATTTAATGTATACTATTTTAGGAATCCAGATTTTCGTCATCGGTAATTTGAACACCTACTGTACATGCAAGATTTGTTTACTGTAATTTTCACAACTAATCAGTAACTGAAGTTTTCTTAGATCGATTGGTGTTTCTTCATGGGCAGTATTACAATATACACTATTTTACATAGGGTGGTTTTAATTTTAAATGTATGTACGTTTTAGTGATATTAATATTTAAGTCTTGTGGCGGCAGTATTACTAGTGTGTGTTATATAAAGTAAAATGGCGAACTTATCAGGCAAATGATAAATATTAATTGCATTGCCGTTATTTCGTAAATATTTGCTGGGCGAATTGTCCATAATGCCCAGCTTGGTAGCAGAAAGTGCTAGATATTGATGAAGATACTAGGTGAACATTTCCACGATCGAATGCTATCAATAACAAAAATCTAATTTAAGCGCATAGTCCTTTCTTTGACATTGATGCACAGCTGTATCGTAAGCTATGGAGACAACATTTCGGAAGACGAATAAACAACCGGCAAACGGTGCTTATATTATCCTGTTAGATCATCACCAAAATACACTTACTTAATTGCTTTTGTAGAACTTCGCTGGGACTTTAACCCGTAGCCATTTAAACCCCCAATGCTTTGCATTGACCGTTTCAATGCGATGACCCCAGTTTTATTGATATTTGTGTGTTGGATTTGTTAACGTATATTTTTTGTAGTGTTGTATTGCATTGGCAATTGGTTAGTTGCATTCAATGAAAGGTCATGTGCTGCTAGTAAGAGAGAACTCTTGCTAATGCAGCTAAAGTTTCACAATATCAGTGACTAAGAAACACATGCGAAATGCCGTATTTGCGCATACAATATTGAAAAATCGCGAGGAAACGTTAAAAGATGCGATTTTACATCGCACTTACAATGTTTAGTATTAATTGGAATACGCTATTGTACAATACACAATGCTCGGTCTGGTTTGCAGTTTTGTCAGTATTCGGTGAGATTTTATCCAAAGTTAATTCGGCAGTCTGAAATTCAATATCAACAGTATCAACAGACGCTCATTACACCTTGAATGGGAAGCACTAGCGTCTGCGAGATGTATTTATCTCGATTGAAACAGTTGGACATTCAAAAAATGTAATTGCTGTAAATCCCATAAAAATCAGAGGTAATCCCATACATTTTTGTGGAGATGAGAAATAATGAATTCACTTGATAACACGCATGTAAACTTCTGTCCGTGGGTTATTCGACAACAAACTATGACGTAAGTTGATCAGTAAATTGATTATTTCGATTCTAACACGGCTTCAAACTAATCATAAATCCGAAAAAGTGGTTCAGATGTAACGCTCTATTTTCTATAAAGTTTCACCCAGATTCCTTAGTAACGGCTGGTCTTTCAGTTAAGTTTCCTCCTTTAATATGTATAAACTATAAACGTAATGAGCTGTTGTTGGACAAATAAATTTATGAAAATCAAACCTTTATTAATTTTCACAGAATTATTTATCGAAGTTCAAATTCATTATAAATGTATGCACTACGCAGCTATAGGTTGAACGAGAAAAATTGCCGTACGTTTTGTGCCGTTTAGGAAATGAAATTTTACCTACGCACCGGTAACATTTTGGATGCCAACACACGTTTAACATGTGGTTGGGTTAAAGGATTCGACAATTGTGTTCATATATTTATTTTTGTAAATGTTAATATTGATTGAAAGGAGCTCATAGGGCATGAAAAACATGTTGCAGACAAAAAATGCAGGAAATTATATATTATGTTCCACATTTACGACAGAGCGTTGTAATTTGAAACGACGCTTCATTTAATAAATACATGGGAAAAATGTATCGGAAGATATGCCTGGACTGTGTTTGTGGTAGCGCGTGCTTACAGTGTATAAGTGTACAGTGAGTTAAACCGGAAGTTGGTGATCTGTACGCCGATGATCAGTTAGTTGCAAATAGCAGAAAACGTAGTGATACACATTTTTAACTTTATATTTTACTTCGAAGCAGAATATAAATAAAATTAAGTTCTCCAAACACATATAATGACATTACGTAAATATATTCTGTCGGGTATGCCTAGTATTTTAAGAGTACTTGTTTTAGCAGACATGATCAGTTAGTGTTTAGATTTTTTAAATAAAAATAATAAGTTTGTAGTCGTATATTTCATTGTGATGCTGATTGCTGGTGTATTTGTGTGTAAAAACTGACAACTACATCAATTATAAGTCAAGCAGTATTCATTTAATTAAAGAAAATAGGTTTTTCGCGGATAAATCGAAAAGTTTGTCCAACCACCCTACGTGACTTGACTGTACGACTAGTTGCAAAATGTCAAACTTAGACTGTACGATTAGTTGCTTATGAAAACGATCTGAACGGTTATGTTCAAAAGTAATCCTAACTTGATTTATTGTGCAAAGGTCAATTTATGCTTATTTTCTCTGTCTGCATTTTCAAGACGATAATTTTATATGAAAGAATGTAATAATTTTAAAACCAAAATGATTAAAAGTTAATTGTAGTTGTTTTACTAAAAAAGAAAACGAAAGTGTGTAAGTTATATTTAATGTAGAAATGCATTTCAATTTAATCCTGTTGTATTATATGGCTGAACTTCGACGACGCAGCAAGTGGATGCCAATCAAACGACGCATCCAACCCAATAGAAGAAACACCGAAGACGGACACCAGAACCATCACTCACCATAAGCGAGGTCTGCGACACGAACAGAAAAATGAAACAATGGGTGGTAAAAAGGGGACACCATAAACTTCTACAGTCATTAATGGACATTATAGTGATGTGTTAGGGGAGATGGCAATAAATGGAGAAAAAGTGGAGCAGAAAAAGATTGAGACCCTGTAAGTGAATGCATATAAATGTTTATGAAGATGAATGCATGCGATTATGTAATTTAATGCACTTGTGTAAAATAAGACGTGTACATTGTATTAAAAAAAAAAATTAAATTAAGAAGTCAATAAAACAAATATTTTCAAAATTCATTTATTCTTCCTTTATTTTTTATGAACATACAAAATGTATATGAGTATACGATATAGCATGATTACTAAGGTACATCACATAAATACATGTACAGCCAATTGCCTGTGCAAGTCAAACTGCATTAAGTGACCACCTGTATTAAGAGACCACTTTTAAGAATCACCACGGGTGGTCTAGTAACACAAGTTAGACTGTGCTTTGCATGTGAAATGAGTCAATACATATGAATATGCATTGTTTCAATGAGATATATTGTTGCAATCTGAAAAAAAACTCCTTAAATATTTTTTGTCCGAGTATGTTTTTATAACAACTAAATGTGTGTTGTTATAACTTCATGTAAAGCCGGTGTTCATTTACATATTTGTAATGAAACAAAATAACAAGAACAGTAGTTCCATTTAAGCCAGACTGAAATGAGCAATTGTCTTCATTTCACACGACCCAGAGTTATCATCCATATTCTCCACTCGCTCACAGAAAAGCCTGAAATAAATAAAGAACATTTAATTGTTGACTTTGCTGTAAGATATCCATGTTGATTGTCATGGAAAGCTTAGTTGCTCTAGGACTGAATAAGTAGATCTGCACTTTTATATGAGGGCGAATGAAATATAATACTAGTTTAACTTGAGATTTTAACATTCTTACGGACGTACACACATTCGGACGTACGGAAAAACACGCGCGATTCCTATAAAGCAAAATAAATGTATCATTCATATCGATATGTCACCATGAATTGACACTGTCGAATGAAATTATTATTTATTACGCATACATAATACATGCACATGTAAACTAAATAATATTTACATACAATTATATAACAATCATCAAGGAAGATCGAACATTTCTTAATTTGTATCGATCACTAATCGCAACTAAGCGTACAGAATTGTATTTCAAACGCGCAACTAATGATTGCGTACAGTCGCAACTAGGCGTACAGTCAATAAACAAACAATGACTGAATAAAAGGGTAAATATCTTTCACATTACAAAGATAATACGTTATCAAGTAATGTCTATAGTTTTAACACAGGTTTTTAATTTAACCGCATCGACGTCCAATGTAGCGTTCATCATTGAGACACGTTATAAACTTGGGACTCACACTGGTATATGCGAAAGAAGCTATACTCGACATGGTTACGAAACAATGAACAAATTAACTGTCTAGCTACTTTGCATCGGGGTGGCATTAGGAGAAACATATGGTAAAAGCGATATCAAGCAAGACGACCAGCTATCCATTACACAGAAACATGTCGTATTTGATAAAAGCTTTAACACATATTAATACGTCTGGTAAATGTATGGGTGACCGATAACTGTGAACGCAAATTGTTTTGTCTATTACACATTTTCACGAATTCCTCACGCATTTCGAAGGCCGATTAATGCCAATTTTCTGACTAGGGCAACTATATTATCTATATGTCCTGTTCGGCTTGACATCTGATGGCATCATAAACACTTTTCGTGACATCTGATGGCATCATAATACGTAAACACTTTTCGGCTACACTTTGATGGCATCATAATACGTAAACACTTTTCTGCTACACTTTGATGGCATCATAATACGTAAACACTTTTCGGCTACACTTTGATGGCATCATAATACGTAAACACTTTCGGCTACACTTACCAGAACTTTTAGCAAATGTGCATATACTTTGGTATAGTTGACTTTTAAACACGTTTCAATGTTTACATATGATAAATTATGATGATGTCGTTTTTTATTAATTGTATGTACCAAAATGCCAATTCTGTATATAAACGCGTTCTAGGAAACTTTTAATTCCAGTGAGGTTGCATAAACAAATAAGTACAAACACCATTTTCCTAAACACAAAACGAAACAAGACATGTAAAAAAATCACTGCAAAGAGTGATTAAGGTCACATGGAGCTGTAAACAAAATAACGAAGTCTGTATAAGTGCAGTATTCGTTGTATTAACTCTGTCACTGCGTTGGCGAGAAGGCTTTTTACAGTAATAAATTAGCGAGCGCTCAAACACAAAAGGACAGGATGGTTGCAGAAATGGAACTAAATAATCAGTTTGGTGGCCAGTTTCCCAAAACAAGGTCTTCATATTGGAATGGTTTTTTTATTTATTTATTTATTTATGTGCATATGTATATATATTATCAAACTCTCAGAATAGTAAGTCGTTAGCAGCTGAAAGCTTTTTTGTACTGTTTTGTTACATGTATAGTCCCGTATTTCTATAGTAATGATAATCATATTGCAGTATCCATGATATATAGACAAACAACTTACTTGTCATACTTGCCGATTAACCATCTTTCTTGATCGATACTGAATTACCAAGGAAAAATATACGATCTTTCTCCTAATTTTTAGTGGGTCAATGTATTACACCGTTTCCAATACAAATATGAGCAATAGCACTGTCAACACTAGGTAGCTAATAAACTGTTAAAACAAAAACACTTAAGACACTTACTCAAATAAAAAATAAATAAAGTAAGAATAAACTTAGATGTAATCAAGCTACTGTACACATGTATATATATAACATCCAATCATCCACACAGAGCCGTGGCTGTCCAAGTCTGATAAGGAATAAAAACAAAGAAGAGTGGTCAAGACTTGAAATAGTATTTTTCTTCAATCATCTTTTCGGTGTCAAGAAACACACATGGAGTGACGATATGATAACCATGCTGATATACCATGCTCATATTATAAGTACGTGCTACAATACTCCAATTTAATACTGATTCAAACCAACAGAACTGCCTTTCATACAAAATCATATATTTAGCATGATTTCCAAATGAATCAATGTCCAATAATTGTGACCTCGTTGCTATGAATCGGAATACGGATAACAAATTATGTTCCATAATAATGGTATTTATTACCACAAAAAATGCGAAGGGTTCTGTGAACTAATAAATAAAATTACAAACAAATACTAAACAAAAAAGTAATGTTTTAAATGGCCAGTAGGTATAATATTGGAATGTTTATAGCAAGCAATTACGCATTTACGGGAATGTTCGTTTTATAATCAGCATACATTTAATTGTATGTTTAATAACTCTTTTGATTCGTTTGTGGAACGTGTACAACGTGTATGATGATAACCGATAATACAATGGCAATACGTTCCAACCTTGCATTTCAATTATTCTCAGCCTAATGTACTTCAGTGCACATAAACTTGATGAAATTGTCTATCACATTTGATAATGCATGTATAATGTAGACCTTTTGGTCATCTAACGGGTCACGCATTGTTAACATCCAGAAAACTATAGTGGACTATATCTCCATTTAATAAACAATGCACACGTTCATGCGTAATATCAACAGTAAATCAACTTTCAGGAAAAAACAGAAGCTTTTGTCCAATGATAGACTTTTCATTACTGCTTATGTCCCTAACGATTAATATTTTCGCTGACCAATGCACTGACTGAACCACAGTGCAAAGTATAGCCATGGGTTTGCTCCAAGAAAAAAAAAATGTCATCCGGAATTAAGCAAACAATATGTAGACTAATGGATCAAGTACTTACACATTTATATAAATAAGTATCCCATTTAACCCGAGTTACTTTTGTACTATTCTTCTAATTTATCATCAGCTTGAAATTGCAACGTCACGTTAAAATATAGCCATGTGGTATTGTGGAGTTTTATCATGTAAAACAGTACAACATATACTTATTTGATATTACACGAACTAGTAAACATTTCTGGCATTGCCATGCAAGTTCACGTTTTATAGGAACTGAAGTGAAGTATAACTGTTTGGCTAGCTCGGTAGCTTCGCGGTAAGAGTGTCCGCCTCTCACGCCGGGTTCGATCTACCGCCGTTGTTCTGTATTTAGTTTTGTTCTAAAAATATTATTACAATCCAAAAATAGAAACAACAATTATTACTATTGCGTAAGTTATACTACCTTAGCCATTTTGGCGCGAACACTTTAGATTTGGAAAAATAGTTCTAATGAGGGCAAGGGGAATTAAATGATATTCATGTTACATAGACGTAAAACATGTATTATGATTTTTTTTTAAATCATCAATGTAATTTATTTAATTCTATAGAAAAATTTGTTTTCAGTTTCGAAATTTAATTTAAACCAATAAACAACAACACATCACTAAGGCGTCTAATGTGATGCTTTGTTTTTTACTTCTTATTTTATACTTTGTATCTTTGTTTACATTCATTTATTAATTAAGTTTACCAATTACAATTAGCTTACTACGTTGATCAGCTTTATAAAAACGGAAACTCTATAAGTTTCAAATATATTACTTTAAAATACGTGCACATTATAATAACATAGTAGGATTGTAAGCACCATCTTATATCCACAACCACACAAACAATATACAATGTGTGCTTATGTGGATATCTAACCATTTACGTAAGATCATTTTCAAAGGAATATTCGTCAAAAAAGTAGCATCAAATAAAGGTTTATTAAAGAGTTGCAGAACATTTGATTAAATCTATCCTTTCTGATATCAAAAGCGACCAGGCTCATTCGAAGATAGTGATGTATGGCACTGTCAAGGAAATCTTAGGAAACTGAATTAATTTGATGGATGGTCGGGCACAGTAAGTTACCAATACCAATGACACACACTCTGTAAAATAATTACTATTCCTGATGTACACAACTCTAAATATAACTTGTATGTGTCCGTTGACATAGATTTTTCTCAAGTGGTTATCTATAAAAGACGTGGTATTACTTGTTATATTTCCAAACTACAGACATATACCGGATGTATGCATATCAAAATGATAAATACACTAAAACTCTGTATAACGAAAAGACCATTAAACCTTACCGTTTTACTATTTTAAAAAAGCTCTGAACATGTGCAACAGTACCGCATTATCACTTTTTGTTCCACCAATATTTCGCGCACATTTACTAAATAACCCTAACATTGCCGAGATGTCCCTGCTTATTTGAAATTCGGCAATAACCAATCTGTCGCTTTTACTATTATTGCTCTGTCATATGTGATTGTGTAGGCGTCCAATCCTGACAGCGATATTAGCAACTACCACGTCTGTGAATAGAGAGAGATTAATATTGATTCTCAATAAGGAGCTATTTCTGACTCACAAATTGCCATAGTCAGTCTGGTCAAAGAACTATTATTTAATCAAGGAACAATATTTTTAATGCGAGATTAATGTCCCGGGAATATAGCTTATTTGGCATGTACATTTTCTTAGGAAGTATCGACAAAATTAGAAGAGGTATGACAGAAAGAAATGCACAGTTAATAGAAGACAGGAACATAAATTAAACAAAATAGAATTATATTACTTACAGAATGAATTATGCAAAGCTGAAGAATTTACATACAACAGATAACTGAGAACACATTCGGCAAATGCACATTACTTGCTATTTGGAAACTTTCATTGGATCATTTACTCCAAGACGAAGTCCAAATAGTGTGTGGCTGCATGCATTATACATGTTCACGTTTTCTTCACATCGTCCATGGGTATGTCCAGCTCGAGGCCATCCTGCTTTGTACTTCCGGTTTGTAACATCCATATTGTTCCTAACGTGCATTTAAACTTAGCAAGTCATACCAAGAATAATGGAAATACAGACAGGACGTGAAGACAAAATAATGTTTACCATTATGAAACACCGTCACACCTCCATATTTTGTAATACTAGAAGTTCACAGTAGTTCTACATCATACGAATACATAGAGCCACCAAAACGTGGTATTGCAATACAACAACAAATAAAGTCAACGCAACATTGAAATAACTGATTTAAAAGTTAAATACCCAACTGTATTCATTATTATATACAATGTGTTTCCTCATCTCTCTCTGAAGATATGTGGTTCGGGATTGATTTAAAATGGTAAGTTTCGAATAAATGGGATAGGTTTTATGTATTTCATATGAATACCTTTTCCAAATACATTCCGATAAGGGACTCTATTGATACTTTAAACACAATCACAATGCATGCCCTTGAATTTCCGTTCCTCTAAGAAGTCATCCTATTCGTCTTAACTGATAAAAACGGTATCCTAATAATGGAATGTCCTTTGCAAATATTTACCTTATTGGATTAGCCGTATGTATTGTGAACAACAGATATCGGATAGCCAAATGCTTATGTCACATGTAGCTAAAACACACTATCAACAACATGTTTACATCAAGCGAGTTTTTCAAACAAAAAACATAAAGTTAGTGTTCATTATATTGTTATATGAATTCATTAAAACAGCAGTCCAGAAATATGTTAATAAAAATAAAACAGCAGAATTCGTTTCTAATGGACATCTTACCGATCAAAATACAAAAATACCCGCATTGAAATTCAAATAATAACGTTTTGGTAACTTTTTATCGTATAGTTTCTGTACGAGATAGATGGTGATGCCTTTGAAGTAAATCATCATGTACATTAGTGTATATTCCGTTCCCACCAAGCGTTTTCAAACATAGATGTTGTAAAATGCCTTCCGTAAATAAGAAACACTTTTCAGTCGAATAAACGGCATTAACGTTCGTTCATTAGAACCAATGCCAATTGAAGATGTATTGAATTATATTCTATTGACTTAAATATGCCAATACAAGCAAGGTTTTATACTCGATTGAAACAAAACTGTAGTAAATATTAACAGATAGTTGGTTTTATAAACCTCACGGATACACTATATTTTAATACAATTATTCTCAAACACCGAAGAAAAATAGGCTATTATAATACCTAAGAGTTAAAAAAAAAATTATTGCACCGATCAATGGCAATTCTGACGTTGTGTATCTTAAACTGATAATTTCTTCTTATTTCGTGCTTTTTACAAATAAGATATACTTTTATTATATTTTATGCCGCTTTGAGCCTCACCTGATGCAAGATACAAACATAATAAATATGTATGCGAAATAGTAAACGAAAAACAGTTCATCTTTTGTTTGTCAGCATAAGTGTGAGGCTTTTACAGTATTTGTTGAATATTTGAATTGTTGAATAGTGGAAAAGATATTGCAAGTTGCAATTTCTACGGCGTTTTAAGTAATCAATTATTAATTACTGTTACTTTCATTTACAAGACAATTGGTTTAAATTATGTATAAAAAACGTTATGTTATAGTATCAGTGGTAGCACATATAATATTCAAACTGTTCTCCGCTCATGTTCAAGCCGAATGTACTTTTTCACAGTTGTCATTTACAGATTACCAATATATCAGAAACACACTAATTATTACAACTGAGTTATATTTTAAACTCTTTTGATATCGATTGATTACATTGACACACTTCTTAAAGAACCCATGACACCATAAGTGATGCATTATTTGTATTGCAGCATAACACATTTATTATTACACTTATTACACCGGCTACAATTATTAACTCTCGAACATTGCATAAACTTACAGACAACACCACGATAACCGGCATGAATGAACAATAGTGCATGGACTCGATAATCATTTAATGCTTTTCCATGTTTGGGCTGTCGAATATTTCGTCACACAAGGTTATATCTGTTTGTTTGTTTTATTGAGCAAAATTCAACGGATACAATTATGACATTTGTAAACATCCAAAAAACAGACGCGTTCTCGGTATCACATATAAGGAAAAACTAGGATTACAAAAGCTACAGGGTGTTGCTGAAAAACTAGGATTACAAAAGCTACAGGGTGTTGCTGAAAAACTAGGATTACAAAAGCTACAGGGTGTTGCTGAAAAACTAGGATTACAAAAGCTACAGGGTGTTGCTGAAAAACTAGGATTACAAAAGCTACAGGGTGTTGCTGAAAAACTAGGATTACAAAAGCTACAGGGTGTTGCTGAAAAACTAGGATTACAAAAGCTACAGGGTGTTGCTAAAAAGGAACAGTTGAAAAGCCAGACTAGATTTATAAAGAGGCATATTTACCAATTGAAATTTGGCATTCGAATAAACTATGGCGGTTATCATTATCATTTTATCATTTTAATGCTTCTAATAAAGATCTTTGAACAAAGTGTATCTATTTGCTATAGAATAATTGCACAAAATGACATAAAATCCTGTTGAAATTAAAACAATATTCAACATTCCTGCATTGACCATTCCAGCATGAGGAACACAAATCAAGCAGGGTGCTGCACGCTGTTATTTTGGTTTGGATTTTTCTCTACATATTTTCAGGATTTCTTTGTATTCTTTAGATAATATTAGTTTCAAATGGTTGCTTTTAATATAGTATTGAGTACTATCAAAACATGGATCACTAAAAGCTTGTGTTTACAGGCATGTAAAGACAAATTAATCTTATAATAATATACCTGTTTTGTGGTGTTTAATTTTAAATAACATTAACATCTATACTTAATTAATTAATTGTAATTAATCTATAATCTATATCAATAATTGTTAGTGTATTTCCAATTTGCTCGCATGCATACAATAGTACTTTAAATAAAACAATCGCTCTAAAGAGAGTCAGAGCGTACTCGGATTCAGCTTGTTCATGTACTATAATATTGTACTGTATCCAGTCTGTGGATTCAAAACATCTTTCAATATGATAAAAAAGTGTCATTCAGTTTGAATGTAATTAATGTACTATCGTTTTTAATAGCATATCAGACAATCTGTCCATAAAGTCGGACCGTCAATAACTAAACAGTAGAAGTGAGTGCGACCAAAATATTCTTCTTAAATGTACTTGATACCACAACATAATAAAAAGGCCAAACAAAAAGCGCCATTGGGTATTTCATATTCTTTCTGGACACTAGCATACACATTAGGTGCTTTTCCTAAAGGTTTCAATTACCATTAACAGTCAGTACTTTTATATATCCTGAGGGAGATGTTCTTTAGATGAGTACTTGCGTCATTCATCGACTTAATGGTGAGCACATGCATACCTGTTGTCAATAACGTTTAAAGGCATTGCAAGGCAGAAATCCAGATCGCTTAAAAAGAAATTAGTTTGATAAATTAATAGAAAACAAATTAATTCAAAGCTAGATCAGATTGTGGAAAATCCTAAACGATATCAACGATATGGTGACTGCATCCATGCTGTGGTATGTATTAAATACGCAGATATGCAGCGCTTAAGATAGGGCGAAGGAATTTGAAGCAACGCCTTTTTTTCAAAAGGCTGGTGCATTCGTCATATGTAAGTTGTATCGTAGTCACGGTATAAATCTTCAAATGAATGTTGTTCAGGTTACAGTTAGAAGCGATATAGAAAGTCCGTGTGGTAAATAAAAGACAGCACGTACCTTTGTTCGTGAACAATAATATTAAAACTAAGTAATTACAATACGATATCAGAACGCAAACCTTACAACGCCCAGCACTTCGCCAGCAATACTTTGGTAAGCATATCAAAATGCAACAAACCATCTTCTGAAAATGTTGCCATTAATTCATCATATTTGCCAAAGCTAATTATATTTCTCTAGATGTCTTCGCGCTAAATGAAATAGCCGAAAAAGTAATCCCACTATACCTTTCAAGTTGTAATGCAACCATGATTAATTTTGTAAATGCAAACTGAAACGTGTTAATTAACTGAAACTATTGCAGATCAATACCAATGAGAAACAATGGACAAACGTATAAAATAGACAACAACAAAAAAATGTAAAATGCCGAACCATATATGGACCGATATAATAACATCAATATGCACATGCAGATTAAGGCCTCTGTTTGGTTAAAGAAAATGTATGTAATGGAAGGAGAGAGGCGATGAATATGTACACCCTCAAACAGAAGCGAATGTTATCAATCACAATAAACAGATTTAAATCCATTCAATATTGATTAAAAGTGATGCATAACAGTAAATGGAAGTTGTCAAGAAAATGCACTTCTTACGACAAATATGAAAGCGCCCGATTTCTTTTCTTAGAATTTCTGTCTAATGTACATTGAAGGAATGTCATTTGTCACTTACAGCATAAGGAGTAATTCTGTTGATGTTGCACATATGTGTTCATGATATAAATACATTCCGTTAATAGTGTTAAATGTAACTATATCATTAATAACATATTGTGAATTGGTCATATTGTTAGGAATTACGCTTTTGTTATTAAATATATATCATTTAAATAACACATGTCCTTATGTGATTTACTTAAGAACTTACTGACTCCCTTCGTGATATTTTGATTTAAAGAATCAAAATTCAACAAATTATCATTCAACCAACTGCTTTGTTCTGGTTACCATTCAACGTCATAATCAATATGAATATGAATAAACAATGTTTGCAAAGAGTCTACTAACTAATGGCATACAACTCGAAACAAAACGTCTGGTTTTTAAAGAAATTTAGGGGAAACATATGATGCAAGTACAAAGCACGTGTCCACCAACTATCCGTCACTTAGAAACTGAACACATGTGATAAATGGCAAGGCGCATACTGTTAATAAGTCTGGTATTGTAATGGATGCATGATTAATAACCTTTAACTTCTCATTTTGTTTATCCATCTGAACAAATTGTAAAGAACAATAATATAGTTCGGAGTATACCAAATGCCATTTATAACAATAATCGGAGTACAGTATATATTTTAGATTTTATTATTCCAATATTCAGAATAGGTTTCAATAATGCATAAAGAAATAAGCGTATACGTTTGGCTACACTACAACGAATCTTTTAAAACATACGTGCATAGATGAAGTTACGAAACTATGTAATTTAATACAATTTTCAACTCGAACAAAAACGTCTGGTTTCTAAAGAAATTTAGGGGAAACATATGATGCAAGTACAAAGCACGTGCCCGCCAACTATCCGTCCCTTAGAAACTGAACACATGTGCTAAATGGCAAGGCGCATACTGTTAATAAGTCTGGTATTGTAATGGATGCATGATTAATAACCTTTAACTTCTCATTTTGTTTATCCATCTGAACAAATTGTAAAGAACAATAATATAGTTCGGAGTACACCAAATGCCATTTATAACAATAATCGGAGTACAGTATATATTTTAGATTTTATTATTCCTATATTCAGAATAGGTTTCAATAATGCATAAAGAAATAAGCGGATACGTTTGGCTACACTACAACGAATCTTTTAAAACATACGTGCATAGATGAAGTTACAAAACTATGTAATTTAAAACAATTTTTTTATTTATATAAAGCATATCAATGCACTCAAAAGGACTTTATCAACGAAAAAGTGATCTCCTTCAGCAATTTTAATGTTATTATGTTTAATAACTCACCAATACAGGGGCGTATACAATACATAATGTATGAATAAGTTAATACATTATGATAATTTTGATAAACACAATGAAGAAAAATACTTTAAAAAAAAAACCAGAGTGGGTATCGAACTCACGACGACGGAGTGGTAAACACAAATGACAGAAAATAGCGCTTGAACAACCTGCGCTATTCTGACTTGTGAACATGGATGAACATACTATGGTTACGTAGGATACCCCCAAGTCGTCATACTGTTAACAAGAAAAGGGTCAAACAAAAATAACCTAAATTATACAATGACTTTTTATCAGAATGCATAAACTCTTTTTCCATTATATTTACACTATTGTAATCTGTATTTTATGCTTAAATTAACACTTACTGCATTTTTTACTGCAATGGGCCCTTTGGGAATCTTTTCGTTAACATAGTCCCTGTAAGTTACGTTATTTGCAATCAACATATGAACGCAAGCAAGCAGATCATTAATTTCAAGAAGCTCGCATATTAAAAACGAATTCACGCCATTTGATGAAACACAAGGGGATAAAAGAAATACATAAATAGGACTCCGAAATAATCACAAGAATCCGGTACCAGAGTTGAATAAGTGAACGCGTGCATCGGCAAAACAAATTACATTATCTATAGCTGCAAGGTTCAACGTATTAACACTGTCATCGTGTTGGCGTTAAGGCTTTGGCCGCAAATTGGCCATGACAATTAATTAACAAGTGCTTCTGAATCTGGAAGAGGGGGAGGATGCAGAAATAGAACTAAGGATTATGTATCGTTTACCAACGCCTATGACAAAATAGTACGCACATGCTTCTAAAACGAGTATGGAGGTTGCAGAAACATAACAGGGTTTCATTCTGTACTAATTACAACTAATCGGTCAACAATTTGCGACGGACTGCGTAGGAGAAATCATGTATTGCGCATGTATATATCACTAATAGAATCAAGGACAAAACTCGTGTTGTATTATTATGCTCACGTTTAATAAGTAATAATATTTCTGTATGCACAATGTGTTATGACAGTTTAATATTGTAACGGTGAAATGAAAATATTAATTCATATTAACTTATGTCAATTGGTGAACTTTAAGCTGTTATGAAATATTTTGACTTGCTAGCAAACATAACACATTTTCTATAACTGTAAAATATGTGTTATTGTCAACCCGAAAATTAAAACCAATTCAATTCACCACAATGTCTGTTGTGTTTATGTTGCATTGCAACATTACTAAATTTTAACTTAAAAAAAACAACGATTAAGCTGTTTCATAACATAAATCTTTCTGTTAAAACGTATTAATTCACGCAATTTTTATTCAGTTAAAATTATTGATGCACGTTTCGAACTCCAAAACCACTAAGAAAAATGTATCTATAATCTAGGAATTATTTTGTTTTCACCATAGATGCAATAATTAGAAAGGATATGAAATGACTTCAGATATGGTCATTAAAGAAAGCAATTACTACCCAACCGTAAATTTAAACCAGAAATACATACAGTTTGTCCTTTTGATAAAAAATTTGCTTTCCATTTTGTAAAATATTTCTAATGATTTGAAGTTATTAGATGACCAATTAACCAATAGAACTCCTAATGTTTGTACAATCCTTTTAGGCAATCGTAGCACTGGGAATTCCATAGATAAGACAGCAACACAAACAAAGTAATATACCAATGTAGTTCGCATTTACTTAAACGCGTATATGTTTACAAAAGTGTGTTATTAGACCTGTCTCCAAATAAGTCAAGCTTCTTGCAACTTCCATGATTATATTCCATTCATTCATTAGTAAGCGTATCCTTATAGGCAGCAAAAAGAACATTTCCTGGAATTATTGTGTCTAAACAAGGTTAATCATGCTATTCATACGACAAGGCCCACTTCCATTTGTGGAATACTCCACATAGTGATATTACAAATGACCTTCAGGACATGTTTATATTATGGTTTCAATATAATTTAAAAAAAAAAAACTGATTTGATTGTCTATTTTACGGAGAGTACAGTTGCTCCTATAGCGATGCATATTGAATGCACTGTCTTAACATTTTAATACACTCTAACTTAAAAACACCATGTGTACAAAACAATACAATACCGAGAAAATGCAAATTGTGTTCATATATCAACATGTTTTTGTTGTTGTTAGTGTATTATAAGTAATGTAGTATGATATTGCATATAATCTCATATGTGAGAACGTTGTATACTCAATTAAAAACCAGTTTAAACTTGTTAGTAATTAGTATTGTAATTGGTACATTATAAATATACACTATATTTTAAATATTTTATCGAATGGAATATTACCTGCTAATTGAAGATATGCAGAACATTTGATCGAGTCCATCGAATCAAAAACGACCAGACTTATTCAACGACAGTGATGAATGGTATTTTTAGGGCACATCAGGATCTAGCTTAATATGATGGACGTAACGGCACATTGAAATAATATCACTGACACATATTCCGTAAAATCATTGCAGGTACTGTTACTAAAGTACATATTTCTAAATACGTGTATAGCCTTATATATTCCGATTGACTTTATATTTTCTCAGGCTAGTTATTCGTATAAGTCATGGATATTCTTACGAGCATGAACAATTTTAATGATGAAATAATGTACATTACAGCATTAGTAGCGTGTTTGTTAAGAGAGTTACTACTTTGGTGACATTATGTGAAGTCTTCGATCGCCCATTCGTTCGAGTAAATAAGCGTATAGGATTTACAATTTGATAACATGTCCATTACGACTTCATGTATACTTCATGTATAAATATTGTAAAAAAAACGTGTGTACGGACGAAAAATAACGTTGGTTTGGTGCTGACAGTCCCACACGTTTATGGGTGTTCATTATCTTCAATCAACTATGAAATTCCCCGCGATAATACGCGAAGCTAGTCATATTTGGGCATCTGAAACACAACTGCCGCAATTGTACGGCTTATCCGGAATCTTGAAACATCCCACATAGTCCGCATTATATTGGTCCTTCAGATTCACGTGTATTACTGTCCTGGTTAGTAGCAACCTCAGCGTGCGTGTATGAAACAATCTCATTCATATATTAATCCCAATAGGCCGCTATTCTTGACTCAGTACTTGACATTGTCAGACAGTCTGGTCAAGTAGATACTAAATTCAGGAACAACATTTTGATGCTAGACAAATGCCCGGAACTGTAGCTCATTTGACAAATACGTTTTCTTACAAATCATTTATAGACAGTAGAGAAAAAGGAAAAGCAAAACTAGAAGTGATAAGGAATTAATAATGGGACACGTGATGGGTAATGCCCGGAAAACAAACTCATCTGATCGTCGTCAATATGTAAAAATCGGGTACATACAGCAGAACATGCAAACCTGCAGTTTATTTTATTTTAAAGAACTTTTCAACAGTAAATAATTATGCTGTAAGTGAAACATGTTTTGCTGGGGAAACTACATGCCTGTAATCCTTTAACATTGACTTCCTTGTCATAACTTTTATAACTATATTGGATTGCTGTTTTCGAGTTAATTTTTTAACAAATAACCAAAACCATTTTACTTTTAAAAAGGCCAGCATTTTACATATAAATGTAATTAACGGCTTTTAACTAGTTCAGATTTAACATTGTTGTCTTTATTTTATTCTAAACTATCTTCATAACGCACTAAAGGGATCTTTTCAGATTTTTTAAATTTTTAAAATATCATTAACTGTCTAAACTTCAAAAACTAAATCGTTTCAACTAATCAAAACGAAATATTCTTGAAAGAAAAACGATTTGCCTCAGCCGGGACTCAAACCTACGACCAGCAGGATCAAAATACTGTCACAAAAACATTCAGCCAGCTGGACTTACTAGCAATACTGTGTATTTTGTGAGTGATATACGTGTTTTCCAAAATGCCAACAAAAAGCGTTAATAACGCTTAATAATTGTATCCATATCTATAAATGATTTTGTCACATGCTATACCTTGTCTCCTGTGTAATACAACCATTATGGATATTTGTATCTTACACATGTGTAAGAAAACATTTTGAACTACACATTCTTTGACATGACGTTACTTTCGTGAAATGACGTCGTCAACATGAAATGACATCATGGCAATACACAACTTTTAAGATTTATCAACATGTGTTGGAAAAATAAGAAGGTGTTTTTTCGTTTAAAAGCATGTGATAAAAAAAGATCTGACAGTCGTTCTCATTTCATACCATATTTTTATTAAACTCGTCGAGAAAATTCGTTTTTAAGCTCGCCAAAGGCTCACTTACTAACACAATTCCTGAACTCGTTTAATAAAATATGGTATGAAGTGACAACTCGTGTCAGATCCTATATATCCATAAATGACAAAATATTTTCCAATTATTTCTCTGTCAGAATTGTTATTTCGCTTTGTTAAATATAATATACTTTACGTTTTTGAATCGGTGACCATAAATTTGAAACTTGTAAATTTGCTAAACTTTGCAACTACAAAAAATGTGCTTTTATATTTATTTTACATAAGTATTATACAACAAATGATGAATTTATATTATTAAAATAAGTATTGGTACATTTGGTATACATGTACAGATTATTGTTGTAAGCAATCAAACAACAACAACAACAAATAATAATAATAAAAACAACAAAAATTATAATAAAAACAATAACAATAATCATAATAATCATAATAATAATCATCATCATCGTAATAATAATAATAATAATAATAATATTTTTATTTTTATTATTATTATTACTATTATTATTATTATTATTAAGTCTTGATATAATAATTGAATAATACAAAATAATGTTCTTTTCTCAATACATTTGCAATTTGTCATTTAGAAACGTGTTTTGGCATCAATTATTCTAAGATAAAATGAAATGGGAGCGTTTTGTCCTTAAAGGGGATTTATTAAGTGTGTTCAATAATATTGGCTTTTAACACGCAGAACCAGAACTTGTTTCACTCGCTCCATATCGGAAAGTACTATTGTTTTTATTTTCAAAACGTCATGGACATTGACATGCCTACTTTTTTGTTTGTGATTCTGGACACGGTCGATTTAGTCAAACTTTGATTTTACAAAAGCTTCTATTCAGCATACTAAAGGCATAGTAGGTGTTAAAAGGTACCTCTGTTATGCGTTGTATTAACGTATATTTTATTCAATCAAGTTTTTAATCTATGTCTCAGAATAGTAGAAAAAATGTAATGACAGAATAATTGGTCGGTAATAGAATTATATGCCCTCAAGGAATAGATATTTTAATTGCATTTTTTTTCTTGAGCACATTGGTTGTGGACTTAATAGGTCATACATTTGTGATGTTTAATGAAAAGTGAAAAATCATTTCGTTAAATGACATCTCGAACCAATTTGCGGCATTTATGTGGCATTTAGACCATAAGTACAAACCACGCGATACTAAACGTGTCCTATGAAAACGACACAGCGCAAACAAGACTACGATGTAACCCATGTGAATTTAAATGGAAACGTCTGTTTATTGGTTTCTTAAAGCGATGTTTGATTCGCGTTCTGCATATGTACAATCATTATACATCAGTAACATTTTAGTATAAGCACCCATTGAAAGTTAAAAGCACGAAGTTACATTCATGGGAGTAACTATTATCAGGTAACTACTACCAGAGTAGCGCCAAAGCATATTGGTCCGCAACGTATGTCAATCCAATAAAAATTATTTTAGATGTCTTTCAGAGTGAATACATTCGTAGGAAAATCTGAAGTCCCTAAGATATTCTGAATGTTTTCTTTATTTGTTACTCCAAGGCATGAAGAAAACATGCGTTTTCAATTCCAAAACATTAAAAGTACGTTGCAAGACAGAAAAGTTTTCTAAGACATCGATAACAATATTTCATTTGCCTTGAGAAAACATCATTGACATGTTTTGAACTCATTAATATTTTACGTTTCCAAATTGTAAAGAAGCGTTGTGGTGTTTTAAGACGAACATTTGACGGAATGGATAATTTTAAAATGCGCTGTTTAATGCAATCGAGGTCAAATAGGGAAGTAGTGCATTCCGCGTGATTCACTAGTTGTATGCATTCAACAATACGTTTGATGAATCTGAGAGCCAGAGGAGAAGTAATGCCAACATCAAATGTGCGAATGAGATAGGAGTTTGTTCCTGTCTTCTGAAAGTAATGCCAACATCCAATGTACGAATGAGATAGGAGTTTGTTCCTGTCTTCTGAAAGTAATGCCAACATCCAATGTGCGAATGAGATAGGAGTTTGTTCCTGTCTTCTGAAAGTAATGCCAACATCAACTGGGCGAATGAGATAGGAGTTTGTTCCTGTCTTCTGAAAGTAATGCCCACATTAAATGTGCGAATGAGATAGGAGTTTGTTCCTGTCTTCTGAAAGTAATGCCAACATCAAATGTGCGAATGAGATAGGAGTTTGTTCCTGTCTTCTGAAAGTAATGTCAACATCAAATGTGCGAATGAGATAGAAGTTTGTTCCCGTCTTCTGAAAGAAATGTTTTAAATTTGCGATTACTTATGACGTATGTTACCTTGGCCCGGGGGAACGGGGAAATATAACATCTGGCGATAATAAAACTATAACATTGCGAGAATTATTTACAAATAAATAAACCTTATTTAATAAATCCTTTCACTAAACATCGACATTCTTATAGAATAGGTTTAATAGGCAATACTGTGAAAATAACTTGTTATGCGCCTACTCTATTAGCTAATATAAACATGATAAGTTTTAAGTGCAGCAAGCCGCTTATTTGCACCATTACAACAAAATTTAGGTATGTTGTAAGACAAATATTGAGTGACATCAAAGCAAATTGTAAACGTATTTGAAATAGTATAGTGGTGTTACAGAAAGTTAAAATGTGGATTATGTGATCAACACGAAAATCAAGTGGTTATAAAATGTGTAGACATTTGTTTAACACTCGCGCAATCAATTTATCTTTCAATTTATTAACAAGTCGCAAAATAAAATAAAGTTTTTGAGTATGGATCTTGTTTTCGCGTAGTGCAATATAATTTAGTTGGCCAAGTAAGCATTGGAGGCATTAATGGACCAGAAAGAAATTGCGACGACGGCTACAATCAGCTCTGTTAACTAGGTCAGACAGTGTATGTTTACTAATTATGTAAGTCCGTTATATAAAGTACAAGAAAATACGTTGCTTCTATTAATCAGTGATGACATTCTGCTCAAACTATTATTCGATGATTCTGTCAGCGATAGCTTTTCGTCAACTTCGCATACCATGTTCAGCTCTGTACAATTATACTACAGGACATGACAACTACCAACACAGACTTTATTAATACCTAAAACAATTACTTCCTATTGCGTATCAGTATTAGTTTATGACCGTGACAAATCAAACAGCTTGTTAATACCATACGTGCACGCGTGGGCGAACGAGTGACTCTTGCGATGGTTTGGTTGTCTCGAAAAAAAGAAATAGTTTACAAGCAATACTAACACAGATCCGCGACCTGTGAACATTTAACTAGGAGTCATCGGTTATATTGAATGTGAATGTCTCACAACTTAGTTATTGGGTTGTTGTATAAATCTAGAACTAGTTTTCTCGTGAATTACTTCGTCATGTCAAGTTCAATCGAAAATAGGTTGCTTTCCAAAAAGTTCGATTCTAGAAGAACATGTTTAAATACACCTGCCTCATTCTAATTATGTTTATGCCTATAAGATCCTTTCGCTGCAACGGAAATACAATTCAAGTCTTCTATAAAACACAACCAGCAACAATCATTGCCGTCCGACACGTAAAAGTAAATTATCGTTATAAAACCGAAAACAGATGACAACTGAAAATGACAAGATTTAAAGCAATATTATTTCATACAAAAGCTGCCAAAAATATATAGTCTCATTCCTGTTAACAATAAAAATGTAATACTGTTGTTTGAACATGTTACTAACGTAACAGTCATTGAAACATCGTGGCATTTAGGCAGAAGGGGAGACGAGAGAAGAGGACGAAAAATGCAAACTATAATGATACAAATTAGGTAAGCTGTGGATTATTGATACAAATTAGGTAAGCTGTGGATTATTGATACAAATTCGGTAAGCTGAGGATTTATGCATTCCATTTTAACATCAACGCATATGTTCTGAAAGTCCTTTTAGAACTATAATCAGTCGTTATCTCAAATATAGAACAGCACGGTGAATGTCGTTCATAAACAATAATATAGAACAGCACGGTGAAGCACAATGTCGTTCATAAACAATAATATAGAACAGCACGGTGAAGCACAATGTCGTTCATAAACAATAATATAGAACAGCACGGTGAAGCACAATGCCGTTCATAAACAATAATATAGAACAGCACGGTGAAGCACAATGCCGTTCATAAACAATTATATAGAACAGCACTGTGAAGCACAATGCCGTTCATAAACAATTATATAGAACAGCACGGTGAAGCACAATGCCGTTCATAAACAATAATATAGAACAGCACGGTGAATGTCGTTCATAAACAACTGCAGATAAAACGAGCATAACGGTTGATGCATATTAACTAATAAACATTACATCAGAAAGTGATAAAAATCACAAATCTAAACAAAAGTGTGTATTAAAAACCAAACCGCTAATTTTATAATTAAGCAATATGCATTGACATTTAAAGGGACCTGTTCATATATTGGCAAATTAAGGATTTTAGATGTATTTGTCATAAATCTTTAAACGAAAAAAAAACAAAAAAAAAAAAATATATATATATATATATATATATATATATATATATATATATATATATATATATATATATATATATATATATATATATATATATATATATACAAATGCAAGCGAAATAACACTCCTGAGCAAAAAATATTGGAAATATTGTGTCTTGTAAAAATAATCATCAAAATTATATAGCGTTTGTAATGCTTTTCCTTTGTATGTTGGAAACCTCGTATATCATTTGCACAGCTTTAAATTCACACCTATTTTCTTAAGTCTGGATGCCCGAGTGGTTAAGGCGCCAGTCTGTTTTTATCCCGACGGTCGCAGGTTCAAGTCACGGTGAAGGCATATGTTTTAATGTACTTCTATTGTCTTAATATGAGTCTTGTTTTTCTAAGTCCGATGATTTACTTTTTGCAGATAAGATATTTAAGAGCATTTTAGAAAACTACTAAAATCTGTGAAAAAGTCCCTTTAATCTGGAAAGTTACATATGGAGACCTGGTTATGTGTTTGTATCCTCTTCAAGGACGTTCACTCTGAAATAACAGCAGAATGTGCTAATCTGCGTGTTAGCAAATGTATGTATTATTATAACAATTTTATGTTACAGTCATGAACGTTTTAGCACGCTTTACTAACATGTTTATGTCCAATACTTTACTTATACTTTTTGTCGTTCATGTTCATGTGCGTTTATTAACACAAACACATTAGTTTCAGTGGAACAGTATCATATTGATTTATCGTCATTCCAATACATTTATCATACAACAATAATGTGTAGTACCTCAAATCCTTCATACATGACGAAATCCCATTGGATAAGAATGAAAGTCAGTGATAGGTAATTATTCTGAGGTATACATGTATAACAAGTGTTTTATACCATTGTTATTTCGGCAATATACCGCGTCTAAATGAAAACTTTATTTCCGATTATCTACAACCAAGTTATGTAATCTGGCTTTTTCAGCATTATAGCTTCTTCCTGTATTGCATGACGCTGATCTGAAAAGTAAACCACGTGATGCTATGTCTAGAAATCTTTTTAACAAGCAGAGATGTAGTTGATACTAGTGTTGTTGACCACTGTCAAAACTTCTCGTCATATACCGTATATTTCCGTTGTCGTCCGTTTCAACGTTTACACCATATTAAGGCTGTGCTATTTTGCTTAATGCTTGCTTGCACATTAAATTTGTATTCTGTGTTAATTGGTTCAAACTTGTGATTTACATTGATATAAATAATTCATTCATCATGGTGTCATTGGGCATTCCGAGTTACCCATAATATAAGAACTGTCATCAAACAAGCTGCATATGTCAACATGAAAGATGGCATTGTCATCGGGCACATAGTCATCGTCAACAAGCATAATGAAAGCGTCACCAAACACGACGTCTGCACTAGTAGGCCCAATGACCATATCAGCAAGCATGTTGAACCAACATCAGACATAATGTTATTTTTACTTAACTTCCCCTCCATAACATTACATTGGTTTGTTTGACAGTATTAACATAACATTTCATTACTTAGTGAACAATAAAAAAAAATGTAAACAATGAAGGCATTATGAAGATTAATACATTTTTTTCTCTTATGACATGTTTTATAAGCATTTACAACAGACAGTTACTATCGCCGTCCAGGCCGTCCAGGCACGCCAATATTTACAGTGATGTCTTTTTAATTGAATTTGAAAACAATACAAGATCATCGATATGAGCTTATGTTTTGCAATATCGATATTATAATTTGTACGGCGATGGCCAGCCTAGCTAGCGACATTTCCAATATGTTAAATGTGTGCTGCTGAAACATCTATGGTTTATGTCCAAAATTAAAATTTAGGGGCTTCTTTGCATATCTTAAAAGGTTTACTATTTTCGGTTTGCTTGAAACATGAAACGAAAGTAACACAAGAATTTTCAATGCTTTTTTCTGATTGTGTCGTGTCATAAATTCGCGCATTTTTCATGTTTTATTTTACTTTTTCATCATAAAAAAAAAAAAAATGCAAACTTACAATCATACTATTTGAATATATCAAAATGAATAGAAATAGAAATACGTATAGAATACGTGATTTATTCGAATGAAAGTACATAAACAACATACATACACAGATTATCATACGTTGGTAGTTCTAGGTAAATATGTGCCATTTCATATATCAATATATAACACATTTACGCAGGGTCTTTAAACAAATATAACAACGAAGTGACTTTCGGTTCGATTGTAATTAATGTACTTGAGTCGTTAATAGCATATCAGACAATCTGTCCATAATCTTGGACGAAATTGTTTTAATGAAATGAACTTGATATCACAACGCAATATAGGAGTCAAACTAAACCCACCGTTAGATATGTCTTAATTTTATTTCCGACACTATCATCAAAATGATTTTCAGGTGCATGTTTGCTAAAGGTTACAATTTCAATTAATAGTCAACTTTTTTTTTACTTGGCAAATGTTCCTTAGATGAGTCTTTGCATCCTTCAACGACTTAATGGTGTGGAGATACAAACGTGTTATCTTGTGCATGTTTCGGCATTGCTACACGGATCCAGTTTGCTTGTCAAGAAATAATTGTGATAATGGAAAATAGAAAACACACATTGTCAATTTAAAAGCTAGATCAGATTGTGAAATATCCTAGACGCTAACAACAATGTGGAGAATTAATCCAAACCGTGAAATTTATTAAACAAACAGATATCCAGAGCCTGAGTTGTGCTTAAGAATTGCCAGAAATGTTTTCAAACAAAAACAGCTGGTGTATTTATTTGTCGCACGTGCGTTGTATGGAAATATAAACAACGCGAAACTCTAGTTGCGACAGCAGGAGAGAACTCTTATTAGAAGCCTGAGGTCCTTTAGTTATGGTAAGTGACCAATTGCCAAAAAAACTACACAGCACATCACAAAAACACATAACAAACACAAAACACACATAAATAAAACTGGGGTCACCGCCTTGGAACGGTCAATGCAAAGCATTGGGAAGCATCAAATAAATGAGCAGTATAAAGTTAGAACCGTGTACAGTAAACACACAAGAGGAGTCCGTGGAGTGACCACGAACAGCACGCATGTTTGTTTGTATAATAATATTATAATAATAATATTGTTGAAATTATAGTATTACTATTTTAATTATTATTGAAATTTCACAACTCGTTTTGTTGCAAGCTGTCTGGTCACTATAATGCGAGGACGTCATCAATGGTCTGCACTTTTTCTTAAATATATGATTTGGCATTGAAAATACTCCCAATTCAAATAATAAGCTATGTGAATACGACTAAACAATTGTTACAAAGAAAACTACTAAATACTGGAATATACGTTTCGAAACAAATGGTCTGGTTTCCAAAACGATTCTAGAAGAAACATATGATGAAAATACCAAGCACGCAACCGCCAACAATCTATAACATAGAAACTGGACGTTTTTGATAAATGGTAAGGCGCATATTGTTAATAAGGCTGGTATTGTAATGGACACATTATCAATAACTGTAAACAACTCAAATGGTTTATCTGTCTGAACCAATTGTGAAAAAACAATATACTGAGAGTTGGAAGCTTTACAAATGTCAAATTAGTAACAATAACCGAAGTTTGAAAACCACGTGTCAGGCTTGATACATATATCTGTAAAGCATTAATACACACAAACTTTGCCTACACTACCACGGATCGGTAATTTGCCAGTGTTTTGCTATTCGGTTTTGAAACAAAGCCCCAAAGCCCGTGTGTATATGAACGTATATATATATACTAGTACGTAATGCAAAATCAGCATACGAACAGAATGTAGAAGATCATCAAGTTACAGGTGTTCGCATATTAAAATAGCGGTGAAACACAAACTGAAACAAGAAATACATACAAAAGTAAATGTGACTCCGAAATATTGCCAAATTCAAGGTACAAGAGATAAATATTAAATAAATGAGTACAACTGCAAAACACTTATTGCAACGTCTATTGCTGCAAGGTTCATGGTTTTAACACTTTCACTGCGGCGAGAAAGACTTCTTGTGAAACAAATTGGCCATGACAAAATTTAGAACATGCTTCTAGAATCGAGAAGTATGGGGGCTGCAGAAATAGAAGTAAGGTTTCAGTTTGTACTGATACCACTTATAGGTCATCAGTTTGTGATGGACTGAGTTGACCTGCGTAGGCAAATCATGTCTTGCGCATGTATATATCACTAATGGAATCAAGTACTAATAAAACAGTGAACCGATATATGTATCTTCTGCAGTTTTGTATTATTATCTTCATGTTTGAATAATTAATAATAGTTCGGTACGCACAGTGTGTTGTGGCAGTTTATAATTGTAATGGTGAAATACAAATATGAATTCTTGTTAAGGGTATTCTGGCTTTTCACCATATATGCGATTGAACGTTTTAAAGCTTGTACAAATTAAATCACTTCATTTATTTTTTCTTAATCGAAAACAATTACACCCAACGTTAAATTAAACCAGAAAAATGCAGTTGTTTGTTTCTTAAAAAACGGCTTTCAATTATATTCAAACGATTACGTGTGTTGCTAGCCAACGAATCAGTTGAACTCCTAATGTTCGTACCGTCTAATCGTAGCACTGGGAATTCCAGAAATATTACAGCAAAACAAACAAAGTTATATATCAATTTATTTCCCATATTTACCATTTACTAAAACTTGTATGTGGATTATATGTTGATCCAAATAAATAGCAACAAACATTCCCTGGTGTTATTGTGTCAATACTAATAGTGATAAGCAGCAGTGATGCTTATTTCAACCATTATTTAAACATTAATTAATAAATAGATTTGTAAGTAACTATGTCTTTCCGGGGATATTACATGGTTGTAATCCTTGTATATAGACTTCCGTGCCATACATATATTTG